>JAOEGL010000002.1:134811949-136078196 GCA_034509955.1 Urosaurus nigricauda
TTGTGTGTCACAACAATTGGATAGGCTTTCTCTCTATAGATGGACTTCCCAACCATCTTATTGCTGAACACAAATTGTATTCTTCATACTCTGTAAAGATGATATTTAGCCCTAGACTACTTAGCACTCTAGACTGTGTCTATCACTGTCATAATGTCCAAATCATGGACTTTGGGAAGCTTTATCAGGTCACTGCCCTTTTCCTACTTTTAAGATTCTCTGAATGACACACCTCAAGTCTGAGGGCTCTGTAAGCCCCTCTTCCTGGATACCACTGTCCCGGCCTGTGCGGCCTCGCATTGTTGTGAGCCCTTTGCCCTTCCAAATTCAATCCACCTTGGACTAGACAATGTCTGTATACAAGATCTTTTTTGCTTGCTATCTTCCAAGAGCTGGTGAGATTCCTTTATCCCACATCACTCACCTATTCTGTAGCTTTGGCATAATCTCCATTACCAACAAATCTGGACTATCTAGGTCAGGGTTTTTTCCCTGCCCTTAGTTTACACCTGCCATTTAATATGGACCATCAAAGTTTACCTACAGTCTGTGCGACATACAGTTAGCTGGCAAGCCTGTTTCTCTACCAATGGGCATGTTCCACTACATCTCAGTATTGGTTTTTCTACACAACTCTGTAGAGTCGTCATATCAGTGGGACTGTGCGTCCCCATGTTGAGATGCCCTTGGGCTTGGTTTCCCGACTGATGATTCTATTTGGGGTCAATATGTTGTTCTTGTGTGGCATGGCACTCCCACCTCCGCTGAACTAAGCTTGCTAGTCTAACCCATTTGTGTGATTCGCAGAGACCACGAAGAAGGACAAGTTGCTTACCTGTAACGGTATTTCTTCGAGTGGTCATCTTGTGAATTCACACAAATCCTGCCCATCCTCCCCACACAGTCCTTCGGTCCCGGGCTGCTGCTGCTGCGGTGTACATGGAACTGAGGCTATAGGGAAACCGACTAATAAAGGCAGTTGGAGAGTGGGAGGGGCTACAGCCAAAACGCATTTAAATTCTCCAAGAAGGTTCTGAAGCTAATTGTGCAGGCACAGAATAACCCATTTGTGTGAATTTGCAGATGACCACTCGAAGAAATACCGTTACAGGTAAGCAACCTGTCCATCTGCATTGTGTAAAGAGATCGATCTATAGTTTGCTGGGTCATCTGCTTCTTTATTTTCCTTTAAGATTAGGGTGATATTTGCGTCTTTCCAAGAGTCTAGTATCTTTTTGGTTAGGGCACATCTAAAGACCTGTTGTAACGGTTGACCAAGTTCTTCTTTAATCGTTTTATAGAAAATAGAAGGAAGTTCATCCGGACCAGGTGATTTATTGCTCTTACTCTCCTGTATAGCCTCCATGATGTCTTCATAAGGGACATCCCCTTCTAATAACATATTTTGTTCCTCATCTAGTTTTATGAAGCCATCTTTAGTTATCCAATTGTTAAGATCGTTAAGATCGGGGGTATCATGATTTTTCTCCTCATACAGTGTTTTATAATATTCAAGAAAGATTTGTTTAATCTCATTGTTTTATAACAGTCTTCCCATCTTTGGTAGCTCTCAGAATTTGATTTCGGCTTTTTTTATCTCTACGTGCTAACCATCTTCCTACTTTATTAGCATGTTCAAAATTGTCAAGTTTAATTTATCAGCTATCTCCTGTGTTAGAGTTGAATCTAGTTGTTTTCGCAATACTAGAATTTTCTCCTTTATTTATTATTTGTATCACCTTTGAGCTTTGTCTTTTCCTCTTTCAACATGAGGTTAATTTTATTAATGTTTTCTTCTTTCTCTCTCTTTTTTCTACTATTCTGCTGGATGAAGAAATCTCTGATTACGGCTTTAGCCACATCCCAGGCTACCTCAGTTCTTACTTCAATATTCATATTCTCTTTGAAAAAATTCTTGTTTCTTTAGCTCTTCTCGTTAACTCACTATCCTGTAACAAATATTCATGAAGCCTCCATACAGCTGTCTTCCTCCTACTTTCCATATTTAATTTTAGCATTTATGGTCTGATATTGTTCCAGGTAGTATTTCCATGTCCTTTAGGTCCTTCGATAGGGTTTTAGACACCAATATCATGTCTATCCTAAATGACCTTAATAGATTAGAAAGCTGGGCCAAAACTAACAAAATGAATTTCAATAGGGAGAAATGTAAAGTACCGCACTTAGGTAGAAATAGAAATAGGATGGGGGGGGGGGGGACACCTGGCTGAACGAAACTACGTGTGAAAAGGGTCTAGGAGTCCCAATAGATCACAATTTGAACATGAGTCAACAGTATGAAGTGGCAGCTTGAAAAGCCAATGAGATTCTAGGCTGCATCAATATAAGTATAATTTCTAGATCAAAAGAAGTAATAGTGCCACTCTCTTCTGCTCTGGAATACTGTGTCCAGTTCTGGGCACCACAATTCAAAAAGAATATTGACAAGCTGGAGTATGTCCAGAGAAGGGTGACCAAAATGGTTCCCTTCTGGTCTGGAAAACTATAAAGCTCTGTGAGAAATTAGGGAGCTGGGTATGTTTAGACTGGGGAAGAGAAGGCTAAAAGATGATATGATAACCACGTTTAAGTATTTGGTTTCATGTTGAGGATGGAGCAATGCAGCTCCAGAGAACAGGACCTGGAGCAATGGATGCAAGCTACAGGGAGATTTTCCACCTAAACATTATGAAGAATTGCCTGATAGTGAGAGCTGTTCGACAATGGAACACACTACCTCGGGGAGTGATGGAATCTTCTTCTTTGGAGGGTTTTAAATAGAGGCTGGATGTCCATCGGCTAGGAGTGCTTTGATTTTTGTGTTTCTGGATGGCTGAAGGGTGTTGGACTGGATGGCTCTTGTGGTCTCTTCAATGCTATATTTACACAAAGGAGATCCTGTTGAATTCAATGTAACTTCCAAGGAAGCGTGCACAGAATTCAGCCTTATTATTGAGCACATATTTTGTATCAGGGCATGTATGTTATCAAATGGTATAGTAGAGAAGCTGAAACTCCCCCCACACACACACCTTTAAAAAAGGTGATTTGAAGTACCTATAATACAAGCTCTAAAAAGACAGATAGCTGTCTGGTCTTCTTATAATACAAGCTCTAAAAAGACAGATAACTGTCTGGTCTTCTAGGCAGATGTACACCAGGGATGTTCCTTACTTGGAATTTGCTGTTCCTTAGAGCTCAAACTGTGCTCCCTTGTAGTGGACGGATTTTTATAATCAATCTTTAAGTGAACAATATGCATATAGAAATGGCTGCTGAACCAAAGTTTAGAATGCTGAATTGTGGAAGGATGGAAAAAACCGAACTGTGCATGTAGAAATACGATAGGTGAAGGTTGCTGAACAAACAGGAGAAAACAAGAAAATGTTTTGAGTACAAGATGCCCTGTTACACCAAGCTGAGATGCCAAAGTGAAGTCAAAACTTCAGATAGTAGAAATGCAACTGTGTAACTGTGTACAAAGGCTCCTGATATCATTTTTTGTTGACAGGAAAAAAGTAACTTTTGTTAAGTGGCCTGATGAGTCATAAGTGGATTTTAATTATTCATGTATTCGTTGCTTGATTGCTTGAGATTCATTTGTTTAGATTTAAGATTAACCAATAGAAAGCATTTTTGGAAATCCTTTGTGTAAAATTATTATAAAGCCTATCATTTTGTGGAATTCTGGGCCTCAGTCTTTGGAAACTGAATTTTCACTGGGGAATTTTGCTGGCAGAATAAACGTGAGTTCTCAATCAGACTTCTGGGTCCGTTGTCTCCTTCACTCTGTCATACTGAGGACTGGGTAAGCAGTCCTAGCCGAACCCATTATCCACTACACTTTTAAATTCCCTTTTTTCTTCTTCTTCTAACAGTACAGTGGTCCCCCGGGTTACGAAAGTAATCTGTTCCAGCACCCCTTTCGTAACCCGAAAAATTTCGTAACCTGGGGGACCACTGAACAGTAGCAGAGTGTATGTACAGTACCTGTATACAGTACTGTATCCGCTCCGCGCCGGGCCCACAACAAACTCCGCTAGAGAGGCTTGAGGAGAAGAGAAAGGCCTCCTCTGCTGCCGCTGCTTAGGCCTTGAGCCTTCCTCCAGGAAGAGGCCTGCACCTGCGGGGGGTGGGACGAGCTCCCCGTGCGGGCCCCGCGCGCCCGGCGGAGGGGAAGGGATGACCCCGCGCGGACCTGCTGGAAGCCCCCGTCGCGCGCCGGCGCCAACAAACCCCGGGGAGGAAGCCGGCCCCGTGGAAGCCACGTCCGGCCTCCCTTTTATGCAAGGCCAGCGCGTCCCGACCGGCTGCGGCCGGCCCCTCGGCCGAGCCCGACCAGCGGCCGGACCTCGACCGCGTCCCAGCCGCGCGCGCCCAGCGGAGGGGAAGGGATGGCCCCGCGCGGACCCGCCGAAAGCCACCGTCGCGCACGTGCCGGCGCCAACGAGCCCCGGCCCCGGCCGGAGTCGAGGTCCGGCCGCCGGTCGGGCCCGGCTGAGGGGCCGGCTGCGGCCAATCGGGACGCGCCGGCCTTGCGTAAAAGGCAGGCCGGACGTGGCTTCCATGGGGCCGGCTTCCTCCCCGGGGTTCCTCGGCACCGGCGTGTGCGCGACAGGGGCTTCCGGCGGGTCCGTGCGGGGTCATCCCTTCCCCTCCGCTGGGCGCGCGCGGCCAGGACGGGGTCGAGGTCTGGCCGCGGTCGGGCCCGGCCGAGGGGCCAGTCGCGGCCGGCCTTGCGTAAAAGGCAGGCCGGACGTGGCTTCCATGGGGCCGGCTTCCTCCCCGGAGCCCTCCTGGTCCCTCCCGCGTCTCCTCCACTCACCAGGGCCTAGTTGAGGCTTTGGAGGAGGCTTTGGAGGCCCGACGATGGCAGCCGAGAAGGCCCAAAGAACACGGCAGCCATCTTGGAGGCACCCCCGAGCGGACCTTAATTGTACGTACTGTATGTGTGTGTGTGTTTTTTTCGTAACCCTGTTTTTTGTTTGTAAGCCAGGGCCAGTTTTTCGGCCCCGGCGCTTTCGTATCCCGGGATTTTTGTTGCCCGGGGGATTCGTAACCCGGGGGACCACTGTACTTTATAAAACCCACACATAATAAATAATGTCTACATCTGTGTCCTGTTTTTTTACACTATAAGCAACTTTGTCTCCCAATTCTCAGAAAAAAAGTAGGATAGAAATTAATATAATAACCACCAGCAGCACCCACCTCTGAAGAAATTTTGCCAAGAAAAGCCCATGATAGGGTTACCGCATGATCGCCATATGTAATGATTTGAAGGCATACAAAAACTCTTCCAACTCTATGATTCTATGAAAAACAACAGCCTATGTAATTAGTGTAAAGTGAGGCATGAAGGTAAGGGGGAATCCCTGGGGCCACATATATTGTGTGTATCTGTATGTTCCCCCCAACAGGATTTCCTTTGTGTAAATATCATAGAGTTGGAAAAGACCCCAAGTGCCATCCAGTCCAATGCCCTTCTGATATCCAGAAACGCAAAATCAAAGCACTTCTAACAGATGGACATCCAGCCGCTAACGCTTGGAACATTCACTTCCTCCTCAGAGCAGTATATATATATATATATACAGTGGTCCCCCGGGTTATGAAATTAATTCGTTCCGGCACCTTTTTCGTAAGCCGAAAATTTCGTAACCCGGGGCCTATTTCCCATAGGAAATAGTAATCCATTCCGAGGCCTTCGGCGGGGGCCTCCTGGCTGAGGAAAGGAAGGTCCGATCCGGCGGATCGGGCCTTCTTTTCGTCAGCCACGGGGGCCTCCTGGCTGGGGAAGGGAAGGTCCGATCCTTTCGTCAGCCGCGGAGGCCCAGCCTGGCTGGGGAAGGGAAGGTTCCCTTCCCCAGCCAGGCTGGGCCTCCGCAGCTTAGGCGAAAGGAAGGCCCGATCCGCCGGATCGGGCCTTCCTTTCGTTAGGCGCGGAGGCCCAGCCTGGCTTCCGCAGCCAGGCTGGGCCTCCGCAGCTGAGGCGAAAGGAAGGCCCGAACCGCCGGATCGGGCCTTCCTTTCGTTAGGCGCGGAGGCCCAGCCTGGCTTCCGCAGCCAGGCTGGGCCTCCGCAGCTGAGGCGAAAGGAAGGCCCGAACCGCCGGATCGGGCCTTCCTTTCGTTAGGCGCGGAGGCCCAGCCTGGCTTCCCCTGGCTTCCTTTCGGTAGTCCGTCCCTTGTCCCCCGAAGCCTGGCCTCGGAGGAAAAGGGATGGGAGTCCGTCCCTTGTCCCCCGAAGCCTGGCCTCGGAGGAAAAGGGGTGGGAGTCCGTCCCTTGTCCCTCGAAGCCTGGCCTCGGAGGAAAAGGAGTGGGAGTCCGTCCCTTGTCCCCCGAAGCCTGGCCTCGGAGGAAAAGGGATGGGAGTCCGTCCCTTGTCCCCCGAAGCCTGGCCTCGGAGGAAAAGGGGTGGGAGTCCGTCCCTTGTCCCCCGAAGCCTGGCCTCGGAGGAAAAGGGGTGGGAGTCTGTCCCTTTTCATCCGAAGCCTGGCCTCGGAGGAAAAGGGACGTCCCTTTTTTTCGGATCCCGGGGGATAATTTTTGGTCCCGCCGGTTTCGGATCCCGGGGTTTTCTTAACCCGGGGGATTCGTATCCCGGGGGACCACTGTATATATATTTCCTTAGCTTCATGAATTTGCCTTTGGACAGTCTTCCTGGGCAAAGTCACACTCTCACAGCCTTTGGAAAGCCATGGCAAACCTCCTCTGAAGAAGTATGTGGCGATATATTGTAGCACCTTTGAGACTCACTGAAAGAAAGAAATGGGCAGCAGGAGCTTTTGTAGACTTCAGTCTATTTCCTCAAATAATATTTAGTATATTGTAGTATATTTAGATATAGCCATGTTAGTCTGTGGAGTCAGTATGTAGAGAGGTCTTGTGATACCTTTGATACTCACTGAAATGAAGTTGTCAGAAGAAACTTTCCTAGAATTCAGTCTATTTCCTCAGATAATATTTCACGTAATATATTGTAGTATATTTAGACATAGCCATGTTAGTCTGTAAAGTCAGTCTGTAGAGAGATCTTCTTGTAGCACCTTTAAGACTGATTGGCAGCAGGAGCTTTCATATACTCATATGCTTCTTCAGATAATATTGAGTATACTGTAATATACTGTAGTATATTTAGATATAGCCATGTTAGTCTGTAGAATCAGTATGCAGAGAGATCTTGCAGCACCTTTGAGACTCACTGAAAGAATGAAGTTGGCAGCATGAGCTCTCCTAGACTTCAGGCTACTTCCTCAGATGCATTTAGTGGAATGAAAACCAAGAAGAGACATATATATGCCACTTACTTGTATGTGAGATTGTCAATTCAAATTCGAAATCGCTTGGGTATGGGTTTCCACTCCACCAAAAGCATCTGAGGAAGTAGACCGAAGTCTAGGGAAGTCGGGGGCGCGCTCGTCCAGCCCCAAGATGGCCACCTCAGTTCCTACGGTATGAGCCTCGGGAATCCGTGCCACTGCCAAGATGGCCGCCTCAAGAGCCCGTTCCACCCTCAAGTTCCTTGCTCTGTACCGTGGGCCTTGGGATTCCGTTCCACCCCCAAGATGGCCGCCTCAGTTCGTAATACGAGCCTTGAGCTTCGGGAATCCGTGCCACTCCCAACATGGCCGCCTCAAGAGCCCGTATCACCCTCCCAAGATGGCCGCCGCCGCCGCCGCCGCCGCCATGTTGTTCCTTCTCCTCCTCCTTCGCGGGTTGGTTGCCTGCGCCGCCGCTGATGCGGTCGCGCAGTGATGAGCGCATCCAACTCCCTCCTAGTTGCCACGTCTGTCTCTTCTTCAGGGCAGGCGACGCCGCCGACGCAGCCGTCGCGGCGACAGAGTGCGAGGGAAGCGAGGAGGAAAAGGAGGCGGCAGTCGGGGGACTAGGGCCGCCGCGCCGCGCCCCCTCCTGAGCCTGGCGGGCTCCTAGGCCCCGGCGGGCGGCGCTGGTCCAAGGAGGAGGGAAAGGAAGGGAGGAGCAGGACGGAGACCCGCTGATGGTGCTGCTGAGGAGGCGGTAAGTGGGCGAGGAGGAGGGCTGGGCCCTCAGAAGCCGCCGGGGACGGGCGCCTCCATTTTGTGTGGAGCCCCCCCCCCGTCCCCAGCTCGAGGGGCGTCCTGGTTTTGTAGGGCTATTCAAGGCCCTCCTGAGGCTCCAGCCTTTGTTGGGAGGAAACAAAAGCATTTAAAGATCAGAAATATCAACGCCAAGCCTCTTACCTTTCAGTCAGCAGAGTCCTTGTCTAACTGTATACTACAATATATTAAAGAATTTATCTGAGGAAGTAGACTGAAGTCAAGGGAAGCTCATGCTCCCTATTTCTTTCTTTCAGTTGGTCTCAAAGGTGCTGCAAGATCTCTCTATGTGCTTCTCTAAGGATGGAGACTGGCTCAAAAACAACACAAGTAGCCTGCGGGTTTAAACAAAAGTCTCCTAATATGTGTGTGTGTACACACACAGAGAGGCTACGGATCTTGTAGCACCTTTGACATTAACTGAGGGAAAGAAGTTGGCAGCATGAGCTTTCATAGACTTCAGTCTACTTCCTCAGATGCAATTGGACATAATAACAATGGTAACATAATATTAATGTATAGAGATCTTGTAGCACCTTTGAGACTGGACTGGAAGAAAGATGTTGGCAGCAG
The DNA here is from genome assembly GCA_034509955.1 of Urosaurus nigricauda. Taxonomy (NCBI): domain Eukaryota; kingdom Metazoa; phylum Chordata; class Lepidosauria; order Squamata; family Phrynosomatidae; genus Urosaurus; species Urosaurus nigricauda. Next base: position 134,820,604 of record JAOEGL010000002.1, read on the forward strand.
GAACTTCCCAAGACTAAAGTCTGCTTCTTCAGATAATATTTAGTATCCTGTAATATACTGTAGTATATTTAGATATAGCCATGCTAGTCTGTGGAGTCAGTCTGTGTAGAGATCATGCAGCACCTTTGAGACTGACTGGAAGAAAGAAGTTGGCAGCATAAGCTTTCATAGATTTACTGTCTGCCTCCTCAGATAATATTTAGTATACTGTATTATACTCTAGTACATTTCGATATAGCCATGTTAGTCTGTAGAATCAGTATGTGGAGAGATCTTGCAGCACCTTTGAGAGTAAGCAAAAGAAAGAAATTGGCAGCATGACTTCATTCTACTTCCTCGGATGCATTTGGTTATAATGATGACGATGATGATGATGTAGAGAGGTCTTGTAGCACCTTTGAGACTTGCTGAAAGAAGCTGGCAGTATAAGAGTTCGTAGACCTCATGTGTGTAGTAGAGTGGAAAGCCAGGGAGAGACCTGTATATGCCATTGGTGTGTGAGAATGTCAGTTTCAAATTCAAAATACTTTGGGTATGGCTTTCCACTCAGTGCATCTGAGGAAGTAGATTTTTAATCTACATAAGTTGCCAACTTCTTTCTTTCAGTGAGTTTCAAAGGTGCTGCAAGATCTCTCCACATACTGAACCAAGTAGTTAAGGAGGAGAAAATCCGTTTTTTTATGAGAGAGAACTTCCCAAAAGGGGGAGTGACCTGGCTCACATGGCTTGTTTACCATTTTGCAAAGTATACTGCCCATTTAGTAGGAGCAAATGGAATATTTGCATAGGGGAGAGACAGCAGGATTTGGATCAATCTGTCTAAGGGAGGGGAGGAGAGAATGCAAAAATCTTCCAACTGGTTCGATTGTGAGATTATGACTCTAAAGATTGGGGTTCGAATTGCAGTTTGGCCTTGGGCAAACCACACTCTCAGCCTCAGAGGGAAACCCCATGATAGGTCTGCTTTAGAGTTCCCAGAGGTCAGAAAGGATTTGAAAGCACACAACAAAAAGCATCTGAGGAAGTAGACTGAAGTCTAGGAAGGCTCATCCTGCCAACTTCTTTCTTTCAGTTAGTCTCAAAGGTGCTACAAGATCTCTCTACAAACAACAATGTGTGTATGTGTATAATATGCATGTGTATATTGGGCAAATCACACTCTGAGCCTCAGGGGAAGTCAATGTCAAACCTCCTCTAAAGAAACATAGCCAAGAAAACTCCATGATATGGTTGCCATAAGTTGGCAATGATTCAACACAAAACAACAACAAATGTGCATATAATATTAATAATAATAATATAATTTATTTCTAGCCCACCCCTCTGAACGAGCAATCTGGGCGGGTTACAACAAGGTTAAAAAAACAATACAATTAAAATATACCATCCCATCACCCAACTCCCCCCTTTAAAACAGGATTAAATCACAACAACATTAAAATCAATAAATGAGCATATAGAAATAAAATAAAAGCAGCGACAAAAGTTCCAATCTGGAAACCTTAGCTGTATAGGGGTGAAGTAATGCTGGAAAGAGATGGAAAAAGCTCAAAAATGCATTTCAGGGCCTGGAGGTGTTTCTTCTGGGAAGGCCTACCGGAAGAGATGTGTCTTTAGCGCTTTTTTAAAGCCTTCAGTGGATGGAAGAGGCGGTCCCTCAGATAGGATGGACCCGAAGCCATATATAATGTATACATGACCTTAGTCAAGTCACACTCTTTCAGCCACAGAGGGAGGCTATGGCAAACCCCCTCTGAAGAAACTTGCCAAGGAAATCCCATGACAGTGTCATCATCAGTTGGAAATGACTTGAAGGCATATTAGCTGGGCCAAAGCTAACAAAATGAAATTCAACACAGACAAATGTAGGGTTCTGCACTTAGGGAGGAAAAATTAATTCACAGAAATAGGATGGGGGATACCTGACTGAATGAGACAACATGTGAAAAGGATCTAGGAGTCCAAGTAGACCACAAGTTGAACATGAGTCAACAGTGCGATGCGGCAGCTAAAAAGGCCAATAGAAGTACAGTATAGTGTCTCGATCAAGGGAATTAATAGTGCCACTCTATTCTGCTTTAGTCAGGCCCCACTTGGAATACTGTTTCCAGTTCTGGGCACCACAATTCAAAAAGGATGTAGAGAAATTGGAGCGTGTCCAAAGGAGGGCGACTAAAATGGTGAAGGGTGTGGAAACCATGCCCTATGAGGAATGACTTAGGGAGCTGGGAATGTTTAGGCTGGAGAAGAGAAGGTTAAGAGGTGATATGATAGCCCTGTTTAAATACTTGAAGGGATGTCACATTGAAGAGGGAGCAAGCTTGTTTTCTGCTGCTCCAGAGAACAGGACCCGGAACAATGGATCCAGGAAAAGAGATTCCACCTCAACATTAGGAGGAACTTCTTGACAGTAAGGGCTGTTCGACAGTGGAACACACTCCCTCGGAGTGTGGTGGAGTCTCCTTCCTTAGAGGTCTTTAAGCAGAGGCTGGATGGCCATCTGTCGGGTATGCTTTGATGGAGAGTTCCTGAATGGCAGGGGGTTGGACTGGATGGCCCTTGTGTCTCTTCCAACTCTGTGATTCTATGATTCTAACAACAGCAGCAACACAGGGTGACCTTAGGCAAGTCACACCCTCTCAGCCTCAGAGGGAGGTAAAGGCAAAACACCTCTGAACAAATCTTGCCAAGAAAAGCCCATGACAGGTTCATGGCCTTAGGGTCACCATCAGATGGAAATAACTTGAAGGCATACAACACACGTGGCTGCTTTTGTTCCCATTCTCTTTCTCTCTTCCTCTCTTTTACCAGTTCTACCTAAACATTAGGAAGACCTTCATAAAAGTAAGAGCTGTTTGACAGCAGAACACACTCCCTCGGAGATTAGTGGAGTTTCCTTCTTTGGAGGTTTTTAAACAAAGTTCAGGGTGCTTGGATTGTGAGTTCCTGCATGGCAAGATGGCCTTTGTGGTCACTTCTAGCTCTATGAGTCTGTGATTCTAATTTATTGACCATAGAGTTGCACTAGAGAGCCTATAATTCCTAGAGAGGTGCTCTCAGTTTTTTTAAAATAGTATTTTTTATTATTATTTGGGTGTTCCCACTTTTGTGGAGTTTCTGTGCCTCTAACCCCAGCGAATGTGGAGGGCCCACTGCATATAGAAGTAAGCTCCAGTGAATTCATGAGTAGTATTCATGTTCTTTTGTTTCTGAGTAATCCTGAGTAATTCTGAGTAATCTTGAGTAATTCTGAGCAGTGAATTCATGTTCTTTTGTTTCTGAGTAATCCTACATCTCAGCATCTGTCTGTCCATCAGCTAAGTACCAGGAATAGTTACTTTCTTATTAGATGTGGAGCTTAAGAAATAGATTCCTCTCAAATTGTAAACCCGATGGCAGGGAACCATCTAATTTATAAGATTGTATGTATAGCACTGTGTAAATTTACAGCGCTATATAAATAAAGGTTAATAATAATTCCAAATCCTTCTTTGTTTCCACTGATGAACCTCCAGGAAAAGGAGGCTAAGAAAATGGACCTAGACTTCTGTTCACATCAGCATCCATCCCAGCTAGCATAGACCCAGAGCCTGGATTAAAGCATTATCTTTGTTACTGTACTTTGGCACACAGAAATGTGTGCCTTTTGGCCACAATCACTTATATTTGCTAGAATTGGTTCTGTTTTGATAAAATGTTCCCAGAGTTTGCAGGAATTTGAGGGTTACTTTTCAGAACCTCAACAGAACTTAGAATCTGCCTTGACATTTGTCCTGAACCTGGAAATGAGAAATTGACCCATCGTGTCTGGAGCCGTTTTATTCATTCTAAGTAGCAGGAATGCTAAGCAGTGCCTGGAAATGCTAGTTTAAAATACACTCATCCTTCTGTATTTGTGGATTTGATATTCGCGGATTTGATTATTCATGGATTTGATTAATATGCTCTCTCTAGGAATAGCTAGGTCCTCCAGTGCAACTCTATGGTCATCTTTAAGTAAAAGTTGCACTGGAAGACCTAGTGATTCCTAGAGAGAATACTCTACTAGGCCTTTCCAGTGCAGTTTTACTGTCAGTGTCTGTTGGACATTGACCCCAGAGTTGCCTTGGAGGACCTAGATATTCCTAGAGAGGTGTCCTCTCAGGTAAAAACATGGTGTTTTTGTTATTTGCTGTTTTTTCATATTCATGGGGGTCTGAATATGGAGGGACAAGTGTACATGTGTTTTCCTACAAGTTATACCCAAATGGCACATTACCATCACAGTCTTACCATCTAGAATTAGTCCATACTTTTACTCGATTGTTTTACAGAGGGGCGGATAAGAAATAATAATAATAATTATTATTATTATTATTATTACTACTACTACTACTTTTGGTAATAATTTTCAGATGACAACTGGGATGGTTAGAATAAAATAGTTCCAGGCTCTCCTGTTAAGGTTTGGTGATTTAACATGAAAGTGATATAAAATTTTTAGCGCTAGTTTAAATAACAGTGCTTTCAACTGTTACAGGAAGTTGTATCTCAACTACTTTGTGGTCTTTGTAATGCAGGAAACTGCATTTGTAATGCAGAATCATATTGGAGTGCAATAGGCTTGCCTTGGGTTTGATGTTTTAATGTACACACCCATCATATGAGTGATGGGTGTTTAATAATAAATCTCATTCTCAGAATAGCTTTATAATTTCAAATAAGACTCCCCCTCCCCCAAGCATAAAATCATTGAGGATTGTTGTATGGAAAAACAGGCATAATAAGCATAAAGACCATTGATTGGAAACTTTACTCATAATTATATGGAAGGTTGTATAAAGAAGCTGTTCTTCCTGAGTAGACATGTCTTAACATGGGTTCAGAAGTTTCTGAACGACCACCAAAGTTTTGTTTTGTTCTTTTCTTTAGCTTTTGAATCATTTGTTAATTGAATGCATGGATGCTCAGTTTCACTCTGGATTTGGTGGGAAGCTGCCTCTCACATCCATTTTGAATTTGATAGTGTAAGAATTTTCACTGATAATCTTCAGACTGTGCATGCCCAGTTACATCCATTATAGGTACGGTTATAGAATATATATCTGTGTACAGCAATCTGGACCAAGATCCATTATAGTCCAGTAGCCCTGTGCATTGCTGCCCAACCCTGGACATAATCCAATTGCTGTGAGATAACTGGCAACATAAAAGTTTTTGTGCATGTTTGATGGGAGTTTTTGCAACACTATTGGTAAGGATGTGTAAAATACTGTTTACATTTCCTAGTTAGGAGCTATTAAAATTACTCAGACTTGTAGCAGGAGTGCCAGACATTCCTGTGTAGTATCAGCCATACAGAATCCGATGCCAAATATGCCTTATTTTTCCATTAGGTATCTTGTTACGTACATCTTTTTGAAATGAATGAGAGTTCACAGCACACACTAGCAGTACTTGTGAACCCAAATTATTTATTTATTTTTCATGTCACATATGGAACAAGAGATCCCACAGGTGCAAGCAGGTTTCAGGAAATGAAGAGGCACTAGGGATCACATTATGTTCTTGTTTTCCCATATAGCACTGACCCTTGGTTTGAATTTCCCTTTGATTTCAAAGATTTTTTTGAATACATTTCTTGTTCTTCCCCTTTTGCTGTCTGCTGTTTCTCTGCATTGATCATTATATTAATTCTCTTTATCCTTGTGCACCAGACATTGTACAGTTGTGTCCATGTTTCTGGTTTTGCTCCTATCTCCCTTTGTGTTTGCCTCTCTTCTTTCGTGTACTGCATGAAGTGCTTTGTCTGTGATCCATTGTTTCTTCTCTTTCTGTTTGACCACTGTCAATGTCTTCCGGGATTCTTCCTTGATTATGTCCTTGGCTTCTGCCCACAATTCTTCAGGTTCTTGATCGATTGTATATTATAGTGTGGATCTATTTCTTACATTGTCAGTGGATTCTTTTAAGATGTTGTCCACTTCACGTTTTTATATTAATAATGGTTTTTGCCATATTCTTCAATTTTACTCTAATTTTTGCTATAAGCAGTTCTATGCTACAGTCAGCACCTAGTCTGGTTTTGGCCTGAAGAATGGAGGTTCTCCATCTAAATATATAATCTATCTGATTTTTGTGTTGACCATCTGGTGATGTCCATGTGTATAATCTCCTATCTGGCTGTATGAAGCAGGTATTTGCAGTGATTAGGCCATAGGCCTCACAAAAATCTATTACACGCTCTCCTGCTTTATTTCTTATACCTAGTCTGATTCTCCCTACTGTTTTTTATTCTTCTTTGATGCCGCAGTAGGGAGAATCAGACTTTAGCATTCCAGTTGCCTTTGATTAGCTTGAAATCCTATGTTGGTGTGTTGTCAGTTTCTTCCTGGACTGCATCATAAAATCTCTCAATTTCTTCTTCTGTATCTGTGGCTGGAGTATATACTTGGATTATGGTAATATTACACACATCGTCCATTGATAATGATGTGCACAAGAAAATTCCTTTGAACATTCTCACACATAGCTTTCTGTTGCGTCTTGATTTTTTCACCTCTTCAGCATTCTGATCTAGATGCAGTGGCCTCTGTAAATGGAACAGGGATTGTTATAATTTGCCAATGACAATCATCTCTTGTCCAGAGTATAGATTCAGAATAATCAGATGTCGTGGAACTCCCATTTCTTTTAGAACAAACCATAGTTTCCATAAAGTCATGAGGAAGAGCCAACTACCTGCTAACCCATTGAGAGCTTTAAGGAACACACATACACAGAGATGAAGAATTCTTCTGCTTAGATTTTAACTGATTTTAACTCATTCAACACTAGGTCCTAGGTCTGTGAGAAAGAGTAATATATAATAATAACTATTGCTATTATCACCATTATACTATTACTATTATTACCACTATTCCTAATATTATCATTTTATTTCTTGCATGCATATATATGTATATGTATGTATATTTCATGACAGCTAGCCATGCCCCCTTGAAGGTGTTTGTATTTTGGAGAAATCATTTAGGAATTTACAAAGAAAGAAAAATCGCTGGCAAATGGATTGTTATAATTTGGTTTTATCTTCTCTTGGGTACAAACCTTATGTTAGATGTATATGCATGAATGTGTAGTCAGTAAAAGGTGTTCATTGTGATTATTTATCTATTTCTCTAGAGTATTTCTACTCCACTCTTCAGCCATAAAGGCTCTCAGGGCAACCTCCATATTGTTAATTTGACAGTTCCCTGCCCTCTACGCTTACGGTCTAAAAAAAACATGAGAAGAAGGACGTGGTTTCCTTCCTCATTGCTTCCCATTTCCATATCGCTTTCACCATAGGAAAAGCTGCTAAAGTGGACAAAAGAGGAGGCAGAGAAAATCCCTCCTTACCCAGCCGCTTCTTGGTTTATGTTCCACTCCTGTCTCAATCAGCAGTGGCTCTTCTTGACTTAAATTGATTGTTGGACCTAGTTTTACACACGTTTGCCTGTAGTGGGCATTTCTTTCTAGTCTAAATATTTCTCACACATATACATGAGATGCCATGAAGTTTAAATGGCCACTTTGGCTGGCCCAACACAGACTGTCATGAGGAGTAATCTCCTTTTCTCAGTGTAGTGGGGCTAAAGTCCCAGTGTTTCTTGACAATCTTTGCTTGTTTTCCCCTAACAAAAACTAAACACATTTCCCCTGAGCAGCTTATTTCATGCATATAGGCATAGTAACGTTGATACTTGTAGGTGTACCTACATTGATAGTGAATATAGTTTCAAAATCTGCAGATAGGCAATACCTTTAGTAGGGACAGCCTAAATGAATGTGAAAAATTATGGATTGATTAGGATGGAGGTTGGAAAAAGACATGATGTGGAAGCCATGAATTCTGTATAGTCTATATTTTAGTATTGACAGAGATTCAAAACACACTACAGCAATAATCCAGTTTGAGGCCACATTAACTGCCCTGACTCAATGATAGGGAATACTGGGAGCTGTAGTTTTGTGAGAAATTTAGCCGCCTCTGTCAGACAGCTCCTGGTGCCAGAATATACTACAGTTCCCAGGATTCCCTAGCACTGAGCCAGGGCAGTTAAAGCGGTCTCAAACTGGATTATTGCTGCAGTGTGGTTTTGACCTTAGACAATCTCTATATTGTATGTAGATGATGCCATAATTCTATCACAAAGTGGAGTTGAACAGATTACTAAATGCATTTTCTGAATACAGTGGCTCTCCTTTCTTATGGACGGTCTTGGAGAGTGCAAAAACGGAGGGCTGACTGTACTTTAAAAAACTAATTTCAAATGAACTAGGGTAAAACTAAAGTACTTGTTTTCTCCAGGTGTTCCAAATCCCCAACATATCTTATTGTTTTGTTCTTTGCACAGACACAAGAAGAATTAATTGCCCCTTTATTGTTATTCTAACCCAAGGCATCTAGTCAGTTTTTAGGCAAATTTCCTCCTTGATGATTGTGATTCTATGGTCATATTAAAAACTGAAATTTTTAAAACAATTGCCACTAGAACAAGGTCAGTAGTTAAATCCTAAATGTGAAATGGCACAATCTTATATTAATTTACACACACGCACATACACACACACACACACTTTAAAAATTAATTTATCATCTTATTTGTATTTTAATTTCTTTGATTAACCATGGTTAAAGAAATATTCCATCATCTAATTATTTTAATTTTTTTAGAAGAATAAGGCTTCAAGGGAAAATGTTGTTTATATTTGTTTTAATATTACTGCTATATTTTAGATATGTCAATACAAAATAGTAAATGGTTTTAGTACTAGTATTAGCAAGTTACTGTGCTAGATTATGTCTGCTGGAATATATTGTATCTGTTATAATTGCAGTGGCCATTGCTTTAATTCAAATCAAAGTGACTTGACACTTACAGTATCCCCATTTCTAGAGCAAAGAGAACTGTGCACTGGATTTCAAGTACTTTAACAGTAATCTTACATAGAATTATTATAATATTGAACATCTTACTTGTTTTTTTAAAAATAAAATTCCTAAAATCAAACTTCCCTCTGCCATTGCTGTTTGCATGCTGAAACTTAGGTGGGTGGGAAAAAATTGCATGTCAAAAGTTCTCACAAATTGTACCTGGCACAACATAATCTGTGCAGTGTCTGAGAATTCTGCAAGAGAAACTGCACAGCTTTGTAGTAAAAACCTAAACTTGCAGTCTTTTTTACTACAAACTTAAAACTTCAGAGCTTCCCAAGGAGGAAAATTCCTCATGTGCCTATACTGTTTTCCACTATATCATTGGGGAAAGTACAGAAAATACAGTATATGAACAATTTGGTGGAGTGTTCTATATATATTGTGGCTGAAGCCCTTTCTGGTATGAAAGTTGCACAACCCAATATTGCAGAGCAGGAAAAGAACCTCAGCCAACTGAAGCTGCAACTACATGTGTTTTTGTTGTTCAACACTGCTGTTTATTATGTTTTTTTTTAAAAAACGAAACAACAATCTTGCCCACAATGCATGTGGCTGTCTGAAAGCAGTCCTTTCTGTATCAAAAGCTGCACAGTTTTCAGAGTAGGCTGCACAGTTCTCAAGAGGACCTGCATAGTTTCTGGAAAACTCTGCAGTTTGCTGAGGAAGCTGTTCAGTTATTGTTTTTCATCATTGGGGAGGGGGAATTCTTGAGTGTCTTAAAGCTATGGGACAAAAAATTGTTCACTGTTCTCAACATTTGTTGGAACTTGGAGAAATTGAGATTTACCATCCCTGTATAGGCATTTAGGATTTTCTTCGATGCTCTTCACCCTTTGTTTATCATCCTTAATTGGATTTTTAAATTAAATTTTATTGAATTAAAAAAACATACAAACACTATTAAAAGAAAAGGAAAAGCAACACTTAATATCACATTACAGCATAGTTTAAAAGGTATGTACATAGTATATAAATATAAAGTATATAGTAATATATGTATAAGGAGTGAATATAATATACAATAATAATATACATTCCTTAATTGAATTTTGCAGTTGGCATTTTGCTGAATTGGAAACTCACAATTTAATACACCGCTTTGATCGTTGGAAGAGCGGTATATAAATAAAGATTTATTATTATTATTAAATATATTATTATTTTATTTATATAGCGCTGTAAGTTTACACAGTGCTGTACATACAATCTTATAGTTAGATGGATCCCTGCCCACAGGCTTACAGTCTAAAAGAGACAACACAAAAGGAAGAGGGGAAGGTGGTGGGAAGGGGATGAGGTCCAGTGGTTCTTCTCTCCCTCTGGGGCCTGGACCAAGGCAGATGGACTGGAGGGTCAATAAGTAATGGTACTAATACAGTGGGTCCTTATTATTCACTGGGGTTTTGTTCCAGGATCCCCCGTGGATAACAAAATCCATGGATATTCAAGTCCCATTTTTTAAAAATATTTTATTGAATTTTTAAAAGACATAAATTTCCACAAATAAATATTTATACATTGAGTCATTACAAACATTCGTTCTAATAATATTTACAAATATAAATGTAAAGCAAATCTTCTACCTTTCTTTTGTCTTCAGATTTTCTTTTCTTGCTTCCACTTTTTCTGGATCCCTTACATGTTGCCCACTTATTCCTATTTGTTTCCCGCTATCTTACATTCCTTTAATTTGTAAATTATTTTATAATTCTTCTATTATATCAAATTTCTTACATTTCCGAAATATACCCCAGCAAAGAGGAAAAGAAAAGATAAAAAAATACAATTCCACCAAAAAATAACAAATTTCCTTTTAATTTTTCCTTATTTATACTGTATTTAGAATGCCTATTTTCTATATTCTCCTTATTATTTGTTTCCAACCCATAACTTTGATTTCCCTGAACTTATTCATTTCTTCCTGAAAAAATACATCATTCTTACCTCTATATATTTTCTACACATCACTTAATATATTTCTAATATCCATCTTATTTCTACCTGTTTTCAGGAAAATTATAGTAATAGTTCTTTCTCGATATTCCACTTATTTTCCCAAAATGTTACAATTGGTGACCATTCCTTTTCCAGTTTATCTAATCTCTTAGCTTCTAACATATATGACAATCTGTCCATCTCCCGAGCTTCGTTGATTTTAAACAGCCAGTCCTCTATATTTAAATCTGTCTCTAATTTCCAATTCTTTGCTATCATTATTCTCGCTATGGTGATTAAATATAGTATTATTCGCCACCATTTTTCTCCTCCTCTAATCTTATTACTGAAGTTATATTTAATAGGTAAAACTCTGTTTTTTAAGCTTATATTCAGTATTTCTTGTACTGCTTTATGTATTTTATCCCAAAAAACCTTGATCTTATCACACTGTGACAAATCCCATTTTTTAAATGATTGTTATTGATATAAAAAAAGTTAAAAATTACTTCTTGTACCATACATAAAACATTCTCATCATAATTGCTCAGTCCTCAAACATAGAAATGACATAACATATAGGAAGGGGTGAGGGAAAAAAAGAGAAAAACCAAAGAAAACAATGTGCATACTAACAAGAGGTAATACAAAGATGACAACCACACTAAACATAACATGTCATGCATCTTACATCCTTATAAGTCCTTCCTGTTGCTAAACACAATGGCATAGCAAAATGGTGTCCCTTATATAAAATGGAAAATCAAGGTTTCCTATTTGGAGTTTATACTTTTTAAAAAATATTTTCAAGCCATGGATGCTTGAATCCATGGATAAAAAAATCCATGGATAAGGAGGACCAATTGTATTTCCAATTCCATACTTGATGACATTGATATTTTTAGTATGTTTTGCTTGTGGTAAAAATAACCAAGACAGAAGATTCCCAAATGGAATTGCTAGGGATGCAGTTCTGAAGATCAGAAAGATCTTTCACATATGCTTAAACCTGAAATCTTTCTGTGATTACCTGGATCTTACAATGTTTTCAGCTCAATTGATCCTTTCTGCATTATTGGCAGTAGTAGTGCTGGGAATAGCCTTGGGCCATATCATTTCTGTCTTTTTATCTTTCTTCTTGTTTCACCCAAATGGAGTGTGACACTGTATTCAAAGCCTATTGGTTTCACAGAACACATAAGACTGGAAAGATTGCTTCATAATATTACTGAACTTCAAACTCTACCCAAAGTACCACAGCAAAGTTTCATCCCAGAGAGCTTCCTTTGTATCCAAAGGCCAGAAGACATACATTAATTATAATTAATTAACCTTTCAATTTAAGTAATGTTGGACATGGGCTACATGTGACCTCAAGCCCATTTTGGAATGTCTACAACCCACCCTCCACCACCTGCTAAATTAACATCAAGCTGCTGCCAAAATTATCTGTAATGAATCCAGAAAAAGTTTGGGAAGCAGAAACTATCTTTTCAAATGCAGATGCCTCCAACCTTTGTCCTCCTTATTTCTTCCAAAAACACTAGGCACAGCCAATATTTGGCTGTATTCATTAACTTGTGGTCACCAAGTAGCAGTTGTATTACAGAAGAAAAAAGCCAACACAAGAAACTTCAAGAGAGTCCAGGTTAGACTATGACTTGGACTTATTTGTCATAGTTGTTAACTTCAAATCTCTTATCAAACCTGTAGTAATGTATAAATTACATGGGCTTCTTTGTACTATGAAGTTCAGTTCAGTTATTTCATTTAGAATCAGACATTATTGATAAAACATTTATAGTTTCCAGTTTAATGAATAAATATATTATTTAATTTGCTTCTGTTTTAGGATTTTAAAAATCAAGAACAAAACACATTGACCTCCTGTTTATCCTGCTGGCCTTTTATACCAATTATTATTATTGTTTCCTAAGCTTTGGTCTTACAGATGTTTTGGATCTCAGCTCCCAGAATTTCTGATAGTTGGTCAAACTAACTAGGTCATCTGGGATTTGAAGCCTTAAACACCTAGGGGACCAAAGTTTGGGAAACACTATTGTAGATAGTGGATACTTGTATCTTGAATATGTTTTAAAACACAGACACATCTGATTCCAATGATTGGGCAAGGTATTATTTTTATAGAGTGTATACACATAATAATTAATAGTATGTTTTCAACTGCCAACCTCAATGTTAGCAGTTCTTACACTGCTGACTCCATTTTCCAAAATGAAAAGCCTCAAATGACACCAAAGGTGTATTGACCTCAGCCACACCTCAGTCTGCAACATGCCAGTTAGTGGTTGACTTAGTGTCAATTTCAGAGTAAAATTGTAAAATTCAAAATTCTTTAGCAGCTTTTTTCAATCTGGTGAAGAGTCGCATTTTGAGTCAGCCATTCATCATAACCCCCACAGCCAGATTCCAAGGTTGTTAACCATACCCTAAAGGCAGCACTGGAGGCTTATGCTAGGGCTTTGGCCAGGGAGGGGTCTGTCTTCTCACATAATATGGAGCACCATGGTCACTAGCAGGAAAAGAAACATTAGGAAGAAGTTCTTGACAATAAGAGCTGTTTGACAGTGGAACACACTGTTAGCGTTTGTAGTGCAGTCTGCGATAAGGTACCACGGCTATGTTTGGTGCCAGGATCACCTCCTTCTGTAGTGTAGGCAGCAGCTTGTGAGCTGGAGTAGTACCTCTCCTCTTCCAGAATAACTGAAGAGTTCTGGACTCATCGCTTCACACGACCAGTCAGGAGAATGCGACGGTCAAGAGTGCCTGTTATCAGCTTCGGCTGATACGCCAGCTGCGCCCTTTCCTGGACATAAAGGACATGGAATCTGTGGTACATGCGTTGGTAACCTCACGCTTGGATTTCTGCAATGTGCTCTACATGGGGCTACCCTTGTGTTTAACCCGGAAACTTCAGTTGGTGCAAAACATGGCAGCCAGGCCTGTCACTGGAATACCTAGGAGAGAGCACATAACACCTGTGCTTAAGTCTCTCCACTGGCTGCCGATCAGTTTCCGGGCGCAGTACAAGGTGTTGGTTTTAACCTTTAAAGCCCTACATGGCTTGGGTCCATCTTATCTGAAGGACCACCTCTCCCCGTATGAACCCCCCCCCCCCCCCCGCACACTCCAGTCCTCTGGGAGGAACCTGCTGCAGCCTATGAAGACCAGGCTGTTGCAGACCTCCCAGAGCACTTTTTCCAGTACTGCTCCCAATTTTTGGAACGGCCTGCCAGATGAGATGCATCTTATAACATCTCTTGATTGCTTTAAAAAAGCTCTAAAGACTCATCTCTTCTGGCAGGCCTTCCCTGAAATCTCGTAGTTCCTGGCTCCAAAAAATTGAACTTTGATTTTCCACTAGCTCCCTACATTCCTGACCCTGTTGCCGTCTTCCAGCTCACTCAGGAATGATGCTCACGAGAATGCATTTTATTTTATTGTTTTAATTGCTGTTGGTTTTTAACTCATTGTTAGTTTAATTTAATTTTAAGGAGTAGGAGGCTGGGGAATGGGCTGTTGTACTGTTTTAGCTTGTATGTTTTAATTCTTGCTGTAACCCGCTCCAATTGTTTCTACAGAGGAGCGGGCTATAAATAAATATTTATTATTATTATTATTATTATTATTATTATTATTATTATAGAACACTGTAGACAAATGTCCCTCAGATGAGGCTTTTATTCTTAAAAGTTACAATATGAACATAGCTATCTACAAACATCTACACAGTCCACCATCTATCAACAGAAGAAGCCACACAGTCAACTAACGGAATCCACAGCCAACTGCCAAGACCAACTGACAACAGAATGTTCTAATTCTCCCAGCCAGCACCTGATTGGCTGAAGTTTCTGGCTGGTATTTGGCTGGCCTGCTGCTATTAAATTACACATTGTACATTTTCCTTGGGGCTCATTATTCCAACACACACTTCCTGGGGGATGCTTTGATTGTGAATTCCTGCAAGGTAGAAGGGAATTGCACTGGATGGTCCTTATGGTCTCTTCCAACTCTATGATTCTTTGCCCAGGAACAGCATGACCACTATCATAGCCATGAGCAGCATGGTGATTATCATCACCAGTTTCAATCTCTGTCCCCCCCCCCCCCCCATTCAGGGGATGAAGCACAACTACAATCATTCAGAGATTCCCCCCCCCCCAAAAGAAAAGCCTCTTTGGGCAATGTTTTCTGGGGAAGGTGAGCAAAAGCCTCACTGTACAGTGGATCCTGGGAAAGATATGCTATCTTTAATCAACTTTTAGAAGCTCAGGCTACCTCTCAGTATGGCTACAAAGGGGTCTCGAAGGCCTCTGCTAAAGCTTTCTTATCATTTTAGAGGGTTTCTGCCCTCTTCAGTACCAAAAAGACAGCCAAAAGAGAGCCATACATGTCCAGGCAATCAGTCTTATTCATATCAAGGCAGTAGAACAGATGGCCCCATCATTTCCAATGGGTTGGCCTTGGCCTTGGCCTTGAGAGTGTTCACAAAAGTGTTAGTAGCACTGGTAGGTCAAATGAAGTTGCAAGGAATATACTGTTACTTGGATGATGTTCTCTTGAGAGCCATGCCCAGGAGGCCCCACAGAACCTCAGGGTGGTCATAGATTGCCTACAGGCCCATTATTTTTTAATTAACAGCAAGAAGATCCAGTTTGCTCCAGCACAGTCCCTCATCCACCTGGGGGCTTGGATAGACACAACCAAAGGCATGATTTACATAAATGTCAGAAGATAGGCAAAACAATCTCGGGGCAGAGGCATAGAGAGTATAGTAAGTTGCTTAGGTGTGAGCCACTTCCTTTGGGTCACTGGGAGGAGGAACTAAAAACCTCATTCTATATAACTGCTTGCAGAGGCACGTGCCAGAATTTTAATTTTTTTATAATCCAGGAGGGTTTGGAGTACAGATGAGAAGGTGATCTGGGCACAGTGTTGGAGGGCACCTCATTCAATTTTACACTTGTCTTTTCACTACTCCCATAAGGGGCTGTGGGGATTCAGAGCAAGTAAATCAGAGACTTGCCTCTGGTAGGAGCTAGTAGCCAGGAGCTCTCTAGATAACTATAGGCCCAGTTGATTGAGCTCACTAACAGAGCTTGGGGACAAAGGCCAGCCCCACAAGCGTTCTTTACACTTGTGTTTAACAGGGGAAGCCCACAGTCTTGTTTCAGTGCCTCCTTAAGACTTTTCAGTATGGACAGTGAGGGATTTCCTGCAGTCACCTGCAACATTTGTGGGATGTTTGTCTTGCCTATAGATGTGGGGAACCTGCCCCAAGTGCAAGTGTAATTATCTTAGAAGAGAAGGTACAGCAGTTGGAGGCCCACGTGTCTACACTTCAGCATCATAGAGAGCAGGAGGTTCTCCTGACCCGAATGGACTGGCAACCACCTCACTTGCAAGTGTCCTCCTTTTTCCCCCTCATTCCACCTTGGGGCTGAGAGACACTGAAGCAGTGAGAGGGTGTGTCCAAGGACCAGAGGAAGCTCAAAGCCACTGAAGCCCTGGACCCTCAAGACCAGCAACCACCTCACTTGCAAGTGTCCTCCTTTTTCCCCTCATTCCACCTTGGGGTTAAGAGACGCTGAAGCAGTGAGAGGGTGTGTCCAAGAAGCAGAGGAAGCTTAAAAGGCCAGCAACAGCTCTGAAGCAACCAAGCCGAGCCAAGGGCGGAGCGGCACAGCGGCGGCAAGGGCGGGGGAGAGGCCTCCACGGCCAAACCCCCAGGGACCACCTCCTTCCCTGGCTCCACGCCAAGGAAGCACCGGGCGAGGCTCTAAAATCAAGCACCACAGACCCTGTTCTGCCCTGTATCCCAGCCAATCAAGGACACTTGTTAATATGCTCCTTGGACAGTTTTTATGGGATTGGCCCAGATGATAATACAATCCATTAGAGTTTTCTTCTTCACTCTTTTTGTTCTGATGTTAAATAGCACTGGGACAGACACCACTACAAATAGCTGAACTATTGTCAGTACCTCTACAGATGGAGGCAGGAACAGCCTGGGAGTGAATATTGAAGTCGTGTGGGGGCTGGGAAGGTATGGTGGCTGGGAAGGTATGGCGGCAACAGAGTGAACACATGTTACAAAAGAAGTAGGAATCAATGTTTAGTATCTATCCCCTCTTCAGTTCACTGTGTTTCCCAGGATAAATGGGAGAGTGTACCAACCGTTCCACAACCCCTTAATCTGCTCCTTTGCAATGTCAGGTCAGCCAAAGGTAAGACCCACATCATCTACAATCTCCCCGTGGATGAACAGGCCGACCTGGCATGCTTCATCGAGACCTGGCTGGGAGACGCCAGCACTGCAACAGCGCTGCAGATAAGGGAAAGTGGGCAGGGGGGCGGCGTGGCAATAGTCCATAAAACCAACCTAACCTTGATCAGGAAACCTGTCCAGAAAACAACCTACATCGAGTGTGTGTACCTTAACCTGAAGACCAGGGATAGTTTGAGGATTCTGTTGGTATACTGGCCACCCCGTTGCCTAACAGACTCCCTGACCGAGCTGACTCAGCTGGTCTCTGAGTTGCTGTTGGAGTCACCCAAACTTCTGGTCCTGGGCGACTTCAACATTCCTCTCGAGACCAGCCCTTCTGCTTTATCTGGAGCAGCTCAGGAGTTCATGGGATCCATGAGAAGCATGAACCTATCCCAACTGGTCAACGGGCCTAACCATTGCGCGGGTCACACACTCGATGGGATTTTTAGTATGGAACAGGAGTATCCATGGGCGGAGGTAATCAAACCTCTGCATTGTTGGGGAAGGATCATCCTCTGATCAAAATGGAACTAAAAGCTGTGCTTAGTCCCTCCGGGGGTGGTGGACTCATTAGAATGGTCCACCCTCGAAGGCTAATGGAACCAATTGGTTTCCAGAAGGCCTTAGAGTGTCTAATAGTTGGCATCGCCGGTGATTCCGTCGAAGCCCTGGTGAATACCTGGAATACTGACCTTTCTAAGGCTGTCGACACAATTGCTCCTGAGCGTCCTCTCCAGCCCGCTTCTAACAGAAAACCCTGGTTCACAGAGGAACTCAGGGAGATGAAGCGGACTGGACAATGACTAGAGCGCAAGTGGCGGAAGACTCGGCTCTCATCTGACAGAACTTGCCACAGGCAGCACCTTTGTGCCTATCGGGAGGCATTGAACACAGCGCGGAGATCCTTCTGCTCTGCACGCTTACGTCTGCAGAGTCTCACCCAGCAGAGCTGTTTAGAGTGGTGGGGGAGCTGATGCAGGTCTCCCCCTGCGCCAAATCCTCTACTTGACCCTATGACGGCCTGCTGTGGCGTGTTTAACATCTACTTTGCAGATAAAATCTCTCGGATAAGGGCCAGCTTGGACACCAATGTTCCACCAGTATCCACAAATGAGGCATCCAATATCTCCGCTGCTGTCATTTTACTGGACAAGTTTCAATCTGTGAGTACTGATGACTTGGACAAGCTGCTTGGAAGCGTGAGTAAGATGACTTGCTCTCTCGATTCATGTCCATCTTGGCTGGTTGTCCAGGGAGGGGACGCATTGAGGGTATTCCTTCAGGATACAATCAATGCGTCTCTTAGGGAGGGTTCTCTACCATCTTGTTTGAAGGAGGCAGCCATTAGGCCCCTCCTGAAGAAACCCTCCCTTGACCCCCTGGACAGGAATAACTACAGACCAGTATCCCTGCTCCCTTTCTTGGGCAAGGTGATCGAGAGAGCAGTCGCCTCCCAACTCCAAGCCGATTATCTAAATCCATTACAAACGGGGTTCAGGACAGGACATGGAGTTGAGACTGCCATGGTTGCTCTGACAGATGACCTCCGCTTGAACATCGACAGGGGTAGTGTGACCCTGCTCGTGCTCTTGGATTTCTCAGTGGCATTCAGTACTATAGACCATTCCATCCTTTTGGATTGGCTGAGAGAGATGGGCCTTGGGGGCACTGCTATGCAGTGGTTCTGCTCCTTCCTCTCTGGCAGGTCCCAAAGGGTGAGGCTTGGGGACAGTTGCTCCTCCAAAAGCTTAATTGTGGCATCCCTCAGGGCGCCATCCTGTCTCCGATGCTATTTAACATCTATATGAAGCTGCTGGGTGAGATCATTTGGAGGCATGAAGTGCAGTGTCATCATTATGCTGATGACACTCAAATCTACTTCTCCATGACTAGATCATCTACTCAGACCTCAGATGGCATCTCCCCTCTTAATGACTGCTTTGCGGCGGTAATGGATTGGATGAGGGAAAACAGATTGAGGCTAAATCCAGACAAAACTGATGTACTGACAGTCACCGGCCCGAAACCAGGTCCGGGAATACAACTCCCAGTCCTAGACGGAGTCACTCTCTCCTCGAAAGACTCTGTTCGCAGTCTGGGGGGTACTTCTAGCTTCGTCGCTTCACATGACTAGTTAGGTGAATGCGACAGTCAGTAGTGCCTGTTATCAGCTTCGGCTGATACGCCAACTGCACCCCTTCCTGGATATGAGGGACCTGGAGACTGTGGTACATGCTTTGGTTACCTCACGTTTGGATTACTGTAACGCGCTCTACATGGGGCTATCCTTGCACTTAACCCGGAAACTTCAGCTGGTCCAAAACATGGCAGCCGGGCTTATCACCGAAACATCGAGGAGAGAGCACTGGCTGCCAATTAGTTTCCGGGCATAGTACAAGGTGTTGGTTTTAACCTTCAAAGCCCTCCGTGGCTCGGGTCCATCCTATCTCAGGGACTGCCTCTTCCCATATGAGCCCCCTCGCATGCTCCGTTCCTCTGGGAGGAATCTGCTACAGCCTATTAAGACCAAATTGTCACAGACCTCTCAGAGGGCCTTCTCCACCATCGCTTCCAGACTGTGGAACAACCTGCCAGATGAGATGTGCCTTATCACGATCCTGGACGCTTCAAAAAAGCCGCCAAGACGCATCTCTTCCGGCAGGCCTTTCCGGACAGCGGTTAACCTTCCCTGGTCTCCAAGACATCTATCCAGCCTTACCCGGCCACATCAGATATCACCTTGAGGGTGCCCATAAATTTGGATTTGGATATATTGTATGTTTTTGTTTTGTTTTGTTTTTGTTTTTATTGCTGCTGTTTTAACTCTGTGCTAGTTTAATCTTATTTTAAGGGGTGGGAGGAGGGATTGGGATGTAACATTTTAATTGTATTTGTTTTTAAATGTTGTACCCCGCCCCGATTGCTTGCTCAGAGGGGCGGGTTATTATTATTATTATTATTATTATTATTATTATTATTATTACCAGGTGGTCTTGGACAGGAAACAGAGTTGCTGGGGAAGAGGAGGTCATTTCACACACAACAGAAGTAGATGGTTGGAGGAATGTCACACACAGAAGTAGAGAAACCAGGGTTTGTTCTGTGAGCTTGCAGCTACAGAATCAATTTGAATCTCTCTCTGTTATTAGAGATGATGAGGAAAAGCAACAGGGACAGATCAGGGGACCCTGGGAATACCTCCAAAGGGAACAGCTGCTGCTAAACCTCAGAGGAGGTGTGTTGTCAGAATAGGGGTCCAGAACCCTAGACAATCAACCAGTCAGCTTTATGTAGAATAAACAGAACTTTATTGATGCTCCAGGATCAGCAAAACCACACCATTCAGCTTCTTAGCTGAGACTGACCAGTTCCCGCCCAGCACCCCTATATCATCCAAAGGCTCACACCTCCCCCTTCTCACAAAAGCCCGCGAAACCTATTCCAGTATTTTTCCATAGGTTTCGTTTCCACCTCATCTCCCCCCTTGACTGAACGGTTCCCACCAGAAACTTCTGCATTCCAAGCTGAGAGCTGAGCAGCACCAAGGTCAACTGATAACTCCTCCTGGCACCGTTATGCACTCCTCCTCTCTATCTAGCAGCTAACTATGTACCATCATCCCCAACTACACCTACTAACAAATATCTGGAAGAATACTACAAGGATTCTGACAGTCAGCCCCCCGAAAAGAAAAACCCCCTCCCTACATATGCTAAACACAGTACATACAAGGAGACAGCAAAGGCAACAAAATACTATTTAGGCTTGTCAGGATACATACGATGAAACTTCATAACCAAAGCAGGGGCTTTAACATGTTTAGCTAACACCCATTCATCATGATCCGCTGAAAAGTGTTTCCAGCGAATCAGGTACTGCAACTTGTTTCTGTACATTCTAGAGTCCAAGATCTTAGCGACTTCAAAATGCTGCTCCCCCTCAACCATCATGGGCAGGGGCGGTTCTTCGTCCTGTCTCCATCGTTCTGTGCTTCGGTCCGGTTTCAGCAAACATAGGTTTGCGGCCGTCCCCACTCCCAGCCTGCCTCTGGCCGCTTTTTAAGGCAGGCTCGGGGAGTTTAAAGCCGGCTCCTCTCCATCGGCACTGTCGTCGTCGGTCCAGACTTCCTCCTCGGCCTCCGTCACCACTTGGAACCCACGATCGCCGTAACTTTTCACCGTTGCCTTCCCCTTCCCTTTCTTGGGAGCCTGCGCTGGAGGGGGCGCGGAGGGGGACGTCTTCTTCTCCTGGATACGATCCGGGCAGCTGGCGACCAGGTGGCCTTTGCGCCCGCAACCCAGGCACAGCCCCAGCCGGCGGCGTCTCTCTCTCTCCTCCCCGGCTGTCTGCCCAATCTTGCCTTTGCCTCTTTCCCCAACGACTTGGGTTTCTCTTCCCTTGGCCCCCTTATTCCTCCGCTGGTTCAGCATCCGAATCTCGTGTAGCACTGCCTCAGCCTCTCCAGCCAACCGAATCCACTCCATGGCCGTAGGGGGGTTGCCCAGGTTAAGTGCCCTGTTCACAATGTCGGGACGCAGTCCCTCCTTAAAATATTGGATCTTCATCCCCTCGGTGCAGTCTGGCACTTGGGCAATCAATCTCCGAAACTCCATAGCATACTCGGAGACGGATCTGTTGCCCTGGTCTAGGGTCTTCAGACTGGCCAGGGCAGTGTCAGCCCTGAACGGGTCTTCAAATCTGGCTCTCAGGGCTCTCATAAAGTCCGCCAAATTCCGCAGCTCGGCCGCTTGGCAATCGTACAGCTGCACCAGCCAGTTGGCTGCCTCCCCTTTGAGGTGCTTCGCCACACACTTCACCTTAGCCGCTTCTGAGGGAAAGGTGGGGCCCCATTCATCCATGTGGTCAGCCACCTGGGACAAAAAGTAGGGGAGGGTCTGGGGGTCCCCGTCAAACTTAACCCCCAACTTCCGGGCCTGTGGGTCTAACGGACGGTCTGGTGCTGGGCGAACTACCTGCTGGTCCTGTGGCGGGTCCTCGTCCTGGCCTAGGCCCACTGGTGCCACCGCCGCGCCATCAGCCTCTCGCCCCTCTCTCGTCCCGTCCGGGCGTCCCTTCTGTGTAGCCAGCAGTTCCCTCTTTAGGTCATGCAATTTGTCCACGTCGGCCCGAAGGTAGGCCATTTGCTCACCCAGCTCTGCCTCCTCGCCCGGTTGTACTTTCAGGGGCTGCGTGAGACCCGTGTCCCAATCCGACCACCGAGTGGCCCTCCTCCGTTCTCGGGTCCGAATCGGAGCCACCGGTTGTCCAAACCATTGTCCTCCGCTCACCGGAGTCTGTAGAACCGGAGGTCTCGTGGTCTTCGGTAACGCACCTGCCCCTGCTGCCGAGGCCTTGCCCTCCTCCGCCGTCTGAGTTGTAAAAGGCTCCTCGGAGGTGTCCTGCTCCTGCATTGCTTCAAAGAAGAGTTGATGGTTTGGAGAGTCTCAGCTAACTGTCAGAATAGGGGTCCAGAACCCTAGACAATCAACCAGTCAGCTTTATGTAGAATAAACAGAACTTTATTGATGCTCCAGGATCAGCAAAACCACACCATTCAGCTTCTTAGCTGAGACTGACCAGTTCCCGCCCAGCACCCCTATATCATCCAAAGGCTCACACCTCCCCCTTCTCACAAAAGCCCGCGAAACCTATTCCAGTATTTTTCCATAGGTTTCGTTTCCACCTCATCTCCCCCCTTGACTGAACGGTTCCCACCAGAAACTTCTGCATTCCAAGCTGAGAGCTGAGCAGCACCAAGGTCAACTGATAACTCCTCCTGGCACCGTTATGCACTCCTCCTCTCTATCTAGCAGCTAACTATGTACCATCATCCCCAACTACACCTACTAACAAATATCTGGAAGAATACTACAAGGATTCTGACATGTGTGATGGTCATGGGGGACTACTTGCTGCGGGGTACAGAAGCAGTGGTTTGTGGGCCTGACAAGATGTCTCAAGAGGTGTGTTGTCTCCCTGGTGCAAGGATTCAAGATGCGACAGAGAGGCTGACAAAACTTGTCAAGCCTACTGACGGTTACCCCTTTCTTTTGGTTCATAATGGATTATGAAACTCTGAGGAGGAAGCTGAAAGAGATGGATGCACAGTCTATCTCATCTCTTTTCCTAGTTGAAGGGATCTCACGCCAGTTGGCAGAAACATTTTTATGCCAATAGTCTAAAAAATTTGATCAGGAGGATTTTAAACTAAGTTGTGTAGGGGAGGGAAACGGTATTCTGCAAGGCAAAAGAGCTGGAGAAAATAGTCAAACCGACATAGAGCGCACAAGGCAAACATTGCAAGGACCCAACAGTGGGAGGCAAAAAATCTTGCACAGGCAGCAAGTAAAGGGGACACATGGTCTTATATGTCTCTACACTAATGCACAGAGGGTGGGAAATAAGATGAAATTGAACTCGTAGCACAGCAAAGCAAATATATAATAGGCATTATTGAAACCTGCTGGGATGGGTCTCATGACTGGAATGTAGAAATAAAAGCGTATAAACTTTTTAAGGGCCAAACAGGAAAGGAGGAGGAATAGCATTGTATGTCAGGGATATTTACACCAGTGAAGAGATCCAGGGCATCAATCATGGAATCCAGATGGAGAGCATCTGGGTAAAAATTAAGGGGGAGGGAAAAACAGGGATGTTATGGGAGTCTCCTATAGACCCCCAAGTCAGACTGAGGAATTGGATGGTGACTTTCTAGAACAAATGACCACACACTCAGAAAGGAGAGATGTAGTAGTGATGGGGGACTTCAACTATCCGGATATTTGCTGGAAGTCAAACTCAGCCAAATCCTTAAGGTCTAGCAAATTCCTCACCTGCCTTGAAGACAATTTCGTTGTCCAAAAGATAGAAGAGGCAACAAGGGGGTCAGCTTTTTTGAATCTTCTCCTAACCAACAGGGGCGACCTGGTCAGTGGGGTGCAAGTGTGGGATCCTTAGGTGGGAGTGACCCACCTCACTCTCCTGGAGTTTGTTATACAGAGGAAAGGAGAAGCCAGGCATAGTCATACTGGGGGTGATCCTGTGATCAGGAATACTAAAAGAGAAGGGAGTTCAGGATGGATGGGAGCTGCTCAAAAGGGAGATACTGAAGGCACAAATTAACAGTTCCAATGAAGAAGAAAAAAGGAAGATGTCTCAAGAAACCAGGATGGATGACTAATGAACTTTCAGTTGAGCTTTCCTTTAAAGAGGACAAGGTTGAGTCTCTTGTCCATGAGCTTGGGTGAGATCTAAACTTAAACTTGAGCTATTGCATTCTGGGAGTCACTGGGAGGGGCTAGAACTCTAATTCTACACAAGGCTAGCAGAAGGATTCTAGTTCATTTCCTTTAAAGAGGAGACAGCTGGGTCTCTTGTCCATGTGCTTGGGTGAGATCTAAACTTAAACTTGAGCTATTGCATTCTTGGAGTCACTGGGAGGAGCCAGAACTCTGACCTGAATAGACTAGAAAGCTGGGCCAAAGCTAATAAAATGAAATTCAACACGGAGAAATGTAAGGTTCTGCACTTAGGGCGGAAAAATGAAATGCACAGATATAGGATGGGGGACATCTGGCTCAACATGGGTTTCAGAGAAATAAGTCATACCAGATAAATCTGAAATTTTTTTTTGATTAAAATTTCCAGCTTGGTAGAAGAAGGGAATGCTGGGGATATAGTATATCTTGATTTCAGTAAGGCCTTTGACAAGGTTCCCCATGACATTTTTGCAAACAAGCTTGTAAAATGTTGGCTAGACAAAGTAACTGTTAAATGGATTTGTAATTAGTTGACTGGCCAAACTAAGAGGGTGCTCAACAATGGTTCTTTTTCCTCCTGGAGAGAAATAACAATTGGAGTGCCACAGGATTCTGCCCTGGGCCCAGTGCTATTCAACATCTTTATCAATGAGCTGGATGACAGAACTGGGGGCACACTAATTAAAGTTGCAGATGGCACCAAATTAGGAGGAGTCGCTGATACCCCAGAGGAAAAGATCAAAATTCAAAATGACCTGAATAGACTAGAAAGCTGGGCCAAAGCTAATAAAATGAAATTCAACAAGGAGAAATGTAAGGTACTGCACTTTGGGGAGAAAAACAAAATGCATAGATATAGGATGGGGGATATCTGGCTGAATGAAACCATGTGTGAAAGGGATCTGGGAGTCCAAGTAGACCACAAGTTGAACATGAGTCAACAGTGTGATGCAGCAGCTATCCACATTTCTGTCTTTTTAATATATATTTAATATATTTCTGTTGTTTGTGCAAGTTAATCAGGGATGGTAGATGATAAAGCCAGGGCTCCTGACTTTCACTGATATGTCATCTGTGTGTTGCTAGACACAGTACCTCTGGTCCAAAACACACTGCAGAAATCATTTAGCTTGAGACCTTTCATCTAGTTTGAGATCTGGTTCAGCGGTAGGTAATCTTGGGAATGATACTGGTAGTTCATTGTGACACCAGGCAAAATGTCTCACAAAACTATGGTTCCCATAATTCCCTAGTATTGAACCAGGGCAGTTACTTGTCTCAAACTGGATTTTTTCTGCAGTGTGTCCCCCCCCCCCCCCGAATAAGTCTCCTTGGCCTTGAGAGTTAACATGTGTAAAAGACATTTTTGTTTTGTTTTTTGCATACCAAAGGCATAATTCTGTTAACTAACTTAATTTGTTCTCTTCTCACTTGCAGAGCTGGGGAGTCTAGTAGGTTGTCACCAAGATTTCAGGGCAAAGGCTGCCAGAGGTGGAAGTGGTGGACTGGTTCCTGGTCATGCCCGGTGGAAGGAGGGGACCCAGCCGGCAGCAGCTAAGCCGTTCAGCTTTGCCGTCTCTCCAGACATTGGTTGGTGGGAACTGTGGAAACAGCACTGGTCTGAGAAACAGGTGATGTTAAAATGTAATACTTCAGGCTTGCACCTGGGAACTAGGAATTGGGCTTTTATTGCCTATCATAATCTGATAGAGATTTGCATAACAGACATTTGACTATTGATATTTTGTTCTTGTCTTGGAGATGGGGAGAGCTTTTGCCTGGAGGTGTGTTTGGCTCACGTTGTGTTCTTCAGTAAGCATTCCTGGTTTAGAATTTCATTATCACTGTGTTCTTCCTAGAGAGTAGCAAAAGGCATTATGGCTATGAGAAAGAAACAAGTGAGAATTAAATCATGCTAATAATTATCACTTCATTTGTTCTTCCTGGGGGGCAGAGAATATTTCCAGTTATGCTATTTGCTCTGTTCTTCCCATGTGATCTTTGAAAATGTCCTAAATACTTCCCTGTGGAAAAGGCAGCAATGTTCATCTTCTTCTCACAACCAGAATATGGGCTGTGCAGAGATAAACATACTGGCCCCATGCCTTTGGGATAGTTATGAGGCTCATAGCATTTTACTTGAATGTTCATTAGCTAAGACTATACTGTAGTGGCTGCACTGGGAACTAAAGTCATTTCTCACTTCTTATGAGCTCATTAACTGATCTGAGTCAGCTCATCCTCTCTCAATCCCATATTTGCATTATAGAAAGGATAGGTTTAGAGAGTTATTCAAAGTTTCTCTTTGGATTATTTGTATGAAAGAGTTAAAACTTTCTAAAGTTTAAAATAAATACGTATTCTTTTATTCATGTTATAGCAACATTTGAAAACAATGGCAGGAGTTACTGATGTGTGTTTCTGTTTTCAGGAATGGTAGTGCTGTCAGCCTCTCAGCTCCTCCAATCACAGCCTTAATTACTCCAGAGCCTGTGCGACACTGCCGAATCCCAGAGCTGCCGGTAGACGGAAACCTTCTGTTTGAGTTCCTCTTT
This sequence comes from Urosaurus nigricauda, assembly GCA_034509955.1. NCBI lineage: Eukaryota > Metazoa > Chordata > Lepidosauria > Squamata > Phrynosomatidae > Urosaurus > Urosaurus nigricauda. Next base: position 134,847,607 of record JAOEGL010000002.1, read on the forward strand.
TTCATCTATCTGCTGGTGGCCCTTTTTATTCAGTATATTAATATTTACAAGACTGTCTGGTGGTACCCATACAACCATCCTGCCTCCTGCACATCACTGGTGAGTCTCTCTTATGGATCATGTGTCCTTCTCACAGTCCATTTAGTCCAGGGATGCACATTGCGTCTGACATGAACAAACTGAGCCATATCACCAGCCATAACTATTAGTTCCTGCTACACAGGGAAGAAAATTGGAGCTGATAGAAATGCAACTCCATACTTTCTGCAGGCTCTGTGGATTTATACGTTGTTTGTAGCCTTTGAAACTTAATAAATGGCAGTTCATACTGCAACACACTCTACTTTCATCCTAATGCATCAAAGCATAGTTCTACAGTAACCTCTGCTCTCTCTACTTCACCAGTTGCCTTGTTTTGCATTACACTATTTTCTACACTTAGGTTTTCAAATTGTCTTGAATTTTATGTGCCAAGTTGTGGCAGAGAGAGAGTATAGAATCAAGGAAGGTGAGTGTAGTGACTGGGACCCACCAGTCACGAAGGGGCTTTCTCAGACCACAAAGGGTTAATATGGGGGGAAGTACATGCTTGCATCACATGAGTAATTATATCACAGATGACCTGTAGCCCCATTAGCCAATCAGTGAATTGGACCGGGACTTTTCAAGAACCTTCCATGTGAAATCTTTAAACAAGCCCTGAAGCCCTGTAGCCTTTCGTCTTCTTGTTTTGGAAGTCCAGCTGATGGCCCTGTGCCAAAAGCAGGCTTGAGGGATGTGGCTGAGCAGGCCAGGGAGGCCCAGCTCCTGACATCCCAAAACCCTCTAGTGACTGCAAATCCCATCTCTGCATGAGTAGTTTAGAAATTTGGTAGTTAGTGCGATTAGGCCTTTTATTATGTTTATCTTTGGCTTGCTAGAACTGAACATGTGTATAACTATGTTTCTGTACCTGCAAGGCAAGGAGGCCTTGCATGAATAATACCTCTATTGCTCTATTTTATTTAGTAGGAAAAATACTTTCTTTAAAGAATATCTGCTGTCTGTAGCTAACTCCCATACACGTGCCTTGGCTCATTTGTTGCTTGCTGGGTAGCAAGGGGGAAGAGAACTTTAAATCCCTTTAGCAAGTCCTAGTATTTGCTAAAACAGGGGAACTCATTGGAATTCACTAGGTGGTGGCAGCTTGCCTAGAAGATTTCAAGGGGTCTCACTCCACTCAGCAGGGAGTGTGGGCAGGCACCCAGGAGACTCTGGAGGCTAGGGCCAGAGCAAGGTGCTGCTGGGCTGCTTAAACACCTAGGGATCATCACAGTGAGAATAAAGTTATGTAAGAATGACTGGGCATTTTTAGAATTGAAAACTGTGGAAACCTTCATGAAACAGTGCTATCTACCATGCTAATCCATGCAGCCATAATGCTGTTGCTGCTATAAATCATTGTTTTTTATAAAAGAAAGTGTTGGGTCAAATGCTGCCTGCTGGGCCTTTCACCCACATGAAACAAAATAGGAAAGTGATGGAATAAAGGAGTTAACCTTTGAAACAAATTAATTTATTTTAGCACAAGCTTTTGTGGATATGATTACACTTATGAAAGTTCATGCTAAATCAGTAGCAAAGATGTATGATTTCTCGATTCATCTCCCCCTTTTCATTTAATGCTGTAATAGTCTAACAAAGCTATCTTTTCGAACACTGTTACACAAAATAAGAGGTTCTTATTACAAGTTATTTGCCCTTCAGTAGAGACTTGTTGATTCTAATGGTGAATTCTGAATTTTGCATGTAGGTCCCAAGTAATTCACCGAATTGAGAACTATATTTAATATTTTTAAGCAAAATGTGATATTTGAAGTGCAGGCAGTCCATTTTCTATTGCAAGTAAAGCTAAGTTATGTGAGTTTAAATACATCAGTGGAGCTGGAGTTGCTTTGTTTCTCTTCTCTGCTACTGATGGCACATTGGAATATTGGAATCCTATATGCAAAATTAACACCTCTATATTTTAACTAGACTTCTGGGAGGGGCGGCTTGGGGACCTTTCCTTGAGGACATTGTTTCTGAAAACTACAACCACACTGTTGATTGCCAGAATTTTAAATGCTCTTTCTGGAAGAATGGGCTGAGAGGGACAAAACTGGGGCTGGGGGAGGGGGGGGGAAGAGGTGTTCCATATGTATCATAGCATTGATATCCAAAATTTATTCCGTGTTCTGCAAGGAATGAGATTTTATCAATGTTCTTTGCCTGTCCATGTGAATGGAGAGTGGAGATATCCATCATTTACATATGAATGGAAATGGTAGACTCAGAATGCTTCCTGGGCACTTGTTTTGAGTGTGTTGTAGGGTTTCTTTAACACAGTTTCTTTTTCGCTTTTTCAAGAACTTGGCACTAAATCAGTAGGTGAACAGTTTCATTGGTTGTTAAAATCTGGCTTTCCTTTCCAGTCATTTTTAAAATTCATTTACAGCATGAAGGGAATCCTGTGGACATAGTATACCCTGATTTCAGTAAGGCCTTTGACAAGGTTCCCCATGACATTCTTGGAAACAAGCTTGTAAAATGTGGGCTAGTCAAGTTAACTGTTACATGGATTTGTAATTGGTTGACTGGCCAAACCCAAACGGCACAGTTATTAAATTTGTAGATGACACCAAATTAGGAGGAGTAGCTAATACTCCAGAGGACAGGATCAAAATTCAAAATGACGTGAATAGACTAGAAAACTGGTCCAACGTTAACAAAATGAAATTCAACATAGAGAAATTTAAGGTACTGCACTTAGGGTGGAAAAATGAAATGCGCATATATAGGATGGGGGACATCTGGCTGAATGAAAGTACGTGTGAAAGGGATCTAGGAGTCCAAGTAGACCACAAGTTGAACATGAGTCAACAGTGCGATGCACCAGCTAAAAAGGCCAATGCAATTTTAGGCTGCATCAAAAGAAGTATAGCGTCTAGATCAAGGGAAGTAATAGTGCCACTCTATTCTGCTTTGGTCAGCCCCCACCTGGAATACTGTGTCCAGTTCTGGGCACCACAATTCAAAAAAGATGTGGAGAAACTGGAGCGTGTTCAAAGGAGGGCAACTAAGATGGTGAAGGGTCTGGAAACTGTGCCCTATGAGGAACGCCTTAGGGAGCTGGTGATGTTTAGCCTGGAGAAGAGAAGGCTAAGAGGTGATATGATAGCTTTGTTTAAATATTTGAAGGGATGTCATATTGAGGAGGGAGCAAGCTTGTCTTCTTCTGCTCCAGAGACTAGAACACGGAACAGTGGATGCAAACTGCAGGAAAAGAGATTCCACCTCAACATTAGGAGGAACTTCCTGACAGTAAGAGCTGTTTGACAGTGGAACACGCTCCCTCGGAGTGTAGTGGAGTCTCCTTCCTTGGAGGTCTTTAAACAGAGGCTGGATGGCCATCTGTCGAGAATGCTTTGATTGAGTTCCTGCATGGCAGGGGGTTGGACTGGATGGCCCTTGTGGTCTCTTCCAACTCTATGTTTCTATGATTCTAGGTGACTACTGGCCTTGCTGTACATTCTTTTATCAGATATTGTAAAAAGATGTTATTTTTATTACTTAAAAGAGCATCTGTACGGTTTTGGGCAAGGGGGCATTCTTGGAATTGTTGGCAGTAACGTTTTTGCCCCAGGTTGTGCTACTTTTAAACATGCCCTAAAATAACTGCCATGCAGAAACTCACAATGAAAGCACCCCGACAGATGGCCACCCAGAAGGGGACTCCACCACTCTCTGAGCGAATGTGTTTCACTATTGAACAACTCTCATTGTCAGGAAGTTCCTCCTAAAGTTCAGGTGAAATCTTTTTTCCTGTAGCTTGCACCCATTGTTCTGGGTCCATTCCCTGGAGCAGCAGAAAACAGGAGTGAGTCTTGCAGAGTCAGATATCTCAGCACAGCAGTTCCTTCCTTGGTAGCTTTTCCGTTAATCACTTTTTTGTTTTTTCATTTTAGAACTTCCACCTCATTGATTACCATCTGGCAGCATTTATCACAGTGATGCTAGCGCGGAGGCTGGTGTGGGCCCTCATCTCTGAGGTAAGATTTTAGTAAATACTACACCCAAATTTATAATCTGAATTTCAAGTGTGTGTGATGTGTGTGTGCATACATGCATGCATATATGCATGTGCATGCAAGAAAATAAACATGTTCTGTTTTGGCCCACTCAGCTTGGCCAAATGTCAGTTTTGATGAAGTTAAGGTTATAGTGGCAAGATCAGCTGTAGCAGCAGCAAGGAAATAAAGACTGTAGGGAGAGGCAGCTGAAACAAGCAACAGCTAATTTCCCTAAGGTTGTTTCAGACTGGCAGGGACCTCAAGCACCCTGCGGTTATAGCAAAATAGAGGGCAGAGATCCAGTAAGCAACACTTTATTCTAGCCATGATTAACAAAAACTCAGTTCTAACAGTGTTGAGAAATGGAGAAGTTGGAAATTACACAACAAGAAATCAAGTGGAATCTGTTGAGGATATATCTTTTAGTCATCTATTGAATGGTTCATTGTGCATACCATCTTTTTGAGGTCTACTTGGTGCTCCTAATCCAAGCAATAGTGTTGAGCAAGGGAGTCCATTGAAATGAAGGATTCAGTTTGAAGTTTGTATAAGTTCATATGAAATTTGCAGTGACCATATTCAATTTGAAGTTGGTTATGCAGTCAACCCCAAATCTCATATCAACCTCAAACTGAGTTTTGCATGCTGCTCTTTCGTAGCTCATACTAAACTTTACTGTAGGTAAAATTCAGAGACATAACCATGTTTTTAAGGGGGGGAAGGGATGTAGTTTGTTTTATTGATGTAATTGTATTTTACTGTTATTAGCTGTCCCGATTGATCTCAAAGGGGCGGGATATAAATACATTTATTATTATTATTATTATTATTATTGTTAGTGTGAAATGTCAGTATGCAAAGTAGCACCTTTGAGACTAAATGTCTCAAGTTGTAGCATAAGCTTTTATAGACTTGGTCTGCTTTCTCAGATGAATGGAGGGAGCAACACTTTACTCCATGAGAATCATAGAGTTGGAAGAGACCACAAGGGCCATCCAGTCCAACCCCCTGCCATGCAGGAACTCCCAATCAAAGCATCCCCGACAGATGGCCATCCAGCCTCTGCTTAAAGACCTCCAAGGAAGGAGACTCCACCACACTCCGAGGGAGCGTGTTCCACTGTCGAACAACCCTTACTGTCAGGAAGTTCCTCCTGGGGGACCCCACTTGTCACTTCTTTCCAGGTTGAAAAGGAGCCATTGTTTGAGTTCGGCTAGTCAACCCTTTGAGTTCGGCTAGTCAACCAATTACAAATCCACGTAACAGTTAACTTGTCTAGCCCACATTTTGCAAACTTGTTTGCAAGAATGTCATGGGGGACCTTGTCAAAGGCCTTACTGAAATCAAGGTAAACTTTATCCATAGCATTCCCTTCATCTACCATGCTGGTAATTTTATCAAAAAAAGAGATCAGGTTTGTCTGGCATGACTTGTTTCTCTGAAACCCATGTTGACTTTTTGTGATTATGGCATTGCCTTCTAAATGTTCACAGACTCTCTGCTTAGGGAGCCGACCAAACCTATAACAGCCTACGCTACACTGCATTGTTGGCCTCAAAGGTGCTACAAGATCCGTTTGTAAACTTTACAGTGTCTCTCATATTTGCTCTTCACACTGTCCATTTGCCTTGAGGTTTGTTTGTTTTTAGCCATACAGGCAAACCTCCACACATGTATGAGTGAGTGTGTGTTTTACATAGAATATGGGCAATAAATGTTGACCTGTATAGATTGAATCTTTTCCTATAGACTGGACCTTTACTAAATATGCCCGGCAGTGGCTTATGGCAGGCTAAGAAAATTGACATCTTTTGGAATATGCAAGAAAAGAATATGGCACTGATGTTTCTTTGCATTTGACTCTCCAGGCTTCTCAGGTGGGCACTACATCAGTGATTCACTATATGGCACTGATCCTGGCACGCCTGGTCCTGCTCACCCTGTGTGGATGGGTGCTCTGCTGGACTCTGGTCAATCTCTTCCGTAGCCATTCTGTCCTCAATCTCCTCTTTCTTGGGTACCCGTGAGTATGATTTCCTTTTATTCTAAAAATAATTAAGAACTTCTCAGAGTGCAAGACATGACAAAGTGAGACTTAACTGATGAATACAGAATGGGAAAGAGCATGCAGGTTTTAAAGCTGTTGCCCAAACAGGTGGTCCTGAAGAGAAAGATGGCTGCTATAAAACCTTTTTGCCTATGTTTGTTTTTACCTTTTTTCATTATATAAATCATCTTGGTATAAAAATAGAAATGAAGTAGAGATAAAGAGAATACTAGCTATCAAGGTGGGTTGAAGAAGAGCAAAAACAATTATCTGGGAGGCAGGAAAACTTTTCAGCTGTGCTTGAAGCCTCAAAATTGCCAGATGCCTTCATCTCTGCTCTTGCTGCTTGACTGTGGCATTAAGAAGGTATTGGAAGAGAAGTGGCACCATGGGGACAATACAGAGGAAAAGAGAGATAGAAGAATGCATGTAAAATACAAGTTTCATGGCTGGGATGCTCCTATTCAGGTGAGACTACCACAGCCTATAATCTCACCTGAGTGCCTTTTCCTTCTTTTCAGGTTTGGTGTCTATGTCCCACTGTGCTGCTTCCACCAAGACAGCAGGACAATGCCTCTTTCTGCAGACTGCAGCTATTTAATGCAAGATCAGCTGGTGGATACTGGTTCCACAGGGGTTGGCAGCCTTGTCAAGCCCAAAGACTTCATCTCTCTGCTCAGAGAGTCCCTGAAAGAACAATTCAACAACCCTATGCCTATCCCCACGCACAGTTGCCCTTTATCCCCAGACCTCATTCGCAACGAGGTGGAGTGCCTGAAAGCAGACTTCAACCACCGAATTAAGGAGGTTCTATTCAATTCCCTCTTCAGTGCCTACTACGTGGCATTCCTGCCGCTGTGCTTTGTGAAGGTAGCTGTTGTCTGACTCCTCCTCCGCTGCTCTTGCTGCTGCTGCCGCCGCCGCCTCCTAAATCTTGCCTGTGGATTGTTGGCACAATGGATTTCTGGTTAATTCCCCTTTTCTCTGTCTCCCCTTTGGCAGCCTGGATGGCGGAGCGTAACTGCATCTGGAGTGCACTAGTATCGCTCCTGGTTGGCGGATAGGTATTGCCATACATGTAGTGCCCCTGTGGTTTCCCCACTCCTTTTTCTCCATCCCCTCTACTAACCTTGTCCTTTTCCCCAGACAATTATAACACAACTATATTTTTGTTCTATAGATGGGCACTTGAAACCAAGTTTTGGTCCTGATAGGACAGTGTCTGGGTATCAGTGTTAAGGCTCCGAATTAATATGGTTAGAGAATGGGGACAGACTCGCAAGAGAGCCCAGAAGATCCAGATGCTGAAGTTGTATCAGGCTGTTGTCTGGAGATGGAGATTTGGAACTTTCATAGGCAATTCAGGTTCTCTCTGTGCTTGAGTAACAAGCTCTTTTGGGCTTGTTATATCATATCAGAACCCATGGGTGTGCACATATTCCAGATAATTCAGTTCAAACTTTTCACATATGGTAAGGAGAAATGATCCCTATTTTATTGGCCGTGCAATTCATATGCAGCTGCTTAGAGCTGCTGCTATAGAGCACCCTCTTTTTGTTTTTGAGTTCTCTGCAATCCTGCCACTAACCTCCTTTCTGATTTTTTACAGAGCACCCAGTACTACGACATGCGCTGGTCTTGTGAACACCTCATCATGGTGTGGATCAATGCTTTTGTCATGCTTACCACACAGCTGCTTCCTCCCAAGTATTGTGACTTGCTACACAGATCAGCTGCCCACTTGGGCAAGTGGCAGAAGCTGGAACATGGGTCATACAGTAATGCCCCTCAGCATATGTGAGTTTGAGTTTGGAATGTTTGTTTGTTTGTTTAAGTCAGGGTCAGTCCAATAAGGCAAGGATATCTGAAAGTATTTATACGTTCTCCTTACTTGAGTTGTTTAGACACAAGACTATTCTTTTCATATCAGTACTTATCAGTAGCTTTGCTGTATATTGGGGCTTTCTAGATTGGCAGGAAAGTGTGACATGAAGTTGCCTTTACCTTAATGCTTAGCAGCTACATTGCAAGCCCCAGGTGTGCATTTAAAAGATACAGGGCAGCTAGACTGAGAGGTGTGGGAACGACTTATCTGAAGTCTTTTCTGTGGCTCAGCAGCTACACTGGAAGCTGTCAGAATGCTACAAACACAGGTGGAGCAGCTGCACCAGCGGCAATGAATGCGGCTTTTAGCCGCGCTGAACCTTTAATTTTTTCCCCCTTCCGGCAAACCTGCATAGCTGTGCAGTTCCCAGCTGGCAGCCGGCTGGGAATTGTGCAGCTGTGCAACTTTGCCTGCTGGGAATTGTGCAGCTGTGCAGGTTTGCCTGCTGGGAATTGTGCAACTGTGCAGATCTGCCTGCTGGGAATGGTGCAACTGTGCAGTTGTGCAGGTTTGCCTGTTGGGAACTGCGCAGTTGTGCAGGTTTCCCGGCTGCCGGCTGGGAACTGCACAACTGCGCAGTTCGCAGCCGGCAAGGGGAAAAAAATTAAAGTTTCAGCGTCATTCCGGTTTCTCTGCTTTTTTTAAACTGTGCAGTTGCACTGGTGCATCATGAATGAACCCCTTTATTTTGTGAATGAATCGACGTGTTATGCACAGTAGAATAACAGTTACAGCATCCCAGAGTCCCTACTGCGCATGTCTAGGGTTCCGATTAGGGCTGGAGCTAGGGTATGGGAGCTTTAAAAAACTGCGCAGTTAAACCCCAGCTTTTACACCTGCAGGGCATTAATTAGAAGTGAACTCCACACTCCGCACCTGTATCGCTGCCTTTAAATGGGCGCTTTAAAGATACAGCGGCCCCTTTAACTGCTCAACTACACCGCAGCCTTTAGATGGAGCTGCGTTTTCCGGCAGTTTTTAAAAAAGAAGCTGGGAAAACCAGCACCTTTTAAAAGGCGCTTCTCCTTCCCTAAAACGCAAAAAAAGCATTTTCATGGCACACTTTACCTTTTTCTCATCTAAAGGCTAGAGTTTCATGCAGCCATGAACACACTTCTTTTTGCCAATCTAGAATAGGCCATTGTGTTTCTTTTATAGAATGGACTTTATGGGCTCTTTTTTAAAAAAAAAAACCATATCTGATGCAGCAGAAATTTATAATTTTTTTTCCTGATCTGTGTGAGATTTTCATACAAACAAAATGAGAAGAGAGCAAAGACTGGTTTTTGAGAACTGGTGCATCTTTCTTATTCCAGGTTCAACCTATTTAATGGTGTATCTTGTGTTCATGTTTTCAAATAATCATTTATTTCACTCTGATTTGAAGTAGCCTGATGGCTACATATTTGGCAGATAAATAGGGTCAGCAGAGATAAGACAGTGAATCTTGCACTTTGGAATATTTCCTAGGTATGCAGAAAAACAAGGGTCTACAGATTTTGGCATGCTTTAGTAGTTAGTCAAAACTGCTTGATGCCAGGACTGCCTCTCCTCCTGTGTATGTGTACAGCATCTATTTATTCTGTTCAACTTATTCCCAAGGTGTGCAGTCACACTGAGTTTATTGAGACTTACTTCTGTATAGACATGCATAGGTTTGGGCTTTTGTCCCTGTCCTTGTGCTGCACTTCTTTGTGAATTTATGAATAATCCCCACTTCTCCTCCTTCATTGTAGTAAAAGGTAGAGCCAGGATCAACAGCAGGGTCATTGTTGTGTGATTTCAAGTCATTTGCAACTTATGGTGACCCTAAAGTGCACCTATAATGGCAAGATTTGTTCAGAGGAGTTTGCCACTGCCATCCTCTGATGCTGAGAGTGTGACTTGCCCAAGGTCACCCAGTGGGTTTCATGGCTCAGCAGGGATTTGAACCCTGCTCTCCAGTGTTGTAGTCCAACACTTAAACCACTAAACCACACCAGCAAGGGCCCTACCTGCATCAAACTTGGCGAAGGAAATGAGGGCTTCTTGCTGCTGATAAGCAGCCAACGAGTTAGAGCAATGGGCAATGTTGTTTCTCAGAGTTTCTCTGACCACCAGAATTTTTTGAACCCCAACACAACTTCCCCTTTTTGCATCACTTGCTGACTTAATCTTTTTACACTGTAAGAATAATTATTGAGCCACCCACCCTTTGCTTCCACAACAGCTGAAGAGGAGTTGAGTGATCATTCAGGTGCCTGCATCAAATGGCTTCTTCCTGGTATCTAAAAGAGGCTATCTAAAAGAGGCTATCTACTGGTTCTTTAGTGACAACACTTGTGGTTGTTGTTGTATGCCTTCAAGTCCTTTCTGACTTATGGCGACCCATCCCCTTAGGGATAGACAAGTTTCTTCAGAGGGGGTTTGCCACTGCCATTTTCTAAGGCTGAGGAAGCATGACTTGCTCAAGGTTACATGGCTGAACCAGGATTTGAACCCTGCTCTCCAGAGGGAGCTGCACAATGGAAGACAGCCTTCTGGTGGTGTGAAAACAAAATCCCTGAGAGCATATAATGTTCATGCTCTTGCATTTTGATGTGCTCAGTGTGGTGTAGCAATTTGAGGGTCCAGCACTCAAATTGCTACACCACACTGAGCACATCAAAATGCAAGAGCATGAACATTATATGCTCTCAGGGATTTTGTTTTCACACCGCCAGAAGGCTGTCTTCCATTGTGCAGCTGCCTCCTCCCCACACTTCTGGATTTAATTTGCTTTTTTGCTGACTTTTCCAATTTAGGATTTAAAAACTCCATTGAAATATGATGAATAAAGATAGTTTTTAGAAACTTTCTAAAGTTGTTTCATGTCAGTATGTGAGGCAGAATCATAACAGTAGTCGTTTTTTAAATGTGTTTGGGTGTGTTGTGTGCCCTCAAGTTGTTTCCAACTTATGTGGACCCTGAGGTATCCCATGGTTTTCTTGGAAACATTTGTTGTTGTTGTTGTTATTATTATTATTAACCTTTATTTATATAGTGCTGTAGGTTTACACAATGCTGTACATATAAACTTATAATTAGACGGTTCCCTGCCTCAGGCTTATTTGTTCAGAGTAAGTTTGCTGCTGTGTTTTTGAAATAGGTGTTAGAATTCCACCAAGTTGTCGTTCTGACATTTACTAAAAATCTTTCTTATCTGCAGCTGGTCTGAGAACACAATATGGCCCCAGGGGGTGCTAGTGCGGCATAGTCGATGCCTATACAAAGCAGTTGGGCCTTATAACGTAGCGGTGCCTTCCGATGTCTCCCATGCCCGTTTTTATGTAAGTATAGTGCATGGGAAGTGAGAGTACTGGGGATCTAGGGTTTCAGCACTTCTACATTAAGAGTTGTTCTCACTTGTCTGTTAGTTTGATGAAAATGTACAGGTTGCTTACCTGTAACTGTGTTTCTTCAAGTGGTCATCTGTGGCCTCACACAATAGGGTACTGTGCCTGCACAGAGACTCCATTTGGATAACTGAAAAGCTGAGCAGATTGGTGGTAGCCCTGCCCCTCCCACTCTCTGAGCATGCCCAATCTCGCCAATCTAGCTCCTCCTTCAGTTCAAATCCACCGCAAAAAGAGCAGCGACCTGACCGAGGGGAGGTAGGGCAGGATTTGTGTGAGGGCAAAGATAACCACTTGAAGAAACAGTTACAGGTAAGCAACCTGTACTACTTCTTCGTGGTCTCTGTGCCTCACACAATAGGGTCACTAAAAAGCTTACCTGTGGAGGTGTGAAGGTCACTGCAGGATACAAGTCAAAACAGCACTACCAAAACTGGCATCAATTCGGGACCTGGAATCCAGCTGGTAATGCCAAACAAATGTGGAAGGCTGTGACTACGTAGCTGCCTTGCAGACCTCTGGCAGGGGAACGCCTCACAGTAAGGTGGCAGATGAAGCAATGGCTCTGGTTGAGTGAGGACAGACAATAACCAGTAAAGGGTGCTTAGCCAGTTCGTAGGCCAGAGCGATGGTCTGGGCAATCCACTTTGAAAACCTTTGGGAGGAATGTGGGTTGCCCTTCTTGGGTCTACCATAACAAATAAACAACTTGGTGAACAACCTGAACTCAGCAGAATGTTGGAACGTAAAAGGCCAAAGCATGGTGAACAATCAAGAGTGTTCATAGTCTTTTCCAGAGGCGAAGAAAGATCTGGTTAAAAGTTTGGTAGCACAATCTCCTGAGAAAGGTGGAAGGGTGAAACCACCTTAGGGAGGAACGAGATGTTCAGTCTGAGGACCACCTTGTCCCTGTGGAAAATAAGGAAAGGCTCATCTGAGCCCAGGGCTGTCAGCTCTGAAGCACATCTGGCTGAGGTGATGGCCACAAGAAAGGACACCTTGAGTGTCAGCAGTCTGAGAGAGGCTGAGCCCAAGGGCTCAAACGAAGGTCTTATGAGCACCAAGGAGAGAGACCAAGCTGGGGCCAATGGAGGCAATGGTGGGTAGAGATGGGGAAGTCCCTTGAAGAACCTTTTGAATGTTGGCGAAGTGAAGAGTTGAGCTGATGGAGAACCAGGTCGTTGGTTGGCAACTATGGCTGAAAGGTAGACCTTGAGAGATGAAAAGGCCAAACCTTGACCTCGAAGGTGCAGTAGGAATTGGAGCACAGTGGAGAGGCTCACAGGAGAAGAAGGTTTGGCTCTGGCCTCTGCAAAGGGACAAAAGCGTTTCCATTTATATGCATAGGATTGCTTAATAGAATCCTTTCTGGAGGCTGACAAGACCCTCAGCAGTTCATCAGAGGTCAGGGCCTGATCCTCCAAGCTACCATTCGCAGATTGCAAAGGTCTGGATGTAGGACTGCCCTGTTGGAGTGAGATAGAAGGTCCAGCCAGTTCAAGAGATGGAAGTAATGGCCCTTGGCCAGATGCAGCAATGGAGTGAACCAAGGCTGTCTGCCAGAAGGAGGTCAGAAATGCATTGGACCCGGCTCTGGCCATCTTGGCCACTACCCTGGAGATCAGCAGCAGGGGAGGGAAGGCATACAGGAAGTCCCAGCTACAGTTGCAGAGGAAGGCATCTCCCAAGGATCCCAGGCCTCTGACCACTCTGGTGTAGAACAGCTGGCACTGAGCATTCTCCGGAGTGGCAAACAAATCCACCGAGGGAGTCCCCCAACGAGACATGAGGAGATGGAAGGCTTGAGTTGACAGAGTCCACTTGTACTGAAGGACTTTGTCCCTGCTGAGGGAGTCCACTGGCACATTGTCCTTGCCTGCAAGGTGAACTGCCATCGGGTGGATTGAGTGACGGTGACACCACGTCCCAAAGTGTTATGATAGTTATAGGAGAACTGGAGAGTGTGCTCCTCCCTGTTTGTTGATGTAGCAGACGGTGGTTGTATTGTCTGACACCACTTGTCCTTTGGCATTGGCTGAATCATGGTGAGGACATAGCGGAGCTGGTCCCAGAGGGCTTCCGCCCTTCTGGTTGGAAGGTAGGCTCATGCCATGACAGAGTCCAGAGAAGTACCTATGTAATCTATTACCTTCACTGGACAAAGGATTCACTTAGACAGGTTGATGGTGAGTCCCAAGTTGGTGAGAAGAGAAAGTGTAGAGTAAATGTATTTGAACAGCTTGTGTCTGGGAGGACGACACCAGTAGCCAGTTGTCGAGGTAAGGGAAGACCTTTATGCCTCACAATCGAAAGTGGGAGATGACCACTGCCATACACTTTGTAAATGACTGAAGAAGCAGTGGAGAGGCTGAAAGGAAGAACGGTATATTGAAAGATCTCCACTGACAGCGAAGCGTAGGAATTTCCAATGTTGGGGCCTGATGGCGATGTGAAAATAAGCATCTTTGAGATGAATGGATGTGAACCAGTCCCCTTGATGCAGGACAGAAGGATGGAATGCAGAGTCATCATCTTGAACTTGCGAGGTACGATGAAAGAGTTGACGCCTCTCAAGTCTATTATGGGACGACCGCCACCTCTCTTCGGCACCGTGAAGTATTGAGAGAAGAAGCCTTCTAGCCTGCATCTGGTTGGAATCTGCTGAATGGCTCCCTTATTGAGAAGGGCAGGTTGCGTACCTGTAACAGTATTTCTTCGAGTGGTCATCTGCGAATACATACAAATGGGTTGTACTGCGCCTGCGCACTCGAATTCGCAACTTTCTGGAATCACTGGGCAAAGTTTAGTCTGCAGCTTTTTGCAACTTTTTGGCTGTAGCTCCGCTCTTCCTCTATATAAGCCCAGTTCCCGCTCTTTTCCCCAATTCCGAACTTTTTCCGCCACAAGCAACGGAGGAGCAGAACAAATCATGAGCAGGACACTGAGGGGGGAGGATGGGCGGGATTTGTATGTATTCGCAGATAACCACTCTAAGAAATACTGTTACAGGTAAGCAATCTGTCTTTCTTTATGGTCTCTGTGAATCATACAAATGGGTTAGACTGACTAGCTTAGGTCAGCGGCGGAGGGAGTATCATGACAACAGTAGTAAAGATGAAACAAGTTGTGTTTATTGATCAACAATAAACAAACAGCAACAAATAAATACTTGTTTGTGCTATTTTTAACCCATTAAACTTTGAACAACAATAACTTCCTTGTGTTATTCTTTGAAACCATTAAACATTGAATCTTGTAACCTACATATTCAGAAAGCACCTTGAAATGAGGTATTTCAGAAAGGTTCAAGTAATTCAATCATATAGAGGCATTTAACTAGCTCCTTCAAGACAGAAGTGTCCCTGGAACACCCAGATTTCAATTCAAGATTTACTTGAATTCAAGTATAAGTAGACAATAACTTAACACAGGTTAATTGTCAATTCCATCCATAACAGTGGTTTTGGATAACAGCTTGGTAGTTATCCAGGCCCAGAGATTGTGGAAGGGCCTCAGGAGGTCAAGGAAAAAGGGGGAGGCAACAGAGTATGCAACAAGACCTCATTGCCTCTTACCCAAATCGGTATCGTGCTTCTTGTATAGCCCTTCCGATTCTGAGGGAGCTGGCATCTTCCAGAAGAAGAGGATGACTGGGACGGTACTGGCATTCCTGTGTAACAGGGCGCTGCCCCTGGCCATAGAAGTGCCTCTGGCCTCCCAACCTTTTGCTTGAGAAGGGCTGGCGGCCTGAAGACATCCCATGTTTTTTGGCAGTGGCTTTCATTCTGTATTTTTAGTTGAGCTTTTCATCAGTCTCTTTATTGAGGAGGCCTTCGGTGTCAAAGGGCATGTCCTCGATAGCCGCCTTCTCATTCAAGTTGAGGTCCGACTCTCTTAACCAGGCATGTCTTCTCAACGCAATGGCTATCGCCATTGACTCTGAACAGTCTGTAGTATGCTGGGCCGAGGTTATCAGAGTAGCTCGAAGAGGCAGGTTTTCCACGGCATGCTTGTCTCCCAAACTCCATTTATTGGAGATGACACCGAGACATTTGCCATTAAAGCAGGCCTTGGCCATGGACTCCAGAGAATCATCTGTCTTGACAGCAAAGAGGCCTTCTCCATCAAATGGCATGTCCTCAATTTTGGATTTTGCCTCCTCAGACAGATCTGTGGACCTCAACCAGGCAAGCCTACGGAGGGCCACGGCTTCAGACATAATCTTAGCCAAGCAGTCAGCTGAATGCCTCACAGAATGGACCTGCTGCGCAACAAGAGGGCTTCGGCATAGAAATCAACAGCCGCTGACTTCTGTTCCAGTGGAAGAAAGGGGATAAATGATGCCATCTTATCCCATAGGAACTTCTGGTATCCTGCCATGCAGGCCTGCATGTTGGCAACTTTGGCACTGAGAGCCACAGAGGCATAAAATCTCCTGCCAAATATGTCCATATGCCTCCCGTCCTTGTCCACAGGGGCAGAGTGGTTCTTGCCAGAAGACTTGGAGGTAGACTCAACCACCAAAGAGTTAGGAGCCAGATGAGTAAACAGAAAGGGGGCAGTGTCGGATTACACCCTGTACATAGAGTCCAATTTCTTGGAAGCTGGAGGAGTAGAGGACAGCTTGGTCCACGAGAGGGCTATGATGTCAGCAAAGGATGCCAGAATGGGATCACTGCAGGCTGGTCTGGTCTGTCAAACATAGCATATATCGGGTCCCGTGGTGGCCTGGCGGCCTGGCGGCCTGGTCTGTTTGAAGGCCAACTGCCTTAGCCATCCGGTCTACAATGCCCCAAAAGAGGTTAACGTCCGCGATCGGGGAATGAGGTGTAGAGTCCTTCACTTCCTCGTTTGGGGAGGAGACGACCGGTGTAGGGGAACCTGGAGATCCCTCCAGTTCACAAGCAGATTCCTCTGTGGAGTGAGCCAGAGCAGCCTCAGAAGCAACAGTTGGCAGCAAGGGAGGCATCAACATCAAGATTGCCATGCTTGTCAATGTCGAGGGGACAATAGGAATAGTAGAGACTATCGGTGTCAGCGTCGACATTGGGGCCGATGCTGGCAGTGGTAGTGAGTCTGGCGGCCTCGACACCGCAGTGGTGGTGGCAGGCGGCAGTGAGGGGACGCTGTAGTCCTCATGGACATCCACTGAGGATCGAGACCGATGTCGGCAATAAGATTCAAAATGCAGATCTCTGTAATAATACCGGTGTCTGTAAGATGGAGAGTAGGAGCGAGAAGACGGGCGCCTCTCTCTCCAATAATCCTCAGCTCGATGTCAAGCAACTTATGAAGCCAACGAGCAAGGTGAGTCAAAGTGCTCCTCCGATGGCAGCTCAAGGATAAAGAAAAAGGGAAGACTAGAAAAATAAACAGAAAAGAGGTTTTAAGGGAGAATTCTACTCAGCCATAAAAGAAAATGATCAGCAACCCGAAGGAGATGTTTCTCTTGCAGCGGACGAAAGAGAACTGAAGGAGGAGCTAGATTGGTGGGATTGGGCATGCTCAGGGAGTGGGAGGGGAGGGGCTACCGCCAATCTGCTCAGCTTTTCAGCTATCCGAATGGAGTCTCTGCGCAGAGAGACCACGATGAAGAAATATTAGTTCTCTTAATTAGTTTTCTGAAGTGTAAATACCCTCTATTAATTTCCTGCTGGCAAAATATTTCCCTCCCTCTGTTTCATCTAAAAATATAAAGGCTAAGAATTGCTTTTGTTCTATACGTGCATTGAAAAGTAGCAGAGGAAATAACCCTCCAGACATTGTATTTAAGTCTCTCTTGTAGAAACACACTTCTGTCTTTTGAATATGTTCAATTTTTAAAACATTATTCTGTTTTATTATAATCTGGATTTGTAATCTCATTTTTCAAAATTGCAAAAGCCTAACTTGGGTTAATTTGACCAACTGAGTGCTGCAGCAGTGGACAGAACTTAAAAATTAATGTTTAAACAGCAGTGTGTTTCTTCTACCCTTGCTCTTATTGCACTCTGAGGAATCTAGTATGGGGGATACTCTTCAGGTTTCATTTTTAAGGGGGATGGCTGAACAATGGTGCCTTAAATCTGCAAACAATGCTGATGTCTCTAATTGTCAGAGTTGGCTAAGCAGAATCTGGTGGGGAGACAGTGGGAATCCACTGTCATAACTAGCTTGTTATGAAAAAGCTGAAGTTACAGAAAAACTTCCCAATGCCCAGTTAGTCTAACTCCTTGCCATTGCCAGCAAATTGACAAAAGCATCCCTGACAAATTATCCCATAGTCTCTGGTTTTAAAAATTTGACTGAAGGAGAGTGTATCACCTTCTAAGGTAGCACGTTCCACTGTTGAATATATTGAATATTGAATCACAGTATCTGCATCTGCTTGTTTTCCTTCCTCTTGCAGTTCCTCTTTCACCGCCCATTACGGCTCCTCAACTTGCTGATTCTCATCGAAGGCAGTGTGGTCTGCTATCAGCTCTACTCTCTGCTTTGCTCAGAGAAATGGAACCACACACTCTCCATGGCCCTGATACTCTTCTGCAACTACTATGTCTTATTTAAACTTCTGCGGGACCGGATAGTATTGGGCAGAGCATACTCATATCCTCTCAACAGCTATGGATTAAAAGCCCATTAGCTAATCATCTGAGGAAGGGAAGGATATTTTCATACAGTTCTATTTTTTTCTTGCAAGTGTTTATAAATATTTAAAAATATTTTATATTTTGTATACTACTGTTTTTTGTGGGGTGGGGAAGGGCCAAGTGGCAATTAAATGTCACTTTATAAACAAGGTGTTATTTTATATATATATAAAAATCATTGTGTATATACTGTATATCAATATATCTATGTGAAGCAAGAGGACTGTATGTGTGGTCACTACATTTACGTTGCATACACAAGCTTAGCATCGGTTTTATATACAGACAGTTTTATACTCAGTGGTTTTGCACAAGGCCATCTCTCAGAGCAAGAAATGTATTCAAAGGGCACACTGAAGCTGCTGTGGTCTCAAGCCACTTGGGATATTCCATTTGCTCAGAACTAGAGGGTAGGAGAGCAGCAGAAAGAGCCATGACACATCATCTGGTTTAGAAACACAAGATGTATTTTTGGGGGGCAGTGGATATCTGTGTTCAGAATTACATTGCAGGGAGGATGCCCACATGTTCTTCCCTGACTATAAGGGCCCAGAAGTATTCCCTCCTTTAGCCAAGTGAATGAATGGAAACAATGTTAGAAACAAAAAGGATAGAAGAAGGTGTGATTAAGCACAATCCTTCTCTCTTGTGACCCTGATACTAATGGGATCCTTCTGTATCACACCCAACTTAACTCCTGGTTGTGTTTCTTGCTTACACTGGAATGGGCAAAATGTTAAGTAGCTGAAAGCCATACTCATCTAGACACAATGTTAAAAGGGTGCAGAAATACAGTGTTCTGGACCACCTAAGACAGCAGCTTAACTAAAACCAGAGGCTGTGAAGAGGTTTGAAAATTTTCCACAACACTTGATCTTTGTGAGCCAAATCTGACCCAGTAACTTTAAGGCATTTGGCAATAAGGAAGTGGAACTGATGTGAAATAGAACAGAAATTTATTTCTAGGTCAGTCTTGCATTGTACCATTGAAACCTTAGGGGGTGGTGTCTGCTGTTCTAACTTTAATCCTTTACTGGCTTATTTCCTGTTAAACTGTGCCAGCTGTTTAAGCATATGGTAAGATACAAACCCATTTGTAACAGTTTTGCACATTCAGACCTGTGTAGATCATATGAATTTGATGGCTTATGGCACATTTTCTGATAGATTTTTTGACTCAAAGGTGTGATGCAGCAGCTTAAAAAGCCAACACAATTCTAGGCTGCATCAATAGGAGTATAGTGCCTAAATTAAAGGAAGTAATAATGCCACTCTATTCTGCTTTGGTCAGGCCCCACCTGGAATAATGTGCCCATTGCTGTCAAGTTGGAATACCTCCAGAGGAAAGTGACCAAAGTGGAAAAGGGTTTAAAAACCATTCCCTATGAGGAGCAGCTTATGGAACTGGGTATGTTTAGCTTATGGAAGGAAAGGCAAAGGGGCGACATGATAGCCCTGTTTAAATATTTGAAAGGATATCACACTGAAGCTGGAGCAAGTTTGTTTTCTGCTGCTCCAGAGAACAGGAATAATGGATACAAGTTACAGGAAGAGAGATTCCACCTCAACATTAGGAGGAACTTCCTGACAGTAAGAGCTGTTTGACAATGGAGCACACTTCCTCAAAGTCTGGTGGAGTCTGCTGCTTTGGAGGTTTTTAAACAGGCTGAATGGCCATCTGTTAGGAGTGCTTTGATTGTGTGTTCCTGCATGGCAGAAGGGACTTGGACTGGATGGCTCTTGAGAGTTTCTTCTGACTCTGATTTTATGTTTCTATGAACTACACTAACTCACCTTACAAGGATGCATGCAAAAGTACCTTGTAGCACCTTTGTTTATTTCTGCATGGCAGAATGGAGTTAGGCTGAAAGGCCCTTGTGGTCTCTTCTGGTTCTTGGATTCTGCATGGAGTGTCATGCATTGCCTTGCACCCCTCTACTCTCCCATCTATTTAATTCTGCCAGTGACTATAAAGAAAGAGGAGAACTTTTTATGGGGAAAATTAGATGTGCTGAATTCTAAAATAGTAAGCAATTACCCAAACATGATTCATAAGAAATACTTAAGGCCTTCAGTGCTCTTGTTTACGTTAATTCTTATGTTAGTTTGAATGCAACATTTCTATGACTGGTTTACCTTGTTAAAAGTTCACTAAGTTAATATATAGCCTTTAGAGTGCGCATGGGCACAGTATAGGCCATAGATCATGTATTCCCCAAGGCCTTTTTGTGACCTCATGCCCACCTCCAAAATCCTAAAGTCTGCAGGATTTGTGGTTTAGCAAGATACATACCTAAAATCCCTTTATCCAGAAGTTGAAGTTAGAATCTTGAGCCAATTTAAAGATGCACTGTGAAAATTGGTCTCTACACCCTCCCCAGTTGCCCACCCTGGTTTAGAGGCACACTCAAACTTTAATCCAACATTTCTTTATTTAATAATATGATCTGTACCATATGTTTCTCTGCACCATAGTATGCTTCTCCGTACCATAATGAGACAGCTGACATTATGAGAAAGCTAATGCTCTATTCACTAAAGCTAGCTCCCTCTAATTTCATTGACCTCATTTCATTTTTCATTTTAAGAGAGAGCTTCCTAAGTGAGAACCTGAAAATATTAATGCTAATTAACCTTTCCACCTCTGAAAACAAAAGCAAAAAGATGTTTGGAAACTGGCTTTCCTGGTACATATTCTTCCAGCCATGTTTCTGCAATTTTAAATTCAGAATACTTCATTGCCTCCAGCTTATAATGAGAAGAGTATTCCGAGTAGATTTTTTCAAACTATGTTCCTCAGTATGAGCATGTAGCCTAACCTGGAAACCTGCTTCATACAATCCTATATCATTTAGAAACTGCTTTCTACACAGAGACATGCTGTGGCCTAGTATCTTAAGAACAGATGAAGCAATGTACAGAATTCTATGTTGGAGTTAGACTTAATTCATTTTTCCTCTTTGGCGTAAGATGTTACAAATTGGCTGAATTATTTGGAACACAGGGACAACTCTAATAGTACTGAAAACAAGGAGCTATATTAAATTAAGGCTTTCCCAAAGTGGATTTTCTTTTAAAACTGGCTGCATGACAGCCCTATCTTGTGTTCTGCACAAGAAATTAAGTAGTGACAGCACTGAAGGACTGTCAAGACTATTTCTTTTGAATATGAAAGTCAACAGTTCAAAACCACATAACAGAAATAAGGGGAGTGGACAAAGATTCTCTTTGCTACAGACAAGTTTGTGCAGAATTTGGCTTATTGCAATAGCATATGTAGCACGATGTATGATATAAAATCTATAAATATAGTCAAGATACAGTGACTTTCCTTACTAAATTGCTCCATATATGCTGTATCCGTAAAAGTTTCCTGCTTAAGACACCCAGATACTCAGACTGTAAGAACAATCATTTAGTTTGGACCAGGTGAAGCCTGCAATCTTGTAGCCGGCCTTGTTACCCGAGAATGTCATAATAAAGAACTGGTTTTGCTTTTGTGTTATGAAATTGTTCCAGCTTCAGGCCAATCCGGAATAGCAATGCTTCATCCCACCACTTTGCCATAATCTGTGGAGATACATTGTGAGAAGAGAATGCTAAGAGAAATAGCTAAGATAGACTACTCATCCTGACCAAATCATCTGAACCCTGACTGGAAAGAAAGGCATCATTGCTAAAGGAAAGGGGGTGGTATAATTTTAATCTTAATTTTGTATGCTTTTAACTGTGGTCCAAAACACAATGTAGAAACAATCCAGTTTGAGACCACTTTACCTGTCCTAGCTCAGTGCTAGGGAATCCTGGGAACTGTAGTTTGTTGTGGTACTAGAGCTCCCTGACAGAAGGCTAAATGTCTCCCAAAACTACAGTTCCCAGAATTTCCTAGCATTGAGCCAGGGCAGTTAAAGTGGTCTCACACTGGATTATTTCTGCAGTGTGTTTTGGACTTGACTTATCCATGGGTTATACCAAAAATCCATAATTTTGGCACCAAAACCTGCCTTCAACTTATACATGAGGTTAATTTATAGTCAAGTATATGCGGCATATGTGTTTTATTTTATTCTCTGCCTTTTTGTAAGCTGCATTCCCAGTCTGGGAGCAAGACAGGATATACAGAAAGTTAGGGATGAGTGGATGTATAGATCAATGGACAGACAGATGGACTACAGGAGGACTGAGCAACCATGGAATAAAGTCAGCTGGTGACTGTTTGGAAGATGACTGGCTGCATTTGCTGTAGAGATATATAATCAGCAGGAGTGTTTAAAACTGCCCATTCCCTTAGACCAGCAGTAGGAATTTTGTATGCTTGCAACTACTGAACTACAGCTTCAAGCATTCCTCACCTGGGGGGGTTTGGCCTAAATGACCTCTTTAGCAAGAGCACCCTCACCTTAGTGTGGAATGGGCCACAGAAAAAGAAAGCATGGAAGGGACCATGGAGAAAGAAAAAGGTGCCAACCACTGAGGACCCAGTGAGAAAAAGTAATAGTTACCTGAAGGCTGATGGGAAGCCCTGAAACAGTATATCCAACCGGCACTACTAGTGCTGGAATGCCTGTCAAGTTAGCCAGCTGCATGTACCTACAAGGTTCAATGAAGGAAGCGAAGTTACTTTTCTTCCTTTCAGCCAGGAAAGTTCTGGAGAAGACAGTGTGACTTCTCTATTTAGACTGGGACCACTGGTTATTTTCATTTAAGTAACATATGATTTGGGTTTGCCATGAAGGTTTTTCTGGAAAACTAATCAGAGAATTAAGGACTCAATTCTCATCTACTTGGGTAGTTTTAAACAGTGAATATCAGTTGTTAATAATTGATGATTCAATAAATGGATACAGAAAGAATTATTACAACTTTAAAAGGGAGCTAGACCAACCCAAGTTACAGAATATCCCATTTATCCAGCAGCCACTGATGACTTTAGCAGATCCATCTTTAGAAACAGGCAACTGCCCTGAAAGCTTAGCCTCTTCATCCTTCCTTCATACCCCTCTTCCTCAGCTGCCACTTTGCTTTGGGCAGCACAGTCTTGTTCTTACCTCATGGTCCGAAGAGTTGTCCGGACATCGCTACATCCAGTCAGGAGATCTGAGCTCTCAATTCTGGGGGCACAACATGCAGTACCTTGCACAAGAGAAAAAAGATGTAGTGATTTAAAAAGTCAAAAGCTTTAATAATAAATCATATATTAACTCTTCACTAACTTCAGAACTTTCCAGTCAAATCATTTCCAAATAAAAATATTTGTCATACCAGAATAGCTTTTTAGCTGAACTGGCTCTGAAAACCAAAATGAATTTAAATATATTCAAGCAACAACAGACATAAAACCAGTAAGCTAAATTTCAGGGAATACCTGATAACTAATTGATTAGAGACAGGTTAATTACACTGTGATATGAGAAAACGGATTGAAGAATTGAGCACATAACTAGAAAACTACTGAATAGCTTTCTGCACAGATGCAACATGCCCAATGGAGCTTTTAAATACATCACTTTAGAACTAAACACATTTGTTCCAGGAGCGAAGCCCTAAGTAAACTGCTATGGCAAAAGATGAACCTTTGAATATCCTCACCTGCATACTGTGCATTATCACAGCCTGAAGCACTCACATATGAATGAGCTTGTCTTCTACAAAACCAAATGTTTTATTTTAAAACTGCTCTACATAAGCATTCAGCTACCTGGTGGTGGATTCACATTTCTACAGCTACTACCTCTGCAGTTTCTAATTCATCTGCCAAAAACTAAGATTATGCACATTCTTTCTAAAACTGCTGAAATCATAACATTTTGTTATCTGCACATACAGGTATTTCACCTTCACATACAGGAAATAAAAATTAACATCTATAATGCCAAATTTTAAGTAATAATTTCTTGCATGAATTTAGAGTATAAAAGGACTGCAGCCAGAGGTAGATCTTCATCATCATGGGGTAGGTGTCATTCTTGTGTGCTTTCTAGTCATTTCTTATTGTAGAATTTGTTCAGCGGGGCTTTGCCCTTCCCTTCCTCTAAGATTGGGAGAGTGTGACTTGCCCAAGGTCACTCAGTGGGTTTTCATGGTTGAGCTAGGAGTCAAACCTTGATCTTCCAGTGTCCTAGCACAACCTTCAAACTACTACACTATGCTGACTCTCTCATCCTAGAGTCCTCCAGCAAATTCACTTCAGGAAGGAAGGAGGGTGTGTGTGTATCTTTTTATTTTGCTGTACGCCGCTCCAAGTATTTTATTAGAGGAGCGGGCTATAAATAAACTTTATTATTATTATTATTATTATTATTATTAGGGTTGTGCTGTATTTTATCCATCATATGGCGACAGCTCAATGCACCCTCTACAACAGGTGTGGTGCATTAGTTCTCCATTTTAGTCCTGGGACTTGGGGTACTTGCCTAAAATGCCCCAGAGGGTGCCAAAACATGGTGGAAATGCCCCTCACACACCCTGAGACTTTAGGGGCAAAAATGAAGGGAACATTTTATAAAAATAGACCCTGGAAGCACACAGTCCATTTTGCCTACAGTGTTTTCTCCATGCACTGTTGCAACATATAACACCATCAGCTTTCCCACTGCATATGCACAGAGGTGAGGAAACAAATCATTTAACATCAGACCAACAGAGCCCTGAAGATATCCCAAACAAATTCTTCAACTCAGCTAATATCAGACACCTGGAGTGATGAGACAATTCACATTTGCAAAAGTCTCCCGTAGAACAGCCATGGTGCGAGTTCGCTGACGGTTTGCCTATAAATATAAGAGACAGCCACATTTGTAAAGCAGATGAGTGGTAGCCCATAAAAAGACTGCTCTAAATCCAGTTGTTCATCCCAACAAACCAAATGAATCAGGGAAATGTACATTAAATGTTCACCTAATCTAGTTCCCATTGCTCCAGTGGATCTACTGTAGCTGCAACTATCAATTGGATGTAGACCATTATGTAAAGAAATAGGAATTTGAGCTGAATGGGTACAAACAAAAGGAGATCAATTAACAAGCTAAATACAACCAACAGTCTCTCTCCACCTCAGAGGAGAAAAGACAAAATCTAAAGAATAGATTGTTTCCTGCTTGGAGGAAAAAATAGAATTCAAAAGGTAGAAAGAGAAACCTGCAGACATACATGCTATCAAAATGCATCCAATTCTAATAAATTTAAATCTAATAGATTTTAAATTTCTGAAACTTTAGTTTAGCACAGTATGAGCAAAAGAGCTGGACTAGCAATCCATGAAAGCGCATCAACCAGGCCAATGCAAAGATTAATTTCACATAAAATTTCTGATATGGCTATCCCAATGCCATTTCATCAAGTAGAGGAAAGGAATGATGGCTGAAACATGTTAAATAGAAGAGTAATGTTTGTGCAGGATTTTTTTTAAAGTGGAGAGATCTACTCATCATAAGGGTTTGTCTATAAATATAAGAGAAAGCCACATTTGTAAAACAGCTGAGAGGTAGCCCATAAAAAGAGTGCTCTAAATCTTCAAATACAAAGTAGATATGTCTAAAAATTATTGTTAATTAAATTCCATTTCAAATAAGTATTCTGTGCTACTATTTAAAGATAGTTTCTTAGCAGCAACAATCCTCTTCTGCTGTAAGTCACATGTTTTCCATCCTCTCCTCTTCTTCAAATAAGGATTGAATGATCTACACTGTTTTTTACCCCAGTTCTCATTTATCCTGCAGTAAACTCTTTTTCACCTTAATGTAATCCAGAGCTGTCAACTGCGATGCAATTGCGAGGTTCAAACGAGTCTCCAAGTTCTAGAAAAGAAAGATAACTGTGTAAGCTCCAGCTTTGGGGGGGAAAGCAAAATAGAATCACTGTCTAGTTCACACCTTGAAGAGATCTTAAGAGAAAGCTGAACAGTACATAGTAGCTGCCATATTCTGAATCAGTTGTAGTTTCCGAGTTAAGCACACGGGTAGCCCCATGGAGAGTGCATTACAGAAGTCCAGTCGTGAGGTTACCAGTGTGTGTATCACAGTTTCCAGGTCCTTCCTCTCCAGGAAAGGGCGGAGCTGGCATATCAGCCGAAGCTGGTAACAGGCACTCCTGACCGTCGCATTCACCTGACTAGTCATGTGAAGCGACGGGTCAAGGAGGACCCCCAAACTGCGAACACAGTCCTCAGAGGAGAATGTGACTCCATCAAGAACTGGAGATTGTATTCCCAATCCTGGTTTCTGGCCTGTGACTGTGAATACCTCTGTTTTGCTTGGATTAAGTTTCAATTTGTTTTCCCTCATCCAATCCAATCCATTACCGCCTCAAGGCAGCAGTTGAGAGGAGAGACGCCATCTGAGGTCTGAGTGGACGATCTTGTCATGGAGAGATATATCTGAGTGTCGTCAGCGTACTGAAGACACTGAGCTCCGTGCCTCCGAATGATCTCACCAAGCAGCTTCATATAGATGTTAAACAGCATCGAGGACAGGATGGCGCCCTGAGGGACGCCGCAATTAAGCTTGATTTTAGGAGAGCAACTGTTCCCGAGCCTCGCCCTTTGGGATCTGCTGGAGAGAAAGGACCGGAACCACCGGAGCGCAGTGCCACCGATCCCCAACTCTCTCAGCCGATCCAAAAGGATGGTGTGATCTATGGTGTCAAAGTCCGCAGAGAGATCCAAGAGCACGAGCAGCGTCACACTACCCGTCAATGCTCAAGAGGAGGTTGTTGTACAAACACCATAGAAGCACTCCAAACAGATGGCCATCCAGCCTCTGTTTAAAAACCTCCAAAGAAGGAGATGCCATCACTCTCCATCACTCTTTTTACAAGGGGAGAGAACATAGATTCCCCTTGTTGTGCAGAATACTAACTGATTCAATTACAGTGGCTGACCCAATCAGCCTATGTACCACTTACCATTTGCTCAAAATAATTGTTGAAGTCAGGCTGCAGAAAATCCCTCATCTCACTAAGGATGCAGATTACATGAGCCACTTGCATCTCCTCCACCTCTGGCAGGGACACATCAATTACTGAGGCACCAAAGCCCTCAAGGAACTTCACAGCTGAGCAATAAGTTGCAGTAGGTAGGAGACCAAAAGAGGGAGAGGGAGATAAAGAGAGATAGAGAAGGAGGATTTAACCCCTCATCTCCTAATGTCTTAGCCCACCACTCAAACCACATCACACTGGCTCCTAATCAACTCTATACAGAAACTTAAACATACTAAATTTGGTCTGCAAGGATGATAAACTTGCTGTAGTAAGCTGACGTGTGCACTGTCTAAGAATCTGAGGTCTACAGTCAAATCCTGCTCCTATTTTAACACCCATGACTACCTCTCCTACTATCATACTTTCTTTTTAAATGAAATGCAGCCATAGGACAATTACACTGCAAAGAGATAGGCATTGCGACATCAATGTCACTGAGGTTTATCACACTAGAGGGCAAACAGGATTTAAACAGGAATTAAACAGGAATTAAACAGGAAATGCCCTATGTTAAACATAAGGCATTTCCTGTTTAATTCCTGTTTAATTCCTGTTTAAATCCTGTTTGCCCTCTAGTGTGATAAACGTCTGCTCAAGTGCTCACCACCAGGATAAGCTATACAGTGAAATGGCTTCCCCAGATTCTTTCCCTGTTCAAATCAGGACATTCAGGATGTTACTTGGAGAGTCTCAGATTATCTTGATCTCTAATCCATATACATAGAATCATAGAGTTGAAAGAGACCACAAGGGCCATCCAGTCCAACCCCCCTGCCATGCAGGAACTCTTCATCAAAGCATCCCTGACAGATGGCCATTCAGCCTCCGCTTAAAAACCTCCAAGGATGGAGACTCCACTACACTCCGAGGGAGTGTGTTCCACTGTCGAACAGCCCTTACTGTCAGGAAGTTCCTCCTAATGTCTAGGTGGAATCTCTTTTCCTGCAGTTTGCATCCATTGTTCTCGTGTTCTAGTCTCTGGAGCAGCAGAAAATAAGCTTGCTCCCTCCTCAATATGACATCCCTTCAAATAGTTAAACAGGGCTATCATTAAATGTGTATCAATACACATTTTAATAATAATAATAACAACAACAATAATAATGTTTTATTAATAGCCCGCTCCTCTGTCAACAAATTGGAGCGGGTTACAATAATTAAAAAATACAAGGTAAAACAATCCCTATGACCCAAGCCCAGTCACCCACCCCTAAAAGTAGATTAAACTAATATCGCAATTAAAAACAGCACAATTAAAATATCACAATATAAAACAGCAGTCATTGCATGGACAGCAAAAGTCAAGATCTTAAAAGTTGGGCGGGAGGGCATGGCCCACCAACAGAGCCACTAGTTAAGAGGCTTCTGGGAAGGCCTGCCAGAAGAGATGTGTCTTTATGGCTTTTTTAAAGCAATCAAGAGACGTAATATGACGCATCTCATGCAGGTCATTCCACAGCCTGGCAACAAGATGGAACCCTCAATGGATACCACAGTTCTTGATCAGAAAAAAAAAGATCTTTCACATTACCTTTTTGGCAGATAGCTAGAATTTCATCATCACAAGCCTGGCAAAAAAGCACAAACAAACATATAATTGCCCAGTTTTCCAGAGTCATCCTAAGACACTTTTCTCCATTCCTTCTCCCATGAAACTCACCACATCTTCAATCATGTTATAGATTCATAACATAATACTTCATTTCCACAGTGAGGAGGGGCTATCACACCAAATAGTCCAGAGGCTTACATTTAACCTCCACTAGCTACAAATGCAAAGATGGGGTAGTCAAATGAAACAGAAATGGGGAGAAGAATAGGCACCTTAAAGAAAGTCCAGTCAATCCCCAACTTCAAACCCTTCAGATCAGGAGTGAGGATTTCAGAGAAGCATGGCTTGGGCTGGCAGAGTCCTGTAATGATTTTAAAAGCAGAAGAAACAGGTACAGAGATTCATGTATGAACAAGAAAATATATGATGTGCTCTCCGAACAGAAGTAAACAGGCAAGAAGACTCACCATATTGGTAGAGAGGATCTGGCCCAGCTAGGATAGAATATGCAACAGCTGCATCTGCCACTGAAGTACAAAGAGGACCTGGGCAAGATTGTTAAAAAAATGTAACACAAACATTATTTTGGTGTAAGTACCAACCCAATAGTTTTGTTTCCTAGGATTTCTGCTTTTTTATTTAAACAATGCAACACCCTTTAGACTGCAGAAGTACGGAGAAACAAGCCTGCATGTTTTGTAAGGCAGCAAACTCTTTTTAAAAAACTATCCCTTGTTAAAAATAGACATCTTGGAAACAGTAATTTTTAAAAAGATTACAGCACACATAAATTCAATCTCAGCCCTCTCATCCTGCAATGTGCTAGTTTTCTACCTGCAGGAAGCTCTGAGGCCAAGCATCCAAAATAGCAGTATGCACCTACAATAAAGCAGTTATGCATTTGTTCTGTCTCATCCTATTTTGTGCATGAACTTCACCTTGAAAATGGGAAGGCATATCTCTAAAGTTTAAGACTACCTGGCACAGCAATCCCTCTCCTCCTCCTCATGTTCATCCCCATAATGCTGGCTCTTTCCCATTCTTCCTAGTTCATCACACTTTGTCAAAACCAAACACTTATGATTGTCAAAAATGCATCCATATTGAGCAAGCTTATATAAAACTAAAAGGGACATCCTTTCTTACCAAGGCTCACAGTAGAATATGAAAGAGGATGACTGCCATATGCACTGATACGTCCAAATGTACCTTCAGATGAGACAAAGCCAGTTGATTAAGACCAAAAAACAGCCAGTGGCCAAATGAGATTGTCAGAAGCTGGTGCCATGGAATTTTCATGTCTTCCACTTCCTAACCCTCTCCATGAATTCCATGGAAATCCAGAATCCCCAGCCAAGTAAATGGATTTTACCTTTCAGTCCCACAATGCCACAGAAAGAAGCAGGGATCCTCACAGAACCTCCCCCATCTGTACCAAGAGCCAATGGGCAAAGGCCTAGAGAGAAGCAGAGTGATGAGAAAACTGTAACCCTGCATTTCTCCTGCACCCCACAATGATCTTGCCATAAACCTTGGAACCTTCTGTTATCCCTCTGCCCACTTCCTTTCTGAAATATTAATATCCTTCTTTTGGTCACCTGAAGCCACAGCTGCTGCTGACCCACTGGAACTGCCACCTGTGAAATGCTGGGAGCTGTAGGGGTTTCTAGCTGTACCATGATATCTGGAAGTAGAAAAAGAAATGTTCAAAATGATATTATCACCAAAATTATGGAGAGGGAAGAATATCAATATCCACAATGTGACTTCACTGGCAGCAAACTGAGGACCAAATCAGACGTGACATCAGATTTCTGTGTTAAAATTTGGTCTGTAACTGAATCCCAATTTGGAATGCTGTATTTATTTATTTACCTACTGTATTTATACCCCGTTCTTCTGTCAGAAAGGCTCTCAGAGTGGCTTACAGATTGTTAGACATTTCCCTGCCTTCAGGCTTACAATCTAAAAAAGACATGACACAAAAGGAGAAGGGAATGGCAGTGCAGAAGGGGTATGACAGAAGAAAGATACAACTGAAATCACAGTATGGGCAGCTGGTAAACGGGGAGCTTAATTCTTCCATACACACACTGCTTGCCCAAACACTACTGGTATGGGTTGTTCCACCCAATCACTACTGGTATGGGTTGTTCCACCCTGATACCAGAAGTAGCCATTACCAAGAGAAAATGGCTGAGAGCAGTAGTTCAAAGTAACAAGCATAGTTATTTGGGGGACAGCTCTCAACCATCACAATGCTCTCAACTGATTATTGCACTGTGCCTATAAAAAATATCAGCAAGACTCAAGTTGGATTTGCTACAAATCAACTAGTTCAAGCCATAAAATACTCTGTTGTGCAGATATAGCAAATGCTGCTCCATTATCATTGATTCCACTACTGAAACCTAAGGTAGTACAGAACAAAATCTTCCTCCTCAGATTCAGTGGAAAATCTGCTATGTTCAAGGAAGTCTGTCCCCCATCATAACTAAATGCAGACAGGAAAACCTTGTACATGTATTGGTTTTTACTAGAATACGCTAAGAGTGTAGTGGAGCAGAAACAGACCTTTAAACCAAAATCCTTATAAGGGCAATAGGTCAATCAAAAGGCCCCATAAACATGTGAATATTTTCATGATCTTCACATCACTTCAACAGATAAAACATTACAAAAGAGAAGTGAAGTGGGGGAAAAAACTATGAATGCTATAGTCATTCTGTCTGTGCCATATTTGCTGGTCTCAAAAAAAAAAAGTGTATGTTGGCCTGGACTCTATTTCTTGTCCAAGTAGAGTACAAAACTGATGTGTATCACAGGACATTTCCTGTTTAACTCTTGTTTAACTCTCATTTAAATCTCATTTGCCCCCTAGTGTGATAAAGCAGTAAGATTCTAGCATCCAGCAAATGATGCCATTCTAGTTGAGTAACCAATAGACTTGCCTTTCTTATTTTTATTTTTTTGTCACCCATCATAGATACACTGTGGGAAATCATCAGCACTCCAGTTAAGGAATCTGGAAATCTTTGGAACAGATTTTGAAACGAAAACTACTTTTTAATGAATGCAAACCGCTCTACCTGTTGGGATTACAGCCTGTGGTTCCAATACCCAATTCATGCATGTTTGAGACACCAATAATAATGGCACCAGCTTCTCGTAGTTTCCTGGTTACAGTGGCATCTTCAGTTTCTGGCTTTGCACCCAGGTATGCTGTTCCACTTCGGTGATAATAGGGAGCCTTGTAAGGCAACATACACACATGGGTTATGCATGAATTTTGGATTAACACAGCCCAGCATCTCCCATCTTTCACCTATGGCAGTCCAAAAGCATTGTCTCTCAAGTCAATCCACAAACAAAAGTAACAACCCAGGCAGCATCCCAACTTTCTTCTTAAGGACAATCTTGTTCAGGAAAGGCAAATCAGCTGAGTGCACCTACCACTTTGATCTCCTCCTTCAAGCACACTGGGATTCCATCCAAGAGAGAGAGTGGCGTCTTGCCTCTATAGCGAGCGGTGGACGACTCAGCCATCTAAACAGGAGGAGACTTAACCAGATCAGTCACAGGACTATCAGCAATAAATAAACTGCCATGGAAGGGTAGTAACAGGAAACATATAGGCTGGCCCAAACATTCCCAGCATGACCCCAATGTGAAATCTGGACTGGAGGACTTCAGTACCAAAGGTTTGATTTTTCTTGGCCTGTGGAAACAGACACACACACCGGGGGGGGGGGGGGGAAGAGATCTCCCAAGGAAATAAGAAATACTACTGGTGATGGAATTCTAATAAACCTTAATTATTTCCTCCCGGTCCCACTGAGAAATTGCTTGCAGGTGAGGACTCAATCTCTCATCTTCCAATACAGCAACAATGTTCTTGGCAACTTGAAGGGGTGTCACTTCTCCAGATCTAGCAAAACAAGTAACAATCATAGTTAGAATACTAAGTAGCAATCTTCATTCAAATTCCCAAGATCAGGTTGCCACAGATAGAGGATTGTATTTCTGCTTCTGAAAGACTTGTAATCTTTGTCATCTGATTTTTTTAATGAAGTGGAATTAAATGGGCACAGTAGCACACTTTTTGTTAAACTGACACACACACACACCATATTCTACCATCATAAATTTCAAAATTCTAATTTTTAAAATAAAAATGGCACTTACAGAGATATAATGTTTGAACTTGGTATCCATAATTTATGGCAGGGTAGAACTTCTCTCAACCAGAAATGCTGAAGGACTATTACCCCATTCAGAACCAGAAAGTAACTACAGTCACCCCTCCTTTTTTATGGGGATCCCTGGACCCCCTTGAGAAAACGGATTGGCTTGAATACAGGATCAAGCGCACACCCTATTCATTCTCCCTCCATTTGTCCATAAGTGAGGGACGCGTGTCCAAAGACCACAAGAATGGAGGGAGGACTGTTTTTTCACATATTGAAAGTGTAACTACACCATAGTACAATTTTAACTTAATTGGAGTCAAGTGTAACTTTTAAAGTTACTTTTTGTTGTTACAGATTTGTGGCCTCATCCAGTGATAAAATTAAGACATATTACATGATTGAAAAGTTAATTCTTGCAGAACTTCAGTGGTTGTTGAAGTAATGATAAAGTAAGACAGGAGAAGAATGTGCACTGTATCATAGACCAGCAGCTTGAAACATTCACATTTTTAAAGCACTAATAGCCTAAAATATTTAGTTATGCTTAAGAAATGTGACCATAAGCAGGTGTTTTGTTTTGTTAACAACCAACTTTGGCAAGGGAGCCTTGGAACGATAACTGTACCTATCTACTTTTGAAATACATTCCAAATTTTGCACCAAACATATACCAGCAGCAATACTTGTAAGAATCATGAGAACTAATTAAGACGATGGGGAGTTTTGTAGACACAGAGAAGGCATGAGCGGGTAAATCTGGGACATAACTTTATTTATTTATTATTACAGTGGTCCCCCGGTTTACGAATCCCCCGGGGAACGAAATCCCCGGGACCCGAAACCGGCGGGACCAAAAAATATCCCCCAGGATCCAAAGGATCCCCCGGGATACGAAGGAGAAAAACCGTGCGGCCCCTTTAAATCAGCCGCGCGGTCCGTCTCCTAATGCGGTCCCCCGGGAAACGAAAACTTCTGGGTTACGAAAGGTAATCCGGAATGGATTACCTTCGTAACCCGGGGGACCACTGTATTAACTTTTATTTATAAAGCACTGTAAATTTACACAGCAGTGTACAAACAATCTTTTTAATTAGATGGTTCCCTGCCCTCAGGCTTACAATCTAAAACCTATTTTTATTAGCACATAAATTTTAATAGATAAAACAACATATAGGTTAAAACTATCAAAAAAGCATACATCAAAACTATATCAATTATACAAACAAATAAATTATACAAACATATTTTTTTAAAAAACTAAGGGGAAATAAGTGACTTCCAACTTACAAGTTAATGGGTGTAATTATCAAATATAAACACTAGCTTACCTTGTGAGGTGTTTATTTTCAGTGATAAGAGCGAAGGTACATTATCCTATAGAAATGGGTTGGCATTTCTATCACTCGCTCAGAGCAGGCAGGAGGTTTATTTTTGAAACTGAGGAAGCCACCACTAGATGGAGCCAACCCCCTCTGGTAGCTTCAGTTAATGTCACAGCTGAGGAAAAAGGCCATATGAAACAACTATAGATAAAGAACAGTAAAATGGCTCAACAAAAAACAAACAATGAGCCTGAATATGACTGGATAACAAAGAGACGGAATAATGGCCCTCATAAATATTGCCAGAAGATCAACACCATGTAAAAGGAAAGGGAGGATACCTTTGCTTCCATCCCTGAAAACAAACATCTCACTAGGTAAGCCAATGTTTATTTTTCCAGTGATGGGATGAAGATATCCTATAGAAGCAGGATGTATAAAAGCTCCCTTGAGTGGGATCTTAAAAGAAAAACTGGATATTTAGGTACTACCGCCTGAAGAACTCTCCGTCCAAATGCGGCTTCAGAGGATTGAAGCGAGTCGAGACAGTAATGTTGAACAAAGGTGGATGCAGAGTACCAGCTAGCTGCTCTGCAAATTTCTGCCAGAGATATGTTGGTGGAAAGGGCAGCTGTTTTCAGTGCGTGACTTTTGTGGATATATAAATTCATCCCCTTTTCACTTTGGTTAGTTACAGACCACCGCAACCTAAATGGGATTTGTAGCATCAATAAATATCCCACCAAACTAATGAAAAACATGCTTGGGAGGCTGGCTACTGGAAAGATATTCACCAAACTAGACTTGAGGGATGCTTACTTCCGAGTGCGAATTAAAGAGGGGGAATGAATATAAGACAGCATTTAATTGCCCCCTAGAAGCATTTGAATATTTGGTGATACCCTTTGGGCTTGCGGGCACCCCTGGAATTTTTATGTGTTTAATTAACAAGATTCTACACGACCTGCTGTTTGAGGGAGTTCTAGTTTACTTGGACGATGTGTTACTTTATTCCCAGGATTTGGAATCCCATACAAAAATGGTAAGAGAGGTGTTGAAGAGGTTGCTAGACAACCAGTTATACAGTATGTCAAGTTTCACACTGACAGTCTAGAGTTCTTGGGATAGTTTGTATCCACTCAGATGATTGAGATGAACCCAGCCAAGGTCCAAACAGTGCTGGACTAGGTGCCTCCCAAGACCAGAAAGCAAGTACAAAAGTTTTTTGGGTTCACCAATTTCTACAGACAGTTCATCCCCAACTTTTCTCAAATTGCTTTGCCAATTACCAATTTGCTTAAGACTAAGGAGGGGGCAGCCACCAAAGGGTCTGGGGGCAAGGGAGAAAATGTAAACCCAAAACCATCAGCTCTGATTGGTTGGATTGCTGCCAGCAAGCTTTTGAAAAGCTAAAGCAACTATTTAGTTCCAAACCCATTTTTTTACATCCAGACCCAGACAAACCTTTTGTGGTATAAGTAGATGCCAGTGACTATGCTATAGGAGCAGTGCTGATGCAAAGGGATGACACAGGAGTCCTCAGACCATGTGCTTATTTGTCTTGAAAATTCCAAAAAAGTGAACGTCTTTGCCCTGTTTTGGAAAAGGAATCTTATGCAATGGGCCTTAGAGTCATGGAGGCAGTTTTGGAGGGCGTCACACATTCATTCGAAGTGTGGACAGATCATCATAACTTAGAAGCACTCCAAACCCCCCAGAAAGCTGACCCCCAAACAATGCAGGTGGGCCAAATATTTTTACCAGTATAAGTTTAAACTTAAATTTTTCCCGGGAAGACGCCTTATTTTGACTCCCTCAGCATGAAGGAAAATACCAAACCCCACTACAAACTTTGTTCACACCAGAATAGTTAGGCTTATCGGTTGTGACTCGTAGCCAGGCTAAACAAGCACAACCAAGATCCAACACTAAGTTAGATGCCATCCTGTTAGAGATTAAACAAGCAGCTGCCACCAATGAGTGGTTGGGTAGACATAAGGAACTGTTACAACAAAATGCACAGGGATTGTGGACAGTAAGATTAATGTACCTGCCAAGCTGAGACCAAAGATTTTGAACATATGGCATGATGCCAGAGCAGCCGGACACTGGGGGTACTTAAAAACTTGGCATAAATTTCGCAGATTGTATTGGTGGCCAGGGGTTCATGGCGAGGTAGAGGCTTATGTTAAAAACTTTCCAACTTGTGACTGACTGGGAAACCTAGAGGACTGCTACAACTCCTACCCACCCCCACTGGACCATGGAAATATATAGCTATGCATTTTATTACTGATTTGCCAGAAAGCAAGGGAAGAACATCATTTGGGTAGTGGTGGACTTATTCTCAAAACAAGCACACTATGTGGCTTGCAAAGGCATTCCCAACACCCCTAAATTGGCTGAACTGTTCATAAATCATATTTATAAATTGCAAGGTCTCCCAGACGATTGTAAGCAACCGTGGAAGTACATTTATTTCTCAATGTTGGAAATGCCTTCAAAAGAGACTGAGAGTGGAGGTTGCTTTGAGCACGTCCCATCATCCTGAGACCAACGGCCAGAGCGAGAAAATGAACTCTTCACTGGCCCGATACTTGAGGTGCTATCAACTATCTTCAGGATGATTGGGTTGACTTGTTGCCCCACACCGAAATTGCTTTTAACAGTGCTATCCATCAAAGCAGTGGTCTTTCCCTATTTGAAATTTTGTATGGCTACGAACCTAAGACCCGTCATTGCCTTCTGAACCTTCAGATCCTACTTCTGTGACTCAGTGGATCCCTAAAATTCAGTTGGCCTATGATTGTAACTGCCTTAGAAGAGGCAAAAAGAGAATATAAACATTCTTCCGACAAAAAGAGACATGTGGGTTGGAACATCAAGTCAGGGGATAAGATATATATATATATATATATATATATATATAACAGCTTCATTTATATACCGCTTCATACTGCCTAAGGAGTGTCTAAGCGGTTTACAACTGCAAGCTGCTTGCACCCAACAATCTGGATACTCATTTTAGCGACCTCGGAATGATGCAAGCCTGAGTCGAGCTTGAGCCCTTTGCTGGTCTTGAACTCACAACCGTATATTTGTCTACTAAACATTAAAAACCCTGTCATCCTTCAAAAAAGCTATGACCTAAATACATTGGGCCTTTTAAAGTTAAAAGATTAATAAATGCTGTGACTGCTGAACTTGATTTACCTAAATCTTATAGACATTTGCACCTTGTTTTTCACTTTAGTCTGTTAAAGCTGGACAGGAGTACTTCACCTTGGAAGGCAGACAACTCCCCTCCATTATAATGACTGAGGGGGAACAACACTTTGAAGATTTTCCAGATTTGCTGGAAGTGGGCAGTTTCAGCTTTGAAGCTGAATGGAGCAGAACTTCTGTCTGGAGCCATCAATAAAGTACTGCTTATTTGCATCCTATCTGACTTTTTGACTGGTCCAAGAACCGATCCCCATTCTGACAACTGGAGACACAAATAGGTCTATAACTGGGGAATTCTGAATTGTTGTGTTATCAACTGGAATATCTGAGGATGTAGGTGCCATTCTGACTGGTCCACATCCTGGCTGCTGAGCCAGTCCGCCCTTGTGTTTAGGACCCCTCTGATGTGTTCCGCTCTTATTGATAGTAAGTGTCTTTGTGCCCAACTGAACAGAAGTTCCGACGCTGACATCAGGGACCTGGATTTTGTCCCTCCCTGTCTTTTTATGTGGGCTTTTGTGGTTATGTTGTCTGTTCTGACGAGAACAGTCTTGTTTGTTATGAGATTTTGGAAGGACAATAGGGCCAGATGTACTGCCCAGAGTTCTAACAAGTTTAGGCTGTGCTTTTGTTCTAGGTGGTCCCATTTTCCTTGGGCAAACGACTGCTCGAGAGTGGCTCCCTGCTCCCGAAGACTGGTGTCCATTGTTACCTACAGGTGTGGTGGCCAGAGCATCTGGTCTTTGTGGTAGTTGATGGACATCCACCAATGTAGCGAGAGTCTGACTTTTTGTGTCAGCCATAGGCGCCCTGTTGAGTTTTAGGGTGATCTGTTTCTGGTATGGAAGTAGGAATGATTGAGGTTTTTGTGAATGAAACCTAGCCCATGGAAGGCATTCTATGGTGGATATCATCAGGCCCTGGAGCCTTGCTATGTGAGTAAGACTTGAGGATCAAGACCGATAGGCTAGAGAGGCTGACTGCTGAAGGGTGTGGATCCTTTCTGGTGAAACAGACACCGTTCCCTGTTGGGTGTCGATAACCGCTCCAAGGTGGATAAGCCATTGAGATGGTATGAGGTGGCTCTTCCCACGATTGACCTGACACCATGTCTTGCTAATGAATAAAGGATATGTCGAATGTCTGACAGGCTTTGACTGTAAGAAGGGGAGCGGATCAACAAATCATCCAAATAAGGATGGACATGGATCCCCTGTAATCTCCACTGATCCACTAAGGCAATCATTAGCTTTGTGAAGACGTGAGGAGCTGATGATAGTCCGAATGGCAGCACGCTGTATTGGTAGTGATGGTGATGATAACAAAACCTCAGGAACTGCCACTGTGTGGGATGTATGGGGACATGAAGATAGGCCTCGGTCAAGTCGAAAGATGCTAGAAACATGTGGGGTCTTATGGCTTCCAGAATGGATCTGAGGGTTTCCATTCGAAAATGACATTTTTTGATGAACTTGTTGACCCACTTCAGATCTAGTACCACTCTCCACAATCCGTCTTTTTTGGAGACTATGAACAGAATGGAATTACAGCCTCTGTAGATCTCTGAAGAAACACATTCGATTGCACCCATTTGTTGCAGGTGTTGTATTGCTTGAAGCATCATTTGATGTTTTATGGGGCGCTGAAATTTTGGGAATATAATGTAATGATTGTGAGGGGGTCGACAAAAGTCTATCATATAGCCCTGTTTGATGGTGGATAGAACCCACTTGTCTGATGTCAATTCATCCCACCTGTGGGAGAAGTGAAGGAGTCTGCCTCCTACCTTGTCTGACGGCCAGTCATTGTCTGGGTCAGTTTTAATTTTGTTTGGAGGACTGGAATCCTTGTCCTTGTTGGGAGGTGTTGTTTTTTTCCGAATCCTCGAGATAGGTTATTGTTGCCATCCAGAGGGCTTGCGGTCGGATCTCTGTGATCTGTTAGATCTTTTGTCTCTGGAACAAAAAAAGTTGCCCTTATATGGCTGAAAAGTTGCCTTGACCCTGCCAAGAATAGCGTTTGTCGTCTCATTTTGGTAGAGATGGTAAGACCTTCTTTTTATCTTTGATTTCAATGAGTACTGGCTCAAGAGACTCATCAAATAGCTTTTCGCTGCCAAAGGAAGACATCATCAGATTCTGTTTGGATTTGGCATTGACAATCCAAATTTTAGCCAAATCTGTCTGGGATGGAGGCAGCCTGATCTCAGGCACTTAGCTGGACGATGTCCAGGGATGCGTCGTCAGAAAAGGCCAGCACTTTAAGGAGTTTATTAATCTCCTGGCAGACTTTGGTGTTGGCTCTAGGTATCTCTTGTAAGACATCTTTGTTAGATATCTTACATTTGAACATTATGAAAACAAAAATATTTATTACAAA
Source organism: Urosaurus nigricauda (assembly GCA_034509955.1). NCBI lineage: Eukaryota > Metazoa > Chordata > Lepidosauria > Squamata > Phrynosomatidae > Urosaurus > Urosaurus nigricauda. The sequence continues at coordinate 134,887,280 of JAOEGL010000002.1, forward strand.
GCAATTATATAAATTTAATGTAGACAATGAGGAAATTGAAATAAAGATTTCCCATACTTTGAATATTGATCAGAAAGGATACTGTAGTCATGAAATCAGTAAATAGGACAGGGAAGGGCAGATATGAAAGAAGTAGACAAGATCTTGAAAGGCCGAGATGATACAACTGAATACTAAAGGTAGGAGAGAACCAGTGTGGCATAGTGGTTTGGGTGTTGGACTACCGCTCTGGAGATCAGGGTTTGAATTCCCGCTGAGCCATGAAATCCACTGGGTGAGCTTGGGTATGTCACACTCTCTCAGCCCTCAGGGGAAGGCAATGACAAACCGCCTCTGAAGAATTTTGCCAAGAAAACCCTATGATAGGTTTGCTTTAGGGTCACCATAAGTCAGAAACAACTAGAAGGCACCAACAACATTGTATTTCCCATTACTATATATGGATGTGAGAGCTGGACAGTGGGGAAAGCTGATAGAGAGAAAATCAACTCATTTGAGATGTGATGCTGGAGAAGAGTTCTGCAGATACCACAGACTACCAAAAAGACAAAGAAATGAGCCCTAGTACAAAATCAAGCCTGAACTCTCCCTAGAAGCCATGATGACCAGGCTGTTGTTTTTTGGCCACACCATGAGAAGGCATGACTCCTTAGAAAAGAAGATAATGCTAGGAAAAGTAGAAGGTAATAGAAAGTGAGGAAGACTGCATACCAGACAGATAAAGTTAGGGGGAAAACAGACGGTGGCTAAGGAGCGGCTTGCCACCATCCCTTTGCTCACTGTAAGCTTGCCTTAGCAATTCCTTCTTTGAATTCCTTAGTAATTGTTCCAGTCTTTGCTATTTTCTGCTAGTAGTACAGAGTCATCAGCATATTTTAGATTGTGATATTCCCTCCTCCAATCTTCACTTTGATTGGGAACCATTCTGCTTCTCCATATTCTGTTCTAATAGTAACTTCTTCCCCTGAGAATCAGTTACATCTCAGGACAATCAAATATAGTGGCACACTCAATTCTTGAAGAGCAATCCATAGCTTTGTATGATCTGTGCAGTCAAAGGCATTGCTATAGTCTATAAAGCACATACTGATTTTCTTCTGGAATGTTTTGGAATTTTCTGATGCATTCCATTATATTTGTAATGTGATCTTCAGTGGCTCATCTTTTCTGAACCCACATTATACATCTCTAATTTCTCACTCCATATATGATAGGAATCTTTGTAGAACGTTGAGCATGACTTTGCTTGTATGAGAAATTAATGCAATGGCCCTGTAGTAATTGCAATCTTTTGTGCCTCCTTTTTGGGGAATAGGAATGTATATACATTGTTTCCAATCTGTGGGCCATTGTTTTGTTTATCATATTTATTGTCAAATTTTAGTTAGTTGTCTCTTTAGATTGCAGCAGCTCTATTGGTAATGCACCTAGAACAACTGGAAGGAATAAATCAGGAATAGATAACATACCAATAGAACTGCAATAGAAATACTGAAAACAAGCTTTACTTCACTTTCCAGAATTTGAGGTTCATTTTTGCATTATTTTTTCTATGTGTCGTTCATCCTTTCATCTCTTCTACACAGCTCTTAACAGGGAGGCAATTTCCACTAGTTGGTTTTGTTGCTAACCTACAATCACCATGCCCATTGCAGTCCCTTCTACAAAGTTGCTAAAGGGGACTGCTACACTGCAACATCTTCCCAAATTGTATTGGGAAATGTTGTTTAATTTCCCACATAACACTGATTAAAGAGGGGTGGTGTCCACTGAGGATAGAAGTTGTATACATCCCCACAGAAACTTTGAGGGCATTTAGATGCCCCCCACCCCTAGCTGGTGCCACAAGGGGGACGGGAACAAGCTCTTACATTGGTGGCAAAGGTGCAGATCAGGGAAAGCCCTCACTCTTGGTATTTGTAGTAAACACCAGGAAAGTCTTCACATTAGCTGGCATAAGGGCTGGAAAACCTCACAGTCTTCCCATGAGTGCTAGCCTGTTTCATAAGAGGAGAACTTCTATCACTATTTCTAGCCTGCTGGAGAAGGTCACTCAGCACTTTAGAATGAAGTGCCAAATTTACCGATGGTGCTCTCTTCAATCACTTCTTGTCACTAACACCAAGGAAGCAACTCCTTGGACTCTTGAACATTACCTGTACTCAATAATAGGCTGGATGAGAGTGAACAAGTTGAAATTAAGCCCTGAGAAGACAGACATACTAATGGCCAGTAGAGAGTCTGGCTTGGGTATTAATTCAAGCAGTCCTTCAAGGTTTTTGTGAGTTTTTCAAGAATTCTCTGAAGATGCCAGCCACAGATGCTGGCGAAACGACAGGAAGAAACTCTTCTAGAACATGGCCATATAGCTCGAAAAACAGACGTGGCAAAAGTTGCAAAACAGTGGTCCAGACACAAACATCAGAAATGGAGGGGTGGATACATCCAGGGATGTGAAAGAGGATGAGCATAGCACTTTACATCAGCCTAGCACTTCTGTGGACAAACAAACACAGACACAAACACACACCAAGACACCGAAGAAAGAGTAGGTTCAAAAGCAAGACACCAAAATCAGTGGTAGTGGCAGTGATGCTGGGGGTGGTGAAGGCATGATTCTAATTCCCAGGAGGTCTCAGAGGAATAAGAAGCAGGCACAGTTTTTTGTTGTGCAGACAGCACAGGTCTGTTCTATGGTTACAACTGGGAAGACAGAAAACACCAAGGAGAAGCTCAGGGAGACATGCACTGAGCAGAAAGGGTGGAATGGAGCCAGAGCACAGGGGTGTGTGGCTTTGCACATCCACAGTGTGCTTGGTGTGGTGGCCAGGACTTTAGGGCATAGAGTAGGGTCTGATAGCACCAAAGAGACCAGAGCCAGGAATGTGGCTGGTATGGGCTATCAAGATAGAGACAAGAGGTTGTGTATTGCAGCCAGGGATCAGAAGGTGAGAAGGTGCAAGAAAATGAGTTGGCACTGAGAGAAGTCTGGTGGACACCAGGCAGAATCCCAAGGCAGGAGGATCAGAAGAGGAAGAAACCAGGACAAAGGTTTCAGAGTGTGCCAGAGACTGGATGTGCCAGCAAGATCCAGATGATGGAGCTTGACAAATGATTTGTCAGAGCTGGGTGGATTGGAACACAGATCCAGAGCATCTAGGGCAGAAGCAGATGGAGAGACAGGTACTGGTTTGGCACCCAGTAGTCCTGGAGATCTCATCGGCTGGAAATCAGAGTCATACAAGCAGAGTTGCCAGACAACGGATGCGGAGTCTGCTGAATTGTCAGGTGGTGTGAGTTGCATGACACCTGGGACAACTGATGCAGAGGTTGCTGAGTTGTCAGGTGGTGGAAGGGCAGGACAGTGGGCTAGACAGTTGGTCCAACGTCTAGGAGAAGACTATGGCATGGCAACTGGAGTTCATAGACATGCTGGAGGCATGACAGAGTCATGGACTCTGGAGATGGAGATCCAGGTAGGTTGTGGGGAGATACCAGAAGTCAGAAGGCTTGTGCAGAATGCATAGCTTAGCCTGCAGCACGTTGGTTCTGGGAATAACATAGAATCATAGAATCATAGAATCATTGAGTTGGAAGAGACCACAAGGGCCATCCAGTCCAACCCCCTGCCATGCAGGACCTCCAAATCAAAGCATCCCCGACAGATGGCCATCCAGCCTCTGCTTAAAGACCCCTAAGGAAGGAGACTCCACTAAACTCCGAGGGAGTGTGTTCCACTGTCGAACAGCCCTTATTGTCAGGAAATTCTTCCTAATGTTGAGGTGGAATCTCTTTTCCTGCAATTTATATCCATTGTTCCGCGTTCTAATCTCTGCAGCAGCAGAAAACAAGCTTGCTCCCTCCTCAATATGACATCCCTTCAAATATTTAAACAAGGCTATCATATCACCTCTTAACCTTCTCTTCTCCAGGCTAAACATCCCCAGTTCCCTAAGGCGTTCTTCATAGGGCATGGTTTCCAGACCCTTCACCATCTTAGTTGCCCTCCTTTGGACCCGCTCCAGTTTCTCCACATCCTTTTTGAATTGTGGTGCCCAGAACTGGACACAGTATTCCAGGTGGGGCCTGACCAAAGCAGAATAGAGTGGCACCATTACTTCCCTTGACCTAGACACTATACTTCTATTGATGCAGCCTAAAATTGCATTGGCCTTTTTAGCTGCTGCATCGCACTGTTGACTCATGTTCAGCTTATGGTCTACTTGGACTCCTAGATCCCTTTCACATGTGGTCTCTTTCAGCCAGGTGTCCCCCATTTTATATCTGTGCATTTCATTTTTCCTCCCTAAGTGCAGAACCTTACATTTCTCTGTGTTGAATTTCATCTTGTTAGCATTGGCCCAGCTTTCTAGTATATTCAGGTCATTTTGAATTTTGATCCTGTCCTCTGGGGTATTAGCTACTCCTCCTAGTTTAGTGTCATCTGCAAATTTGATAAGTATGCCCCCAATTCTGTCATCCAAATCATTAATAAAGATGTTGAACAGCACTGGGCCCAGGACAGAGCCCTGTGGGACCCCACTGGTCACTTCTCTCCAGGATGAAAAGGAGCCATTGTTGAGCACCCTTTGAGTTCGGCCACTCAACCAATTACAAATCCATGTAACAGTTAACTTGTCTATCCCACATTTTTCAAGCTTGTTTGCAAGAATGTCATGGGGAACCTTGTCAAAGGCCTTACTGAAATCGAGGTAAACTATATCCATAGGATGGAGGACCACTGCCTCCCAAAAATAGTACTCTATGGTGAACTCGCCATGGGTCAGCGTAAGAAGGGCGCCCCAAAGAAGAGATACAAGGACTCCCTAAAACAACATCTCAAGCTTGGCCAAATTGATCACCAACAATGGTCTGCCCTGGCCTCACATCGGGAGGCATGGAGATGCACTATCCACAATGCTGCAGCCTCTTTTGAGAACTCACACCGAATGAGTCTTGAGGAGAAACGACAATGTAGAAAGAACCACAACTTGGAAACATCACCCAAGGAGACTTTCTGCTGTGCTTTCTGTAACTGGACTTGTTTATCTCAGATCGGCCTTTTTAGTCATCAATGCGCTTGTAGTAAGCGTGGGATGAGTCCTTCTTGAATCTTTGTTAATGAAGAAGAGAGAGAGCATCATGAGAAGGCTACTGCAACTGCCAACTGTCACTGAGTCAGAGTGAGATGGTTGGTGTTACTGTATCTGCCTCTGAGGTTGTAGTTAAGGTTGGTCGGTTGGTAAAACAACTTGTTGATGAGTATCTAAGACGGACGTCTTATACTTTCTGTAATCTTTGTATATAGTTTATGTAACAAAGATTAAAGAACACTCTTCTTAGGGAGAAACATCATTGTCCAGAGATTCATTCCTGTGTGAGATTCTTCACAGACCTTCTTCTGGGTGTCCTGTTCATAGAATCATAGAATCATAGAATCATAGAATCGTAGAGTTGGAAGAGACCACTAGGGCCATCCAGTCCAACCCCCTGCCATGCAGGAAATCCAAATCAAAGCATCCCCGACAGATGGCCATCCAGCCTCTGCTTAAAGACCTCCAAGGAAGGAGACTCTATCACCTTCCGAGGAAGTGCGTTCCACTGTCGAACAGCTCTTACTGTCAGGAAGTTCTTCCTAATGTTGAGGTGGAATCTCTTTTCCTGTATCTTGCATCCATTGTTCCGGGTCCTGTTCTCTGGAGCAGCAGAAAACAAGCTTGCTCCCTCCTCAATATGACATCCTTTCAAATATTTAAACAGGGCTATCATATCACCTCTTAACCTTCTTTTCTCCAGGCTAAACATCCCCAGCTCCCTAAGTCGTTCCTCATAGGGCATGGTTTCCAGACCCTTCACCATTTTTGTCGCCCTCCTTTGGACACGCTCCAGTTTCTCAATGTCCTTTCTGAATTGTGGCGCCCAGAACTGGACACAATATTCTAGGTGGGGCCTGACCAAAGCAGAATACAGTGGCACTATTACTTCTCTTGATCTAGACACTATACTTCTATTAATGCAGCCCAAAATAGCATTGGCCTTTTTAGCTGCCGCATCACACTGTTCACTCATGTTCAACTTGTGGTCTACTTGGACTCCTAGATCCCTTTCACATGTAGTTTCATTCAGCCAGGTGTCACCCATCCTATATCTGTGCATTTTATTTTTCCGCCCTAAGTGCAATACCTTACATTTCTCTGTGTTGAATTTCATTTTGTTAGCTTTGGCCCAGCTTTCTAGTCTATTCAGGTCATTTTGAATCTTGATCCTGTCCTCTGGGGTATTAGCTATTCCCCCTAATTTGGTGTCATCTGCAAATTTGATTAGTATGCTCCCAATTCTGTCATCCAGGTCATTGATAAAGATGTTGAATAGCACTGGGCCCAGGACAGAGCCCTGTGGGACCCCACTGGTCACTTCTCTCCAGGATGAAAAGGAGCCATTGTTGAGCACCCTTTGGGTGCGGCCAGTCAACCAATTACAGATCCATTTAACAGTTCCTTTGTCTAGCCCACATTTTACAAGCTTGTTTGCAAGAATGTCATGGGAAACCTTGTCAAAGGCCTTACTGAAATCAAGATATACTATATCCACAGCATTCCCTTCATCTACCAAACTGGTAATTTTATCAAAGAAAGAGATTAGATTTGTCTGGCATGACTTGTTTCTCTGAAACCCATGTTGAGTTTTTGTGATTATGGCATTGCCTTCTAGATGTTCACAGACTCTCTGTTTAATGATCTGCTCCAGAATCTTTCCTAGAACTGATGTCAGACTAACTGGACGATAATTGTTGGGATCCTCTTTTTTCCCCTTTTTGAAGATGGGGACAACGTTTGCCCTTCGCCAGTCCGCTGGGATCTCTCCTGTTCTCCAGGAGTTTTCAAATATGATTGCCAATGGCTCCGATATTACTTTTGCCAGTTCTTTTAATACCCTTGGATGGAGTTCATCTGGTCCCGGAGACTTAAATTCATTTAGATTAACAAGGTGTTCCTCTACTATCTCTTTACTTATTCTGTGCTGAAATTCCCCTATTCTGTTCTCTGCTCCATTATCCTCAGGTTGAGCACCCTTTGCCTTTTCTGAGAAGACTGAGGCAAAGAAGGTGTTGAGTAATTCTGCCTTTTCTCTATCTCCTGTTAGCATTTTGCCATCTTCTCCACGCAGTGGCCCTACTGTTTCCTTCTTCTTCCTTTTGCTGCGGACATATCCAAAAAAACCCTTTTTATTGTTCTTAACCTCTCTAGCAAGCCTGAGTTCATTCTGCGCTTTAGCTTTTCTGACTTTACCCCTACACATGCCTGCTATTTCTTTGAATTCCTTTTTCGTGATTTCCCCCTTTTTCCATTTCTTATACATGTTCCGTTTCAAACTTAGCTCAGTTGAAAGTTCCTTAGTCATCCATCCTGGTTTCTTGAGACACCTCCCGTTTTTCTTTCTCACTGGAACTGTTTGAAATTGTGCCTTCAGTATCTCCCTTTTGAGAAAGTCCCATCCGTCCTGAACTCCTTTATCTTTTAGTATTTCTGACCATGGAATCGCCCTCAATACTTCTCTAAGTTTACTGAAATCCGCTCTCCTAAAGTCTAGGATGCGTGTCTGACTCTGCCTGGCTTCTCCTTTCCACTGTATTACAAACTCCAGGAGAACATGGTCACTTCCACCTAATGATCCCACCACTTGCACCCCATTAACCAAGTCATCCTTGTTGGTTAGGATCAGATCTAAAATAGCTGACCCCCTTGTTGCCTCTTCCACCTTTTGGACCATGAAATTGTCTTCCAGGCAAGTGAGGAATTTGCTAGACCTTGAGGATTTTGCTGAGTTTGACTTCCAGCAAATATCAGGATAGTTGAAGTCGCCTATCACTACTACATCTCTCTTTTCTGACTGTGTGGTCATCTGTTCTAGAAAGATATCATCCAATTCACATACAGTAAACTCTGCTTAGGCATGCCTACTTCCAGCACACACCCTTCCTGACAATTCATGCATCCATGGTTTGGAAATATTCAGAAAATATATAAATTTATTAATTTACTGTATTTATACACCTTTCAGCCCTAAAGGCTCTCAGAGCGGCTTACAATTATTATTATTATTGTTGTTGTTGTTTAGACAGTTCCCTGCCCTCAGGCTTATAATCTAAAAAACAAATCCTTGAATTTTCTCGTTTATATAAAGGACAGCATTTCACTATGCCATTGTATTTAATGGGACTTGCGAATCCACAGATTTTGGTACCCACAAGGGGTTAACAAAAACCAGCAGATACTGTGAGCCCACTCTATCTCCCCTGGCACACATAAAAATAAGATAACCCAAAGAACAGAGACAGAATCACTGAACTATTGCATATACTTACTGATAGCAGTTCAAATAATCTTGGATCCCTTTGAAATGGAAAACCGGGCTAGCAGAATTTGAGCTGTGTCCCCCCAAAAAAGGAAAAAGAAAAAGAAATTAAGGAAAAGACTAAGAAAAGCATGCAGTAATCTAGAAGTGAGAAGATGCTGATTTAGTTATGTAAGATGCACAGCATCTCACCATCTTCACCTAAATATCTGCTTAGGGTTAACTTCTCTGTTTTCCAGTTAATGGTAGGTCATTAGTACTTTACAGCAGTCAAATGCATATTGCTGTGAAATGGCATAATCATGTCAGAAAAGGAAATTAGAAAACAGTCTTGTCAGAATGTGGTATATTCTGTCATATCATTGTTGATGTAGCTGATGCAATGTTTAATGTCTGATGTATATAAATGAATTATTTATAGATGTTATAGGTTTATTGGGAAACGCTGAAAGTGATGGGAGGCATAGTACTTGGTAGTGGCTGAAAGGAATGTTTGCAGCCTGATGCAGAAATGTGCAGATGTGTTGGAGGAGGAAACTTCTCAGAGTCTGTTGGTGGAAACAGAAAATAGAGATGAGAACAGGCTGGGACTAGGGGTGGGGGGTTGGGTGAGTAAGGGGGGCATGGGAGAAAGGGTTGGTATGTTTAATTAGTAAATTAATTAAGATGAAGCCCATGAAAGTTTTGGGTGGGACATTGTTAAATTTATGCAAGTGTTGGGGAATGATGCCACGTCTGTCTGCAGATATCTTCCTGTTAGGTTTTTCTGGAATAAAGCATTTACTGTTCACAACACAGAAAGCTTATTCACTGAATTCCTGGGGAAAATAGCAGTTCTTGACAAGTCTACTGGAATATGCCTGATATAGTAATCCTTTGCACTTGTACTTTTGCCACTACCAAATAGGCTCTTTTCCTGGGCCACACCTTACTTCATTTTCCCAGAACCTAAGCTTAGGGTTTGGGTAGGTATATATGTGGGAGGAGTCCTTTCAGTTAAAGTGGGCCCAAGTTACTTAGAGCTGTAAAGGTAAAAACGTAGTTTGAATTGTACCTGGAAAGAGAACAAGAATCAGTAAATCTCCCATCTCCTATAAAAACAAAACAAAACAAAACAGCTTCATTTATATACCGCTTCATACCCTTAAGGAGTGTCTAAGCGGTTTACAATTGTAAGCTATTTGCCCCCCAACAATCTGGGTACTCATTTTAGCGACCTCGGAAGGATGCAAGCCTGAGTCAAGCTTCAGCCCTTTGCTGGTCTTGAACTCGCCACCTTATGGTTTTGAGTGAGTGGCTGCAGTACAGGCATTTAACCAATTTTTTCTTCATACACAGTTACTACTTTCTAAACCTTCCTACGTCAGCTGTATCTAAATTTTACCCCATATCACTCTTCCACACATCTGTATCAACTTGCCTCTTTTCAAGCATCTTATGGAGAATCTCTGTTACATTGCTGGACTTTGAATGGTCACATTTTCCTTCTTCAGCAACCACTGGCATAAAAGTAGGGTCTTCTGCAATATCAAGATAGCGCAGGATAGTAAATTTGTTGATCCTGTGGGGAAAAAAGTGCATTCTACTGGATGAGCATGAACAGAGAAGAGTTCACTTCAAGAGGAACATTCAGTGCAGTCAGAATTGCACCTGTTATTTCTGGCTTTGTCTGCACTACAGAAATATAGCAGTCTGACACCACTTACACTACCATGGCTCAGTGCTATGTAATTCTGAGATTTGTAGTTTGGTGATATATTTAGCCTTCCCTGTCAGAGAGCTCTTGTGCCCTACCAAACTACAATCCAGCTTGACACCACTTTAACTGTCAGGGCTCCATGCTATGGATTTCTGGGAATTGTTATTTTGGGAGACATTTAGCTTTCTCTGTCAGAGAATTCTGGTTCCACAACAAACTACAATTCCCAGAATGCTATGGGACTATGCCCTGGCAGTTTAAATGGTGTCAAACTGGATTATTTCTGCCATGCCAATGCAGCCACCACAGAGATCACATGCAATTTGAGTCAAGTGTTTTAATTGTTACAAATTAAGTTGTAATTTTTAAAACAATGTTTCTATACTACATATTATTGCAGTTTTTCTTCCTCTGTCCACTTTTTAAGTTTTATATTATTAAAAATAATGTTACTGCACATCTAGTAAACATCTAATGTGCATGAGGAATACAGTGGGCCCTTGATATCTGCTAGGGTTTGGTTCCAGAATAATTTTTGATTTCTAAACTGCCCCTCTGCTCAGCAACCGGGGCAGCGTACAACAGTGTTAAAACAAAGAAGAGTTAACACATTTCTTCAAACCCCATCCTAACCCTCCGCCCCTTAAAACTAACGTTAAACTAGATAGAATTAAAAACAATAAAATTTGACACATAAAATACAATTAAACACTTTAAACAGTCATAGTGGCAGATCTAGGTCAAAGGGGGGTTGGGTTAGCCCTCAGCCCATGCCGGGAAGTTATTCCAGGAAGGCCTGCCAGAAGAGATCCATCTTCACCTCTTTCTTGAAAGCAGTGAAGGTGGTGATAAGACGGATCTCGACGGCAGGTCATTCCAAAGTCTGGGAGCGGTCCCCAAAAAGGCTCTCTGGGAGGTATTCATGGGCTGCAGCAGGTTCCTCCCAGAGGACTGGAGTGCACAGGGGTGATCATACTGGGAAAGGCGGTCCCTGAGATAAGATGGACCCAAGCCATGTAGGGTTCTAAAGGTTAAAACCAACACCTTGTACTTTGCCCAGAAACTGATTGGCAGCCAGTGGAATGATTTGAGCACCCTCCTAGATGTTCCAGTAATTAACCTGGCTGCCATGTTTTGTACCAATTGTAGTTTCCATGTTAGGCACAAGGGTAGCCCCATGTAGGGTGCATTACAGTAGTCCAGACGTGAGGTTACCACAGCATGTACCACAGTTTCCAGATCCCTCATGTCCAGATAAGGGCGCAGTTGGCGTATCAGCCGCAGTTCATAACAGGCACTCCTGACCGCCACATTCACTGACTAGTCATATGAAGCCACGAATCTAGCAGTACCCCCAGACTGCAAACACAGACCTTGGAGGCGAGTGTGATTCCATCCAGGACTGGAGACTGTATTCCCAAATCTGGTATCGGGACTGTAACTGTCAGTACCTCCGTTTTGTCTGGATTAAATTTCAATCTGGTTTTCCTCATCCAATCCATTACCGCTCTGAGACAGTCATTAAGAGAAGAGACGCCATCTGAAGTCTGAGCCTATGATCTGGTCATGGAGAAATATATCTGGGTGTCATCAGTACGCTAATGACACCGCGCTCCATCCCTCCGAATGATCTCGCCCAGTGGCTTCATATAGATATTATATAGCATCAAGGACAGATTGGCGCCCTGAGAGACGGCACAATTAAGTTCTATTCTAGACGAACGACTGTCCCCAAGCCTTACCCTCTAGGATCTGCCCGAGAGAAAGGAACGGAACTACTGCAAAGCAGTGCCTCCAATTCCTAACTCTCTCAGGTGGTCCAAGAGGATGGAATGATCTATTGTATCTAAAGCTGCTGAGAGATCCAAGAGCACCAGCAGGGTCACATTCCCCTTGTCGATGCCCAGGCTGAGGTCATTGGTTAGAGCAACCATGGCAGTCTCAACTCCATATCCTGTCCTGAACCCGGTTTGAAATGGATCGAGATAATCGGTTTCATCCAAGACCACTTAGAGTTGGAAAGCAACTGCCCTCTTGATCACCTTGCTTAGAAAAGGTAGCAAGGAGACTGGTCTATAGCTGTTTCTATCCAGGGGGTCCAGGGAAGGTTTTTTCAGGAGTGGTCTAACTGCTGCCTCCTTCAAACGTGATGGTACACTACCTTCCCTGAAGGATGCATTGATTGTATCCTGAAGGTATGCTCTTAACGTGTTCTCCCCCGGACGACCAGCCAAGATGGACATGGATCGAGAGGGCAAGTCATCTTCCTCATCCTTCCAAGGAGCTTGTCCATGTCATTGGTACTCACAGATTGAAATTGATCCAATAAATTACCATCAACAGAGTTGCTGGACACCTCATCTACGGATTCTGTCAAAACACTGGCGCCCAAGTCGGCTCTTATCCAAGAGATTTTATCAGCAAAGGAGATGTTAAACGCATCACAGCAGGCTGTCATTGGGTTAAGCAGGGGATTTGGCGGAGGAGGAACATTCGTCAACTCCCCCACCACCCTAAACAGCTCTGCCGGACGGAACTCTGCAGACACAATACGTATAGAGCAGAAAGATTTCTGCACTGTGCTTAAAGCCTCCCGATAGGAATCAAGGTGTTTCCTATGGCGAGTTCTGTCGGATAAGAGATGAGTCTTCTGCCATTTGTGCTCTAGTTGTTGTCCAGCTCACTTCATCTTCCTAAGGTCCTCTGTGTACCAGGGCTCTTGGAAGAGAAAGTCCAGCAGCTAGAGGCCCAGGCATCTGCACTTCAGTATCTTAGGGAGCAGGAGGTTCTCCTGAACAGAACAGACCAGAATGTCTTGGATGGGAAACACACAGAGGAAGTTGCTGGGGTGGAGGAGGTCACTCCACATACAACAGAGGTAGATGCTTGGAGGAAGGTCACACACAGAAGTAAGGAAACCAGGGAATGTTCTGTGAGTGGCTTGCAGCTACAGAATCACTTTGAATCTCTCTCTGCTATCAGTGATGATGAGGAAAAGCAGCAGGGACAGACATCAGGGACACAGCAGGGACCCTGAGAGTACCACGAAAGAGAACAGCTGCTGCTAAGCCTTGGAGGAGGTGTGTGGTCATGGTGAGGGACTCCTTGCTGAGGGGTATCGAAGCAGTGGTTTGTGGGCCTGACAAGATGTCTCGGGAGATGTGCTGTCTCCCTGGGGCAAAGATCCATGATGTGACAGACAGGATGACAAGACTTGTCAAATCTACAGATCAATACCTCTTTCTTTTGGTTCATGTGGGAACCAATGATACTGCAAGGCACAGGCTTCAGAACATCAGAAGGGATTATGAGGCTCTGGGTAGGAAGCTGAAAGGGATGGATGCACAGGTTGTCATCTCATCTCTTCTGTCAGTTGAAGGGCATGGTCCAGAAAGGGAAAGGAAAATAGCAGAGGTGAAGAACTGCCTCCGTAGATGGTGCCGCCAAGAACGGTTTGGATTCTTGGATTATGGGCTGCGGTTCCATGAGGAGAGACTTCTGGCAAGGGAGGGACTGCATCTCACGCCAGTTCAAAGAAACGTTTTTGCCAACAGTGTGAAGAATCTGATCAGGAGGGCTTTAAACTGAGTTATGTGGGGAAGGGAGACAGTATTCTGGAAGACAAAAGGGCTGGAGAAAATAGTCAAAATGACATAGAGGGAAGAAGGCAAACAGGGCAAGGAACCAAGAGTAGAGGGCAAATTTTTTTGCATAGGCAGCAAGTAAAAGGTCTTTGATGCCTCTACACTAATGCACACAGCATGGGAAATAAACAGGATGAACTTGAACTCCTAGCACAAAAAAGCAAATATGATATAATAGGCATCACTGAAACCTGGTGGGATGAGTCTCATGATTGGAATATAGAAATAAAGGGGTATAACCTTTTTAAGAGAAACAGGGCAAACAGGAAAGGAGGAGGAATAGCATATGTCAGGAAAATTTACACCAATGAAAAGATCCAGGACATCAATACTGGAAGCCAAGTGGAGAGCATCTGGATAAAAATTAAAGGAGAGAGAAGCAACAGGGATGTTACTGTGGGAATTTACTACACACACCCAAGTCAGACGGAGAAATCTGATGATGCTTTTCTAGAACAGATGACCACACACTCAGAAAAGAGAGCTGTAGTAGTGAAGGGGGACTTCAACTATCCAGATATTTGCTGGAAGTCAAACTCTGCCAAATCCTCAAGGTCTAGCAAATTCCTCAATTGCCTCGAAGACAATTTCATTGTCCAAAAGGTGGAAGAGGCAACAAGGGGATCAGCTATTTTAGATCTGATCTTAACCAACATGGATGACCTAGTTAATGGGGTGCAAGTGGTTGGAACGTTAGGTGGGAGTGACCATGTTATTCTGGAGTTTGTTATACAGTGGAAAGGAGAAGCCAGGCATAGTCAGACACAAATTCTAGACTTTAGGAGAGCTGATTTCATTAAACTTAGAGAAATACTGGGGGTGATCCCGTGGTCAGGAATACTAAAAGAGAAGGGAGTTCAAGACGGATGGGAGTTTCTCAAAAAGGAGATACTGAAGGCACAATTTCAAACAGTTCCAATGAGAAAAAGAATGGAAGATGTCTCAAGAAACCAGTATGAATGACTAAGGAACTTTCAACTGAGCTAAGTATTAAATGGGACATGTATAACAAATGGAAAAATGGGGAAATCACCAAAGCAGAATTTAAACAAATAGCAAGCACTTGAAGGGGTCAGAAAAGCTAAAGCGCAAAATGAACTCAGGCTTGCTAGAGAGGTTAAGAACAACAAAAAGGGCTTTTTTGGGTATGTCCGCATCAAAAGAAAGAAGAAAAAAGAAAGAAGAAAGGGTAGGGCCAGTGTGTGCAGAAGATGGCAAAATGCTAACAGGGGATAGAGAAAAGGCAGAATTACTCAACACCTTCTTTGCTTCAGTCTTCTCAGAAAAGGCAAAGGGTGCTCAAGCTGAGGATAATGGAGCAGAGGACGGAATAGGGGAATTTCAGCACAGAATAAGTAAAGAGATAGTACAGGAATACCTGGTTAATCTAAATGTATATAGGTCTCCAAGACCAGATGAACTACATCCAAGGGTATTAAAAGAACTGGCAAACGTAATATCGGAACCATTGGCAATAATCCTTGTGAACTCCTAGAGAACAGAAGAAGTCTCAGAAGACTGGAGCCAGGCAAACATTGTGCCCATCTTCAAAAAGGGAAAAAAGATTATACCAACAATTTTTGTCCAGTTAGTCTGACATCAATACCAGGAAACATACTGGAGCAGATAATTAAGCAGAGAGTCTGTGAACATTTAGAAAGCAATGCCATAATCACAAAAAGCCAACATGGGTTTCAGAGAAACAAGTCATGCCAGAGAAACCTGATCTCTTTGATAAAATTACCAGCTTGGTAGATGAAGGGAATGCTGTGGATATAGCATATCTTGATTTCAGTAAGGCCTTTCACAAAGTTCCCCATTACATTTTTGCAAACAAGCTTGTAAAATGTGGGCTAGACAAGGCAATTGTTAGGTGGATTTGTAATTGGTTGACTGGCTGAACCCAAAGGGTAATCAGCAATGCTTCCTTTTCATCCTGGAGAGAAATCACAAGTGGGGTGCCACAGGGTTCTGTCCTAGGGCCAGTGCTATTCAATATCTTTATCAATGACTTGGATGACAGTATTGGGGGCATACTTAGAATCATAGAATCATAGAATCACAGAGTTGGAAGAGACCACAAGGGCCATCCAGTCCAAGTCCCTGCCATGCAGGAACTCTCCATGAAAGCATCCCCGACAGATGGCAATCCAGCCTCTGCTTAAAGACCTGTAAGGAAAGAGACTCTACCACCCTCTGACGGAGTGTGTTCCACTGTCGAACAGCCCTTACTGTCAGGAAGTTCCTCCTAATGTTGAGGTGGAATCTCTTTTTCTGAAGTTTGCATCCATTGTTCCGGGTCCTGTTCTCTGGAGCAGCAGAAAACAAGTTTGCTCCCTCCTCAATGTGACATCCCTTCAAGTATTTAAACAGGGCTATCATATCACTTCTTAACCTTCTCTTCTCCAGGCTAAACATTCCCAGCTCCCTAAGGCGTTCCTCATAGGGCATGGTTTCCACATCCTTCACCATCTCAGTTGCCCTCCTTTGGACATGCTCCAGTTTCTCCACATCTTTTTTGAACTGTGGTGCCCAGAACTGGACACAGTATTCCAAGTGGGGCCTGACCAAAGCAGAATAGAGTGGCACTATTACTTCCCTTGATCTAGACACTATGGCCCGATCTAGATGCACCAAAAGAGGAGCTTCTAGGGCCAAAAAAGGCTCAAATAGGGTTAGGGAGGGCGCAGCTTTTACAACCTCCCTAACCCTAGCACGTACGGGCGCCGCCATTTTTAAATGGCGGTGTCCATACAGGTGCGCCATGATGGCGTCATGGTGTGCGCAGCTGCTAGATGCACTGTGCACGCCATGACCCCTTTGCGCCACAGGAGGGCGCAAATCACGCCCTTTCCAGGGTGCAAAAAAGGACCTCCAAACGGAGCTCCTTTTTTGGCGCGGGTCTTTGCCGCGGCTTTTAGAAAGCCGCGGCAAAGACGCAGGGAGAAAGGGGCCACGGCGGTGCCTCCTTTCTCCCTTCCAGCCTGACTCTACAAGCGGGGTGCAGCGGGCACCCAGGGCGCCTGCTGCACCCCGCTTAGAGGACGCGGGGAACCGGCAGTTTCCCACTTCCCCGCAGCCTCTGGAAGCGGCGGGATGGGGCCGCAGAGGCTGCCAATGCGGCAGCCTCGGCTCCATCCTGCAGCTTCCTGGGGCGATTGCGGACCACCCCTTTTGGGCGGTCTAGAATCGCCCTATACTTCTATTGATGCAGCCTAAAATTGCATTGGCCTTTTTAGCTGCTGCATCGCACTGTTGACTCATGTTCAACTTGTGGTCTACTTGGACTCCTAGATCCTTTTCACATGTGGTCTCATTCAGCCAGGTGTCCCCGATCCTATATCTGTGCATTTCATTTTTCCTCCCTAAGTGCAGAATCTTACATTTGTCTGTGTTGAATTTCATTTTGTTAGCATTGTCCCAGCTTTATAGTCTATTCAGGTGATTTTGAATTTTGATCCTATCCTCTGGGGTATTAGCTACTCCTCCTAATTTGGTGTCTCTACAAATTTGATAACTAGGCCCTCAATAATTTCATCCAAGTCATTAATAAAGATATTGAATAGCACTGGGCCCAGGACAGAACCCTTAGCAAATTTGAGACCACCTTGCAAGATCTAACTTGTAGAATCATAGGATCATAGAGTTGGAAGAGACCACAAGGGCCATCCAGTCCAACCCCCTGCCATGCAGGAACTCCCAAACAAAGCATCCCTATCTATAGCAACTCTATAATAACAGTGTTAGTGCTGGTCCCATTCAGTTCTCTACAGCTGCGGTGAATATAAACCACCTCAGATGATTCCAATCTGGGCTGCTAACAGTCACCCATGACCCCAGACCCTACAGCCACTGCCACATGTTCACTGGGGGAGAGATAGTCCCAGGCAGGGGTCTTATCCCCCTGCCAATGCTCCTCCCAGCTCGACACAGATGCGACAAACACAGGCGGCCTCAGATGGTATTGATCGGGTTCGAAGCAGTTCTTTGCAGCTCCAAACACTGCTGCCACCGCCGCCCCGCTGCTGAGGGGATGGTTTCTGGGGGGGGGGGGGTTATGCCCCCCCGCATCCTTCAGCAGCTTCACTGCAAGTGAATTGCTTGGAGGGGGGGGGCAGATGTTCAGTCCAGGCCCTGCTGCCCTCCTTACGTCCTCCAAGCGGCCTTGCCGCTGTCTCCGCTGCTCCCTCATGGATACCAAAATCCATGGATGTTCAAGTCCCATTAGATACAATGGCATAGTAAAATGGTGCCCCTTATATAAAATGGCAAAGTCTAGGTTTGCTTTTTTGGAATTTATATTTTTTGGAATATTTTCAATCGGTGAATGCTTGAATCTGTGGATAAAAAAAATCTGTAGGTATGAAGGGCTGACTGTACAAGCACAAGCTCCAGTGGACAGACATAGGCAACAATTCATCCTTCAAAAAATCCAAGAGGAAAGGATATTATTTTACTGTTAACAACAAATGAAATAAGCAGATACCAACTTGCATAGAAGCTATATGGCTCTTAATTATTTCTGTCTCCATATTTCACCGGTTAGCATCTCTAGCCCACATCCTTCTAATGTTGTGATCTCTTTAATCTGGCCAAAACACACTTCTCATTTGTTGTATGGTTTAAATAATATTTTATGAGATACTGATATTTTTATTTGTGTGTTCTGAATAATTGTTTGTGTGATACTGACTTTTTTTCTTAGAAAGTCAGATTTTAAATAATATGGATTACATCTTCTACAATATGAATCAAAGTGCTGGCAGGTAAATAACTCAAAGGAGAAGAAGGAAAAGGAACATTGGGTCTTAACTTGTGATATGTTCATTTTCAGTGATGTAGGTGGGAATATCCTATATCATGGATTGATTCTGTCTCATTGCGCCGAATAGGCAGGGAAAACAGACTTGAAGGAGTCGCCACCAGAGGGAATAACCCCCACCATCCCTCTGTCAATATTATACCCGAGGATAGAAAACAAGCTCAGAGAGCATTAAATGTAAATATAAGTATGATAAATAGAAATTATCATAAACTCAAACTAAAAGTAACTAATTAACAACCACTCTTGCAGAGCCAAGGGAGACAGCCTCCTCAGTTCTGGGTGGGGAGGATATTCCCAGCGACATCGCTGAAAATGAACATATCACAGGTAAGACCCAAGGTTCCTTTTTCTAGCGATGGAGGTGGAAATATCCTATATCATGGGACTTACCAAAGCTCCCCGACGAATGGGTGCGTGAACTGAGGCATATCACTTATGTGAGAACCATAAGATGTGTCTTCCAAAGGAAGCCTCTTCTGGTTCAAGCCAACCCAACAGTGGTGGAATGTAAATGTGGAAGATGAAGGCCATGTCACTGTCCTACATTTATCTAAGATGGATGTGATTGTTGCAAGTACAGAGGAAGTAGCTCCACTGAAACGGAGTGATCAACAACTGATGATGCTCTCTCTCTTCTTCATTAACAAAGATTCAAGAAGGACTCATCCCACGCTTACTACAAGCGCATTGATGACTAAAAAGGCCGATCTGAGATAAACAAGTCCAGTTACAGAAAGCACAGCAGAAAGTCTCCTTGGGTGATGTTTCCAAGTTGTGGTTCTTTCTACATTGTCGTTTCTCCTCAAGACTCATTCGGTGTGAGTTCTCAAAAGAGGCTGCAGCATTGTGGATAGTGCATCTCCATGCCTCCCGATGTGAGGCCAGGGCAGACCATTGTTGGTGATCAATTTGGCCAAGCTTGAGATGTTGTTTTAGGGAGTCCTTGTATCTCTTCTTTGGGGCGCCCTTCTTACGCTGACCCATGGCGAGTTCACCATAGAGTACTATTTTTGGGAGGCAGTGGTCCTCCATCCTATGGATATAGTTTACCTCGATTTCAGTAAGGCCTTTGACAAGGTTCCCCATGACATTCTTGCAAACAAGCTTGAAAAATGTGGGATAGACAAGTTAACTGTTACATGGATTTGTAATTGGTTGAGTGGCCGAACTCAAAGGGTGCTCAACAATGGCTCCTTTTCATCCTGGAGAGAAGTGACTAGTGGGGTCCCACAGGGCTCTGTCCTGGGCACAGTGCTGTTCAACATCTTTATTAATGATTTGGATGACAGAATTGGGGGCATACTTATCAAATTTGCAGATGACACTAAACTAGGAGGAGTAGCTAATACCCCAGAGGACAGGATCAAAATTCAAAATGACCTGAATATACTAGAAAGCTGGGCCAATGCTAACAAGATGAAATTCAACACAGAGAAATGTAAGGTTCTGCACTTAGGGAGGAAAAATGAAATGCACAGATATAAAATGGGGGACACCTGGCTGAAAGAGACCACATGTGAAAGGGATCTAGGAGTCCAAGTAGACCATAAGCTGAACATGAGTCAACAGTGCGATGCAGCAGCTAAAAAGGCCAATGCAATTTTAGGCTGCATCAATAGAAGTATAGTGTCTAGGTCAAGGGAAGTAATGGTGCCACTCTATTCTGCTTTGGTCAGGCCCCACCTGGAATACTGTGTCCAGTTCTGGGCACCACAATTCAAAAAGGATGTGGAGAAACTGGAGCGGGTCCAAAGGAGGGCAACTAAGATGGTGAAGGGTCTGGAAACCATGCCCTATGAAGAACGCCTTAGGGAACTGGGGATGTTTAGCCTGGAGAAGAGAAGGTTAAGAGGTGATATGATAGCCTTGTTTAAATATTTGAAGGGATGTCATATTGAGGAGGGAGCAAGCTTGTTTTCTGCTGCTGCAGAGATTAGAACGCGGAACAATGGATATAAATTGCAGGAAAAGAGATTCCACCTCAACATTAGGAAGAATTTCCTGACAATAAGGGCTGTTCGACAGTGGAACACACTCCCTCGGAGTTTAGTGGAGTCTCCTTCCTTAGGGGTCTTTAAGCAGAGGCTGGATGGCCATCTGTCGGGGATGCTTTGATTTGGAGGTCCTGCATGGCAGGGGGTTGGACTGGATGGCCCTTGTGGTCTCTTCCAACTCAATGATTCTATGATTCTATGATTCTATGATCACAACAGAGATATCTCAATCTTCTTGTAGCATGTTAAAATTCATCCAAGGCAAGTCACAATTTAACTCCTTTTTTTTGAATGGGACAAAAAGATGATGAAATCATTTCTTGAACCAATTTGTTGAATCAGTGACCTGGATTGGGTCAGTCCTTTGGTTAACATGAAACTTTAATGTTAATTTGAATAAGAATTGAGCTGCTAGTATTTGTGTTTGAAAATAAACACTATTGGTTGTAGCTCAAGGCAGTTTATAATGTGGAGTTGATCCTATTTTTTATTTATATATTTTGTTTACTGGGACTCACAAAATGCTCCGCATCACCCTGAGTTGGCATCCACCATTATTTGGAACTCCAGCAGGACCCAAATCAGATAATCCTTTTCGATTGGCAGCAACAACCACCATTCAAAGAGGTTTGAACTTATCTGTACCATCTGTTTTGATACAGCTAGAGGAACCACTGTAGGCTCCTGGCATGAAATGGTGTTCATGCCAAACTATTAACTGAAGCAGATCAGGCATTGTAGGTGCGCCAGTAACACTATGTCTGATAACTGGGAACAACCTATCTGCTTGAGGGTGTTCTTCATGGATCTTACCCTTTGTATGGTCAGGTAGACTCTGGTCAGCAACGTGTCTACAACTGCTCCAAAGTGAAGTAGGTTTTGAAATGGAACTAGGTTGTTCTTTTCGTGAGTTATCAGAAAACCATGTCTGGATAGGAAGGAAAGCACAACTCGACATCTTATATATCCTATGGGAGAGAATTAGATCTGATCAGGACATTGTGAAATTATGGGTCTATATGAAGGTCTCACCGTTTCCAACATATGTCTATCAGTGTAGTGAGTGTCACTGAAGAAAACAACAGACTGAATGGTAGAGCCTTGTATGGAAAAGGTTTCACCTGTTAAAATATTTGTGATGAAGTGGTGGATTGGGCTGTAGAAGCAAACTACAACCAAAAATAGGGATACATGAAAATCTTGGAGCTGAAGAGTCTCCAGAATTGTCTGGAGAGTCTCTAGTCTGAACCTGTGATTATTATAACCCAATTGACCAATTTAAGCTCTAGCACCAGACTCAAAAATTGTTTTTGTTTGTTTTAAATATATAATTAAAGAAGATTGGAACAAGCCTCTTTTGATCTTAGAAAAATAGTATAGTTTTTTATGGCCCCAATATCGATCAGACATTTTGTGACTTTTATATCAGCCTATGTATCTTTGCCTTCCTGTACCTTAAGGAAGCAATGAAATAGTCACGAGAACGGTATAGAAAGTATATCAAAACATCTTTTTAAAGAGTTGAGAAAACCCATAGGTCAGTTGAATTTTTTAGCAAAGTCTTCTTATCACTCTTTATCACCAATCAGCCAGAATTTGACAAGATAGGTACTGCCACTGACATTGTTGTTGTTGGCTCAGATGAAACAGTGCCTAGGACTACTGCTGAGGTTGGTAATTAAGTGTCTACCAAATCTATTGTCTCATGTACAATAATTGTATTTATGGGAGGAAAAGGAGGACTGTCCCTGATGAAGGGACCTCTTTTCTTTTTTTATGTGAAAAAACGAAATACTTTCCCTTTATCATTGATCTCTAACAATAATGGATCTAGTGATTGTGGAAAGAGTTTGTTACCAATCAAATTATCAAATTTTGTTTAGAACAGGCATCCACATGCCAGCTGTTTTTGCTGGGATAAAGAGTCCCAAGGAAAATGTACAATGTGTAATAGCCAAAGACCAGCCAGGAACATCGGCCAATCAGGTGCTGTCTGGGAGAATTTGAACATTCCATTGACAGTTGGGTTTGACAGTTGGCTGTGGATTTCATTACAGTCAGTTGACTGTGTGGTTGTTTCTGTTCATAGATGGTGGACTGTGTAGATGTTTGTAAATAGCTCTGTACATATTGTAACTTCTTCTAAGAATAAAAGCTTCATCTGAGAGACCTTTGTCTACAGTGTCTCTTCAGTTATACTGGAAGAGGAGAGGTACATTCTCCAGACCACAAGCTACTGCCTACACTACAGTCGCGAAGGTGATCCTGGTGCCAAACGTAGCCATGGTACCTCATCACGGACTGTGCTACAAATGCTAACAGTTTTGTTTATTTGATTGTTTTTACTTAAAATCTTGACCAATAGAGGATGACTGTGGCCTTTCGCCAAACTGTATTATATCTGGCCTGGCATTATCTGAGAAGACAGCCACTTTGATTAACTTGTAGATTATCTTGATATAATTTTATGTTAACCTGATTATGAGGGATCTCATAAAATCTTTAGCCCACATAAGGTTGGCCCTCAAGATAATGATATATCTGAAGCAGCCCTAATTGCCAAGGAGGATGCTGTTTATGACCTTTAAAGTACTACATCTAATCTTTCATTAGAATCATAGAATCATAGAAACAGAGACCACAAGGGCCATCCAGTCCAACGCCCCTGTCATGCAGGAACTCCAAATCAAAGCATCCCTGACAGATGGCCATCCAGTATATATACATGTATATATGTATGTGTGTGAAAGCGAGAGGGAATGTGTGTTTTCTCCAATTTGAGTATAAATGGGAGAAAAAACAAGGCTTATATTGAGTCATCTATTAGATTTGTGGTTTTGCTATTACCTATTAAGGTAAATGATGAAGCTTATTAACAGACATAGAATTTAGGTGTAATGTGGCAGGTTTAACCCACTCTTACCTGACACCTTCATGAAGACAGCTCTGAAGAGTGTCTCTAGTATTGAAGGCCCTGGTCTAAGAAAATCCACCTTTGTCTTGTGGCAAATCAGGACCGTCACTTCTAGACTCATTGGAGTGGAGAGGTGGCCTTGAAAATATTATTCCAAGATCTTAACCGCATTGTGTAGTAACACTGCATAATGCTCAGTCAGAAGTAGCCTGTCAGCAAATGGAGTCCCTGCATCAGAGCTATCTTCGTCTCTAAAGACTCCGCAGTGTCATATTTAGGCAATATAGGAAAGTTGGGGCCCTGTTGTCATTCTTCATTTGAGGAATGTACTGTAGGAAATAGCCTTTTGATTCTTTCTCTTTTTTAAAAATAAAAAAATGGTAAGGTCTTCTTACTATTCTTAGTCTCAGCCAAGAGATTTTATTCCAAACAATTTGCCCCCAGTAAGAGGTGGAATCGTTAAGTTTTGTTTGTAATGGCCATCTATGTGTCAGTTCTATAGTCAAGTCTGTCCTTGAACTGGAACTAAACCAGTTGTGGTGTTGGATTCCACCCAATCTCATTTAGGCTAGTGTCTCTTGAAATAGCCACTAACTTTAACAATTGTTAATGCCATGGAAGAACTTTATTTTGACCTCAAGTGTTCGTTTGTTTGTTTTTGTTTTTAACATGTTTAGCTCTAGAAAAAAATGGAAATAGCAGAGACACCTTTCATTCAGCATAAACTCTGGCAGCCACAAGTGGCATCTGTTGATTGCCATGACAAATTGAGGTGAGTTGTAATTATATATATATATATATTTATATATACAGATTGCTTACCTGTAACAGTATTTCTTTGAGTGGTCATCTGCAAATTCACACAAATGGGTTATTCTGCGCCTGCGCAGGCAGCTTCGGAACCTTCTCAGAGCTTTTAAATGTGTTTTGGCAGTAGCCCCGCTCACTCTCCAACTGCCTATATTAGCCGGTTTCCCGCCTAAACCCTCAGTTCCATGGATGCCACAGCAGCAGCAGCCCAGGACCGAAGGAGAGGCAGGGCACAACTGTGCGGGGAGGACGGGCGGGATTTGTGTGAATTCGCAGATGACCACACGAAGAAATACCATTACAGGTAAGCAACCTGTCCTTCTTCTTCGTGGTCTCTGCGAATCACACAAATGGGCTAGACTAGCAAGCTAAGGTCAGCGGAGGCGGGAATGCCATGCCACACAAGAAGGGCATATTGACCTCCAAATAATAATAATAATAATAATAATAATAATAATAATAATGTTTATTTCTTACCCGCCTCTCTGTAAAAACACTCGAGGCAGGGTACAGCAAGATTAAAAAACAATTACAATTAAAATAATTCAATGATCCCATTCCAAACCTCCCACCCCTTAAAATAGAATTAAACTAGCTGAGTTTAAAATTACATTTCAAACAATAAAATAGAATCACCAGTCGGGAAACCAAGCCCGAGGGCATGCGAACATGGGGACCCACAGTCCCGCTGATATGATGACTCTACAGAGTTGTGTAGAAGACCCAATACTGAGACATAGTGGAACAGTCACCAATGCAGGTGGAACATGCCCATTGGTAGAAAGCACGCTTGCCAGCTAACCGTATGTCACACAGACTGTAGGAAAAGCTTGATGGTCCATATCATATGGCAGGCGTAAACTAAGGGCAGGGAAAATCCTGCCCTAAATAGCACCGATCTGTTGGCAATGGAGCTACTTAATCGGTGAGTGACGTGGAATAAGGAATCTCACTGATGTGAGTAGCACTTGAAAGTATAAAGCAAAGGTCTGATCTACAGACTTTGTTTAATCCAAGGCGGATTGAATCCAACATGAAGGGCAAAGGGCTCACCACAGTGTGAGGCTGCACAGGCCGGGACATTGGTATCCAGGACGAGGGGCGTACAGAGCCCTCAGACTTGAGGTGAGTCATTCAAAGAATCTTGGAAGTAGGAAAAAGGGCAGTGGCCTGATAAAACCTCCCAAAGCCATGATCTGGAGATTATGGCAGTGACAGACACAGCCTAGAAGGCTCAGTAGTCTAGGGCTAAATGTCATCATCATCATCATCATCATCATCATCATCATCATCATAATAATATTTATTTCTAGTCCACCCCTCTGAACAAGCAATCGGGGCGGATTACTTTACAGAATATGAAGAAGACAATCTGTGGTCAATAATAATATCGTTGGGAGTCCATCCATGGAGAGAGAGGCTATCCAACTGTTATGACACACAAGACATGCTGTATTGAAGCGTAATGTTCAAGGCATGAAGCATGCCGATCTTGGAGAACATGAGAAACAAAAACGACAGTGGCTAGTACGATGTCAGTAGGACTAGTCACAGCATTGCAGAAGTGAAAGGATACCACTCTATCAAGTTGCAAGACGTCCCTCTGGGGACGGTATCCCATGGCGTGATGTCCTGTAGAAGCTGTATCAAGGATATCACAACCTGGCCATAGCAGTCAGAACTTATATAGCCAGAGTGATCTCGTATCAGCCCATCCTGAACGGGCCCTAGGAACAAACCTGTTCATAGCAGCAGAGTCGGAATAGACTATGAGAGCCACAGAGTCCTATTCTAACCAGGTGGTACAAACACTGGCAGTATGTCAGAAATCACCGTAATGTTATCAGCAATGCTTGAGAGGAATAACTCAAGCTGAGGTATTAATCCACTGCAACATGCCAGTATGAACAGAGGGGCTTGGAGACCATAAAACAGTGGCTCAAAATCCCTTATCATATAGGCCTAGGGCATGTAATGAAGCATGAAGCACACTGTCCTGGGGCATAGCCCTAGGCAGAGCGCAGGACTCTCTTCGGGGAGAGAAGCCCCAGGAATTGGCAGAATGCATGGTTAGCCTTGTCAGGGTTGCAGGTGAAGATCTGAAATATCACCTCAGCCATTTGATGTCAGGAGAAACAGGATGGTATGGCACCAGCACCAATCTCGAGATTTTCAAATATCCACAGGGTGTACAAATCTTTAAATAGAGGCCCGAAAGGGGATGTCTCCAGAGGGCAATCCAGTCCAGAGCAGAAAATGGAAGGAACTGTAGCAATTTGCTACATGTTCGAAGGAAGAGGCTTCGACAAGGACCTCTTGGAGGGGGCCTGGAAACAGATATGTGTTTCTCACCATATCTAGTGGCCCTTGATATCAAGACTTCCCAAGGGGAGAAGAGGATCACGCTTGAGCTGGTCCCAGGTACATAATGGAGGCAACCCTAGCTATGGCGTGAACAAACTGATTTATGAGATTTAACTGTACAGTCTTGAAGCTGTTCATATGGGGCTGATCTAGACTGGCAAAAAGGGGTGTGTTCATGCCTGCATGAAAGTGTAGCTTTTAGATGACCCACACTGAAAGTTTGGCATGAACGCACTTCTTTTGCATTTTAGTGGAGAAAAAGCAGCTTTAAAAAGGACCTGCTTTTCCCAGCTTCTTTTAAAAAAGGATGTAACTGTGCAGCTTTGTCTAAATGCTGCAGTGCAACTGTGCAGTTTTTTAAAGCTCCCAAACCCTAGCTCCAGCCCTAATCCGAACCCTAGACATGTGCAGTAGGGACTCTGGGATGTTGTAACTGTTATGCAACTGTGCACAAAATGTCAATTCATTCATAAAATAAAGAAGTGTATTCATAAACTTAAATTGTAACAGATTTAATATCTTTTTAAGGGGGGAGGGATGCAGTTTGTTTTATTGATGTAATAGTATTTTAATGTGTAAGCCACCTCGATTGATTTCAAAGGGGTGGGGTATTATTATTTATTTATTTATTTATTATTATTAAATAAAGGGGTTCATTCATGGTGCACCGATGCAATTGTGCACTTTAAAAAGGGAAGCGAAACCACAATGGTAATTTGACAGATCTTCATAACTGCATAGTTCTTGGGTGATGTACCTGAGCAACTGCGCAGTTCGCAGCTGGCAATACAATTGCCTGTATGATGTACCGGTGCAACTGCGCAGTTTGCAACCGGCAACAAAAAAAAATAATTAAAGGTTCGGTGTGGCCAAAAGCCCCATTCATTGCCACCCGTGCAGCTGCTCCACCTGTGTTTCTAGCATCCTGACAGCTTCCAGTGTAGTTGCTGAGCAACAGAAAAGACTTAAGATAAGTCGTCCCCACAAGTCCTCAGTGTAGCTGCCCTATGCCTTTTTATTACACACCTGGGACTTGCAATGCAGCTGCTAAGTATTAAGGAAAAGGCAACTTCATGTCGCCCTTTCCTGCCAATCTAGAAAGCCCTATGGTGAAAGATTACGTGCTCCCAATTTTATGGAGGGCAGTAGAGAAGTGAGACGTGAATGTCTATATAAAGTGACATTCAGCTGTCCCGCCTGAGAGGAAAGGACATCAACATAAATTGTGACGTGAGAATGGTGATGTCCTCCATGAGTATGGAGGGAGCACCACGTCCCCCAAATTGGTTATTTACCGATGTGCAGGCTCTCGGTAAAGGAGGAATATTTACACTGTATAGCTATCCAGTGATGGTGGCATCCCTCGGTACCGAGCAAGTGGCCTGAAAGCGTCTCAGTTTCAAATGAAACGGGACCAGAGCCAGTTTAAGGGTAACGATTTTTGGCTTGGAAGCAAAGGACTGACCACTGGTGGTGGTTCGAGGGAGAAATTGTAGGAGCCATAAAGGCCTTGAAAAGGAGGGGGACAGCATGGCCCTGAGATTGGCAAAGCGTCCGCAGATAGCGACCCACTGTACCCAGGAGGCAGTATGGACCTGAATCCAGGAGGCCAGAGGCAATGGTACCTCATGGTCCCGAATTGACTGAGTGCTTGTCGATAGTTGCCCTCGGTTCAGCGGGAACAACTACAGCTTTGAACCCAAACCAGCAAGCGCCAAACTGGCTGATAGGAACAGCTAATCGCGGCCACCAAATGAATCCGGTGGCTGCAAGGAGCATACGGTGATACCAATAACGGCCCTCAGAGATTGGATAGCGAGCTGCATTCAAATCCTCTTGTGCAGGTCAGAACGGTACCGATGTTGGGCCCTTAATATTCGTCTTCTCAAGGAGAGTCAGGATGAACTGAGCCATGCCACGATGGCAGTCTGGCTAACTGCCAATAATCAGGGAAGGTGCCCTGTAAGATTGCTTGTAGGCCAACTAGGGACTGATGCGCATTGAAGCAGGGATGGAAGACAACCAGCTTGATCTTGAGAGGAGTCAGGGACCAACAATGAGAGAAGTAGGCAGTGAGCCAACCAGAGGATCAAAGCGTGACTATGAGTCACTTGGCTTGACCCTGGAGAGTCGGAGGCCAACGAGGGTCAAAGTTGGGCTACAAGCCAATCTGTATTAGCCCTGAAAGTCAGGAACCGATGAAGCTCGAATCCCAGCATCCAACCAATCACTGTGACTCAGAGAGTCAGGGACCAACGCGGATCGACGTCGGGATATAAGTGAACCAGTATGACTCCAGAGAGTCCAGGAGCAACGAAGATCGAATTCAGACTGCCATCCAGTTGGTGCATGACCGAAGCAGATGAAAAACCGTGCTGCTAGGCAGGGGCAATGAGGATCGAATTCAGTGTCAGGACAGGGGTCCAGAATCCCAGACAATCAACCAGTCGGCTTCATGCAGAATAAACAGAACTTTATTGATGCTCTGAATACCACACCATCCAGCTTCTTAGCTGAAACTGACCAGTTCCCGCCAGAACGCATCCAAATAGCCCCCACAGTCCTACTCCTCCCCCCACTGCCAACTAACACATTCCACCTCTTTCCCATCAGTTTCTGTTTCCCCCATCACTCCCTCCTTGCCAGTTCTCATCCCACAAGACGCTGGTGCTGTTACATTCCAAGCCTCTGAGCCGAGCAGTTACAAGGTCGACTGATGACAGCCACCTGGCATAGTTATACACTCTTATACACTCTAATACCTATCCTCCCCATAAACTCCATTAACCATATATCTGATAGAAGACTATAGGGATTCTAACATTCAGGCTGCCATCCAGTCGGTATGTGACCGAAGCAGCTTCAAACCGTGCTGCCAGGCAACCAATTTGACCCTGGAAAGTCTGGGAGCAATGAGGGTCGAAGTCAGGCTGCAAGCAAGCAGTATGACCCTAGACAGTCTGGGACCAATGAGGATCCATGACCCTAAAGGGGTCGGGATCGATAAGGATCTGAGTCCTGCAGCCAGTAAACGGTTCTACCTCAGAGAGTCAGTGCTCAAAACTGGACTATAAGCCAATCGGTATGACCCAAAGAGTCAGCCAACAACGATGATCGGTGCCCGGGTGCTGTGTAGTCAGTATGACTCCGGAGGTCCCGGGACCGACCCAGATTGAAGTAGGGCAGCCATCCAACCGGCCTGATACTTTGGAGTCCAGGACCGATGAAGATCCACGTCAGGTTGCCAGTCAAATGGTCCGACTCTGATGAGTCAGGGACCAGTGAGGGTTGAATTCAGGCTGCAAGCTGATCGGTATGACCCTGAGGAGTCAGGGAGCAATGAGGATCCACGTCAGGCTGCCAGTCAAGCGGTTTGCCTCCGAAGAGTCAGGGACTGATGAGGGTCGAATTCAGGCTGCAAGCCGATCGGTATGACCCCGAGGAGTCAGGGACCGATGAGGGTCGAATTCATGCTGCAAGCCATTCGGTATGACTCCGACAAGTCAGGGACTGATGAGGATCAACGTTGGGCTGCTAGTCAAACGGTCCGAATCCGAAGAGTTCGGGACCAACGAAGATCCAAGTCATGCAGCCAGCCACATGGTTTGACCCCAGAGAGTCAGGGACCAACGAAGCTCGAAGATGGGCAGAAGCCAATCGGCATGAACCCAGAGGGTCAGGGACCGATGAGAATCCATGTTGGGCTGCCAGCCAACGGTTTGACCCCGAAGAGTCA
Source organism: Urosaurus nigricauda (assembly GCA_034509955.1). Classification (NCBI taxonomy): domain Eukaryota; kingdom Metazoa; phylum Chordata; class Lepidosauria; order Squamata; family Phrynosomatidae; genus Urosaurus; species Urosaurus nigricauda. The sequence goes on from JAOEGL010000002.1 coordinate 134,917,621, forward strand.
GGGACCGAGGCAAACAGTTTTACCCCGGAGAGTCAGGGACCAATTCAGATCCATGTCGGGCAGCCAGCCAAACGGTTTGACCCCAAAGAGTCAGGGACCAAGGCAAACGGTTTGATCCCGGAAAGTCAGGGACCAATTCAGATCTACGTTGGGCAGCCAGCCCAATGGTTTGACCCCGAAGAGTCAGGGACCGAGGCAAATGGTTTGACCCCAGAGAGTCAGGGACTGATCAAGATCCACGTCATGCAGCCAATCAGATACCAAGGAGTCAGGGATCAACGAGGCTCAAAACTGGGCTTGAATCCAATTGGTATGACTCCGAGGAGTCAGGGACTAATGAGGATCCACGTTGGGCTGCAATCCAGTCGTGTTGGCTCCGGAGGGTCCGTGGCCGATGGTGACGACATCCAATCAGTGTGGTCCCAGGCAGCCAAGACTGGCGAGGACTGAAGTCAACTCCTCTTCAGGAGAATGAAGAGACAAAGCCAGGTGAATGGCCTTGAGAGAGTTTGTCCACAGCACAAGAGCGTCCCTAGCCATAGCGAAGGAGGAAGGCTGGTGGTCATTCTAAAAGTTTCTCTCAGAGATAAGAGGAAAGTGTGCCAGTGAAACAGGCGCCATTTTGAGAATTTTGGTGAGGAATAAAGGGGCTTTGCCAAACGCGCCAGAAAGGCGGATAGTATTTCAAACCTTTCCTTTATCAAAAAATTTCCTCAGAATTAAAAATTTACATTAAAGTACGTGATTCTTAAGATATTGCCGAAGGGGCTGTTGTTAAAACAGCTTTCGTTCACAGTCTAAATACATATTTCAGTGAGGAATGAACTATAGGTATTATTTCCTTTGTTTTACAAAAGGCATATTAGCAGAAGCAGCAGGCCTTTCCTCTTTTGCCTTGCTGCCCTTAATCAAAATGGCTGCCACACCTTCAGTTACAGCTTTGCCTCTTATTTTAAAAAGGCAAGCAGAATAAATAAATGTCTTGGCCAATTTCTCTCCAAGGAGTGACTGAAACCTCCAAACTAGGGGATGATGGGGCAGATGGAGAAGACTCCCTGCACCTTGATATCTTTTTGGTAACCCTCTCTGATCCCTTCAGTCTGGGTGGATCATGGAGGAAGGAGAGGAGGAGGCAGTTGATTTTGTAGGGAAACTCTCCACTTGTATTTCTGAGGAGGTGACTGAAGTCTCCTTCAAAACTGTCAATGCAAGACAGAAGAAACAAATCTCTGGGGTAAAGTTTAATCCACAAACATAGGATTAAGAATTGAATCATCACTCACTTCTTGAAATCTGCCTCCTCTCTCTCTCTCTCACTGTCCAAACCTCTTGCTAGGTTTGATGTCTGCAAGTGGGGCAAAATCTGCCCAAGGACAGGAGGTTCTTCCTCCTCCAGCCACACCAATATTTTGTTAGGTTGTCCATCTCACTGCCCCAAACCCTTCTGGGGTTGGTGTCTGTGGTGTGGCACCATTTGGTTAAGGACAGGGAAATAACCCTCCTCCACCACGCCAATTCCTTTTAGGATCTCCATCTCACTGCCCAGTCTCCTTGCTGGGGTTGGCGATTGTAGCATCTGAACAAGGACAGAGGGATCTCCCTCCTCCTGCCACACCTGGGCTCTCTAGCCTTTTAGCTCCTTCAGCCAGACATGGCTGGGCTGTCTTCTTTAATGATGGAGTTCAGCCTAGTTGCCTGACAGCACAGCAGCTTCTGAACTATCTCTCCCTGCCTGGCTTTGTTTTAGCAGTTAGAAAGTCAAAGGGACAGAGCAAAGACTAAAAGAAAACATAGTTCTTTTTGTAAGTAGTTGCCAAGGCAGGAGAGAAGAGATCATGAATACATGAAGAATAGAATAAATATTAGAAGAAATACCAAAGTCTTTAAGAAAAGGCAAGGAAGGAGGAGAAAAAGAAAAACACAGCCTACTCGGAGCTGAGGCAGGATGGTGGGGGTTGCTCCCTCTGGCTGCGATTCTTTCACGTCTGTTTTCCCTGCCTATTTTGATCAATGAGAGGGAATCAACCCATGATTTAGGATGTTTCCACCTCCATCACTGGAAAAACATGCTTTACATTTTGCCATGATACCTTTGCATGTGGCCTAAGGAAAATCTCCAAATGAATAGGCTCTGCTTCCAGCAACACTGTAATAAATACTTCACACTTCTTAGCAAATCAAACACTAAAACAAATACTTACCTCATCAGAAGGGGCACTAAAAAAAGTTGTCCAAAAACCTGTAAGGAAAAAAAAAGGCAAAGATTTGCAATTCTATTAGAACTCTTATTGACTTCTCCTTAGAATGAATGCTGAGGCAGGTAATTTTAGAAGCAAACCTAATGTAGGAGCACACACAAGAGCTTTGGGGCAAATATTCTTTCTCAGACCAAGTTTTAAAATATTGGCCAATCAGCACTTGTGTTTACACAAAATCGCCAAGTATTTTGAATGGTAAAAAGAGGTTTTAGTACAAATGTTTGAGCACAGAAACATGGAAAGTCTTTGAGGAGGAAAGAGGGCAGCCCAATAGAATAATTGAAGAGGATTAAGCTGGATGTGGAAGTTTTTTGAGTCTCAAAACTCATTACAAAAGGACTGGTGGTAAAATTGCAAAGTCACTTCTGGTTAGAGAGATCCTAGTCAGTTATTAGAACCATACAAATTAAAAACATTTAAAAATATATAAATATAATATTTTTAAAAAAGATCAAACAATTTTTACAATTGCAAACATGAAACATTAAAATAGTAAAATGTATTTAAACTCTATACAAGCTTTAAAATCTTAATTGCACAGCATTTAAAAGCACAAACTCATTAGTATGAAAAAGCCTGATAGCACAATTATTTTTTAACCTGTCACCGAACGGACAGAAGGGATGGGGCCATCCTGACCACTCTAGGGAAAAAGTTCCAAAAGAGGCTAGGATTGCTTCATCCCTGCTCCATTCAGTGGCAACTAAAATATTTTTGTGCCATCAGGCTTTTTCACACTGATTTAAGCTAGGCAGGTTGGACAATGGATGTTCTACATATTCATAAATTATTTGGAACACTAAATAGAAGGCACGTGCATGAATTCTTTATAATATGAAATTAGACGGGGTAGCTAGTAGCCTAAGAGAGCAGATCAGGATTCAGAATGACCTTGGAGAGGATGCTGAAGATTGTTAAAATTCTAGACCCAACCCCTGTAAGGAAAAGATGAGGGAGCTGGGTATGCATACTGTAGAGAAGAAAGAAATGAGAAGTGAGATGATAGCCATTTTTAAGTATTTGAATGGATGACACATGGAAGATAAAATAAGGAAAGGCTGCATACCTGTAACTGTAGTTCTTCTAGTGGTCCTGTAAATCCACACAACTAGGTATTCCTGAGCCTCCATGGAGAATATTCTGAACCTTCTAGAATACCTAGGCACATTTTTGATGGTAGCTCTGCCCATCCTCAGCTACATCCCCACTGTTCCTGCTCATTTCCCTCAGTTCCAAAGGATGCAGCATAGTAGCATTCAAATGATATAATGTGGTGGACACACAATGAGGAAGGATGGGCAAGTTTGTGTGAATTCACAGATGACCACTTGGAAAAATTACAGTAACAATATGCAACCTGTCCTTATCGTAGGTAAGATTGGCCAAATCACAGTGCACAAATTTCCCACTCTCTCCTAGCTGAAGTGATGGCAACCACAAAAGCAGTCTCAGGTCAGAAACTGCCATTGGCTCAAAGGTCTCCTGACAACTGAGATAGGACAAGTTCTAGACTCTAGGCTAGTGTCGGTCTGGACACAGGAGAGTGGAGATTCTTATAATGATTATGGAATCTCTTGAATAGGGGATGCTGGAAGAATTAAGACCAACCCTCAAGCTGAAAACGCAGGGAGATAACTGCAAGATAACATTTTAGAGAAGACAGCGAAAGACTAAAGTCCAACAAAGTCATAAAAAATTCAGGTACTTGATCAGTGCTAGCCCTATCAGTGAAAGTTGTCCCCTCAACAAAAAAGAGGCAAACATGAGTCTGAGTTGAGGACTTGTGGGCAGCCTCTATGACTTGTCGAACCGTATCAGAGAGTGTTATCATGGACAAATCCTTCACACCACCAAATGAAGGGTTTCCAGGTCTGAATGTTGAACCTGATTTCCATGAATCATCAATAGGTTGGGTCAGAGAGGCAGCTAGATATATATCCTCCAGGCCAAACAGAGGAGCGACACGAACCATCATCATCATCATTATTATTATTATTATTATTATTATTAGGCTTTATTTATTTAGCACTGTAAATTTACACAGCGTTGTACATACAACCAATAGAATTAGACTGCCCTCAGGCTTAAAATCTAAAAAAGACAAGAGACAGAAGGAGAAGGGAAAGGTGGTAGGGGAAGGGACCAAGTCCAGTGGATCTTCTCTCCCTCTGAGGCCTGGACCATGGAAGATGGACTAGAGGGAGGGCCCTGCTGTTTACACAGGAGAGGCCTGATGACGTTGGGTCTGCCTTTACACTCATTCCAAGGCCAGACAATGGCAGATGGCATGGAGGGAGGGCCTTCTTCTTTAGGTATTTTAATGTTGTGAAGCTGCTCTGAGTCCCAGTTCTGGGAACGCTTTCCTGAACACAGTGGTCTTTAACTCAGTTTTAAAACTGGCTAGCGAAGTAATGAGCCGTGCTCATAGCGGAAGGAGGTTCCAGGAGTGAGGACAGCAAGTGAGAAGGGACGAATCCGGGACGGAACAGTGCAAGTCCTAGGCTGGAACAGGAGACTTTGACTACCAAAGCGGAGGGCTGGAGGAGTGAGAGGAGAAATAAGTTCAGATAAATAAGGAGGGGCCAGTCCATGGAGGGTTTTGAAAGTTGTACCGGATGCGGAAGTGTAAGGGGAGCCAATGAAGGGAGGAGAAAAGAGGAGAAACATTGTCAAAGCAGCGAGCGGATGTGATAACACTCCGGTCTTCTGGGAGGAACTTATTGCAGCCTATGAAGACTAGACTGACGCAGACCTCCCAGAGGGCCTTCTCGGCTGTCGCTCCCAGGCTATGGAATGGCCTGCCAGACGAGATGCGTCTTATTACATCTTCTGATTGCTTTAAAAAAGCCTTGAAGACGCATCTCTTCCGGCAGGCCTTCCCAGAAAGTTCTTAACCTCCTGGCTCTGTTTGGGTTAAGCTCTCCCATTAGCATTTTAACATCTTGACCCTGATCTCTATGCAATGGGTTGCCATTTTAAATTGAAATTTTTATTATGTCATTTTAATTGATGTTAGTTTAATTTAATTTTAAGGGGCGGGTGGTTGGGTATGGGTCATGTATATTTTATCTTGCATTTTTTAATTGATGTAACCCGCTCCGATTGGATACAGAGGAGCGGGCTATAAATAAAACTTTATTATTATTATTATTATTATTATTATTAGTGTAGCTGAGTTCTGGACAGAGATTAAAGGATGGAGGTGAGACACAGGAAGCCCTGTCAGAAGAAGGTCAAGACCATAGTCTTGGCAGTAGAAGCTTAGAGGAATGGACGGATTTTAGCAATGTTGTAAAGAGAGAATCTACAGGCCTTGGCAGTGGCCTGGATCTGGAGAATAAGTGACAGAGGAGAATCAAAAATGAAATCAAGACTACGGGCTTGCTGAACCAGTTGAAGAAGAAGAAGAAGTTGTTTTATTTATAATCCGCCCCTCTCTCCAGGCAATCGAGGTGGGGTACAACAAAGGTTAAAAAAGTGACACTTTTTAAAAACAAATCCTATAACCCAATTCCTAACCTCCCACCCCTTAAAATTAAATTAAACTAGCATAGGTTAAAACAAGACAGGCAAAAATTGACAGAACAATATAACAATTGACAGCACAATATAACTTTAAGAACCAAAAGTTCTCTGGGCAACATAGACAATGGCAGCAGGGGTCATAATGCTGGGAACTACCTGGGGGGTCCTAGGGCTTAGCTTCAGAGCCGGGAAAATTAAGAGGTTTCTGGGAAGGTCTGCCAGAAGAGATGCATCTTTACAGCTTTTTAAAAGCAGTCAAGAAATGTAATAAGATGGATCTCGTCTGGCAGGCCATTCCATAGCTTGGGAGCAGTAACAGAGAAAGTTCTCTGGGAGGTCTGCGACAGCCTAGTTTTCATAGGCTGCAGCAAGTTCCTCCGAGAGGACCGAAGTGTGCAAGGGGGGGGGGGTCACACGAGGAGAGGCGGACCCTGAGATAAGATGGACCCAAGCCATGTAGGGCTGTAAAGGTTAAAACCAACACCTTGTACTGCGCCCAGAAACTAATCGTCAGCCAGTGGAGAGACTTGAGCACAGGTGTTATGTGCTCTCTCCTAGATGTTCCAGTAACAAGTTTCCACGTTAAGCACAGCGGTAGCTCCATGTAGAGCGCATTACAGAAGTCCAAACGTGAGGTTACCAGAGCATGTACCACAGATTCCAGGTCCCTCATGTCCAGGAAAGGGCTCAGCTGGCGTATCAGCCAAAGTGATAGCAGGCATTCCTGGCTGTCACATTCACCTGACTAGTCATGTGAAGCAACGAATCTATAAGTACCCCCAGACTGCAAACAGGGTCCTTCAATGAGAATGTGACCCATCTAATTCGTGTCACTATGTTTTACAATTGGCTTTACATCCATTATTTCTACTCCACCATCGTTGGTTATGGAGGGAAGGAGGTGGTGAGGACAGATTGTGGTGGTAAACCGGTAGGGTAGGTAGAGAGTATATCTCTTGACATGAGCGGGGCCCTTATCCCTGTTGTGTGGGGCAGGGGGAGGCACGACGGTAGGAGTATGGACCAGCGTTACAGGGGAAGGAGGGATCGATGCTTAATATCTATCTCTCCTTCCAGTCCTTCTCCTAACCAAAGGGACCTGAGGGTCACTCCAACTGTACCACAAACCCTGTCTCTGCTCCTGTGCAATGCCAGGTCTATTAAGAACAAGTCCCACATTCTGCACGACCTAATAGAGGATAATAACTGTGATCTGGCGTGCATAACCGAGACCTGGTTAGGGCCTGAAGGGGATGCTGTGTGGGCCCAGGTCCTCCCTTCCGGGTACTCGGTGAAGGACCAGAACAGGTTAGGTGGGCGAGGGAGGGGTGTTGCCTTGGTGCATAAAAACACCTTGTCCCTAACCAGGAACCATGTCCGTCAGACTACCTATATCGAGTGTATTTACCTGACCCTGAAGGCTAGAGACAGTCTAGGGATTCTGTTGGTCTACCGGCCACCCCGTGCGCTAACTGACTCCCTTAACGAGCTGACACAGTTGGTCTCGGAGCTGGTGTTGGAGTCCCCCAGGCTTTTAGTCCTGGGAGACTTCAACATCCCCTTCTCGGCCAACAAGTTTCCATCTGGTGCAGCTTGGGAATTCATGGACACCATGACAGCCATGGGCCTGTCTCAGCTCGTTACGGGTCCAACGCATTTTGCGGGGAATACACTCGATTTGGTTTTCTGTACGGACATGGAAACTCCGTGGGCGGAAATTACCAACATCTCCGCCCTGTCATGGACGGATCATTTTCTGGTTGAGGCAAGCATCAAGGCATCAACCCAGATCCCCCCCGGGGGTGGCGGACCTATTAGAATGGTCCACCCTCGAAGGCTGATGGAACCTGACAGGTTCCAAGAAGCCCTAGAGGGTTATATGGTTGGAAGTGATGGTGACACTGTTGATGCCCTAGTCAACACCTGGGACACGGATCTCTCTAGGGCTATACACAGTATTGCTCCCAAGCGCCCTCTCAGGCCTGCTTCCAAAAAGAAGCCCTGGTACACGGAAGATCTCCGGGCAAGGAAGCGGGTTCTGCGACAGCTAGAGCATGCCTGGCGGAAACACCACCGTTTATCCGACAAGGCTCTCCTAGACCACCATTTGGAGGACTATGGAGAGGCGATACTAGCAGCTAAGAATTCGTTCTATGCTGCTCGTGTCGCGTCCGCGGAGTCGCGTCCAGCAGAGTTGTTCAGGGTAGTGAGAGAGCTAACTCAGCTCCCTCCTGCCCAGAACCAGATCCTTGAACCCACCAAGGCCTGCTGCGACCAATTTAACAACTTCTTCGCGGATAAAATCTCTCGGATAAACGAGGGTCTGAACGCCAGTGTTGAAGCAGAATCCAGAATAGAGGTGTCCAGAGCTTCCGTGGACTCTGTTGTACTGGATCAGTTTGAGTCTATCAGTACCGAGGATGTGGACAAGATCCTTAGAAGTCTCAGGAAGACAACCTGCTCCCTCGATCCCTGCCCCTCATGGCTAGTGGCACAGGGGGGACCGGTCGTAACCACAATGTTGCACCGGATTATTAATTCATCTCTGAGGGATGGGCAATTCCCCAACACTCTAAAATTGGCCATTATAAAACCTATATTAAAAAAGCCCTCCCTCTACTGAAAAGAGGCTTGGGCGGCGGTAAGAGGCTTGGGCGGCGCCTCGTCAGCCCACGGACCATCCCTCCTCCCAGCAGCGCGGTGGCAGAGGCTTCAGGAGGGCTATAAAACACCCTCCCCGGAACACCCTCCTCCTGCATTCCTGCCTGGTCGGGATTTTCAGACGCCTGGCGAAACGAGGAGTTTTCTTCGCTAGCCATTTTCCCTCTGGCATTACGGATTCTTTTTGAATTCGGGCTCTCCACACCGCACAAGGTGTGGAAAGTATTGGGGACTCGTGGGGGGCCTACTGTCCTCTATCCTTCCCTTCTCCCCCCAGGGGGGTATGGGAATGCATGAGTAGAAAAGGGCCGCAGAGTTGCCTATGTCTTTGGGTATAGCTTCAAGCACCAGTCTGTTTTTCCTTTTTTTTTTAACATCACTAGATAATTAATACATTAGAATAAGTTTTCTTTCACAGGTGTATTTCAAGAAGCCCGGACAAAGAGTTGTTCTTCATAGCAAATTAAGAAGCAACACGACCCATATTTAAGTATAAAAGAAAAGGTATTTATCTGATCTGGAAATACTAGGAGGACTGAAACCTACATTGAAAAGGAAACTTATAACCTGAGCATCTACAGCCAAAAAGCATTTTGATTGTATTTCTTTTTCTTTTCCGAATCTATAAATTTTGGTATCGTATTTCAGAACAAATTAAGAGTAATAATTTCAGAATATTAGCTGAACTGAGAGGTGTAAGTAGTTATGGCATCTGGTACTAGATCTAAAACACAATCGCAGGTCCAAGTTTTCACTAATACTAGAAGAGGCTCTTTTGATATGCCAGTTAAACCGTCAGACATTAGCATGACTATACTGAAAGAATTGAGAGAATTTAAAATACAGAGTAGGCAAGAATTAAAAGAAACAAGAGATGAGATTAGAGAAGATGTTCATAAAGAAATCGAGATCCTATCTAGGAAAATAGACAGAATTACAAGAGAAATAACCGAGATTAAAGTAGAAGTAGAAGAAGTAAATGAAAAAACGAAAGATCTGAAAAAGAAGACAGAAAAGATAGTTAAGGAGCAACAGATTGAAAAACAAAACATCCTTTTACAAGAAATAAGATACAGAGAAAAATGCGTGAAACTTAGAGGAGTACCAGAAAAAGGAAAATGAACAAATCTTGGACAGGATAATACCAGAAATAGCCAAGTATTTGAATATTCCAGAGGAACTATTAAATGTACAAGTTGAAAAAATATTTAGAATTAATTCAACCCTGGCGAAAGAAAGAAACCTCCCAAGGGATATAGTAATTTGTTTTTTAAATTCTAGATTCTGTCAGAAAATATTTCAACAAAACTATAGAGAGAGACTGATTATAGATGATAAAGAAATAGAAATATTTAGAGACGTACCCGCTCAAATCTTAAAAAGAAGACAGGAATATAGATTTCTAACGCAAGTACTGCAAAAAAACAACATCAGATTTAGATGGGAGAAAATAGAAGGAATTACACTATCCTATAAACAAAGAAAATACAGAATAAACACTATAGAAAAGGCAAAAGAATTTTTCAAAAAACTGAATAAAAAAAGAATAGACTTTGAAAAGAAAGAAGACAAAACAGAGAGAAAAGGAAAAAAAACTTACAACAGTTGGAGGAAATAAAAACTAACATAGAGGGAGAAAAAATAGACAAAAATCTAAATAATCAGGAACTAATTAGAGAAGAGATAGAAGAGGAAGAGGTACAAGAAGAAGAAGAAGAAGAAGAAGAGGACTCGTTGGTAGGAGACTCTTACTAAAATAGGCGGACAGATACAAGGAGGGGAAGATAATATCAGAAACAATGAAGATTAAAATAGGTTCATTCAACGTGAGAGGTTTAAATAAAAATCACAAAAGGAAAGAGATTTTCCACTATTTAGAAAAGAATCAGTTTGATGTAATCTGTATCCAAGAAACGAAAATTAGAAAAAATGAAATAAAATTCTTAAAAAACCCTAAATTAGGATGGTTCTTTTACTCCTCAGAAGAAAAAAAAAGAAGAAGGGGGACAGCAATATATGTAAATAAAAGATATGATGTGAAAGAAATTTTCAAAGATAATGAAGGTAGATACATCGCTGTAGAAGTTAACTTGGGACATGAAAAAATTGAAATTATATGTATCTATGCACCATTGGAAAAAAAGGAAACATTTTACAAAAATCTGAATAAGGAAATGCTGAAATGCAAAGGACCTAATATAATAATAGCTGGAGACTTCAATGGAGTTTTAAAACCAACAAGAGATAGAACTTCAATTAAAAAAATCAAAAATAACCAAGGCAAATTACCAAGAGCATGTTTTGACATGATGGAAGAAAACAATTTAATAGACACTTGGACTTATCTATATAAAGAAAAAAAGGGATATACTTTTCGATCTGAAACACATAAGGCATTATCACGAATAGATATGTTCTTAATTACCAAACAACTCACCACAAAGATTAAAAATATGGATATAAACCCCAGAATCTACTCAGACCATAATATGATAGAAATAGCTCTAGAGGTGAGATCAAAAACTACACAACGGATTTGGAAATTAAATGAAGAAATAATTAGGGACGAAGAATTCGTTCAAAAAATGAAAAAGGAAATTAAAATTTTTTTTGAAAAAAATAATACACCTGATGTGAAAAGTAACATTATTTGGGACACTTTTAAATCATTCATGAGAGGACTGCTGATAAAAAGAGCTGTCGAAGTAAAAAAACAAAGACAAGAGAAGGAAAATAATTACATACAACAATTAAAAGCAATTGAGAACAAATTAAACAAAGATAAAGAAAACGTGAAACTGAAAAATCAGTATGAAATCTTGAGACAAAAAATACTATCTCAAAACACAGAAGAAATAGCAAAAAAATTAAAGATGATTAAACACAGACATTTTGAAGGGGGGAATAAGACAGGCAGGTGGTTAGCACATAAACTAAAAAAAGAGAGAGATAAAAAAATTATCAATGAGATCAGGATAGGTCAAAAAGTAGCAACAACACAAGATGAAATTCAAAAAATTTTTCAGGAGTATTACTCAAATCTATTCAAAGAAAGAACAGAAGATAAAGAATTGGATAAGAAAATACAAGAATATCTAGATAAAAAGATGATAAACAAACTTACACGAGAACAAATCGATTTACTGGAAAAACCTATACATGAAGAGGAAATTCACCAGGCAATAAAAAAACTAAAAGAAGGAAAAGCTCCCGGTCCTGACCGATACACTTCACTTTTTTACAAGACCTTTGAAAAAGAAATTATCAAAAGTTTACATAATACATTTAATAATATAATAAAAGATGGCAAACCTACCTCTTGGAGTAACGCAAATATTGTGTTAATCCCGAAGGAAGGTAAGGATAAAACTGTAGTCTCCAACTACAGACCAATAGCACTGTTAAACACAGATTATAAAATATTTACAGGAATTCTTGCAGAAAGACTGAAAACAATACTAATCGAAGCTACTCATGAAGATCAGAACGGATTTCTTCCTGGTAGGTATATACGACATAATATAAGGGTAATACTAAATATTATAGAACACTACTCGGTACATAATGAAAAGAAAATGGCCCTAATGCTACTGGATGCCGAAAAGGCTTTCGATAGTATACGTTGGAGGTTTATTTTTCAGGTATTAATAAAGATGGGAATGGAAACAAATTTCATATCAATTATAAATCAACTATACAGTCACCAAAAAGCTCAAATCATAATAAATGGGGAAAAAACGGAACATATTGAGATTCAAAAAGGAACAAAGCAGGGATGTCCACTATCCCCATTAATATTTATCACAATTATGGAAGTATTAAACAACTCAATCAGAACAAATGATAGAATTAGGGGCACTAGGATTAAAGGACATGAATATAAACTAAGGGCCTATGCTGACGACATGGTCCTAATATTAGAAGACCCTTTAAGAAGCATTGAAAATGTATTGGCGGAATTAAATGAATTTGGAAAACTAACAGGATTTAAAATAAACAAGGAAAAGACGTTGTTGATTACAAAAAATATAAAAACCTCAGAGGAAAGAAAGTTAACAACTATATCAGGCATAAAGGTTACAAATAAAGCCAGATATTTGGGAATTTGGTTAACAAATTCAAATATCAATTTGTTTGAGAATAATTATAAAAGGATCTGGACAGAAATTAAAAAAGACCTGATACTATGGAATAAAATGGACTTGACGTTAATGGGGAGAATAGCCACCATCAAAATGAGTGTCCTACCGAGAATGATGTTTCTATTCCAAAACTTACCCATTATTATAAATGATAAAACTTTCACAGAATGGAACAAAGATATTCGTAAATTCATTTGGAGGGGACATAAACCTAGAATTAGATGGGAAAACTTAATAAAGGAAAGCAAAAATGGAGGATGTGCATTGCCAGACTTAAAATTGTATCACTGGGCTTGTGGATTACTGTGGGTACAAGATTGGATTAAATTAGATAATACAAAAATCCTAACCATTGAAGCTTCCAACATAAGATTCGGATGGCATGCATATCTGGGATATCAAAAAGATCTGGTCAATCGGGATTTCAACAATCATTCGATCCGTAAAGCTTTGCTAAAAATATGGAAAATAACTAAAGAGAACTTTTATTCCAAAATCCCTACATGGATCTCAACGCAAGAAGCTTTCTTTAGTAGATGGGAAAAACAGCTTAAGTGGATAAGGTACAAAGATCTAATAAAGACAAATGAGGGTGGTGAGAGTGAGATACGAACAATAGACGAACTACAAAACCGGGGATTTAAAATACATTGGTTTGGTTACCATCAAATAAAATCAAAGTTTAAGCAAGATCAATTAGAAGGATTTGAGGAAAGAGAAAATGAAATAGATACAATAATATGGGGCAAAGACAAAGGTAAGATCTCAAAACTATACAAAATACTCCTGACAAGAAAAACAGAACAAGAAATAATAACAGATAACATGATAAAATGGGCTCAGGAGTTAGGCCGCCCTATCTTATTGGAAAACTGGGAAACGGCATGGGAAAAAACTGCTAAATTCACAATATCACAAGACCTCAAAGAAAATTTCATTAAAATAGCTAACAGATGGTATTACACCCCAACCAAACTAGCAAAGATATATAAACTAAAAGAAAACAGATGTTGGAAATGTTTAAAAGACAAAGGTACGTTTATTCATGTTTGGTGGGTATGCCCAAGAATAAAAGCTTTTTGGAACAAGGTACATATGACAATACAAAAAATATTTAAAATCAACTATGTTATGTCACCAGAATTATACCTATTGAATATGACCTCATTCTTGGGAACAGAGATGGAAAACAAATATTGGAAAATAATTTTATATTGTATAACAGCTGCTAGGTTACTGTTAGCAAAATATTGGAAGACAGAAAAAATCCCAGATATAGACGAGTGGTTGAAAAAAACATGGGAACTAAGGGAAATGGACAAGTTGTCAAACGTTATACAAAACAAAAATTGGGTAGGAAGAGATTGGACACCTTTGGAAAACTATATGGATAAGATATGGAAAATATGAATAGGAAGAAATATTTTAAATAATAAATACCAGTTGTAATCATACAGAAATACCTTTTCACAAAAAGAAAAATCGGTCAAGAATGTACTGACGAAAGAAGAACTATCACTGTTAATCAAAATGCATATATACGTATACATATATATATATATATATATACACGTATATATAAATATACTAAACAAAGTATAAGCACATAAGGGATTTGACTGAAGGAAATGTAAGGATGTAATGTAAGTTCAGAAGTTACAACGCATATACCTGTGTAAAGATAAAAACGACAAATAACTGCAGGATGTACATAATTGCATGTAATCTTCAATTTTCGTTTACTATCACCATTGTGATTTTCGCTATTTTTTGAAATAAAGAGTATTTAAAAAAAAAAAAAAAGCCCTCCCTCGACCCCCTGTTACATAATAATTATCGGCCAGTTTCGCTACTGCCATTTTTGGGGAAGGTGATCGAGAGGGCGGTTGCATTCCAACTTCAATCGGTCTTGGATGAAACGGATTTTCTAGATCCATTTCAAACCGGTTTTCGGGCGGGCTACGGGGTTGAGACTGCCATGGTCGCCCTGGTCGATGATCTCCGTCTGGGCATCGACAGGGGTAGCGTGTCCCTGTTGGTGCTTTTGGACATCTCAGCGGCTTTCGATACCATCGACCATGGTATCCTTCTGGAACGCCTGGCAGAGGTGGGGATCGGGGGCACTGCGCTCCAGTGGTTCCAGTCCTACCTCTCTGGGAGGTTCCAGATGGTGCAGCTGGGGGACGTGTGCTCCGATAAGAGGGCCCTCACCTCTGGGGTCCCTCAAGGAGCCATTCTGTCCCCCATGCTCTTTAACATCTACATGAAACCGCTGGGAGAGATCATCCAGAGGCATGGGGCGCGGGGGCTGATGACACCCAAATAGTCTTCTCTATGTCTCCGACTGACGCAGTGACCAGGGATGGCGTCGCTCCTCTCGTGGCCTGTCTGGAATCGGTAATGGACTGGATGAGGGAAAATAGACTAAGTCTGAATCCAGAGAAAACGGAAGTACTCGTGATAGGTTCTCCCGGCCCTGGGATGGAGGTGGTTCCACCTGTCCTGAACGGGGTCACGCTCCCCGTGAAGGACACCGTACGCAGTCTGGGGGTGCTCCTTGATTCATCGCTCCATCTTACTTCTCAGGTGGATGCGACGGTCAGGAGCACCTGTTATCAGCTTCGGCTGATACGCCAGCTGCGCCCCTACCTGGACCGGGGGGACCTTGAAACTGTAGTACATGCTCTTGTAACCTCTCGGTTGGATTTCTGCAATGCGCTCTACATGGGGCAGCCTTTGTACCACACTCGGAAGCTACAACTAGTGCAAAATATGGCAGCCCGGGTGGTCACTGGTGCACCCAGGGCCGCCCATATAACACCAATACTGAAAGATCTACATTGGCTGCCTATTCGCTTCCGGGCTCAATACAAAGTGCTGGTTATCACCTATAAAGCCCTAAATGGCTTCGGCCCAGAGTACCTGACGGACCGTCTCTCCCCATACAATCCGCCCCGCACACTTAGATCTGCTGGGCAACATTCATTAAGAGTCCCAGAGGCTAGATTGTCGTTTACAACGAAGAGGGCCTTCTCTGTTTCAGCCCCGATCCTCTGGAACTCGTTGCCAACGGAGCTCTGCTTGGCCACCTCCCTGAACCTGTTCAAAAAAGGATTAAAAACACACCTGTTTGAGCAGGCCTATCCCTGACCCACCCCCTTGATGACTTTTTACCTCTCCATTATTTTTGACTGGATCGGGGCTTTGTTTTGAGATATTACTGTTATTGGACTGATTTTAGATTTATGCTGTTCTATATATGTATGTTTTAACTTGTATGTGAATTTTATCTTGTATTGTTCACCGCCCTGATCGCAGGAAGGGCGGTATACAAATAAACTTTTTATTATTATTATTATTATTATTATTATTATTATTATTATCTAGGACTGGAAGTTGTATTCCTAGACCTGGTTTCGGGCCTGTAACTTTCAGTACCTCCATTTTGTCTGGATTTAGTTTCAATCTCTTTTTCTTCATCCAATCCATTACCGCCCCAAGGCAGTCATTGTGAGGAGAGATGCCATCTGAAGTCTGAGCCTACGATCTGGTCATGGAGAAGTATATTTGAGTGTCATCAGCATAATGATGACACTGAGCTCGATGCCACTAAATGATCTCACCCAGCAGCTTCATATACATGTTGAATAGCATCGGAGACAGGATGGCACTCTGAGGGACACCACAATTAAGCTTGATTTTGGAAGAGCAACTGTCTCTGAGCCTCACCCTTTGGGATCTGCCAGAGAGGAAGGATTGGAACCAATGCAGCGCAATGCCTCCAATTCCCAACTCTCTCAGCCGATCCAAAAAGATGGAATGATCTATAGTATCAAAAGCCGCTGAGAGATCCAAAAGCACCAGCAGGGTCACACTACCCTTGTCGATATTCAAGCGGAAGTTGTCAGCCAGAGCAACTATGGCAGTCTCAACCACATATCCTGTCCTGAAGCTGGTTTGAAATGGATCAAGATAATTGGTTTCATCCAAGACAGCTTGGAGTTGGGAGGTGGCTGCTCTCTCAATTACCTTGCTTAAAAATGGTGGCAAGGAAACTGGTCTATAGTTGTTCCTGTCCAGGGGGTCAAGGGAAGGTTATTTCAGGGGGAGGGGTACTGCCTTCAAGCAAGATGGTCCTTCCTTGAACGATGAATCGATTGTATCCTGAAGGAATACCCTGAATACGTTCCGCCCCCCCCCCACCGCTGACGACCAGCCAAGATGGACAAGGATCGAGAGGGCAAGTCATCTTCCTCATATTTCCAAGGAGCTTGTCCATGTCATCGGTACTCACAGACTGAAACTCATCAAACAAAGTGACAGCAACGGAGTTGCTGGACGCCTCACCTGTAGATTCTGATGAAACATTGGCATCCAAGTCGGTCCTTATCCAAGAGATTTTATCTGCAAAGTAGGTGTTAAACGCATCACAGCAGGCCGTTGTTGGGTCGAGTGGGGGGTTCAGCGCAGGAGGAACCTGCGTCAATTCCCCTACCACCCTAAAGAGCTCTGCTGGACGGGACTCTGCAGACACAATGCGTGCGGAACAGAAAGATCTCTGTGCTGCACGCAATGTCTCCTGATAGGCGCCAAGATGCTTCCTATGGTGTGTTCTGTTGGACAAGAACTGAGTCTTCCGCCACTTGCGTTCTAGTCGTTGTCCAGTCCGCTTCATCCTCCTGTGCTCTTCTGTGAATCAGGGTTTACGCTTGGAAATGGGCTGGAAAGGATGCTCAGGAGCGATTGTGTTGATGGCCTTGGGGAGGTCAGTGTTCCAGGTATTCACCAAGGCTTTGACAGAATCACTGGAGTTGCCAACCATTAAACCTTCTAAGGCTTTCTGGAAACCAATTGGTTCCATTAGCCTACGAGGGCAGACCATTCTAATTGGTCCGCCACCCCCGGGGGAACGAGAAGTGGCTTTTAGTTCCATCTTGATCAGGAAGTGATCCGTCCATGACGCCCACAGATACTCCTGTTCCGTACTAAAAACCCCATTGAGTGTATGGCCTGCATAATAGGTAGGCCTGTTAACCAGGTGGGAAAGGTTCATACTTGTCATGAATTCCATGAACTCCCAAGCCGCTCCAGATAGATCAGACAAGCTGGTCTAAAGAGGGATGTTAAAGTCGCCCAAGACCAAAAGACTCCAACAACAGCTCAGAGACCAGCTGAGGCAGCTCGGTTAGGGAGTTTGTCAGGCAATGGGGTGGCCGGTATACCAGCAGAATCCCCAAGCTATCCCAGGTCTTCAGGCTGAGGTATATACACTTGATGTGGTTTGTTTTTCGGACAGGTTTCCTGATCAAGGTCAAGTTGTTTCTGTGAACTATAGCCACACCGCCCGCCCCCCCCGCCCACTTTCCCTTATCTGCTCACTAACTATATAACCAGTTGTCATAAACAGAAACAGAAAAGGAGTATTGAAGTTTAGGTGGGAAGACAAGAAGCTCTGTCTTAGACATGTTGAGCTTCAAGCGCCGATGCTGCAGTCAGACAAGATGAAACGTGCTATTCAAGCCCTGGTGAAAGGTCAGGGGTACAACTGAGTGTCATCGGCGTACAGATGATAGGAGAAATCAAAAGAACTGGTAAGTTTGCCTAGGGACAATGTGTATAGGGAAAACAAAAGGGGACCCAGAAGAGAGCCCTGGGGAATTCCAACAGATAAGAGAACAGAGGAGGAAATCTGACCACCTGTGACTACTGCAAAAGATCTATCTGACAACTAAGATTTAAACCAGTCGAGAACAGAGTCAGAGAACCTGAGGTCAGAAAGTAAATCAACCAGGAGACAGTGATCCACGGTGTCAAAGGCCGCAGACAAATCAAGAAGAATGAGAATAGAGGCCATTCGCCTTGGCCCACAAGAGATTGTTGTCTCAGCCATCATGGAATAATTAGGATGATAAGGAGAGGTCTAGCAACACCATCAGACCTGGCCTCAAGTTGAAGAGCCCTCCTTCTTGACAACACCATCTGGCCAAGAAAGGAGTGAAAGGAGAGGCCCAGCAATACTAACGGACCTGGCCTCAAGTTGAAGAGCCCTCCTTCCTGACAACACTATTGGCCCAAGGAGGGAGTGAAAGGAGAAGCCTGGCAACATCATTGGGACTGGCCTCAAGTTGAAGTGTCCTCTCTCCATGGCAACACCATCTGGCCAAGGAGGGAGTGAAAGGACAGGCCCAGCAACACCATCGGGCCTGGCCTCAAGTTGAAGAGCCCTCCTTCCTGACAACACGATCTGGCCAAAGACGGAGTGAAAGGAGAGGCCTAGCAACACCATAAGGCCTGGCCTCAAGTTGAAGAGCCCTCCTTCCTGACAACACCATCTGGCCTAGGAGGGAGTGATAGGACAGGCCAAACTTCATCGGACCTGGCCTCAAGTTGAAGAGCCCTCCTTCCTGACAACACTATTTGGCCTAGGAGGGAGTGAAAGGGTAGGCCAAACTCCATCAGGCCTGTCCTAGATTAAGAAGTAGAGCCCTCCCTCCATGCCATCTGCCTTGGTCCAGGCATCAGAGGGAGAGAAGAACTGCTGGACCTGGTCCCCTTCCCCACCACCATTCCCTTCTCCTTTTGTGTCATGTCTTTTTAGATTGTAAGCCTGAGGGCAGGGAACTGTCTAATTAAAAATAATAATTGTAAGCTGCTCTGATAGCCTTTAGGGCTGAAGAGCGGGGTATAAATAAATAAATAAAAATTAAAAAAATAACTGCTTGGTACATCCGCCACTTTGCAACTACTCTGGTGATCAGCAAAAAAGGTGGAAAAACGTAGACCATCCAACTGCTCCAGCAGAAGAGGAAGGCATCATCATCAGCAGCTCTGTTGTGTAGAGTCCTCAAACAAAACTAATGACATTGCCTGTTCGGATGGCTTGAGAAGATGCTGATTGATGAAAAACTTTTTATCGTCGAAGGACCTGGTGAAGAGTGTCAGGATGGAGCATTCATTAAGGACACAAGTCTGATGATCAACTGAGTTCATCTGTGATGATATTTTCTTCCTCGCGAAGATGAACCACCTGTAGGGAGATATTTCATGTGTTGCACCAGTCCCAAATTCACATGATCACGTTGAGTAGTGTTGTGTTCATATCTCCTTGTCTGAAATCACCGTTTTCGTACTGTCGGTGATTTGAGATTCTGCTTCAAAGAAAGAAATGGAAGGCCCTGAGAGCTCATCCCTTCCTATTCGCGGTTTTGAGTTTCCACGGATGGCAAGCCAGGAAGGACAAAATGATATGTGCAGCTACAGTGCACATGCAGCAGCACACATAGGAGCGGCACACACATTATAGTCAGTAAGGGCTTGACTATCCACATTTTTTCTCATTCATGGGGACGGGGTCTGAAATGGATCCCTCACAAAGGGAGAGGGACAACTGTATTTATTTATTTAATTTTTATGCCACCTTTCTCCTAGAAAGGTATTCAAGGCAATAAAAACATTTTTGAAACTTTATAATACAAAATTTAAAAACACTTAAAATCATTTAATCATGGGAAATAAGCAAGATGAACTTGAACTCCTAGCACAACAAGGGAAATATGATATAATAGGCATCACTGAAACCTGGTGGGATGAGTCTCACGATTGGAATATAGAAACAGAGGGGTATAACCTTTTTAAGAGGAACAGGACAAACAAGAAAGGAGGAGGAATAGCTTTATATGTCAGGGATATTTACACCAGTGAAGAGATCCAGGACATCAATACTGGAAGCCAGGTGGAGAGCATCTGGATAAAAATTAAAGGAGAGGGAAATAACAGGGATGTTACTGTGGGAGTCTACTACAGATCCCCGACTCAGGCAGAGGAATTGGATGATGCCTTTCTAGAACAGATGACCACACAATCAGGAAGGAGAGGTGTAGTAGTGATGGAGGACGTCAACTACCTGGATATTTGCTGGAAGTCAAACTCAGCCAAATCCTCAAGATCTAGCAAATTCCTCACTTGCCTTGAAGACAATTTCATTGTCCAAAAGGTGGAAGAGGCAACAAGGGGATAAGCTATTTTGGATCTGATCTTAACCAACAGGGAAGACCTAGTTGATGGGGTGCAAGTGGTGGGATCCTTAGGTGGGAGTGACCATGTCCTCCTGGAGTTCGTTATACAGTGGAAAGGTGAAGCTAGGCATAGTCAGACACACATTCTAGACTTTAGGAAAGCTGATTTCAATAAACTTAGAGAAATACTGGGGGTGATCACATGGTCAAGAATACTAAAAGAGAAGGGAGCTCAAGATGGATGGGAGTTCCTCAAAAGAGAGATACTAAAGGGACAATTTCAGACAGTTCCAATGAGGAAGAAAAACGGGAGATGTCTCAAGAAACCGGTATGGAACTTATAACTGAGCTAAGTTTTAAACGGAACATGTATAAAAAATGGAAAAATGGGGAAATCACCAAAGAGGAATTCAAACAAATAGCCAGTACATGTAGGGATAAAGTCAGAAAAGCTAAAGCGCAGAATGAACTCAGGCATGCTAGGGAGGTTAAGAACAATAAAAAGGGCTTTTTTGGGTATGTCCGAAGCAAAAGGAAGAGGAATGAAACGGTTGGCCCACTGCGTACAGAAGATGGCAAAATGCTAACAGGGGACAGAGAAAAGGCAGAATTACTCAACACCTTCTTTGCTTCAGTCTTCTCAGAAAAGGCAAAGTGTGCTCAATGTAAGGATAATGGGGCAGAGGACAGAATAGGGGAATTTCAGCACAGAATAAGTAAAGAGATAATACAGGAATACCTGGTTAATCTAAATGAATACAAATCTCCAGGACCAGATGAACTACATCCAAGGGTATTAAAAGAACTGGCAAATGTAATATCGGAACCAATGGCAATCATCTTTGAGAACTCCTGGAGAACAGGAGAAGTCCCAGCAGACTGGAGGAGGGCAAATATTGTCCCCATCTTCAAAAAGGGGAAAAAAGAGGATCCCAACAATTATCATCTGGTTAGTCTGACATCAATACCAGGAAGGATTCTAGAGCAGATCATTAAACAGAGAGTCTGTGAATATCTGGAAGATAATTCTATAATCACAAAAAGCCAACATGGGTTTCAGAGAAACAAGTCATGCCAGACAACTCTGATCTCTTTTTTTGATAAAATTACCAGCTTGGTAGATGAAGGGAATGCTGTGGATATAGTATATCTTGACTTCAGTAAGGCCTTTGACAAGGTTCCCCATGACGTTCTTGCAAACAAGCTTGAAAACTGTGAGCTAGACACGGTAACCGTTACATGGATTTGTAACTGGTTGACTGACCGAACCCAAAGGGTGCTCAACAATGGTTCCTTTTCATCCTGGAAGGAATTGACAAGTGGGGTGCCACAGGGTTCTGTCCTCGGTCCTGTGCTATTCAATATCTTTATTAATGACTTGGATGACAGTATTGAGAGCCTAGTTATCAAATTTGCAGATGACACCAAATTAGGAGGAGTAGCTAATACCCCAGAGGACAGGATCAAAATTCAAAATCACCTGAATAGACTAGAAAGCTGGGCCAAAGCTAACAAAATGAAATTTAACACAGAGAAATGTAAGGTCCTACACGTAGGGTGGAAAAATGAAATGCACAGATATAGGATGGGGGACACCTGGCTGAATGAGACCACATGTGAAAAGGATCTAGGAGTCCAAGTAGACCACAAGTTGAACATGAGTCAATAGTGTGATGCAGCAGCGAAAAAGGCCAATGCAATTTTAGGCTGCATCAATAGAAGTATAGTGTCTAGATCAAGGGAAGTAATAGTGCCACTCTATTCTGCTTTGGTCAGGCCCCACCTGGAATACTATGTCCAGTTCTGTGCACCACAATTCAAAAAGGATGTGGAGAAACTGGAGCGGGTCCAAAGGAGGGCGACTAAAATGGTGAAGGGTCTGGAAACCTTGCCCTATGAAGAACGCCTTAGGAAGCTGGGGATGTTTAGCCTGGAGAAGAGAAGGTTAACAGGTGATATGATCGCGCTGTTTAAAGGGATGTCACATTGAGGAGGGAGCAAGCTTGTTTTCTGCTGCTCCAGAGAACAGGACTCGGAACAATGGATGCAAACTGCAGGAAAAAAGATTCCTCAACATTAGGAGGAACTTCCTGACAGTAAGGGCTTTTCGACAGTGGAACACACTCCCTCGGAAGGTAGTGGAGTCTCCGTCCTTAGAGGTTTTTAAGCAGAGGCTGGATGGCCATCTGTCGGGGATGCTTTGATTGGGAGTTCCTGTATGCGAGGGGGTTGGACTGGATGGCCCTTGTGGTCTCTTTCAACTCTAAATTTCTATGATTCTATGATTCTGTGATTTAATCAAAATGGTATAAAACAGTTTAAAATTAAAACAAATGCATACAGAAGTTAAAAACATGATTAAAATACACACTCCATATGAAGCCACGTTTTTCCTTGCTGGTGAAAGGAAAATAGGTAGGGGGCTAGCCTAGCCTCTCACCGAAGGTAGTTCCAGAGGGCAAGAATTTCGAGTGTATTAATATGGAGAGAGACTCATTGGCTGACCAAATGGCCTTTGATGGAAAGGTCATTGGAATGAGCACACCAAACTTCCAGTAATGCATCTGTGGTCACCGAATGGTGCAACTGCAGCAAAAGGAAGGGCATGCCTATACATACATTTGTAAGGTCAAGTCACCAGCTTAGGGACCTGGGTATAAAGTGAGGCGTGTTAAGTCTTTTGTAAGGTGGCTCTCGAAACAGCCAGGAACCACAAATGTAGATGTCAAAATCAAAGGAAGGCCATTGGGGTGACTGAGGTGGTAGATACCCATCTGAAGTGACAGCCTGAGAGAACAGTTTTTATCAAAGTCAAAAATCTGTCTCTGGAAGTAGGCTGTGGCTGATCTTTAATCCAGAATTGCATCAATAATCTCACCTCTTTGGAAGAGATAAGATTGGATTTCTTCCAACTGACAACTAGATCCAAGAAGCCCAACAATTCTAGGGTTTGATTGATGTGTTAAATCAATTCCTGCTTTGATTTGGCAACTATTAGTCCAATCATCTATGTAAAGGAAAATTATCACAGCTTGTTGACAAAGCCAAGCTCCCACAAACACAATACATTTCATGATGTTGCAAAAGGCCATAAAGGGAAGGACAAGGAACTGGAACGTTCTTCCTCCCACTAAGAAAGAAAGGAATCACCTGTGGGGCAGTCAATCCCAAAGTGGACATGTGGAAATATGACAAAGTGGAAATGTGACAAACCAATCCCCTCTCTGCATCAACAGAAGAACACAAGACAGGGTTATCATGTAAAATCAACTGTGTGGAATATAGGTGTTGACCAGTCTGAGATCCAACATTGTTATGGGCAAAGATCTGGACTTAGAGAAGGAGTCTAAAGTGGAGGCTGAAGTAGTGACTCAGGCATGTCCCCAAAGTGAAGAGCAATCTGCAGCTGCAGAGCAGCCTCATGCAGCTCTCCCTGTTGAAGAGCAGCTGCAGCCAGCAGAACAGAGGCAGGACTCACCTGCAGCTGATCTAACAGAAGACAGCTGAGGAGGAGACACAGGACCCACATGATGAAAATTGGAAGTATAATCCAATGGCAATCTGAATGCAATCATGGGGTTTCGCATGATTGTGTGAAAGCTGATCACACACATTTTCGGGCAAAGGGAAGTCCTTCCGAACGCAATTGTGGGGTTTCACGTGATTGTGTGAGAAAATCACACGCAATTTCGGGCACTGGGAAGCAATTTCGGGCAGTTCTGAACGCAATGCAGTGTCAATACGCAATCAAGTAAATTCGCTGAACTAGCGAATTTACTCAATTCCGAACTGGCCTCACTTCCATTTCTTTCGAAATTGAGAGAAATTCCTCCCATGTGATAAACTCCACAGCCTCCAACTCCAAGAACAAGGCACAGAGAAAGAAAAACAGACCAATGAAGCTCAGCCAGGCTGCTTGCCAATCAGCAATAGAGAGGCTTTTATTAGAACTGTGTCAGCCCATATTTAAGAGCTGAATCTGCCTAAGAAATTGCTGGAAGTAATATGTCTGTTTCTGTTGCTGTAAACAAGCAGAAGTGCACAGTTCAACCTTGGAGCTTCGGCTTTATTAGGAATCCTCCTCCCAGTTGATGAAACAGACTGGAGCCAAAACTCTCTCCTCAGAGGTTTTATTCTTAAGTTGCTGTATTTACAAATATACACACGCTCGTCCGACAAAACTCCAACCAGCCACTCACTACTCCACCCAACCTCTTCTGGTGATTCTTCTTCCTTGTGTCACCTACAATGTTGTCCCCTCAGTCAGGAAGACTCTTGTTGTTTACATTAGGTCTACGTGCAAGCAAGCACATACTGCCCTTGAGCAGTGTCTGTTTTCCAGCCTTCAACTGCAGACAGCTGCAGCCACAATTCCTGTTTTTCATTTGTGCACATCTGTACATTTCATACTCAGGCCTCAAAGCCTAACATGCCCCTGCAAAATGTACAGATGTGTAACATTTTGCCACATTGTGTTTGCCATCTTCTGATGTTTACACACTTGTTGAACAGCAAAAATCTGTGTTTATGGTGTCAGGCCTATCAAACATGATAGCTGTTCATGCCTTTCAATTGGCAAAGCCTTTGTGAGAACATCAGCAATGTTGTCTCTGGTGTCAATGTACTCCAAACTTATGATTCTGTTTTGAACCATCTCTCTCACATTCTGATACCTCACACCAATGTACTTTGTCCTACATTTCAAGTTCTCAGCTTCAGACATTGCAATACAAGATTGTGAATCCTCATGAACTACAGTAGGCTCTTCACACTTTTCTCCCAAATCCACAAGCAACTGCCTTATCCATTGGATCTCTCCTGCAATTTCAGACAATGCTGCAAATTCTGCTTCTGTACTGCTTAAAGCTACACAATTCTGCTTCCTGCTGCACCAAATTATTGGACTACCAGCAAATCTTACAAGCAGACCTGATACTGACTTTCTGTCGTGCAATTCTGATGCAAATGAACTGTCCACATAACAGTCAAGCTGTTGTTCACTGCCCTGTATCACCAAATTTCTATCCTTGGTTCCTTTCAAGTACCTCAGAACATGTTTCATTCTTAAGTTGCTGTATTTAATTCAGCACATTCTTAAGTTGCTGTATTTACAAATATACACACGCTCATCTGACAAAACGCCAACCAGCCACTCACTACTCCACCCACTCTCTTCTGGTGATTCTTCTTCCTTGTGTCACCTACAATGTTGTTCCTTCAGTCAGGAAGACTCTTGTTGTTTACATTAGGTCTACATGCAAGCAAGTACATACTGACCTTGAGCAGTGTCTGTTTTCCAGCCTTCAGCTGCAGACAGCTCCAGCCACAATTAGTGTTTTTCATTTGTGAACATCTGTACATTTCATACTCAGGCCTCAAAGCCTAACAGTTTCTTGGTCACCATTCTTGTGTCCAGACTCCTAAAATTGAGACCTTTGACTTCTTGGTTTATTTGACCCTTGGCTTGTTGTTGATTTGACCCTTGCTTATTGTTGATTTCTTTAAATTGGCCTGCTTAATAAATGCTTCTCTAGACCAACTCCCACAGGCAAAGGTTCCTACAGGCTAGGATAACATTTGAGTGCTGGTGATTTACTGCCTTTGCCAGCGCTATTAGTTGTTATCTCTTAGCAGAGGCAAAGAGGGAGAAGGTACCACCTCCTTTGAACTGCCTTCTCAGTACCAATGCTCAGAACCAAAACTTTTTGTTTAGCTGGTTTCAAGGAATCTTCAGATTCAATGTAGTGTGGTGTGGATTGATGAGATGACATAGCTTGAGAAGCAGATGTGGCCAGAGTCAAAATAGTCCCCAAACCAGGGCAAAATCCCTCATTTCTGTCTTTGGAAAGAGCAAAGTTAACCTTTTCCTTTCCCCTTGCTCTTTCCAAACGGAAAATCCCTTATAATACCTTGAATGGGAGGGGGCCCTGTCCAGAACTCAGCTGCACGTATTATCACATCCGCTCGCTACTTTGACCATGTTTCTCCTCTCATAATAATAATAATAATAATAATAATAATATTTATTTCTAGTCCGTCCCTCTGAGCGAGCAATCAGGGTGGGGTACAAGATAAAATTAAAAACAAGACTCTCCTCACACTCCTTCTCGTACCCTCCGTTCTGGTAGTAAAGGTCTTCTATCCCAGCCGAGGATTTCTACTGCCCTGTCCCGTATTCGTCCCTTCTCACTTGCTGCCCCTCACTCCTAGAACCTTCTTCCCCCACATATACGCCTCATCACTTCTCTAACCAGGTTCAAAAGTAAGTTAAAGACTATATTGTTTAGGGAAGCTTTCCCAGGATTGTGCCCTTTGCCCCAAAATGCCTCCTCTTAACTATGTATTAAGAACCCGTGCCCTCCCTCCAGTCCATCTGCCTTGGTCCAGGCCCCAGAGGGAGAGAAGAACCACTGGACCTCATCCCCTTCCCACCACCTTTCCCTTCTCCTTTTGTGTTGTCTCTTCTAGATTGTAAGCCTGAGGGCAGGGATTGTATGTACAGCACTGTGCAAATTTACAGCGCTATATAAATAAAATAAATAATAATAATAATAATAGATGTAAAGGGGGAACCAGAGGGAAAAGATTGCCTAGCTGCAATAAAATGTTCAGAGAACTTTTGTCACATATTTAGGTGGAATGCAGAATAGCCATCACCCACCCCCTACCAAATAACTATAAGCTTCCTCCAAGACTAGGCTTGGATAAGTGTTTGTGGAGAACCAGATGCACAAGATGAGTCACATCTTCATTTCACACTGTATGATCTAGAACAGCATACGGTATGATCAATCATTGCTTAATTTTTTCAGTTATTAGCGTAGACCAATTTGGACTAGTAGAAATGTTTAGTAACAATCACTTCCTTTTCATTCTGCTATTTTCGATAGAATTTAATCACAATTGTGTTTTGCCAGATTGTTTTTCCCCAAAGCAATTGTTTTCACTCAATTGTTTTCACTCAAAGCAATTGTTTTCACTCAAAGCAATTTTGCACACTAAGCCACAGACACTTAACTCATTGTTCTAACTCAGAATGGTAACTAAAAACCATTTGCTCTCTGCTCACTCACCAAATCTTGCTTGACTTTCACTTTCCATAACAAATATTGGGGCTTTCTAGATTGGCAGGAAAGTGTGACATGAAGTTGCCTTTTCCTTAATGCTTAGCAGCTACACCGCAGCCTTTAGATGGAGCTGCGCTGTTCCGCAGTTTTTAAAAAAGAAGCTGGGAAAACCAGCACCTTTTTAAAGGCGCTTCTTCTCCCCTAAAACGCAAAAAAAGTGTTTTCATGGCACACTTTCCCTTTTTCTCATCTAAAGGCTAGACTTTCATGCAGCCATGAACACACTTCTTTTTGCCAATCTAGATCAGGCCATTGTTTAACAAAATGATCCACAGCTCCCAAGAAGCCAAATTCCTGGGTTCTCTGGCATCTTATGCTACCTAAAACATTCATGTTCAGATTATTCAAGGCACTTTGTACTTTGCAAAAGCAGAAAATAACCTGGTTAGGTTATCTAAGGGGAATTTGCTTCATTGAGAACAAAGACATGGGTTACAGATATGTATAAAGTGCTTCTATGACTGCAATATATCTAAGCAACTTAAAATGGCTGGATACTCACAGTGTTGGCCAAGTGTACTGCAAGTTGCAGGGGGAAGCCAGAGTCGAGGAGTCCACTACAGATAAAAAAAGAAAACTGAAGTGTTTGTGAGCCAGAGAAGAGAGATGAATTTTCAAGACATTACCCTTTACAACAAATGGTAAAATCTTAGATATACCAACAAACATGATGTTGCTATTTACATCTCAAGATCAAGTTCCTTCAGGGGGGAGCAAGTTCCTTCGGGAGGGGAATTATCATGGTCTTCCCCTGAGGCTGTGAGAATGATAAAAATACTAGTTGTTGTTGTTGTGTGCCTTCAAATCATTTCCAACTAATGGCGATCTTAATCCAGGCCTAGCATTTGACAAGTTCCTTCAGAGGGGGTTTGCCATGGCCTTCCCCTGAGGCTGAAAGAAGAAGAAGCAGCTGCAGAAGTTGTTGTTGTGTGCCATGGCAACCCTAAGGCAGGCCTAGTTTTTGGCAAGGTTTTTCAGACAGGGGGTTGCCACTGCCTTCCCCTGAGGCTAAGAGAAATAGTAATAGTAATAATGATAATAGTTGTTGTTGCTGTTGCTGTGTGCCCTCAAGTCATTTCCAATTCTAACTCATGGCAATCCTAAGGCAGGTCTATCACTGGGTTTTGTTGGCAAGGTTTTTCAGAGGAGGGTTGCCATTGCCTTCCCCTGCGGCTAAGAGAAATAACAACAACAGCTGTTCAACTCATGGTGACCTATTACTGGGTTTTGTTGGCAAGATTTTTCAGGGGGGGGGGTGGTGCCATGGTCTTCCCCTGAGGTTGAGATGATAATAATAATAAATAATAATAATAATGATAACTGTTGTTGTTGTTGTTGTTGTTCTGTGCCTTCAAGTCATTTCCAACTAATGGTGATCTTAAGCCAGGCCTATCATAGTGTTTCCCTGACAAGTTCCTTCAGAGAGGGTTTTCCATGGCCTTCCCCTGAGATAAATACTACTACAACTACTACTAATAATAATAATTGTTGTTATTGTTATGTGCCTTCAAGTCATTTCCAACTCATGGCGACCCTAAGGCAGGCCTATCACTGGGTTTTGTTGGCAAGATTTTTCATAGGGGCGGGTTACCACTGCCTTTCCCTGAGGCTAAGAGAAATAGCAATAGTTGTTGTTGTTGTTGTGTGTGCCTTCAAGTCATTTTCTATTCATGGTGACCTTAAACCAGACCTATCATAGGGTTTTCTTGGCAAGTTCCTTCAGAGAGGGTTTGCCATGGCCTTCCCCTGAGGTTATGAGAATCAGTAATATTAACATTAACAACAACAACAACAATAATTGTTGTTGTTGTATGCCTACAAGTAATTTTCAACTCATGGCGACCCTAAGGCAGGCTTAGTTTTTGACAAGGTTTACCAGAGAAGGGTTGCCATTGCCTTCCCTTGAGAGCAAGAGAAATAATAACAATAACACTAACAACAACAATAGCTTTTGTTGTCGTGTGCTTTCAAGTAATTTCTAACTCATGGCGATATTCAGACAGGACTATCATAGTGTTTTCTTGGCAAGTTCCCTCAGAGGGGGAGGTTCGTGCCATGGCCTTCCCTTGAGATAAATAATACCAATAATAATAATAATGATAATAATAATAATAATTGTTGTTGTTATTGTATCCCAAGGAAGTGAAAAAGCCCCTCCCCAGTCCAGTCTCCGTCTGCAAGCGAAAGCGCCATCAACCCAGCCCGCCATCTTAGGCTGCATCCACACTGGAGAAATTACCCGTTTTGGCAGCGCTTTCTTTGTCTGGCTCTTTGCTATGGAATTCTGGGAGTTGGGGTGTGTTGTCGGGCTGGGCCCACAACAAACTCCAACTCCTAGAATTCCATAGCCTTGAGTAAAAAAAAAAAAGTTATTAAAGCGGGGCCAAACCGAGTTATTTCTCCGCAGTGTGGATGCAGCCTTAGAGGTGGCAGGAAAGGGGGCCAGCCCACCCGCCCTCACCGCGTCTGCCGGCGTCGTCTTCCCTGCCCCGCCGTGTCCCCGTCCAGGCTCTCTCCGGTGGAAAGCGGTGCCCGAAGCCCCTGTGGCCCTCCGGACTAGGCCGAGGTAGAAGGCCAGGAGGGCCGCGGCGCCCCAGGCCCAGCGCAGGGCCATCATCCGCTGCTCCTGCTGCCACCCCACGCCGTCCCCGTCGCTGTCCATCTTGGCCTGGTGGAAAGTCAACCTTCGCCCCCTCCTCCTCCTCCTCCTCCTCCGTCGTCTTCCCTGTTGCTGCTGCTGCCTAACCCTGTCCCTTAGGCAGCAGCAGAGAGGCGGCGCGGCGGGTCTGAGGAGGACGGAGGATTCGGAAGAAGAAGAAGAAGAAGGCCTTCTCTTCCTCCCCCCTCCCCCTTCTCCCTCAGCTTTCGGCCCCGAAGGTTGTTTGCGGCGAGGCTGAGGGAGCAGCAGCGGTTATTTCAGCGTTGGACTCTATGCCTTCCGTGGGAGACCACAATTCGAATCCTGCCTCGGTCCTGGAGGCTCATTAGGGCGAGTCACACTCTCTCAGCCTCCTCAGAGGAAGGCCATGGGGCAAACCCCTCTCTGAAGAAACCTTGCGAAGAAAACCCCACGATAAGCGAACCCCTGAAGGCACACAGCAACAATAGAGGAGCTTAAGGTCGGACTTGTCCTTTCTTCCTGAAAGGAACCATGTTTGTTAAGCGTAAGAACGTGGATGCATAACACTTCATCGCTCAGCGTAGATCAGCATTCACACTGAAGATCCAATTTGACACTTTACCTGCCATTGCTCAATGCTATGGGATTCTGGGAAATGTACTTTGTTGTGGCACCAGAGCTATCCGACAGAGAAGGCTGAACATCTGATAAAAACGACCAAATCCCAAAAATTCGTAGTATTGAGCCATGGCACTTAAAGGGGGGTCAAAAATGAATTATTTCTATAGTGTGGATGCAGTGCTTAACTGCCATGGCCGAATGCTGTGGAATCCTGGGAACTGTAGTTTGTAGTGGTACCAGACTGCTCAATGCTATGGAATTCTGGGATTTGTAGTTGACAGAGAAGGCAAAATGTCTCTCACAAAACTACAGTTCCCAGAAGTCCATTGAGCCAGGCGATGAAGCTGTAAGATCCCTTTGCAAAGTACATCCAGTTGGTTAGCTTGAAATGAAGTAGATCCACTGAATCAACTGCTGGATTGTCAATCAGCACATAGCTAATCCAATGGATTTACTCTAGGGAGGATTAGTGATAGGATTTAGGTGAATATTTATTGAAAAAGAAGAATGCTGGGGAATCCTGGGAATTGTACTTTGTTGTGGCACAAGAGCTCTCTGATAGAGAAGTTGAAATGTCTCACAAAACCACCAGATCCCAGAATTCCGTAGTAATGAGCCAGGGCAGTTAAAAGTGGGGTCAAACTATTATTTCTGCTTGCAGTCTTTAACTTCCATTGCTCAATGCTGTGGAATCCTGGGAACTGTACAGCCAGCCCTCCACATTTGCGGCTTTGACTTTTGCAGTTTTGATTAATATGTTTTCTTTAGGAATCCCCCCCCCCCCGATTCTGCTGGAAATTCACCATAGAGTTGCGCCGGAAGATCTTGAGATGACTAGAGGATACTCTTCTGTAGGCATTTATAGGTCTTCCAGCATGATTCTGTGGCCACCTTTTGGCAGATGTTGACCACAGAGATGTTCTGGAGGACCTGGAGATTCCTAGAGAGGTAGTTTCTCAGGTTAAAAAAGTAGTGTTCGTTTATTTGTGTTTCTCCATTTTGACAGGAGTCCTGTGCCCTTAACCCCAGTAAAGGTTGAGGGACCACCGCAGTTTGTGAGGGTGCACCAGAGAATGCCCTCGCTTCGTGCTAGGGAATCCTGGGAGTTGCAGTTTGTTGCGACACCAGAGCTCACTCTCAGAAAGGGCTAAATATCTCACCAAACTACAGTTCCCAGAATTTCCATAGCAAGGATCCATGGTAGTTAAAATGGGGCCAAACCTGTATGGATGCAGCCCTTAACTGCCATGGCTCAATGCTATGGAATCCTGGGAATTGTAGTGCATTGTGGCACCAGAGCTATCTCTGACAGAGAAGGCTAAACGGTTCACAAAATTACAGAATTGCACAGCATTGAGCCAGAGCAGTGAAAGCCGTCTCAGGCTGGGCTATTATTTACTACAACCAACCATCGAAATCGCGCGCTCCGCTCTGCGCGTGACTCATGAGAGACCGTGCTTCTCCAAGGCCACGCCCCCGTCGCAAGAGTGGCCAATCACAACGTGGCGCTTTCTGCCGGCCAGCCAGTGGGCGCGAGGTGGGTTCCTTCTTCCGGGAAGTGGCTTTGGCGCGCAGACTACTCGACGTTTCCTGACTGAGAGAGGAGAGGAGCCATGTCCCGCTTCTTCCGGTCGTTGGCGGATAGGTCTAAAGGAGCAGGGCAGGCCGGGGCAGGCATCGAGGAGGTTCATTTAAGCCAATGGGGGCTGAGCGGTAAGGAGGCAGGCCTTGGAGTCGCTCTTCCCTCTTAAGTGCAGAACACACTGCAGAAATAATCCAGTTTGAGACCACTTTAGCTGCCCTGGCTCAATGCATTCTGGGAACTGTAGTTTTGTGAGACTTTCAGCCTTCTCTCTGTCAGAGAGCTCTGCTGCCGCAATAAGCTACAATTTCCAGGATTCCTTAGAATTGAACCAGGGCAGTTAAAGCAGTTTCAAAGTGGATTTCTTAATTCTGCTGTGTGTTTTGGACCTTTCTTCTCCTGGGAAAAGAAATACAGACGGATAGATGAATTACCCTGAAAAGTGGGAGCCTAAGTGGTGGTGGTTGTTGTTACTATTAACAGGACATTTTTATTTCTTACATGCTTCTCCCCAAAGCAAGGTATATAGGTATTAAAAACACTCATCCCTCCATATTTGCGGTTTTGATTAATATGTTCCTCTCTAGGAATATCTAGGTCCTCCAGTGCAACTCTAAAGTCAACTTTAACCAAAAGTTGCTCTGAAAGACCTAGAGATTCCTAGAGAGCACACTCCTCTAGGCATTTCTAGCTCCTCCTGTGCAGTTCTATGGTCAGTGTCTGTTGGACGTTGACCACTAGGTTGCACTGGAGGACTGAAAGATTCCTAGAGAGGTGTCCTCTCAGGGAAAAACACGGTGTTTTTGTTATTTGCAGTTTTTCCCCATATTCACAGGGATCTTGTGCCCCTAACCCTAGCAAATATGGAGGGACAAGTGTATAATACAGCCGTCCCTTCTTATC
Organism: Urosaurus nigricauda; assembly: GCA_034509955.1. Classification (NCBI taxonomy): domain Eukaryota; kingdom Metazoa; phylum Chordata; class Lepidosauria; order Squamata; family Phrynosomatidae; genus Urosaurus; species Urosaurus nigricauda. The sequence goes on from JAOEGL010000002.1 coordinate 134,951,075, forward strand.
TGCAGTGGATCTGTTCAGGACCCCTGCGGATAACAAAAAAAAAAAAAAAAAAAAAAAAAGGCAGGATTCTCAAGTCCCATTGTTTTCATTTTTAAAAATTATTATTATTATTATTATTATTACATACTTCATTTCTATAAATGATAAGTATAACAATTTTTAAGTCCTTTTGTTTTCTGTGGTGGTGTGGCATGTGTCTGTGGCTTCACATCTTCAGGTTTCCTATCTGTGGAAGCTCAGATCTGCAGGTGGCAAGCCTTCATATAAGAAGAGCCCACAAACACATGAAACCATGTTTAGGTTAAAACACGTAAACGAGATTGAGACAGCCATTGCACATTAAAATAATCTGGACATAAAATTAAAAATATGCCAAGTTAAAATTCATAGTTTAAAAAAAACCTGGGTAGGCCTGTTGGAAGAGAAAGGTCTTTAATGCTGTTTTAAATTGAGATAGCATATTTAGCTTTCAGATCTCTCCTGGCATGTCATTCAAGGATGGCAAATGAAGAGGTCCTCTGTATCACAATTACAAGTTTAGTCCTGGCTGGTTAAAGTAAATGTCCCCCACAAGTCCTGAGCATATGGGACGGAGGCAGTCTCATAGGTAACCTGCGCCCAGACCATGTAAAGCTTTAAAGGTACCAGTAATAACCAACACTTTGGACTTTGCACAGAAACTGACTGGCAGTCAGTGCAGTGGTTTTAAAGATGTGATGTGCTCACTCCTACATGTATCAGTGGTTAGTCTGGCTGCTACGTTTTGAACTAATTGAAGTTTCCAAACCTGGTATTTATTTATTTGATTTCTATCCCACCTTTTTCCCCTGAAAAGGAACCTAAGGCAGCTCACAAATAAAAATTCTAGAAACATATTCTAGAAAACATGTTTTCTGCTGCTGCAGAGACTAGAACGCGAAACAATGGATGCAAACTGCAGGAAAAGAGATTCCACCTCAACATTAGGAGGAACTTCCTGACAGTAAGGGCTGTTCGACAGTGGAACACACTCCCTCGGAGTGTAGTGGAGTCTCCTTCCTTAGGGGTCTTTAAGCAGAGGCTGGATGGCCATCTGTCAGGGATGCTTTGACTTGGAGTTCCTGCATGGCAGGGGGTTGGACTGGATGGCCCTTGTGGTCTCTTCCAACTCTATGATTCTATATTACAATCAAACAATTAAAAATATTATCTAAAAGCAATAAGAATTACAGACATTAAAACCACACTAAAACCATGATACATTGGTACAAATGTAGTCCAATATAGAGCACATTGCAAAAGTCAAGCCTTGAGGTTACCAGCACTGCCATTTTTAAGTTTTCCAGTTTTAGAAAGGGGCATCGCTGGTGTATCTGTCAAAGCTGATAACAGTAACTCCTGACCGTCACATCTGTCTGAGCTGACATTTGGAGAGACAGTTCCAGGAATGCTCCCCAAGCTACAAACACAGTCTTTACAGGGGAGTTCAAACAAAAATCCACCAAACAGCTATACCTTTATTGGCCAACCAAAATGCACAGTATACTTGTTGTAAGCGTTTGAAGCTCCACTCCTTCTTCATCAGGCAAAATGTTACAGACCAAACAGAAGAAAAATTAGAGTTGTTAGTAAGATGCCTGCATCCTGTTATTTCTGTCCTTAGTTAAGATGGTATGGGGGACATCTTTTGTAGGCTGGCTCCCCCTCTTTTTGCCCATATGGGAGATTTTCAAAGTTCAGAAAATTTACAGTCCATTTGCACCTCAACAAGGACTCCTCTCTTTACAGGGGAGTGTAATCCCATCCAGAACTGGTTGACACATCTCGAATCCCAGATTAGGATCCTTAATAATAAGCATTTCTGTCTTACCTGAGTTCAGATTCATCTAATAGAACTATAGTGTCTAGATCAAGGGAAGTAATACTCCCACTCTATACTGCTTTGGTCAGGCCCCACCTGGAATATTGTGTCCAGTTCTGGGCACTACAATTTTAAAAGGATGTGGAGAAACTGGAGCGGTCCAAAGGAGGGCGACTAAAATGGTTAAGGGTCTGGAAACAATGCCCTATGAGGAACGACTTAGGGAGCTGGGGATGTTTAGCCTGGAGAAGAGAAGGTTAAGAGGTGATATGATAGCCTTGAATAAATATTTGAAGGGATGTTATATTTGAGGAGGGAGCAAGCTTGTTTTCTGCTGCTCCAGAGACTAGGACCTGAAACAATGGATGCAAGCTACAGGAAAAGAGATTCCACCTCAACATTAGGAGAAACTTCCTCACAGTAAGGGCTGTTCGATAGTGGAACACACTCCCTCGGAGAGTGGTGGAATCTCCTTCTTTGGAGGTCTTTAAACAGAGGCTGGATGGGCATCTGTCGGGGATGCTTTGACAGGGCGTTCCTGCTTGGCAGGGGGTAGGACTGGATGGTCCTTGTGGTCTCTTCCAACTTTATGATTCTATGATTCAATCCATTACTTCCTGCACACATTCATTCAGATGAGCTACACTAGTCTTTGGCGAGGCTATTTTTGAAGGCATGGAGAAATATATTTGGGTATCATCAGCATACTGATAGCATCCTGCTCCATGCTTCTGAATGATCTCTCCTGGTGGTTTCATATACATATTCAAAAAGCATTTTAGATAGAATGGCACCTTGTGGTATGCCATATTACAGTTTCTTTTTTGACGAGCAAGTATCCCCAAACACCAACATCTGGTACCTGCCAGAGAGGTAAGACTGGAGCCACTGCAGTGCAGTGTCTCCGTTTGCCTGATTTCCCAGGCATCCCAGAAGGATATCATGGCCATTGAGCAGCTCAAAAGCACCAACCCAGACATACTCCCCTTGTCAGTGCTAAGATGGAGACAATAGGTGACAATAGCAGTCTCCAACTCTGAATCCTGCTCAGTATGCTCAATAATTGTCAGTATGCTGACAAATAGGGCCCTCATTCTGAGGTAGGCCTCCTGGGAGGTATAGACTGGAGAGAAAATATATCCATTTCCTTTTGATAGCAACAAGGCTTTCTTTGTATCCTTTGTAGCAAAGAGATCCAAGACTCTTCAGCTAGTGTACCTCAGAATGAGGGCCCTATTTGTCAGCATGAAGCATACATTGTTATTGTCAGGACCTTGCTTTTCTCCACAATGACTAGGTTTTTGCCTTGACCTCATTGTATGCCTCCAAAATATTAGAAAAGATGAGGGAAATTTCTCTTGTACTTCTCCTGCTTTGGAATTAGAGTATTGGGTTGCTGTTAGAATACACACAAGCCCTATTTTTCTTTTCTGCTCCAAGGACCTAAGAAGTAAAGCGCCAAGCTGGAAAGTCTTCCTCTTAAAGCTGTAGTGGATGGTAGGAGAAGTATTGACACTGTGCTTCCACAAGCCAGTGAATGTTTCAGAAATGCCATGCCAGAACAATCACTAGGCTTCCCTCCAACATTGTGACTAAGCAGCATGAAGAAGTAATCCATGCAGTTAAGGTCAGCACCTCCAAAATGCACTATACAACTCTTTCCCACCCAATAGCAGCAGCTTGAGGTCTGGGAAGAAGCTTATTCCCATTAGAGTGTGACATTATATATCCTAAAGGATCTGCCTGGATAGTTCATAAATTTCTTTTTGATGTGCTTTCAGTGGAAAAGCTTAAGCTGGATAAATAATTGTATAATGTTGCAGTTCTAGCCTTAACCTGTAAGCTAGGTGTAAACTTCTCCATATACATCGTTCTTTTTTTTTTTTTGTTCGTTCAAGGCATCAATCTACGTCCCTATCAGATGGAAGGCGTAAACTGGTTGATATGCTGCTATGAAAATTGGCACGGCTGCATCCTGGGTGACGAAATGGGACTTGGGAAGACTTGCCAGGTGTATCATTCCCTCCTTCTGCAGAAAACCCTGATATTATTTTCATTGTAGATCAGGAATCCAGCCTTCTGAATGTTGTTGGATTTGTTATTGTGTGCCTTCAAGATGTTTCTGACAAAGGGTTTTTCTTGGCAAAATTTCTTCAGAGAAGGTTTGCCAATGCCTTCCTCTGACACTGTGAGAGTGTGATGCCCAAGGTCACCCAGTGGGTTTCCACAGCCTAGCAAGGATTCAAACCCTGGCTTTCCACAGTCATAGTTCAATGCTCAAACCACTAAATGCTACTCCAGTATTTTTTGCCATTAGCTGTGCTGGCTAGGAGTGATGAGACTTGCAATCCAACAACATCTGAACGTCTGTACTTTGTCCACCTCTGTTACACAAGAGTACAGTAGGCCCTTGGTGTCCACAAGGGATCTGTTCCGGACCACCCCACTCCTGCACAGATACCAAAATCCACAGATGTTCAGGTTCCAATGTCCCCAATGGGGGAACACATTCAAGCGGCTGTGATGCCATTAGGGACAGTGGGAATAGAACTTAGGTAAACTTCCATTGTCTACATTGGCCATGTGGCTGTGTGCATGCACTACCAATGGGGACAGTGGGGGCTGTCCTTAAGAGAGCACGTGCATGTGCCACTGTTAGGGACAATGTGGGCTTGCCGTTGCAGATGTTTGAATCCGCTTGTGGCAAGTCCACAGATATCAAAGGCCAGCTATATATACTGTATATGCTCGTCTGTAAGTCAAAAAATTTATGCCCAAAAATTGACCCCAAAATCCCAGGTCAGTATGGTAATGTGATAGCAGCTTTTTCAGATTTCCCCATGCAGTCGGCAGAGCAGTTTATTTCTCTCTTGCACCAAGCAGAAAGAGTTTTGTGTGATTGGTTGCTTTTAAACAAACAGAGTCCCTCTCCCACCTGCTGTCTGGGGAATGAAGGATGAGATGAAAGCTGAAATGCTGAAGCAAAACTCCTCAATTAGACTGTCTCTTGATGCATGCACACATACACACACTGAAGGAGTCTTGACTTATCCATGGGTCATGGCAAAATCCATAATTATGGCCCCAAAGCCTGCCCTCGACTTAGACGTGAGGTCGACGTATAGTTGAGTATATACGATACATGCAGAGCTGCATCTGCCTTAAGCTGAATAAGACAACGACCAAAGAATGCAGATTTGAAGTACTGTATTTTTACTCAGCAGAAAAAGGAGACTGGTCTCCATGTACTTATTTATGGTCTGAGTTTATTCATAGAATACCCTGTGCATTTTGGCTTGTCCATAAACTGGTTGGCCTTCTTCAGGCGCTATGTTAAAACACGCACACCCACATACATATATCAACTTAAAATCTTTTAACAAAGGACAACATATAAATAAAAATATTATTCTTTTTAGTCCAGCTACTGGAGAGTGTTTATTTGTAATTCCAGAAATTTTTTTTTTGGTGTTTGAAGTAATAATGTATGTAACCTATAAGTACTGTATAATATTTATATTTCTTCTTCGTGGTCTCTACGAATCATACAAATGGGTTGTTCTGCGCCTGCGCAGTCGAATTCAGAACTCTCTGGAATCACTGGGCAGAAAAAGGCTTGCAACTTTTTGCAACTTTTTGACGGTAGCTCCCCCCCTCCTCTATATAAGCCCAGTTCCCGCTCTTTTCCCCAGTTCTGACATTTTTCCGCTGCAAAGTGACCAAGGAGCAGGACCAATCATGAGCAGGACACTGAGGGGAGGAAAGTAGGGATTTGTATGTATTCGCAGATGACCATTCGAAGAAATACTGTTACAGGTAAGCAACCTGTGCTTCTTCTTTGTGGTCTTTCTGAATCATACAAATGGCTTCTTCTGCGCCTGCGCAGTCGAATTTGGAACTCTGGAATCACTGGGCAGAAAAAAGCTTGCAACTTTTTGGCGGTAGCTCCATCCCTCCTCTATATAAGCCCAGTTCCCGCTCTTTTCCCCAGTTCCTTTTTTTCTGCTGCGTAGGCTACTCAAAAGGAACAGTGTTGGAATCACTCGGTTTGTCTCTGGTATTTGGATTTTCGGCTTGTTATTTGACCACTTTCTCTCATCTGTGACTCAGCTCCTGTTCTGACCGCTCAGCTTGTTGACCTTGATTTTTGACTGTGTTTCGGACTTGATGTCTCCGGCTCCATTCAAGCACTGTGCTGTTTGTGGGGCCAAGGGCCCTCACATGGACCCCCTACTCCAGGTGTCTGATCTGCTTGGGCGAAGCTCACGACACCCAGAGCTGTGCCTTTTGCAGGTCCCTGATTCCGCAGGCCAGGAAGAACTGAGCTTCCTGCCTGAAATTGTACTTGTTGGATCGAGCTTTGGCCCTGCAGGAGATCCTTCCATCGACCTCCGTTCCGGTCTCGTCCTCCAAGACTCCGGTTCCATCCTCCAAGTCGTCCATGGAGAAGGTGACTTCTGGTTCCCCTGCTGGTTCTGCCTCCAAGTCCCCCCAGGAGACGGAGGCTTACCCCGCTGAGAAATCGGCCAAGAAGACGGGTGACAAGTCCAAGTCCTCCAAGAAGGAGGGAAAGGACAAGCCCAAATCAATCGGGCAAGGACCTCAGGGATGAGAGTCAGGGTAAGAAGGCTAAAGTTCCTTCTCAGGGCTCAGCAAATGGCTCTTCCTTCGTTAAGGAGACCAGCTCTGAAGCCTCTGCCAAGAGGACGCATTCCTCCGAGGGTGAGTCCTTCAGGAAAAAGCATGCCTCTGAGGGTGAATCCCTCTGTAAAAAAGCCCGCTCCGACTCGCCGTGAGGGTTCCAACCCTCCCAGCCTCACACCAGCCCAATGCTCCCCCCAATGGAGTCAGAGGTCCCAGACCCCGATGGCTGACTCGGACGAGGAGGAGAGGGAATACTACTACAACAGCGACACAGGGAGGTACTTTGTGGCTGTCGACCCATCCACACTTGATAGACCTCAAGGCAAACGCTGGCGCCCATTGGATGTCTCTGTCACGATCTCCAAGGAGGTGAGGGCAACCTCTCCAGCCCGAGAGGAGGAGGCTCTGAAAGGGGACGCAGCTACCCAGACGGCTTACTCCCCTTCCAGCTCGGTGTTATGTCTGGAAGCCAGCTCAAACTCCGAGGAAGAGGCCCTGGAGAAAGAAGGCTCGGTACCGTTGCCGCTCAATACCGATACTGAGCAGGAGAGACCCCGTCCTGTCCACGGGTTCTACCAGCCTGGCCCAGTCTCCCCTACGGACAGTATTGTTAACTTTGGGGAGCACCTCATCAAGATGGCCAATGCTCTTGAGCTCCAGGTCACTCGTTCTGAGCAGGAAGCTCTGGGTGCAGTGGAGAGGCGTGTACAGGGATCAGCCCCTTGCTTGGCGGCCATTCCGTTTCTGCTGTCCATGGAAAAGATTGCCAAGAGATCATGGCAGAACCCGGCGTCGGTCCCGTCGACTTCGCGGAAGATTGATGCCCTGTACCGCATTGCTCCTTCTTCTGCTGAGTGGCTCCATTTGCATCCACCTCAGAACTCGGCTATCATTGAGGGGTGCCATAAGTCCTTCACCCCAAAGACTTCTCCCTCGCCCTCTGATCGTGAGTCCAAGAAAGTGGACGGTCTAGCCAAGAAGACTTTTGTGGCGTCGGCGTTGGGTCTCCGCGTGTCAAATTACAATGCCTTCATGGGGGCCTACATCCAGTATCTAATGGAATGGCTGTCCCCCTTGCTTTCCGACCTTCCCCAGGACAAGAGCCCGGTGGCCCTTCAGCTGAGAGACGAGGCCCATACGGTAGCGGGTTTGATGATCACCTTCGCCAGACACACAGCTGACTGTTCAGCCAAGTCGATGGCCTCCGCGATTGCCCTCTGATGGCATGCTTGGCTCCGTGCATCGGACCTGCTACCACAGGCGAAGGCTACAATAGAGGACATGCCTTTTGACGGTGAAGGGCTCTTTGCCAAGGACACCGACGAGCGGCTGAACTTCAAGTACCGTCTGAAGTCAGCCGCTAAGAAGCATGGCATGTCCACCTCGCAGCATCCCTTTTCCCGGAGGCGCTTCGGAGGCTACAGGTCTTCAGTAAGCCTGGGTCAGAGGCCTTCCGGCCAGGAGAGGCAGTACCAGCGCCAGGACACCAGGCAGAGGTTCTCCTCTCCGTCATCTTCCTCCTTGGGCAGGTAGATGCAGTCTTGGTATCAGAGGCCCTTCTCCAAGAAGCCAGACCCCGAGCATGGTAAGAGGGGGAAATGAAGTGTTCCCGCGTACTCTGTTGCCTCCATAGCTTGCCCCTTCTTTTTGGACTTGCTGAGACCCTTTTATGACATCTGGGCCCAGACTACCACTGACTCCTGGGTTTTGTCCATCATATCCAGGGGTTATGCCCTCGAGTTCGAAGAGATTCTGCCTACTGGAGCTCTTGTTTCCACCACCACCCCCGTCAACCATCCTCCTCAACAAAGTACACGCTCTCTTACAGAAGAGGGCTATTTCCCCGCTGGACTCTTCCCAGGCATACCGGGCCTTCTTCTCCCGGTACTTCACGGTACCGAAGCCGGATGGAGGACTGCGTCCCATCCTAGACCTTCGGGACTTGAACTCTTTCTTAATCTACAAGAAGTTTAGGATGGTGACTCTTGTCTGAATTTTGCCCCTTTTATACCAGGACCTGTGGTTTGCCACGATAGACCTGAAGGACACTTACTTTCAAGTGGCCATTTGGGAGAAGCACCGAAGGTTCCTCTCCTTCGCGGTCGGACCAGACGTATCATTACAACATCCTTCCTTTCGGTCTCGCCACGGCACCGAGGGTCTTCACCAAGTGCATGGCTTCGGTGGTCGCCTATCTCCATCAGCGAGGGTCAAAAGTCTTCCCCTACCTAGACGACTGACTCCAAAGAGGCCTTATACCAAGACGTCTCCTTTGCTCTCGGTTTCCTGCAGTCTCTCGGACTGGTATTAAATCTAGAGAAGTCCCACTTGACCCCGGTCACCAGAATCAAGTTCATCAGGGCCATCCTCGACTCTGACGCTTGTGTCACATACTTGCCAGAGGACTGTTTCCAGTTTCTCTCTCAAAGGCCATTCTACACTGCAGTTCCACCAGACGAGTCTGGGCCCGAGACATCCAGGTGGCACTCGGTCACATGGCTTCAACTACCTTTGTAGCTCTGTGGTCAAGACTTCAGTTTCGATCCCCTCCAGTCTTGGTTTCTGTCGGTCTTCAATCCACGCACCGACCCTCCAAACAAATGGCTCATGGTACCAAGGCCTGTCGCCTGATCCCTCGCCTGGTGGCTAGACTCCTAAAACGTATGGTATGCTGTTCGTGCCCCAAGAGCCGCAGGTCGTGCTCACCACGGATGCATCTCTGGAAGGCTGGGGAGCCCACACAATGGGCCTCCCCATAAAGGACAAGTGGCAACTTTGTCACCAGGACCTCCATATCAATGCCCTGGAGATGCTGGCAGTGGAGAAAGCCCTGAACGCCTTCGAACCCGAGCTTCTGGGCAAGGTAGTACAATTGCTGACAGACAACACTACCGTCATGTACTACATCAACAAGCAAAGGGGCACCAGGTCTCCAACTTTGCTGGAAATAACTCTTCGCATCTGGCACTGGTGCATACCGAGGGACATTATCCTCCAGGCAGTTCATCTCCCCGGAGAAGAAAACGTCCTTGCCGACCAGCTCAGCAGGTCAGATTCGCAGTGCCACGAGTGAACTCTGCACCGGGAGACGGTGGTGGACCTGTTCCTCAGGTGGGGCACCCCTCGGATCGACCTGTTTGTGTCAGAGACCAACTCCCACTGCATCCAGTTCTGCTCTTGGGATCGGTCTCAACACTCTCTAGGGGATGCCTTCCTCCACAGCTGGACGGGGGAATTCCTCTACGCCTTCCCTCCGTTCCCACTCATCACAAGGGTTGCCTCCAAGGTGTCGAGGGACCAAGCGGACACCATCCTGATCACCCCTTGATGGCCCAGACAACCATGGTTTTTATCCCTGCTTCACCTGTCTCGGAACCGGTTCTTGAGGATCAAGCCGAAGCCTGATCTGCACTCTTCATGAGGGTTGAGTTCGGCATCTGGACATCGAGGACCTTCCTCTGGTGGCATGGAGGCTCCGGCCTTAGCGGACCTTCCAGCGGCAGTGAGGCGTGTGATCCTGGCGGCCCACAAGCCGGCGACCAAGAGGTCCTACTCCTGCAAGTGGCAGAGGTTTCTCCGTTTCCTGGCTTCGAGAGGTCTTTCTCCATCCAAGTTGTCGACACCAACGGTGCTGGAGTTCCTGATGACACTGGTGGAATTGGGCTGTGCCTTAATTCCATCAAGTGTTATTTGTCTGCCATTTGTTTCCATTTTCAGTTTGGTGGGAAACCTTCTTTTTTCAAGGACCCTCTGATGAAGGTGTTTTGAAGGGCTTTAACAACCTCCACCCGCCAGCCTCGGTACCAGCACCGCCTTGGAGCCTTGAGGTTGCTTTGTCTGGCCTTGGTGCCAAGCCCTTTGAACCCATGGCTACTGCTGATCTAAGGCTGGTTACTTGGAAGACAGCCTTTCTTGTAGCCATCACTTCTGCCTGCCGTGCAGGCGAGCTTTGTGCCTTACGGAGGGATCAGCCTTTCCTTAGGTTGCACAAGGATAAGGTTGTCCTCTGTACCGGCATTACCTTTTTGCCTAAGATAGTGTCTGCTCTCCACATGTGCCAAGACATTGTGCTCCCGACCCTGGCCCCGAACCCGACCATCGATACCGAACGTCATTTGCACTCTTTGGATGTTCGGAGGGCTTTGGCCTTCTACCTGGACAGAACTTCGGGTTCGAGTCGCTCTGATGGACTGTTCCAGTGTTATTCAGAGCTGAAGAAGGGGCTGCCTGTGACTGCTCAGAGGTTTTCCAAATGGGTGGCTGGTACCATCCACCTCAGTTATGAACTGTCGGGTAGAACTTTCCCTGCCAGGGTCAGGGCACATGCAACTAGGACAGTAGCGACATCCTCCGCTTTTTTGACTGGGGTCCTGCTGGAGGATGTCTGTAAGGCTGCTGTCTGGTCCCAACTGATGACTTTCATAAAACATTATCGATTGGACACCAGAGCAAGGACTGATGCAGCCTTTGGCAGTGCAGTGTTACTATCTGCTTTACACTGATGTCATATTTGACCATGTCATGTACCAATATGACCTGTTGTATTTATTGCGTGCATTGAGTAGACTGCACTGTTATGGTTCTGCTTATACAGTGGTCCCCCAGGTTGCGAAAGGAATCCGTTCCGGGATTACTTTCATAACCCGGAAGTTTTCGCAATCCAGGGGACCGCTTTTTTTGGTGCACAGCGCTCCGGAGCGCGCTGTTTTAAAGGGCCCGGGTTGCTTTTTTTTTCGCAACCCGGGGATTTTTTCGCATACCGGGGCCGTTTTTTCGGCCACGGCTGTTTCGGATCCCGGGGATTTTGTTCCCCGGGGGATTCGGATCCCGGGGGACCACTGTATTACTTGATCTTGCCCTGCATCCAGGCCTAGGTGCATGCTAGTATGTCATCTGTTGCATATTAGGCACAAGGACTATGGTTTACTCCTTGAGTAATTGGGCTATGTTTCTGCTCTGCTGAGCAGCTGTTTCACTATGGTTCCTTTTTTCTATGTTTTTTAAAAAAGCATACGAATTGAGTTGACTTTGACAAGTTTTATTGTTGACCAATAAAGGTTCTTTGGTTCAACCTATACATGCTGTCATGACACTCCTTCCGCCGCTTACCTTAGCCTGCTAGTCTAACCCATTTGTATGATTCAGAAAGACCACAAAGAAGAAGCACAGGTTGCTTACCTGTAACAGTATTTCTTCGAATGGTCATCTGCGAATATATACAAATCCCAACTTTCCTCCCCTCAGTGTCCTGCTCATGATTGGTCCTGCTCCTTGGTCACTTTGCAGCGGAAAAATGTCAGAACTGGGGAAAAGAGCGGGAACTGGGCTTATATAGAGGAGGGGGGGAGCTACCGCCAAAAAGTTGCAAAAAGTTGCAAGCCTTTTTCTGCCCAGTGATTCCAGAGAGTTCCGAATTCAACTGCGCAGGCGCAGAACAACCCATTTGTATGTATTCACAGATGACCACTTGAAGAAATACTGTTACAGATAAGCAACCTGTCCTTATGTGTTATGCTATTTTAAGAGAATTTTATTTAATGTATGCATTTATCTTTGTTTTTAATATAGCTCCTGAACCAGTTTATGTACAGGCTGAAACACACTGGACATTTTATTAATAAATTCAGACTATTAATAAACATGTGGAGACCAGTCTCCTTTTTCTGCTAATCTATAATAGGTGCTCCAGTATCTATTCCTAATCACTGTATTTTTACTGACAGGGAATGGAGAGGGGGAGCAGATGGAAATGCTTGTGAGATTTCATGCTTTGTTTTCCAGAGTAATTTGCCTGGCTGTGCACCTTCACTTGTATGCAGGGTTGGCATCTTGTGTTGTTCTTTGTTTGTAGCCAAAAGTCTCAGCTTGGAATTACAATGCAACCTGAGTAGCTTTACATTGCAATTAATCACATAGTGTCTCTGTATTTTCTCATATATTGCAGACCATTTCTCTACTTGTTGTCCTAAGTGGAAAACGTAACAGAAGGCCTTTTTTGATCCTTTGCCCTCTGTCTGTGTTAAACAACTGGAAGGAAGAACTTGACAGGTAAGCTTTGCAAGTCTCTAGAAATGTGAACAATGGAATATGGAAATACTATCAAATCTGAATGTGTTTTAAACTCAGGCTATCTTGTAACATGGACATTAAAAACCAGTTCTTACAGCTGTGGATATTTCTGATCTTTAGGAATCTTTTAATGAATCTGAAAGTCTGTAATCACCTGTCTGTGTTACTACTCTTTTGCATCATTGTTGTGATGTGCACATTTTTTAACTAGACAAGTGCTACAGTGTGTACATATCTTGTATACTAGACATATAGCAAGGAGATACTGATTTTTATTTGTCTGTTGGTGTATGCCTTCAAGCTGGTTCTGACTTATGGTGACCCTAAAACAAACTTACCACAAGATTTTCTGAAGCTGAGAGTGTGTGTGGGTCACACAGGGCTGCCCAGTGGTTTTCAAGGCTGAGTGGGAAATCAAACCCTTATCTCCAAAGTCATAATCCAACACTCAGACCACTACACCATGCTCTCATTTCTCTCTTTCTCTCTCTCCATTTATGTATAAATAATCAAAGTTCTGACACAGCAGTGAGATAAGAGTATCAAGGATAACTTGCTGTAATAAAAAAATAACATTATATTTATTTATTTTTCTTCAGTTGAGAAGTAATAGGATAAAAGATATGAATTTGGGAGATGGGATAGACAAGGGCAGAATGCTAAAAGAAGAATGCAGCTTCCCTCATATATAGCCACTGGACTCCTCTGCCCTTCACAGTACTTCTAAAAAGTACTGTAACTGGTGTATTTTTCAGACACTATGTGTAGATTTGGAAAAAAAGCCTCCAGTGTGAACAAATACCCTGTGTAGAAAAGATCCAAGATTGTGTCCCTGGCATCACAGTGAAAACCATCCCAAATTAGAGTGGGCACTGGGCAGTACTAGACTAGATGAATTAATGATCTGACTCAGTACAAGACAATTATATATTCTATTACTGTTCCTTACGTATTTCTAAATGTTATTTTTAAATTAAAAATAGGTTTGCTCCACGGCTTTCCTTCATAACATATTCAGGAGACAAGGAAGAAAGGACCAAGCTACAACAGGACATAACATCAAATAATAATTTCCACATTCTGCTGACTACCTATGAGGTACTTTCCTTTGCTACAGAAATCTGTTAGTATTTGGGAAATATGTGCTCAGTTTTGTTTCTTCCCAACCTGCATGTTCACTGTGGTGGTACACTTCTTGGATTGCCCAGAATCAGTGAATGAGTTTTGTTTTGTTTATGAAGTTCCTAACAATAGTTATTAGTAGAAACATGTCCCTAGAAAAACATTTCCCTATTGGAAATGCATGAGGGAGACAGTCAGAATGAACCTATTGTGGCAACCCTACTGTGGCAGCCTTCTTAACAGTCCTTGCTACTGCCATCCCACGTTGGTAGGTCATGGTGACTAGACATCCTTCTTTTCCAAGACATGCCCTACATTTCAGCCTTCTGTCCAGGAGGAATTCCAAAATATCCTCCATTTTGAGCAGGACTAAGAAATTCATTGAGAAACACTACTTTTGCTGTTCAAGAAATGTGAGAAGATTAGAGAAGATGGAAAAATCAAAAGACCAAAGATTGAAGGAACATCATATAAACAATAAGCCTTTGCAGACGATCAGTCGATCTTTCTGGACAACCTCAAAGAAAGTATAGATAATCTAATGGAAACCCTGAAAGAATTTGGAGAAATAGAAGGAATTGTAATAAATAAGACCAAATCTCAAATGTTAACTAAAAATCTTACCAAAAAAGAGGAAGAAGAACTAGTGGAATTATCAGGATTAAAAGTTGTAGAAAAGACCAAATACTTAGGAGTAGTCATCACAAAAAAATAAAATAAAAATCAGATTTATTCTCATGTAACTACACGAGTATTTGGAACCAAATTAAGGGAGATTTACCAAGATGGTCGAAATTAAATATATCATTATTGGGCAGAATTTCCCCTATCCAAATGAACATTCTACCGAAAACTCGTCCTATTCCAGTGCCTACCAATAATCACCAACAATAAACCCTTCATGCAATGGGAAAAAGAAATATCTAAATTTATTTGGGGAGGGAATAGGGCTAGAATTAAAAAGAAGATCCTGCAAGATAGAAAAGATAGAGGAGGATTAGGATCCCCAAATCTAAAAATGTACTATCTCGCACATTAATCTCGGTGAAGGATTGGATAACCCTGGAAAATAAAAAACTCTTAAAATGGGAAGGAGTGGATGTTCTTTTTGGTTGACATGCATTCCTCTGTTATAACAAATTAAATTCAAACAAAGAATTCATAAACCACTACATAAGGAAGTCCCTACTGCAGGTATGGAAGAAGTACAAGGAAATTTTGATGCCAAAAATACCAACATGGACGTCACCACATGAGGCTTTTCTTAGGAAAGAGAACTTACACCAGGATAACGGGTTAACATATAAAACACTGCTAGAGAAAAATAAAAAAGAATTTGAATTGAAATCAAGAGAAAAACTAAAAACAGAAGAAATAGACTGCCATTGGTATCTTTATTATCAAACCAGCCAGATACTTTAAAAAGACATCAAAACAGGTATAGAAAATACAGAGACAAAATTAGATAACATAATGTCTAATTATTGAAAACAATAATAATAATATCAAAATTCTATAAATTACTAATGGAAATTATAATGGAGGAAGAGACAGTAAAAACAAATATGGTTATATGAGCACACAATATAGGTGAAACAATTACTTTAGAACAATGGGAGATGGTTTGGACTAAAAATCTAAAGTTTACAAGGTGCTATGACTTGAAAGAACTACTACAAGACATTTTGACACCTTTCAAAATAGCAAAATTCAAAAAGGGTTTAAGAGACACCTGTTGGAAACGTAAATATGGTACAGGCACCTTTTATTATATGTGGTGGTAATGCTCTAGGGCGAAGGAATACTGGCAGAAAATCCATATAAAAATCACAACCACATTAAATATTAAATTAAAATGATCTCCCAAACTATATATTTTTAACATGTTACCAGAAATGGACAGAGGGTTTGAAAGGAAATATAGAAACATCATCCTTTATATGGTAACCGCAGCTCGCATTGTATACGCCAAAAATGGAAAGATCACAAAATACTAACTATAGAGTATGGATCATCAAACTAATGGATCTGTCTAGAATGGATAAGATCACAAATCAACTGAATAATAAACTCCTGAAAGTATATGAGGAACAGTGGAAATAAGCATCAAAACTAGAAAATAACATCTTGAAAATAATAGAAAATAATATTGCTGGGAGAAGCCAGACCTCTTAAGGCTACACAAGGCTAGCAGAGGGTGCATTTCCTTAAGAAAGGAAAAAGAGAAGGAGGAGACTCTAGTCTATGTGCTTGGGTGAGATCTAATCTAATTTACACTTGAGCCATTGCATTCTGGGAGCCATTGCTGGGAGAAGCCAGACCTCTTAAGGCTACACAAGGCTAGCAGAGGCGTGCACCGGAATTTAAATTTTTCTTATCTAATCAAGGAGGTTTTTAGAGAATAGAAGAGAAGCTGGCCTGAAGCATCAGAGGAAGTGAGTCAGAGACTTGCCTTTGGAGGGAGCTAGTAGCAAGAAGCTCTCTACATAACTACAGGCCCTGGGACTTGAACTCAGTGTCAGAGCTTGGGAACAAAGGCCAAGTCTAGCAAGAGAAGCCCACAGTCTTGTTTCAGTGCCTCCTTAAGACTTCTCAGTATGGACACTGAAGGCCCTGCAGCAGTCACCTACAGCACCTTTAGGATGTTTGTCTTCTTGCCTACAGATGTGGGGAACTACACCTGCCCCAAGTGCAAGTTGGTAGCCCTCTTGGAAGAGAAAGTACAGCAGCTAGAGGAGCAGGTATCTGCATTCCAGCATCATAGAGAGCAGGAGATTCTCCTGAACAGACAAAACCAGAATGTCTTGGGTGGGAAACACACAGAGGAAGTTGCTGAGGTGGAGGAGGTCACTCCACATACAACAAAGGTAGATGCTTGGAGGAAGGTCACACACAGAAGTAAGGAAACCAGGGAACGTTCTGTGAGCAGCTTGCAGCTACAGAATCGCTTTGAATCTCTCTCTGTTGTCAGAGATGATGAGGAAAGGCAGCAGGGACAGACGTCAGGGACAGAGCAGGACAGAGGACAGAGGACAGGACAGACAGAGCCTGAGAGTATCATGAAAGGGAACAGACACTGCTAAGCCTATGAGGAGGCGCATGGTGGTGGTGGTGGTGGACTCCTTGCTGAGGGGTACCGAAGCAGTGGTTTGTGAGCCTGACAAGATGTCTTGGGAGGTGTGTTGTCTCTCTGGGGCAAAGATCCGTGATGTGACGGAGAGGCTGACAAGACTTGTCAAGCCTACTGATAAATACCTCTTTCTTTTGGTTCATGTGGGAACCAATGATACTGCAAGGCCCAGCCTTCAGAATATCAGAAAGGATTATGAGGGTCTGGGAAGGAAGCGGAAAGAGATGGATGCACAGGTTGTCATCTCATCTCTTCTCCCAGTTGAAGGGCCTAGTCCAGGAAGGGAGAGGAAAATAGCAGAGGTGAATAACTGGCTCATAGAATCATAGAATCATAGGGTTGGAAGAGACCACAAGGGCCATCCAGTCCAACCACCTGCCATGCAGGAACTCCCAGTCAAAGCATCCCCGACAGATGGCCATCCAGCCTCTGCTTAAAGACCTCCAAGGACAGAGACTCCACTACACTCTGAGGGAGTGTGTTCCACTGTTGAACAGCCCTTACTGTCAGGGAGTTCCTCCTAATGTTGAGGTGGAATCTCTTTTCCTGCAGCTTTCAGGCTCCGTAGATGGTGCCGCCAAGAATGATTTGGATTCTTGGATCATGGGCTGCGGTTCCATGAGGAGGGACTTCTTGCAAGGGATGGGCTGCATCTCACGCCAATTGGCAAAAACATTTTTGCCAACAGTCTGAAGAATCTGATCAGGAGGGCTTTAAACTGAGTTTTGTGGGGAAGGGAGACAGCATTCTGGAAGGCAAAAGGGCTGGAGAGAATAGTCCAAGTGGCATAGAGGGAACAAGGCAAACAGTGCAAGGACCCAACAGTAGGAGGCAAAAAAATGTGCAAAAGCAGCAAGTAAAGAGGACACATGGTCTTAGATGTCTCTACACTAATGCACAGAGTATGGGAAATAAGCAGGATGAACTCGAACTCCTAGAACAACAAGGGAAATATGAGATAATAGGCATCACTGAAACCTGGTGGGATGAGTCATGATTGGAATGCAGAAATAGAGGGGTATAACCTTTTTAAGAGAAACAGGCCAAACAGAAATGGAGGAAGAATAGCATTATATGTCAGGGATATTTACACCAGTGAAGAGATCCAGGAAATCAATACTGGAAGCAAGGTGCAGAGCATCTGGATAAAAATTAAAGGGGAGGGAAATAACAGGGATGTTACTGTGGGAGTCTACTACAGACCCCCGACTCAGGCAGAAGAATTGGATGATGCCTTTCTAGAACAGATAATCACACACTCAGAAAGGAAAGATGTAGTAGTGATGGGGGACTTCAACTACCCGGATATTTGCTGGAAGTCAAACTCAGCCAAATCCTCAAGATCTAGCAAATTCCTCACTTGCCTGGAAGACAATTTCATTGTCCAAAAGGTAGAAGAGGCAACAAGGGGATCAGCTATTTTAAATCTGATCCTAACCAACAGGGATGACTTGGTTAATGGAGTGCAAGTGGTGGGATTGTTAGGTGGAAGTGACCATGTTGTTCTCCTGGTGTTTGTTATACAGTGAAAAGGAGAAGCCAGGCAAAATCAGAACCACATTCTAGACTTTCGGAAACCTGAATTTAGCAAACTTAGAGGAATACTAAAAGAGACAGGAGTTCAGGATGGATGGGCGTTTCTCAGAAGAGAGGTACTGCAGGCATAATTTAAAACAGTGAGGATGGATAATAAAGGAACTTTCAACTGAACTAGGTTTTAAACGGAACATGTATAAGAAATGGAAAAATGGGGAAATCACAAAAAGGGGAATTTACGTGTAGGGGTAAAATCAGAACAGCTAAAGCACAATGGACTCAGGCTTGCTAGAGAGGTTAAGAACAAGAAAAAGAGCTTTTTTGAATATGTCCGCAGCAAAAGGAAGAAGAAGGAAAATGGTAGGGCCACTGCAGAATTACTCAACACCTTCTTTGCCTTAGTATTCTCAGAAAAAGCAAAGGGTGCTCAACCTGAGGAAAATGGAGCAGAGCACAGAATAGGGGAAATTCAGCACAAAGTAAGTACAGTGGTCCCCCGGGTTACGAAATTAATTCGTTCCGGCACCTTTTTCGTAAGCCGAAAATTTCGTAACCCGGGGCCTATTTCCCATAGGAAATAGGTAATCCGTTCCGAGGCCTGGCCAAAGCCTGGCCTGGCGGGGGCCTCCTGGCTGAGGAAAGGAAGGTCTGATCCGGCGGATCGAGCCTTCCTTTCGTCAGCTGCGGAGGCCCAGCCTGGCTGGGGAAGGGAAGGTCCGATCCGGCGGATCGGGCCTTCCTTTTGTCAGCCGCGGAGGCCCAGCCTGGCTGGGGAAGGGAAGGTTCCCTTCCCCAGCCAGGCTGGGCCTCCGCGGCTGAGGCGAAAGCGCAATTGAGCACAATTATATTCCTTTCGTTAGGCGCGGAGGCCCAGCCTGGCTTCCCCAGCCAGGCTGGGCCTCCGCGGCTGAGGAGAAAGGAAGGCCCGATCCATCGGATCGGGCCTTCCTTTCGTTAGGCGCGGAGGCCCAGCCTGGCTTCCCCAGCCAGGCTGGGCCTCCGCGGCTGAGGAGAAAGGAAGGCCCGATCTGCCGGATCGGGCCTTCCTTTCATTAGGCGCGGAGGCCCAGCCTGGCTTCCCCAACCAGGCTGGGCCTCCGCAGCTGAGGCGAAAGGAAGGCCCGATCCGCCTGGCTTCGGAGGAGAAGGGACGAAGGGCTGTCCCTTTTTCTCCGAAGCCTGGCTTCGGAGGAAAAGGAACGAAAGTCCGTCCCTTCTCCTCCGAAGCCAGGCTTCGGAGGAAAAGGGCCATTTCGTAACCCGGGGCCATTATTTCGGCCCTGGCTCTTTCGTATCCCGGGGTTTTCGTAAGCCGGGGGATTCGTATCCCGGGGGACCACTGTAAAGAAAAAGTACAGGAATACCTGGTTAATCTAAATGGATATAAGTCTCCAGGACATAATGAACTATATCCAAGAGTAAAGTGAGCCCGTGCTATACAAGGGCTTGTTATAGGTGGCTTTCAGCTTATGCTGAAGCCGCCCGGGAAATCGTGAAAGCATGCATACAAGCCACATTATATCCAATGAGACTCGCGAATGGCGTGTGTGTGTGTGACGTGCATGCGCGCACCCTTGGCGAGCATGAGCCCCATTGATATAATTGCGCTCAAGCATATACTTTTTTTACGTGGGGGCAGGGTCTGGAACCGATCCCCCGCATAAAACAAGGTCCCACTGTATTAAAAGAACTGGCAAATGTAATGTCAGAGCCATTGGCAATAATCTTTTGAGAACTCCTGGAGAACAGCAGAAGTCCCTCCTGGAGAAGTATATGAATAAACGTTTTCTTCCACTTGTTTTTCAGATGTGCCTCAGAGATGCTGCGTTTCTGAAACGGTGAGGGCATTGCACTTACACATAAGTTTTCATAGCCCAAGTTCATATTTGGTTATCTGAGTTTCCTTCAGAGGAAGAATATAATTTTGCTTTATGACTAACGTCAGGCACCTGAGATTAATGGCTACTATTTTAATGACTGATAGATTAAACTGACTTCGTGTGTTGGGATCTATCATCCCTTCTGGAATGGGTTAAACAAACTTTATTTAAAAACTTTTCATGTGATCTCTGAATATTAATTGACTAAGTTACACTGATTATCCTGGTGGTGTCCTCTGGCTCTCTGGTCTGTCTAATTTCTCTGTTTTGTTTTCAGATTTAACTGGGCTTGCCTTGTTGTAGATGAAGCTCACAGACTGAAGAATAAAGATTCGTTACTTCACAAAACACTCTGTGAGGTAAAAGTGTGGTACAATTTCTTTCTTTCTTTCTTTCTTTCTTTCTTTCTTTCTTTTGTTTATGATATGTCAGAAAAGTCAGAGCTTTCTCAGATCCTTTACATATATGGGATTATTTGACTATTTGGGTTCTTAAGTTTCAGACAGATATTAGTACATTATAAAAGCAGAGAAAAGAAAGGTGATAGAAGATGTAGAACTCTACTAAAATACATAAAACTAAAACTGAGTACCCCACTTAACTCTAAAAGGGGAGGGAAGCAACAGGGATGTTACTGTGGGAGTCTGCTACAGACCGCCAAGTCAGACAAAGAAATTATGATGTTTTTCTAGAACAGATGACCACACACTCGGAAAAGTAGTGATGGGGGACTTCAACTATCCAGATATTTGCTAGAAGTCAAACTCCGCCAAATCGTCAAGGTCTAGCAAATTCCTCACTTGCCTCTAAGACAATTTTATTATCCAAAAGGTGGAGGAGGCAACAAGGGGATCAGCTATTTTAGATCTGATGTTAACCAACAGGGATGACCTAGTCAATGGGGTTCAAGTGGTTGGATCCTTAGGTGGCAGTGATCATGTTCTCCTGGAGTTTGTTATACAGTGGAAAGGAGAAGCCAGACACACACTCTAGACTTTAGGAGAGCTGATTTCAATAAACTTAGAGAAATACTTGGGGTGATCCCATGGTCAGGAATACTAAAAGAGAAGGGAGTTCAAGATGGATGGGAGTTTCTCAAAAAGGAGATACTGAAGGCGCAATTTCAAACAGTTCCAATGAGGAAGTAAAATGGAAGATGTCTCAAGAAGCCAGTATGGATGACTAAGGAACTTTCAACTGAGCTAAGTTTTAAACGGAACATGTATAAGAAATGGAAAAATGGGGAAATCACTAAAGAGGAATTCAAACAAATAGCTGGCACGTGTAGGGGTAAAGTCAGAAAAGCTAAAGCGTAGAATGAACTAAAGCTTGCTACAGAGGTTAAGAACAATAAGGGTTTTTTTGGATATGTCCGCAGCAAAAGGAAGAAGAAGGAAACGGTTGGGCTACTTTGTGCAGAAGATGGCAAAATGCTAACAGGGGACAGAGAAAAGGCAGAATTATTCAAACACTTCTTTGCTTCAGTCTTCTCAGAAAAGGCAAAGGGTGCTCAACCTAAGGATAATGGAGCAGAAGACAGAATAGGGGAATTTCAGCACAGAATAAGTAAAGAGATAGTGCAGGAATACCTGGTTAACCTGAATGAATATAAGTCTCCAGGACCAGATGAACTACACCCAAGGGTATTAAAAGAACTGGCAAATGGAATATCAGAGCCACTGACAATAATCTTTGAGAACTCCTGGAGAACGGGAGAAGTCCCAGCAGACTGGAGGAGGGCAAACGTTGTGCCCATCTTCAAAAAGGGAAAAAAAGAGGATCCCAACAATTATTGTCCAGTTAGTCTGACATCAATTCCAGGAAAGATTCTAGAGCAGATCATTAAGCAGAGAGTCTGTGAACATTTAGAAGCCAATGCCATAATCACAAAAGGTCAACATGGGTTTCTGAGAAACAAGTCATGCCAAACAAACCTGATCTCTTTTTTTGATAAAATTACCAGCTTAGTAGATGAAGGGAATGCTGTGGATATAGTATACCTCGGTTTCAGTAAGGCCTTTGACAAGGGTCCCATGACATTGTTGCAAACAAGCTTGTAAAATGTGGGCTAGAAAAGTGAACTGTTACATGGATTTGTAATTGGTTGACTAGCTGAACCCAAAGGGTGCGCAACAATGGCTCCTTTTCAACCTAGAAAGAAGTGACAAGTGGGGTCCCACAGGGCTCTGTCCTGAGCCAGTGCTATTCAACATCTTTATTAATGATTTGGATGGCAGAATTGGGGGCATACTTATAAAATTTGCAGATGACACTAAACTGGGAGGAGTAGCTAATACCCCAGAGGACAGGATCAAAATTCAAAATGACCTGAATAGACTAGAAAACTGGGCCAATGCTAACAAAATGAAATTCAACGCAGAGAAATGTAAGGTTCTGCACTTAGGGCAGAAAAATGAAATGCACAGATATACATTGGGGGACACCTAGCTGAATCAAACTACGTGTGAAAGGGATCTAGGAGTCCAAGTAGACCATAAACTGATCATGAGTCAACAGTGCGATGCGGCAGCCTAAAAGACCAATGCAATTTTAGGCTGCATCAATAGAAGTATAGTGTCTAGATCAAGGGAAGTAATAGTGCCGCTCATTCTGCTTTGGCCAAGCCCTACCTGGAATCCCCAGCTCCCTAAGTCGTCCCTCATATGGCATTGTTTCCAGACCCTTAACCATTTTAGTTGCCTTCCTTTGGACCGCTCCAGTTTCTCCACATCCTTTTTAAATTGTGGTGCCCAGAACTGGACAAAATTCCTCCCCTGTTTCTCTTGGGTTGCTTTGGGAAAGAGGAAGGAACAGTTTCCAACTACAAATGTGAAGCGCCTTGCCTCCTTTGCCTGTTATTCCAAGATAATTCATTGTATTGTGGCTATCTTATAAGATAACCATTATTGAACATGTCATAACTTTTATGGATGCTTTCTCTCTCTCTCTCCCCCCCCCTTTATATATATATATATATATGACACTATTCATGACAATTTTTCACATTTGTGATAGTGACTGCTTCAGAAGTACCTCAATGTCTGCATCTTTTCCAGTTTTCAACAGATTTCAGCCTCCTGCTGACTGGCACTCCCATTCAGAATAGTCTCCAAGAACTATATTCCCTGCTTGCTTTTATTGAACCAATTATATTCCCCAAAGAGCTAGTGGAAGAATTTGTTCAGTATTACCATGAAGTTGAAAAGGAAAGTGAAGCAGGTAAGTAAAAATGTTGTGACTGGCTTAAGAGTCTTCATGGGAATTAAAAGCATGCACATTTTTCCTATATGAAGATGTGCTGTTTCATATGTGAAGCAGAAGGACTATTAACCAAATCCATGTGGGATTCTGTATTCTGTTGGCTTTGTACAGAAGATCCAAGAGAATGTTGGGTATTGATCTTCCTGTACATGATTTAGAATGGCTTTAATGGCATTTCTCTCTCCTTTAATCAGCTAATGAACTGCATAGTCTGTTGAAGCCATTCTTGCTCCGGAGAGTGAAAGCAGAAGTTGCTGGTGACCTCCCAAAGAAGATGGAAGTCATTCTCTACCATGGAATGTCAGCACTGCAAAGAAAATTTTATAAGGCCATTTTGATGAAAGACCTAGGTAACAGAATGATTATTTTTTAAATAAGTAATTTTATTTCTTCTTTGTGGTCTCTGTGCCTCACACAGTAGGGTTTGCGCCTGCACAGAGATCCCATTCGGATGCTGAAAAGCTGAGCAGATTGGTGGGAGCCCCGCCCCTCCCACTCCCTGAGCATGCCCAATCACGCCAATCTAGCTCCTCCTTCAGTTCTCTTTCGTCCGCTGCAAGAGTAACATTTCCTTCGGAGTACTCCTCGCTTCGCGAACGGCTGAGTAGATTAAAATCCCTTTTTCCTAATTTTTCCTATTTTCCTTACTTTTACTCCCTTTCTCCTTGAGCTGCCCTCTTTCTCCCTCTTCTTGGAGTTTTTCTCAAGGATTTTTGGCCCGGACAGGCCCCCTCATATTTTCAGGCCTCTTATGGCTGCTTCCTTCAAGAAATGTTCTGAATGTGGGAATAAAATCCCTGTAAAAGACAGAAACTCTAAGTACATCTTTTGTCTGGGGAATACCCACATCCCCGAGAAATGCAGTAACTGTATGGCCTTTAAACCGGCCACCCTTCGCCCACCTTTGGGAAAAGGCCCTTTATATCTCCCAGGTGTCGGAACTGCAGTCACATCCACTTGGCCAGCTACCTATCTCCAAGTTTCCAAGGATCCCTAAGCTTTCTCAGAAACCACCAGCCACATCGACGTTGACACCTTCGGCGCCGGTGCTTTCGACATCGACGCCAACTCCCTCAACATCAACGTTGATACAACCATAGCTCCTTCGACATTGACCCGTCCCACCAAGAGGCACATGCCGACCCGGGAGCACAGGAAGCGCTCCTCGTCCCAGGAAGGGTACAAGCCAAAGAAGAACAAACACAGGTCTAACAAGGCCCCTGTTTTGTCAGCTGCAGCCCAGGCGAATTTGGCTATGTCCTCCTTGAAGCCGACGTCGACACCATCCGCCAGCCTCCCTGCCCCGGCCTTGGTCACTATACTCAACTTGGCGCCGGAGGCTTTGGAACCTATGTCACAACCTGTATCGACATCTATGTTGACGGCATCCCTCTTGGTCTCGAACCTCAACCTCGACGTTCTCGCCCATCTTACCTCAGGCTGAGAGTCTGCCAAGGGACATAATGGCTTCCTCTGAGAGGATCTACAGGCTTAGGTTCCCATCCCCTCCACCTCGAAGGTCACCGGAGCTGTATGAGGAACGGAATTTTGACTCCCCTTACTTGTCAACCTCATTTCTGGCTCAACATCAAGCGAAGAGTATTTGGAGGGAGAGGCACCCGTCCTACCAGTCCTATTCCCCACCGTATAGAGACTAGGTGCAGGTCTTCAACAGGAGAACCAGGTGTCTGATCTTCCACTTCGTCATTTGGGGAGGACATGGTCTGGACCGGGGACTCCAGGTGTTCCTCTCTCCCACCAGTGGATTCCTCCATGGACTGTGAGGCCACTGGTTGAGGCAGGTCAATATAAGGTTGAGTCTGGACTGAAGCGAAGGTCGACGTGGAGGCATCCACTTGAACCGCTGTTACCAATGATGTCGATGTCAACGTCATCCTCGATGTCGGGGCCACGACCGAGACCGGATCCAACTCGGAAGGTCTCGACACCGTGGCAGTCGTCGCGGGAGGCGGTGAAATTGCCCTAGACTCATCTCGGTCATGAACCGGAGAGCAGGATCTGGACCTTCATTGTAAGAAAGGGCCGAAGTAAGGATCCCTTATACAATACCATTCTCGGGGATCGTTGATAGAACGGCTAAAGCAGTTGGCCTGCAAACAGCCCAAGCCTCTAAGCCCCCCAGGGACCCCATTGACTCCCTTGTTGCTAGACCTATCCAGCCTGCTCTCATTCCCTTCCTTCTGTCGTTCTCTGACATCATGACTTCCTTATGGACCAAACCAGCGTCCACTCCACCTGCTTCCAAGAAGTTGGATTCTCTTTATAGGTTGCAGTCGGACACAGCACCTTTCCTGTTCACACACCCTACGCTCAACTCTATGGTAGAGGAGTCAACTTGCAAGTCCCCAGGCAAAATCCATTCTGCCCCGGTGAACAGGGACAGCAGGAGGATGGACATCTTTGTTTTAATTTTACTCCTCAGCAGCTTTGACAGCTAAGATCGCTAACATGCGGGGTGCATGGAAGGATATCTGAGGTTCCTGTGGGATAGGATGGCAGCCTTCATCCCTTACCTTCCTCAGGAACAGCAGGAGGCAGCCCAGGAGTTCTACACTGAGGCCCTCTCACTGATCGCCCAGGAGGTCCACTCCGCCAGACACGTAGTGGACTGTTCTGCCAAAGTCATTGCTGGGCCTGTGGCCCTTCACAGGTTCACCTGGCTCAGGTCAACCACCTTGTCCGAGGAAGCCAAGACCAAAATTGAAGACTTGCCCTTTGAGGGTGAAGGACTGTTTGCGACCAAGACTGATGAATCACTGGATACCATGGCTAAGGCCTGCCTTAATGGCAAGAGACTTGGAGTGACTTTGGGGAAAACCTTCTGGAAATCAACCCTGGTGCCCAAGACCTCAGTCATCTGGCTATCCTTGCTTGAGGTCTGCTCCATTCTCTTCCTATAGTGCTCAGCCTTACCCTAGAAGACCCTATAGACAGACTCAATAACAACGTCGACAACAGAGGCAAGAGCAACATCAACAGCAGCAGTCCTCCAGGAAGCTGCCTATCAAGTTGCACTTTTGATGGGTCTTTGGAGGCAACACCCAACTTTCTCTTGCTAGTCACCACCCACCATGTCCCCAAGTTACACCGCTTCTACGAGAACTGTCGCTGGATCACCTCAGACTCCTGGGTCCTCACCATCATCCGCCTGGGATATGCCATAGAGTTCTCAAGTATTCCACCAAGTGGCGTTTTCTGCTCTACTCCTTCTTCCCCTTCTCTTCTAGAGGAGATCTCCTTCCTTCTCGACAAAGGAGCCATCCAGAAGGTTCCAGCCAGCTGCAGGCTCCAAGGCTACTACTCTCGACACTTCACCATAGCAAAGGGAGGTGGTGGTCTTCGCCCCATACTAGACTTGAGAGGCGTCAATTCTTTCATCTCACCTCATAAGTTCAAGATGGTGACCCTGCAGTCCATACTTCCGTTTCTACATCGAGGGGACTGGTTTGCATCCTTCAACCTGAAGGATGCTTACTTTCACATCAGCATCAGGCTCCAAGACTGGAAGGTCCTCCGCTTCGCTGTTGATGGAGATCTCTTTCAGTATACCATCCTTCCTTTCAGCCTCTCCTCTGTCCCTCGAGTCTTCACAAAGTGCATGGCAGTGGTCATCTCTCACCTTTGGCTGCAAGGTATAAAGATTTTCCCTTACCTTGACGGCTGGCTTCTGGTGTTGTCCTCCTGACATCAACTGTACAAGGACATTCAGTTCACTCTCTGTCTTCTCAGCAACCTAGGTCTCACCATCAACCTCCCCAAGTTGGTCCTGCACCCGTGAGGGTGATAGACTACATAGGCACTTCTTTGGACTCTGTCATGGGCCATGCCTATCTTCCAACCAGAAGGGCAGAGGCCCTCTGGGACCAGCTTCGACATGTCCTCCGTGTTCGCCAACCGACAGCGAAGGACATCCAAAGACTACTGGGCTACCTTGCCTCCACCACTGCAGTCACTTACCTGGCGCGCCTCAGGCTCAGACCCCTCCAAGAATGGTTCCTGGCCTCTTTCGATTATCTCCGATTTGATCCATCCAAGAGACTCTCGATTCCTCCACATGTTCGAGACTCCCTCAAGTGGTAGATTTCTCCCTCCAACATCCTCAAAGAGTTGCCCTTTCAGACATCAAAACCCTCCAGAATGGTCACCACAGACGCATCCATGAAAGATGGGGTGTATATCTCCAGGACCTTTGAGTTCAAGATCGGTGGTCTCCAGAAGAGGCAGAGCTACACATCAGCGCTCTGGAACTCCTGGCAGCCATCAAAGCCTTCAGGGCCTTCGAACATCACCTCCTCCACAGAGTGGTGAAACTGCTGTCAGACAACACAACTACTGTCTGTTACTTTAACAGGCAAGGAGGGACGCACTCTCTGTGCCTTCTACATCTGTTGCAACACCTCTGGACCTGGTGCTCGATATACCTGATGATGGTGCACCTTGCAGGCAAGCACAATGTGCTAGTAGACTCTCTCAGCAGAGACAAGGTCCTTCAGCACGAGTGGACTCTGTAAACTCAGGCCTTTCACCTCCTGACATTGAGGTGGGGAACTCCCTCAGTGGATCTGTTCGCCACTCCAGGGAGTGCTCAATGCCGACTGTTCCACACCAGAGTGGGCAGAGGTCCAGGATCCTTGGGAGATGCCTTCCTCTGCAATTGGAACCAGGACTTTCTGTATGCCTTTCCACTGATCTCTAGAACAGTGGCCAAGATGACCAGGGACAGGTCCAACGCTATACTGTTGACCCCCTTCTGGCCAAGGCAACCCTGGTTTACTCCACTGCTCCATCTAGCCAAGGGTCAATACTTCTACCTGCCAAAGTGGCCGGATCTCCTGTCCCACTCCATCAGGGCAGTCCTTCATCCGGACGTTCTCAACTTGCGAATGACTGCATGGACAGTCAGACCATGACCTCTCCAGAAAGGACTCTACCAAGCAATCTTATGCATAAAAGTGGAAACGTTTCTGTGCCTTTGCAGAGGCCAGATCCAAATCTTCTTCTCCTGTGAGCCTTTCTACTGTACTTCACTTTCTACTGCACGTAAGAGGTCAAGGTTTAGCCTTCTCGTCCCTCAAGGTCTACCTGTTGGCCATTGTTGCCAAACAGCCATCTGGTTCAACATTGGCCCTGCTTTTCACGTCTCCAACACTCAAAAGGTTCTTCAAAGGGTTTCACCATCTCTATCCGCCACTGCCTCCATTGGCACTGGCTTGGTGTCTCTCATTGGTGCTTACACAGCTCACGAGACCTCCCTTTGAGCCTATAGGCTCAGCTTCTCTGAGACTGCTGACACTCAAGATGTCCTTTCTTGTGGCCATCACCTCAGCCACATGTGCTTCAGAGCTGATGGCCCTACGCTCAGATGAGCCTTATCTTGTCTTCCACAGGGACAAGGTAGTCCTCAGATCGGACAGTTCCTTCCTCCCTAAGGTGGTTTGCCCGCTCCACCTTTCTCAGGAGATTGTGCTACCGAACTTCTATCCAGATCCTGCTTTGCCTCTGGAAAAGACTGTACACACTCTCAATGTTTGCTGTGCCTTGGAATTTTATGTTCAACATTCTGCTGAGTTCAAGCTGTCCACAAAGTTGTTTATGTGTTATGGTGGAGCTAAGAAGGGCAACCCAGTTTCTTCACAAAGATTTTCAAAGTGGATTGCCCAGACCATTGCTTTTGCCTATGAACTGGCTAAATGCCCTCTACCGATTGGTGTCTGTGCTCACTCAACCAGGGCTACTGCTTCATCTGCCGCCTTCCTCCGAGGTTTCCCCCTGCCAGAGGTCTGCAAAGCAGCGACTTGATCACAGCCTTCCACATTTGTTCGGCATTACCGGCTGGATTCCAGGTCCCAGAGTGATGCAGTTTTGGTTGTGCTGTTTTGTCTTCTATTTTGCAGTGACCTTCCCACCTCCACAGGTAAGCTTTTTAGCCACCCTATTGTGTGAGGCACAGAGGCCACGAAGAAGACATACAGGTTGCTTACCTGTAACCGTGTTTCTTTGAGTGGTCATCTGTACCCTCATACAAATCCTGCCCTACCTCTCCCTCGGTCAGGTCCCTGCTCTTTTGCGGCGCACTTGAACTGAAGGAGGAGCTAGATTGGCGGGACTGGGCATGCTCAGGGAGTGGGAGGGGCAGGGCTGGCGCAAATCCTATAGTGTGGGGGCACAGATGGCCACTGGAAGAAACACAGTCACAGGTAAGCAACCTGTACTTATCATGATCTGAAAATAATTGGTTTCTTGGTATGCAGTGCTTTGTGTTGTGTGTACATGTATACTGAAACAAGAAACTTAGAAATCAGTTGATTTTGCACAAAATAATGTTGCCCTCTAAAATTTCTCTTACCTTGCCCTGAGTGCTTAAATCTGACCCGCATCTCTTTGGGAAGCTAATGAAATACTAAAATATAGCCTCTTGTCCCCAAAGTACTATACTGTACTTTGATTATGTAGATAAGTGAAATCATAAATAAAAGTGCTGACTTCAGAGCAATAAATCAGTTCTACACTTATACCAGTGTGTGTGTGTGTGTGTGTGTGTGTGTATACAAAAATGTTTTTGTTCAATTTAAACATATTTATCTGCTTTCCCATTTACTTTCTGTTTTGCTGTTTAGGCAGGTTCTGGAGGCAGCTGTTTATCTTAACTTGTTATAGACAGACACACATATAAAGTAAGACTGGAAAGGGTGAAATCCCATTCCTTTCCAGATTAAGTGTTATGGTATTGTTTACTGCAGACATGCTTCTGCAGTCTGGCACAAAATCTGTTTTTCTTCAACCCCTCTTCACCATCCTTCCAATTCTAGTTTTAAAAAATCCAGCTGGACAGAGAATGAGAAGGAAAGTGGTCTGGGTGGAGAAACAAAGACTGTACAAAATAGTTTCTTTATTAGAGGTTTGTGAAGATGTCAATTCAAATTACAAATCTTTTGTATATGGAAATGAAGTTTCAGGCCCAACTTTAACGGCATAGGAATCTTGTGCATGGAGATAAACTGGCAGATCCAGTTTTGCAATGGTACTAGCCTGTGTTGGGGAGGATAGATTAATGTAGGGCACCCCCATGAGGATGAGGTCAGATAGTGCTGAAGTGTGTGTTGAAGTGAGTAAGGAAATCATTGTCTTTGTTCAGTCCGGGCTCATTCCCACTGGGCATATAAACCGCTTTATCTTGCTGCGGGTCTGCTTAGGTTCGAGAATTCGAATCATAATCGAATCATGGCTATCGTCCCATTACCAAGTGGAGCATAATGATTCAGTTTTTAAGAGCTAATTTTTCATTCCCATTCCCTTTTCTCCGGTGTATTTTGAAGCGGATTTATTTTGCTCCACATTCCCATTCCCTTTGTGGAACAGGTTTTTCTGTTTCTTTGTTTTTTCATTTGAGCTGTCAATCAAACACTTAGGCGATTAAATGTCACAGTGACTTCTAATCACCTAAGAGCTTGATCGACAGCTCAAATTAAAAAAAAACACTTCTTTGTAAGTAATAATAATAATAATACATTTGGGACCAGATTAACTGCTATAGCTCAGTGCTAGGGAATCCTGAGAATGGTAGTTTATTATGGCTCCATTGCTCATTGTGACAGAGAAGGCTAAATGTCTCACAGAACTGCAGTTCCCAGAATTCCTTAGCAATGAGCCAAGGCAGTTAAAGCAGTCTCAAACTGGATTATATGCGTATATGTATCAATTGCATGTGCGTGGATACATATACTCACAGATACATATACCTATATGGAAGGAACTCTCTCTCAGCCTCAGAAGATGACCATGACAACCCCCTCTCCTAGGAAACATGCCGTGAAAGGGTCCCCATAAGAGCCAGTGTGCCCTTTGCTTTGGAGTCGCCATGAGAGCCTAGTGGTCTGAGTGTTGCATGAGTCCAGGGTTCGAATCCCAAGGCGGTTAAGGGAGCTCAGTGGAGTAACCTTGGGCCAAATCACACTCTCTCAGCCTCACTGATCTGTGGAGACTCAGGTCCTAAAACACAGTGCAGAAACCATCCACTCTGAGACCCTTTGGACTCCTTTTCCTAGTGCTAGGGAATGCTGGGGATTGTTGTGGAGAGTGGCCCCAGAGACAGAAAAGGTTCCATCTCTCACCAAAAGACAGTCCCTATTCATCCCCTAATTTGAGCCAGATCTCAAAGTGGAGAGTTTCTTCTATGTGTTTATGGGACCTGTCTCCCTTGAGAAGCAGCCTGGGATGGGGAAGAAAAGTGTGTGTGTGTGTGTGTGCGTGTTGGGTGGATGTAAAGATGAATGAGAGGGAGGGAACTCAGTTACCTGATTCATCGCCGTCTTCTCTGATGATTTCCTTGGTTGGATCTGCACTGGTGAATAAATCTGGTTTGATAGAGGAGCCCCATCTAATTTAGTGGAATTTCTTGCCAAATATATCACCAAACATGTAAGCTCTGTCTCTGAGAAAATAGTTTCAGGGAATGCAAATGAAGTCACCTCAAAGATTTCAATTCAATGGGGTTTCACTTTTCTGGTGGAGGAGTTCCAGAGTGCATCCCTTCTGGCCAAGACCCAGTGGGATCTGTCTGGCTTCTCCAGAAGCGAATGATTGATTGAGTCTAATTCACTTCCCTTTGACTGAGGCTACTTTCCCTTCTCTTCGGGATGGGGGCACACATCCCTCACATCCCTGGTGTGATAAGGGAGTGCTAGGGAATTCTGGGAACTGTAGTTAAAGAGCCGATTAGCCTTCTCTGTCAGAGAATTCCCAGGGCAGAGATAAAGCAGTCTCAAAGTGGAAGTGAAGGGGGCTCTGGTTTTGTTTTGTTTTGTTTGGGGGGGGGGAGAAGGAGGAGAGAAAGCAAAGAGATCAGGGGGGGGGCAGTGAAATGACTCAGACCCAGCTTGACGCTTATGGTCTTGCCAACTTCTCTCTCTTTTTTATTTTTTATTTTATTTTTACCTTAACCTGCTTCCTGCACCACCGAGGAAAAGTTATGCAATGGGGGAAAATGGCACCGGCAATACCAGGAAAGAGAACAAAGGGCTGACATCCCCAAGCCAGCCCCATTAACATTGGCCCTCCCATTCCAATATACCCAAATCTGACACCCTTATCCAATGTTCCCATTAATTTACCCTGAATCAGACACTGTTCCTGGCAAAAGAACCGCTTGGAAAATGGAGTCAAATTAACCCGGGTTCGATCCCCCATGATTGGGGTTATCTCAAGATAAACTGATCAAATGCGGATCGAATCTGAATTCCAATGGGAACGATGTTCCTGTAATCAGGATTGAATGCACATTGAAATGTGAACGAGATGTTCTAATCCAATTCCTGAAAACCTATAATCAGGTTTGTAAACTAGTGGCCATGGCCCCTCCATTGCTGAGGGACTGTAGTTTGTGGATGTATTCCAATTCTGCTGTTTCTAATCTAGCTTTGTAGTTCTTTTGTTCAAGGACCGCTGTTCTGAGGTCTGAGATGGAATACCCAACACAGGCTAGTTGCATTGCAAAACTGGATCTGCCAGTTCACCTCCATGCGCGAAGACATTTTCCTATGTCTTTCTGCTCTAACGACCATCTTAAAATGGCACCTGCAACTTCATTTCCATACAGAAAGGATTTGGAATTGGCATTGACATCCTCACATACCAATTGCATATATATGTTTGTGACTGGCTTCCATTTCCTCAAATGCATTGAGGAAGTAGACTGAAGCCTACAAAAGCTCATGCTGCCAATTTCTGTTTTTAAGTTAGTCTCAAAGGTGCTACAAGATCAGTTCACATACTGATTCTACAGACTAATAGGGCTATATCTTTGAATTCTACCAGAGGTTTGATTAATGTAGTAATGACTGTATTGACTTTGAATCTGAAACTGACATTGCTGGCTTTAAAAATAAATTCAGTTCTCCATAAACTGTTTTTCCAATAAAATCTTGACTGAAAACAGTATAACCATACTTTTCTTTCATTTATCTTTCAGATGCATTTGAAAATGAATCAGGGAAGAAAGCTAGGCTGCAAAATGTGTTAATTCAACTCCGAAAATGTGTAGCTCACCCATATTTGTTCAATGGTAAGAATGATGACGATTCAAGATTTTCCATGTCTTGCATCTGTCACTGATTGCAGTGGAGATTGCATTTAAGAAATCAGAAGGAGGCTAGGACTTGGAAAGTCAGCTGTGTAGGAACTAGACAATATCCTGAAGTGTAAAGATAAATCATTGATTACTAAACCTGGTGGGATGAGTCTCACGATTGGAATGTAGAAATAAAGGGGTATAACCTTTTTAAGAGAAACAGGCCAAACAGGAAAGGAGGAGGAATAGCATTATATGTCAGGGATATTTACACCAGTGAAGAGATCCAGGAAGTCAATACTGGAAGCCAGGTGGAGAGCATCTGGATAAAAATTAAAGGAGAGGGAAACAACAGGGATGTTACTGTGGGAGTCTACTACAGACCCCCAACTCAGGCAGAGGAATTGGATGATGCCTTTCTAGAACAGATGACCACACACTCAGAAAGGAGAGATGTAGTAGTGATGGGGGACTTCAACTATCCAGATATTTGCTGGAAGTCAAACTCAGCCAAATCCTCAAGGTCTAGCAAATTCCTCACTTGCCTGGAAGACAATTTCATTGTCCAAAAAGTGGAAGAGGCAACAAGGGGATCAGCTGTTTTAGATCTGATCTTAACCAACAGGGATGACCTAGTCAATGGAGTGCAAGTGGTTGGATCCTTAGGTGGAAGTGACCATGTTCTCCTGGAGTTTGTCATACAGCGGAAAGGGGAAGCCAGGCATAGTCAGACACGCATTCTAGACTTTAGGAGAGCTGATTTCAATAAATTTAGAGAAATACTGGGGGTGATCCCATGGTCAGGAAAACTAAAAGAGAAGGGAGTTCAAGACGGATGGGAGTTTCTCAAAAGGGAGATACTGAAGGCACAATTTCAAACAGTTCCAATGCGGAAGAAAAATGGGAGGTGTCTCAAGAAGCCAGGATGGATGACTAAGGAACTTTCAACTGAGATAAGTTTTAAACAGAACATGTATAAGAAATGGAAAAATGGGGGAATCACCAAAGAGGAATTCAAACAAATAGCCACCACATGTAGGGGTAAAATCAGAAAAGCTAAAGTGCAGAATGAACTCAGGCTTGCTAGAGAGGTTAAGAACAATAAAAAGGGTTTTTTTGGGTATGTCCGCAGCAAAAGGAAGAAGAAGGAAACGGTAGGACCACTGCGTGCAGAAGATTGCAAAATGCTAACAGGGGACAGAGAAAAGGCAGAATTACTCAACACCTTCTTTGCTTCAGTCTTCTCAGAAAAGACAAAGGGTGCTCAACCTAAGGATAATAGGGAAGAAGACAGAATAGGGGAATTTCAGCACGGAATAAGTAAAGAGATAGTACAGGAATACTTGGTTAACCTAAATGAATATAAGTCTCCAGGGCCAGATGAACTACATCCTAGAGTATTAAAAGAACTGGCAAATGTAATATCGGAACCATTGGCAATAATCTTTGAGAACTCCTGGAGAACGGGAGAAGTCCCAGCAGACTGGAGGAGGGCAAACGTTGTGCCCATCTTCAAAAAGGGAAAAAAAGAGGATTCCCAACAATTATCGTCCAGTTAGTCTGACATCTATACCAGGAAAGATTCTAGAGCAGATCATTAAACAGAGAGTCTGTGAACATTTAGAAGCCAATGCCATAATCACAAAAAGTCAACATGGGTTTCAGAGAAATAAGTCTCTGAACTTACTGGTCCGCCTTACTGGTGCATTTGGCAAAGCTCCATGATTCTTGACCAAATTTTTTAAAAATGGCACTCACAAAAATCCAACATGGGTTTCAGAGAAACAAGTCTTGCCAGACAAATCTGATCTTTTTTTTTTTTTGAAAAATTACCAGCTTGTTAGATGAAGGGAATGCTGTGGATATAGTATATCTTGATTTCAGTAAGGCCTTTGACAAGGTTCCCCATGACATTCTTGCAAACAAGCTTGTAAAATGTGGGCTAGACAAGGTAACTGTTACATGGATTTGTAACTGGTTGACTGGCCGAACTCGAAGAGTGCTCAACAACGGCTCCTTTTCAACCTGGAAAGAAGTGACCAGGGGGGTCCCACAGGGCTCTGTCCTCGGCCCAGTCCTATTCAACATCTTTATTAATGACTTGGATGACAGAATTGGGGGCATACTTATCAAAAAAGCTAAGAGGAGTAGCCAATACTCCAGAAGAAAGGGTCAAAATTCAAAATGACCTGAATAGACTAGAAAGCTGGGCCAATGCTAACAAAATGAAATTCAATGCGGAGAAATGTAAGGTATTGCACTTAGGACGCAAAAATGAAATGCACAGATATAGGATGGGGGACATCTGGCTGAATGAAACTACGTGTGAAAGGGATCTAGGAGTCCAAGTAGACCATAAGTTGAACATGAGTCAACAGTGTGATGCAGCAGCTAAAAAAGCCAATGCTATTTTAGGCTGCATCAATAGAAGTATAGCGTCTAGATCAAGGGAAGTAATAGTGCCACTCTATTCTGCTTTGTTCAGTCCCCACCTGGAATACTGTGTCCAGTTCTGGGCACCACAATTCAAAAAAGATGTGGAGAAACTGGAGTGAGTCCAAAGGAGAGCAACTAAAATGGTGAAGGGTCTAGAAACCATGCCCTATGAGGAACGACTTAGGGAGCTGGGGATGTTTAGCCTGGAGAAGAGAAGGTTAAGAGGTGATATGATAGCCCTGTTCAAATATTTGAAGGGATGTCATATTGAGGAGGGAGCAAGCTTGTTTTCTGCTGCTACAGAGACTAGAACGCGGAACAATGGATGCAAACTGCAGGAAAAAAGATTCCACCTCAACATTAGGAAGAACTTCTTGACAGTAAGGGCTGTTTGACAGTGGAACACACTTCCTCGGAGTGTGGTGGAGTCTCCTTCCTTGGAGGTCTTTAAGCAGGGGCTGGATGGCCATCTGTCGAGGATGCTTTGACTTGGAGTTCCTGCATGGCAGGGGGTTGGACTGGATGGCCCTTGTGGTCTCTTCCAATTCTATGATTCTATGATTCTACTGCCTCATGCAGTTTGTTCTGGGGTGAATTTTCCGTTGTTTGGGAAGAAGAGTCTTTTACTATGAATAAACGGGCCTGAGCAAGTTTGCGTAGGACACACAGCTGGAGTGCAGCTTATTTGGTTGCTTATATCAGGGCTTTAATATCTATAGAGAAATGTTTTTCAGCACAAGACCAAATTAACCCCAAGGAAGAAGTCAGCTGGCAGTGAATGGAGGGAGGGGATACAAGTTGTCATGATAGTAACTGGCCACTACTAGCATTCACTTCAGCCTCTGTTGGGAAGGGGTGGGTGGAGAAAGCTCTCAAGCAGAGAAAATGCCAGTGAGCTGAGAAGAGGAACTTTTTGAAGAGGCCTTACTAGAGCCTTTACACACTGAATCAGGAAGCTTGGTGGTGGAACCTGATCACTAATTTATATGCATATAACTTATATCTGCATTATTTATTTTATGCACTTTATGTGCTATTTTTCTCCTATCTTGGAATTCAAGGAGGTGTGGTCTCCACAGACTTTTAATAAGAGATGCAATGCCTTTGCACTTACATTGGGTAAGTGGGCTTCTTGCTTAAAACCTCTTTCCATTTCAGGTGTTGAACCAGAACCCTTTGTCATTGGAGATCATCTTATCGAAGCTAGTGGGAAGCTAAACTTATTGGATAAGCTTCTTGCTTTCTTGTATGCTGGGTATGTTGCTTTATTGAGTTTTGCATTCTTCATAAGGATGGAAATCTGAATGACCAATGCATTGCCACTTTCCTTCAAATTTGAAGACTGACAAAGATCTCCTAATTGGAGGGAAAGACTTGGTGTAGCATTTCAGTAGGAGGAGTCTTGACGAAACAACTTAGCTTGCTAGAGAAAGAAAGAGACTTCTGGTGAATTTTAAAAGATGACATCCAGCTGAACATTAAGCATTTAGATCTCAGAGAGAGAGAGAGAGAGTGAGTGAATGTAAGTCTTCCTTGCTGAAGAGGTATTTTCTCTTTGACCAGATTGTGCCTATAGTGCTTGTAATAATCCTGGTAAGAATTTTTAATCCTTCCAGCTGTTACCACATCTTACAAGATAACAGAATTTATGCAGCAGACTGAACAAAGATAGTTATGAGACATGAGATGAGTTACCAGATCAGCCTTTTAATAAATAAAACATAGGAGAATGTGTTTACAACTTACAGTGCTCTTTGAGGCTTATCATCTTTATCTTTAAAAGTGTTTTCCTGATCTAAATGGCCCTCCCCAACTGCTACTTGCCCTTGTGACAAAAGGCCTGTTGATGTTCATATTGCTCGTGTATGTTTTCTCCCGCAGAAAATATTGCAGCTGCCGAAACAATGCAGACTGATGGAAATGCTATGACTGGGATAATGACCAATAATGCACATACCTCCCCTTTTATGTCACGAGTGGTGTGTGTGTGGCTGGCCATTATCCTTTCCATGGCAAAGTGCCGTCTGTTTTTGCGCACCCACCCCAACACTCTCAGCAAACAAAAACCTATGAAAATCACTATTTACTGCTAAAATTTGGCAGGAGATTCCTAAAGGTAAGGTGGGCAACCACCAAGGTTGGAGGCTAGTTTTCTTTCAGAACCTACTGAGGACCACACATACTGCCAGATCTCCTGAGTTTGAAAAATAGATACTTTTTATGTTAAACAGTGAAGAACAGACCTTTGACCTGTTTATAAGATGAAGCACAGCTTTTGGAAGCTTCTACAAGAGTCAGTTCATATACTTCTATACTTCTTTGTGGTCTCTGTGCCTCACATTAGGGTTTGCGCCTGCACAGAGACCTCATTTGGAAGCTGAAAAGCTGAGCAGATTGGCAGTAGCTCCACCCCTCCCACTCCCTGAGCATGCCCAATCCCTCCAATCTAGCTCTTTCTTCAGTTCTCTTTCGTCCGTCACAAGAGAAACATCTCCTTCAGAGTGCTGATCGTTATCTTTGAATGGCTGAGTAAATTCTTGATATTCTTTAAATATTCTCCTTCCTTTTTGTTTCTCTCCTTGAGCTAGCCCCTTTTCCCCCAGTTTTGGGCTTTTCTTTGAGGTTCCCGGCCCGGACGGGCCCCCTTGCCATCGTTAGGCCTCTTATGGCCTCCAGCCCCCTTTTTAAGAAGTGCTCTGTTTGTGGGAACAAACTCGCCCTTATTGACAAACACTCTTTGTTTGTGTCTTTTTTGTTTGGGTAGCACCCACATTCCCGAGAAATGCCTCCATTGTAAGGCCCCAGTCACCCTCAAGAACAGAGCTAAGAGGCTCCAGGCACACTTGTGGAAAAAAGGGCTTTCTGTCTCTCAGGCTTCTACCCTGCAAGCGGATCCCCTGAGGAGGTTGCCCATCTTGAAGTTCCTGAGAATCCACAAGCTGTCCCAGAAATCTGCGCCGTCGACACCAACATCAACTGCCTCAGCATCGACGTCGACAGTCTCGCCACCAGTCCTATCGATGTCGACTCTACCATCTCCTCTACCATCTCGATCTACTTCCGGCCCTTCCTCACAGGAAGCCCCATTGGTGTCTCACAAGGCCAAGAAACGGTCTTCACACCATGAGGGCGGGAAACACAAGAAGGGACACAAGTTGAAAGAGGCGATGGCTCAGGTCGACTCAGCGATGGCTTTTCTGAGACCAGCCTTGACATTGACCATCAGCCTCCCGGCCCCGATCACTGTTTTAGACTTGGCACTGGAGACCCTTGACTTGACTGCAGCATTGATGACGACCTCGACGCCATGTCAGCCCAGGTCTGCTTCGGCTTTAAGGGTTTCTCCAATCCTTCCGCCATCTGCTGTGCCCCCAAAGGACATACTAGCTACCTCAGAGAGGGTCTACAGACTAAGGTTTCCATCTTCCCCTCGATAGAGGTCTCTGGAGCTGTTTGAAGAGCCCTTCTTCGACTCACCTCATTCGTCGGCTTCCTTTCTTGCTCAACACCGAGCTCAGGATTTTTTGGAGGAAACGGCACCCGTCTTACCATTCCTACTCCCCATCCTGCAGAGACTGCCATTACATCAGGGACCCATATTTCGACCGCTACTGTTGTCAGAGGTCTTGGTCTCGATCCCTGGTGGACGCCTGCAGTGAGTACAGGGCAATCTCGCCGCTGCCTCTCACCACTGCTACAGTGTTGAGACCGCCCGACCCATTGCCGGTCTCCACGTTGGCATCGATAGCGACAATGATATTGACCTTGACGTTGACTTCAACACTGCCGCCAATTGTGTCTGCCTCCCCTCTTGAGACCTCGACATCGACAGCTTTAGCCTCAGTTCTGAAGTCGACACCCTCCCTTTTGCCATCAGTACACTGGGCTCTACCTGCACCAGTTGGAGGAATCGGCCTACGAACTGGGGGGCTCTCCAGCTTCGCCCGCACCGGTAGTGTCCTCTCCTAATGATGAAGTTGAGAACTCGGCTCCAGATTTTCCAATAGAGGATGTCCATCTGTTTTCAGCAATCGTGGACAGGATGTCCAAGGCAGTCGGCCTTCAGGTAGCTAAAGCCCCAAAGCCACCTAGAGACCCGATTGACGGCTTATTCGCGAACCCTGTGCAACCAGCTGTTACTCCCTTCCTACTGTCCTTTGCTGGCATCATGGCCCTCTTGTGGCCCAAACCGGCCTCCACTCCACCGGCCTCCAAGAAGTTGGAGTCGCTCTACAGGGTGCAATCCGATACTGCTCCCTTCTTGTTCACACACCCAAATCCGAACTCCTTGGTCATCGAATCTACCTCCAAGTCCTCGGGCAAATCTCACTCAGCACCTGTGGACAAGGAAGACAGACGAATGGACATCTTTGGCAGGAGGTTCCATTCATCCACAGCCATGAATGCCAAGATTGCCAACATGCAAGGTTTCATGGCTGGTTACCAGAAGTTTCTCTGGGACAGGATGGCAGCATTCATCCCATTTCTTCCACTGGAGCAAAAGGAAGCGGCTCTAGAATTCTATGGCAAGGCCTTATTGCTTACAGCCCAGCAATTCCACTCTGCCAGACACACGGTGGACTGCTCTGCGAAGATTATCTCTGAGGCTGTTGCCCTCCGTAGGTTCGCTTGAAGTCAAGGCTAAAATTGAGGACATGCCCTTTGAGGGAGAAGGACTATTTGCAACCTAGACAGACGACTCCCTGGACTCCATGGCCAAAGCCCGCCTCAATGGCAGGAGGTTGGGGGTGTCGTCTATCAAGTCACTCTCTGGAAGTCAGTCTTGGCACGGGAGACCTGTTACTTCTGGCTACTCTCGTTCCCGCTTGTCACCGTCCTCCAGCTACAAGGGCCCTCCCCAGCAATACTTTAGGAGGTCCTACAAGCAACCTCAACAACAGCAGCAGCAACAACAGAATCATCAACAGCAACAGCCCCAATCTTCCAGGAAGCCATCCGCCAAATCTCACTTTTCACGGGTCATTGGGAGCGACGCTGATTTTCCACTTTTTTACTAGAATCACAGAATCATAGAGTTGGAAGAGACCATAAGGGTCATTCAGTCCAACCCCCTGCCATGCACGAACTCCAAAGCAAAGCGTCCTTGACAGATGGCCTTCCAGCCTCTGCTTAAAGACCTCTAAGGAAGGAGACTCCACCACCCTCTGAGGGAGTGTGTTCCACTGTCGAACAGCCCTTACTGTCAGGAAGTTCCTCCTAATGTTGAGGTGGAATCTCTTTTCCTGCAATTTGTATCCATTGTTCCGCTTCCTAGTCTCTGGAGCAGCAGAAAACAAGCTCGCTCCCTCCTCAATATGATATCGCTTCAAATATTTAAACAAAGCTATCATATCACCTCTTAACCTTCTCTTCTCCAGACTAAACATCCCCACTTCCCTAAGTTGCTCCTCACAGGGCATGGTTTCCAGACCCTTCACCATCTTAGTTACCTTCCTTTGGACATGCTCCAGTTTCTTGCCAGTCATCTCTTCTACTCACCATGTCCCCAGACTACACTGCTTTTATGAGAACTGGCGTCAGATCACCTCAGGCTCCTGGGTCCTCACCATCCTCCACCTGGGATACACCATAGAGTTCTCAAGTATTCCACCAAGTGTTGTTTTCTGCTCTACTCCTTCTTCCCCTCCTCTCCTAGAGGAGATCTCCTCCCTTCTCGACAAAGGATTCCAACCAGCTGAGGGCTAGAAGGTTACTTCTCTCGATACTTCACTGTGCTGAAGAGAGGTGGTGGTCTTCGTCCCATACTAGACTTGAGAGGCGTCAACTCTTTCATCACTCCTCACATGTTCAAGATGATGACTCTGCAGTCCATTCTTCTGTTCCTGCATCAAGGGGACTGGTTCGCATCCATTGATCTGAAGGATGCCTACTTCGACATCAGCATCAGACCTCAACACTGGAAGTTTCTGCACTTCGCTGTTGATGGAGATCTCTTTCAGTATACTGTCCTTTCTTTCGGCCTCTCCACTGCTCCTCGAGTTTTTACAAAGTGTATGGCAGTGGTCATATCACACCTTCGGCTGCAAGGCATAAAGATCTTCCCTTATTTCGACGACTGGCTCCTGGTGTTGTCCTCTCAGACACAGCTGTTCAAAGACACTCACTCTACCCTATCTCTTCTCACCGACTTGGGATTCACCATCAATCCGTCCAAGTCAATCCTTCATCCAGTGAAGGTGATAGACCACATACCGTAGGCACCTCTCTGGACTCTGTCATGGCACGAGCCTGCCTTCCAACCAGACGGGTAGAAGCCCTCTGGGACCAGCTCCGCTATGTCCTCACCACTATTCAGCCAACGGCAAAGGACATACAATGCCTGCTAGGCTACCTAGCCTACACTACGGCTGTTACTTACCTTGCACATCTGAGGTTCAGGCCTCTCCAAGAGTGGTTCCTATCTGCCTTCGATCACCTCCTCAACAAACCCATCCAAGAGGGTCTCAGTCCCCCCTCATGTAAGGGGAATCCCTCATATGGTGGGTGGTTCCTTCCAACATCCTCAAAGGGATGCCATTTCAAGCACCAGAATCTTCCAGGATGGTCACCACAGATGCATCCATGACAGGATGGGGTGCCCATTACAATGACTTCCATGTTCAAGGCCAGTGGTCTCCAGAAGCGTCCAAACTGCACATCAATGCCCTGGAGCTCTTGGCAGTAATCAAAGCCTTCAGGGCCTTCAAACGTCATCTCCTCCACAGAGTTGTGCAAGTGGTGTCAGACAACACATCCACAGTCTGCTACATGAACAATTAGGGAGAAACACACTCTCCAGTTCTCCTACACTTGTCCCAACACCTTTGGAGCGCCATAGCCGCTCGATCCACCCAGTGGCGGTTCACCTCGCAGGCAAGGACAATATGCTAGCGGACTCCCTCAGCAGGAACAAAGTCCTTCAGCACGAGTGGACTCAAACCTTCCATCTCCTCATATCTCGTTGGGGGACTCCTTTAGTGGATCTCTTCGCCATTCCAGAGAATGCTCAGTGCCAGCTGTTCTACACCAGAGCAGGCAGAGGCCTAGGATCCCTGGGAGATGCCTTCCTCTGCGACTGGAGCCGGGACTTCCTGTATGCCCCCCCCCCCGCCACTGATCTCCAGGGCGGTGGCAAAGATGACCAGAGATGGGTCCAACGCAATTCTTCTGACCCCCTTCTGGCCGAGACAGCCTTGGTTCACTCCACTGCTCCATCTGTCCAAAGGCTGATACTTCCATCTCCTGAACTCTGTCCCACTCCAACGGCGAAGTCCTGCATCCGAACCTTTGCAGTCTGTGGATGACAGCTTGGAGGATCAGGTCCTGACCTTGCCTGAACTGCTCAGGGTCTTGTTGGCCTCCAGAAGGGATTTTACCAAGCAATCTTATGCATATAAATGGAAACGCTTTTGTGTTTTTGCAGAGGACAGAGCTGAATTCTCTTCTCCTGTGAACCTCTCTACAGTGCTTCAATTCCTCCTACACCTTCGAAGACAAGGCTTGGCCTTTTCATCCCTCAAGGTCTACCTTTTAGCCATAGTTGCCAACCAGCCACCTGGTTCTCCATCAGCTCGGCTCTTCACTTCGCTGACGCTCAAGAGGTTCTTCAAAGGACTTCACCATCTCTACCCACCATTGCCTCCATTGGCCCCAGCTTGGTCTCTCTCCTTGGTGCTCACACAGCTCACAAGACCTCCGTTTGAGCCCTTGGGTTTGGCCTCTCTCGGACTACTGACACTCAAGGTGTCTTTTCTTGTAGCCATCATCTCAGCCAGATATGCTTCAGAACTGACAGCCCTGCACTCGGATGAGCCATTTCTCATCTTCCACCGGGACAAGGTGGTCCTCAGACCGAACATCGCCTTCCTCCCTAAGGTGGTTTCGCCATTCCACCTTCCTCAAGAGATTGTGCTAACAAATTTCTATCCAGATCCTTCTTCACCTCTGGAGAAGACTATGCACACTCTCGATGTTCACTGTGCTTTAGCATTTTATGTTCAACGTTCTGCTGAGTTCAGGTTGTCCATCAAGTTGTTTGTTTGTTATGGTGGACCCAAGAAGGGCAACCCAGTCTCCTCCCAAAGGTTTTCAAAGTGGATTGCCCAAACCATTGCTCTGGCCTATGACTGGCTAAGCACCCTTTACCAGTTGGTGTTTGTTCTCACTCAACCAGGGCCATTGCTTCATCTTCCGCCTTCCTCCAAGGTGTTCCTCTGCCAGAGGTCTGCAAGGCGGCTATGTGGTCACAGCCTTCCACATTTGTTCGGCATTACTGGCTGGATTCCAGGTCCCAAAGTGATGCCAGTTTTGGTCGTGCTGTTTTGTCTTCTATTCTGCAGTGACCTTTCCACCTCCACAGGTAATCTTTTTAGTCACCCTATTGTGTGAGGCATAGAGGCCACGAAGAAGTACAGGCTGCTTACCTGTAACTGTGTTTCTTTGAGTGGTTATCTGTGCCCTCACACAAATTCCGCTCTACCTCCCCTTGGTCAGGTCCCTGCTCTCTTTGCAACAGACTTGAACTGAAGGAGGAGCTAGATTGGCGGGATTGGGTATGCTCAG
This sequence comes from Urosaurus nigricauda, assembly GCA_034509955.1. Taxonomy (NCBI): domain Eukaryota; kingdom Metazoa; phylum Chordata; class Lepidosauria; order Squamata; family Phrynosomatidae; genus Urosaurus; species Urosaurus nigricauda. Next base: position 134,995,642 of record JAOEGL010000002.1, read on the forward strand.
GGAGTGGGAGGGGCAGGTCTATCACCAATCTGCTCAGATTTACAGCTTCTCAATGATGTCTCTGTGCAGTACCCTATTGTGTGAGGGCACAAATAACCACTCAAAGAAACACATTTACAGGTAAACAACCTGTACTTCCCCCACCACCTCCAAAGATGGTTGTTGAGGAGGGTTGGAAGTTAGAAGCTACCAAAAAAAAAAAAAAGCAGCTTGAGGGCAACACTTCTCTCTGAGTCTGTGCTTTGCCCACTCACCCCCAAAAACCTTCACAGTGCAATTGACTGATATTACCTTCGACTCAGGAGAAACATTACGTCTGTGAGCATTTCAAAGACTGCAGCCAGTTGCTGTTCTTCTCTTGCTTCTGCTGCCACTGTGCTAATCTAATACAACAAGCTAATATGAACGTTTATAGTTTCCCAAGCTGATATAAAACTACAGTATTCTACAATAAATTTAAATCACTTCATAATTAATTTAATATAATCTATATTCAGCATGGAATTAAAATGAGACTTCTAACATTTCAGCTAGTTTTGTATCTCTCTCTCTGTATATTTTACATGCAGGTACACGTTTTTAATATACAGTGGGCCCTTGATATCTGCTGGGGTTTGGTTCCAAGATTCCCTGTGGATACCAAAATGCATGGATGCTTAAGTCCCATTAAATACAATGCCATAGTAAAATTGTGTCCCTAATATAAAATGGCAAAATCAAGATTTGCTTTTTGGAATTTATATTTTTTTAATATTTTCAATCCATGGATGAATAAAAAAATCTGGAGAGCTGACTGTATGTTCAATTAAAACAAACTATTAAAACACACACATATAGAGCACAGCCCTCAGGCACTTGGCCAGTTCTTAGTCCTGTGGCAGTTGCCCACCTCTAGTTTGCCTCTAAGTCTGGGTACAGTCCTAGGTCACTCACTTTCTTGTGCATTTTAACTCTTGTGTGGGGGTTCCACTTTAAGGATTAAACAGAAATTGAGACCTTAAACTGTTGGACTTGAACTGTTAACAGAAATAATTGAATGTAGTTTTGGCAAAAATGAAAAGTTGAAGTGTGTCAATGCCTGGAATGCGCAATATCCAACAGTGCTGTGTGATTGTTATGGCCTGTTCCTGTTATCAAACTGGCCAACATAGAAGTGGAATGGTGTTCATCTTATTCTCCTTATGAGGCAACCATATTTTATCAAGATAATTACTAAGACTGTAGAGGTAAGCTTTGCTACAGCTCACAGGGGCAAGGAAGAGAACTGGCCTCTTCCTGCTTAGATCACTAAGATGGGACCATGCATTTTTCTTTTAATTGGATAGATACTTCTCTGCTTACTTAGAAGACAGAGTAACTGAGTTTACTGAGGCTGGACTCTAGACTGATGTTCATATTGAATAGCCAACTCTCATAACTACTGTGTTCAATGGGATTTGCTTCTACATTAGAGTGTGTGGAATTGAAATCTAATTCTAATTTTGCCTGAGCTGTGCTGCATGTTGCACTGAACTGGGGTGAGAGGCTTTATTTTATTTTTCATTCTAGTGGTCACCGTGTATTGCTGTTTTCCCAGATGACCCAGATGCTGGATATTCTGCAGGACTACATGGATTACAGAGGTAAATGCTGCAAGTTCTTGAAGTATCTGATTTTATTGCCAAAAGGCCTGTTGTGGTTGCAGAATAGTTTGTCAATTAAGCCTTTGTATAGAGAAGGGCCCTAAACAGAGTCTTGATTAGTGCCCTGTTTGTCCTCCCACATTTACTTTTGAGCCTGGGCTTCAGTCCACAATCTGTTGTCTGGATTTTGTGTTTGTCTTAATTTTTAAATAGAATACAAGTGAATATTGGTGCTTAACATGTAACAAATGAATATAGTAAAGAAAAGTAAGAACAAAAGAGCAATAAAAAGTAACTGGTACAATGCATTGGTAGGCAGATTAGTTATCATAGATCAGGGTGATGGAGGTGTAATGTCACTCCATAGTGATAAGCTTGATTGTATAGGTCTTTAAAAAGGGGAAAGACCAAAAGTTCTAATTTCTTTAGGCAATTTATATACACACTTGTTCTGTAGGAAGTAAAAGAATACTATGCATCTTCAAAGTTGTCACATTATCCTTTGTCTGTGGTATGTTTTATTTTAAATGTTAATTACTTAGTAAGTGCTTTTTTACAGTTTGGGTGTCACTAGTATTTTGATGACACAGTTGTCCAAATGGTCAGATAGCTAGAATATCCATTAAATGTTACAAAGCATAAAGAACATGATGAACCCCTCTGCAATTCTATAGGACAAATGTTTATGACGTTGAGAATTAGAGAGAGCCAAACAGAGGAGATTACTTAAGATAGATGCAGGAATTTGAGAAGTCTAGGAGAAAAACATACCAAAATGTATATTATAAGAAGGCAACAGTGTATTAGGGAGGTGGGCATAGGCTAAAAGAGGAATGCACCAAAGTTAGGGGGGCTTTACTAATAGGAGTCTTGACATAGGCAAAGTACAGAATGCTCTGAGGATGATGTAGATAGTAAAAGCTAACAGTGATACAAAGGTTAGTGCAAAGGTGCACAGTCAGCAAACAGTAAGTGTCTAGGAACAATAGTGGTTTTATATGCTTTATCTGTAAGGAAGCAGTGTGGTTCATTCCATAGAATAGGTACAACACTGCTGACCAGGTTTTTCCTGCAGAATGGTGGCGCAGTGGTTAAATGCCTGTACTGCAGCCACTCACTCAAAACCAGAAGGTGGCGAGTTCAAGACCAGCAAAGGGCTGAAGCTTGACTCAGGCTTGCATCCTTCCGAGGTTGCTAAAATGAGCACCCAGATTGTTGGGGGCAAATAGCTTACAATTGTAAATGAAGCTGTTTGTTTAACAAATTGTAAGCCGCTCTGATAGTCTTGGCTGAAGAGCGGGGTATAAATAAAACATTATTATTATAATGAGGTTGTATGAACTGATGAGTAAATTGTGTTTGGCTAAGAAAATTAAACCACAGTTAAAATTAACCTCTACAGGGGGCTGTTAGTGTCACAAGCTGGTGTAATTTTCCAAGAACAATGTCTGAATTATTCCATTCACATCTCACTCTTTACTTTGAAAAGATTACAGCTATGAGCGCCTGGATGGATCTGTCCGAGGTGAAGAAAGGCACCTTGCAATTAAAAATTTCGGGCAGAAGCCCATTTTTGTCTTCCTTCTGAGCACCAGGGCAGGTGAGGCAAAGCTTACAGGAGGGGGGGGGGTATCTGTTTGCTAGTCTATAACTATCCTTTTGCTGTCTTCATGAAGAGTGCACAAAGATGCAGACAGAACAAACTGAACTGAATAAGCATTCACATATCCAAATAGTCTGAAAGTCATAGAACAGTCTTTTGCAAACACATGTTCAGATAAACCACAGGACTGTTTGCTAGATTTTCTTTCTACATAAAGCTACATTTGAGAGGAGGAGAGATGTATCCACTGTGTGTGTGTGTACACATATGTGTAAACAGATACACCCAACAGACAAAGATAACTGGGGATTGCAGTTCCTTGTTGGTTTGGATGCTGGTATCCATGGACACACACTGTTGGGTATTCTGCCAATTAATTAGCATGTGCTAATTTGAGGAGGTTGTGCCTGATCTATAGTTGACCCTGTCCCATAGCCTGCCACTGAGAGGAGGACTCAGTCATTTTGCCCTTGTAGAGGGCTTCCACCTTTTTTGCCCACAGCCTAGTACAAACAATCCCTCTCTTCATGTTCTATTTTGTTGTTGCATAGCAGTGCAAAAAGTTTATTTATTCATTTATTTACAATATTTATTTGTATCCCATTCTTTCCCCAGGACTGGGACTCAGAGCAGCTTCACAGCATTAAAAACAGTACAATTAAAAATATTTTAAAAGTACATTTAAAAGGAATTAAATTATTATAGTATTAAAACAGATACTGTATATACTCATGTATAAGTCAACCTCATGTATAAGTCGAGGGCAGGTTTTGGGACCAAAATCATGAATTTTGATATGACCCTTAGAAAAGTCAAGGGTAAAACTTTTGGGCGTGTAACAAAGGATCTAAAGGTTGAAGCAAAGGAAAACAGTGCCAGAGAACTAGCAATGATTAATTTCTGTAACTTTATAACTTTCCATAAATTTTATATTTTACAACTCTTTTGAGTGCAGGTTTGATCATGTAGTAAAGCACCAACCTCACATTTAAAAAAATTCTTATGTTAAACAGGGTGTTATGATGTTGCTTTGCAATGAATGATTCATTGCAAAGCAACATCATAACACCCTGTTTAACATAAGAATTGTCTTTACACTGAACTGATACAAACAGTTTGATAAAGAATGGAATGTACATACTGTATATACTTGACTAAAAATTGAAAAATATATGCCCCCAAATGGACTTCAAAATCCTGGGGTATATTTCTGGAACGGTCAATAGGGTTTTCAATGCTGTGATTGCCAAAAGCCAGGGAAGGGTGGAGAGATGTAGGAGGGCTTGCTAAGTTACTTACACAGTAGGAGAGCCTTTGCTGCTGTTTGGATGTCCATCAAGCAATGACTCCCAAACTTTGGTCCACCAGCTATTTCGGACTTTAACTCTGAGAAGTTGTAGCTGACCAATAACCAGGAATTCTGGGAGTTAAAGTCCAAAGCATCTGGAGTACCAAAGTTTGGGAACTGCTGAGCTCTTCCTCTCCACTGCCCCAGTGGCCTGAGGGGAAAAAAGATCTGCAGAAGGTGTTATTGTGGGGCAAGTAATTGGCTTGTCTGCTGCTGGGTAGATGGATGCCCCATTCCCATAGCTTGGAAAAGTTCCCTTTTTGGCTCTACGGTTCCCAGAAGTTCTCCTCCAACCACATGTCTGTGTTGTGTGCCTTCAAGTCCTTTCTAAGGTGAACTTATCATGGGCTTTTCTTGGTAATTTTCTTCAGATGGGGTTTGCCATTGCCCTCCACTAAGGCTGAGAGAGTGTGACTTGCCCAAGTTTACATGACCGAGCTGGGATTTGAACCTTGCTCTCCAGAGTCAGTGTGATGTAGTGGTTTGAATGTTGGACTGTGACTCTGGAGACTAGGGTTTGAAACCTGGCTCGGTCATGTAAACCCACTGGGTGACCTTGGGCAAGTCACACTGTCTTCAGCCTCAGAGGGTGGCAATGAGACCCCTCCCCCCGAAGAAACTTGCAAAATAATACTAATACTAATAATAATAATAAATATATTTATTTCTAACCCGCCCCTCTGAGCAAGCAATCAGGGCGGGGTACAGCATTTAAAAGCATATACGGTTAAAATATTACTATCTATACAACACATACCCACCTCCCACCCCTTAAAACAGGATTAAACTATCATGTTAAAATAAGTCAAATCTAAAAACAGCACAGCATCTCAAGGTCCAATGAAGGCGGCCAGGTGTCCATTGGGAGAGGGAAGGAGCTAGGAGTCGTCAGGCGAACGGGGGATTAATTACTGTCCAGAAAGGCCTGCTGGAAGAGATGCGTCTTGGTCACTTTTTTGAAGCTATCCAAGGTTGTTATTAGACGCATCTCATCCGGCAGGTCATTCCACAGCCTGGGAGCAATAGCAGAGAAGGCCCTCTGGGAGGTCTGCGACCTAGTTTTAATAGGCTGCAGCAGGTTCCTCCCCGAGGACCGAAGTGTATGGGGGGGGCTCATATGGGAGGAGGTGGTCCCTGAGATAAGTTGGACCCAAGCCACGTAGGGCTTTAAAGGTCAAAACCAACACCTTGTACTGTGCCCGGAAACTAATCGGCAGCCAATGGAGAGATTTGAGCACAGGTGTCTCCTCAATGTACCAGGAATTAATCTGGCTGCCATGTTTTAGACTAATTGAAGTTTCTGGGTTAGGCACAAGGGTAGCCCCATGTAGAGTGCATTACAGTAGTCCAAATGTGAGGTAACCAGTGCATGTACCACAGTCTCCAGGTCCCTTATCTCCAGGAAATGGCACAGCTGGCGTATCAGCCGAAGCTGATAACAGGCACTTCTGACTGTCACATTCACCTGACGCGTCATGTGAAGCGATGAGTCTAGAAGTACCCCCAGACTGCGAACATAGTTCTGTGAGGAGAGTGTGACTCCATCTAGGACTCGGAGTTGTATTCCCCAACCTGGTTTTGGGCCAGTGACTGTCAGTACCTCCGTTTTGTCAGGATTTGGCCTCAATCTATTTTCCCTCATCCAATCCATTACCGCTGCGAGACAGTCATTAAGAGGCAAGACGCCATCTGAAGTCTGAGCAGATGATCTGGTCATGGAGAAATATATCTGAGTGTCATCAGCGTACTGATGACACTGAGCTCCATGTCTCCAAATGATCTCATATAAATGTTGAATAGCATCGGGGACAGGATGGCGCCCTGAGGGACGCCACAATTTAGTTCGATTTTAGAGGAGCAACTGTCCCCGAGCCTCACCCTTTGGGACCTGCCAGAGAAAGAAACGGAACCACCGCAGCGCAGTGCCTCCGATAGCCATCTCTCTGAGCCTGCCTATAGGATGGCATGATCTATAGTGTCAAAGGCCGCAGAGAGATCCAGGAGCACCAGCAGGGTCACACTACTTCTGTTGATACTCAAGCAGAGGTCATTTGTCTGAGCAACCATGGCAGTCTCAACTCCATATCCTGCTCGGAAGCTGGCTTGAAATGGGTCACGAAAGTCAGTTTCATCCAAGACAGCTTAGAGTTGTGAGGCGACTGCTCTCTCGATCACCTTGCTTAGAAACGGCAGCAAGGAAACTGGTCTGTAGTTGTTTCTTCAGGGAAGGTTTCTTCAGGAGAGGCTTTACAGCCGCCTCCTTCAGACAGGATGGAATAGTACCCTCCCTGAGGGACGCATTGACTACATCCCGAAGGAATGTTTTCAATGTATCCCCTCCCTGGACGACCAGCCATGATGGATATGGATCGAGAGAGCAGGTCGTCTTCCTCACGCTTCCAAGGAGATTGTCCACATCATCAGTACTTAAGATTGAAACTCATCCAACAAAATGACAGTAGTGGAGTTACTGGTTACCTCATTTACGGACACTGGGGAAACATTGGTGTCCAAGTCTGCCCTTATCCAAGAGATTTTGTCTGCAAAGTGGTTGTTAAATGCGTCACAGCAGGCCGTCGTCAGGTCAAGAAGGGGGTTTGCCTTAGGGTCACCATAAGTCAGAAATGTCTTGAAGGCACACAATAACAATAATAAAAGATAGGAATTCTGGGAATTGTAATTTGGAAAGGGATTTTTCCAGGCTCTGCCAATTCCCAGTTTGAAGTACAGGGAGATGTAGGGGTCAAACAGGTGTCCCACAGTACCACCTTCTGGGTTTGACCTTCCAGGTAGGAATGGACCCACTGTAGAACAGTACCTCCAAGTCCCACCCCAGAGGGGCGGTCCAGAAGAATACCATGATTGATTGTATCAAAAGCCGCTGAGAGGTCCAGGAGAACCAACAGGGACACACTTTGACCCTTTGTCTTCTCTGCCAGAAAGGAGGAATCCCCCAGCCCCACCACACCCTGCTGTAATCAGGGCTTATCCTCATTGGAAGCCTTGTTTGCTGTTATATTCAGTTATTTACTTGAAGGCACACAACAACAACAGCAATGTTGTTAACAACATAGTCTCCAAATAGAATCTGGAATAGTCATATCTTAAAATCTGTCATGGAGAATTGGAGTTTCCAGGCTACGCTTGGGAGAGGGAGAAGGGACTGTGACTGCATGTGTTAATCGAAGCTCTACAGTTTTGAACATGGGTCAGCTACATGTAAATCTTTGGGAGGGCCATGTCAATCTACATAATGATTTTGATAGTTTTACATTTTTACTAGCCTGGAGTCTTTAGTTTGGCATGCTTTAAAAAACTACAGTTCTGTGCAATATTTTCCATGCAGTTGATTAAAAGTTTTTGTTTCTCATTTGATATGGGTTGTGATTGGGCTAAAATGTCTGTGTGATTTGGTTTCAGCTATGAGAACTTTAATGGCAACCTCCTTTATTTTCCAAGGTGGAGTTGGAATGAATCTAACTGCAGCAGACACCGTCGTTTTTGTTGACAATGACTTTAACCCACAAAATGACTTGCAAGCAATAGCAAGAGCCCACAGGATTGGCCAGAATAAGTGAGAATATACATTGTACATGTGTGTGCATGCAGTCATGGGTTTCTTTCCCAATGGACATGTTCCACAAATCTTGCTGTACTGATAGAGCCCTTCCCCACACAGCTACAGCCAAGACCTGGTATTTTTTTAGCATATCTTGGGCCCAAGACATAATAAAGCACAACAGATGTGGACTTGGCTGCAACCGATGGAAAAGCACCATACCTCCCTTTAATAAGGGCTTATCATCATTTTAAGTGGTGGTTGTGACTCTTCCAGCCGATCTCATCATCTGGAAGTTGCTGTGGTGGGTCTTGAATCAGGTCTTCAACAGCCAGTTGCTGATGCTTTATTTTCTGGGCCACTAGCACTTGGCTTGTTCAGAAATCCAGGCAAACTAAGCCTAATTAATGGAAAGTTCAACTAGGGAGGGTTCAAGCAGAATTTTCTATAATTGGGCATTTTTATCACATGTTTAGAGGAAAGGTTTGAAGGGAACACTTCACCAGTTTACAGATGAGGCAAAACTGGAAGCAATAAAACCAGAATAACATTCAAATTGACCTTTAAATAAAATTTATTGAAGTCTTATGGCATATTAAAAGCTAACCAGTTTTTTTTTTAACATATGATTTTGTGGACTACAGGTCAGTTCCTCAGTTTTGGGTAAACAAAATATATTAAGACTTTTGTTCAGCACATAGATATCAGACAAACCTGTATTTCCATATTGCTTATCATCCGTGCTTGAAAATCTGTGCTAGCCTCTTTCCATTAAAAATAACTGAAAGGTTTAATTGTGCAGTGGAGGAATGTGCACTGCAGAATATAGCATTATTTAAAGTGGAGGAGGAAAAAAACACAAATGAATATTAAAAACATACATGACCAAGATACCTATAGGTGTTCAGGTGTGTGCTCCAAATTAATTGTGGTGTTGCCAATGGTTATGTTTAATAATTGAAAAGACCTACTGGCATTAAATAATGTAAGTGTTTGCATTAGGCAGAAGTAGTCATGTGCATACTATTATGACAACTAAAGTAAAGACATTTTTGTGTAGAGATTTTGGGCCTAGCAGCTTAATTGGCCCACCTACATAGATCACTGTTCAGTGTTTAACTGTTCAGATCTTACCGTCTCCTGTCAAGAACTAAAAGCCACTGCCCTCCCCATACTCAATAACTGCTTTCTGAAGTTAACAGATAAGTTAATTATTGAAAGAATGGAAGATACAACTTGCTAGGAAAACGTTTCAGACAGATCTGAATTGCAAACCCCAAAATTATAGACACCTAGAATCATAGAATCACAGAGTTGGAAGAGACCACAAGGGCCATCCAGTCCAACCACCTGCCATGCAGGAACTCCCAATCAAAGCATACCCAACAGATGGCCACCCAGCCTCTGTTTAAAGACCTCCAAGGAAGGAGACTCCGAGGAAGTGTCTTCCACTGTCGAACAGCCCTTACTGTCAGGAAATTCTTCCTAAAGTTGAGGTGGAATCTCTTTTCCTGCAGTTTGCATCCACTGTTCCGTGTTCTAGTCTCTGGAGCAGAAGAAAACAAGCTTTCTCCCTCCTCAATGTGACATCCCATGAAGTATTTAAACAGGGCTATCATATCACCTCTTAATCTTCCCTTCTCCAGACTAAACATCCCCAGCTCCCTAAGGCGTTCCTCATAGGGCATGGTTTCCAGACCCTTCACCATTTTAGTCATCCTCCTTTGGACACACTCCAGTTTCTCCACATCCTTTTTGAATTGTGGTACCCAGAACTGGACACAGTATTCCAGGTGGGGCCTGACCAAAGCAGAATAGAGTGGCACTAGTACTTCCCTTGATCTAGATACTATACTTCTGTTGATGCAACCTAAAATTGCATTGGCCTTTTAGGCTGCTGCATCACACTGTTGGCTCATGTTCAACTTGTGGTCTACTTGGACTCCTAGATTCCTTTCACATGTGGTCTCATTCAGCCAGTTGTTTCCCATCCTATAACTGTGCATTTCATTTTTCCTCCCTAAGTGCAGTACATTGCACTTCTCTGAGTTGAATTTCATTTTGTTAGCTTTGGTCCAGCTTTCTAGTCCATTCAGGTCATTTTGAATTTTGATCCTGTCTTCTGGAGTATTAGCTACTCCTCCTAATTTGGTGTCATCTGCAAATTTGATAAGTATGCCCCCAATTCTGTCATCCAAATCATTAATAAAGATATTGAATAGCACTGGGCCCAGGACAGAACCCTGTGGGACCCCACTTGTCACTTCTTTCCAGGAAGAAATGGAACCATTGTTGAGCACACTTTGGGTGCAGCCAGTCAACCAGTTACAAATGCATGTAATGGTTACTTTGTCTAGTCCACATTTTGCAAGCTTGTTTGCAAGAATATCATGGGGAACCTTGTCAAAGGCCTTACTGAAATCAGGATATACTATATCCACAGCATTCCCTTCGTCTACCAAGCTGGTAATAAAAAGAGAGAGAGAGAGAGATCAGATTTGTCTGGCATGACTTGTTTCTCTCAAACCCATGTTGGCTTTTTGTGATTATGGAATTATCTTCTAGATATTCACAGACTTTCTGTTTAATAATCTGCTCCAGAATCTTTCCTGGTATTGATGTCAGACTAACTGAACGATAATTATTGGGATCCTCTTTTTTCCCCTTTTTGAAGATGGGGACAACGTTTGCCCTCCTCCAGTCTGCTGGAACTTTTCCTGTTCTCCAGGATTTCTCAAAGATTATTGCGAATGGTTCTGATATTACATTTGCCAGTTCTTTTAATACCCTTGGATGTAGTTTATCTGATCCTGGAGACTTGTATTCATTTAGGTTAGCCAGGTATTCCTGTACTATCTCTTTACTTATTCTGTGCTGAAATTCCTCTATTCTGTCTTTTGCCCCATTATCCTTAGGTTGAGCACCCTTTGCCTTTTCTGAGAAGACTGAAGCAAAGAAGGGTTTGAGTGATTCTGCCTTTTCTCTGTCCCCTGTTAGCATTTTGCCATCTTCTGCACACAGTGGCCCAACGGTTTCCTTCTTCTTCCTTTTGCTGCGGACATATCCAAAAAAGCCCTTTTTATTGTTCTTAACCTCTCTAGCAAGCCTGAGTTCATTCTGCACTTTAGTTTTTCTGACTTTATCTCTTCATGTGCTGGGTATTTGTGTGAATTCCTCTTTAGTGATTTCCCCATTTTTCCATTTCTTATACATGTTCTATTGAAAACGTAGCTCAGTTGTAAGTTCTTTGGTCATCCATACTGGTTTCTTGAGATATCTCCCATTTTTCTTCCTCATTGGAACTGTTTGAAATTGTGCCTTCAGTATCTCTCTTTTGAGGAACTCCCATGCGTCTTGAACTCCCTTCTCTTTTAGTATTCCTGACCATGGGATCACCCCCAGTATTTCTCTAAGTTTATTGAAATCAGCTTTCCCAAAGTCTAGAATGCATGTCTGACTATGCCTAGCTTCACCTTTCCACTGTATAACAAATTCCAGGAGAACATGGTCACTCCCACCTAAGGATCCCACCACTTGCACCCCATCAACTAGGTCTTCCCTGTTGGTGAAGATCAGATCCAAAATAGCTGACTCCACCTTCTATTACCTATATAAAAACAGAAACCAGCTTCACAGTTCCCTGCCCTCAGGCTTACATTCTAAGAAGACACGACACAAAAGGAGACGGGAATGGTGGTGGGGAAGGGGATCAGGTCCAAAAGTTCTTCTCTCCCTCTGATGCCCGGATCAAGGCAGATGGACTGGAGGGAGGGCTCTGCTTCTTAATCTAGGACTGGCCCTATGGAGTTTGGCCTGTCCTTTCACTCCCTCCTGGGTAAGATGGTGTAGCATGGAGAGAGGGCTCTTCCACTTCAGGCCAGGCTTGATGGTGCTGCTAGGCCCCTCCAGTCCCTTCACTCCCAAATATCTTAGGACTGTAAATAATCTCTTCTCTCAGGATGTTACTATCTTGTTAACATAACACTCACTTTGCACCTGGCTATTCTCAGACAGTGAAATGGTTTTTAAACTGATTTAACCACAGGCACTAAATTTGAACACACTCACAGTACAATCTTCAAAACACATTTATGAAACTCAGCCTTTACTTTAAAAAAAATCTGTTTACTTTTTTAACATCTCATATTATTAACCATATATTTATAATATAGAACATATTATTATTAGCCTTATATTAAAACAAACATAACAATTTATAACAGCTTAACACATCACAATTTCTCTAGTTCTTTGCATAGGCACTTATGATTTTGTTTGTTTAGATTCCTAGGAACACAAGTCTTCAATAACAATCAATCAAATCAGAACTCACAATGTTTTCACCTACACCATTCTTATGAACAACTTAACATAGCAATATAATAAACTGATAAGGAAACCTATAGCTATATAATACAAACCTAATAATATGTATTTCAAAAGCATGTTTACAGGATCCCCCCCCCCCTAGAATCCATCTGAAGACCAGCATCCACTGGCCCCCCATAATATAAACTCAATTCTCAATTCTAAGTTAAGCAATCTAAAGGTAACTTTTATAAAACATTGAACTTAAACATGACAATTAGAAACAAATTCATGACAGGATTAATCTGATCTAATTAAATCCTGACACAGCACGAGGCGTGTGCTTATGTGTGAGTTTTAAATATTCTTTTAGGTTTATTTTTTATCTTTTATGTTCTAGTTGTGTATTATCTTTATTGTCATTTTATTTAATAGTTTGCCACATTGTGTGCCATTGACCGAAAGGTGGGATATAAATTATAATAACTTGATCTTCAGGATTCCTTTGTGCATTCTGGGACTAGCATGCCTGAAACTCTTTTCAGCAAGTTGCATTCCTAGAATGATGTTGGGCTGGGTCTTGCAGCCACAAATTTTCAGTCTTTTGGAGAAATTGTTGTCTGCTCCTGTTGGGCTACAGCTTCTATCATTTTCAAGTCACTGGCTATGGGCAGATGGGAACTGGAATGCAACAACTTTGTGAGTGTTGCAGGTTTTTCCAGCAATGGAGGAAAGGAATCCTCAATTGGGTTAGTTCCCTCCTCTCGCTCCAATAGACAGGGACTAGAAGTTGCAGGTGACGTCATAGGAGGGAATGCCCCTGACCTTCCAGTCTGTTTCCTGCGTCACTCCAGATAGGTTGTTCCTCTCTTTCTCTAACTATTTTAAAAATCCTCTCCTTTCCTCGTTCCTTCCCTTTCTTTCCTGAGCAAAGGTAGAGATTGGACAGGGAGTCAGGATTCTGGTGCCAGCTATGGACAATGTGGAGGAGAGCCCCGGCATGTCTGGAGAATCCTCACATTCCGAGGGTGCTAAAGGGCGAGCCCAGTTAGTGGCTCAAGCGGGAACCCTTAGAGTGGCATGGCCGGAAGAGGGCAATCCTTGTTTCCGAGCATGGATGTGCCATGCCACACTCACCATTCCTGAGATTGTGAAGGGGTGGCGAAGCCAGCAGAGACGGTCCGGAACGTGAGTAGTCCTGTTTTGCCTCCCCTGGTCATCTCTCCTTTCTCCCTCTCTCCAGAGATTTCTTCTCTGCTGGCATCCCTCATCCCTATTCAGGTGTCCACTATGGTGGGGCAGGCCTGTTCCACCCCCTTGCTCTATTCCCAGACCTTGACCAGCAGGTTTCGCACTGGTCAGTCTGCCTCTTCCCTCTATCCCCGCAGGGAACCAGATTCGGGGCATGAAGATGCCACCCTCCGTCCATTTTCCTCCTCCTCAGTGCCTACCAGGTCCCCCTCTGAGGCAATCCCACATAGTGAAAGAGGCAAATTTAAACCTAAATGCCACAAGGGTTACAGAGCGGTTAAAAGTTGTGGGGGAAAGCCTGCCAAATCCGCTCATTCCAAGCCCTCTCAGAAGAGGTCTATATCTAGTGGCCACCTCTCAAATTGCAAAAAATCCAAACTTATTAATTCCAGCCACTCTTCTGATGAGCTGATGCCCATTGACTCGCAGTCATAGTCAGTCTCCAAGGGAGGTGAAAATGATCTTTCTTAAGAGGAAGATGTCGAAGATGGTGTTGTCACGAAGGGAGGGCTCTTCAACTTGAGGCCAGGCCCAATGGTGTTGCTAGCTGTCCTTTCACTCCCTCCTAGGCCAAATGGTATAGTCACGGAGAGAGGGCTTTTCAACTTGAGGCCAGGCACAATGGTGTTGCTAGGCCTGCCCTTTCACTCCCTCCTAGGCCAGATGCTTTTTGTCATGGAGGGAGGGCTCTTCATAGAATCATAGAGTTGGAAGAGACCACAAGGGCCATCCAGTCCAACCCCCTGCCATGCAGGAACTCCAAATCAAAGCATCCCTGACAGATGGCCATCCAGCCTCTGCTTAAAGACCTCTGAGGAAGGAGACTCCACCACCCTCAGAGGGAGTGTGTTCCACTGTCGAACAGCCCTTACTGTCAGGAAGTTCCTCCTAATATTGAGGTGGAATCTCTTTTCCTGCAATTTGTATCCATTGTTCCGTGTCCTAGTCTCTGGAGCAGCAGAAAACAAGCTTGCTCCCTCCTCAATATGGCATCCCTTCAAATATTTAAACAAAGCTATCATATCACCTCTTAACCTTCTCTTCTCCAGGCTAAACATCTCCAGCTCCCTAAGTCACTTCTCACAGGGCATGGTTTCCAGACCCTTCACCATCTTAGTTACCCTCCTTTAGACACGCTCCAGTTTCTCCACATCTTTTTTGAATTGTGGTGCACAGAACTGGACACAGTATTCCAGGTAGGGCCTGCCCAAAGCTTGTGGCCAGGCCCGATGATGTTGCTAGGACTGCCCTTTCATTCCTTCCTAGGCCAAATGGTGTTGTCACGGAGGGAGAGCTCTTCAACTTGAGGCCAGGCTCGATGGTGTTACTAGGCCTGTCTTTTCACTTCCTCCTAAGCCAAATGGTATAGTCACGGAGGGAGGGCTCTTCTACTTGCCGCTAGGCCCAATGGTGTTGCTAAGCCTGCCCTTTCACTCCCTCCTAAGCCAGATGCTTTTTGTCTTGGAGGGAGGGCTCTTCAACTTGCATCCAGGCCTGATGGTGTTGCTAGGCCTGTCCTTTCACTCCCTCCTAGGCCAAATGACACAAAGAGATAGAAAGTGAAGAAGGAGGCATAAAGAGCAGAACTTGGGCTGCAGAGTTACTGCAAGATATCAAGATGGGTCACTTGTATAAGAGTCTTAAAGAGAAAGCCTTAAAGAGAAACTAACCCAATTGAGGATTCCTTTGCCTACATCGCTGAAAACAAACATATCACAAGGTAAGCCGATGCTCATTTTTCACCACCTCTGCTCTATGTGGCACTTTGCAGCTCAATCAGGAGGCTTGCAAGACAGGAAATCCTACAGAAGAATCCTACCTGATGCCTATGTATAGTAGGACTACCAGGAGACACTCCTCAGTCATAGCAGTCTGCTGTAGTAAACAGGTAGAAAGGCAGATCAACTATTTTTGGATATGGGGACACCTCATGGAAGTATTTATGTGGCACAAGAGTGAATGACAGACTTTCTCTTGGGAACTGTTGGGCTAGGATGAACAGTCACTGTTCTGAGGGGCTAGTCAACCCTGCTTGCTTTTTTATTTTAA
Organism: Urosaurus nigricauda; assembly: GCA_034509955.1. NCBI lineage: Eukaryota > Metazoa > Chordata > Lepidosauria > Squamata > Phrynosomatidae > Urosaurus > Urosaurus nigricauda. The sequence continues at coordinate 135,011,382 of JAOEGL010000002.1, forward strand.
TAATGGTTATATACATGATTGTATACATTTAATATATTATATTAAAATACATTTTTGTTATGCTCTTTAAGACCTGTAAAAATTATCCGTTTGATTGGGAAAGACACCGTAGAAGAGCTGATCTACCGACGAGCGATATCAAAGCTCCAGTTAACTAATGCCATAATTGAAGGAGGGCAGTTTGCACTAAGAACACAGAACTCACAGGAAACAGATGATGTTCAGGTAAAAAAGAAAGCAAATGTTCAAAGCTAGATCCATTTTAATTAAAAAGCTATGGGAAGCAACAATAAGATCTAGCTGTGCTTGCACCAAACAGGGTATATTAGGTGGTTTTCAGGTTTGCAGAAGCTTGTCAAGTTAGCTCACAAATTTTCTCTCTAATTTTGAGACTAACCAGAAATTTGCAACCACACTTAAAAGTTTCAGTTTCTGATAAATTGATTAAGGTCAATTGAACTACAAGAAAACTTTAAAATTTATGAGATGTAAGCTCCCAGGAAATGATACAACCACTGTACCTTTCCTTAATTTTATTCTCACATCAATTACTTTTACCTAACATTTGCTCTTGAACTCAAAATAAAATAGGCAAGTGATGAATCTAATTCAGACACCCTTTTATTATTTATTATTTTGTTTTGTCCTTCTAAAGATTTCAGGGTGATGTACATTAAAACAGGAAGTATGGCTCCTGTTACGATTGTGTAACTATAGCTATAATTCCAGTTATGGCTTCTGAAATCATTTAATTACAGTCAAACTAAGTTGTGCCGTTATTGTGTTACTTCACAAGAAGGTAGTATTATGAGGATTAGATTGGATTAGGTATTGTTTCCCCATGCTAAATCCCTGTTTCTTAACCTGTTAGAACAGTGCTCTGGAAAAAAATTCAGAGCTGACACTTCAACATTTAACCTTCATCCTTCTTCAATTTTTAAAAGCTTAGTGAAATCCTGAAGTATGGTTTGGACAAACTGTTATCATTGGATGGAAGTACCATCTGTGATGTGGATTTGGGAAGTATCCTTGGAGAGACAAGAGGAGGAATATGGGTAATGGATCCTGTGCTGCCTACCACAGAGGGAAATGAAGAACAAAATCTAGAAAGTATGTTGATGAAATTAACATAGATGTTAAAAAGCAACTAGGATCAGAGTTAACCTCCGTTTGGAACTAAAACCAGTTTCTAAACCATAACTCTGTCTATTTATATAACACTGCTACTTTTCTGATCTCCTTGTCATCAGATATCTACTGTTTTGCACAACATTTTATGTAGCTTTTGTGTTTTTTGTGTTTGTTTTTTTAAAAAAAAACTCCAGATTGCTTCCCTGGTGGAAGCAAACATCTCTCAGAACCTTGCTCATCTCTCAGAACTTGGTCTGGTGCCAGAGATACCTGAACATAGTAAATCTGATGTTCCCTCGAACTGAAATGGCTCTCTGGGGGGGAAATCATGAAGTGTAGTTCTATTGACTATTCGGTAAAACTTGTCACTGTTTGGTAAAACTAGACATACACCCTCAGTTTGTTTCCTAATAATGATGAGATGAGAATAAACCAATATAGATAGCTATCCTATCACATCTAGTTTGGAATTCAAAGAAGTGTGGAAGAAAATAGGATTGGAAAAAATTGGGTTCTTCTTTGTTGTCTCTGTGACTTACACAAATGCTTCCTGCACCTGTACAATGCACTTTTCATAACCCTCTAGACTAGAGCATTAGGTAAGTGTTTAGTAGCCCCAGTACATTCTGCATATTGAGATTTTATTCTTGATTTGCATAACTGGAATTACTTATCTGTGGTGTAGTGGTCTGAGCATTGGACTACGACTCTGGAGATCTGGGTTCTGTTCCCACTCAGCCATGGAACCCCACTGAGTGACCTTGGGTGAGTCACCCCCTTTCATCCCCAGAAAACCCCATGGTAGATTCACCTTAGGGTTGTCATAAGTCAAATGCAACTTGAAGGCACACAACAACAACAACAACATTTTGTCTATCCAAGTAGGAGATATCCTAATATTTACTAGCCTTCAGAGACATAGCCATGTTAGTCTGGAATATCAGTATGCAAGGGATCTCATAGTATCTTTGAGACTAACTGAGCAAAATGCAAAATTGTGATGACATTTCCTGAGTAGATGCGTGGCCAGTTTATTGTATCTCCTTTCTAGTTTTCAGTCTGCACACACCACATTCCCAAACTCCCTCTGCCATTGATGTGGTCATTCACCCACCTGGCCTCAGGCAACATCTTTCCTCCTGCCTTTGTCCTTCAACAGCCACAGCTAAAACTGAACTTGTCATCTTTTTACCACTCCCATATGGTTTACATATCCATGGTTATTCATACAGTTTTGTTATAAAAGTCCTTCCTGGGCAATAGTTCATGCATTTGAAGAAGTAAATCAAGTCTACGGTTCTGGTACAACTTCTTTTGCATATTTCGTCTCAGATTTACTAGCCTTGTATAGGTAAGGAAGGAAGTTCTCCTTATCAGTACTAATAAATGGTTTAAGGTTCTGCAAAAATTAGAAAATTATATTCCATTGGTTGTGGTATGAAACAAGATTATATTTCAGGAAACAGTCTTTCTAGATAGAAACCTTGGGCCAGTCTTGTTCCGAAATTGCCAGTTGGAGGATAGTTAAATGTGTATCATACTTTTCTATCAAATGCTAAGGACAGCAGCTTCAATTACTTTTCTTTGTGAGTGTAACTGTTGACCAGGATAGTAGTAGCTTTAGGTTAAGAAAAACAATAAAAATTAATTTGGATTTCTACTGCATCCAAAAACCTTTAGTCCATTAATTGTCTTAATGAAAGTTTTTATCAACTATCTCTTCATGTAGGTGCTGATGCAGACTTTAAGACAGCAGGTTGCAAATAAATGGTTAGATTTTCTGTCCAAAGCCTAGCAGAAGCTGGCATATCTGTTCTCTGCGGCATGCTAAACAAAAGGAAATCTATGAAAGGAAAATTTCTTAAAACAAAGGCAACTTTAAGAGAGATGACAGTGGTGATCTTAAATAAAAATCTCATATAATGTCAGCAGTTCATTTTGAGGTGGTTGTTTCTTTTAAAGGCCACATGTACATATATGAAGGCAAAGACTACTCCAAAGAACTTAGCAAAGAAGATCAGAAGGCCTTTGAGCAGCTGCTAGATTTACAAAATGTTCTCATTGAAGATGTCAGTCAAAAAGGAAGAGCACTGCGAAATAAAGGAGATGTGAGTATAAATAAAATGTGACATTTTGGTTGGTGGTTTGAGGTGAAAGTTTATAACTAGCTAATTTGAATTCTGCATTTATTTAATTTTTTAAAACTTCAGTTCTGGGCATCTTCTCCAGTTAGAATATTTTATTTAAAACAAGGAAATCGTGCATGAAATCTGGAGTAGTTTTACTGGAATAGAAAAAAAATGCTAGGTCCCAAAAACAAACAGAGATAAATGGAAATGCTTTTCCATTCAGTACAGGACTGGGCAACTGTGGAAGGGTAGGGGGCCACATTAGCCCCCCCCCCCCAGGAGACTTTGAAAGGCCGCCTCCCCACCACATGTCACATGTGTCCCCAAATGTTGCATTAGGTGCAACAGGGCAAAGTGAGTGGAAGTCACTTCTGTTCACTTCTTCTTTCAAAACAAGGCCTGAGATGGCCCAAGGTGGCAAGAGACCTCCAAATGTGATGAAAATGCCCACCATACCACCTAGAAGGCTTTGGAGAGTATTTTTGGCATACAAAATTTTTTTGACACACTCACCCTGAGATCCAGAAAAATGGTCCTGGAGCTGCTTGCTACCCATGGACCACACTTTGTCTGTTTCTGATCTAACAGCATCTGGGGCAGATTGACAGGAATTTGCTAAAAATACATAGTGGTCACTGGATTTGGGGGAATAATTTAAGGTACTGGATATGTTCAGCTTGCTAAATAGAAGACTGAGGAATGACATTATCACTCTCTTCAAATACTTCAATGGCTGTCACATAGAGGAGGGGGCAGGCCTATCCTCTGCTGCCTCAGTTATGTGAGTGTAAAGAGTCACACAGTCATTAGTTTTTTAGGATGAAATATGTGATGTTTTTAGCATATATTGTATAATTGTTCTTTATATGTTGTACTCTTGTCTCGATCCATGAAGAGAGGTGGGAAATACAAATAAAGATATTATTATTATTATTAATATTATTATCATTATTTGCAGAGAAGAAAATTAAGACCCATATTCCATTCCCTGAGAGTCTTCTAATCAGCTCACAGTGTTCTTTCCACCATTTCTAAGAGTTTATATAAAGCAGACAAGAGGGAGCTTTGCTTTTTTGGATGAAGAACAGCCTGAAACTAACTTCAGATGGGGAAATGTAATTTATTCACTCTCTTTTCTTCTCCAGGTTCTTGTTTTGGGCATTCAGATGGGTCCTAGTAAAAAACGAAGGAAATTAAGTCCAGAAGAGCTAGAGGTTCGGCATAGGAAACTGCAGGAGGCATCATCAAGGAAGGCTAAGCTCAGGGAAGAACAGAGGCAGAGGAAGGCAGAAACTGAACGCCAGAAAAAGTAAGGTGCTCTGCAGGCACTGCTCTCATTGTGGCACAAGCAAACAAGACCTTTCATTCTACCTGATACTGGATTGGGGCTATATATTTGATGCTACCTCTTACAAACAAGGATAGTATCAAAACTGGTTGCATGCTTTCTCCAAATCTCTTTCTATAATTTCTGTAGAACATCATCTTGTATGCCAGGCATTGTTTTTTGTTTTGCTTTTTGTCTTTAGCTTTGTTTTGTTCCAGGTGTAGTAAATAAAGTAATGGTTCTATACAGAACCTAATACAGTCGGCACTTCACATTTGCAAGGGTTAGGGGAACAAAACCCTTGTGAATGTGGGAAATCCGAAAATATGCCTGGGACAGCTGTCTCAGGCATGGAAGGGTCCCGGAGAGAGCCCACAAATAATGAAATTTGTGAATGTGGAGGAACTTGTGCCATATTTCCCCTGCCTGTCTCATAGAAAAGAAAGAGCAGGGCAGGGGGGGTAATGCTAAGTACCTCATATGGAAAGTATGAATGACTTGCCAATTTTATTTCTCTTTATTTTTATTTACTATTATGTTCTGCTCTGCTGCATCAACATATTTTTATTTATTTTCCTAATAAAGCAGAATGCAGAATCCAGAAAGACTGGCCTTGCATCATCCACAGGCTTATGATTCAAATCTAAAAGCTTTAGCTCAGTTAATGTTTGTATTGTTACTATTACAGAAAACAGTGTATTTGTTTAAGAGGAATAGCTTTCTTTCTTTTTTTTTCATACAGGATGGCCTGGTGGGAAGCTAATCACTACAGATCTTGTTGCCTTGAGTCAGAACAGAGCAGCGAGGAGGAAGAGGAAGAAGAAAGCATGCTGGATGTGCACTTGGACTACACTGACTCAGAACAGGCCTCCATCCACTATATTATGGGGGATGTTACCCACCCCTCAGCAGGGGAAGAGGATGCCATTATTGTGCACTGTGTAGGTAAGTGAAATACACTGTGTTAGAACAGGCATGTTTTTCATGAACCTCCCCAGAATCCTGCTTGGTGGCATTCCTTTCTCTTAATGATATTCACTGAAAAATGTATTCTCCTCTAATGTCTGAAAAGCCAATTTTTTAAATGTAAAATTTCTGCAGTGGCTTTGCCTCTTTATTGTATATACCAAGAGAGTAAGATTGATAGCCCCAGAAATCTATGCAGTACATTCTTCTTCTCTTTGGTGTCTGTGACTCACATATAGACTGTTCTGTGCCTACACAAAGCTAGTTGGAGACTTAGAGCTGAGCCAAGCATTTGGGGTGGGAACATCACCTTACCCCAGTGTGGACACCCAGGTGGGCCACCTGCCTTTCCCCTTGGTTCATTTGTTTGCCACAGCTGCAACTCACTTTGGGAACTTTCCCACCATTTTTGGCTGCGCTATGAGATTGTTGAGCATCCTACTTTTGTCCTTCACCTTTATTTTTGCCATCATTTTCATCATCAGAATCCCCTCTGATTTATTTCTTTATGCAAGCCTTCCAGCTCATGGCACTGAAACCTATGGGTAGTCAGGATAGTCCCAGCTGAGACATCTTGCTCTGTTAACTGCAAAAGGGGTTGTTTGCTTTCCCTGGATATTAAAAAACACTAGCTTAAATATATTGCTAAATATCCAACAGATTGTTAAAACAAAGCCTTTTCATGTTACATCTCAGCTGTTTGTTACTCTAGATAGCCATTACAATTCTTCTTTCATATGAACTGAAAGTTGCCCATTTCTATTTGCAACCATTCAACACGGGCTGTGACTTTCCTAAAGGACATCCTGCTGCAAGAAGTATACCTAGGAGCCATATGGGCACAATCCTCTACCTTTATATGCTACTGTATGCTTGGTACGCAACTGGATGTGAGACTGAGAGGTAATGCTGACTTTAATAGATATGTATCATCATCTGAGACCAGTGATAGCATTCCATCCTCCAGTAACTTAAGTTGTTATTTCCTCTTTCGTTTTCAGATAGAAAGGTGGAAACCCCAAGGACAGGGTTCCCACTCAAAACATTTCATTCAGTTCTAGAAGGACTGGCTCTGCACAGGCACAGAACCAGCCCATTTGGGAAAGTGTTTTGCTTTCTGCACATCCAGCACAAGAATAAAGGAGGCAGATAGTGAAATTATGGGACTGTTTCCAGATGTCTTGATTTTCTGTGTTTGGAAGCTTGTGCTACTTGCAGATCCAATATGGAAAAGCAGTGGGCTGCCAGAGGAGGAATAATGTGCTCTTTGCCTTAGCACTCCATCTATCCTTCCCTTTCACATGCTTTCACTTCTGAGTGTAGAAAAGCAGTGGGATGTCAAAGATGAGGCCAAGCACATTGTTCTTCTCCCAGCAGCTAACTTCCTTGTCTGGTGTAATTCCCAGGCACCTTTGTGAAGAGACTAATGTAATATAAAATTCCATAAGCCATGGAGTATGAATAAATTGCAAACAACAATAAAATGATCATATAAACAAATCTCAACAAATGAGTAAAACCCAAATAAAAATAAATTAAGCAAAAAGTTGCATGTGTAAACAAGACAAATAGGCCAAGAACTTTGCCTACACTTCCAATAATTTCGACATGGCATTAAGCATTCTAGCACAAATTGGAATTAAGAGTGCCCAGCTTTTTGTAATCTTGCTTCGTAAAACCTTTCTGCACCGATACTCTCTTTGTAAAGACAAGGACCACTCTTAGTAACATTTCAGCCTTGGTTAACTAGTTGCTAATCAGTTGCTTTTTTGTACTGCATTCACAAAATCTTAAATCATTTAAAAACAATATTGGTACCTGCGGAATATGAAGCTTCTGAATTTGTATTTCTTGTTCTTCCATTTTGGAAGAAATGCTTTTTCATCTAGAGAATCCTGGAAGTTTGGCATGCAATCGGGGCGGGGTACAACAAATTAAAACAACAACAGTTAAAATAGATCAATCCCAGCCTCCCTCCCCTTAAAATAAGATTAAATTAGCAATAAGTTAAAAACATGGAACACAGTACAAAACAATATGAAAGCCTAAAAATTCTTGAGCTATATAGGTAGAGTTGAAATCATAAGGGTGAGAGCAGGAAAGATTCTAGATCTTGAGTTTGGAGCCAGGAGATGTTAAACACTGTCTGAGAAGGCCTGCCGGAAGACATGCGTCTTTAAGGCTTTTTTAAAGCCATCAGTGGATGCATCTCATCCGGCAGGTCATTCCAAGCTTGGGGGCTATAGCTGAAAAGGCCCTATGGGAGGTCTGCCTTCATGGGCTGTAGCAGGTTCCTCCCAGAGGACCAAAGTGTTCAGGGGAGGGGGTTCATATGGGAAGAGGCGGTCCCTAAGATAGGATGGACCCAAGCCATGTAGGGCTTTAAAGGTTAACACCAACACCTTGTACTGTGCCCGGAAACTGATCAGCAACCAGTGGAGAGACTTAAGCACAGGTGTTATGTGCTCTCTTCGAAATGTTCCCGCAACAATCCTGGCTGCTATATTTTGAACCAGTTGTAGTTTCCGAGTTAAGCACAAGGGTAGCTCCATGTAGAGCACATTACAGTAGTCCAGACGTGAGGCTACCAGAGCGTGTACCACAGTTTCCAGATCCCTCACATCCAGGAAAGGGCGCAGCTGGCATACCAGCTGAAGCTGATACCAAGCACTCCTGACCGTTGCGTTCACCTGACTAGTCATGTGAAGCGACGAGTCCAGGAGTACCCCCAGACTGCTAACAGAGTCCTTCAGGGAGAGTGTGACTCCATCAAGGACTGGAGATTGTATTCCCAAACCGGGTTTCGGGCCTGTGACTGTAAGTACCTCCGTTTTGTCTGGATTGAGCTTCAATTTGTTTTCCCTCATCCAATCCATTACCACCGCAAGACAGTTATTGAGAGGAGAGACACCATCTGAGATCTGAGCAGATGATCTGGTGATGGAGAGGTATATCTGAGTGTCATCAGCGTACTGAAGACACTGAGCTCCATGCCTCCGAATGATCTCGCCCAGTGGCTTCATGTAGATATTAAATAGCATCGGGGACAGGATGGCACCCTGAGGGACGCCACAATTAAGCTCGATTTTGGAAGAGCAACTGTCCCCAAACCTCACCCTTTGGGATCTGCCAGAGAGAAAGGACTGGAACCACCGAAGCGCGGTGCCACCAATCCCCAACTCCCTCAGCCGATCCAAAAAGATGGAATGGTCTGTGGTGTCAAAAGACGCTGATAGATCCAAGAGCACTAGCAGGGTCACACTACCCCTGTCGATACTCAGGTGGAGGTCGTCTGTCAGAGCGACCATGGCAGTCTCAACTCCATATCCTGTCCTGAAGCCGGTTTGAAATGGATCGAGATAATCGGTTTCATCCAAGACAGCTTGGAGTTGGGAGGCAACAGCTCTCTCGATCACCTTGCTTAGAAAAGGCAGCGAGGAAACTGGTCTGTAGTTGTTCCTGTCCAGGGGGTCGAGAGAAGATTTCTTCAGGAGGGGCTTCACAGCCGCCTCCTTCAGACAGGATGGAACAATACCTTCCCGAAGGAATGTTCTCAGTGCGTCCCCTCCCTGGAAGACCAGCCAAGATGGACAAGGATCGAGGGAGCAAGTCGTCTTCCTTGTGCTACAAAGGAACTTGTCCACGTCATCGGTACTCCCCGATTGAAACTCATCCAGTAAACTAGCAACAACGGTACAGATTCTCAAAAATAAATGGAGTGAAGTAGTTTGGATGGGTAGACTAGATATATTCTTGGTGCCTGAGAGACTAAAGATGTTAAAATGTGCTTGTGTAGATGGCCTGTACCTTACAGGGGCTTCATGTCAGGATTTATCTGCTTCCTTCCTTTGGGGTTTAGCTTCTTCTCTACCCTACCACACTAAAGCATCCATGCTGTGTCTAAGGCAGATAGCTGTTAATTCTTTTATTTATTTATTTATTTTAATCTTCATGGGTCCTCATGGGATGAATGATTTTGCTTCTGTGGATGCACTTTCTGGGGAAATTATATGTGGAAAGAGCTGCTATTCTGTCAGACGTTAAAAGTTGAATTTAAAAAAGCAGCCTCCTTTCTCAGTTCTCTTAAATGTAACTCTCTTGTTCAGATGATTCAGGCCGCTGGGGAAGAGGAGGCTTATTTACAGCACTGGGAAATCGTTCTGACCAGCCAAAGAAGATATATGAGCAAGCAGGAAAGATGAAAGGTAAGGCAAATATGGGCAAATGCTTCTTTATTTTTAGAAAATTCTTCCTTTTTACTGTTTTTAGTCAGATTTACCAACATCTGGTATTAACAAGTAATTAAGGTATTCCAGTCAGTAGGTCTCAGTGCTGATTTGCTTTATTTTTGTAGATCTGGCATTGGGAGGAACTCTTTTATTCCCAATCGATGATAAGAAATCCAGAAACAAAGGACAGGACTTGGTAACTATGCATGGAGATGCTTTTCGTTTTCTTTAATTTTAGTCATTTAAAATTTTATTCGATGAGCTAAATAAAATATGCAATAGTGTCATGAAACATGTTACAAAACACTTCAGTAGCAATACAGTTTGAATTTCACAATTTGACATCCATGAAGCTCTTCTGGCATTCTGACGAGATTGTCAGATTTTAAAAACTTGGTGATATACTTACATGGTCAAGAAATGATTTAGGCTGGGATTTTAAAAAAATTTTTTTAAAAAATACCAGAATTCTTTTAGACTTAATCCAGAGGCACAATAGTACTTGCATAATAGTGAGCAAGATGTGTGTTGACAATAAGCTCTAGCATTAGTTTTTAAGTTCCTTGACTGACTTGAAGCATTTATCATTCTTTCCCAGCTGGCACTTATTGTAGCGCAGCACCGAGACCGCTCAAACAACTTGTCTGGAATTAAGCTCCCTGCTTTGGAAAAGGGATTAAAGAAAATTTATCTGGCAGCCAAGAAAAGGGATGGTAAGTATTCATGTCTGAGGACTGGCAAAATGGAACTTGGTGTCCCTCAGTTCACACACAGGTTCCTGAAGGTCCTGTTGAAACAAGCTGAAAATCACAGCTAAGGCATTCTAGTCTCTCTCTAAAGTTCCTGCCATTGCAGGTTTCCCTATGGGAAGACTCCTGTGTCAGCAGCAGTCCCAGCTTTGATGGATAAATGGTCCTTTTGGCATCAAAAGCCTCCAGTGCCTTTTGCAGTGCACCTTCTACTTACTTCTCCTTACCATAAAATGTGTAGTTTTGAAGGTCACTTGAGAATGTTCTCCATAACTAGGAAGTTATCTACAGGAATGTTCCCTGTTGTTTTTTTGCATCTTAACTGCAATTCAGGCAACTTTATTTCTCTTGATCTGTCTCTCAGCAAGTATCCACCTGCCTCGGATTGGACATTCAACCAAGGGCTTTAATTGGTATGGAACAGAGCGTCTCATCCGCAAGAACTTGGCATCAAGAGGAATACCCACATTTGTGTATCCTTGTGAAACACTCTATTATGCTGCTAAAATTGAATACTGTGCTATATTTGTAAAAGCCAGAGAGTGGGATTGGGAATTTGTTACATTGTTGCATCAGTTTAGCACAGGGAATTAGGACCTTTCAGATTTCAAGGTATTAGCCCCATGCTGAGTGACTTCCTATAGATGGCACAGACAACTTTACAAATGAGAACACTGAGAAGGGGAGCAGACTGAGAGAGCCCAGTGGAGGTTTTGTTATCTGAGATGGAAAAATTCCTAATGCATATGAATTAAAGAAGAGGGGTAACTCAAAGGTAGACAAAGGGGCAAAACAGACCAGCAATAAGAGCTGGCATGGGGGTGGCCTGGCATGGCGACTGCATGCCCTGACTCTGTCCCCAAGCCAGAGTCATACCACCCACATGGTGGGCAGCATGGGAACGCTTCGGCAGCATGGCGATTGGACACCACATGCCGCAGGAGCGGAGAACTGCAGCAGCAGCAAAATGGGCACCCTTTCCCCAGAGAAAAAAGGAGCAGCTTTCTGCCACTCCTTTTTGAGCCAGGAAAAGGCCAGATTGGGGCCACGGCCCTGATCCGGTGCACAAAGGAGCGGTGTAATACTGCCCTTTTAGGGCCATCTGTTTTCAGCCAAAGTCAGGTTGGGGAGGGGCGTTAGTAGAATCACAAATCTAATGATAAGATTTCACTGGCTTGTTTGTTCCCATTTCCACCATTGTCCTGCTTTTTAAACTTTTATTTGTACATTTTTATAAACCCAGTCCATGGTTTGACCAATACTGGTCTCCTGACTTCTGCATACTTTTAAAATAGAGCCACTGATTCCTCTGGAAACAGTATTACATAGTGAGATGTTATTCTTCAGGCTTTTCCTGGAATGAAGTAGGACTGGCTTTATCCCTTTCCTGAAAACCCAAGAGCTACTGAATTTTTGTTCCCTATCCCCATTTTGCTGAGGACCAAAGCTCTGGTAAAGATGGAAAAGAGGAAAGGGCCCTACCTTAATATCTAACCAGGCAAACCATCTACTTCAGAAGGGGTTATATTCTCATTTAAGTGCTCATAGGCCAGATTAAACCTAAATACACTTTAACCAGTCTCCTAATGAATACTGTATATGTAAAGGAACAGTTTTAAATATATGTTGTGAGCTGTCTTTGAGTCTCACATTGGGAGAAAGGTGGGAAATTAAATATCACACAGAGCTTGGCAAAACTACGTTTTTTATTACTACTCTCAGAATCTCTGGGAGACTACAAAACTTTGTTTTTACCTCTGGCTTAATGATAACTCCTTAACTTTTCTCATTAGATACTACTATCCTAGGACCAAAGCCACTTTACAGGTATCCACAACATCAGCATCAACTTCACAGCCTTAAAATTTTTCACAATGCAAAGGCTCCTGCCTGCTATTCATTCATGCAATATTTTTGAGGATCTGGAAAGACTAGATACAGATCTGCTTGTGTACATATAAATCTTTCCCCATATTAGTGGGAGAACTGTGCTTGATCATGCATTCAGTTTTTAAGTGGCAGTTCTGGCTGGTACACAGACCTTCCATGACAAACTTGAGTGTTGGGTTGAACATGACCTGCTGGCCTCTGAGCACAGTTGGAGCCAAGCAGCCAAAAAAAGCAGATTAAGAGCAGCATGATAGACCTGTGACTTGGCTTTCCATCTTCTGGCTGTACTTCCCCAGTCTGCAGAACAGCTGATTTTTTTTTCAGAGGCAAGAGATATACATTTTATTTTTTAAAACTGAACTGTTATTTACAGCACTTGAAAGTGACAAAGCGAAAGGCAGATTATTCTATCAATATATAAAAAAGATTAATTCTACAGTCAGCATCTGTACATATTTGTAGAGTAAGTTAATGTAGTCCTGCTTCCAGCTGCACAACCCTCTTCTCAGAGGACAATGCCCTTACACGCTGCAGTCTATGGTCATCCTTTGAATTCCTCTAAATATTTCCTGGTGAATACAAAAGGGGAGAAAAAAGAGAGGAATCCAGAAACAAAGACTGCTGTGGCCTCTGGATAGCATATTCTAGAGCAAAGGTGATGAAAATATGCCCTGTCTTCTTATTGGACTCCTCAGATATAGAGAGCTGCAGTCTAAAAATACCAGATGTCCACACTTTCCTTAACCTTGATCTATAGCAGTTGTGCCTTGCTGGGTTTTTCGTCCTAAATGTATCATACTGAAAATGCTGCTGTATACATCAGCACAGCATCCCATTTCATGGGACATAAAATAAACTAATCTACACAAGGAGAGGTAGGCAAGGCTTTCACAAGAGAGCTGTAGTAGCTGGAGAAGTGCCTCTTAGGCAAACCAGGTCTCATGGCAGCAAAAAGCTATCTCTGAGGAGGAGGGGTGCTAGAATTTGGTGGACCTTAAACCAGTGTTGGCCAAAGAGCATGCTCAGGTGCGTGGCACAGACATCACCCACTTCTACAGCAATGACCCAGCTATTTCAACCTGAAGACACCATCTGATGGTGAAGACATGTTCCTTCCTCTTTTGGTCCTTGCTCCTGTATCCTGACCTGTCTAACAAGCCACATATTCTACTCCCAGAAAAATGAGATTTCAAACCAAAACCAAATCATGGAATTATCAGCTTCGTAGTCCTTGGTGCCAGCATCACACAACTTAGTACTTCAAAGGTATGCAAAACAGAAGGGCCATTCACATTTACTAACAGAAGGACGGGAGTGCCTTGCCACTCCCACATTTCCTCCCACATTTGTCCTGAAACACATAGAATCATAGAGTTGGAAGAGACCACGAGGGCCATCCAGTCCAACCACCTGCCATGCAGGAACTCCCAGTCAAAGCATCCCTGACAGATGGCCATCCAGCCTCTGCTTAAAGACCTCCAGGGACGGAGACTCCACTACCTTCTGAGGGAGTGTGTTCCATTGTCAAACAGCCCTTACTGTCAGGAAGTTCCTCCTATTGTTGAGGTGGAATCTCTTTTCCTTTTCCTGTTCCGGATTCTAGTCTCTGCAGCAGCAGAAAACAAGCTTGCTCCCTCCTCAATATGACATCCCTTCAAATATTTGAACAGGGCTATCATATCACCTCTTAACCTTCTCTTCCCCAGTTCCCTAAGGCGGTCCTCATAGGGCATGGTTTCCAGTCCCTTCACCATCTTAGTTGCCCTCCTTTGGACATGCTCCAGTTTCTCCACATCTTTTTTGAATTGTGGTGCCCAGAACTGGACACAGTATTCTAGGTGGGGCCTGACCAAAACAGAATGGAGTGGCACTATTACTTCCCTTGATCTAGACGCTATACTTCTATTGATGCAGCCTAGAATAGCATTGGCCTTTTTAGCTGCCACATCGCACTGTTGACTCATGTTGAACTTACAGTCTACTTGAACTCCTAGATCCCTTTCACACATAGTTTCATTCAGCCAGATGTCCCCCATCCTATATCTGGCATTTCATTTTTGCGCCCTAAGTGCAGTACCTTACATTTCTCCGCATTGAATTTCATTTTGTTAGCGTTGGCCCAGTTTTCTAATCTATTCAGGTCATTTTGAATTTTGATCCTGTCTTCTAATCTATTCAGGTCATTTTGAATTTTGATCCTGCTACTCCTCCTAATTTGGTGTCATCTGCAAATTTGATAAGTATGCCCCCAATTCTGTCATCCAAGTCATTAATAAAGATGTTGAATAGCACTGGGCCCAGGACAGAACCCTGTGGCACCCCACTTGTCACTTCTTTCCAGGATGAAAAGGATCCATTGTTGAGCACCCTTTGGGTGCGGCCAGTCAACCAGTTACAAATCCATGTAACGGTTACCTTGTCTAGCTCACATTTTACAAGCTTGTTTGCAAGAATGTCATGGGGAACCTTGTCAAAGGCCTTCCTGGAATCAAAATATGCTATATCCACAGCATTTCCTTCATCTACCAAGCTGGTAATTTTATCAAAAAAAGAGATCAGATTTGTCTGGCAGGACCTGTTTCTCTGAAACCGATGTTGGCTTTTTGTGATTATGGCATTGCTTTCTAAATGTTCACAGACTCTCTGCTTAATTATCTGCTCTAGAATCTTTCCTGGTATTGATGGCAGACTAACTGGACGATAATTGTTGGGATCCTCTTTTTTTCCCTTTTTGAAGATGGTGACAACGTTTGCCCTCCTCCAGTCTGCTAGGACTTCTCCTGTTCTCCAGGAGTTCTCAAAGATTATTGCCAATGGCTCCGATATTACATTTGCCAATTCTTTTAATACCCTTGGATGTGGTTCATCTGGTCCTGGAGACTTATATTCATTTAGATTAACCAGGTATTCCTGTACTGTCTCTTTACTTATTCTGTGCTGAAATTCCCCCACTCTGTCCCCTTCTTCACTGTCCTCAGGTTGAGCACCTTTTGCCTTTTCTGAGAAGACTGAAGCAAAGAAGGTGTTGAGTAATTCTGCCTTTTCTCTGTCCCCCGTTAGCATTTTGCAATCTTCTGCACGCAGTGGCCCTACCGTTTCCTTCCCCTTCCTTTTGCTTCGGACATACCCAAAAAAGTCCTTTTTATTGTTCTTAACCTCTCTAGCAAGCCTGAGTTCATTCTGCGCTTTAGCTTTTCTGACTTTACCCCTACATGTGCTGGCTATTTGTTTGAATTCCTCTTTGGTGATTCCCCCATTTTTCCATTTCTTATACATGTTCTGTTTAAGGCTTATCTCAGTTGAAAGTTCCTTAGTCATCCATCCTGGCTTCTTGAGACACCTCCCATTTTTCTTCCTCATTGGAACTTGTTTGAAATTGTGCTTTCAGTATCTCCCTTTTGAGAAACTCCCATCCATCTTGAACTCCCTTCTCTTTTAGTTTTCCTGACCATGGGATCACCTCCAGTATTTCTCTAAGTTTATTGAAATCAGCTCTCCTAAAGTCTAGAATGTGTGTCTGACTATGCCTGGCTTCCCCTTTCCGCTGTATAACAAACTCCAGGATAACATGGTCACTTCCCCCTAAGAATCCAACCACTTGCACCCCATTGACTAGGTTTTCCCTGTTGGTTAAGATCAGATCTAAAATAGCTGATCCCCTTGTTGCCTTTTCCACCTTTTGGACAATGAAATTGTCTTCCAGGCAAGTGAGGAATTTGCTAGACCTTGAGGATTTGGCTGAATTTGACTTCCAGCAAATATCCAGATAGTTGAAGTCCCCCATCACTATTACATCTCTCCTTTCTGAGTGTGTGGTCATCTGTTCTAGAAAGGCATCATCCAATTCCTCCATCTGACTTCGGGGTCTGTAGTAGAGTCCCACAGTAACATCCCTGTTGTTTCCCTCTCCTTTAATTTTTATCCAGATGCTCTCAACTTGGCCTCCTGTACTGATGTCTTGGTTCTCTTCACTGGTGTAAATATCCCTGACATATAATGCTTTTCCTTCTCCTTTCCGGTTTGGCCTGTTTCTCTTAAAAAGTTTATATCCCTATATTTCTACATTCCAATCAAGAGACTCATCCGACTAGGTTTCAGTGTTGCCTATTATATCGTATTTGCTTTGTTGTGCTAGGAGTTTGAGTTCATCCTGCTTATTTCCCATACTTTGTGCATTAGTGTAGAGACATCTAAGAACATGTGTTCCCTTTACTTGCTGTCTGTGCAAATTTTTTTGCTTCCCACTGTTGGGTCCTTGCACTGTTTGCCTTGTTCCCTTTATGTCAGTTTGACTATTTTCTCCAGCCCTTTTGCCTTCCAGAATAATGTCTCCCTCCCCCATATAACTCAGTTTACAGCCCTCCTGATCAGATTTTTGAGACTACTGGCAAAAACGTTTTTGCCAACTGGCGTGAGATGAAGCCCATCCTTTGCCAGAAGTCCCTCCTCATGGAACCGCAGCCCATGATCCAAGAATCCAAACTGTTCTTGGCGGCACCATCTACAGAGCCAGTTATTCAGCTCTGCTATTTTCCTCTCCCTTCCTGGACCATGCCCTTCTACTGGGAGAAGAGATGAGATGACAACCTGTGCATCCATCTCTTTTAGCTTCCTCCCCAGAGCCTCATAATCCCTTATGATATTCTGAAGGCTGTGCCTTGCAGTATCATTGGTTCCCACATGAACCAAAAGAAAGGGGTATTGATCAGTAGGCTTGACAAGTTTTGTCAGCCTCTCTGTCACATCACGGATCTTTGCCCCAGGGAGACAACACACCTCCAGAGACATCTTGTCAGGCCTACAAACCACTGCTTCTGTACCCCTCAGCAAGGAGTCCCCCCCACCACCACATGCCTCCTCCAAGGCTTAGCAGCGGCTGTTCCCTTTGGTGCTATTCTCAGGCTCCCCTGCACTGTCCCTGACGTCTGTCCCTGCTGCTTTTCCTCATCATCTCTGATAACAGAGAGAGATTCAAAGCGATTCTGTAGCTGCAAGCTCACCGAACGAACCGTGGTTTCCCTGCTTCTGTGTGTGACATTCCTCCAACTATCTACTTCTGTTATGTGTGAAGTGACCTCTTCTTCCCCAGCAACTTTCCCTGTGTGTTAACTGTCCAAGACCGTCCAGTCCATTCTGTTCAGGAGAACCTCCTGCTCTCTGTGATGCTGAAATGTAGACACCTGGGCCTCCAACTGCTAAACATAAAAGAAGGAATCACAAAAGACAGAGAACAATGCCATGATTCCTTTCCACTAACATAACTTTCCATCCTTACACATATTTATTTTGGTTTAACAGATCAATACAATTTTGGTTAAATGCAAGTCCACTTGGTTTACTCCTAGTACTTCCACTGGGCCACACGGCTATTTCTGTTTGTCTCAGATTTGTTCACCTTCATAAAAGGAGGCTTTGTGTAGCAGAAGTTGAACAAAAGCAAACAGCTTCCTCAAGAAAACATGAGGCTAGAGCTTATCAGTCCCAAGATAATACCTGAAAAATTATCTCAAACAATTGCATAATTCTGATCATTTTGTGCACAGAGCATCCACACATATAAAACACCAGAAGGCAGCACTTGAACTGCAAGGTACAATACTGGGTGTACTACAAATTGTCAGCAGCACTCACACCACAAGGCCTTATGCAGTACAGACACAGTCCACAAGTGAAAGTCCTCTGCTCCTGCAACAAATGAAAGAAATCACTAGGAAAAGTCAGACTGATACTGAAACTGAAGAACAGCTGCAAAGAAAACTCAGAAATGGACAGCATCCCCTCAAACCTAGATAATAAAAGGTACCCAAAGTAAGAGTTGATGGCCTATTTACAGTGATAATATAGCTCGGGGAAAATACAGAAAACATATGGCTCTATACTCTTGAGAAGTGCACAGCCAAAAGCAGTGGCCAGAAACATTACATAGTTACATCCTACTCTGGGAAAATTGAACACTGCACCAACTCCAGCTACAGTATTCTTCTAGAGGATAACAGTGTTTTGGTTCCTCTCCTAAACAACCTTCACACAGAGCCCTGGAAGAATGCCCGTGACTACTGCAAGACATACAGATCAAGAAGTCAGAGCAGCAGATTCAAAAGCCTTGCCAGTAGTTCTTTCAAGTGATTCTGGTGATTATGCTGCCGACATCCCCTTTGAGGAAAAGATTACATCAGAATGGGCAACAAATAAAGCCCAGCTGAATGTAGATGGGTTCATGGGTAACATTACACTAATACTGATGATTTGAACAGAATTTCAGTGCAAAGCCCTCCTCCTAAGCACTGCCCAGCTGGTAGAGAAGTGCATAAAATGTATACCAGATTATCAAAGTAGCAAACAGCACAGAGTACTGTCCAAAAGTTGATGTTACTGATGCTTGGCTTTATAAGGCCGAGACCATTTCCACCGGTCAGGCTTCCGTTGTTTGTGAAGGCGCCCAATGCTGACCCCTTGCCATCTGTGTACAGAGATGTTCTTTCTCCTCTACAAGGCTAGCCAACATTCTTTCTGTGCAAGCATGGAGATTAAGGTACATACATCAGTCTTGAGCTTCTTCCTTTTTTCCATCTTCTCCTTTAGACAGGCTTCATAGTTGGCAGTTTCAGTTTCCATACACCAGCAGTGCTAGCAGCTTTTAGAATACTTTTCCCCACCAGGGGTATCACTAGACTGGCCAATTCCAGTCTTCTTCTTGCTATCATTTGGCTCACTCAAGTCTCTCTCGTCTAGCGTAACAACTGACTGAATCTCTTCATTCACTTGTTAGAGGAAAGGGAGCTTTCCCTACTATCTGTGATTGCTAAGTGATCCAAAAACACCATCCTCCTTTAGGTGCAGCAAACCTGTGCTGATTGACAGGACCCAAATCTCTCACTGCTCAATTGTAGCGTATACAGCCCACACGTAGCAAATTGTCCTCAACCCCAAATAGCACCTTAGAGATGTGGGAGGTGACAGGGCTGGAGGGGCGAGTAGGAATGGCTGATCGGATGGGGGAGCGGAGTGGGGAATTGAAGGCACTCCCAATCTTTGAAGCAGTGTCTCTGCTCTCTTTGCTGGGGGTAGGAGATGGCTGGGAATGGGCAGCCACTGGTCTTGATAGACAGAGGAATGGAGAGGTCCTTCTGTGTCTTCTTCAGCTTCTTGGTGAGGACACTGATTGTGTTGGGCTGCAGCATGGAGAGCTGGCCATCTGCACTCCCCATGTGCTCATGCTTCACCTGGCCCTTTTGTAACTAATGGCAGAATTGGCATTGCATACTTCCTCTTCATCATCATAGTCATCCTCATCATCAGAGTACTGCTGGTGTTGCAGCACTGAGACCCAGCTCCTGCCCACCCCTGCTGCAAGATCCTCTTCCTCCTGCATGGGTAACTTGGCGTAATTGTGATTATCCAGAAAAGCTGGAAGTCTCTGCACAATGGGATTTGGGTTGGACAGTGTCCCATTTATACTGCTCGCATGTGGCTTACTGCCCAGCTTTGACTTTCTGGGAGGGCTTTGGGTTGAGGTGGGTGGATCCTGGCCTCCAGGCCCCTCTGTAGCCCTTGACATTTGCTCTGTAGATCATAGATTTCTTCAACTTGCACCCCCTTTACACCAAAATCCTCTAAGAGTGTAAAGAGCCCAGGGTCGCTCTCCAGCTCCAGCCAGCCTTTATTCCAGAACAGCTGGTTTTTTTATATCTTGGTTTAAGTTTTTTCTTCCTAGATTGGTTTTTACACTCTTATTAAAATGTACAGTGAATATTAAAAATGACAAACTGCCTCTTTCTGTAATAGGTGTCTACTTGAAGTAAAATAACGTTACCTACTCTTCTACAGAATTTGAGTCCTTCTCTTTGAAAAGCAAAATATGGCATGGGTTTGGGAACTGAATGGGCAATGTTTTCTAGCTGAAAGCAGTTCCCAAATGACAGTCAAACACTGTAGGACTTGCAAAACGGCTTATTGGTTAAGCTGGTGAAGAGTCACTGGTACCAACTGCTAAGTACAAGCGCATATTCTTCTCATTAATCAGAGAAATCTGTGCACTGTTGGATTGTAACATTCAAGGCAGTTGCCACCAGTTTGTGACTGCAAAGAACCAGCCAAGCCCAGAAACAGATCAAATTGTGGTGCTGTTGAACCCATGGCAATACACTCAACTGCATGTCCACAGTGCTTTAAGATATCATATTTAGATGATGCAAGCACAGTTAGCCCTCTATATCCATGGATTCAAGCATCTATGGTTTGAAAATATTTTAAAAATATTGTACAGAAATTCTCAAAAGCAAACCTTGATTTTGCCATTTTATGGAAGGGACACCATCTTACTGTGCCATTATATTTGAGGGGACTTGAGTATCCACGGATTTTGGTATCCATGGCCGGGGGGGTGGGGGGATGTCCTGGAACCAAAGCCCAGTGGATACCAAGGGTCCATCATAGTACACAAATTTTCTTTTGAATAAAATAAAAAACCTTTGACTCATGGTGACCCTACAGATGAGACACTTTCAAGCTCCACTATCCTCTGCTGCTCTGCTCAACAATTTTAAATTCATATTTGTGACTTTCCTAATTGAGTCCATCTGGCATGCGGTCTTCCTCTCCTCTGCTGCCCACTACCTTTTTTTTAAGCTTTATTGCCTTTTTGAGTGAGTCGTTCTTTCGCATGATGTGACCAAAGTACAACAACCTCAATTTTGTCATTTTGGCTTCCAGGGAGGGATCTGGTTTTAATCAGTAGTTGACTAACACAGTTGTCATGGGTGAAGGCACATCCACCCTCTGTTGAATATTTCTTCCTGTTTCTCTAATCTACATTTGTACTCCTGGCTGGCAGTGAGGAGGAAGGGCTTCCCAAAGGGATTGCCTGGCCTGCCTCTTCTCACAATCCAGCAAGAAAATGATCAATCCAGGCCTTTTAAGATAAGGACCTGCATGGTGTAGTGGTCTGAGTGCTTAACTCTGGAGGCCAGGGTTTGAATCCTCTCAGCCATGGAAACCCACTGAGTGACCTTGGGCAAGTCGCACTCTCTCAGCCTCAGAGGCAGGCAAAGATAACACCCCTTCTGAACAAATCTTACCCAAAAAACCCCCAATTTGATAGGATTGCCATAAGTCAAAAATGGCTTGAAAGCACACAACAACGAGATGATAACACTGGACAACTTGAGGCCCTCCACATACGAATGAGTTACAACTCCCAGCATATTTGTCAAGTTGGTGTATTATGACTAGTATTGCGAATTGAAGTCCCAGCAACATCTGGAAGGCCGCAAGTAGCCCACTGTACTTTCAAGAAAGTGAAGTGTAACCCACCAAACCTCATCCTATATAATAAATCAGTTCTAAAGGTGTCACGTGAAGCTTGCTGCAAAAATTCCAATCTCAGGAAATTACTAATTTTTTTTTTTTTAGTCATGTTTGAGGGAGGAACACAGTTCTCCAGGCCATCATTAACACCAAAGTCCCAAAATTATTATTATGGCTGTCCAAGGAACTGTCCAAGGACAAGCCCAAGCCGGGCAAAGACCACAGGGATGAGAGTTGGAGAAAGAAGGTGAAAATCCCTTCTCAGGGTGAAGCAGATGGCTCTTCCTCCGTTAAGGAGTCCAGCTCAAAAGCCTCTGCCAAGAGGAAGCATTCTGCTGAGGGTCAGTCCCTCCGGAAAAAGCGCTCCTCTGAGGGTGAAACCCTCCGTAAAAAAGCCCGCTCCGACTCCGATGTGGGAACCGAGCTGCCATGTGCTTCGACACCGAAGCAGACTCCCGCTACCAAGAGGCTGGCCTCCGTACCGACCGCCTCCTTATTGAGGGAGTTGTCGCCTCAGGCCCAGCCCTCCCACCGGGAGGTGTCTGTTCCTCGCAGCCTGACTCCTGCCCAGCGCTTCCCCCAGCGAAGCCAGAGGTCTCAGAGGTCCCTGACCCTGATGGCGGACTCGGATGATGCGTGCAAATACTACTACAACAGTGAGTCTGGGAGGTATTTTGTGGCTGTGGATCCATCTACCCTCGACAGACCTCAGGGTAAGCGTTGGCGTCCACTGGATGTGTCTGCGACGGTTGGTGGCGAAGCAACAGCGACTGTCTCCACCGGGCAAGAGGAGGCCCATCAAGGGGATGCTGCCACCCAGACGGCTTATTCCCCTTCCACCTCAGTGTTGTGTCTGCAGACCAGATCGGACTCAGAACAAGAGGCCTTGGAGGAAGAGGGCTTGGTACTGTCGCCACTCGATACCAACACCGGACAGGAGAGGCCCCATCCTGTCCATGGATTCTACCAGCCTGGCTTGGTCTCCCCTATGGACAATGTTGTTAATTTTGGCGAGCACCTCATTAAGATGGCCAATGCCCTCGAGCTCCAGGTCACCCGTTCGGAGCAGGAGGCTCTGGACCTGGTGGAACGGCATGTCCAGGGATCAGCACCTACTCTGGCGGCGATTCCCTTTCTCCCGTTCATGGAGAAGATTGCCAAAAGATCTTGGCAAAACCCAGCGTCGGTCCTGTCGACTTCAAGGAAAATTGACACTCTGTACCACGTTGCTCCTTCTTTGGCTGAGTGGATACATTCGCACCCGCCTCAGAACTCGGCCATTGTCGAAGGGTCCCAGAAGTCCTTCACTCCCAAGACTTCTCCTTCGCCCTCGGATCGTGAGTCCAAGAAGGTGGGCGGATTGGCCAAAAAGACTTTTGAGGCGTCAGCGTTGTGTCTTTGGGTGTCCAACTACAACACTTACATGGGGGCCTACGTCCAGTATCTAATGGAAAGACTGTCCTCTTTGCTGGCTGAACTTCCCGAGGACAAGAGCCCGGCGGCTCCCCAGCTGAGAGACGAGGCCCATGCGGTTGCGGGTCTGATGATCACCTTTGCCAGGTACACTACTGACTGCTCAGCTAAATCCATAGCCTCCACGATTGCCCTCCGACGACACGCCTGGTTCCGTGCGTCGGACCTGAACCTGCAGGCTAAAGGTGCTATCGAGGACATGCCATTAGACGGCAAAGGGCTCTTTGCCAAGGACACCGACGAGTGGCTGAACTTCAAGTACCGTATGAAGTCAGCGCGAAGAAGCATGGTATGTTCATTTCGCAGCAGTCCTTTTCCAGGACGCGCTTTGGAGGTTTAAGGTCTTCTGTGGGGCAGGCCCAGAGACCCTTTGGCCAGGAGAGACAGTACTGATGGCAAGACACCAGGCAAAGGTTCTCCTCTCCATCTTCTTCCTTCTTGGGACGGCAGATGTAGTCTTGGTACCGGAGGCCCTTCTCCAGGAAGTCGGACACCAAGCCGGGTAAGAAGGGGCAATGATGTGTTCCCGCGTACTCCGTTGCCTCCATTGTCCACCCCTTCTTTTTGAATTTGTTGAGGCCCTTTGTTGACATCTGGGCCCAAATTACCAACGACTCCTGGGTTTTGTCCATCATAGCCAGGGGTTACACCCTCGAGTTTGAAGAGCTTCCTCCTACGGGATCTTTTGTTTCCACCCCTCCCTCACCTACCCTTCTCGATGAAGTACACGCTTTACTACAGAAAGGGGCGATTTCCTCGCTGGACTCTTCCCAGACACACCGGGCCTTCTTTTCTCGGTACTTCATGGTACTGAAGCCGGATGGAGGACTGCGTCCCATCCTAGATCTTCGAGACTTGAACTCTTTCTTGATTTACAAGAAGTTTAGGATGGTGACTCTTGCCTGCATTTTACCTCTTTTGCATCAGGGCCTGTGGTTCGCCACGATAGACCTGAAGAACGCTTACTTCCAGGAAGCTATTCGAGAAAGACACAGAAGGTTCCTCTCCTTTGCCATCGGGACGAAGATGTTCCATTACAACGTCCTGCCTTTTGGCCTGGCCACGGCACCTACGGTCTTCACCAAGTGCATAGGTGGTCGCCTACCTTCACCAGCGAGGGTCAAGAGTTTTCCCCTACCTAGACGACTGGCTCTTCGCAGCAGACTCAAGAGAGGACCTTTGCCAGGACATCTCCTTTGCTGTCTCCCTCCTGCAATCTCTCGGGTTGGTGCTAAACCTCGAAAAGTCCCACTTGACCCCGGTCACCAGGGTCAAGTTCATCGGGGCAATCCTCGATTCCGATGCTTGTGTTGCATATCTGCCAGAGGACCGTTTCCAGTCCCTCTCCAAGGCCATCCAGCATTGCTGCTCCAACAGACGGGTTCAAGCCCAAGATGTCCAGGTAGCACTCGGACATATGGCCTCCGCCACCTTCGTTACCCCGTGGTCAAGACTTTGTTTTTGACCCCTTCAGTCCTGGTTCTTCTCCGTCTTCGACCCGTTGGTCAACCCTCCAGGAAAGTGGCTCACGGTACCAAGACCAATCGCTCAGTCCCTGTCCTGGTGGCTAGACTCCCAGAATGTCTGCACCGGCATGCCCTTTGTGTCTCCAGATCCGCAGGTAGTCCTCACCATGGATGCATCCATGCACGGCTGGAGAGCCCACAAAATGGGACTCCCCATAAAGGACAAGTGGCAGCTGTGTCACCAGGATCTCCACATCAACACCCTGGAAATGCTGGCTGTGGAGAAGGCTCTGAAGGCCTTCAAACCCGAGCTTCTCGGCAAGGTAGTACAACTTCTGATGGACAACACCACCGTCATGTACTACATCAACAAGAATGGTGGCACCAGGTCTCCAGGTCCCCAACCTTGCTGGAAATAGCCCTTCGCATCTGGCATTGGTGCATTCTGAGGGACATCATCCTCTAGGCAGTTCATCTCCCTGGAGAAGAATCAGCAGGTCAGATTCGCAATGCCACGAGTGGACTCTGCATCCCGAGTCGGTTGTGGACCTCTTCTCGAGATGGGGCACCTCTCGAATAGACCTGTTTGCGTCGGAGGCCAATGCACACTGCATCCGTTTCTGCTCCCGAGACCAGTCCCGGCGCTCCCTAGGGGCTGCCTTCCTCCCCAGCTGGACGGGGGAATTCCTCTACGCCTTCCCTCCATTCCCACTCATCACGAGGGTCGTCTCCAAGATGTCGAGGGACCAAGCGGACGCCATCCTGATCACCCCTTGGTGGCCCAGGTAGCCGTAGTTTCCGTCCCTCCTTCACCTGTCTCGGAACCGGTTCCTGAGGATTGAGCCGAGGCCCGATCTGCTCACTCTTCAGGACAGTCGAGTCCAGCATCCGGACATCGAGGACCTTCCTCTGGTGGTGTGGAGAGTCCGGCCTTAGCGGACTTTCCAGCGGCGGTGAGGCGTGTGATCTTGGCAGCTCACAAACC
Source organism: Urosaurus nigricauda (assembly GCA_034509955.1). NCBI lineage: Eukaryota > Metazoa > Chordata > Lepidosauria > Squamata > Phrynosomatidae > Urosaurus > Urosaurus nigricauda. The sequence continues at coordinate 135,037,033 of JAOEGL010000002.1, forward strand.
GGCGACCAAGAGGTCCTATTCCTGCAAGTGGCACAGGTTTCTCCGTTTCCTGGCTTCGAGAGGTCTTTCTTCATCCAGGGTGTCGACACTGACAGTGCTGGAGTTCCTGATGACACTGGTGGAGTCGGGGCTGTGCCTTAACTCCATCAAGTGTTATTTGTCTGCCATTTGTTCCCATTTTCAATTTGATGGGAAACCTTCCTTTCTCAAGGACCCTCTGGTAAAGGGGTTCTTGAAGGGCTTTAACAACCTCCATCCGCCGGCCTCGGTACCAGCACCGCCTTGGAGCCTTGAGGTTGTTTTGTCTAGTCTTGGTGCTAAGCCCTTTGAACCCATGGCTACCGCTGACCTCAGGCTGCTTACTTGGAAGACAGCCTTTCTGGTAGCCATCACTTCAGCCCGCCGGGAAGGCGAGCTTTGTGCCTTGCGGAGGGACCAGCCTTTCCTTCGGTTTCACAAGGATAAGGTTGTCCTCCGTACTGACATTACCTTTTTGCCTAAGGTAGTGTCTGCTTTCCACATGTGCCAAGACATTGTGCTCCCGACCCTGGCCCCGAACCCGACCACCAATACCGAGCACCGTTTGCACTCTTTGGACGTTAGGAGGGCTTTGGCCTTCTATTTGGACAGAATTTCAGGTTCGAGTCACTCTGATAGACTGTTCCAGTGCTATTCAGAGCCTAAGAAGGGACTACCTGTGACTGCTCAGAAGTTTTCCAAACGGGTGGCCAGTACCATCCACCTCTGCTATGAACTGTTGGGTAGAACTCTCCCTGCCAGGGTCAGGGCACATGCAACTAGGGCGGGTAGCGACATCCTCTGCTTTTTTGACTGGAGTCCCGCTGAAGGATGTCTGTAAGGCTGCTGTCTGGTCCCAACCAATTACTTTTATCAAGCACTATAGGTTGGACACCAGGGCAAGGACTGATGCAGCCTTTGGCAGGGCAGTGTTATTGTCTGCTTTACACTGATGTCATGTTTTACCATGTCATGTTGTATATGACCTATTGCATTATTTGTTGCACTAGTCTTGCCTATTTCACTTGATCTTGCGTAGCATCCAGGCCTGGGTGCTCTTGTGGTATATTTCCTGTTGCAATTATGCACCATGTGTATATTCTACTCTTTGAGTATTTGGGTTACATCTCTGCTCTGTGAGCAGTTGTTCTACTATTGTTGTTTTCTATGCTTTAAATAAGAACCACACAAGGTTGAGTTCAATTTGACCATTTTTATTGTGGACCAATAAAGGTTCTTTGGTTCATCTTACAACTGTTGTCATGACACTCCCTCCGCCGCTTACCTAAGCTTGCTAGTCTAACCCATTTGTATGATTCGCAGAGACCACGAAGAAGGAGGACAGGTTGCTTACCTGTAACAGTATTTCTTCGAGTGGTCATCTGCGAATACATACAAATCCCGCCCTTCCTCCCCTCAGTGTCCTGCTGAATATTGGTTCTGCTCCTCCGTCACTTTGCGGTGGAAAAAATTAGGAACTGGGGAAAAGAGCGGGAACTGGGCTTATATAGAGGAGGGGCAGAGCTACCACCAAAAAGATGCAAAAAGTTTCAAGCCTTTTTCTGCCCAGTGATTCCAGAGAGTTCCGAATTTGACTGCGCAGGCGCAGAAGAACTCATTTGTATGTATTCGCAGATGACCACTCAAAGAAATACTGTTACAGGTAAGCAACCTGTCCATCTGACATGTGGTCTTCCCCTCCTTCTATGCTCTAGCTTTCATAACATTGTTTTTCTAGTGATCCATGTATTCTCATCATCTGGCCAAAGTACGACATCCTTGACTTGATCATCTTGGCTTCCAGGAAAAGTTCTGGTTCGATCTGTTCAAGAACTCATTTGTTTGTCTTTTGGGTTGTCAATAGTATCCTCAAAGATATAGCTGTGTTAGTCTGTAGAATCTGTATGTAGAGAGATCTTTTAGCACCTTTGAAAATAACTGGAAGAAAGAAGTTGGCAGCATGAGCTTTCCTAGACTTCAGTCTACTTCCTCATATGCTTTTGGTGGAGTGGAAGCCAGGGACAGATATATCCATAAGTATGTAAGAATGTCAATTCAAATTCAATATCCTGAGTATGGAAATGAAGTAGCAACTCCAGTTTTAATTTTGTGAGCAAAGACATAGCCATTGGATATGGAAATGAGATGGCAAGATGAGTTTCGCCTTGGAAAGTAGCCTGCAGCTGTGGAGAACAGAGTGTAGGATGCCCTCCTGAGGACAGGGCCAGAGAGTGTTGAAATGTGTGTACTGTAGTGAGCCAGGAAGCCATTGTTCCTGTTCGATCCATTGCCGAGAGACTAGTTTGTGGATGAACTCGTTCTGCTGTTTCTCTTTCCAATCTATCCTTGTAGTTCATTCAAGGACTGCTGTTCTGAGGTCTGAGATGGAATGTGTATTCCCATTCCTAATATCTGATTTATGTCCTTTTATCCTCATGGTATCCTCAGTCCTCTTCATCTAACAGTGTACCATTTGCTGTCAATTTCAACTTTTGGCAACCCTATAAATGAGAGACCTCCAGTATCTCCAGTCAACTGCCCTGCTCAGGTTTTGCAAAATCAGGGCCATGGCTTCCTTAACTGAATTGATCCATCTGTAGCACAGTCTTCCTCTTATCCTACTGCTATCCATTTCATTTTTGTTTTTCCCCCAGGGATTCACATCATCTCATGATATGTCCAAAGTACAACAGTCTCAGTTTAGTCATCTTTGTTTCTTGTGAGAGTTGTTTTAATTTCCACTAAGCCCTGATCATTTGTCTTTTTAGCAGTCCACAGTATCTGTAGGATTCTTCTCCAGCACGACATTTCAAATGAGTTTATTTCTGTCAGCTTTCTTCACTGTCCAGCTCTCATATCCGTACATGGTGATGGGGAATACAATGGCTTGGATGATTCTAACTTTAGTACTAATTTGTATATCTTTGCTCTTTAGTTTCTATCATGAGGTGATATGATAGCCCTGTTTAAATACTTGAAGGGATGTCACATTGAGGAGGGAGCAAGCTTATTTTCTGCTGCTCCAGAGACTAGGACCCAGAATAATGGATGCAAGCTCCAGGAAAAGAGATTCCACCTCAACATTAGGAGGAACTTCCTGACAGTAAGGGCTGTTCGACAGTGGAACACATTCCCTCAGAGTGTGGTGGAATCTCCTTCCTTGGAAGTCTTTAAGCAGAGGCTGGATGGCCATCTGTTGGGGATGCTTTGATGGAGAGTTCCTGCATAGCAGGGGGTTGGACTGGATGGCCCTTGTGGTCTCTTCCAAATCTATGATTCAATTATTATTTTCTAATTCCTTCATAGCTGTCCTTCCCATTCTTAGGCATCTTATTTCCTCATTGCAATCACCACTCTGGTCAATGTTTAATACTAGGAATGGAAATTCTGTTTCGATTTCCTCATTGTCTAGACTGAATGTATTTTTTCTGTGGTCATTATTTTAATTTTCTTTATTTTCAATAGGTATTTATTTTAGCAGGCAATTTAATATATAATCATGCTAGGATGGCTTTCATGTATGGCGGGGCATTGGTTGTGCCTTTTAGCTTTTGTATGTTTTTATGTGGCTTTGTACAGTTTAAAGATGATTTTAAATGTTTTTGTTTTTGGTGTAATGTGTTTTTTTGAAATGCTTTTTACCTATGAGCTGCCTTAGGTCCCTTCTGGGAGAAAGGCGGCATACAAATGAAATAAATAAATATGGATGGATGGACCTCCCAATCCTCCTGATGGACACTCTGCTGATGGAGCTGAAGGCCAAATCTTCTTTTCCTGGGAGATGGAAGCACACTGGCTTTAACTTCTACACCTGAGTGTTTTTATCACTTGCCTAAACCACAATGAAATTATGGATCACACATCCAAATGGTTTAAACTGCCCTGTAAAAATTCTCATTCAGTGCTTAGCACTTGTGTCGTTCCTTGTTATATCCCTGCTTTTGAGCCTGTGGTTTTATTTTTACTCTTACCACAGCATTAAAGAGTGAGAGATATACCTAGTTTACACAAGGACGCAGATGGTAGCCTTGTGTAGCATTGCACTTTGTGTGCCTTTAAGTCATGTCCAACTTAGGGCAACCCTAAGACCAACCAATTGGGGTTTTCTGAGTGCTGGGAGTGTGTTACCTGTCTATAGTCAGCCAATGGGTTTCCACGGCCAAGCAGGGATTTGAACCCTGGTCCCCAGAGTCACAGTCCAAGGCTCAAACCACTATGCCACGTTGGCTCCTTAGTGATGGATTTGGGACTCCATAATCCAGAGCATCCATCCCTGGCTGCAATTTATGGCTAGGACAGTGTTAACAAAACAGCCATCACCCTGTAAAGAAACCTTGCTAAAAAAAACCCATTATGAAAACCTTTATAGGTGCCATTATTAACCTTTATTTATATAGTGCTGTAAATTTACACAGTGCTGTACATACAATCTTAAATAAGACGGATCCCTGCTCTCAGGCTTATAGTCTAAAAGAGACAACACAAAAGGAAGAGAGGAAGGTGGTGGGAAAGGGGGTGAGGTCCAGTGGTTCTCTCCCTCTGGGGCCTGGACCAAGGCAGATGGACTGGAGGGAGGGCACGGCTTCTTAATACATAGTTAGAAAGAGGCATCCTGGGGCAGATGGCACAATCCTGGGAACGCTTCCCTAAACAATATAGTCTTTAACTTACTTTTGAACCTGGTTAGAGAAGTGATGAGGCACACATGTGGGGGAAAAAGGTTCCAGGAGTGAGGGGCAGCAAGTGAGAAGGGACGAATCCGGGACAGGACAGTGGAAATCCTAGGCTGGGACAGGAGAGCTTGACTACAAGAGCAGAGGGTACAAGAAGGAATGTGAGGAGAAAGAAGTTCAGACAAGTAAGGAGGGGCCAATCCGTGAAGGGCTTTGAAAGTCAACAGCAAAAGCTTGTACTGGATGCGGAAGGGGAAGGGGAGCCAGCGAAGGGAGGATAAAAGAGGAGAAACATGGTCAAAGCGGCGAGCGGATGTGATAATACGTGCAGCTTAGTTCTGGACAGAGATTAGAGGATGGAGGTGAGAGAGAGGAAGCCCTGTCAGAAGAAGGTTACAATAATATTGTCGCGATACCACTAGGACATGGACCAGAGTCTTGGCGGTGGAGGCTGAGAGGAAAGGATGGATTTTAGCAATGTTGTAGAGAGAGAATCTACAGGTCTTGGCAGTGGCATGAATCTGGGGAATAAACGACAGAGAGGAGTCAAAAATGAAGTCAAGACTGCGGGCTTGCTGAACCGGTTCAATAGAAATGCCGTCAATAGAAACAGAAAAGCAGTATTGAAGGGTGGGCTTAGGTGGGAAGACGAGAAGCTCTGTCTTAGACATGTTGAGCTTCGAGCGCTGATGCCGCATCCACTGAGAGATGACAGCCAGAGGAGATGAAACTTGCTGGAAAGATACAGCTGGGTGTCATCGACATACAGATGATAGGAGAAATCAAAAGAACTGATGAGTTTACCAAGGGACAGTGTGTATAGAGAGAACAGAAGGGGACCCAGGACAGAGCCCTGAGGAACTCCAACAGATAAGGGGACAGAGGAGGAAGTCATAAGTTGCCATAAGCTGGAAATGACTTGAAGGCACACAACAACAAAACAAAAACAAACCATATGAAAATTGGTGAAGTTCCTTGAGTAGGAAGAGCCAGCATGGCTAGTGGTTTGAGCACTGGACTATGACTCTGGAGGTCAGGGTTTAATTCCCAGCTTGGCCATGGAAACCCACTGGGTGACCCTGGGCAAGGCCATAGCAAATTAAAAAAAAAATCTGAAGAAACCTCACTTTATTTATTTATTTAAATCCTATGCTGCCTTTCTCCCCAGAAATAATAAAATGTAATAAGGTTGGGGATAGGGAATTAACAGGGTGTATTTTAATTGAATGTGATATTTTATTTGATGTTGTGAGCTGCCTTGAACCTAAGGGAGAGGCGGCATATAAATAAAAATTTAATATTATTATTAAAGGGACCCATGATGGCTCGCAAGAGAAAAACATTAAAACGTCTCAATAATTAAAATAAAATCCATCCAATTAAAAAAGTGTAAAACCTTGTTAAGAAAACCCATGATAGGCCCCGTTAGGTTCGCCATAAGTTGAAGGCCTTGAAGGCTAGCAGCAGCAGCAATGTCTTGGTCCCGTCACGCTCTCTCAGCCTCAGGGGAGGGCCCTTCTGAAGAGATCTTGTGTGGAAAACGCCAGGAGAGATCCCCCTGAGGTTCACCATCACTGGGGAAGGACTTGAAGGCCAAGAAGAAGAAGAAGAAGAGCAGCAACATCTTGGCCGAGTCACACTCTCGGCCACAAGGGAAGGCCCTTCTGAAGAGATCTAGAAGGCCCCATGAGCTTGAGGAGGGGGGGGAGGGGGAGGAAGAGGAGTGCCAAGGGCCCTCAGGAGGAGCCGCCCCCTGAGTGAAGGCCCGCCCGAGTCACCATCGCCAGGAAGGGAAGGGAAGGGAAGGGGCAGAAAGGAAGAAGGAGGGCGGTGGTGGCGCCTCTGCCGCTGCCTCTTTCTTCTGTCGCCCTGGGTACAGGAAGCGGAAAGACTAGACGCCACTAGGACTACTAGCGCCGCCGCCGAGGCAGCAGCAGCCCCTGACTGAGGGGACTCCTCCTCCTCCGCAGGAGCCCAGGCAGCAGCAGCAGCAGCAGCAGCAGCCCTCCTCCAGCCACAGGTCAGTCGCGGGGACCTTCCTCGCTCTCTTCTTCTTCCCACCGAGTCCCTTTCCTCCCTTCTTTCCTTCCTCCTTCACTCACCCCCTTCTGCTTCTATTTCTCTTCCTTCCTTCCTTCTCCTCCGGCTCCCTCCCCAAAGAGAGCCTCCTCCTCCTGCTTCCTTCCGCCGCGAGGGGGCTGCTCTGTCCCTCCCGGCCTCTCCGCGGGGGCTGCCCTTGGAGACCTGCTCCCTCCCTAGTCCCTTCCCTCCCTCGGCCTCTCCCTCTCCTCCCCGGCCCTTGTGGGGAAGGGAGGCTGACGCGTGTCGGACCAGGAAGGCGGCGGGGGGGGGGGCTTCCAGTGGGTGGGCGTGGGGCTGGAGGGCTGGCAGAGAAGGGGGACACTGGGCACCAGGGATGACGGAGGGAGCCCCCATGGCCCAGCCTTTCCTGGAGGGTGGCTTCTAAGAGCTTTGAACTTTCTTGGAAATTATGTTCTGTTTGTTTGTTTTCATGGCAGAGTTGGAAGGGCCCCCGAGACCAGCCACCCAGCCTTGCCCCCTTCTGCCACGCAAGCCCTCCCTCTGACCAGTGGCCACCCAGGCAACTCCATCCTGCCCTGCAGGAATACAGGACATACAGCCCTAAAGTTGGAAGAGGGAGACCCCATCTGCAAGGGCCACCCAGCCCAACCTCGTTCAGGCATGCAGGAGCACACAGTCAAAGCACTCCCATCCAGCCTCGGTTTAAAAACCTCAGCATCCTCCAAGGGAGTGTCTTCCACTGTCGGTTCTTACTGTTTCTCCTAATGTTAAAGTGGACTCTCTTTTAATGTACCCTGCATCCATTGCTCTGGGTCGGACTTTCTGGAGCAGCAGAAAACAAGTTTGCTCCATCCTCAATATGACATCCCCTCAGATATTTAACCATGGCTAACCTTCTTAACCTTCTCTTCCCCAGGCTTAAACATACCCAGCTCCCTAAGCCTCGCCTCATAGGGCTTTGTGATTTCGTAGAATCTTTGGTCAGGTCCCACCTGGAACGTTGTGGGCACCACAATTCATTCAAAAAGGATGTGGAGAAACTGGAGTGGGTCCAAAGGAGGGCAAATAAGATGGTGAAGGGTCTGGAAACCATGCCCTACATTATGTCTTCCGGAGGTTGCCCATACATATACAGTGGTTCCCTCCACATTTGCTGGGGTTAGGGGTGAAGGACCTCTGTGAATGTGGAAAAAACGCAATTTAAAAAAACAACAACACTGTTCTTTTCACCTAAGAGAAAACCTCTCTAGGAATCTCCAGGTGCTCCAATGCAACTCCATGGTCAACATCTCCCAACATGTTGGGAGGACCTATAAATGCCTACAGAAGCATTTTCTCAAGGAGGTTCTAGATTCTCCTGCATAACTCCATGATCAACTTTTCACAGAATTGCGCTTGAGGATCTAGAGATTCCTACAGAGAACATATTAATCAAAACTGCAAATAATCAAATCTGCAAAAGTCAAAGCCACAAGTGTGGAGGTCCAGCTGTAGTCACATACCAAGAAGGGTCTTACAGAGTCACACATATGATGAAATAGTCAAGGGGGGAAAATTAAAGGTACTAAAGGTAATTCGGAATAGCCAGGGGAGGGGTGGACATTGACAACATATGACTTGCAATCTCACAACTGACTTTTTGGACCTGGGAAGTTGTGCACTTACAAGGTCATTGGTGGGTTTCCCCTTTCAATGGAAAGGGACGGGTTGGGGACGATTGCCATGCAAATGACTATGGCCAACATCTTTCCTTATGTAATCACAGTTTAAGAGCTGCATGTAGTAATGTCCCTAAACTCTAAATCAGTTCCAAAAAGCCAGTGTTAAAAATGCTTTTAGTTTGTTCATTAACCACAAGTTGACGTAGTTCCCTGAATTGCATTATGAGGTTAGTTTAAAACTGGAAACATGTGCTTCTAATCTCCTTCTGTCTGGCATGTGCCAGGGGAGGAGGTGGCATGGAAATTTTAACAGGCATTGCAGCTTGTAAAAGCAACTTGTAGCACCTTTGAAACCTACTGAGAGGAAGAAGGTGGTAGCATAAGTTTTCATAGGCTATGAAATGGTAAGCTATGGTTTAGCATCACATCCAAATTATCTGCATAGATATCTTAGGTTGAATACCACTGTGCTTTCAGTGGTATTTTGTGCAGGCTTCTGAAAACTGAGTCAGGCTGAATGTGCTGCTGGAGGGGGTTATTTTTTAGCCTTCCCACCATCCATTGGCTCTTGTCTGTTGTCTTTCCTATTTTGCAGCCTCTCTTGGCTGCCCTCCCCCCCTTATTAACATTCCTCCACATTCCTCTTTCTTTGCTCAGTTAGGGTTGGGCATTTGACCGGTTAGAAAAGTTTGGCTCTATTGAGTAGTCAAGTAATGATCAAATACTTCAAAGTATTAACTTGAGCAACAAAAAGAATACTGTATATTCAAAGGGCTCTTTCAGCACCTTTGAGACTAACTGAAAGAAAGAAGTTGGTAGCATGATGAGCTTTTGTAGACTACCAACTACTACTAACTTGATTCTGCCAACTTCTTTTTTTTAAGTTGGTCTCAAAGATGCTACAATATCCTTTTGCATGCTGATTTTCCAGGCTAACACAGCTATGTCTTTGAACAAAAAGAATACTTTAATAATCAACAGCCTTTGTGCTTACGTTAATCAGAAAAATAGATTATATTCTGTGAAAGAGTGACATTTGTTTGGTTTTTAAAATGGAAATGTGTGATTTCCATTGAATATATTTCTCCTTGAATATATATATTCAAGGGGAGAAGGCCTAAATACCTTAAAAGCACCAAATTTTAGAAATTAAGCAGGGTCAGCCCTGGTTAGTACTTGGATGGGAGACAAATTTTCTCTGAAAAGTCAACATGGCTTTCAGAGAAGCAAGTCATGCCAGACAAATCTGATCTCTTTTTTTGATAAAATTACCAGCTTGGTAGATAAAGGGAATGCTGTGGATATAGTATATCTTGATTTCAGTAAGGCCTTTGACAAGGTTCCCCATGACATTCTTGCAAACAAGCTTGTAAAATGTGGGCTTGACAAGGTAACCGTTACATGGATTTGTAACTGGTTGACTGACCAAACCCAAAGGGTGCTCAACAATGGATCCTTTTCATCCTGGAGAGAAGTGACAAGTGGGGTCCCACAGGGTTCAGTCCTGGGCCCAGTGCTATTCAATATCTTTATTAATGACTTGGATGACAGTATTGAGGGCCTAGTTATGAAATTTGCAGACGACACCAAATTAGGAGGAGTAGCTAATACCCCAGAGGATAAGATCAAAATTCAAAATGACCTGAATAGACTAGAAAGCTGGGTCAAAGCTAACAAAATGATATTCAACACAGAGAAATGTAAGATTCTGCACTTAGGGCAGAAAAATGAAATGCACAGATATAGGATGGGGACCACCTGGCTGAATGAGACTACATGTGAAAAGGATCTAGGAGTCCAAGTAGACCACAAGTTGAACATGAGTCAACAGTGCGATGCAGCAGCTAAAAAGGCCAATGCAATTTTAGATTGCATGAATAGAAGTATAATGTCTAGATCAAGGAAAGTAATAGTGTCACTCTATTCTGCTTTGGTGTCAGGCCCCACCTGGAATACTGTGTCCAGTTCTGGGCACCACAATTCAAAAAAGATGTGGAGAAACTGGAGTGTGTCCAAAGGAGGGTGACTAAAATGGTGAAGGGTCTGGAAACCATGCCTTATGAGGAACCATGCTCTATGAGGAACGACTTAGGGAGCTGGGGATGTTTAGCCTGGAGAAGAGAAGATGTAGAGGTGATATGATAGCCCTGTTTAAATATCTGGAGGGATGTCACATTGAGGAGGGAGCAAGCTTGTTTTCTGCTGCTCCAGAGAACAGGACCCGGATCAATGGATGCAAACTCCAGGAAAAGAGATTTCACCTAGACATTAGGAGGAACTTCCTGACAGTAAGGTCTATTCAACAGTGGAATACACTTCCCTCGGAGTGTAGTGGAGTCGCCTTCCTTACAGGTCTTTAAGCAGAGGCTGGATGGCCATCTGTCAGTGATGCGTAGCTGGACTGGACTGGTTGGCCCTTGTAATCTCTTCCACCTCTTATGATTGTATGATTCTAAATGCCAGGTGCTGTAGGCTGTGTTTCAGAGGAAGAACTGGCCTTTGCCTACAAAAACCTTATGAAATTCATTGGGTTGCTATAAGGCTGCTGGCAACTTCAATGTGTGTACATGCATATACACAGGCATGCACAGGTAAGGTTGCTATACATGTGAGCATTTCACCAAACCATTCTCTGGCTGTTTTTCCTGAAGCATTATACTCAGCCTACAGACACAATACTTTCAAAATAAGAACACACAGGCAGAAATACAGTCAGCCCTCTATATCCACTGATTCTTTATTCACTGATTATCCATGGCTTGAAAATAATCCCCAAAAAGATGCATTCTGAAAAGCTAAACTTGATTTTGCAATTTTATGTATAGGACACTATTTTACTGTGCCATTGTATTTAATGGGACTGGAGCATCCAAGGATTTTGGTTTCCATGGGGAGTCCTAGAGCCAAACCCCAAGGACCAACTGTACTATAAGGCAGCATCAGCTTTTTAAAACACATCAGATCATGTGGAGGGAATTCCTGGTGACCAAGTTGGTGTCACAAGTGGTCTGAAGGCAATGAATGGCCTTTGCCCTGATCACTCCTTAGAGAAAGCCCTGCAATTGGTAGTCTAAACTTTCCTAAAATTTCAGGCTTGTTCATTCCTGCTTCCATGCAGTTATATTTGATTGGTAGCCTGCCACCTGCCAGTAACAAATCCATCTGAGTTGAGTGACCTGCACCCTACATTCAGCCTTTCTTTGCACTGGTCTTAACAGATCTTGGAGCAATCTATTCCCCTTTCATACAACTTTGCACACAACATGGCTGTTTATCCTCTTTCGAAAAGACTTGTTGTTGTTGTTGTGGTTGTTGTTGTGTGCCTTCAAGTCATTTCTGACTTATGGTAACCATAAAGCCATGGGGATTTCTTGGCAAGATTTATTCAGAGGAGGTTTGCCATTGCCTTTCCCTGAGACTGAGAAAGTGTGACTTGTCCAAGGTAACCCAGTGACTTTTATGGCTGAGCTGAAAATCAAACACAAAGTGGAAATACAACAATTCATAACTTTTAGCAGGTATATATTGTGTGCAGTTCAGTCTTAAATGATGAGAATGTAACACAGGATGGAAATTGTGTGGCCTTCATGTTGGACTGCAGTTCCCAAGAGCCCTAGCCAGCATTGCCAGTTGTGAGAGATGTCAAGAGCTGTAGTCATCACCCTTTGGAGTGCTACCCGTCAAGATGTGACTTCATCCTCTCTCTTCTGATTCATGTGCCCAAAGAGAGTGAAGGGTAAATTGCATTAAAAACTTAGAGCTTTTCTAATCTGGCAGGACCTCTTCCAACCAACTATTAAAGGCACACGAGCCCTGCTGTGAGCCTCAAGGCACCCTAGATATCAGTCACCAGAGCAAGACAAGATTTGCCATGGTGGATACACCATTTCTTTATTTTCTAGCTTCCTGTTATTAATATTTCCTTTTCCTAGGTTTGCGCTGAAGTTTAGGGAAGCCAAAAACTGAAGAATAACATTCCTGTTTTCTTGGACCTGTGGACGATCAAGGATCTATTTATTTCCACCAAAACTCTTTGTTTCGACTTTGTGGCTCTTCCAGGTTCAAGACGTGGGCTGCTTTCTGTTGTCCTGAGGCTTCCCTTTGGCCATGGATACGGAGTCAACCTACTCTGAGTATTCCCACTATTCAGGTCACTCCAGAAAAGCTCAGCGACAAGGGTATGGACACTTTCTCATGGTGATTCTGGGTTAGAAATCATGTTTTTTTCCAGTTGAGTAGTGAAATGTCTGTGCTGCATAAGACTTTTGGAAATGATTGCCACTAAAATCCAAAGAGAGGACTGTCTGTCCGCAAGAGACCCTGTCCTTAGTTTTCTAGGGAAAAACCTGGTTCAGACACTGTGATTGGACTAACATAGTTTGGTACCCAAAGTGCTCAAACAGTTGATCCTCCAGATATACAGCAAGCAAAAATAATTAGGCCTGCCTTTGTTTTATATCAGCTTCATAAAGTGTGTTCTTGCCTGTAGGGTGTAGTAGTGTCTGAAAGTAAAATAATGAACGTAGCATTAGTTTATCCATTTAGATACGATCTCACTCTTTCTGCAATAAACTGCAAACCCACAACAGATCACTATTTGTCATTTGATTTACTGGTCTCCTTTTTGCAGACCATGGTTTGTTGCACTGCAATTAAGCTTCTTTAAACAGAATCTGATATGGTATTGGAATTAAGTCATTACTGTACCACTGCCTCTTATACTGATTCTTCCCTCATTCTTATTTTTGGTAGTACTGTGAATTTTTAAGCATCCAAGAAGATGGGTTATGTCTGTAAATGAACCTGATGGTGACCTTTTGGGGGCTCCTGGTTTTTATTTTCTTTTTTGTAACATAAACTTATTTGTCATATTATCTGTCATTTAGTGTATACATGATGTATACTACCAAAAAAGATTTTTTTAATTTTCTAAAGAAGGACATCCTTCATTGCTCCCAGAAATTTGTAGGTCTAATTCAGAAGATTTGTGTCAGTTTCTTTATAAATCTTCCTATTCATTCTGAACAACTAGAGCTACTTAAGATCATTAAGTAAGCCCTGTTTGACAGCTGTATAATTTAAACTACTTTCTCAAGAACATGAGGAGAGCCATGTTGGGTCATACCAGAGGCTTGTGCAGTATAAGCCAAGATTCTGTTCACAGTGTGACTGTTCAGGTTTCTGTGGGAAACCTGCTAGCAGGACATGAATGCAACAAAAAAGTACTTTTTTGCCTTGATGACACTGCAGAAAAGCTTCTTTCTCCACACCATGCATAGTTTGGTACTATATATTTCTATCACATTTCCAGTTTTTTCTGAAGTAAACAGCCCCATACATTATAACCTTTCTCATAGGGCTGTTCCTCCAGTCCATTGCCCTTTTCTGCATACCACAGGTCTAAAATACTCATTTTCAAGTGTGGCAAGTAGAACTATGCATAGTGTTCCAGATGTGGTCGCAGTTTTGTTAATGGCAGTTTTATTTTTAAATCTCTTCCTAGGTATACCAAACATTTAATTTTTCTCAGTCCAGCACAACCCCTAGATCTCTTTCTTATTCAGTCATTGCCAGTTCAAATCTCACCAGTGCATTTGTGAAGCTTAACTGTTATTTTTATTTTGCCTGAGCATGTATAACTTCATGTGTACTTATAGTTAATCTCATTTGCCATTATTGCTAATTCTACCAGTTTGGAGACATCCTTTTGGAGCTCCCTGCAATCCTTTATTATTCTGATCACCCTTGGATCTATCCTGTTTTGGAAACCTTTCCTGGGGCAAGAAGTGACATGTCAATCCACCTTTCAGTCTCACTCTCTTAGAGCAAGCTAAGTAAATAAACATGTAGGTGTCTTGAGGGCACACTCCTCAGAGCAAACCTGGCACAGTATCTTGTTTTTAAAGGCTTTCTAGTCTGAGCATGGTGTGCCATTATTTTGAGCAACGTCATTGTCGGCTTTGTATTGCAATTGCATAATTGCCTTTTTTTCTTATCAAACTGTAAATTGGAAAGATGGAAAGCATGAAAAACCTTCCGTGAACACTTACATTTGGTATATCTGTGGGTTTGGATGTTGATGTGGTTTGCTTTCAGATGGTTCATTATCCAGTTGAGAAAAATGGCAGAATTTTCCAATATTTAGAGCCAATGATTCCCAAATAATCTAGCAAGGTATGCTATGTTATTTAATTTGTGTTCCACTTTTTCTCACGGAGTAAGACCCGAGGCGGCTCCCGGAGTATGTACCTGGAGATGCCAAGTGTCATTTGGAAGATTTAGCCACTAGCTGGGACACATCATCATAGTGTGCCCCCCAGTGCCATGCTAATCCTTCTTTTTCTCAGAGGAGAGTAGACTGAGAAAAGACACATCATATTTCTTAGGCCAACTTAAATTTCATGGCACCTGGGGCGGGGGGGGGGGGATTTCAGGAACATCTACTCTGTCCAGAAAGCACACCACAATCCCCAACCCTGACTGAGTCAGAAAGGAGACAAAACACCAGAGCCTGGAAGAATTATCTTTTTGCACCAAAATGCAAAGAAACTTCACCACCAGCAGCACAGCTGTTCTGTCAGGGATTCTGAGAGCTGTAATCAAAAGGAAACTTTTTCCAAGTTCTTAGAAATATTGTTGTTGTTGTTGTTATTTTTATTATTTCTTATCCACTTCTTCCCATGAATCGAGGCAGGGAACAACAACAATTAACAGATAAACAGCATCAGCTAAAAAACACAGTTAAAACAAACATCAATTTAAAAGGACATGTATCAAAACAATCCAAATGTAAAATTCATCATTTAAAATTCGCTAATTTAAAATCATCTGGATAAGCCTATTAATAATAACATAATTATTAATGTTAATAATAACATTGTTATTTCACAGTTGCAAAGAATTTGGAGCCAGTCACAGGCAAAATAAGGCTAACATTTACTGTCAAGTTAGCGAGTCAAGTACTGCACCCTGAACTTAGAGAGTTTGGAAAGCACTGCCTTTAAGAATTGGCCAAACAATCAATAGATATAGGTGTCTGTGTCTGTGTATGTATGTGTATATATATATATATATATAGAGAGAGAGAGAGAGAGAGAGAGAGAGCAGTAGAATTTCTGTTTGTTCAAGCAAAAAAAAAAAAAAGTCTCGGTAAACATATTTTATCATGTCATAGGCTTTTGAGAGTCATAGCCCATGAGATGACCTCTTTAATAAACTTCCACTTTTTGCATGGCCCTCATGTACACACCTATAATAGGTATGATCAGAATTCTGGAATCTTTTTTCTTCCAAAGAAAGAACCATTTTTTGCTTTTTCAAAGGGTTGTGGTTGCATTCCAGGCCAGGGTTATCTCCAAGGGTTATCTCCAAGTCATCATAGGTTGCGTTTGACAGGGTCTCAGGGGAGGAAGATTAAGTGACTGAACAGCAGCAAGGGTCTGCACAGAAACACCCAGTGTCAAGTAAACCTTGGACTTGGAAGGTAGCAGCTATTCAACAATGGAAGACTTCAGGCAGTTTGGAGGCACAGGGTGGAGTGATGTAGCAGTACCAGTAGTGGCTGTTTTGCTTAGATGCAATCTCTTTCCATGTCATAATTAATTCTGTCAGCTCAGAAATCCCTTCAAGTAAAATGTGAAGTTTTTTCCAGTTTTACAACCCCACTGGAGTGCTACTAGTTGCCTACTCTGCATGAAAATCTTCTGAGCCTTGGGCAAAACCACCTGATTCCCACCCTACCCATCTGCAGTAAGTTGCATGAGGTCAGTGAGGATCAGCCTAAATGTGGGTTGGGGATCCAGGTGCTACTGAGACAGGAGAACCTGGACCAACTCCAGGGTCAAGTGGATGCTGCTTCTACTGCTTCTCTTTGCCTTATGGGGTTTGTAGTCTATTAAGAGCCCATGACAGAAGAAGTGAGACCTGTCAATCTGATTCCAAAATATTTGAATGGCTTGCCCACTTGATTTAGTGGTTGGGGCCGCAGATTATAGAGATGTTGTCAGTCGGGATCACTGGAGGTTAAAGAAATGGGATCCCATCTGTCATTCCTCACTCAGTTCATCAGAGCTGTGAATCCATGCCCTGGCTGCACTTCCTTAGTAATCCTCTTAAACATCTGCCAGAGGAATTGGGTTACTGTTTGTCCTCTTGTTCATTTTCTTTCTTTTCCTGCCCCCACACATGCACATTTGAAATGCATTGGCTTTGGCCAAAAAAGTACTTGGAAAGCTGCCTCTTCTTTTTACTCACTGGCTTTGTTGGCAAACTTTGGCTGAAGAACCAAAGGATCCACTTGTGAAACCTCTTTCTTCCTCTTTTAATGGAAAAGGAGCCGAGACAGACACAAATTGCCACAGAGTAAAGATGTCAGTCGCTCGGAGAAGTCTGTTACCATTCAGGCGCCACCTGCAGAGCCATTGTTGGGGAATGATTCTTCTCGGGCAGAGGAATGCCAGGTAAGTAATAAGACAGGTGAGGCAAACCCAGGTAATGAGGAGAGGGTTTTGCTCTTGCTGTATTGCTTGATATGTTCCTCCCCACCCTCCACATGTTTTTAAGAAGATGCTTTGCTTAACACTTGATGTTCATCCTGGTGTACTTCAAATCTGATTCTTTCTTTCTCTCTTTTTTCTTTTTGATTCTAAAGCTTACAAAGCCAGCCTTGGCCAACATGCCAGCATAATCACTCATACAGAATGTCATATTTCTAAATGTTCTTCACCAGAACACTAATGTTTGGTTGTAGCTAGACCCAAGGTGCTATGATATAAATGGCAGATATGTGAAAAATACATTTTGGCTCTCTTCTGGGTTGACTGACAGTTTGCTACTCCCATAAAAGCTGAGGTCTTCTGACATCACACCGCAGAATAGCTCATTTCCTCTGTACCACCTAACTAGGGGCTTGAGGCCCAGTTTGCACACAAGTGCTTACCTTCTGCCTTGTTGTAATGGTCTCATGATGAAATTTATCTACATGTCATTCTTGTGATTGGGTCAAACAGAGGCCTGATTCATTTGCTACACCAGGCACGTAATGTGGAGTAGTTTAAGAACTAAGCATGTATTTGACATAAGAACCAAAGGCTAGTGTAATTTAAGTGACAGAGGTGGGCTTTCTTCTGGGGGACTGAGATTTGCCTCTTCTTCTGACTCAATGGGCAAATAGCTGTTTTGCATCTTCAGTTTGCTAGCCATAAAATGGGAGTAATGGTGATATGCCTCAATGCAAAAATACATAGCTCATTAAAAGGGCTATGAAAACCTTTACTAGTATACCCTTATCTTTCCACTATTATGAGAGTATTGCAAAAATTTATCTAATCCAAAAATGTTTTCTAAATGGGTAGAGGATAAAAAGGAAGCAGCAGCTGCCTTATTACATCTTCTTGAGTATTTCCCTTCAATTTAAAAATTGTGGCTTCTGACTAACAACGTGGGCTTGAGCTACCTAGCAATTCTATGGCCTATTGGAAGTGTAATGGGATTTAGAATGTACTATAAGAATCTTATATCTTTCATCAATCTAGTTCTTGAATGGTAGATTCTTGATAGCCTGCTGTAAACTGATACTGGTAATGCTTCTGGTAAACATTTGTACGATAGCCATTTCGCCTGTTACAAAATAATAATGAGTTTCTTTCAGGAAGTCACATGCTGCCCCATGTGGCTCGCCACATGCTATGATTGTTCATATTCTCTCATAGCTCTGTATGCTTTTTGTACAGGCCCAGTTTCCCCAGTGCTTCACCAAGGTCTCTGTATACCTTCATCTCATCTATGCACTGAGACTTTATATTTTGACTCCTTAGCTGAACCTGTAACCTCCTATTTTAAGATCTCTTTATCCTTGAGAGAGGCAGTTTATCTTCTGTGATTTTTAGTTCAGATAAGAAAGGGGCTATGTAAAGTGCAGAGCACTATACTCAAAACAGGTTGAGCAGTTGTTGTTTTTGTTGTTTTTTGGATTTCAAACCCAAAGTGGATTCACCAACCAGTTAATGTTGAAAACAAAAACCACCACTAACTGCTTTATCACACTAGGGGGCAAACAGGATTTAAATGAGAGTTAAACAAGAGCTAAACAGGAAATGTCCTATGATAAACATCAGGCATTTCCTGTTTAACTCTTGTTTAACACTTAGGCCTGGAGCTCACCTTATTTAGTTGTTTGTTCAAACAACATGCCAGGGGAAGGAGAAGCAGGGCAGTCTTGACCATCACCACCCCATTTCCCTGTTGTTCTTGACATGTTGGAGGGATGAGTGAAGATCTTATTTTACTTATACAGAGTTCTAGATGGCAAAACCCCTGAATGCTCCCTGCTTCGAGTGTGATCCTTCTCATTTCTGGAGGGTAGTGTTGGAGAAGGGAGGAAATAGTATGTTTGTCTCCATATTCTTCCCTCTCAAGATGTTTAAGCACAGAAGAATCGTCTTAATAGAGTAAGTTCTTCCAAGGCTGAATGGGCATGCCTTTCTAATTAGTTGATTTTAACAGCTGACAAACTATTATTCAGTCACAGTCAAAAATATTGTATGCCTTTGAAATAAGAGCCCATACACTGTGTTGTGAGAAGTGTTGGATTATGACCAGGGAGACCCAGGCTCAAATTCTCACTCAGCCATGAAACTGGTTAGGAGACATAGGTCTAATAGAGCCTTATCAAGTCTAACCTATTTCTTGAAGTTGTTAGGATAAAATAGATGGGGGAGAAAAACATATGTATGATCTCCTAATAGTGGATGTGAGGAATAAAAATAAACACATTGTAAAAAACATAAGGTTAAATGCAATCTCAGCTAGAGTATATATAGTGAATTAATGGGACTTACTATAAAGTGTTTACTGTATGTCTCTTCCATTTGAAGCTAAGAATTGCATTTAGCCTATAAATTAAGTCTACTGTTTCAGAATTATAGCTTATCTAATTTTTTATAATTATATATAATTTTATAATTATCTCAAGTGTCATAGCTATTCATGATTATGTTCCTTGTATCGTATGATATAGATTTAAAAAAACCTATCAAATACTTGACAGCTATTTTAATTTTTTCTATTGACTGGTCAGCTATCCAGTCCTAGCATGCCTGCCTTATCAGCCTTTTAAAGTTCTTTGAGATAGGGCTGATGTAGTAGATATTAATACATTTGGATATGTGAAGTGCATTTGACCAAGTCACTCACTGAAGACTCCTGAGTAAATGGGAGAAGAGGACAAGTGCTTCTTTTAAATCAGTGACAGCTTAAGGAGTGGCAAGAAGAGGACTGGAATATATGGAGAGTTTTTACAGTGGAGGGAAATAAAAGGTGGGATCCCAAAGAAGCTGTATTAGTGTTATTGCTCTGCTGTGCTTGTACATATTCTGAAGTTAGGGATGAGCAGTATACCGTAGTCAACTGGATTGTGCTAGTATGGCAATTGATCATTCTGAATGGCAAAATTCCAAGTAGCCTCTGAAGATATTTGAAAGAATCTTCCCTAAATGGGTCAATTGACGAATGATGACGAGGAGACTTGATATAATTGCATATTGAAACTTCGCATATACACAGATGATGTTTAACATGGCTAAGGTAGATACATCCCTGTGCATTTCTGCTCAGTGCAGTTTCTCTCAAAAACAGGAAGGTATGTCTCCTGTGCTACATTATATTTATATTGAAATGTATTCAATAAATACATTAAAATAACAGTCCTCTACTACAGTAGAACTAGATCTTAGTCAAAAACAATGTTGGATGAAAACTGAACATGTTGTCCTTTTGGAAATAAAATGTTTTCTTCAAAAAATAAATTTGACTAATTCAAAAAGAAAGGAAACTGTGTAGCCTCTTTTTCATTACAGCTGAATCTGGTGGCGGTGAAGGTCAGCTGAAGAACCTGAGAAAAGGCAGGATCCACTGGAAATGCAGTGCCCATTTCTTTAGGGCATTATCCCACTCAGTGTGTGAAGTAGGGTGCATAGCTTGTGTTTGTCCCTACTAGCCCTGCAGCTTCCAGTACCCATATATTTGAACTGGGGAACTGAGAGTGCATATTTCAGGTGACAAAATGGGAGATATCTGAAGGTGTCCTGAATGTCCAGAGCTGGTACACAACTGAGTCATCTCCTTTTCCTTTCAGGATGACAACTGGGGTGAGACCACGACAGCCATCACAGGAACCTCAGAGCATAGCATATCCCAGGAGGACATTGCCGGACTCAGCAAAGACTTGGAGGACAATGTTGGCTTGGACTGCAAGCGCTACCTTGTCTTAACATTGGCTGCCATCTTGGGCCTTTTGGTCTTCCTGACTCCCATTGCCTTTATCCTGCTCCCCCAGATCCTGTGGAGAAGTGAGTTGGAGCCATGTGGCACAGCTTGCGAAGGACTCTTCATCTCAGTGGCTTTCAAACTCCTGATCCTCTTGATTGGCACCTGGGCTCTTTTTTTCCGCCAACCCAAGGCAGACCTCCCAAGGATGTTTGTGTTCCGCACCCTCACTTTGGTCCTCATATTTCTGCTGATATTTTCCTACTGGCTGTTTTATGGTGTTCGCATTTTGGAGTCTAAGGACCTCAATTACCAAGGAATTGTACAGTTTGCTGTGTCCCTGGTGGATGCACTGCTTTTTGTTCACTATCTTGCTATTGTGGTGTTGGAACTGAGGCAACTACAACCAATGTTCACAGTCAAGGTGGTTCGATCAACAGATGGAGAATCGCGCTATTATAGTTTGGGATGCCTGAGGTAGGTCCACAGTTTAGAGCATCTAGGAATCTTTGGAAAGTTGGAGAAGCAAATCGATCTTGATCTGCTTCTTGGGTTTTATTTAAGTTTTATGCAAAAAATACTGCAAAATGCAAAAAAGGATATTAAACGTTACCTATGTAAGCTTGCTGGAATGCATAGTTTTTTCTCTTCGTTTCCATTGACTAGAGCTGACTGAGACCTGAGAGAAGCAAGCCTTTGCCATTTACTGGCCACTTCTGTAACTTTTTAATAGTCCAAAATAAGGTATTAACAGCACCCTTAATAAGGAAGAGTTTTGCATCCTGTCTTTTGTTCAGGAAAATGGTATTAATGCTGTGACTAGCCTGACTCACTGCCTTACTTTCTCTAAACTTTTCAGAATCTGTTCCCTGTCCTTTGGAAGTCAAGCATGTAACAGCCCTTGGCACATGTGCTTCCTTCCATGTGTTGGCATGAGTGTTGGTATTCCTGCAGCTGCTCTGGGCATTTGAACATAGGTGGGCTCAAGAAAGAGCTGAAACATGAGAGGCATGGTATTTACCAGCATCAGTTTCATTTAGCATCTCAGGGAGCATGCAAGACACAGTTGTTATTTGTCTGTCCAGCACTTTGAGCCTAAAGCTCAGAAACAATCTACTCTTTTGAACTACAAGTCCTACAATCTCCTACCAAGGATGGCTTGATTCTGAAAATTATAGCCCAAATAAGTATTATTCCAAGCTCTTCTTGAGCTTAACTTGGTAAGGTTTCCTTCTGATATTCTCACAGCTGATTTTTGGAGAAACAACTTTTTGCCATATGCTTAGGAAGTGTTCTTCTGAGTGATTTCAGGGTCAGGGCTGCTGCTGACTGCAGCTTCAGCTGTAAATTTTCTTTGTTAATATGCCAGCTGCAAACTCCTTTAGCAGATCTTTTTATGTTGGTGGGAGAGATTTAGTAGAAAGCCTAGAACTTCTGCTTTTTCTGCAGATGTCTCTTTTTTTGGTTGTAGTGATGGAGATCAGATGCGTAAGGTGTATTATTATGTGTGGATGAAATGAGGTGCTTCCAGAAGAGGATTTGTTGAGTCACTCTGCCTCAGATACAGAATTCTACATGGAATCCATACATTTGTGTCTTCCATTTCTAAGTCACCACTTCTTGTTTTTCCACCACTTCTCAAATTATTTTTCCCAATTTGCAACAAAAAATTGGGGAAAAGGTGTAATGGCTGCATGTTGTCTTGTGACTGAAAACACTTGTTGTTGTATGCCTTTAAGTCATTTCTGTTTTATGGCGACTTTGAGGCAAACCTATTATGGGGTTTTCTTGGCAAGGTTGTTCAGAAATTTGCCATTGTCTTCCCCGAGGCTGAGAACATGTGACTTGCCCAGGGTCACCCAGTGAGTTTCATGGCTGAGCGGAGATCTTCAGGATTGCAGTCCAACTTTCATACCATTATTTTTCCCAACTCCCCACAAAAATTCAAGGAGAAAATGGAGGAATAGTGGTATGGTGTCTTGTGACTGGTAACATCCAGATTAACAATAATAATAATAATAAATTTATTTATATTTCCCTCCTTTCTCCATGAATCGAGGCAGGAGTACAACAATTTAAAATCACAATACTGTACAGTATAACAGCAATATTAAAACAATCTTAAACATATTTCTATAATCAAACATATCCAATTGCCATTGTCAGTCCAATACTCCAGTCATCTAAAAGAAACATTCTGTGGGGTTGTTCATGGAGGGTCGAATGGGTAAGCCTGCCAGAAGAGATCTGTCTTAAGTGTCTTTTTAGAGACATCTAAGATGTTAATAAGACAGATCTCTTCTGGGAGGCCATTCCAGAGTTTGGGGGCAACAGCAGTGAACGTGGTGGAGTCTCCTTCCTTAGAGGTCTTTAAGCAGAGGCTGGAAGTCAGGGATGATTTGATTGGGAGTTCCTGCATGGCAGGGGGTTGGACTGGATGGCCCTTGTAGTCTCTTCCAACTCTATGATTCTATGAATGATCTATCAAAAGTGGACTTCCGCTTTATTTTCGGACACTCTAGTAGTTTTTTCCCCAAGGTCCTGAGAGTGTGGGGCGGATTGTGTAAGGAGAGAGGCGTTCTTTCAAGTAACTCAGGCCCAAGCCATATAGGGCTTTAAAGGTAATAACCAACACTTTGTATTGCACCCGGAAGCTAATCGGTAGAAATCTTAGTACTAGTGTAATATGCTCAGATCTAGGTACACCAGCAATCAACCTGGCTGCAGCGTTTTGGATTAATTGAAGCTTCCGGACTTGGTACAAAGGTAGCCCCATGTAGAGTGCATTACAGATATCTAACCGAGAGGTTACCAGTGCGTGTACTACTGTTTCTACATCTCCCTGTGCCAGGTAGGGATGCAGTTGGTGTATCAACCGAAGTTGATACCAAGCACTCCTGGCCATCACCTTCACTGCAATGATAGCTGTAGAGATGAGTCCAGGAGCACTCCCAAACTGTGAACTTCGTCCTATAGGGGAAGTGTGACCCATCCAGGACTGGTTGACAAATCTCCATACCTGGACTAGGGGTACCTATCACGCGTACCTCCATTTTCTCGGATTCAGATTAACATTGGTAAAGCCATATCCCTGTCCTGGAAAGATTTCTAACTAAATTTCCTTACAAGATAGCAAAGTTAAATGAAGGAACATACCATTGGGCAAGTTAGGTAGCAATATGTACAAATGAAGTTTGCATGTGCTTGAGCATTGAGGAGGAGTTTAGAATCATAGAACCACAGAGTTGAAGAGACCACAAGGGCCATCCAGTCCAACCCCCCTGCCATGCAGGAACTCCAAATCAAAGCATCCCTGACAGATGGGCATCCAGCCTCTGCTTAAAGACCTCCAAGGACGGAAATCCACCACACTCCGAGGGAGTGTGTTCAACTGTCGAACAGCCCTTACTGTCAGGAAGTTCCTCCTAATGTTGAGGTGGAATCTCTCCTCCTGCAGTTTTCATCCATTGTTCCACGTTCTAGTCCCTGCAGCAACAGAAAACAAGCTTGCTCCCTCCTCAATATGACAGCCCTTCAAATATTTAAACAGGGCTGTCATATCACCTCTTAACCTTCTCTTCTCCATACTAAACATCCCCAGTTCCCTAAGGCGCTCTTCATAGGGCACGGTTTCCAGACCCTTCACCACTTTAGTTGCCCTCCATTGGACATGCTTCAGTTTCTCCACATCTTTTTGAATTGTGGTGCCCAGAACTGGCCACAGTATTCCAGGTGGGGCCTGACCAAGGCAGAATAGAGTGACACTATTACTTTCCTTGATCTAGACGTTACACTTCTATTCATGCAACCTAAAATTGTATTGCCCTTTTTATGTTATATCCCTCTATTTCTACATTCCAATCATGAGAATCATCCCACCAGGTGTCAGTGATGCCTGTTATATCATATTTCCCTTGTTGTGCTAGGAGTTTGAGTTCATCCTGCTTATTTCCCATACTCTGTGCATTAGTGTAGAGACATCTAAGAACATGTGTTCCCTTTTCTTGCTGCCTGTGCAAGTTTTTTTGCCTCCTACTGTTGGGTCCTTGCACTGTTTGCCTTGTTCCCTCTATGTCAGTTTGACAATTTTCTCCAGACCTTTTGCCTTCCAGAATACTGTCTCCCTCCCCCAGTTTAAAGCCCTCCTGATCAAATTTTTGAGACTATTGGCAAAAACATTTTTTCCAACTGGCATGAGATTCAACCCATCCCTTGCCAGAAGTCCCTCCTCATGGAACCCCGCAGCTCATGATCCAAGAATCCAAACTGTTCTTGTCAGCACCATCTTACGGAGCCAGTTATTCACCTCTGCTATTTTCCTCTCCCTTCCTGGACCTGGACCTTAATTGCTTCGTTCCAGACAGATCCTCTCAAGAGTGTTAAAGGTGGTCTTTTGGTACGTTTGTTTGAGGCAGAGAGAGTGGTGAAACCACTTAACACAAGGTTTTCTTTGCAAGATTGACTCAGAGGAGGATTGCCGTTGCCTTCCTCAGAGACTAAGAAAGTATGACTTGCCCAAAGTCATCTTGAAGGTTTCCAAGGGATTTCAGCTCTGGTCTCCTGGAGTCCTAGACCAACACTAGAACCAATAGAATACATTAGTTCAGAGTTTTGAGTGGTACATCTGTAATATTTAAAGCAGTGCTACTCAAAGTGGTAGTCTGTGGACTAGTGCCAGTCTCTGAGCCACTTGTTGCTGGTCCCTGGCAGGCTTCCAGGAAAGCAAAAAACAATCATAGCCTATGGACACAAATACGGTACTGGTCCCAGGCACACTGAGGTAGAAAATGCCAGTCTCCCACATCTGACAGATTAAAAATCATTGATTTAAAGGTAATAAGTGTGTGGCTGTCATGTGGTATACTTTGATATGCTGTAGTGCTCAATGGCTAGAGCACTAGTTAGCCAGGAACATCAGTTTCATGTTCTTTCAATTTGGTTGGAGAAAGGAACCAGTTGAGATCTGCCTTTAACTGCAGGTGCCAGAATCAAGCATTTCATTGCTCCCCTCCATGTATACAAAGTCATCTGAGTTGTACTAGTTTTGCATATGTAGGGGATAGTCTAGATGAGGGAGCGAAACATCAGTATAGGACAGTTGAAATTCAGAGTTTGACAGTCAGAAAGTAGCTATTTATATCCTACCTAAATAAAAAAGCAAAGTATTGATTTCAATTAACTTAGCCATGGATTTTCCTGTAAAAGTAACATACAATCCACCTTCACACATTACATGATGCACACTTTTCTGTCTTTATGAAGGGCTCTCACCTTCACAAAAAATATGGGGGAAGGGTTGCACCTTGTACAGTCTATATCAGTAATTTCTGAAATTTGATCCTCCAGGTGTTTTGAACTTCCAACTTCCAGAAACCCTAGCCAGCTTGGCCAGCAGTTTAGGAATCCTGAAGCCCAAAACATCTGGAGGACTAAAGTTTAGGAAATACTACTCTGTATTAAAGGAAAAACTTTCCAACCCTCAAATGGGAGACACCCCTTATGGTAAAGACCACCTGCCATCCCTACAAGGGCTAGGCTTTCCAGTCCTGAAATAAGGTACACCTCTTATAACATGGAATACTCGCCAGCTCTACCCACCTTCTTCATCACCTCCTGTAGTGGGAAATAGCCTAGTAACTTACCCATGAATGTGTTGCATTTAACTACTTCTCAGGCTTCTCTGTTTTGAAAGCTCAGTGCATTCATCATGCAGACTAAAGTAGAATTTTGGACTGCAGCCCTTCAAATTTTCAATGGGAAGTAAAAGTTATCTGCATTCTATAAATTAGTGCAGCAGAGGAGAATATAGCAGACAAGCACAGTAGATATGAGAAGGTACCATTGAAACTTAAATATAAATGACAGTAAGACAGGAGTCTGAAAGGAAAAGTTCAGTCTGGAAATATTAATCAGTATTCTACTTTTCTCCCAGAACAGGATTCAAGGCAGCTTATAATCATTTAAAAACACACTACAATTTTAAAAAACATATTAATAAAAATGTTAAAACAATATTAAGCCAGGGTTCTGTTTAAAGAAACAAGTTAAAAGCAGTTTCAGAAACACATTTAAAGCATAATAAAATAGAAACACACCACTTCCCCCATTAAAAGCTCCATCTGACACAATGTAATAAAAACCAAATGCCTGTCCAAATAAACAGCAGGTAGGGATTGGAAGCAGCCGTTGAGAAGGCAGAAGGGAAATTGTCTTCTTTGAATGAGCAGGAGAGTACTGTATTAAGGGACTGTGTGAACCATAACAGATCTTTTGCCTTGTAGATTGTATGAAGCATAATCAGTCTTTTGCATTGCATCATTTTCCAGCTGTGCAATGAAAAATAGGTAACAAAAGTATATAATGCAGATACACTCCTGAGTGAGCCAGGAATGTCTGTAGCTTTTTGCTTCATGTGCACTTGAATCCAGTTCTTTATTTGTCTCTGTCTGGTACTATTCAGGCTGTACTAATCTGTGATGAGTAAATGCATGAGGAGAGGAGCATGCTGACTCCTCCTCTCTTTGGTTGCCCATTGCTTCCATCTCTGCATATCTGGACTACTGCCTAAAATTGGTTGCAATTTTCTGCGTCCAAACTTGAGGTGCCGTTACTTTTGAAATCCGTTTGCCAAATATACATGAAAATCATATACAGTTGGCCTTTTGTATCCATGTCTCCACAGATTCAACATCCATGGCTTGAAAATATGTATTTTTTAAAAATCCAAGAAGCATACCTTGATTTTGCCAAGGTTTGCTTTTTGGATTTTTTTAAATTTTTATTTATTTATTTATTTTGCTTATTGAGAGCCAGTATGGTGTAGTGGTTTGAGTGATGGACTACGACCAGGGTTTGATTCCTTGCTCAGCCATAAAACCCACTGTTAACCGTGGGCAAGTCACATGCTCTCACCCTCAAGGGAAGGCAATGGCAAACCTCTTCTGAACCAATCTTGCCAAGAAAAAAACCATGATAGATTAGGGTTGCCCTAAGTCTGAAATGACAACAACAAAAACACTTTCATTTTCATACCCCATTATATATAATGGGATTTGAGCATCCATAGACTTGGGTATCCACAAAGTGGGGGGTCCTGAAACCAAACCTCATTGAATATTATTATTATTATTATTATTATTATTATTATTACAGTGGTCCCCTGGGTTACGAAAGTAATCCGTTCCAGGATCCCTTTCGTAACCCGAAAACCTTCGTAACCTGGGGGATCGCTGTAAGTAATAGGAAAGCGCTTGGCGCGATTTGAATTTCGCGCCGCTTTCCTTTCGGAACCTGGGTTTTTTTTTTCCGCAAGCCGGGGCCGTTTTTCCGGCCCCGGCTCTTTTGTACCCCGGGGTTTTCGTACCCCAGGGGATTCGTAACCCGGGGGACCACTGTAATTTATATAGCGCTGTAAGTTTACACAGTGCTGTACATACAATCTTATAGTTAGACGGATCCCTGCCCACACGCTTACAGTCTAAAAGACAACACAAAAGGAGAAGGGGAAGGTGGTGGGGAGGGGATGAGGTCCAGTGGCTCTTCTCTCCCTCTGGGGCCTGGACCAAGGCAGATGGACTGGAGGGAGGGCTTGGGTTCTTAAAACATAGTTAAGAGGAGGCGTCCTGGGGGAGATGGCACAATCCTGGGAACGCTTCCCTAAACAATATAGTCTTTAACTTACTTTTGAACCTGGATAGAGAAGTGATGAGGCGCACATGTGGGGGAAAAACGTTCCAGGAGTGAGTGGCAGCAAGTGAAAAGGGACAAATCCGGGACAGGGCAGTGGAAATCGGCTGGGACAGGAGACCTTGACTACCAGAGCGGAGGGGAAGAGAAGGAGTGTGAGCAGAAAGAAGTTCAGACAAGTAAGGAGGGGCCAGTCCATGGAGGGCTTTGAAAGTCAACAGCAGAAGCTTGTACTGGATGCGGAAGGGGAGGGGGAGCCAATGAAGGGAGGATAAGAGAGGAGAAACATGGTCAAAGCGGCGAGCAGATGTGCAGCTGAGTTCTGGACAGAGATTAAAAGATGGAGGTGAGAAAGAGGAAACCCTGTCAGAAGAAGATTGCAGTAATCTAGTCGCGAGACCACCAGGGCATGGACCAGAGTCTTGGCAGTGGAGGCTGAGATGAGTGGATGGATTTTAGCAATGTTGTAAAGAGAGAATCTACAGGTCTTGGCGGTGGCATGAATCTGGGAGATAAATGACAGAGAGGAGTCAAAGATGAAACCAAGACTGTGGGCTTGCTGAACTGGATGAATAGAAGTGCCGTCAACAGAAACAGAAAAGGAGTATTGAATGGTGGGCTTAGGTGGGAAGATGAGAAGCTCTGTCTTAGACATATTGAGCTTCAAGCGCCGATGTCGCATCCACTAAGAGATGGCAGCCAGACAAGAGGAGACTTGCTGTTCAAACCCCGGCGAAAGGTCAGGGGTGGAGAGATATAGCTGAGTGTCATCGGCATACAGATGATAGGAGAAACCAAAAGAACTGATGAGTTTACCAAGGGATAATGTGTATAGAGAGAACAAAAGGGGGCCCAGGACAGAGCCCTGAGGAACTCCTACAGATAAGGGAACAGAGGAGGAAGTCTGACCACCTGTGGCCACTGCAAAAGATCTGTCTGACAAGTAAGATTTAAACCAGTTGAGAACAGAGTCAGAGAAACCGAGGTCAGAAAGTAAATCAAGCATATATACCATGGCTTATTATATATTGATTTCATCATTTAGTTTATGTCTATACTCTCTTACCTTGCATTATCCCTGGTCTAGACACCTCAAGAAAATGATGGGTTAGGGAAATGCATAGTAATTATTGTTCTGTAAATATAGATGATACTGTCTTGGGTACCTGTTTGATCTTGAAATATGATGGCACTTTCACGTCTGATGATTTGTAAGTTGCTTACAAATGGTCTGTTGCAGTTGTTTTTGCTTCAAACAGTGAGGTCTCCATTGTCTGCTTTTTTTACTGAGCAAGATTTGAAAATCCCCCAGATTAATTCTGCTTTGTATTGTGCAGTACTTAATTCTGAAACCTTGGAGAGATTAATAGTCACACTGGCCAGTACGATAAGTGGATCCATATACTAACAATTTTCAATCCATAGCAGAAGCGAGCAATCTGTGGTCCTCTAGATTTTGCTGGATTGCAATGCCCATCAGTCTCAGCAAGTAGTGACAAAAGGCATTGGAATTGGAATGCAGCAACATCTCCCACTCCTCAGTCTCTCTATATTAGTTATAGGTAGCAGGAAGATACCATTCCCTCCTGAGTCCTCTCTCCTGCTTCTCAGTCTCGCTAAAGTAGATGTAGGTATCAGGAAGGTGAGCACTGGGAAAAACACATGTACAATTGGCTCTTGGAACTCATGGGGGATCCGTTCCAGACCCCCCCCCCCATGAGTTCCAAAACTTGTGCGTATTCAAGCCCCATAGGCTTGAATGGGGTGCAAGCCCCTCTCGCGGATTTTGAAGTCTGCGGATCACAAATCGGCAGACTCAGAGGGGCGACTGTATATAGATGTATATGTGGATATTTTCATAGCGGTTGTATGAGAAGGGATTGAGTTATATATGGACACTTCTGGGGCTCATTCCCATTGGAGGAATGATTCGATTTCTGATCCAGCTTGGCTGCGGGTCAGAAATCGATCCCAAAAGGTTCTTCATTCCCACTACAAACAAGACTTACCTTACTCCAGAGTAAGCACTTTTTGCCATTTTGTGCTTCGGCAGGACTGATGAGAGGATGGAGGAGGGGGAAGAAGGCCTGGGAAGGAAGGAAGAAAGAGAGGAATTGTGGGAACAAAGAGGGAAAGAGGGGAATTCTGGGAACAGAGAGGAAGAGAAACAGGGGAATTCTGGAAACAAAGAGGGAGAGTAAGAGGGGAATTCTGGGAACAGAGAGGGAGAGAAATGGGAATTCTGGGAACAGAGAGGGAGAGTAAGAGGGGAATTCTGGAAGCAGAGAGGGATTGAAATGGGAATTCTGGGAGCAGAGGGAGAGAAAGAGGGGGAAATCTGGGAGCAAGGAGGGAGAGAAAAAGGGGAATTCTGGGAGCAAGGAGGGAGAGAAAAAGGGGAATTCTGGGAGCAAGGAAGGAGAGAAAAGGGGGAATTATGGGAGCAAGGAGGGTGAGAAAAGGGGGGATTCTGTGAGCAAGGAGGGTGAGAAAAGGGGGAATTCTGGGAGCAAGGAGGGAGAGAAAAAGGAGAATTCTGGGAGCAAGGAGAAAGAATTTGGGGAGCAAAGAGGGAGAGAAATGGAGGACTCTGGCAAAAGGAAGGCAAACAGGGGACTTCTGGGAGCACTGAGAGGGAGAGCAACCAGGACTGCTGGGGCATCCTGGAAACGGAGGACAACTTAACCCCAAGTACAAAGGCAACACTGATGGGGGGGGGGGGGGAATGGTGGATCTATCATCAGCTGAGGAGGGATGATAAACACCGCTCTGCCATTTGACCCTCCCCTCCTGGATGCTATGACTCCAGTCGTTCCCACATATTTGACTCGCTTAAGGATTGATTCCAGGGAAAAGAACCACCAAAAAACTGCTATCACGGGTTATTTGTGGCTACCCCGCTTCCTTCCTCCTGCAATCGAGGTATTATTCTTGTATTATTCTTGGGATCAATTTGAATGTGATTCAGCATCTCATTAACTGGCACAACAGAAGTATTCATACAGTTTTCACTCCATGCATCTGAGAAAACAGATCTTGTCTATGAAAGTTTATGCTACAACTCCTTTCACACAGATGGTTTCAAACGTGCTACAAGATCCTTTTGCATACCTTTAATCACCAACTTATATATATTACCAACAGGTTGCATCAATAGAGGTATAATACGAAAAATAATAGTGCCGCTCTATTCTGCTTTGGTCAGACTTCACCTGGAATAACACTGTGTCTAGTTCTGGGCACTCTTGCATAGTTTCTCAGCCAGGGCAGCAAAAATCCTAGATACTGAGGGATTCTGAAATATTGTCCCCTTTCTGTGAGATGTTTTGCTTGGGTATCCATTGATGTCTAACTGCCTTGGGTTGTGAGACAGATGTGCGTCTGTGCATATATGCATGCAGCAGGATAGGAGAGGAAGCATTGGTGTGACTTGTAGTTTATATAAGTATTTTCTCTGTATTTGTTGTTAACATTCCACCTTTAAGGTTCCATGCTTGTCTTCCCAATAATGACAGTTGGCGGTTTGGCACTTTCAATAACAAACTATTAAGTGGCGACCTTGCGTGTCTTTGTAAGCCATGTGGAAAAAGGATTTTGGCACACTCTGGATGCACGTTTGGAAGCTTCTCAAATGTTAAAAACAGCTTCTGCAGCCAAAATGTTTCTTGAGCTGAAGGAATGGATGCTAGGTTAAGTATCAAGACAAAAATGTGTAAAAATGGGAAACTGATTTTGATCAAAGGTTTCTTGTCTTCTTCACAGACTTCCTCACAACCACTTTTGACACCTAATTACTTACTTATTTTGATTATAAAAGTTTCAGAATGTGTTTAAAGCATTCCACAAGCTCCACGTTTACTCTGACAAAAGCACAAAACGTTTTTTTCCTGTTGATTGCAATCCTTCTTCTGAGCCCCTCATAACAAGTAAATTAGAAAGTACATTCTTAATGTACAAGAAGTGTCGCTTGGTGACCGTTGCAACAGATGCTCTGGCACAGTTTGTTCTCATCTTTGAAAAAACAAAGGGTGCTCTTGAATCTTGAAACAATACTTTGAATTCTTAAGGCTGTTTCTCTCTCTCCTGGCCCACCAGGATTGTCAAAGAGGGGTCTAGCAAATTCTGTTCCTTCTATTGCAGCATTTAATTTAATTTATTTAAAGTATTTCTATGCCACCTTTTTGAAACCAACCAAGGAAGCAGCACCAGGTTGACGTGGCACCAGATGTCATAACTACAAAGGAGGACAAGGCACTGCAAAATAATAGGGAATTAAAGAAAAAATTGAGGACATCACAAAGTAAAAGCTAAAACACTAACATAAATGTAAACCCATGCTTCTTAGTCATGCTCAAAGTGAAGGACATTTTGAAATATCTCCTGTACAGAAGGTAGAAATGTAGGGCATGTGCTAGAAAAGAAGGACGTCTATTTACCCAGAGCAACACCTCTTCCCATCTTTCCCCTTCCCATGCAACTGCAATAAAATAATGGCTTCACTTCCTGTCCAGAGATCTGTTTTCTCAAACATCTTACTTTCAAAATTCTCTGTGCATGTTTACATAGCCCTCTATGTAAATGACACTCCCATGTCCCCAAATCTTTTTAGTATTCTAGCATCTTGGATTTCTTCTATACGTTACATGGGGAACTGGGGACAACTGGAATTACTCCTAGCAATAGAATTCCATGAATTCTCACCTTCTGTGTTTCTTAAGGGAAGGGAGCAGCGACAGGATAAAGACAGTTTAAAGAAGTGGGGAGGTTTTGTGCCCAGGGCTTTTTTACCACTCCTGGTGCCTAATGCCATTTATTTATTTATTTTTATTTTATTTCACTTCTGTGCCGCCTTTAGCCCAACAAGGGACCCAAGGCAGCTTGCAAGACAAAACACTAATAAAACATCATAATACTGTGATTGAAAACCATTAAAATTATCTAGTCAAAATAGTATAAAATCAATATTTTGAGATGACACAGGAACATGCTACATCATGCACTGGCATGACTCTTCAGTGCAAGAGTCCAAAGCATCAGGGTTTTATTTAGTCATGGTGAATTAATGTTGCTGGCTTCAGGAATACCGGAAGAAACATCTGCTCAGGTAGAAGAGTGCAACCAAGGTGAAACAAAATCGGAAACAATAAAAATTATGGATTTGAGTAAAATTTTAAAGGAAGAGATGATGAAACTTAGAGAAGATAGAAAATTAGAAATACATAAAGAAATAAGATCAGAGTTAAAAGAAATGAAAGAGGAAGTGAAGGAAGAGATTCAAAAAGATATACAAGAACTTAGAAGAGATGTAAAAAAGATTATACAGAAATTCTCCAAGGAGATGCAGGAGGTAAACAAAAGAATTATCAAAATACAGGATAAAACAGAGGAACTAGAAACTAGAACAGAAATGCTAGAAAGGTCTCAACAACAGGAAAAAATCTTTAAATCTTCTGTAGAGCTGCAATTTAAGGCAAAAGCACTCAAGTTAAGAGGTGTACAAGAAAGATATAATGAAGATATGTGTGAGAGATTGCCACCAGCTTTAGCAAATTATATAGATTGGTCAGTGGAACAACTAGACTCAGAAATAGATAAATTATACAGAGTAAACATAGAATCATAGAATCATAGAATCATAGAGTTGGAAGAGACCACAAGGGCCATCCAGTCCAACCCCCTGCCATGCAGGAACTCCAAGTCAAAGCATCCCTGACAGATGGCCATCCAGCCTCTGCTTAAAGACCCCTAAGGAAGGAGACTCCACTACACTCCGAGGGAGTGTGTTCCACTGTTGAACAGCCCTTACTGTCAGGAAGTTCCTCCTAATGTTGAGGTGGAATCTCTTTTCCTGCAGTTTGCATCCATTGTTCCGCGTTCTAGTCTCTGCAGCAGCAGAAAACAAGCTTGCTCCCTCCTCAATATGACATCCCTTCAAATATTTAAACAGGGCTATCATATCACCTCTTAACCTTCTCTTCTCCAGGCTAAACATCCCCAGCTCCCTAAGGCGTTCTTCATAGGGCAAGGTTTCCAGACCCTTCACCATCTTAGTTGCCCTCCTTTGGACATGCTCCAGTTTCTCCACATCTTTTTTGAATTGTGGTGCCCAGAACTGGACACAGTATTCCAGGTGGGGCCTGACCAAAGCAGAATAGAGTGGCACTATAACTTCCCTTGATCTAGAAACTATACTTCTATTGATGCAGTCTAAAATTGCATTGGCTTTTTTAGCTGCCGCATCACACTGTTGACTCATGTTCAGCTTATGGTCTACTTGGACTCCTAGATCCCTTTCACATGTGGTCTCGTTCAGCCAGGTGTCCCCCATCCTATATCTGTGCATTTCATTTTTCCGCCCTAAGTGCAGAACCTTACATTTCTCCGTATTGAATTTCATTTTGTTAGCACTGGCCCAGCTTTCTAGTCTATTCAGGTCATTTTGAATTTTGATCCTGTCCTCTGGGGTATTAGCTACTCCTCCTAATTTAGTGCCATTTGCAAATTTGATAAGTATTCCCCCAATTCTGTCATCCAAGTCATTAATAAAGATGTTGAATAGCACTGGGCCCGGGACAGAGCCCTGTGGGACCCCACTTGTCACTTTTTTCCAGGTTGAAAAGGAACCATTGTTGAGCACCCTTTAGGTTCGGCCAGTCAACCAATTACAAAACCATGTAACAGTTACAAACAAAAACAAACAAACAGCTTCATTTATATACCGCTTCATACCCTTAATGAGTGTCTAAGCAGTTTACAATTGTAAGCTATTTGCCCCCCAACAATCTGGGTACTCATTTTAGCGACCTCGGAAGGATGCAAGCCTGAGTCGAGCTTCAGCCCTTTGCTGGTCTTGAACTCGCCACCTTATGGTTTTGAGTGAGTGGCTGCAGTACAGGCATTTAACCACTGCGCCACCAGGCACCTTGTCTAGCCCACATTTTCCAAGCTTGTTTGCAAGAATGTCGTGGGGAACCTTGTCAAATGCCTTACTGAAATCAAGACATACTATATCCACAACGTTCCCTTCATCTACAAAGCTGGTAATTTTATCAAAAAAAGAGATCAGGTTTGTCTGGCATGACTTGTTTCTCTGAAACCCATATTGACTTTTTGTGATTATGGCATTGCCTTCTAAATATTTACAGACTCTCTGTTTAGTGATCTGCTCCAGAATCTTTCCTGGTATTGATGTCAGACTAATTGGACGATAATTGTTGGGATCCTCTTTTTCCCCCTTTTTGAAGACGGGAACGTTTACCCTCCTCCAGTCTGCTGGCACCTCTCCTGTTCTCCAGGATTTCTTAAAGATTGCCAGTGGTTCTGATATCATATTTGCCAGTGGTTCTGATATCACATTTGCCAGTTCTTTTAATACCCTTGGATGTAGTTCATCTGGTCCTGGAGACTTATATTCATTTAGGGTAACCAGGTATTCCTGTACTATCTCTTTATTTATTCTGTACTGAAATTCACCTATTCTGTCTTCTGCTCCATTATCCTCAGCTTGAACACCCTTTGCTTTTTCTGAGAAGACTGAAACAAAGAAGGTGTTGAGTAATTCTGCCTTTTCTCTGTCACCAGTTAGCATTTTGCCATCCTCTGCATGCAGTGACCCTACGTTCCCTTCTTCTTCCTTTTGCTGCGGACATATCCAAAAAAACCCTTTTTATTGTTCTTAACCTCTCTAGCAAACCTGAGTTCATTTTGCACTTTAGCTTTTCTGACTTTATCCCTACACGTGCTGGCTATTTGTTTGAATTCCTCTTTGGTAATTTCCCTATGCTTCCATTTCTTATACATGTTCCGTTTAAAACTTAGCTCAGTTGAAAGTTCCTTAGTCATCCATACTGGCTTCTTGAGACACTTCCCATATTTCCTCCTCATTGGAACTGTTTGAAATTGTTCCTTCAGTATCTCCCTTTGGAGAAACTCCCATCCGTCTTGAACTCCCTTCTCTTAAAGTATTCCTGACCATGTGATCACCTCCAATAGTCCTCTAAGCTTATTGAAATCAGCATTCCTAAAGTCTAGAATGCATGTCTGACTATGCCTGGGTTCTCCTTTCCACTGTATAACAAACTCCAGGAGAACATGGTCACTTCCACCTAAGGATCCAGCCACTTGCACCCCATTGACTAGGTCATCCCTGTTGGTTAAGATCAGATCCAAAACAGCTGACTCCCTTGTTGCCTCTTCCACCTTTTGGACAATGAAGTTGTCTTCCAGGCAAGTGAGAAATTTGCTAGACCTTAGGATTTGGCTGAGTTCAACTTCCAGCAAATATCCGGATAGTTGAAGTCCCCCATCACTACTACATCTCTCCTTCCTGATTGTGTGGTCATCTGTTCTAGAAAGGCATCATCCAATTCCTCTGCCTGAGTTGGGGGTCTGTAGTAGACTCCCACAGTAACATCCCTGTAATGTTTCCCTCTCCTTTAATTTTTATCCAGATGCTCTCCACGTGGCCTCCAGTACTGATGTCCTGGATCTCTTCACTGGTGTAAATATCCCTGACATATAATGCTATTCCTTCTCCTTTCCTGTTTGGCCTGTTTCTCTTAAAAAGGTTATACCCCTCTATTTCTACATTCCAATCATGAGACTCATCCCACCAGGTTTCAGTGATGCCTATTATATCATATTTCCCTTGTTGTGCTAGGAGTTCAAGTTCATCCTGCTTATTTCCCATACTCTGTGTTCCCAAACTCTTGGGTTGCCACCAATAAGAAACTACCAAGAGATAAAACAATCCATTTTGTAAGGGAAAGAGTTAGAAATTTAATCC
Source organism: Urosaurus nigricauda (assembly GCA_034509955.1). Classification (NCBI taxonomy): domain Eukaryota; kingdom Metazoa; phylum Chordata; class Lepidosauria; order Squamata; family Phrynosomatidae; genus Urosaurus; species Urosaurus nigricauda. Next base: position 135,074,163 of record JAOEGL010000002.1, read on the forward strand.
TAGAAACAAGCTATAGTAAAAAGTTATATATCAACGAACAAGAAATCAAGATCTTTAAAGAAATTCCTCCACAAATATTACAGAAAAGGAAAGACTACCATTCTGTGACACAATATCTAAAAAGAGAAGGAATTAAATATAAGTGGGCCAAAATGGAAGGACTTATATTTTCCATAATAGGCAAGCATTATATAATTGATACACAGGATAAAATTGTAAATTTCTTAGAAGAAAAAAGAGAGGAAGAACTGGAACGTACAAAAAGGAATGAAAATATCCCCAGAACAAATTCAGGAATACCTACCAAGATGAAGACGAGATCAGAATTGAAGAACAATGAAGAAAAACAGGATGAGGATAACCTAGACCAAAGACGGGGTACCAAATCGAATTACAAAAAATCTGTGGATATTACAGATGAGGATAGGGAAACAGATGACGACAATGAAATTAAATCAGGAGAATAGAAAACAGAAGATTCGGAGGATGATACAGACGATGAGGGAAAAGAAATATCTAAACACATTTCAAAACAAAAAGGGAAAAAAAGGAAGACCTCGCAAAGGCACCTCAACTAAGCCCTTCAAAAAGAAAAGAAGCAGAAAAACTTCATAAAGTTAAGGAAAACTAAAACTCACCCCAAACTATCAGACTCGGCTTCTCATCTCCCTATTGAGGATGTTCATCCTTTCTCAGGCATTGTTGACAGGTTGGCTAATGCAGTCGGCTTTCAGACAGACCAGGCCCCTGGCTGCCTGGGGGCCTAACCGACACTCAACCTGCTGTCATCCCGTTCCTGGCTGGTTTCACAGGCCGGCTTCCTATCCCCTGGCCTCCAAGAAGTTGGACTCCATGTGCAAGGTACAGTCTGTCACTGCTCCCCTTCCTGTCTACTGGAAGGCTTATGGATGTTTTCAGCAGATTTACTCCCCTGCTGTTCTCAATGCCAAAGTTGCTAACATGCAGGTTGGCATGTCAGACTATAAAAGTCCTTGTGGGACAAGATGGCGTCAGTGGTTAAATGCCTGTACTGCAGCCACTCAATCAAAACCATAAGGTGGTGAGTTCAAGACCCAGCATAAGGGCTGAAGCTTGACTCAGGCTTGCATCCTTCCAAGGTTGCTAAAATGAGTACCCAGATTGTTGGGGGCCAAATAACTTACAGTTGTAAACCGCTTAGACACTCCTTAAGAGTATAAAGCGGTATATAAATGAAGCTGTTTGTTTGTTTTTGTTTGTTTATTCATTCATTTCCTGCCCCTGGAATAGAAATCAGTGGTTGTTATTTTCTGTGGCGAGGTCCTCTCTCTTGTTGCTGAACAAGTTCACTCAGCCAAGGTCATATCTGTGGCCGTTGCGCTCCATAGGTTTGCTTGGGTGGGGTGCATAGACCTCTTGGAAGAGGCTACATCTAAGATTCAAGATATGCCATTTGATGGATAAGGTCTCTTTCCACCAAGATGACTCCTTGGACTCTGGCCAAAGCTCGCATTAATGTTAAATGCCTCGGTGTGACTTCCAGCAAGCAACAGCTTGCTGGGAGATTCACCTCTCCAACTACTCTCGCCCGTGCTCGAGCATGTTTTCTACTTCTAGGGGCTTTCCCCATCAGTGTCCCTGAGGGCCCCATAAACAACAACACCACCAACGACAGAGCCAAGGTCAACATCATCAACTCCTCCAAGGAGTCTTCCTCCTCTGAATCTCAAATTTGATGGGTCTTTAGGGGCAAGTCCAGTGTTTCACCTGTCATCTCCTATTCAGGGAGATCTCTTCCCTTCTCGACAAATAAGCCATTCAACAAATCCCGACCAGTTGCAGGCTGGAAGGCTACCTCTCCCAATACTTCACAGTTCCAAAGAGGTAGTGGTCTTCGCCCCATATTAGACCTGGAAGTCATCAACCCGTTCATGACACCTCACAAGTTCAAAATGGTGACACTGCAGTCCCACCTTCCATTCCTGCATCGAAATGATAAACTAGATGGGCACCTCCCCTGATTCCCTCTTGGCGCGGGCCTACTCACCTACCAGAAGCGTGGAAGCCCTCTGGGATCGCCTCCACTATGTTTTCGCCACTATTCAACCAACGGCGAGGGACATCCAAAGCCTTCTGCGCTATCTGGCTTCTATGACAGTGGTCACTTATCTTGCATGTCTGAGATTCAGGCCTCTCTACATTCGACCATCCCCTTGACATCCAGTCCAAGAGGCTCTCCATCCCTCGCCATGTTCAGGATTCTCTCAGATGGTCGCTTACTCCTTCCAACATTCTAAAGGGATGCCCTTTCAGGCCCCAGAATCGTCCAGGGTAATCACCACCGATGCATCTTGACAGGATGGGGCGCCCATTACAAGACCTGTGCATGCAGGATCAATGGTCCCCGAAAGAGTCGGAGCTACACATCAACACTCTGGAACTCTTGGCCGTCATCAAGGCCTTCCGAGTCTTCGGATACCACCTCCTCCGCAGGGTGGTCCAGGTGGTGACAGACAATACAGCCACAGTTTGCTACATCAACAAACAGAAAGGAAGACACTCTCCTGTTCTCTTCCACCTATCACAGCAATTTTGGATGTGGTGCCACCATCGCTTTATCCACCCAATGGCAGTTCACCTTGCAGGCAAGGACAATATGCTAGCGGATTCCCTCGACAGGGATAAGGTCCTTCAGCATGAATGGACTCTGTCGATTCAGGCTTTTCATCTCCTCACATCTCATTGGGGGACCCCCTCTGTGAATCTGTTTACCTCTTTGGACAATGCTCAATGTCAGCTGTTCTACATCATAGTGGGCAGAGGCCCAGGATCCCTAGGAGATGCCTCCTTCTGCGACCGGAACTGAGACTTCCTGTATGCCTTTCCTGTATGTGCTCCTGAGTAGTGGCCAAAAGGATCAGAGACAGGATCAACGCAATTCTCTTGATTCCCTTCTGGCCGAGACTGCCTTGGTTCTCCCCACTGTTTCATCTAGCCAAGGGCCAATATTTCCAACTGGTCGGACCTTCTGTCCCATTCCAACGGGTGGTCTTGCATCCAGACCTTCACAGTCTATGCATAGCGGCTTGGAAGATCAGGCTTTGACCTCCCCTGAGGGTGTTGTTCTACTAAACATTCCTACAACCACAAATTGGAGCGCTTCTCTGCCTTCACGGAGGCTCGAATGGTCCCTCTTCCAATAGTGCTGCGATTTCTGCTCCACCTTTGGGATTAGAGCATGGCCTTCCCCCCCTCCTTGAAGGTATACCTTTCTGCCATTGTTGCTAATCAATACCTGGTTCTGCATCAACTCGTCTCTTCACTTTGCCGGCTCTTAAAGAGATTCTTCAAAGGCCTTCGTCATTTCTACCCACTGTTGCCTCCTTTGGCCCCGGCCTGGTCTCTCTCCTTGGTGCTTATTCAACTCATGAGGCTTCCATTTGAGCCCTTGGGCTCGGCCTCTCTTAGATTGTTGACACCCAAAGTGTCTTTTCTTGTGGTCGTAGCCTCAGCCAGATGAGCCCTTCCTTGTGTTCCACAGGGGTAAGGTGCTCCTCAGACAGGACATCTCCTTCTTCCCCAAGTTGGTCTCCCCATTCCACCTTTTTCAAGATATTGTGCTGCCAAATTTCTACCCAGACCTTACCTCGCGTCTGGAAAAGACTACGTGCACTCTGATGTTCGCCGTGCTTTGGCATTTTATGTTCAACATTCTGCTGAATTCAGGTTATCCACCAAATTGTTTGTTTGTTATGGTGGACCCAGGAAAGGGCAACCCAGTTTCCTCCCAGAGGTTCTTCAAGTGGATTGTCCAGACCATTGCTCTGATCTACGATCTGACTAAGCACCCTCTTCCAGTTGGTGTTTGTCCTCACTCAACCAGGGCCATTGTTTCATCTGCCACCTTCTTCTTAGGTGTTCCCCTGCCAGAGGCTTGCAAGGCGACTATGTAGTCACTGCCTTCCACAGTTGCTCTACACTACTGGTTGGATTACAGGTCCAGCCATGATGCCATTTTTGGTCATGCTGTTTTGTTTTCTATTCTGCAGTGACCTTCCCACCTCCACAGGAAGCTTTTTAGCCACCCTATTGTGTGAGGCACAGAGACCATGAGGAAGAATAGGTTGCATACCTATAACTGTGTTTCTTTGAGTGGTCATCTGTGCCCTCACACAAATCCTGCCCTACCTCCCCTCGGTCAGGTCCCTGTTCTTTTGCGGCAGATTGAACTGAAGGAGGAGCTAGATTGGCGGGATTGGGCATGCTCAGGGAATGGGAGGGGTGGAGCTATCCGAATGGAGTCTCTGCGCAGGCACAGTACCCAATTGCGTGAGGACACAGATGACCACTCGAAGAAACACAGTTACTGGTAAGCAACCTGTTCTTTCTGCAAATGCTCCCATTACACCCATTCCTGGAGATGGCTGATCTAGCCACGATGGCACATGCCTTGATGACACTACACTTGGATTACTGTAATGAGCTTTGCATGGCAGAGGCATCACTAGGGAGTGAAGGGGGTGTGCACCACACCAGGTGACACCCTAAGAGAGGTGACACCACTGCTCGTCAGACATCTCCATTTTGGTAGAAACAGGCTGTGGCATTCACCTGTATCTCTTTAAAATGGTGAAGAAATGGGGTGAGTGGGGTGAGTATCACTAGAAGGAGAAAGGAGAGGCCCCATTTTTTTAATTAACATTTTAAATTTCAAAATTTAATTTTTAATTTTTAAAAATTAAATTGGAGGTCAAAGGAGCCCTACTGGTGCAGTAGTTAAATGCTGGTACTGCAACCACAATGTTGTAAGTTCGATCCTAGAGGAGGGCTCCAAGGTCCACTGAGCCTTCCACCCTTTTGTAGGTTGGTAAAATGAGTACCCAGCTTATTGGATGCAATTGGCTTACACATTGGAAAATGCCTGGGGAGTGCTTTGTTCACTGATACAGTATAGAAATGTACTTGCTATTGCTATTGCTATTTTTTTTATTTGTTAAATTTTCTTTTAAAAAAATCACATTTTACCAAATTTTCACTTTAACCACATGGAACTATGTACATGTAAATATATTCTGTGTGTATGATATTGTGTAAAGGTATCATTTTAATTTTGCTTGTTGTTTATGTCACAGCTCTCACCATAATAAAATAATAATAATAATAAAGTTTATTTATAACCCGCTCCTCTAATGAAATACTCGGAGCAGGGTACAACAAAATTAAAAAATACAAGGTAAAACAGCAGTCATATCCCTTCCCAACCTCCCCCCCCCCCTTAAGACTAGATTAAACCAGAACTAGTTAAAATTGACATCAGTTAAAATTTGTTAAAATAGTAAAAACAAGATGCAGTTTCATGGACAGTACGAGTGCAATCCCCAATGGGTGGAATCAGAAGATTTAAATAGGGGGACAGCTAAGGTTAATCCCCCAGTTCCATTTACATTTTCATATGCATTTTTCAGGGTCGGGGGTTAGTTTTATATTTATTCCCTCCTCAGGCCTGCCGGAAGGCCTGCCGGAAGAGATGTGTCTTTAAGGCCTTTTTAAAGCTGGCCAAGGATGTAATGAGACGCATCTCGTCCGGCAGGCCATTCCAAAGCTTAGGGGCGGTAGCTGAAAAAGTCCTCTGGGAGGTCTGCGATAGCCTGGTTTTCATAGGCTTCAGCAGATTCCTCCCAGAGGACCGAAGTGTGCGGGGCGATTCATATGGGAAGAGGCAGTCCCTAAGGTAAGACGGGCCTGAGCCATGTAGCGCTTTGAAGGTTAATACCAACACCTTGTATTGTGCCTGGAAACTAATGGGCAGCCAGTAGAGAGCTTTAAGCACAGGTGTTATGTGCTCTCTCCTTGATGTTCCTGTGATAAGCCTGGCTGCCATGTTCTGAACTAATTGAAGTTTCCGGGTTAGGCACAAGGGTAGCCCCATGTAGAGCACGTTACAAAAATCCAGACGTGAGGTTACTAGAGCGTGTACCACAGATTCCAGGTCTTTTGTATCCAGGAAAGGGCGCAGCTGGCATATCAGCTGAAGCTGATAGCAGGCGCTCCTGACTACCGCATTCACCTGACTAGTCATGTGAAGCGATGAGTCAAGGAGTACCCCCAGACTGCAAACAGAGTCCTTAGAGGAGAGTGTGACTCCACCCAGGACTGGAGGCTGTATTCCCAAGCCTGGTTTCGGACCAATAACTGTCAGTACCTCCATTTTGTCTGGATTTAGCTTCAATCTGTTTTCTCTCATCCAATCCATTGCCGCTGCAAGGCAGTCATTAAGAGGATTGACGCCATCTGAAGTCTGAGCTGACGATCTGGTCATGGAGAGATATATCTGAGTGTCATCAGCGTACTGAAGACACTGAGCTCCATGCCTCCGAATGATCTCACCCAGCAGCTTCATGTAGATATTAAATAGCATCGGGGACAGGATGGCGCCCTGAGGGACGCCGCAATTAAGCTGGATTTTGGAGGAGCAACTGCCCCCGAGCCTCACCCTTTGGGATCTGTCAGAGAGAAAGGATCGGAACCACTGAAGAGCAGTGCCCCTGATTCCCAATACATTCAGTGACATATGGGAATTACCATTTATGAGTAAATTGGTACAGAAAACATTACTAAGAATTCTGTATGGGTGTGATAGGGGAGAAGGTCAATTTGGGGGTGTCTGGCACCATGAGTTACCACACCGGGTGACACCAACCCTAGTGATGCCACTGCTTCACAGGACTGCCTTGGAAGAGTATTTGGATACTTTGGTTTGTTCAGCATGCACCACCCAGAGTGCTGGGACAACCTCAACATTTTGAAGAACTTTGCCTCGCTTCATCACGACAGAAATCGATCACATCGCGATAGCCCTGTTTGAAGGGATGTCATATTGAGGAGGGAACAAGCTTGTTTTCTGCTGCTCCAGAGACTAGAACACAGAACAATGGATGAAAACTGCAGGAAAAGAGATTCCACCTCAACATTAGGGGGAACTTCCTAACAGTAAGGGCTGTTCAACAGTGGAACACACTCCCTCGGAGTGTAGTGGAGTCTCCGTCCTTGGAGGTCTTTAAGCAGAGGCTGGATGGCCATCTGTCAGGGATGCTTTGATTGGGAGTTCCTGCATGGCAGGGGGCTGGACTGGATGGCCCTTGTGGTCTCTTCCAATTCTATGATTCTATGAGGAAACGTTTTCAAATGGGAACGAGGGTCATTTAATCCGATCAGCAATTCGATTCTTTTTATAGTGGGAATGACTCCAACAAATATTTTACTTATTTAAACATTGCATGCCCTTTGAGTCCCAATTGGGGTGGGGCGGTGGGGAAGCAGGACATATATAAATAAAGTTAATATTACGAATAGTCAGGTGAATGCGACGGTCAGGAGTGCCTGTTATCAGATTCGGCTGATACGCCAGTTGCGCCCTTTCCTGGATCCAAAGGACCTGGAGTCTGTGGTACATGCTTTGGTAACCTCACGATTGGATTTCTGTAATGCGCTCTACATGGGGCTACCTTGTACTTAACCTGGAAACTTCAATTAGTTCAGAACGGGAACATCGAGGAGAGAGCACGTAACACCGGCGCTCAAGTCTCTCCACTGGCTCCCGATTAGTTTCCGGGCACAGTACAAGGTGTTGGTTTTAAACTTTAAAGCCCCATATGGCTTGGGTCCATCTTATCTTAGGGACCACCTCTCCCCGTATGTCCCCCCTCCCGCGCACTTTGGAACCTGTTACAGCCTATGAAGACCAAGCTCTTGCAGACCTTTTCAGCTGTCGCCCCAAAGCTATGGAATGGCGTGCCAGATGAGATGTGTCTTATTGTATCCATTGACGACTTCAAAACAGCCTTAAAGACGCATCTCTTCTGGCAGGCCTTTCCCAGAAAGTCCTTAACTCTTGGCTCTGTTAGTGGTTCAAGCTCTCCCCTCAATTTTTAACATCTCAACTCCTGATGCCCATGCAATTGATTGTTGTTTTATGTTGTGATAATTTTAATTATGTTGTTTTTAACTTTGATATCAGTTTATGGGACATTGTGAGTTTTACCTTGTATTTTTTAATGTAGTAACCCATTCTGATTGGTTGACAGAGGAGCGGGCTATAAATAAAATATTATTATATTATATTTACAGTTGGTCATGGAGACAGGAAAAAATCTGATCAGATTAATAATCTAATCGCCCAATGTCACTCTGTCCCCGATGTTATTTAATATCTATATGAAGCCGCTTGGAGAGATCATTCGGAGGCACGGAGCTCAGAGCTCAGTGTCATCAGTATGCTGATAACACTCAGATATATTTTTCCATTACCAAATCGTCTGCTCAAGCCTCAGATGGCGTCTCCCCTCTTAATGACTGCCTTGTGGCGGTAATGGGCTGGATGAGGGAAAACCGATTGAAGCTCAATCCAGACAAAACGGAGGTACTCACAGTTACTGGCCCCAAACCAGTTTTGGGAATACAACTTCCAGTCCTGGATGGAGTCACACTCTCCTCACAGGACTCTGTTTGCAGTCTGGGGGTACTCCTCGATGCGTCGTTTCACATGACTAGTCAGGTGAATGTGACGGTCAGGAGCGCCTGTTATTAGCTTCGGCTGATACGCCAGCTGCGCCCTTTTCTGGAGATGAGGGACCTGGAAACTATGGTGCCCGCACTGGTAACCTCACGTTTGGACTTCTGCAACGTGCTCTACATGGGGCTACCCTTGTGCTTAACCTGGAAACTGCAACTGGTTCAAAATATGGCAGCCAGGCTTGTCACTGGTACATCTAGGAAAGAGCACATTACACCAGTGTTTAAATCCCTCCACTGGCTGCCAATTAGTTTCCAGGCACAGTACAAGGTGTTGGTTTTAACCTTTAAAGCCCTACATGGCTTGGGTCCATCCTATCTGAGGGACCGTCTCTTCCCATACGAACCTCCCCGCACACTTCGGTACGCCAGGAGGAATGTGCTACAGCCTATGAAGACCAGGTTGGTGCAGACCTCCCAGAGGGCCTTTTCAGGTGTCGCCCCCAAGCTGTGGAATGATCTGCCGGACGAGATGAGTCTTATTCCATCTATTGAAGGCTTTAAAAAAGCCCTAAAGACGCATCTCTTCCGGCAGGCCTACCCAGAAGATGTTTAACACCCCCCAGCTCCAAAATGCACGTCTTGAGTTTTTCCACCCTTCTCTTCAGCATTTTTCACCCTATACAGCTAAGATCTCTAGGTCGTAATTTTTTTTTGCTGTTTTTATCTTATTTTTATTTGCTTATCTTAGTTATTTTAATTCTGCTTTGATTTAATCCTGTTTTAAGGGAGGGAGTTGGGCAATGGTATGAGATATTTTAATTTGTACTGTTTTTTAACCTTGCTGTAACCCGCCCCAATTGCTTGCTCAGAGGGGCGGGCTAGAAATAAAAATTATTATTATTTACTTGGTCAGCCTTACCTCTTAGTGCAAAGATAGACAAATCCAGTGAATATCAACAAATGAGATCTGAACAAGGAGGAAAAGTCTAAATATGAATCCAAGGGATCTCTTTTTTTTAAATATCTTTATTTTAACCAAAAAAAAAATCCCATAGATAAATTAACATAAAAGAGAACACTACAATAATCTACCAAACTACATAACCTGCATACTACATAGTAAACTACACAAATTGATCATAGAATCATAGAATCATAGAGTTGGAAGAGACCACAAGGGCCATCCAGTCCAACCCCCTGCCATGCAGGAACTCCAAGTCAAAGCATCCCTGACAGATGGCCATCCAGCCTCTGCTTAAAGACCCCTAAGGAAGGAGACTCCACCACACTCCGAGGGAGTGTGTTCCACTGTCGAACAGCCCTTACTGTCAGGAAGTTCCTCCTAATGTTGAGGTGGAATCTCTTTTCCTGCAGTTTACATCCATTGTTCCGCGTTCTAGTCTCTGCAGCAGCAGAAAACAAGCTTGCTCCCTCCTCAATATGACATCCCTTCAAATATTTAAACAGGGCTATCATATCACCTCTTAACCTTCTCTTCTCCAGGCTAAACATCCCCAGCTCCCTAAGGCGTTCTTCATAGGGCAAGGTTTCCAGACCCTTCACCATCTTAGCACCTTTCCTGGAATTGATGTCAGACTAACCGGACGATAATTGTTGGGATCCTCTTTTTTTCCCTTTTTGAAGATGGGGACAACGTTTGCCCTCCTCCAGTCTTCTGGGACTTCTCCTGTTCTCCAGGAGTTCTCAAAGATTATTGCCAATGGCTCTGATATTACATTTGCTAGTTCTTTTAATACTCTAGGATGTAGTTCATCTGGTCCTGGAGATTTATATTCATTTAGGTTAACCAGGTATTCCTGTACTACCTCTTTACTTATTCTGTGCTGAATTTCCTCTATTCTGTCTCCTGTTCCATTATCCTTAGGTTGAGCACCCTTTGCCTTTTCTGAGAAGACTGAAGCAAAGAAGGTGTTGAGTAATTCTGCCTTTTCTCTGTCTCCTGTGAGCATTTTGCCATCTTCTGCACGCAGTGGCCCTACTGTTTCCTTCTTCTTCCTTTTGCTGCGGACATATCCAAAAAAGCCCTTTTTATTGTTCTTAACCTCTCTAGCAAGCCTGAGTTCATTCTGCGCTTTAGCTTTTCTGACTTTACCCCTACATGTGCTGGCTATTTGTTTAAATTCCTCTTTCGTGATTTCTCCATTTTTCCATTTCTTATACATGTTCCGTTTCAAACTTAGCTCATTTGAAAGTTCCTTAGTCATCCATCCTGGCTTCTTGAGACATCTTCCATTTTTCTTCCTCATTGGAACTGTTTGAAATTGTGCCTTCAATATCTCCCTTTTGAGAAACTCCCATCTGTCTTGAACTCCCTTTTCTTTTAGTATTCCTGACCATGGGATCACTCCCAGTATTTCTCTAAGTTTATTGAAATCAGCTCTCCTAAAGTCTAGAGTGCGTGTCTGACTATGCCTAGCTTCTCCCTTCCACTGCATAACAAACTCCAGGAGAACATGGTCACTTCCACCTAAGGATCCAACCACTTGCACCCCATCAACTAGGTCTTCCCTGTTGGTTAAGATCAGATCTAAAATGGCTGATCCCCTTGTTGCCTCTTCCACCTTTTGGACAATGAAATTGTCTTCCAGGCAAGTGAGAAATTTGCTAGACTTTGAGGATTTGGCTGAGTTTGACTTCCAGCAAATATCCGGATAGTTGAAGTCCCCCATCACTACTACATCTCTCCTTCCTGATTGTGTGGTCATCTGTTCTAGAAAGGCATCATCCAATTCCTCTGCCTGAGTTGGGGGTCTGTAGTAGACTCCCACAGTAACATCCCTGTTATTTCCCTCTCCTTTAATTTTTATCCAGATGCTCTCCACCTGGCTTCCAGTATTGACTTCCTGCATCTCTTCACTGGTGTATATATCCCTGACATATAATGCTATTCCTCCTCCTTTCCTGCTTGGCCTGTTTCTCTTAAAAAGGTTATACCCCTCTATTTCTACATTCCAATCATGAGACTCATCCCACCAGGTTTCAGTGATGCCTATTATATCATATTTCCCTTGTTGTGCTAGGAGTTCAAGTTCATCCTGCTTATTTCCCATACTCTGTGCATTAGTGTAGAGACATTTAAGACCATGTGTCCTCTTTACTTGCTGCTTTTGCACATTTTTTTGCCTCCTACTGTTGGGTCCTTGCACTGTTTGCCTTGTTCCCTCTATGCCACTTGGACTATTCTCTCCATCCCTTTTGTCTTCCAGTATAATGTCTCCCTCCCCCACATAACTCAGTTTAAAGCCCTCCTGATCAGATTCTTCAGACTGTTGGCAAAAACGTTTTTGCCAACTGGCGTGAGATGCAGTCCATCCCTTGCCAGAAGTCCCTCCTCATGGAACCGCAGCCCATGATCCAAGAATCCAAACTGTTCTTGGCGGCACCATCTACGGAGCCAGTTATTCACCTCTGCTATTTTCCTCTCCCTTCCTGGACCATGCCCTTCTACCGGGAGTAGAGATGAGATGACAACCTGTGCATCCATCTCTTTCAGCTTCCTTCCCAGAGCCTCATAATCCCTTTTGATATTCTGAAGGCTGTGCCTTGCAGTATCATTGGTTCCCACATGAACCAAAAGAAGGGGATAACGGTCAGTAGGCTTGACAAGTCTTGTCAGCCTCTCCGTCACATGATGGATCTTTGCCCCAGGGAGACAACACACCTCCCGAGACATCTTGTCAGGCCCACAAACCACTGCTTCTGTACCCCTCAGCAAGGAGTCCCCCACCATGACCACGCGCCTCCTCCGAGGCTTAGCAGTGGCTGTTCCTTTTCGTGATACTCTCTGGCTCCCCTGCTCTGTCCCTGATGTCTGTCCCTGCTGCTTTTCCTCATCATCTCTGACAACAGAGAGAGATTCAAAGCGATTCTGCAGCTGCAAGCAGCTCACAGAACGTTCCCTGGTTTCCTTACTTCTGTGTGTGACCTTCCTCCAAGCATCTACCTCTGTTATATGTGGAGTGACCTCCTCCACCCCAACAACTTCCTCTCTCTGTTTCCCACCCAAGACATTCTGGCCTGTTCTGTTCAGGAGATTCTCCTGCTCTCTATGATGCTGGAGTGCAGATATCTGCTCCTCCAGCTGCTGTACTTTCTCTTCCAAGAGGGCTACCAACTTGCACTTGTGGCAGGTGTAGTTCGCCACCTCTGTAGGCAAGAAGACAAACATCCCACAAGTGTTGCAGGTGACTGCTGCAGGGCCTTCAGTGTCCATACTGAGAAGTCTTAAGGAGGCACTGAAACAAGACTGTGGGCTTCCCTTGCTAGACTTGGCCTTTGTTCCCAAGCTCTGTCACTGAGTTCAAGTCACGGGGCCTATAGTTATGTAGAGAGCTCCTGGCTAAAAGCTCCTTCCAAAGGCAAGTCTCTGATTCACTTCCTCTGATGCTTCAGGCTGGCTCCTCTTCTATTCTCTAAACACCTCCTTGACTAGATAAAAAAAAATAAAAAATCAAAATTTTCTTTTCTTTCTCCTCCTTAAAGGAAATGCAGCTTCTGCTAGCCTTGAGTAGCCTTAAGTAGCCTCCCAGCACTGGCTCCCAGAATGCAATGGCTCAAGTGAAAATTAAATTAGATCTCACCCAAGCACATGGACTACAGCCTCCTCCTTTTGATACAGAAACAGGAAACAACAACAACAAACCAAATGACTTCCAACTTACCCAGTAATGGTTGTAATTATCAAACTATTCTACTTGATCTAGATATATATATAAATTCTATCTGTTGTTCAAGCTACTACTCTTCAAAACCTAAAATATGCTATTTCTCCCCACTAATTTAGCATAAAATTAATTATCTACTCCCATTCTTTCTTAAAACTATTTAATGAACTTTCTCTAATCAGGCTTGTCAGCTTATTGTTTCAACACATTCGTTCAGTTTTATGTTGATAATACATAATATGGCTAACACTTTCCTTTGATGGCAAGAAAAATCTGAAATGAGTTTGCCTGCATTCTTTTGACTCATGTTTGAGCTGGCCACAGAAAACCCACTTGACAAGTACGTAAGCTTGGAGGGACTTTAGAAATGCAATGTGTGCTGCAAAAAGGCCGCACCATGCTCTTTGAAGTAGAACATACTCCACCCAAAAACCAGAAAGAAGAAGGAGCCAAAGCAGGGATGGGCAAATGGCTGTTTTTGTGACGCTTGGCCCTTCTGAACTCCTTACACTGCTCTTTCTCTGACCAAGTGATTTGACTCTCCTGGGATCCTCTGGGAGACATGATTCACTCTTTAAATAGGTTGGAAAAGCCTGCCCTCCCATATTTTTTAACTTTTAAAAATGCAACTTTTTTTCCTAACCAGAACTGGCCTTCAACAAGGCATGTCTGGGTTTAATTTTAAGTTGAACAGCCCTCCCTCCATGACAACAGCATCTAGCCTAGGAGGGAGTGAAAGGGCAGTCCAAACTGTATCGGGCCTGCACTAAATTAAGAATCATAGAATCATAGAATCATAGAAATAGCCTCACCAAAGACTAGTGTAGTTCCTCTGAATGAATGTGTGCAGGAAGTAATGGATTGAATCATAGAATCAAAGTTGGAAGAGACCACAAGGACCATCCAGTCCTACCCCCTGCCAAGCAGGAACGCCCTGTCAAAGCATCCCCGACAGATGCCCATCCAGCCTCTGTTTAAAGACCTCCAAAGAAGGAGATTCCACCACTCTCCGAGGGAGTGTGTTCCACTATCGAACAGCCCTTACTGTGAGGAAGTTTCTCCTAATGTTGAGGTGGAATCTCTTTTCCTGTAGCTTGCATCCATTGTTTCAGGTCCTAGTCTCTGGAGCAGCAGAAAACAAGCTTGCTCCCTCCTCAATGTGACATCCCTTCAAGTATTTAAAGAGGGCGATCATATCACCTCTTAACCTTCTCTTCTCCAGGCTAAACATCCCCAGCTCCCTAAGGCGTTCCTCATAGGGCATGGTTTCCAGACCCTTCACCATTTTAGTCGCCCTCCTTTGGACATGCTCCAGTTTCTCCACATCCTTTTTGATTTGTGGTGCCCAGAACTGGACACAGTATTCCAGGTGGGGCCTGACCAAAGGAGAATAGAGTGGCACTATTACTTCCCGTGATCTAGACGCTATACTTCTATTGATGCAACCTAAAATTGCATTGGCCTTTTTAGCTGCTGCATCACACTGTTGACTCATGTTCAACTTGTGGTCTACTTGGACTCCTAGATCCCTTTCACATGTGGTCTCATTCAGCCAGGTGTCCCCCATCCTATATCTGTTCATTTCATTTTTCCGCCCTACCTGTAGGACTTTACATTTCTCTGTGTTAAATTTCATTTTGTTAGCTTTGGCCCAGCTTTCTAGTCTATTCAGGTCATTTTGAATTTTGATCCTGTCCTTTGGGGTATTAGCTACTCCTCCCAATTTGGTGTCATCTGCAAATTTGATAACTAGGCTCTCAATACTGTCATCCAAGTCATTAATAAAGATGTTGAATAGCACTGGGCCCAGGACAGAACCCTGTGGGACCCCACTGGTCACTTCTTTCCAGGATGAAAAGGAACCATTGTTGAGCACCCTTTGGGTTCGGTCGGTCAACCAGTTACAAATCCATGTAACGGTTACCTTGTCTAGTCCACATTTTACAAGCTTGTTTGCAAGGATGTCATGGGGAACCTTGTCAAATGCCTTACTGAAGTCAAGATATACTATATCCACAGCATTCCCTTCATCTACCAAGCTAGTAATTTTATCAAAAAAAGAGATCAGATTTGTCTGGCATGACTTGTTTCTCTGAAACCCATGTTGGTTTTTTGTGATTATGGAATTATCTTCCAGATATTCACAGACTCTCTGCTTAATGATCTGCTCCAGAATCTTTCCTGGTATTGATGTCAGACTAACCGGACGATAATTGTTGGGATCCTCTTTTTTCCCCTTTTTGAAGATTGGGACAACATTTGCCCTCCTCCAGTCTGCAGGGACTTCTCCTGTTCTCCAGGAGTTCTCAAAGATGATTGCCATTGGTTCTGATATTACATTTGCCAGTTCTTTCAATACCCTAGGATGTAGTTCATCTGGTCCTGGACACTTATATTCATTTAGATTAACCAGGTATTCCTGTACTGTCTCTTTACTTATTCTGTGCTGAAATTCCCCTATTCTGTCCTCTGCCCCATCATCCTTAGGTTGGGCACCCTTTGCCTTTTCTGAGAAGACTGAAACAAAGAAGGTGTTGAGCAATTCTGCCTTTTCTCTGTCTCCTGTGAGCATTTTGCCATCTTCTCCACGCAGTGACCCAACTGTTTCCTTCTTCTTCCTTTTGCTGCGAACATGTCCAAAAAAGCCCTTTTTATTGTTCTTAACATCTCTAGCAAGCCTGAGTTCATTTTGCGCTTTAGCTTTTCTGACTTTATCCCTACATGTACTGGCTATTTGCTTGAATTCCTCTTTGGTGATTTCCCCATTTTTCCATTTTTTATACATGTTCCGTTTAAAACTTAGCTCAGTTGTAAGTTCCTTAGTCATCCATACCGGTTTCTTGAGACATCTCCCATTTTTCTTCCTCATTGGAACTGTCTGAAATTGTCCCTTTAGTATCTCCCTTTTGAGGAACTCCCATCCATCTTGAACTCCCTTCTCTTTTAGTATTCTTGACCATGGGATCACCCCCAGTATTTCTCTAAGTTTATTGAAATCAACTTTCCTAAAGTCTAGAATGCGTGTCTGACTATGCCTAGCTTCACCTTTCCACTGTATAACAAACTCCAGGAGAACATGGTCACTTCCCCCTAAGGATCCCACCACTTGCACCCCATTGACTAGGTCTTCCCTGTTGGTTAAGATCAGATCCAAAATAGTTGATCCCCTTGTTGCCTCTTCCACCTTTTGAACAATGAAATTGTTTTCCAGGCAAGTGAGGAATTTTCTAGATCTTGAGGATAGCGCTGAGTTTGACTTCCAGCAAATATCCGGGTAGTTGAAGTCCCCCATCACTACTACATCTCTCCTTCCTGATTGTGTGGTCATCTGTTCTAGAAAGGCATCATCCATTTCCTCTGTCTGACTTGGGGGTCTATAGTAGACTCCCACAGTAACATCCCTGTTATTTCCCTCTCCTTTAATTTTTATCCAGATGCTCTCCACCTGGCTTCCAGTATTGATTTCCTGGATCTCTTCACTGGTGTAAATATCCTTGACATATAATGCTATTCCTCCTCCTTTCTTGTCTGTCCTGTTTCTGTTAAAAAGGTTATACCCCTCTATTTCTATATTCCAATCGTGAGACTCATCCCACCAGGTTTCAGTGATGCCTATTATATCATATTTCCCTTGTTGTGCTAGGAGTGCAAGTTCATCTGTGTGGCTGTTAGTGAGCTCAGTCAACTGGGCCTATAGTTATCTAGAGAGCTCCTGGCTGCTAGCTCCTTCTACAGGCAAGTCCCTGATTCACTTCCTCTGAATCCCCACAGCCCCTTAAGGGAATACTGAAAAGTATAAAGATTGAATGAGTTGTTCTCCAACACTGAGCTCAGACTACCTTCCCCTTTGTACTTCCAATCTGCCTTGGCTATCAAAGATAAAAATGAGTATCAGAAGAAAAATTCGCGCGCACACAGAGAAGCACTAGGTTTACCTTTAGCAAGGTATGGTCCAGAAATCCTCTCCAAGCAGTTATATAAAATGAGATTTCTCTTTCCTCCCCAATGAACCAATGAAATGGCTCACAATTTCAAATTTTAAGGTCTTACCCAATCAAAAGGCACACAGAGAAGCACTAGGTTTACCTTTAGCAAGGTATGGCCCAGAAATCCTCTCCAAGCAGTTATATAAAATGAGATTTCTCTTTCCTCCCCAATGAACCAATGAAATGGCTCACAATTTCAAATTTTAAGGTCTTACCCAATGAAAAGGCACACAGAGAAGCACTAGGTTTACCTTTAGCAAGGTATGGCCTTGAAGAAGTAGAGCCCTCCCTCCAGTCCATCTGCCTTGGTTTAGGCATCAGAGGGAGAGAAGAACTTTTAGGCCTGATCCCCTTCCCCATCCCCATTCCCTTCTCTTTTTGTGTCATGTCTTTCTAGATTGTAATCCTGAGGGCAGGGAACCGTCTAATTAAAAATAATAATTGTAAGCTAACTATAAGATTGTATGTACAGCACTGTGCAAATTTACAGCTCTCTCTATATAAATAAATAAATATAAGCTGCTCTGGTAGCCTTTAGGGCTGAAGAGCGGGGAATAAATAAATAAATAAATAAATAAATGTTTTGGTTTTGCCTAGTTTGTGCAACCCCAGAAGGTCACAGGGCAGAAAATTTGCTTTCATATCCTCCACAGTTCTCCATCCCTGCTACAGTGTCCCTTTTATGGACCAAATGACAGAACACTGACACACCATAACATTTCTGGTGTTCAGGAGTCCTGTTTTCTTGCCATTTCATTTATTAGTGGTGGCACAGTGATTAAATGCCTGTACTGCAGCCACTCACTCAAAACCATAAAGTTGCGAGTTCAAGACCAGGAAAAGGGCTCAAGCTCAACTCAGGCTTGCATCCTTCCGAGGTCGCTAAAATGAGTACCCAGATTGTTGGGGGCAAGTAGCTTACAGTTGTAAACCACTTAGACACTCCTTAGGCGGTATGAAGTGGTATATAAATGAAGCTGTTTGTTTTGTTTGTTTTAACCCTTTTAGGGTTCCCCCCCTTCCCCTACTGACCTGATTTCTGTTCTTCATTTACACTCTGTTATGCTTGTTTAAATAAACAGTGGGCCTGTGTGGAAAGGAAAGGGTGTGTGTATGGCTCGCATTACTTTATGGTTCCTCCTGTGGAGCCAACAAACCTGACTTACAAAGGGTGGTGCTTTCCCTTGATGTGGGCAGAAACATTTGGTAATGCTCCCCCAGGGATCTCTTTCTAGCATGTGCCCATTCTCCAAATTGTTGTGACCTTTCTGGTTTTCTCATTGGTACCATCCATGTAATTAAGGCTTGTGCCTCTCTTCTTGCTGATTTTAGTTGTTTTCTCTTTTGGAAGGAAAAGGGAGGAGAGAGAAAAAAGACTTAGAATCATAGAGTTAGAAGAGACCACAAGGGCCATCCAGTCCAACCCCCTGCAATACAAGAACTCTCAATCAAAGCATCCCCAACTGACAGATGACCATCCAGCCTCTGTTTAAAGACCTCCAAGGAAGGAGACGCCACCACTTTCCAAGGGAATGTGTTCCACTGTTGAACAGCCCTCAGTGTCAGGAAGTTCCTCCTAATGTTGAGGTGGAATCTCTTTTCCTACAGTTTGCATTTATCGTTCTGGGTCCTGTTCTCTGGAGCAGCAGAAAACAAGCTTGTTCCCTCCTCAATATGACATCCCTTCAAATATTTAAACAGTGCTATCATATCACCTCTTAAATTTCTCCTTTCCAGACTTTTGTCTACATAAAAGCAAGTCTGTGATTGGAATCATCCATAGTTTGTTTAAAGTAGTTGTGAGGTATCCTCCCTTGCCTCAAAAGATGCTTAGTGATTTCTTATACCTTGGACCAAACATTGTTCAGAACAGAGGCTGCATTTTAGAGATAAGACTTAATAGACTACTAGTTGAAGTCAACAGTATGATGCAGCAGCTAAAAAAGCTTCAAAGTTGCATCAATGGAAGTATACTGTCTAGATCAAGGGGAGTAATAGTATCACTCTGTTCTGCTTTGGTCAGGCTTCACCTGAAATAATACAGTGCCTATTTCTAGGCACCACAATTCAAAAAGGATGTTGAGAAGCTGGAGCATGTCCAGAGGAGGGAGACCAAAATGGTGAAAGCTCTGGAAACCATGGCCTATGAGGAGCAGCTTAGGGAGCTGGGTATGTTTAGCCTGGAAGATATGGTTAAGAGGTGATACGATAGCCCCATCTAAATATTTGAAGGGGTGTCTCACTGAGCATGGAGCAAGCTTGTTTTCTGCTGCTCCAGAGAATAGGATTTGAAGCAATGAATTGAAACTAGAGGAAAAGAGATTCCACCTCAACATTAGGAAGAATCCCTGACGGTATTGGCTGTTTGACAGTGGAAGATGCTCCCTTGAGGGTGGTGCAGTTTCCTTTGGAGGTGTTTAAACAAAGACTGGGGGGGGGCATCTGTTGGGGGGTGCTTTGATTCTATGTTCCTGCATGACAGGGGTTAGACTCAAGGGCCTCTTGAGGTCTCTTCCAACTATAGGATTCTATGGGCCCATTCCCACTTGTGGAAAAACCCGCATTGGAATTGGGCTGTGCTCCGCTTATGAAAGCGATTCCAAAAGGCCCCTCATTCACACTATGAAAAGGGACCTTGTTTGGAATCGCTTGCTTAGTCGGGAACGCTTGTCGTTCCCACTGGACCTGCCATGTAAGGTGACAGCCTTTAACGCCCCATCTCCTTCCCAAAGGGGAATTTTTTTTATGCCGGGGTATTGATCACAAAATCAATCTTGTGCATTTGTGATCTTGTGCATTTGCGATCAGTATAATGAAGAAAAAGAAAACAAAAACACATACACTTGCTCCTTGGGGGTCCTTCCTTCCCTCCTTCTTTCCTTTTTTTCTTTTTCTTCATTATACTGATCACAAATGCACAAGATCACAAATGCAATCTTGTGCATTTGCGATCTTGTGTATTTCTGATCAGTATAATGAAGAAAAAGAGGAAAAAAGGAAGGAAGGGGGGAAGGAAGGAAGGAAGGAAGGAAGGAAGGAAGGACCTCCCAGGAGCAAGTGTGTGTGTGGTTTTTTTCTTTTTCTTCCTTATACTGATCACAAATGCACATGATCACAAATGCACAAGATCAGAAATGCACAAGATTGCAAATGCACAAGATTGATTTTGCGATCAATACCCCCTTCCAAAAAAAACCCCACAATTCTGACCAGCATTCCCACTTACTGAAAACGCTTCAGAATCGTGTTTTCTGAAAAAGACCACTTTAAAACTAGTGTCAGGAAAGCCCGGGCTATTTGCTTTTAACCCGGTCCTTTACTCCACTAATCGATCTGATGAGGATCGGAAGTCGATTCGAGTGTGAACGAGGGTCATATAGCCCATGTCACACTTAGAATCAAAACGTAGTGGGAATGGGGCCTATGATTCTAAAATAAAGAATTGGAAGGGCAGCCATGAAAGAGCTAGAAAAGACCCTAAAGAATAAATTGATTACTAAAGTTTTGTCCAAGCCATGGTGCTCCCTATCACAATGTATGGATGTGAGAGCTGGATGGAAGATCAGTTCATTTGAGATGTTGTGCTGGAGAAGACTTCCGCAGGGTCACCATGAGTCGAGGTAGACTCAAGGGCAGTTAACAACAAGCTAAAGAAGAAAAGCTAAAGCTAGGTGAGAAGGGATAACTGTTCCTACTGCACTTGATTTCATACTCCTTTTCACACACAGGACACTTTTGCTAAGTCAGATACCAGCTCTAAATAGGGCATAGTTTTGAGTAGGATGAAGGGAGCATGGGTGGCTGGAAGAGGTTGAAAAAGCTTGATTTAGTGTTGTGGCTGCACCCAATCCTTCCCCACACTGCACACAGGGAGAGCTGCTTTTAAACATAAAACTAACTCATCCTTTTCCAGTTGCAAGACGTTGCATGTGAGGTAACTGGGTGTGGAGCGGTTGGAGTATCTTGCACTGGTGGTGCAGTGGTTAAATGCCTGTACTGCAGCCACTCACTCAAAACCATAAAGTTGCGAGTTCAAGACCAGCAAAGGGCTGAAGCTCGACTCAGGCTTGCATCCTTCCGAGGTCGCTAAAATGATTACCCAGATTGTTGGGGGGCAAATAGCTTACAATTGTAAACCGCTTAGACACTCCTTAAGGGTATGAAGCGGTATATAAATGAAGCTGTTTGTTTTTTGTTTGTTTGTTTGCAAATATAAGTGTGCCAATGCATAGTCTTGTTGGAATGGTCACTCAGTGTCCAACAGTATTCAAATTACAGTAGGAAGAGTAGGAAGGTGAAGGACCCCCATGAATATGGAAAAACCACAAATAAAAAAGCACTGTTCTTTTTACTTAAGAGAACTCTCTAGGAATCTCCAGATCTTCCAGTGCAACTCTTTGGTCAACATCTGCCAGAAGGTGATCATAGAATCATGCTTGAGGACCTACAAATGCCTAGAGAAGTGTTTTCCCTAGGAACTTTAGGTCCTCCAGCACAACTCTATGGTCAACTTCTTGCAGACTTGTGCTGGAAGACCTTGAGATTCCTAGATAGAACATATTAATCAAATCCACAAAAGTCAAAGCTGTAAGCCATTTTTGACTTACAGCAACCCTAAGGTGAACCTATCATGGAGTTTTCTTGGCAAGATTTGTTCAGAGGCAGTTTGTTATTGCCATCCTCTGAGGTCGAGAGTGTGTGACTTGCTCAAGGTCACCCAGTGGGTTTCATGGCCAAGCTGAGAATAGACCCCTGGTCTCCAGAGTCATAATTCAATGCTCAAACCACTACTTAAAATTCGGGATCAACAATTGGAGGAATAAAGCCAAACATTAGAATTAGAACTGAAGCTGAGGGCATGTGATTTACACATGCTTAATTTTCCCAGCAGCCCCAAAAAGATGGAGATCCAAAACCTAATTTGCAGTCAGTTATGCTACCCAGACTACTGTGGAGCCCTGGAAAGTGCTCTTGGCACCTATGTAGAGGTGTTTTCATTAAATGCACCTTAAAATGTGTTTCTTCTCCTTTCTTTTTTCCAGCATCCAACGGGCTGCCTTAGTTATCTTGGAAAACTACTATAGAGACTTTGCAGTCTATAATCCACTGTTGTTAACAGCTTCTAAAGCACGAGCAGCGAAGCACATGGCAGGCCTGAAGGTCTACAGTGTTGATGGTAGGTCCAAAGAGGAGATGCTGGTGGCAATTTTTGCGAACTGCTGTGCTTCCTTAACCCCTTTTTCTTTCTGGATCTTTGGTTGCAGAGGAAAGTCATGCTGCAGTCCTCCCTTTCCTTTCTTGGAGGACTATTCCAGTAAGGGAACCCGGAGGTTTCTAACAGTTATTTTTCACAGGGTGAGAGAGTCATGGTAACAGGTAGACACAGAACATTAGCACACTTCATTTTGTGTTATGCTCTGCGGTCTCAGAAGCTCTGTCAGGAGCTTCTGAGAGCATGTCCCAAGACATGTACATATTTAATCCCTGCAAAACCTCTCTTTTTCTCACTCTCTCTAATTTTCTTTTTTCCACTCTTGCTGTCTTGGCTCCATGACAAATAAACTATACCTGTTGAATTTTTCATTCACCCACTATCTTTCTCAAGAAAAGGAAGGACTGTTGTGGCCTGGAATAATTCAGAATATTCATGCTCTGTTTCCCACACTACATTCCAATACTCATCCATATGGGTGTCTACTCTGAAAACCATACTGTATGAGGAGAGACTTAGAGAGCTGAGTATGTTCAGCTTGGAGAAAAGAAGGATAAGAAGTGATATGATATCCCTGTTTAAATATTTGAAAGGGTGTCATATTGAGGATGGAGCAAACATGTTTTCTGCTGCTCCAGAGAACAGGGCCCAGAATAATGGATTCAAAGTGAAGGAAAAATAGATTCCACCTTAGCATTTGGAGGACTTTCTTGACAGTAAGAGCTGTTCGATATTGGAAGACACTCCCTCGGAGTGTGGTGGAGTCATCTTCTTTGGAGCTATTTAAGCAGAAGCTGGATGGCCATCTGTTGAAAGTGCTTGGATTGTGTCTTTTTGCATAGCAGAATGGGATTGGACTGGGTGGCCCTTGAGGTCTCTTCCAGCTCTGATTTTATGAGTCTACGCTCTTTGACTACAGGCAACAACTTTCTTGCTGCCTTTGTCCCCCAACGATCATTGTTAAAACTGTACTTGCCAACTCCACACCCCAAGGTTTTGAATTTGAATTGACATTCTCTCACACAGATGACTTATATATGTCTGTCTCTGGATTCTCCACTCTGAACATGTTCATGTTACCAACTTCTTTCTTTCAGTTAGACTCAAAGGTGCTACAAGGTCCCTTTGTAGACTAATTTTACAGACTAAGATGGCTATGGGCCTGAACACACAGGCCAAAATAAAGCTGCTTTGGGTCACTTTGGAGGTATGCTGTTTAAATGACACAATCATCTTAAGAGGCCAGAAGCTGCACCAAAGCTGAGCTCCAGTCTTTAGGACTGGAGCATGACTTTGGTGCAGCTTTCAGCCTCTTAGGATGCATGCAGCATTTAAACAGCATGCCTCCAAAGTGACCCAAAGCAGCGTTATTTTGGCCCCTCTCTATTTGGGCCCTGTATCTTTGAATCCAGCCTCTAAGGATCTTGTTTGAGGCTTCAGCCTGGCTAGAAAGGGAACCTTGTGGCTTGTTTGAGGTTAACACATGTATGTTGCAGGGTTAGGAGGAGAAAAAATTAAGGTCATCTCCCTCCCAACACACACACACACACACACACACACAGAGCCTTCTGAACTTTTCCTGTTGCAGTTCAAAGCTCTAAATTTCTCAGATTCACCCAAGCACTTAATTTCAGTATACAGTTGGCTGCCTGTATCCATGGATTATTTATCCATGGATTCAAGCATCCATGGCTTGAAAATATTCAAGAAATATATAAATTTGAAGCTTAATTTTGCCATTTTATATAAGGGATACCATTTTACTATGCCACTGCATATAATGGCACTTGAGCATCCATAGATTTTGGTATCCACAGGGTCTCCTTAAACCAAAACCCAGCGAATACCAAGGGCCCAGTGTACTATACTTGAGAAAGAGGTTGGGAGAGTATAATATAAAGCCATGCATGGATGTGCCAGTATCTCTTCCATGCTCCTTCTCCCAGCCCTATTATTCCCATTTAGGAATACTATAAGCTCTTAATATAAGGACATTAATTCCCTTTATAGATTCTGGCAAGGTTTGCCAGACTTAGACTTTGAACGGAATCTTGGAGGCCCATAAAACCTCACGTTGGAAAGGACAAAAAGCCCTACATTCCTCCTAGCTCATCTCAAAATCCAGATTTGCTTGGTTCTTGATCTCTCTGCAGGTCCACTGTCCCCAAAACCCCTTACTGGTACCTCCCTTCCCCGCAATTCCTCTCTTTTCCTAAGTAGCAGCAGTAGGAACAGCAGAAATAGACAAATTTGGAGGTGGGAGACACACACCCCATTCCCTCTCTCTCTACATTTTCCTTCCTCTTGTGTGCTGAGGTGGCCTTTGGGAAATGTAGTTTTCCAAAGCACAGTTGGTTGGGGAAGCAGTTTTTCTTCTGATTTCCTCCCCTTTCCCCTCACTTTCTTGTTTTCTTTTATTTTCACAGTTCAACCATATACTTAATTTCAAGACTTCCATACTTATCTCTGGCTCTCCTTCTTTTTCATTTGGGGTGGAAGAAAGAGCTGCCCATAGAAATGGAGAAATCCACAGTTTCACCATAGCTGTGCTTGAGCAGCTTCATGTTATTTCTTTCCCCCCTCCTCAAAGAAATGAAAACAACAGAGACAATATGAACCCAGAAATACTTAAATAATTCCTTCAAATAATGTACCTCCAAATAATGATATTTGTTATTCCAGTGCATTCTTACATGTCAGCCCTCAACATTCCTAGAGACATGGAAATCACACATTCACATTGTTTGTTGCTGTTCTGGTGGTGCAGTGGTTAAATGCCTGTACTGCAGCCACTCACTCAAATAGCTTACAGTTGTAAACCGCTTAGACACTCCTTAAGGGTATGAAGTGGTATATAAATGAAGCTGTTTGTTTTGTTTGTTTTGTTTTGTTCAAGTCTTTTGATTTACCTGCTTCTTCATAGCTTGGGAATTTCCTGAGTATGGCATTACTTTGTCTTGTGGATATTTTCAGTTTTCCCAAGTTCATTAGACACTAAAAAACCCAAACATTCTATTAAAGGAGCCAGATCCTCCCTACAAACTTTTCCCCTCTACAACAGGAAGATGTAAAAGCTCACCATAGGAGATTGGCATGTATGTCTCCTCTTCGCACTGCCTCATATTAGATATCAAGTTGCAACTGAGATAGATATGTGAACGTCAAAACTGCAGTTGGATGTGTGACACTCTTGACATCCTGAAGGAATTGAACCTGCATCATGTTATCTCTCTGTGCTCAGTCACTTGAATCACCTTTCTCCTGATTTTGGTTCTCATCTGGGCTGGAAGGAAAAATGAACTGGGATAGTGGGCAACAGGGAAGTAATAGGTGATAGGTGAATTATACAGACCATTGATTCACAAACATTGGTCCTCCAGGTGTTTTGGATTTCAACTTCCAGAAGCCCTAGCCAACCTGACCAGAGGTCAGGAATTCTGGGAACTGAAGTCCAAAACATCAGGACGACCAAAGTTTGGGAACCACTGATGTAGACCAAGATTCCTCCACTGGAAGCAAAAAAAAGCAGCATGCTGGTTTAGGACTGCTAGCTGATTTATTCTATGTTATTGATTGATTTTTAAACCATTTTCCAGAATAAATTAGAGGAGTATATGCCTCTTCCCTTTAGTGAAGAACATGGATGATCAGACCTGGACTGTATAGTGTATAATGAAGAAAGACCATAACTCACTAATAGAGAACAGGCTTTGTATACAGAAGATCCTGGATCCCATCTGTAATATTTCCACTAAACGTGGGGGAGGGGGGTGTCAAGCAGGAGGGATGGAAAAACCATTGACATTGTTCAGTATAGGCAGGGGCCTGAGTCAGTAGAATTCAGTTCCACATGTTCTGTTTTTCTGGTAGGGGCCATCTTGCTTTGTCCAAAAATTCTCTTGTTCTGCTTTTGGTACGACATTTTATCATGTCTGGCTGTGCTTTGTTTTTTGCCCATTGTCTTATGTCAGTTGCTGTTCTTATTTTCTGTCTTTGTTTTTGTTTCCTTTGAATCTTCTCCCACCCTTCCTCCCTGGTTTCCTTGTCTCCCTGTTTCATGTTCCTTCTTTCTTCTTGCTGAATTGCCATGTGTTCCAGCTGCCCTTGTGGCCAAACTGAAAATGTATTTAGTGGATGGTGAGTAGCATCTCGATGTGTTTGTCCTCTGCCTCTGTGTGTTCGTTCAATGTTTTTTTGTGTAGTAATTTGCATTTCTGCAGAATTGACTGTTCTTACTCCCTTTTGTTGTTGTTGTTTTTTATGTGGGACATACATCTAGAGAGTTTTTACATTTCTACTATTCCTTTTGCTGAGGATCCCTCCTGAGTGTGTAAGAAAAACCATATTCCTGCCTCACAGCTGCTCCCCAGGGAATAGTTGTGCTGGGAATGGGCTTTAGTTTCTTTGGGAATTATGGGGCATATGGAATGTCGCGTTAGGGTGTTACATTGTTGTTTTTTTGCCTAGTTATGTGCCATTGACGGATTCTTCTTTTTTTTTCAAAACATATTTTTTTCTAACCATTCATCACTCTATCTTTATATTTCTCCTCAAAGGACCAGATAACAATGCTGCTGGGCAGTCCAGAGCCATGATTGCCGCTGCAGCTCACTGCAGGGATTCCAGTCACAACGAACTCTATTATGAAGAAGCTGATTATGAGCGAAGGGTTAGAAAACGACGAGCAAGGTAAAAAATGTATAGGCCAACCCCTGGAGCTTTGTGCCACCACTGCTTTTGCAATAATTTTTAAAAGATGGGAGATTCGTTCCTATGCCTCCAACTGGAATTCAGAGTCAACATATATTCTCTAACTAGTTTCTTTATTGAGCAGCACCTGTGTATATAGCTGCTTGAAAAAGAGAGAGAAAGGGCAGCCCACTGCACCTAGGGGCTCAGCAGTCGTTTTCTTCTATTTGATGTCTTTCCTTCACTTTGTTTGTTGCACCCAGCTACTGCCGCTTGCAATCCTTCTCTTCCATTGACTAGGAGCTATCTTGCAGAGTTTGTTTGCTCAGCTGCTCAAAACACCAGCTGTGGTTAACAAAGGCTCCTGGTGGGTGGACTAGAAAGCTGTAGCTCTCCCCATTAGAGGAGACCACTAACTTTATTATGGTGATCTATTACAATTGCTGCCATTTGACGGCTTTTAGCATTAATCTGGGGTTATCCTCTCAGCACTATAATAATTATCAGTTTGAGCTTTGATTTCTTATATTGAGGAGTGGAGAAGAACAACCAGAGAGCAGCGTCCAATCTGAAGAGTGGAGTCTTGTGTCTGCACTCAGCACCTTGTCCTCTCTCACTCAACAGCATCACAGGGCAGTTTACCCCAATGCTTGAGAGGAATAGAATTGCCACATTATTTGGCTGTTTCCTGTTTCCCACTGCAGGTAGTAGCCAGTGCATGCATATCAGCAGTTTCTGAAGGGATCTTGTCTCTCCCCCCCCCCTCCATCCACACTTCCTCCAGAGATAGCGAAGTTACAACATGATCCTGCACAAAATTGGATGAGCTTGAATTGGCCTAAATCTGTTGCCTTTGCTATGTCTAACTATGCAGACTGTAATTCTGCAAACTTCTGCTTGAATTACACAAATGATCTGACCCGCCTATCTTTGCTTTGACTGTTTTAGGTGACTGAAGGGAAAGGGTGCTTTATTTGACCAAAATTCAAGGAAAGCTTGGGAGGGTGTGGACTTTTTTGCCATCTATTTTGAACATTGCTGTAAAACATCTCTCAACCAATAATAGAGGAAATGTGGTCCCTTTCCATCATCCACAACTATCATGCCCACTCACGTTATACCTGAAGCTTGCAAGCCATAATAGGAATTGATATCTGGTTATTCTCATACGAATCATTGAAATCAGAATTAAAGCAATGTTAGCAACTCTAGATTCCTGTGTATTTGCACACAGGAATGCAAAGCTCTATTAACTTGTAGAGAAGTCCTTCATCCTAAAGTGGAATGACTGAGGATTAATCTGGATTGTCTATGCCAAACCAAGACAGTTAACATTTGATGAAGTGTTGGGAAATTTGCACTGAAAATGCTGCTAAATTTTACTTGCTGGGCTACTTTGTATCCCTCTGAAAATGTCTTCTTAATAGATATAATAGTACCCTACTTTACAAGGTATGAGTGTTGATGAGCATTAAACATTAACAGGGGGTTTGAAACTAACAGTCCAAATCATTTTGGAAAAGGTTGGGCTATCTTTTTTCCCTAAATAGGCTGAATTGAATTGCTAGAACCAACTAGAAGAGGTTCTCTAAATCAGTTGCTGTGGTGTTGTAGTCCTGGTTGTGATGGCTCTTCTGGTTCCTTGGTATGTAGGCTTGTCGTAGCAGTTGAAGAAGCATTCACCCACATTAAGCGCCTGCAGGCAGAGGAGCAGCAGAAAACCCCTGGAGAAGTGATGGATGCCCGAGAGGCAGCTCAGGCCATCTTCCCATCTATGGCGAGAGTTCTGCAAAAGTACCTACGGACTACCCGGCAACAGCCCTACCATACCATGGAGAGCATCTTGCAACATTTGGCTTTCTGTATTGCCAACAACATGACACCAAAGGTACAGAAAGAGAAAATGGGCTGTATAACTCTGATTGGGGTTCCACCCTCACATCATTCCAGTCATGGGCATGGGAAGAGTGGGGCTGCTCCTATGGATCTTGCCCACTCTGCTGCATTCTTTCCCCAATACCCACCACACATAGCAGGAACAAGCATCTCCAGT
Source organism: Urosaurus nigricauda (assembly GCA_034509955.1). Classification (NCBI taxonomy): domain Eukaryota; kingdom Metazoa; phylum Chordata; class Lepidosauria; order Squamata; family Phrynosomatidae; genus Urosaurus; species Urosaurus nigricauda. Next base: position 135,103,281 of record JAOEGL010000002.1, read on the forward strand.
GGGGGGCCTACTCTGTTGCACACCTCCTCAGTAAGGCAAGCGGGGACATAACAAAAAGGGCCAAGGCTAAGAAATACTGCCCTCTCATCTTATTCTAGCCTCCTGGAAGATAAAGGCCCTTGTAGGGTTTATGCCGGAGCCAGTGTGGAGTAATGATGTGAGTGCTGAACTATGACTCTCAAGACTAGGGTCCAATTCTTAGCTCAAGCACATAAACCCACTGAGTAACCTTGGTCAAATCACATGCTCTCAACCTTAGGGGAAAGCAATGGCAAACCTCCTCTGTACAAATCTTGCAAAGAAAATCCCATGATAGGATTGTCTTAGGGTTGCCGTAAGTTGGAATTGATTTGAAGACATACAACACAGAACACAACACATGTTTTATGCATGCCAAGACTGGGCTAAAAATTCAGTGCCTTGAAAAATCTTCATAAAAAGAAGAGGAAGAGAAGAAAATCCCTGCACTGATCTTGTCTTGCAAAGATGTTAGCAAGTGTGGGCACTGCCAAGTGACCATCTCAGAAACCAGAAGGAAGAGCTAAACAAGGGTCCCCAAGGTTTTGTGACTTCCCCAGCTACAAGAACTTCCTAAAGTCTAGCAAAACCAAAATAAATTAGAGAGACTAGCAAAGGTTGCAGCCAGGGCCAACTATACCACAAAAAGTTGTTCTGGAAAGCAAATGCTGTAGTGGGACAAAAGCCAGTGGGCTTCTCCAGAACAGCTGCTCACAGAGTGAAAGAGAGGATAAGCAACAGCTCCAGAAGAGCCTCTGGCCTTCTGGCCCCTTTTTATAAGGATTCCCTCAGAAAGTGAGGAAGGGAGGGAGAAGTTCTCTGAATAACTTTGTTAGCTGGTGAAGGCAGCCCAACATGATTCTTCAGATAACTGGACTGAAATACTTATCTCTGAGGGAATTCAAACCCATGCACTGTGGGAGAGCTGTTTCAGGCTGGTTTTTTTCCCCCAGCTAACATGGTTCCTAGGTAGATGTGAGCTCCATCTTTCCTCATTGCATGGGCACTGGCAAACACATCCTCATTTCCATAGCTCTCTAGAAGGCTGTGCTCCCTGTGTGGAGGTTGGAGTCACATACATCCTCATGTATGTATCTGTACAGTCATTATATTTCTGTTTTGTTTCTCTTTGTTCACACAGTGGAATTTCCCTGCCTTTCCCCTGCCAGTTTCTTCCTAGTGGTGTGAGTGTGCATGTGAACATTTCATTACCTCTGCCTCCTCATAGCTGTGTGAGAGTGCTAAACAAGCTTGGCGTCAAGCATTCTGGCAGAGTTTCTTTGCCCCACCCCAGAGTTTGTATTGAATAAAATATAAGTGGTACTGAGAAAGCACCCAAAAGCGAAACTTGTTCTGCCAGGTGTGTGAGTTGACAGGCTTCCCTTCCCATTCATCATTTTGGCAGCTTTTCTCTGCTTCCACTTAACAGGGTTCTGACACCTAAAACTGAAGCCCTTTGGCAGAGAAACTACTGGAGTTGAGGGATTGGGGGGGGGGGGCATGGATCAGATGTGCTGTTGACTGTATCCACCTAGTGAAGGGGAAATGGCTTCACTTCTGCATTGTTGCCATTCATTTCACTTGTGTATGATAAATAACCATGGAGCCTGGGAATGGAATGAAACTGCCTACTGCAAGGATATTGTAGTGAAAAGACCCCAGAGATAGCGAACCCCAGAGACAGAGATAGCCAATCAACAAGCACCAGGTGACCAGCCAATTAGAAGCTGGCTGGAGACCCCAGAGACAGCAAACCCCAGAGACAGGAACAGCCAATCACAGAACACCAAGTGTCCAGCCCATTAGGAGCTGGCTGGACAGGGCTATATAAGAGCCTGAGCCGAGGGAGACGTGGGTTTTTGTTTGGGTTTTTGTTTTAATTGGAGTTTTGGCTGGGGAGAGGGACGCCACTGAGGGGGTGCTCTCTAGGTTCCTGATTGGGATAGGTGTAGGCTAGGTTTTAGGCCAGACAGGGTCTATGTAGAGTCCAGGAGAGGGACTGATTAGGCTTTAGGTTGTAAGCCAGTTGATTTAAGCTGAAAGTATCTGACAGATTGCCTGAGGGCTAAAGTATTGTGTTTAGGTAACTGTGGTAACGTAACTAAGAAGAAGGAAATGCAAAAGCCTTGAAAGTAGTTCACTGATTACTTTGATGTTTGTTAATAAACTTAAGTATTATTTTATTACAACTTGGCCTCTGTGAAATCTTGTGGCACGCTACAAAAGTTAACAAAGCCTCAGAAAAGATAGGCAGTGGTGGAGAAGATCACCATAGAAGTAATTTGGTGGCAGCAGTGGGATGAATAGGCCCAGGGTGCTGTCATCGTAGAAACGTGGTGGTGGTGGTGGCTCATCGCCACAGATATCATGAATGTTCAGTTAGAATGATTGATTCAAGCTTTACTTTTGAACTGAGTCTTTTCCAGGCTGGTCTGAGATCTCACTTGTTCTCTGTCTGCTCTTCTCTAGGCTTTCCTGGAACGTTATCTCACTCCAGGCCCAACTCTGCAGTATGACAAGGATCGTTGGTTCTCCAAACACTGGACACTCATAAGTGAGGAAGCTGTTACGAGGGGACTAAGGGATGGTGTTGTGTTTGTCCTCAAGTGCTTGGACTTCAGCCTTGTCATAAATGTGAAAAAAATTCCTTCCATCAAACTCTCAGAAGATTTCTTAGACCCAAAATTTCACAAGTTTGCCCTTCGCTTACAGTCTGAAACATCAGTCTAGAATGGTGTGTGTCTGTGGGTGCGAAGAGGGCAATTTCTGACTACATGCATTCAGGTATTTGTGTTTGGGTATGTGTTTGTGTTTTCCCCTTCCCTTTTATGCAGTTCAAAAAGCACAGGTGATGGCCCACAAATATTTCTACCATCTGCACTTTATCATGAAAGAGGAGGGAGAAGGAGATTCTCCGCAGAAAGAGTGTGTCAATTAGATTAGCACATTCATCAGGTCAGAATGGCTACCATGCAGGTCAGAATGGCTACTTTACAGAGAGCCGTGAGCCACTGTGATGCCCAGTCTTCACTAGTATCCTGCCTTAGATCAGCTGGTATGTATCTGTCGCTGTTGCCCCACTCTAACATTGTGTTCCCTGTCATACACCGTTCCGTAGATCAGCCTCACTTTACTCAGCTTACGCCAGTCACCTGTGTAGCTCATGTTCACAGGTGATTCCTTCAGCCCTTAGTTTGTATTATCCATAGTTTAGGATCCATACTGCGGTTTGAGATTCCAAAGAGGCACTAGGCAATGTCTGCTCTCATTTTATAGTCTTCCAGCATTCAGTGACAAAAAACCATTCCCACTTACAGGAAGCAGCAGTTTTTAGAAATGGAGCAATGTCTATAACTGTGGTTTGTAAATTTGGATAATATCAGATTGAAATTGTCAAAGCTTTCCTTATCATGATTTGTTAAAATGGCAGAACTGAATAAATTCAAGGGGATCTTCAGTTAATTTTTTGGGCAGTACCTCCTGCAGAAAGTGGAAATGTTCTTCGTAAAGAACATCATTTGTTTACCTTGAAGGAAAACATTTCTGCATAACTTAAGGCTAGCTCTTTCAGCACTCTTTCTGTAGTAGCTGTTTCAAATAATGACTAATGGATTTTTCAGCTGCCTGTATCCACAAAAACATCCAAGCAATTTAAGCACCTTCTTCTCTCAATGTTCTGTGTGTCAATCTATTTTTGTAATCCCACAAGATTTAGTCTGTTACTCCCTCTGCCCCAAATATATTTATGCAATTGCAAAAAGACTGGAGAAGAGCATTGAGTATTCCAATTTATGAAAAAGGAACTCTGCTTCTTCTTCTTTTATGCAGTAGAAAGTGTAAGTAGGATATATTGTCCTCTGTTCAGCAGAGATTTTCCCCTAGAGGAGAAAATATTGGAGATGGTTAACCTTCACACACACCACACCCCCAAGTTTTTGCAAGGATCTGGCTTTAGAACAGTGTTTCAATACCATCTGAGACCAAACTGCATTGAGTATAGTGATGGCCACAGATCCATATAGTCAACCATTATTTGTTTTCTTCACAGAAACGCTGCTCAGTTCAGTCAATTGTTCATGCATTGAAAGAAGGGGATCACTTTATCACTACACACTAGGCTTTGGAGCTGCTCAGAAGCAGCATGTCTTTCTCATTGTTTTTGAGTTTCTTAAAGCCCTGGAGCAAACAAAAAACTGCCAAACCTTCCTTTGACCAAGGTCTCTGTATGTTCATGAGGTCAGGTTTTGCATCTCCATTGCATGGAAAACTCTTGGAAGAGGGTGCTGTTTTACTTGATTGTGAGCTACTGGAGTCAAGTGGTCTTCATAGACAGAATGTGGCCACTCTACATCACATGGCAGCTGCTTTTATGTGAACCCCTGGCTGTCTCTTTCTTTGCTGCTTCTGCATATTAATTCTTAGCTTCTGCTGGCAGGTGCTGTTCTTATGGGCTCTTTTAATCAAGTTCACTAAAATTTTAAGTCCTGCAGAAAGAAGAAAAATATATAAAGTTAATCACATAATGTATAACACAAGTATGAATAGCAGTTGCCCATTTGATGTGCACCAAGCACCACTTTTTCAATAGAGCCATTAAGTCATAAGCATAATTTTCAGGCAGGTTGTTTCAATAATTAACAAAAACGAGGCCTTGTTTACTTCAATTGCTGATCGTATTTTCCTATCCCATAAATGCTTAAAATATGCTAAGTGTGTCCATTTGCCATACTTCCAGATTTTAATTCATACTAGCAAGCAGGCTGGTTTTTTCCCTCAGTGTTTTGTCATAATGCTATAGCTAGTAGTACAGATTTTCCAATTAAGAATTACTGTACATACTCGACTATAAGTCTAGAAATTTATGCCCCAGAATTGCCCTAAAAATTTGGGGGTAGACTTATAGAAGGGTCAACTGATCAGCAGGTCTTAGTAGGGTCCCAAAGCAATCAAATCTGATGCCTCAATCTCCCTTCAACATCATTCCTGCCCCCTCCGGTCCGTTTTCCAAGCCTTGGCTTCCTAGCAGAAAAACTCCCCGTGTGAAAGCACTTGCCTCTCTCTGCTCCGTTTAGCAAGCCTTTCCTTCATAGAGGAAAATTTTCCCATTTAAATCCACTTGCTTTTCTTTTGCTCTGTTTTTCAAGCTTAGGTTTCCCCAGGAAAAAAACTCCCCATTTAAATCCACTTGCTTTTCTTTTGCTCCATTTTGCAAGCTTTGGTTTCCCCAGGAAAAAACTCCCCATTTAAATCCACTTGCTTTTCTTTTGCTGCGTTTTGCAAGCTTTGGTTTCCCCAGGAAAAAAAAATTCCCATTTAAATCCACTTGCTTTTCTTTTGCTCCGTTTTGCAAGGCTTGGCTTCCCCAGGAAAAAAATCCCCATTTAAAGCCACTTTCTTCTTTTCTCAATCCAGTGTTAAAACCTCTTCTTTAGCACCCCAGGAAAAACCTCTCCATTTAAAGCCACTTGCTTCTCTTTTTCAAGACCTGTATTCCCAAGGAAAAACCTCTCCATTTGCAAGACCTGTCTTCCCAAGGAAAAACCTCTCCATTTGAAAGGCCTGGCTTCCCAAGGAAAAACCTCTCCATTTGCAAGGCCTGCCTTCCCAAGGAAAAACCTCTCCATTTAAATCCACTTGCTTCCTTTCTCAATCCGATGTTAAAACCTCTCCTCTAGCAGCTGGGAATTGGTTGGGAGAGGTCCAGAGAAGGAGGGACGTAAGTGGTATTCCCCCCTTTCCATCCTTCCTTATAGAAGTTTTACCCTCGACTTATCCACGGGTCATATCAAATTCCAGGATTTTGACCCTAAAACCTTCCCTCAACTTATATGTGAGGTTGTCTTATACATGAGTATATATGGTATTCTTTCTGTCTCATTCATTACCTGTTAGGTATCTACCGGTTGACTTCTCAAGATATTTATTCAAAGTGTTTTTTATTCTTAAAACATATGTTTGTTCCCTTACAAAAGTCTTCTATATATTTAAAGAAGTTGGCATATATAGAGTTTTGATTTATCTCATGGTTTGTACAATTTGCACTTTCTAAAAAATGTGGCATATTTTTATTTTGTAGAAAAGTTCTCTCTGACTCGATCTTTAGTGAGTACCCGATTTACATATATAATACCAGCATCTGAGGATTTGTTAAGACTTGTTGAGTTTGGGAAGGATGAATGGATAGTTCTCTACCAGGAATACTTATCATCGTGGAAGAGCTTGTGTAGAATCTTATTTTAATCAGACTGTAAACTTTGGATTGAAATCTGAACATAGTAGATGAAGCATTAATTGGAGCAGAATTCAAGTTCACACCTAGAGCTGGAATGTCTGGTGCCTTCATTGTTTCAAACCCATTTTGGCAATATGACTGTAGCCTCTCTGATCCCCTAACCTTAATCCTTTTGGCCCCCCAAACCCAGCTAAACTGGCTTGTCAAGTAAAAAATTCAGAACCAAAGACCTCCCTAGCCTAACTGCATTCTATTTCAAGCACTGGAGATCCTTTGCCTCATCCCCTTGTTCCCCAAGCCCTGGAGATTATTTGCTCAGGAAATGTTGACTTTCCTCACTTCCTTACTTATTCTTGTGTGTGAAATGCCCGTGAAAATGTCAAAAATTTATAAAAGTACCAATCAGAAGCAACAGCAGCTGCTGTGGAAATGTGGAAGTTGTTAGCTGCAGCCTGCATCCTCTAGTTTAAAAAGCTTTAAAGAATGTTGTTGTGAAATTAATTCCTCCAGTATGTTTAGTTGAAAGGTTCTTGCCTGATTCAAAATCTTTGTGGCTTTAAACCTGAATGAGAGGATGATCCTCTCCCTCTTTGGTGTGTTTACTTTTGCTTTCCCTTGATATTGCAGAGAAGGCAAAATTTGAAAGAATGGTGGTGATGGGGCTCCCACATTATCTTCCTTCATAGGTTTTTCTTTACTTTTTCCCATTGCCTTTCTTTGTCTTTTCTTGGTGCCTCTCTTTCTTGTTTGTAGCACCAAAAGAGTACCTTGATTTTTGCTTATTTCACTGGGTTGTTATGATGTCATCCTTGTAAATGAATATTTTCAGGACATCCACATTATTCATGCTGATTTGCTCTGTGTTAATTAAATATCTTGCTGCCACTGTGAGCTATTTGGTAAATGCCATGTGAAATAGAAACACCTGTATGCAGAGACAAGTGGGGCTGTTTAATGGCATTGCTCCTTCCATTCTATTTGATAGCATTGCACCATTAGTCCCATGCCTAGCAGTAACCCATATTGGCACAGGAAGTTACTTTGCTACCCTCTTGTCTGATCTGGTCTCTGAACACTCTCATTGGAAGGGCAATGTATGGCCTGGGTATGGCTCATGAGCTGCAATGGTAAGTGCAATTCTTTTTTATTTGCACTGTGTTAATTTGGATGCCTCCTTATAACCTTATCAGTTTGTAGCCAGCAGTCTCTTTCTTTCTGATGCCATGCAGGTTGCCCTGTTACTGGATTGATGTTTTCAAAGGCACATGAGACTGGCACTTTTATATTCCTTCAAAGCAACATTGAAAGCATTCGACTGCTTTTAATGTTTTGCGATGTCTGACTGTGATGTTTTCTCTTTGGTTCTACCTACCCTCCTTGGAGACTTTTCTGACCACATACCTATGTCATGCGGGGATATAGGGAAGACATGTGGTGACAGCTATATGCATCTGTGTGGCAGATTGAACACTCACTGATATATGTGTTAATAATGTAGCTAAGTCAGTGATGGGTACAATAAATGTTCTGTTTGAAATTTTGTATGTAAACAGAGTAATGTAACCACCCATGTCCCATCACACACACAAAATTCAAGGTGACCCTGAAAATTTGCATTTGGGAGAAAAACTAACATGACTCCAATTTTCAGGGAGAAGGGAAAACTGTTTACATTTTGTCATAGAAAATATTAGCCAGATAGGAAAATGAATGTACAGACTGGAAGAAGAGATTAGGAAAGGTTTTATCTCATGCACTGTTGACAAAGGCTGTTACACATGATTTACTAGATGCTCCTTTCTTAACACAGAAGGTGGTACATCTGTTTGGAACTTGTACACATGTCTTGTGCAGCTTGTTGTGGCTTTCCAAAACAGCACATGTTTGTCCTAGAAGAAAGAGAGAGATGTGTAGGATATCAACCTATGTAGGTAATCCTCAGAATTGGATCCAGGACATGCACAACTCATCTTAGGATGCCCACCAGTGAAATTTCATGTTTACTCATTTTGACAGACCATCACATGGGATAGCTTATATGTTAATGAAGTGATTTCTGTGATGATATCAGCACTTCTTGGAAGCATTGCTGCCATGAAAACATGTGTTGGAGAAGATTTAGACAAACCACACCACAATGTCAGCATGGCCTATATATTGCTGTCCTGCTATGCATAGTCTATGCCTCAGACAGTGTGGTTTCATTAAGTGCTATGAACTATGAACACAAGCTCTTATTTTAGTGTAAAGTTAGAAGTCATACCCCACCCAAAACCTCCTTTAAGTTTATAAATTACATTAATGAGGTGGTAAATATTTGTGTTGGAATTAAACCCATTAGATCACCACTGGTAACAGTTAAATGTGGTAGCTGTCTCTAGTTGTTTTTACACATAACACATCAGATTATCAGGAACTAACAGTGGAGATGTTTGAATAATATGATCTGTTCATGCTGACATCAAACATAGGCAGCCAGGGGCTTTACTGTATACTCGAACACACCAAATGCTGCAATGTGACCAAGAAACCCAATGGTGATGGTGTCTGGTTTGAGGCAGGATGACCAGACACCACAATCACAAAGGAGGACAAGTCACCATAGACATACAGGGAAAAAATGTAGGACATTACAAAATAAAAGCTACAAACGTAAACAAATATAAATTCATGCTGCTTAGTCATGCTCAAAATGGAGGGTGTTTTGGAATTATTCAAGGACAGAAAGTTTGAAATGTAGGGCATCTCCCTAAAAAAGAGGTCATCTGGTCACCCTGGTCTTAGGGTCAACTTCATCTTCTCTGGATACTGTTGTTTAAAGCTAATTTTTCCCCACTACAATACTATTGGGAAAACATACCTTACTCACTTGTCTGCTCTAGTCTGCCACTTACTCAGACCTAACTGTGAAATACTGGAACTCTCCTCAGTGCCTGTTGTTAAAATTATTTAATCCGCCATTATTGTGTATTGGAGGGTAGGTATTTCTTGCTGAACACTCTTCTCTTTTGATCACTGTGCACAGGTTCAGCATGGCCACCTTTCGGCACAAATCGTATTCAGTATGTTAAAAGTCTCTTTCTGACCCTTTTGTTTTTGTTTTTGTTTTTAAAAAAGACAGCTTCTCTGCACATGTAACTTTAATGTCAGTGATATATGTGGGAAAAATTGCTCTATTTGTAGACTAAATTAAATCAAGTAGAATTCATATTTTTCTGTAACATTGGATGCGTTATATATCAGCCATAATTAAGTGTTTGGAATGAAACTGTGTTCACAACTTTGATATCTGTTTTTTCAACAGAAACATTTTACACCATTTTACACTTTGCATATTTGTACAGTTAACTTGAAATAAACTGAAATTGGACATTCATATGTTTGTGGTGTTAGTGCTCTTTTTGATTTAACAGCCAATCCCTTCATGAAAATAAACATCATACTGGAGATAACAAACTGTGGCTGCATCCACATTGCAGAAATAATCCAATCTGACACAGCTTTAACTGCCATTATACAATGCTGTGGAATTCTAGGAATTGTACTTTATTGGGGCACCAGACCTCTCTGACAGAGAAGGCTAAATGTCTCACAAAACTACAGTTCTCAGAATTCCATAGCTATGGAGCCATGGCAGTTAAAGCAGTGTCAGACCAGATCATTTCTTCAGTGCAGATGCAGCCTGTTAGCAAAAGGAAAATAGCTGCTAGTGTTGTCCCACAAATGTTTGTGCAAGAGGAGAGGAGTTTGCTCTGAGTTGTTGCCATTCATACAGATGCTAAAACGCTTTGGTTTAGTTTCCCTCACTTCTTGAGATAATAAATGAGACCTTCCATAAGCAGTGAACTCTTTCCTCCAGAAGAATACCACCATTATATGCAGTCTAAACAAAGTTAGACTGAACAATGATGTTCTGAGTAGCCATCTGTATACTAATTGCATATCTGAAACATTTTGCTACAGACAGAGTTATCAAAGAACTATTGTTTTTCAGAAAGAAACAGTTTGTGAAGAGCTACATCTGTTTTCATCATTTAGCTCCTTATAAAAAATTCTTGTCATGAACACATGTAAAACAGATTTAATTTTCCCCCAAAACACAGGGACAAAGACTTGGCATATTTATTATCTGCTGCTGTGTGCCTTCGAGTAATTTTTGTCTTAGGGCAAAGGTGGGGTTTTCTTGGCTAGATTTGTTCAGAAGGGGTGTTGCCTTAGCCTTCCTCTGAGGCTGAGAGAGTGTGACTTGCCCAAAAGTCACCTAGTAGGTTTCCATGGGTAAGTGTGGATTTGAACACCAGTCTTCATAGTCATACACTCAAAGCTCAACAACACACTGGCCCTCTATACAGTTATTCCTGTGTATTCACAGATATTTATCCACAGAGACAAGCATTTACAGATTGAAAATATTTTTAAAAAAATACATTCCAAAAAACAAACCTTGATGATGATGATGATTATTATCCTTTATTTATATAGCACTGTAAATTTACACAGTGCTGTACATACAATCTTAAATTAGATCCCTGCCCTCAAGCTTACAGTCTAAAAGCGACAATACAAAAGGAAGAGGAGAAGGTGATGGGAAAGGGGGTGAGGTCCAGTGGTTCTTCTCTCCCTCTGGGGCCAGGACCAAGGCAAATGGACTGGAGGGAGGGCACGGCTTCTTAATACATAGTTAGAAGGAGGCATCCTGGGGCAGATGGCACAATCCTGGGAACGCTTCCCTAAGCAATATAGTCTTTAGCTTAATTTTGAACTTGGTTAGAGAAGTGATGAGGCGTATGTGGGGGAAGACGGTTCCAGGAGTCAGGGGCAGCAAGTGAGAAGGGACGAATCCGGGACAGGACAGTGGAAATCCTAGGCTGGGACAGGAGACCTTGACTACCAGAACGGAGGGTATGAGAAGGAGTGTGAGGAGAAAGAAGTTCAGACAAGTAAGGTTTTAAGTAAGTAAGACAACATTTTGCCATTTTATAGAAGGGACATCGTTTTACTATGCCATTTTATTTAATGGGACTTCAGCATCTATGGATTTTGATATCCACAGTGGGTCTAGGAACCAAAACCCCAGCAGACATCAAACGCCAGCAGAACCCACTGTACTTAGTATCACTGTAGAGAAAATTAAAATAAGCAAAATGCAGAAGCCTTCCTAAATCTAGTGATACTCATTTGAAGAAGATAAACCTTCTACTTTTCTCTGAGTAAAAACAACAACAGCAACATGCCCAAAATTTAATGGAGACCCATTCCCTTTGTGCTGCCATAAGAGAATCATATGTGTCTGCATTAGACAACCATTGAATGGCCAGTCCTTTAGCTTAGAAAACCCTTAGGATTAATTAGATAAAATAGAAGGGAACTTGGAACACCAGTTTTGAGAATTAATTTGTTTTAGAGAAATTGGGAAATTAAATTGCTAACATTAGGTGTATCTACACTGCACGGAATACTTCAGGCTGCTTCTGGAATATTCTGGGTCTGAAGCTCCCCTGAATTCCCTGTTACCTCTGCATTTTGGAGCAGAGCCAGCTCTGCTCCACAACACATGCGTTGTGCTTTGCTGCATGCTGCTATCGGCTTGGGTCGCTCCCTCTGAGAATGAAAACAAGGTGTCCAGAATCAATCACATGGCTGGGCACCTCATTGTGACTTCAGATGGATTGACTCATGTTAGCAGCAGCAGCAGTGCTGCACAACATAGCAGGATGTGTGTGTAAACAGCTGCCAGGCATTGCTTTGGAGTGTTAACAGAAGCTAAGGCTTTAAAGCAGTTTAAGAGCTTTATCACATGCAGCTTTTAAACCGTAATTTGCTCTGGAAAGGAAGAAGCATCAGGATGCTGATCCTACAACACCACTTGCCTCTCATAGCTTGCTCTGTCCTTCCACCATCCCTTTTCATTCATGGGGAAAACCCATGAATGAGCTGCCCGTTGCACAATGCCCTAGGTGCAAAAGGCCATTCCCAGGGCACTTGCATTATTGACAGTCACACAGTGTCACTGTCCCTCCTCCTTCCTTGTCCCCCCCCCCCCCCCCCGGTTTACTCACAATTCTGGAACAATGCAGCCTCTAAGTTAAATGTTAAATCGGGGTTGCAGAGCCACAAAATTGTGCAAAAAAAAAAAAAAAGGAAAAAAAAGGAAAAAAAAGGGAAAAAAAAGAAAGTTGGAAAAAAAATCACAAAAGGCAAGCTGGGCAGGGAGGGAGGGTGGAGCTAAGGGAGTGCAATAGGGGCAGTTGTCCCCAGTGGCACGAAAGAAAACCACTGCGATGATGGGTGCAATAAAGTTGGTACATTGCCATTTTAAATATTTGTCATGATTGCAGCAAGAAGTGTGAAAAACCCTGAAGGCAGGGTTTGTCACAACAGTGTTTTATAAGTCCACAGACAACCAGTTGCCTCCAAGCACCATTCAAAGCCTTGTTTTTGACACCTAAAACACTAAAAAGGATGAGAACTGTATAATTCTTCCAGATGTTTCTCAAAAACAAGCTGTGCCAAACTAATTAAAAAATAAAATAAAATTACTAACTTAGTAGATGTAGGGAATGTTGTGGATGTAGCACATCCTGATTTCAGTAAGGCCTTTGATAAGGTTTGCCATGGAATTCTTGCAAACAAGCTGGTAAAATGTGGGATAAAGAATGCAACTGTTAAATTGATTTGTAATTGGTTGACCAGCCAAACCCAAAGGGTGCTCAAAAATGGCTCCTCATCTTTCAGAGAAATGACCGGAGGGGTGCCACAGGGATCTGTCCTGGGCCCATGGCTACTCAACATCTTTATCAACGACTTGGATGAAAGAATAGAGGACATGCTTATCAAATTTGAAGATGACACCAAATTAGGAGGAGTAGCTAATACCCCAGAGGACAGGATCAAAATTCAAAATGACCTGAATAGATTAGAAAGCTGGGCAAAAAAACTAATAAAATGTTAGTAAGGTATTGCACTTAGGCAGAAATATGAAATATAGGATGGGGGACATTTGGCTAGGATTAGGGATAGGATTAGGGTTAGGGCTATGGTTAGGGTTAGGGTTAAGTTCAGGGTTAAGGTTAGGGTTAGAAAATTAGGGTCAGGGTTAGGATTAGATTTAGGGTTTGGAGTAGGGTTAGAGAGTTAGGGCTTGGATTAGGGTTAGGGTTAAGGTTAGTGTTAGGGTTAAGGTTAGTGTTAGGGCTAAGGTTAAGGTCAGGTTTAGGGTTAGGGTTAGGTTTAATGCTAGGGTTAGAGAGTTAGGGTTAGGATTAGGGTGAGGGTCAGTGTTAGAGTTAGGGCTAGTGCCAGGGTTAGGTTTAGGGTTAAGGTTAGGGTTAGGTTTAAGGTCAGGGTTACTGTTAGGGTTAGGGTTAGGTTACTTGTTGTGCCATCATGTCCTCGATGTTACCTGTGAAGGGTTCCTTAATGTGCTATCATGTCCTCCATTTTATCTGCAGAGGGTTCTTAATTTGCCATCATGCCCTCCATTTTACTGTGGAGGGTTCCTTAATGTGACATGCTGTACCCCATTTGTTAGATAAGGTTAGGGTTACGGTTATGGTTATGGTTTAGATTAGGTTTAGGGTTAGAGCTTGGGTTAGGGTTAAATTTAGGGTTAGGGTTAGGGTCGGGGAAGAGTTAGGGCTAGTACAAGCATTAGGTTTAGAGTTAAGTTTAAGTTTAGGGTTATGGTTATGGTTATGGCCGGGGTTAGGGTTTACCATACCCCTAACCCTAACCCTCCAATCCTCTGTAATGAAAATATTATTGGTGTATTAATTTATTTGATAGAAGAAATAAATGATCAAAATAATAAAAATGGAAATTTAATTAAGAATTTAATGAATGAAAAATACTTTTTACCCCATTTTATCAAATAAGGGGTAACAATTTTTAGATTAGTCATCCATCCCTCTTTTACAAATAAAGGATTAGGTAAAACATTTGTTAGTAAGTTTATTTAGTTCAGTTAGGTTTAGGGTTAGGGTTTGTTTACTTATTGTGCCATCATGACCTCAATGTTACCTGTGGAGGGTTATGTAACCTGCATTTTACCTGCAGAGGGTTCTTAATGTGCCATCATGTCCTCCATTTTACATGAGGAGGGTTCCTTAATGTGACATACTGTCCTCCATTTGTTTCTTAGGATTAGGGTTAAAGATAGGAGTAGAGAGTCAGGGTTAGGGTTAGGGTCAGGGTTACAGTTAGGGTTAGAGAGTTAGGGTTAGGGTTAGGACTAGGATTAGAGTTGGGGTTAGGGTTAGGTTTAAGGTTAGGGTTAATCTTAGGGTTAGGGTTAGGTTACTTATTGTGCCATCCTGTCCTCGATGTTATCTGTGGAGGGTTCCTTAATGTGCTATCATGTCCTCCATTTTACCTGCAGAGGGTTCTTAATGTGCAATCATGCCCTCTATTTTACCTGTTAAGGGTACTTGGGGTTAGGTTTCTTAGGATTAAGGTTAAGGTTAGGGTTATGGGTAGGGTTGGGTTAGGTTTATTTTCAGGGTCATGCTTAAGGTTAGGGTTAAGGTCAGAGATAGGGTTAGGGGTAAGGTTAAAGTCAGAGTTAGAGTTAGGGTTAGGGTCGGGCTTAAGGTTAGGGTTAGGGAGGTAGTGTTAGGGTTACGGTTAAGGTCAGGGTTAGAGTTCAAGAGTTAGGGTTATGGCTAGGGTCATGGTTAGGGTTAGGTTAAGCTTTTGAATTACGGTTGGGGTTGAGGCTGGGGTTAGGGTTATGGTTAAGATCGGGGTTAGGGTTAGGGTTAAGGTCACAGTTAGGGTTAGGTTTAGGGGCAGGTCTAAGGTTAGGGTTAGAGAGTTAAAGTTAGGGTTTGGATTAGGGTTAGGGTTGTGGTTAGGGTTAGGATTATGAATAGGGCTTTGGTTCAGGTTAAGTTTAGGTTTAGGGTTAAGGTAGGAGTTAGTGTTAGGGTTATGGTCAGGGTTAAGTTTAGGGTTAGGTTTAGTGTTAAGGTTAGAGTTATGGAGATATGGTTAGGGTCAGCATTAGGGTTAGGGATTAGGTTAGGGTTATGGCTAAGGTTAGGGTTAAGGTTAGGGTTAGGCTCAGGGTTAGGGTCAGAGTTCAGGTTAGGGTTAGGGTTAGGTCTTAGGTTAGGATTAGTGTTAAGGTTATGGTTAAGGTTAAAGTAAGGGTTAGGGTTAAGGTTAGGGTTTGGGTTGGGGTAAATTTAGGGTTTGGGTTAGGATTAGGGCTGGGGTTAGGGTTAAGGTTAAGGTTAAGGTTAGGGTTAGGCTCAGGGTTAGGGTTAGTGTCAGAGTTCAGGTTAGGGTTAAGGTCAAAGTTAAGGTTTGGATTAAGGTCAGGGTAAGGTCAGGGTTAGAGAGTTACAGTTAGTTTTAGGGTCATGGTTAGGGTTAGGGTTAGGTCTTAGGTTAGGATTAGTGTTAAGGTTATGGTTAAGGTTAAAGTAAGGGTTAGGGTTAAGGTTAGGGTTTGGGTTGGGGTAAGGTTAGGGTTTGGGTTAGGGTTAGGGCTGGGGTTAGGGTTAGGGTTAAGATTAGGGTTAAGGTTAATGTTAGCATGAGGGATAAGGTTTAGGTTAAGGTTAGGGTTAATGTTAGGGTAAGGAATAGGGTTAGTGTTAACATCATGGTTAGCTCTAGGGTTATTGGCAGGGTTAAGGTTAGGGTTAGAGAGTCAGAGTTATGGTTAGGGTTAGGGTTTGGATTAGGATTAGGTTCAGGGTCAGGTTTAGGGTAGGGGTAGGGTTAGTGTTACGGTTAGGACTATGGTTAAGGTTAAGGTTAAAGTTAGGGTTAGGGTTAAGGTCAGAGTTAGGGTTAGGGCTGAGGTCAGAGTTAAGGTTAGGGTTAGGGTTAGTGTTAAGGTTAGGATTGGAGAGTTATGGTTAGCGTTAGGGTTAGGGTTGTAGTTAGGGTTTGGGTTAGGGTTAGGGTTAGGGTTGGGGCTAAGGTTAGGATTAGGGTTAGGATAGGGTTAGGTTTAAGGTTAAAATTAAGGTTAGGTTTAATGTCAGGAATATGGTTAAGGTTAGGGTTTGGGTTAGGATTAGATTCATCGTTAAGGATAGGGTTAAAGAGTTAGGGTTATGGTTAGGGTGAGGGTCAGTGTTATTGTCAGGGCTAGTGCTAGGGTTAGTTTTAGGGTTAATGTTACCGTTAAGGTAAGGGTTACAGTTAGGGTCAGGCTAAGGTTACTTAGGGTTAGGTTTAGGGTTAAAGTTAGGGTTAGACTTAAGGTCAGGGTTAGGATTAGGGTCAGGTTCAGGGTTAAGGTTGGGGTTAGATAGTTAGGGTTAGGATTAGGGTCAGGGTTAGGGTAGGGTTAGGGAGTGATATTTAGGTTTAGGGTTAAGGTTTAGGGTTAGGTTTAGGGTTAAGGTCAGGGTTTGAGATAAGGTTATGGTTGGGGTTAAGGATAGGGTTAGGGCTAGGGTAAGCATTAGGGTAAATGTTAGGGTTAGGGTTAAGGTCACGATTAGGGTTACGGGCAGGTTTAAGATTAGGTTTAGACAGTTAGGGTTAGGGTCAGGATTTGGGTTAGCGTTAGGGTTTGCATTAGGGTTAGGGGCAGGTTTAGGGTTGAGGTTAGGTTTAGCATTAGGGTTAGGGTTAAGGTTAGGGTTAGAATTAGTGTTAAGGTCAGGTTTATGGTTAGGGTCAGGGAAGAATTACTTAGGGTTAGGTTAGGGTTAGGTTTAGGGTTTGGGTTATGGTCCGGGTCAGGGTTTGGGGCAGGGTTAGGGTTAGGGTTAACATTCGGTTTAGTTTCAGAGTTATGGATAGGTTAGAGAGTTAGGGTTAGGGTTAGGATGAGGGTCAATGTTAGAGTTAGAGCTAGTGCTACAGTTAGGTTTAAGGTTAAGGTTAGGGTTAGTGTTAAGGTCGGGGTCAGGGTTATGGTCAGGGTAATTTTACTAAGGATTAGGGTTTGGATTACGGTTAGACTTAGGGTTTGGGTTAGGTTTAAGGTTGGGGTTAGGGTTAGGATTAGGGTTAGGGTTTAGATTAGGGTTAGTCTTACGGTTAGTGTTTGGGTTTGGGTTAGGATTAGGGTTAGGGCCAGGTTTAGGGTTATGGTTAGGATTAAGGTTAGGATTAGGGTTTAGGTCAAGATTAGGATTAGGGTTAGAGTCAGGTTTAAGGTTAGGGCTAAAGAGAGTTAGGGTTAGGTTTAGGGTTTGGATTAGGGTTAGTCTTATGCTCGGGGTTAGGGTTGGGGTCAAAGTTAGGGTTTGGATTAGGGTTAGGATTAGGATTAAGGTTAAACTTAAAGTAGGGTTTAGGGTTAGGTTTAGGGTTTTTGTTAGGGTTAGGGTTAGTGTTTAGGGTTAGGGTTAGGGTTTAGGTTAGGGCTAGGGTTGGGATTTGGGTTAGTGTTAGTGTTTAGGGTTAGGATTAGGGATTGTGTTAGGGTTAGTTTAAGGGTTTAGGGATAGACTTAGGGTTTGGGTTAGGGTTAGGGTTTGGGTTAGGGTTTAGGTTAGGGTTAGGGTTTTTGTTAGGGTTAGATTTGGGGTTAGGGTTTGGGTTTAGGGTTAGGGTTAAGGTTTGTGTTCGGGTTAGGGTTTAAAGTTAGGATTAGGGTTTGGGTTAGAGTTAGGGTTTAGGATTAGGGTTAGGGTTTGTGTCAGGGTTAGGGTGTAGGGTTAGGGTTAGGAATTGGGTTAGGATTAGTGTTAGGGTTGGGTTAGAGTTTAGTGTTAGGGTTTAGGGTTTGGATTAGGGTTTGGGTTAGGATTAGGGTTTATGGTTAGGGTTTACGGTTAGCGTTTAGGATTAGGGTTTGGGGTTAGGATTAGAGTTTAGATTAAGTTTAGGATTAGCGTTTAGGTTAGGAGTAGGGTTAGGGTTTAATTTAGGGTTAGGGTTTGTGTTTGGGGTTAGAGTTAGGCAAAATTTCTAGGACAATTTTTTGTTAGGCAATTTTTTTTTAAAAAAAAAACGTACTACGAGCGATCACATTTTTAAAATTTACAATAATTTATGGTTTGTGTTATGTTTGGGTTAGGGGTAAGGGCTAGGGTTAAGGTTAGGGGTTAGGGTTTATGTTAGGAATAGAGTTTAGGGTGAGGTTTAGGGTTTGTGCTAGGTTTAGGATTAGTATTTAGGGTTAGGGTTTAGGTTAGAGTTAGGATTATGATTAGGGTTAGGGTTTAGGTTAGGGTTAATGTTTGTGTTACGGTTAGGGTTTGGGTTCTGGTTTGAGGTTCCGGTTAGGGTTAGGCAAATTTTACGGCAAACATTTTTATAGGCAAAAATTTTTATTTGTTAAAAAATCATACTACAAGCCATCACATTTTCAAAATTTACAATAAATTAGGGTTTAGTTTAGGGTTTAGAGTTAGGGTTTGGATTCGGGTTAGGCTTTGGGTTAGGTTTAGGGTTTGGGTTAGGATTTAAGTTAGAGGTAGGGTTTGTGTTAGGGTTAGGGTTTGGGGTTAGGGTTAGGCAAAATTTTTAAGCAATTTTTTTGTTTTAGGCAAAAATATTATTTTTAAAAAACCATAATACAAGGGATCACATTTTCAAAATTTACAATAATTTAGGATTAGGGTTAGGATTAGGTTTAGGGTTAGGATTAGGGTTTGGGTTAGGGTTAGGGATAGGGTTGGGTTTGCGGTTAGGGTTTAGGATTAGGGTTAGGGTTTGTGTTACGGATAGGGTTAATGTTAGGGTTTAAAGTTATGGTTTAGGATTAGGATTTGGGTTAGGGTTGGGTTGGGGTTTCGTGTTACGGTTTAGGGTTTGAATTAGGGTTTGAGTTAGGATTAGGGTTTATGGTTAGTGTTTTAAATTGGGGTTTAGAGTTAGGGTTTGGGGTTAGGGTTAGGGTTTAGTGTTAGGTTTTTTAGGGTTTAGATTACGATTTGGGTTAGAGTTAGGGTTTGGGGTTAGGGTTTGGGGTTAGGGTTAGGGATTAGGTTAGAGTTAGGATTAGGGTTTGGATTAGGGTTTGGATTAGGGTTAGGATTAGGGTTTAGGTTAGGGTTTGTGTTAGGGTTAGGGTTTGGTTTATGGTTAGGGTTTGAGGTTAGGGTTAGGGTTAGGCAAAATTAATAGGAAATATTTTTTAGGCAAAATTTAATTAACAAAAAACACCATACTACAAGCCATCACATTTTCAAAATTTACAATAATTCATGATTTGTGTTAGGGTTTGTGTTACAGTTTAGGGTTAGTGTTAGGGTTACGGTTTGGGGTTAGGGTTAGGGTTTAAGGTTAGGGCTTGGGGTTTTGGAGATAGGGTTGGGGTTAAGGTATGTTTTTGAGTTAGGGTCCAGGGTAGGGTTAGGGTTTAAATTAGGGTTTAGGGTTAGGTTTTAAGGATAGGATCAGGTTTTGGGTTAGGGTTAGGGTTTAGGATTAGGGTTAGGGTTTGGGATTAGGGTTAGAGTTTAGGTTAAGATTAGGATTAGGATTTGGGTTAGTGGTAGGGTTTGGGTTTAGGTTAGGGTTAGGGTTTGTGTTTGGGGTTTGGGTTAGGTTTACGCAAAATTTATAAGAAATTTTTTTCGGCCAACTTAATTTTTTTTAAAAAAAAAATCATACTACAAACCATCACATTTTCAAAATTTGCAATAATTTAGGTTTAGGGTTTGTGTTAGCATTAGAATCATAGAATCATAGAATCATAGAATCATAGAGTTGGAAGAGACCACAAGGGCCATCCAGTCCAACCCCCTGCCATGCAGGAACTCCAAGTCAAAGCATCCCTGACAGATGGCCATCCAGCCTCTGCTTAAAGACCCCTAAGGAAGGAGACTCCACTACACTCCGAGGGAGTGTGTTCCACTGTCGAACAGCCCTTACTGTCAGGAAGTTCCTCCTAATGTTGAGGTGGAATCTCTTTTCCTGCAGTTTGCATCCATTGTTCCGCATTCTAGTCTCTGCAGCAGCAGAAAACAAGCTTGCTCCCTCCTCAATATGACATCCCTTCAAATATTTAAACAGGGCTATCATATCACCTCTTAGCCTTCTCTTCTCCAGGCTAAACATCCCCAGTTCCCTAAGGCGTTCTTCATAGGGCAAGGTTTCCAGACCCTTCACCATCTTAGTTGCCCTCCTTTGGACATGCTCCAGTTTCTCCACATCTTTTTTGAATTGTGGTGCCCAGAACTGGACACAGTATTCCAGGCGGGGCCTGACCAAAGCAGAATAGAGTGGCACTATAACTTCCCTTGATCTAGAAACTATACTTCTATTGATGCAGCCTAAAATTGCATTGGCTTTTTTAGCTGCCGCATCACACTGTTGACTCATGTTCAGCTTATGGTCTACTTGGACTCCTAGATCCCTTTCACATGTGGTCTCATTCAGCCAGGTGTCCCCACATGTGAAAGGGATCTAGGAGTCCAAGTAGACCATAAGCTGAACATGAGTCAACAGTGTGATGCGGCAGCTAAAAAAGCCAATGCAATTTTAGGCTGCATCAAGCATTAGGGTTAGGTTTAGGGTTGGGGTTAGGGTTTGCGGTTAGGGTTAGAATTTAGGGTTACGTTTATGGTTCGTGTCAGGGTTAGGATTAGTGTTTAGGGTTTAGATTAGGGTTAGGGTTAGGGTTTAGTTTATGGTTAGCGTTTGTGTTAGGGTTGGGGTTTGGGTTCTGGTTTTTGGTTAGGGTTAGGGGAGGGTTAGGTTTAGGGTTACGGTTATGGTTTGGGATTAGGGTTAGGGTTAATGTTAGTTTTAGGGAAAAATTTTAGGCAATTTTTTTAAAGGTAAAATTTATTTTTTAAATAAACCATACTGCAAGCCATCAAATTTTCAAAATTTACAATAATTTATGGTTTGTGATACGGTTTTGGTTAGGGTTTAACGTTAGGGTTCGGGATAGGGTTTGGGGTTAGGGTTAGGGTTTAGGGCTAGGTTTAGGGTTTGTGTTAGGGTTAGTGTTAGTGTTTAGGGTAAGGGTAAGGAATAGGTTAGTGTTAGGGTTTGGGTGAGGGTTTGGGGTTAGGGTTAGTGTTAGCGTTAGGAAAAAATTTTAGGCAAATGTTTTTTAGGCAATTTTTAAAAAAACCATACTATAAACTGTGCCATTTTCAAAATTTACAATAATTTAGGCTTTGGGTTAGGGTTTGGAGTAGGGTTTGGGTTAGGGTTTCAGGTTAGGGTTTGGGTTTGGGTTAGGTTTTGGGTTAGGGTTTGGGTTTT
Source organism: Urosaurus nigricauda (assembly GCA_034509955.1). Taxonomy (NCBI): domain Eukaryota; kingdom Metazoa; phylum Chordata; class Lepidosauria; order Squamata; family Phrynosomatidae; genus Urosaurus; species Urosaurus nigricauda. The sequence goes on from JAOEGL010000002.1 coordinate 135,124,666, forward strand.
GGTTAAGATTAGGGTTTATGGTTACGGTTTGTGTTAAGGTTAGGGTTAGAGTTAGGGTTTGGGTTAGGGTTTAGGTTGGGGTTAGGGTTAGGTTTGGGATTAGGGTTTGGGTCAGGGTTTAAATTAGGGTTTAGTGTTAGGTTTTAGGATTAGGATTAGGGTTTGGTATAGGGTTAGGGTTAGTGTTTAGGATTAGGGTTAGCATTTGTGTTAGGATTAGGGTTTCGGGTGAGGGTTGGGGTTAGGTTTTGGGTTAGGCAAAATATTCAGGCAGTTTTTTACAGGCAAAATTTTTTATTTGTTAGAAATCATACTACAAGCTATCACATTATCAAAATTTACAATAATTTCGGGTTTGTGTTAGGGTTTGTGTTATGTTTTACGGTTAGGGTTAAGGTTAGCTTTAGGAATTGGGTTAGGGTTATTGTTTGGGTTAGGGTTGGGGTTAGGGTTTAGGATTAGGGTTAGGGTTTTTGTTAGGGATAGGAATAGCGTTAGGTTTTAAAGTTAGGGTTTAGGGTTAGGGCTTGGGTTTGGGTTGGGTTACAGTTTTGTGTTAGGGTTTAGGGTTTGGATTAGATTTTGGGTTAGGATTAGGGTTTAGGGTTAGTGTTTACAGTTACAGTTTAGAGTTAGGGTTTGAGGTAAGGGTTAGGGTTTAGGATAGGGTTAGGATTAGGGTTTGGGTTAAGGTTAGGGTTAGGGTTTAGTGTTAGGTTTTAGAGTTTAGATTAGGGTTTGAGTTAGAGTTAGGCTTTAGGGTTACGGTTTGGGGTTAGGGTTAGGGTTTAGGTTAGGGTTAGGATTGGATTAGGGATAGGGTTAGGGTTTAGGGCTATGTTTAGAGTTTATGTTAGGTTTAGGATTAGTGTTTAGGGTTAGGGTTAGGGTGGGGGTTTGAGTTAGTTTTAGGGTTTAGGGTTAGGGTTAGGGATTGTGTTAGGGTTAGTTTTAGGGTTTAAGGTTAGATTTAGGGTTTGGTTTAGGGTTAGGGTTGAGGTTAGTATTAGGGTTTGTGTTAGGCTTAGGGTTAGTGTTAGGGTTTAGGTTTAGGTTTAGGGTTAAGGTTTGTGTTCGGGTTAGGATTTAGGGTTTGGATTAGGGTCAGGGTTCTGGTTTAAGTTATGGTTTGGGGTTAAGTTTAAGGGTTAGGATTAGAGTTTGGGTTAGCATTAGAGTTAGGGATTACGATTAGAGTTAGGGTTTGTGTTAGGCTTAGGGTAGGAATTGGGTTAGGATTAGGGTTTGGGTTAGGGTTGGCGTAGGGTTTAGTGTTAGGGTTTAGGGTTTGGATTAGTACTAGGGATTAGTGTTTAGGGTTAGGTTCAGGGTTTAGGTTAGGGTTAGGATTACGGTTAGAGTTAGGGTTTAGGTTAGGGTTAGCGTTTCTGTTAGGGTTTGGGTTTGGGTTTGGGGTTAGGGTTAGGGTTAGGCAAAATTTTCAGGTTAACATTTTTTCAGGAAAAAAATTTATTTGTTAAAAACCATACTACAAGCCATCACATTTTCAAAATTTACAATAATTTAGGGTTTGTGTTTGGGTTTGTGTAAGCGTTTGGGTTTAGGGTTATGGTTTGGTTTCTGGTTAGCGTTTGGGTTAGGTTTAGGTTTTGGGTTACGGTTTAGGTTAGCGTTAGGGTTTGTGTTAGGGTTAGGGTTTGGGGTTAGGGTTAGGCAATTGTTTTAGGCAATTTTTTGTTTTATGCAAAAAAATTATTTGTTAAAAACCACACTACAAGGCATCACATTATCAAAATTTAAAATAATTTAGGGTATGTTGGGGTTAGGATTAGGGTTTGCGTTAGGGTTAGGGTTGGGCTATTGGATTAGTGCTTGTGTTAGGGTTTAGGGTTAGGGTTAGGTTTCGGGTTTGGGTTAGGGTTAGGGTTAGGGTTTGGATTAGGGTTAGGGATAGGGTTTGTGTTAGGGTTACGTTTAGGTTTAGGGTTTGAGATTAGGGTTATGGTTAAGGAAAATTTTTAGGCATTTTTTATGTATCACATTTTCAAAATTTACAATAATTTATGGTTTGTGTTAGGGTTTGTGCTAGGATTTGGGTTAGGGTTAGGTTTGGGGTTAGAGTGAGGGTTTAGGTTAGGGTTAGGGTTGGATTAGGGTTAGGGTTTATGGTTAGGTTTAATGTTTTGTTTCGGTTAGGGTTAGTGTTTAAGGCTAGAGGGAGGTTAGGGTTTAGGTTAGGGTTGGTGTTACACTCAGGTTTAGGGTTAGGGTTAGGCAAAAATTTTATTTGTTAACCCTAACCCTAACCCTACAAAGCATCACATTTTCAAAATTTACAATAATTTAGGGTTTGGGTAAGGTTTTGGGTTAGGGTTTGGGTTAGAGTTTAGGGTTAGGGTTACGGTTTGGGTTAGGGGTTTTGTTGGGGTTAGGGTAGGGTTTACGTTTAGTTTAGGGTTACTGTCAGTGTTTGGGTTTGAGTTAGGGTTTAGGTTAGGATTTGTGTTAGGCTTAGGGTTAGGTTTAGTGTTAGGGTTAAGAATATGGTTAGGCAAATGTTTTAGGCAATTTTTTTTGGTTAAAGGGAAAAATTATTTATTAAAAACCATACTGCAAAGTGTCACATTTTCAAAATTTATAATAGTTTAGGGTTTGTGTTAAGGTTAACATTAGGATTCAGGTTTGGGTTAGGGTTTAAGTTAGGGTTTAGGGTTACGTTTTAGTGTTAGGATTAGCTTTTGGGTTAGGGTTAGGGTTTGGGATTAGGGTTAGGGTTTGTGTTAGGGTTAGGGTTTGGGTTAGGGGTAGGATTAGGATTAGGATTTTTTTAGGTTTAGGATTAGGGTTTAGGTTAGGTTTGTGGTTTGTGTTAGGGTTAGGGTTAGGTTTAGGGTTACAGTTAGGGTTTGTGTTAGGGTTAGAGTTTAGGGTAATGGTTTATGTTTAGGGTTAGGGTTTAGCTTAGGGTTAGCGCTTCTGTTAGGGATAGAGTTTAGGTTCAGGTTTGGGGTTAGGGTTAGGGTTAGGAAAAATTTTCATGTAAATTTCATTATTACGCAAAAAAATTTATTTGTTAAAAATCATACTACAAGCCATTACATTATTAAAATTTACAGTAATTTAGGGTTTGTGTTATGGTTTGGGTCAGTGTTTGGATTAGGGGTTAGGGTCAGGGTTTGGGTTAGAGTTAGGGTTTGGGTAAGGGTTTAGGTTAAGGTTAGGGTTTGTGTTGGGTTGCCTAAATTTTTTGCCTAAACTTAATCCTAACCCTAACCCCTAACCCTAACACAAACCACAAACCTGACCTAAACCCTAATCCTAACACCATAACTTTTAACCCTAACTCTGACCATAATCATTAACACTAACACTAACACAAACCCTAACCCTAAACCCTAAACTTGACCCAAACCCTAACCATAATCCTAACTCAAAACTTTAACCCTGACTCTAAACCTAAACCCTAACGCTAACCTTAATATAAACCCGAATCCTAACCCTAAAACCTAACCCTAAATCCAAACTTAAACCCTAAACCTTGCCCAAACAATAATTATTTTAAATTTTGAAAATTTATTGTATGCCTTGTATTATGGTTTTTAACAAATATTTTTTTCCCTAAAACAAAAAAATTGCCTAAAAATTTTGCCTAACCCTAACCCAAACCCTAACCGTAACCTGAACCCTAACCCAAACCCTAACGGTAATCATAACGGTAACCCAAACCCTAACTCTGAACTCTAACCCCACCCCCTATCCCAAACCCAACGCTAACCCAAACAGTAATCCTAACCCAAACCCTAAACCAAACCCAAACCCTAACCCAAACCCTTTCCCTAAAACCTAATCCAAACTCTAATCCTAACCCTAACCCTAAATTATTGTAAATTTTGAAAATGTGATGCCTTGTAGTATGGTTTACAACAAATATTTTTTTTGCCTGATCCAAACCCTAACACTAATCCCAAACCCAAACCTTAACCCTAACCCTAACACAAAACCTAACCCTAACCTAAACCTTAACCAAGACCCTCACTCTAACTCTAACCTCTAACACTAACACTAATCCAAACCCTAACTCATTCCTTAACCCAAACCCTAACCCAAACCCTAAATTATTGTAAATTTTGAAAATGTGATGGATTCATGTATGGTTTTTAACAAATAATTAATTCTGCCTTTAAAAAAATTGCCCAAAATTTTTTCCTAACACTAACCCTAATGCCTAACCCTAACCCTAACCCTATTCCAAACCCTAACCCTAACCCAAAACCCTAACCTTAACCCTAACCCTAACACAAACCCTAACCCTAACCCTTAACATTAACCTAAATGCTAACACTAACCCAAACCCTAAACTTAATCCTAACCCTAACCCAAACCATAATCCTAACCGTAATCCAAGCCCTAACCCAAACCCTAAATTATTGTAAATTTTGAAAATGTGATGCCTAGTAGTATGGTTTTTAACAAATAAAATTTTGTGGATAAAACAAAAAAAAATTGCCAATTTTTTTTCCTGATCGTAGCCCTAATCCTAACCCCAAACCATAACCCTAACCCTAACCCTAACACAAACCCTAACCTAACCCAAACCCTAACTTTAACCCAAACCCTAACCATAACCCTAACCCATACCTAACCTTAACCCTAACCTAACCCAAACCCTAAATTTTTGTAAATTTTTAAAACGCAATGCCTTGCAGTATGGTTTTTAACAAATAAAAACTTTTGCCTAAAAAAATTTGCCTAAAAATTTTGCCTAACCCCAAGCATAAACCAAACACTTACCCGCATCCCTAACCCAAACACTAATCCTAACCCTAAAGCCTAACCCTAAAGCCTAACCCTAAACCCTAATTTAAACCCTAACCCAAACCCTAATCCTAAACCTAACCCTAACCCTATCCCAACCCCTATTTATTGTAAATTATGAAAATGTGATGCCTTGCAGTATGACTTTAAACAAATAAATATTTTTGCCTAAAACAAAAAAAATTGCTTAATATTTTTGCCTAACCCTAGCGCTAACCCCAAACCCTAACCATAAACCTAAACCTAACCCTAACCCTATCCCAAACCCTAATCCTAACCCCGAACCCAAACCCTAACACAATCCCTAACACTAACCCTAACCCTAACCTTAACATTAACCTAAATGCTAACCCTAACCCAAACCCTAATCCTAACCCTAACCCTAACCCAAACCCTAACCCTAAAACTAACCCTAACCCAAACCATAATCCTAACCCTAACCCTAACCTAACGCCTAATTATTGTAAATTTTGAATTTTTTTGCCTAAAACAAAAAAATTCCCTAATTTTTTTCCTAATCCTAACTCTAACCCTAACCCTAAACCTGACCCTAAAAACAACCATACTCCAAGGCATCACTTTTTCAAAATTTACAATAATTTATGGTTTGTGTTAGGGTTTTGGTTAGGGTTTAAAGTTAGGTTTAGGGTTTGGTGTTAGGGTTTAGGTTAGGGTTAGGGCTGGATTAGGGTTAGGTTTAGGGTTTTACGGTTAGAGTTAGTGTTTAGGGTTAGGGTTTAGGTTAGAGTTAGGTTTTGTTTTAGGGTTTGGGTTAAGGTTAGATCTTGGGGTTATTGTTAGGGTTAGGGTTAAGCAAAATTTTGGGGCAAATTTTTTTTTAGGCAAAATTTTTTGTTAAAAGCCATACTACAAGCCATCACATTTTGAAAATTAACAACAATTTACGGTTTGGGTAAGGGTTTGGGTTAGGGTTTGGGTTTAGGATTTAGGGTTAGGGTTTTTGTTAGGGTAAGGGTTTAGGGTTAGGGTTTAGGGTTAGATTAAGGATTAGGGTTAGGCAAAATTTTTAGGCAATTGGTTTTGTTTTAGGCAAAAAAAAAATTTCATAAAAACCATATTACAAGGCATCACATTTTCAAAATTTACAATAATTTAGGGTCTGGGTTAGGGTTAGGGTTAGGATTAGGATTAGGGTTGGTTTAGGGTTTAATTTAGGATTTAGGGTTAGGATTAGGGTTTGGGTTAGGGTTAGGGTTTAGGATAAAGGTTAGGGCTTGTGTTAGGTTTAGGGTAAGGTTTTAGGGTGAGGGTTAGGGGTAGAATTTTGGTTAGGCAAAATTTTTAGGCATTTTTTTTTTGTTGTTTTAGGCAAAAAAATTATTTTTTAAAAACCATACTAGAAGGCATCAAATTTTCAAAATTTACCATAATTTAGGGTTTGGGTTAGGGTTAGAGTTAGGATTAAGGCTTGGGTTAGGGTTTAAATTACGGTTTAGGATCAGGTTTTAGGGTTAGTATTAGAGTGTGGGTTAGGGTTAGGGTTTAGGATTAGGATTAGGGTGTGTGTTAGGGTTTGGATTAGGGTTAGGGTTTAGTATTAGGGTTAGGATTTGTGTTAGGCTTAGGGTTGGGTTAGGGTTAGGGTTTGGGGTTAGGGTTAGGTTTTAGGGTTTGGATTAGGGTTTGGGTTAGGGTAAGGGGTTAGGGTTTGGGGTTAGGGTTAGGATTAGGGTTAAGGTTAAAGTTAGGATTAGGGTTATGGTAAGGGTTAGTATTTGGGTTAGTATTAGGATTTGTGTTAGCGTTAGGGTTAGCATTTGTTTTAGGGGTAGGGTTAGGGTTTGGGTTCTGGTTTGGGGTTAGGGTTGGGGTTAGGCAAAATTTTCAGGAAAATTTTTTTAGGAAAAATTTTTATTTGTTAAAATTCATACTACAAGCCATCACATTTTCAAAATTTACAATAATTTACAGTATGTTTTAGGGTTTTTGTTAGGCTTTGGGGTAGGGTTTAAGATTAGGGTTTGGGTTAGGGTTAAAATTTGGGTTTGGTTTAGGGTTTGTGTTAGTGTTAGGGTTAGGTTCAGAGTTAGGGATCAGGTTAGGTTTTGGGGTTAGGGTTCGGGTTAGTGTTAGGCAAAATTTATAGGAAATTTTTTAGGCCAAATTTGCTTTTTAAAAGCCCATACTACAAGCCATTACACGTATAATAATTTATGGTTTGTGTTAGGGTATGGGTTAAGGGTTAGGATTAGGTTTAGAGTTTTTGATCAGGGTTAGGGTTAAGGTTAGGGTTTAGGTCAGGGTTAGCGTTTGTGTTAGGATTAGGTTTGGGGTTTGTGTTCCTGTTTGGGGTTAGGGTTAGGGTTAGGCAAAATTTTCAGGCATTTTTTTAGGCAAAAATTTTTATTTGTTAAAAACTATACTACAAGCCATCACATTTTCAAAATTTACAATAATTTAGGGTATGTTTTAGGGTTTGGGTTTGAGTTTAGGATTAGTGTTACGGTTACGGTTTGGGGTTGGGGTTTGGGTTAGAGTTTGGGTTAGGGTTAGGGTTTTCGTTAGGGTTAGTGTTAAGGTTTGGGTTAGGTTTTAGAGTATTGTTAGGGTCTGTGTTAGGGTTAGGATTAGGGATTAGGTTTGGGTTTAAATAAGGGTTTAGGGTTATGTTTTAGGGTTAGGTTTAGAGTTTGGGATAAGATTAGGGTTTAGGGTTAGGGTTAGGATGTCGGGTTAGGGTTAGGGTTAGGGTTAACTTTAGGGTTGGGGTTAGGTTTGGGGTTAGGGTTAGGGTTAGGGTTAGGCAAAATTCATAGGAAAATTTTTTTAGGCAAATTAAAAAAAAAACTAACTACAAGCCATTAAATTTAGGTTAAGGTTAGGGTTTCGTGTTTGGTTTTAGGGTTTGGATAGAGTTTTGGTTAGGGTTAGGTTTTAGGGTTAGGGTATGGGGTTAGGGTTAGAGTTTAGGATAGGGTTTTTGTTATGGTTAACATTCGGTTTATGGTTAGGGATTGTGATTAGGGTTTGGGTTATGGTTAGGCAAAATTTATAGGAAATATTTTTTAGGCAAAATTCATTTAAAAAAAACATACTACAAGCTATAACATTTTCAAAATTTACAATAATGTATGATTTGTGTTAGGGTTTGTATTAGGGTTTAGAGCTAGTGTTAGGGTTATGGTTTGAGGTTAGGGTTAGGGTTTGTCTTAGGGTTAGTGTTAGTGTTTAGGGTTAGGATTAGGGTTTAGGTTAGGGTTAGGGTTGGGGTTGGGGTTTGGGTTAGGGCTTAGGTTACGGTTTGGGTTAGGGTTAGGGTTAGAGTTACATTTAGGGTTTGGGTTAGTGTTATAGTTTTTTTAAAGATTTATCCTACAAATTTTATTAAGCATTCTAATTTCAATATTGATTATTTTCTATACAGTCCATCATTTTCCCATCCCCGCTTACAATACTTTGTAATTTTCCTTTGTCAAATTATTTTTCTGATTATTTGCCAGGTCAGCATAAAGGTTTTAATAGAAATCAATGTATTTTCACTTCCATAATTTATATACTTTCCCCCATTTCCTCCAGAATTTCTGTTCCAATTTCCCATTTAGTATCATAGTTAATTTGTACATTATAGATAACACTGATACTTCATGTTCATGTTACTGACCTTCCAATGTCTGGCATAGACCAAATGGGCTGCAGTGATCAAATATAATATCACACCTTCTTCTTTTTGGTTTAGATTTTTCTTTATACCTTCCGTTATGTTTAATAAAAATAATTTGGGATTTACTTCAATATCTAATTGCATAATTTCCTGGATTTTAGCCTGGATCATTTCCCAAAATTAGGGTTAGGGTTGCATTAGGGTTAGGGTTAGAGTTTAGGGTTAGGTTTAGGGTTTCTGTTAGGGTTAGTATTAGGGTTTAGGGTTAGGGTTTAGCTTGGTGTTAGGGTTAGGGTTTGGGGTTAGGGTTAGGGTTAGGCAAAAATTTTAGGCAAGGTTTTTTGGGTTTAGGGAAAAAATTATACTACAAGGCATCAAATTTTCATAATTTACAATAATGTAGGGTTTGGGATGGGGTTAGGGTTAGGATTAGGGTTAGGGTTAGGATTAATGTTAGTGTTAGTGTTAGGGTTAGGGTTGGGATCAAGGTTTAGGATTAGGGATAGGGTTTTGGTGAAGGTTAGGGTTAGGGTTTGGGCTTGGGTCTAGGTTAGGGTTTAAGGTTAGTTTTTAGGGTTTGGATTAGGTTTTGGTTAGGGTTATGGTTTAAGGTTAGTGTTCACATTTAGGGTTAGGAATTGGGGTTAGGGTTTAGGTTAGTGTTAGGATTGGATTAGTGTTAGTGTTAGGGTTTAGGGTTAGGTTTAGGGTTTGTGTTAGGGTTAGGGTTAGTGTTAGGTTTTAGGGTAGCGTTAGGGTTTAGGTTAGTTTTAGGATTAGGGTTTGGGATAGGGTTAATGTTTCGGTTAGTGTTTTGGTTTGTGTTATGGTTAGGTTTAGGGTTTGGGTTAGGGTTTGGGGTTAGGGTTAGGCAAAATTTATTTTTTAACAAAAGCCATACTACAAGCCAACGACTTTACAATAATTTAGGGTTTGGGTTATTGTTAGGATTAGGGTCTGGGTTAGGATTAGGGTTTAGGATTATTGTTAGGGTTTACGTAAGGGTTAGGGTTTAAGTTAGGGTTTAGGGTTAGGTTTTAGGGTTAGGATTAGGGTTTGGGTTAACGTTAGGGTTTGGGTTTAGGATTCGGGTTAGTGTTTGGTTTTGTGTTAGGGTTAGGTTTAGTTTTTAGGTTAGGTTTAGGGTTTGTGTTAGGGTTAGGTTTACGGTTTGGATTAGGATTTGGGTTAGGGTTTAAATTAGGGTTTAGGGTTAGGTTTTAGGGTTAGGGTTAGGGTTAGGGTTTAGGATTAGGGTTAGGATTTGTGTTAGGATTAGGGTTCGGTTAGGGTTAGGGTTTGGGGTTAGGGTTTGGTTTTAGGGTTTGGATTAGGGTTTGGGTTAGGGTAAGGGGTTAGGGTTTTGGGTTAGGGTTAGGGTTAAGGCTAGGGTTAGGATTAGGGTAATGGTAAGGGTTAGTGTTTGGGTTAGGGTTAGGGTTTGTGTTAGCATTAAGGTTGGGGTTAGGGTTTGGGGTTAGGCAAAATGTATAGGAAAAAATTTTAGGCAAAATTTATTTTTTAAAAAAAACCATACTACAAGCAATCAAATTTACAATAATTTAGGGTTTGTGTCAGGGTTTAGGTTAGGGGTTAGCGTTAGGGTTAGGTTTTGGGGTTTAGTGTTTAGGATAGGGTTAGAGTTTGGGTTAGGATTTAAGTTAGGGTTTAGGGTTAGGTTTTAGTGTTAGTATTAGGGTTTGGGTTAGGGTTAGGGTTTAGAATTCAGGTTAGTGTTTGTGTTTATGTTAGGGTTATGGTTAGGGTTTGTGTTAGGGTTAGGTTTAGGGTTTAGGTTAGGGTTTGGGTTGAGGGATAGGGTTAGGGTTAGGCAAAATTTATAAGAATTTTTTTAGGCAAAATTTATTTTTAAAAAAACCATACTACAAGCCATAATTTATGGTTTGTGTTAGGGTTTAGGTTAGGGTTAGGGTTCTGGTTTTGGGTTAGGGTTAGGGTTAGGCAAAATTTTCCAGAAAATTTTTTAGGAAAATTTTTTATTTGTTAAAATTCATATTACAAGCCATTACATTTTCAAAATTTACTATAATTTAGAGTATGTTTTAGGGTTTTTGTTAGGCTTTGGGTTAGGGTTTAAGATTAGGGTTTGGGTTAGGGTTATATTTGGGTTTGGTTTAGGGTTTGTGTTAGGGTTAGGTTCAGAGTTAGGGATCAGGTTAGGTTTTGGGGTTAGGGTTCAGGTTAGTGTTAGGCAAAATTTATAGGAAATTTTTAGGCCAAATTTGCTTTTTAAAAACCCCATACTACAAGCCATTACATGTATAATAATTTATGGTTTGTGTTAGGGTTTGGGTTAAGGGTTAGGATTAGGTTTAGGGTTTTTGATCAGGGTTAGGGTTAAGGTTAGGGTTTAGGTCCGGGTTATCGTTTGTGTTAGGATTACGTTTGGGGTTTGTGTTCCTGTTTGGGGTTAGGATTAGGCAAAATTTTCAGGCATTTTTTTAGGCAAAATTTTTTATTTGTTAAAAACTATACTACAAGCCATCACATTTTCAAAATTTACAATAATTTAGGATATGTTTTAGGGTTTGGGTTAGGGTTTAGGATTAGTGTTACGGTTACAGTTTGGGGTTGGGGTTTGGGTTAGAGCTTGGGTTAGGGTTAGGGTTAGGTTTAGGTTTTGGGTTTTGGGTTAGGGTTAGGCAAAATTTTTAGGCAATTTCTTTTTGTTTTTAGGCAAAAAATTATTTGTTAAAAACCCTATTATAAGGCATCACATTTCCAAAATTTACAATAATTTAGGGTTTGGGTTAGGGTTGGGATTAGGGTTTAGGATTAATGTTAGGGTTTGTGTTAAGGTGAGGATTAAGGGTTAGGGTTAGGATTAGGGTTCAGGTTAGGGTTTACATTAGGATTTAGGGTTATGTTTTAGGGTTAGAATTAGGGGTGGGTTAGGTTTAGGGTTTAGGATTAGGTTTAGGGTTTGTGTTAGGGTTAGGATTGGGGTTAGGGGTTAGGGTTAGGGTTTAGGTTAGTTTTAGGATTAGGGTTCGGGTTAGGGTTAGGGTTTGTGTTATGGTTAGGTTTAAGTTTTGGTTAGTGTTTGGGGTTAGGGTTAGCCAAATTTTATAGGAAATTTTTTTAGCCAAAGTTTGTTTTTTTATCAAAAACATTACTACAAGCCAGTGACTTTACAATAATTTATGGTTTTTGTTAGGGTTTGGGTTAGGGGTTACAGTTAGGGTTTGGGGTTAGGGTTAGGATTTAGGTTAGGTTTAGGGTTAAGGTTTGATGTTTGGGTTAGGGTTAGGGTTAAGGAAATTTTTAAACAATTTCTTTTTGGTTTTAGGAAAAAATTATTTGTTAAAAACCATACTGCAAGGCATCACATTTTCAAAAATTACAATAATTTAGGGTTTGAGTTAGGGTTAGGGTTAGGGTTTGGATTATTGTTTGGGTTAGGGTTTAAATTAGGGTTTAGGGTTAGGTTTTAGAATTAGGATTAGAGTTAGGTTTAGGGTTTATATTAGGGTTAGAGTTAGGATTAGGATTTGGGTTTGGGTTAGGGTAAGCATTTTGGTTAGGGTTAGAGTTATGTTTATGGTAAGGGTTGGGATTAGGGTTAGGGTTAGGTAAAATTTATAGCAAATTTTTTCGGCATTTAAAAAAAAAAACATTACAAGCCATCACATTTTCAAAATTTACAATAATTTATTGTTTGTGTTAGAGTTTGTGTTAGGGTTACAGTTTGGGGTTAGGTTTAGAGTTTAGTTTATGGTCAGGATTGAATTAATGTTAGGGTTACGGTTTAGGGTTAGGTTCAGGGTAAGTGTTATGGTTAGGGTTTGGGTTAGGGTTAGGATTAGGGTTTAGGGTTAGGGTTAGGGTTTAGGATTAGGGTTAGGGTTTATGCTAGGGTTAGGGTTCGGGTTAGGTTTTAGAGTAAGGGTTTGTGTTAGGGTTAGGGTTAATTTTAGGGTTAGGATTAGGGTTAGGGTTTAGAGTAAGGGTTTGTGTTAGAGTTTGGTTTAGGGTTACTTTTAGGTGTTCGGTTTTGGGGTTTACGGTTTTTGTTTGGGGTTAGTGTTTAGGGTTAGGGTTAATGTTAGGGCTTAGGTTAGGGTTTGTGTTAGGGTTAGGGTTTAGGATTAGTGTTAGGTTTTGTGTTAGGGTTATAGTTGTGGTTTAGGGTTTGGGTTAGGGTTAGGGTTTATGGTTAGGGTTTATGGTTAGAGTTTGGGGTTAGCATTAGCATTAGGTTTTAGGTTAAGGTTAGGATTAGGCTTTGATTTAGGGTCAGGGTTAGGGTTTGGATTAGGGTTAGGGTAGGGTTTGTGTTTGTTTAGGGTTAGGTTTAGGTTTGGGGTTTGGGGTTAGGGTTAGGGTTAGGATGAGGCAAAATTTTTAGACAAAATTTTTTAGACAATTTTTTAAAAAAACCATACTACAAGCCATCACATTTCCAAAATTTACAATAATTTCCGGTTTGGGTTAGGATTTGTCAGGGTTAGGGTAGGGTCTCTGTTTGTTTAGGGTCAGATTTTGGGTTTGGGTTTGGGTTTGGATTAACATCAGGGTTTAGGGTTAGGGTTTGTGTTAGGGTTAGGATTTAGGGTTAACGTTAGGGTTTGTGTTAGGGTTTAAGTTAGGGTTTAGGGTTAGGATTAGGTTTCGGGTTTAGGTTAGGGTTTAGAGTTATGGCTTACGGTTAGGGGCTAGAGTTAGGGTCAGGGTTATGGTTTGGGGTTAGGTTTAGGGTTAGGCAAAATGTTTAGTCAAAAAAATTTTTAGGCCAAATTTATTATTAGTTGGATACCATACTACAAGCCATAACATTTTCAAAATTTACAATAATTTTGGGTTTGGGTTATGGTTTGGGTTATGGTTTGTGTTAGGTTTAGGGTAAGGTTATTATGAACCCCTCTAATCTTTGGAGTCCAGTCTCACCGGACGAAGTCCATCAATTAATTTTAAAGTTAAAATCTGCCAAATCGCCGGGGTATGACACCTTACCCGCTGAAATATTGAAGTACTGTCCAGAAATTTGGACCAATGCATTGGCAAATTTATTTACCTTAGTAAACAATTCTGGTAAGATGCCAGCAGGCTGGAAAGATTCAATCATAATCCCAATATTTAAAAAAGGTGATAAACAAGATCCAGCTAATTACCGCCCGATAAGTTTACTTTCTATCGTGGGAAAACTTTGTGACAGCTATTTGGCTATGAAACTTCAAAATTGGATGAATACTCAAACTCTCCTAGGGCCTGAACAAGCAGGCTTTAGAGGCCATATGTCTACTATAGATCATATCACAGTCATTTCATTTCTAATCAGTAAATATTTATCTCGCCCCAAAGGGAAATTATATGCTGCATTTATTGATCTAAAAGCGGCTTTTGACCTTATTCACCGACCTACACTATGGAGCAAATTAAATAGGCTAAATATAGATCCAAGACTTCTCTTTTTGTTAAGCCAAATTCATACTAGCAATGTTTGTAGAGTAAAATTCACTGAAAGTGGACATCTAACTGAGCCTATCTATTCAGAAATCGGGGTAAGACAAGGCTGTGTTTTGGCCCCACATTTATTTAATTTATTTGTGGCTGATCTTCCATCCTTCATGTCAGCAGTTGATACCCACCCTCCCGTATTAGGAAATCACCCACTTTTTGTGCTGCAATATGCGGATGACACTGTACTACTCTCACTGACACAAGTGGGCTTATCAAGAGCATTGAATAGATTTAGTGAATATTGTGTTAAATTCCACCTTCAGATAAATGCTAATAAGTCAAAGATTTTGGTCTTTTCAAAAAGTTTTGCTCCAAGGGTGTGGAGGGTGAATAATCAAAGTATGGAGCAGGTAAAAATGTATACATATTTGGGTGTACTTTTCCATTATAACGGTCTCTGGGCAAAGCAGAGAGAGAAGGTCATACAATCTGGGAAAAGATCTTTGGCGACTATACAATCTTTTTATTATAAGAAGGGAAACCAGGACATCCTCGCAGCTATGAAAATTTACAAAGCCAAAATAAGACCTCAATTATTATATAGTATTTTTGTTTGGATAACAGCTTTTAACAACGTGGTTGAAAGTTTACAAACACAATTCTGTAGGAAATTGTTATCTATTCCACCTTGTGTTCATCATTTAACACTATATGCCGAGCTTGGTCTAGATTCTCTTGAGACCTCAGCCTGGCTGATGGTGTACAAAACTTGGCTTAAAATCCATTATAGACCCAACAGATCTAGTTTAATTTGGTATCTTTTGTCTGACAACCACTATTCTACTTGGACAAAAATCTATGATGATAAATTAAAAACAAAGGGCCTAAGTCTGGACACTCTCCTCCCTTTAACGGAGGAGGAGTGCTTCAAGACAATTAAGGACTGTTTATTGAGCTGGGACTATAAAATGATGTACACCAATCCTCCCAGGATATGTTCTCCATCTGTGTTTGGTATTTCCCCCTGTTGTGGTGAGATCCCAAAGTACTTTCGATCACTGTCTCTTCAGGCTTCGAGGAAAGCCTTCCTATTTGCAAGGTTGAATATTCACCCTTCTTGTGTCACCAGAGGAAGATATCTGAAAATCCCATTTGTAAACCGAATATGTTTATGTGGACTATCCCCGGATACTCTCCAACATATTATATTTCTTTGTCCGTTGTACCAAAAACCGAGAGAGAAATTGCTAAGGAAACTATTGGAATTGAATTACTGCTTGATGGATCTAAATTTAGTTCATTTATTGGAGGATCGTAATGTACAGATTACACGATTGACGGCTAACTTTTTAATGGAGGCAACAAAAATCTGGCATAAATCTAACGATCACTCAAAGTGAAAAGTTTTTAAAAGGCGACCAATTTTACAGGGATGTAATCCAGTTTTAATTTTGATCTGTTGTTATTGTTATTAGCATTGTTTTTGTTGTTTGATATGCCTAATAAAGGTTCATGGAAATGGAAAAAAATGGGTAAGGTTAGGTTTTGTGTTACGGTTAGGGTTGGAGTTAGGGTTAGGGTTCGGATCAGGTAAAATTTTTAGGGAATTTTTTTTTTTAGGAAAAATATTTGTTAAAAACCATACTGCAAGGCATATCATTTTCAAAAATTGCAATAATTTAGGGTTTGGGTTAGGGTTAGGATTAGGATTAGGGTTTGGATTAGGGTATAGGGTTTGAGTTATGGGTTGTGTTTGGATTAGGGTTTGGGTTTAGGGTTAGCGTTAAGTTTTGGGTTAGGGTTTAGGGATAGGGTTAGGTTAGGGTTAGGGTTTGGGGTTATAGTTAGGAATAGGGTCAGTGTTTAGGTTAGGGTTAGGGTTTGGATTACGATTAAGGTCAGGGTTAGCATTAGGGTTAGGGATAGGGTTAGAGTATAGGTTAGGGTTTGGGTTAGGGTTAGATTTTAGGGTTAGGATTAGGGATTGATTTAGTGTTAGGATTAGGGTTTTGGATAAGGGTTAGGGTTAGGGTTAGGTTTTGGTTTAGGGTTAGAGTTTGTGTTAGGGTTTAGGTTAGGGTTAGTGTTAGTTTTTGGGGTTAGTGTTAGGGTTAGTGTTAGGCAAAATTCATAGGGAAAAAATTTTAGGCAAAATTTATTGTTTTTAAAAAACCATACCAGAAGCCATCACATTTTAAAAATTTACAATAATTTATGGTTTGTGTTAGTGTTTGTGTTAGGATTCGGGCTTAGGGTTACAGTTTGGTTAGGGTTTGTGTTACAGTTAGGGTTAGGGTTAGGCAAAATTTTTAGCAAATTTTTTTTTTGGGAAAATGTTTTATTTGTTAAAAACCATACTACAAGTCAGGAAAAATTAACAATAATTTAGGGTTTGTGTAAGTGTTTGGGTTAGAGTTTGGGTTTGGGTTTAGGGTTGGGGTTTGGGTTACAGTTTGGGTTAGGGTTTGGATTTGGGTTAGGGTTTTGGTTTTGGTTACAGTTAGGGATTAGGATTAGGGTTTAGGTTTAGGTTAGGGTTTTGGTTAGGGTTAGGAATTAGGTTAGTGTTAGGGTTAGTGTTAGGGTTTGGAGTTAGTGTCAGGAATAGAGTTAGGCAAGAGTTTTAGGATTTTTTTTGTTTTAGGCAAAACCTTTGTTTTAGGCGAAACCCAACATTATTGTAAATTTTGAAAATGTGATGCCTTGTAGTATGGTTTTTAACAAATAATTTTTTTCCCTAAAACAAGAAAAATCGCCTAATTTTTATCTAACCCTAACCCTAACCCTAAAAAAACCATACTACAAGCCATCACCTTTTGAAAATTTACAATAATTTATGATTTGTGTTAGGCTTTAGGTTAGGGTTCGATTAGGTTTAGGGTTTGGGTTAGGGTTAGGTTTAGTGTTTAGGGTTAGGGTTTAGGTTAGAGTTATTTTTGTGTTAGGGTTAAGGTTAGCGTTTGGGGTCAGGGTTAGGTTTAGGGTTTGACAAAATTTTTAGGCAAATATTTTTTTAGGCAAATTTTTTATTTGTTAAAAACTGTACTATAAGCCATCACATTTTGAAAATTAACAATAATTTAGGGTTGGGGGAAGGGTTAGGGGTAGAGTTTGGGTTAGGGTCAGGGTTTGGGTTTGGGTTTGGGTTTGGGTTTTGGTTAAGGTTAGGGTTTAGAGTTAAGGTTTGTGTTAGGGTTAGGGTTTAGGGTTAGGATTAGGGTTAGAGTTAGGGTTTGGGTTAGGGTTTAGTTTAGGGGTGGGGTTTGGGTTAGGGTTAGGGTTAGCTTTAATGTAGGGTTTTGGGTTAGGGTAAGGATTAGGGTTAGCCAAAAAAATTTTTTGTTTTAAGTAAAAAAAAATTATATGTTAAAAACCATACTACAAGACATACTACAAGACATTTTCAAAATTTACAATAATTTAGGGTTTGGGTTAGGGTTAGGGTTAGGATTAGGGTTTGGGTTAGGGTTTAAGTTTGGATTTAGGGTTAGCTTTTAGGGTTAGGAATAGGGTTTGGGTTAGGACTTAAGTTAAGGATTAGGGTTTGTCTTAAAGTTAGGGTTAGGTTTATGGTTAGGGTTAGGGTTAGGGTTTCGGTTAGTGAAAATTTTTAGGCATTTTTTTTTTGTTTTAGGCAAAAAAATTATTTGTTAAAAACATACTAGAAGGCATCACATTTTCCAAATTTACAATAATTTAGAGTTTGGGTTAGGATTAGGGTTTGGGTTAGGGTGTGGGCTAGGGTTAGGGTTTAGGATTAGGGTTAGGGTGTGTGTTAGGGTTAGGTTAGGTTTAGGGTTTTGGGTTAGAGTTAGGAATTGGGTTAGAGTTAGGGTTTGGGTTAGGGTTGGGTTAGGGTTTAGTGTTAATTTTGGGGGTTTGAATTAGGGTTTGGGTTAGTATTAGGGTTTAGGGTTAGGGTTTGGGGTTAGGGTTTAGGGTTAGGGTTATGCAAAATTTATAGGAAATTTTTTTAAGGTACAATTTATTTTTTTAAAAAACCATACAACAAGCCATCAAATTTTGAAAATTTACAATAATTTATGATTTGTATTAAGGTTTGGGTTAGGGTTTAAGGTTAGGGTTAGGATTTAGGTTAGGGTTAGGCTTGGATTAGGGTTAGGGTTAGGGTTTGTGTTAGGGTTAGGGTTAGTATTTAGGGTTAGGCTTATGGTTAGGTTTAGGGTTAGGGGTTAGGTTAGTGTTAGTGCTTGTGTTAGGGTTGGGGTAAGGGTTTGGGGTTAGGGTTAAGGGTAGGGTTAGGTAAATTTTTCAGGTAAATATCTTTTTTAGGCAAATATTTTTATTTGTTAAAAACCATATTACAAGCCATCACATTTCCGAAATTTACAGTAATTTAGGATTTGAGTTAGGGTGTGGATTAAGGTTTGGGTTAGGGTTTAGGTTCAGGGTTTGGGTTGGGGTTAGGGTTTGGGTTAGGGTCAGGCTTAGGTTTAGGGTTAGGGTTATGGTCCAGCTTATGTTTAGGGTTAGGGTTTGGATTAGGTTTAGGTTTTAGGATTAGGGTTTAGGTTAGGGTTAGGGTCTGTGTTAGGGTTAGGGTTAGGGTTAGAATTAGGGTTTGGGTTAGGTTTTAAATTTGGGTTTAGCATTAGGGTTTAGGTTAGGGTTAGGATTAGGGTTTGGGATAGGGTTAGAGTTAGGGTTTAGGATTAGCGTTAGTGTTTGTGTTAGGGTTAGGATTAGGGTTTATTGTTAGGTTTAGTGTTAGGGTTTGGGTTAGGCAAATTTTTTAGGCATTTTTTTTGTTTTAGGCAAAAAAAATTAATTTGTTAAAAACCATATTACTAACCATCATGTTTTCAAAATTTACAACAATTTAGGGTTAGGGTTAGGGTTAGGATTATGGTTTGGGTCAGGGTGTAAATTAGGCTTTATGGTTAAGTTTTAGGGTTTTCGTTAGGGTTAGGGTTATTGTTCAGGATTAGGGTTAGGGTTTTTGTTAGGGTTAGGGTTTTGGTTAGGATTCGGTTTAGGGTTTAGCATTAGCGTTAGGGTTAGGGTTAGGGTTAGGGTTAGGGTTAGGGTCTGTGTTATGGTTAGGGTTAGGGATAGGATTAGCGTTTGGGTTAGGGTTAGGGTTTAGGGTAGCGTTAGGGTTGGATTAGGGTTAGGGTTTGGGTTTCGGGTTAGGTTTATGGTTTGTGTTAGGGGTAGGGTTAGTGTTTAGGGTTAGGGTTAGGTTGTAGGGTTAGGATTAGGGTATGACATAGGGTTAAGGTTTAGGATTAGGGTTAGGGTTTGGGTTAGGTTTAGGATAAGGATTAGTCTTTGGGTAAGGGTTAATTTTAGGATTACAGTTTAGGTTAGGGTTAGGATTAGGTTTTGTGTTAGGGTTAGGGCTACGGTTTGGGGGTAGGCTTAGGTTAGGGTTAGGGTTAGGGTTAGTGTTTGGGTTAGGGATTGTGTTAAGGTTTAGGGTTAGGTTTAGGGTTTGTGTCAGGGTTAGGGTTATGGTTTAGGGTTAGAGTTTGGGTTAGAGTTAGGGTTTGGGTTAGGGTTTAGGTTTGGGTTAGGAGTTGTGTTAGGGTTAGGGTGAGGTTTAGTGTTAGGGTTTGGGGTTAGGGTTAGGATTAGGGTTTGGATTTGAGTTTAGGGTTCGGGTTTGTGTTAGGGTTTGGGTTAGAGTTAGGTTTAGGGTTAGGGTTTGGGGTTACAGTTTGGGTTAGGGTTATGTAATTTTTTTTTAGGCAAAAGAATTTATTTGTTAAAGACCATACTACAAGGCATCAGATTTTCAAAATTTACTATAATTTACAGCATGGGTTATGCTTCGGGTTATGTTTACAATTACGATTTGGGTTAAGGTTTACGATTAGTTTTTAGGGTTAGGATTAGGGTTTGAGTTATGAATTAAAGTTAGGGATTACTGTTAGGTTTTACGGTTATGGTTTGGGGTTAGGCTTAGGGTTAGGGTTTAGGTTAAGGTTAGTGTTAGGGTTTGTATTAGGTTTAGGGTTATGGTTATGGTTAGGATTTGGGGTTAGGGTTAGGGTTATGGTTATGCAAAACTTTTAGGCAATTTTTTAGGCAAAAAAAATTGTTAAAGAACATACTAAAAGGCATCACATTTTCAAAATTTACAATAATTTAGGGTTTGGATTAGGTTTAGTATTAGAATTAGGGTTTGGGTCAGGGTTTATGTTAGGGTTTTGGGTTAGCTTTTAGAGTTAGGATTAGGGTTTGGGTTAGGGTTAGGCAAAATTTTTCAGCAATTTTTTTTAGGTAAAAATTTTTATTTGTTAAAAAACATACTATAAGGCATCACATTTTCACAATTTAGGGTTAGGGTTAGAGTCTGGGTTTGGCTTACTGTTTGGGTTAGGGTTTAGGTTAGTGTTAGTGTTTGTGTTAAGTTTAGGATTAGGGTTCGGTTAAAGAACATACTACAAGGCATCACATTTTCAAAATTTACAATAATTTAGGGTTTGGGTTAGCCTTTGGGTTAAATTTACGATTAGGGCTTGGGTTAGGGTTTAGGGTTAGTTGTTAGGGTTAGGATTAGGGTTTTGGTTAGGATTTAGGGTTATTGTTTATGGTTAGGGTTCGGGATTGGGGTTAGCCTTAGGGCTATGATGTGGGTTTAGGGCTAGGGCTAGAGTTAGGATATTTGTTAGGTTTTAGGTTTGGAGTAGGGTTTGTTTTAGTGTTAGGGATTCGGGTGAGGTTTATAGTTTGGCTTAGGGTTAGGGTTAGGCCAATTTTTTAGCAATTTTTTTTGTATGAGGCAAAAATGTTAATTGTTAAAGAACATACTACAAGGCATCACATTTTCAAAATTTACAATAATTTTGGGTTTGGGTTAGGGTTACTGTGAGGGATAGGGTTTGGGTTAGGGTTTAAGTTAGGGTTTAGGGTTAGGTTTTAGGGTTAGGATTATGGTTTTTGTTAGGGTTAGGGTTAAGAGTTAGGGTTTACGGTTAGGGTTTAGGTTAGGGTTTGGGTATAGGGTTAGGGTTAGGGCTTAGGTTAGGGTTAAGGTTAGTGTTAGGGTTTGTGTTACAGTTAGGGTTTAGGGTTAGGGTTAGGTTTTGGTGTTAGGTTTAGGGTTTAGGATAGGGTTAGGGTTTGGATTAGGGTTTAGGTTTAGGATTTGTTTTAGGGTTAGTGTTAGGCTTAGGGTTCAGGTTAGAGTTAGGGTTAGGCAAAATTTTTAGGCAAATATTTATAGGCAAAATTTTTTTGTTAAAAGCCATACTACAAGGCATCACATTTTCAAAATTTAGAATGATTTAGGGTTTAGGTTAGGGTAAGGGTTTTGGTTAGGTTTTGGGTTTGGGTTAAGTTTAGAGTTTAGGTCAAATTTAGGGTTTAGGGTTTGGGTTAGGGTTAGGGTAAGAATTTTGCCTTAGTTTTAGGTTTTAGTGTTTGGATTATGGTTAGGGTTTGGGTTAGTGTTAGGGTTTGTATTAGGGTAGGGTTAGGTTAATGGTTAGATTTTGGGGTTAGGGTTAGGGTTAGGAAAAAATTTTAGGCAAAATTTTTTTTAGACAAAATTTATTATTTTTTTAAAACTATACTAGAAACCATCGGATTTTCAAAATTTACAATAATTTATGGTTTGTGTTAGCGTTAGTTTTTGTGTTAGGGTTAGGTTAGTTTTAGGTTTAGGGTTAGGGTTTGCGGTTAGGGTTAGTATCAGGCAAAATTTTTAGGCAATTTTTTTGGTTTAGACAAAAAATTATTTGTTGAAAATCATACTACAAGGCATCACATTTTCGAAATTTAGAATAATTTAGGGTTTAGGTTAGGGTTAAGGTTAGGGTTAGCATTATGGTTAGGGTTTAAGTTAGGGTTTAGGGTTAGGATTAGGCTTTGTGTTAGCGTTAGGGTTTCTGGTTAGGGTTTACGGTTAGGGTTTGGGGTTAGGTTTAGGGTTAGGGTTCAGGTTAGGGTTAAGATTAGGGTTTGGGTTACGGTTAGGGTGTAGGGTTAGGGTTTAGGGTTAGGATTTGGGGTTAGGGTTAAGTTTAGGGTTTAGGTTGGTTTAGGGTTAGGGTTTGTTTTAGGGCTAGGGTTAGATTTAGGTTTAGGGTTTTTGCTTAGGGTTAGGCAAATTTTTTAGGCAATTTTTTTTAGACAAAATTTATTATTTTAAAAAAAACCATACTAGTGGCCATCACATTTTCAAAATTTACAATAATTTACCATTTGGGTTAGGGTTTGGGTCAGGGTTGAGGGTTAGGGTTAGATTTTGGGATTAGGGTTCGGATTAGGGTTTAGGATAGGGTTAGGGTTTGGATTAGGGTTAGGGTTTAGGTCAGGGTTAGCGTTAGGGTTAGTATTTGGGTTTAGGGTTAGGGTGAGGCAAAATTTTTAGGCAAATATTTTTTAATCAAAATTAATTTTTAAAAAAAAAAAGCATACTAGAAGCCATCACAAATTTCTGGTTTGGGTTAGGGTTTGTGTTAGGGTTTAAGGTTAGGGTTTGGGTTAGGTTTTGGTGTTAGGTATAGGGTTTAGGATAGGGTTAGGGTTTGGATTAGGGTTAGGGTTTAGGGTTTAGGTTTAGGATTTGTTTTAGGGTTAGGGTTAGGGTTCAGGTTAGGGTTAGGGTTAGGTTTAGGCTTAGGGTTAGGCAAATTTTTTTATTTGTTAAAAACATACTATAAGGCATCACATTTTCACAATTTATAGTTAGGGTTAGGTTTAGGGTTAGAGTCTGGGTTAGGCTTAGGGCTTGGGTTAGGGTTTAGGCTAGTGTTAGTGTTTGTGTTAGGGTCAGGATTAGGGTTAGGTTTAGGGTTAAGGTTTGGCGTTATGTGTAGGGTTAGGGTTAGGTTAGGTTTAGGTTTAGGGTTTGGGGTTAGGGTTAGGCTTAGGGTTAGGCAAAAATTTTAGGCAAATTTTTTTACGCAAAAATATTTATTTGTTAAAATCCAAATTACAAGCCATCACATTTTCAAAATTTACAATAATTTAGGGTTTGGGTTAGGGTTTAGTGTTTGGGTTAGGGTGACTGTTTGGATTAGGGTTTGGCTTTAGGTTTAGGGTAAGGGTTTGTGTTCGGGTTAGGTTTATGGTTTAGGGTTATGGTTAGGGTTAGCATTTGGATAAGGGTTAGGGTATGGGTTAGGGGTAAGGTTAGGGTTAGGGTTTGTGTTAGGGTTAGGGTCAGGGTTAGGGTAAAAATTTAGGCAATTCTTTTTTGTTTTAGACAAAAAATTTATTTGTTGAAAACCATACTACAACGCATCACATTTTCAAAATTTACAATGATTTAGGCTTTGGGTTAGGCTTTGGGTTTGGGTTTAGGGTTAGTATTTAGGGTTAGGATATAGGGTTAGGGTTTAAGGTTAGGGTTCAGGGTTAGGGTTTTGGGTTAGCGTTAGTTTTAGTTTTTGGTTTCAGTTTTGGGATAGGGTTAGGGTTTGGATTAATTTTAAGGTTTGGGTCAAGTTTAGGGTTTAGGGTTAGGGTTTGGGTTAGGATTAGGATTATGGTTAGGGTTTGGGGTTAGCGTTAGTTTTAGTTTTTGGTTTCGGTTTTGGGTTAGGGTTAGGGTTTGGGTTAAGGTTAGGGTATGGTTTAGGGTTTGGGTATAGAGTTAGGGTTAGAGTTACAGTTTAAGGTTAGGGTTTGGGTTAGGGTTTGGATTAGTGTTAGCGTTAGAGTTTTGGTTTTGTTTTGTTTTGGGTTAGGGTTTGGGTTTGGGATAGGTTTAGGGTGTGTTTTAGGGGTAGGGTTTGGGTTAGATTTAAGGTTTGTGTTAGGGTTTGTGTTGTTGTTTCGGGTTTGAGTTAGGGTTTGGGTTAGGGTTAGGGTTTAGGGTTTGGCATAGGGTTTGGGTTAGGGTTTAGGGTTTGGATTAGGGTTTGGGTTTAGGATTAGAATTCAGGGATAGGGTTAGGGTTTAGGGTTAGCATTAAAGTTTGCCTTTCAGTTTGGGTTAGGGTAAGGTTTAGGATTTTGGGTGAGCTTTAGATTTAGCATTTGGGTTAGGGTTTAGGGTTTAGGGTTTGGGTTAGGGTTTTTATTAGGGATTGGGTTAGGGTTAGGGTTTGTGTTAGGGTTTGTGTTAGGGTTTGTGTTAGGATTAGAGTTCAGGGATAGGATTAGGTTTTAGGATTAGCATTAAAGTTTGTGTTTGAGTTTGGGTTAGGGTTAGTTTTAGCATTTGTGGTGAGCGTTCGGGCTAGTGTTTGGGTTAGGGTTTGGGTTAGGGTTTAGGATTAGGGTTTGGTTAGGGTTACAGTTAGGGTTATTATTAGTGTTAGGGTTTGTGGTTAGAGTTAGGGTTAGGTTTTTAGGTTAGGTTTTGCTTAGGGTTAAGGTTAAGGTTTGGGTTAGGTTTAGAATTTGGGTTAGGGTTTTGTTTCGGGTTTGGGTTAGGGATAGGGTTTGGTGTTAGGGTTTTGGGTTAGGGTTTCTTTTAGGGTTAGGATTAGGGTTTGGGTAGTGTTAGGGTTTGGGTTAGGGTTCTGGTTTGGGTTAGGGTTGGAGTTATGGTTTGTGTTAGTGTTTGGGTTAGGGTCCAGGATAGTGATAGTGTTTGGTGTTAGGGTTTAGGGTTAGGGTTTGGGTTAGGGTTATGGTTTGGGATTGGATTAGGGTTTGGGTTAGGCTTACAGTTAGGGTTTGGGTTTGGGGCTAGGGTTTGGGTTAGGGTTAGGAAAATTTTATGGCAAATTTTATTTATTTTTTAGGCAAATTTTTTATTTATTAAAAACCATACTACAAGGTATCACATTTTCAAAATTTACAATAATTTACAGTAATCTCAAATTATAGTTACTTAAATATGTATCAAAACATTATATCAATTATTAATGAAAATAAAATTATAAAATGATAAAAGATTTAACAATACAATTTAAATTTATATGTTTATATCAAAGATATATTTCAAATATGAAATATCTATATCTATAGATATATATAAACATAAACACACATCAAAACATCAAAAAACAAATTTCTAATCAATTATTTCAATGTACAAATTCTTATCATCCTTTTCAAGTTATACTTGAGTGAGACCCTTCCTACTAACTCCACCATTTTGTCCATTTATACTTTGAGATTTTCTTTCTGTCAAACCTTGCTTGTTCCCTTAACCTGTTTATTACAAAAGTGACTACACTTGCTTCTTTTTTGGTTTTTCCTTCTGTGTATCTTTCGATGCCCAGTATCATTGCCATGTAAAGATTAATCAACCGAACTGTTGACCAAGGCAAGTGCCAATGTTGTCCTTGGTCCTCCCTTGTTTTCTCTGTACCCTTCTTTGCTTGGTCTAATCTCCTGGCAGCTTGTTTCTCTGGGCCTGCAAAACCCTCATCTGGTTCTTTCCCTGACAAGATCCCTTCCCAATGCTGCTCAGCATGGAATGGCCAATGCAGACGTTTTGCAAGGTTTTCCATACAGGTTTCACTTCCACACATTCACACAAAATCTTGAAACGTTTCCCTGTCAGATGAGGGAGGTGTCGACCCTGTGGATCGCCGGTTCACACAGGCAATTCTTGGACATATCTGTTCCCTTTCTGATTTCCATGGGTTTGCTATCCCTATATTATAAACCTGATGATACATTCTCCAACATATTTCCTATATGGAGAAGGGAATACGTACACCTTTAAAAAGGCCCAAGTCAGCCTTACTTGGGTTGGGATACTCTGACCTGTCTAATTTCCTTTCCTGACTTTCTCTAAGAAAACTAGTCTCCATGACGTGTTCATATATTTGCTTCTTGATCTGTTTAGTTGAACCCTTTCCTTCCTTCAACATTGCTGATGGGATCTTCCACTGATTCACTACCGTGGCCATCTCTATCACAAAACCCATCTTGAGCTTTGATCATGGCATTAAGCGAGGACTGAACTCCTCTTTTTCCTACCACAGCTTTCCCCATTGGACATTTAGCCATTCGTTTCCTTACAGCCCATAAAAGCCTTCATCTGACCTTTCCCTGTAAAGATTATTACTAAGGAAAATGGCCAGAAAAAGAGGGCCTAAGGCTGGCAAGCCCAGTCCCTCTTCGGTCACTTTAAGGTAGGCCACTGTCCTAGAGAGAGGGAAGTATTTAGTTCCCCACAAAAAGAAGAAAAGCTTACCTGACACTCTCTCTACCAGACTCTTTGGGGGAGGATACACCGCCGCGATGTGGTTTGCAGCTGGAATACAGTACGTCACAAAGAACCTTGTTTTTTGCAACATGTTCAGTTTCCAATGTCTCCATCACTGTAATCTACATTCCACCCCTTTCCCCCAAACAAGCCAATTCTCTTCCCATCCATTAGATTAGACTGAGAAATAGACCCCTAACATTTTAACCTTATCAAGCCTTACTTTCTTTTGATCCATTTTCCTCTGGCCTCCAATTAATGTTTCCTGTTCCACTAGTGAATTCTCTAAACTCTGAGCATAAATCATCTCTCTCTTATGTCCCCTGTCCACATAATAAATTTTGCTTTTAGTCTCATTGACCATGGCCCCTAAAGTCTTTCCATACGTCATCTGCAAGCCCTGCCTTGCCGTCAACCAGCAATGTCGGGAAAGGGATGAACCCTCTAATGCCCACGTCTTGTTGACTGTTTGCCAAAACAAATAGCAATGGACTCAGCGGACATCCTTGTCTTAGGCCTGACCTTATTTGAATCCTTTGGCCCCTACATCCGTTAATCTGCTCTCCTGTACAAAAGTTTTAGCCACCTAATAAAATCGACAGGAATTCCTTTAAACTCCATAACCTTCCATAAGTAGTTTTGGTTTACTCGGTCGAAGGCTTTAGATTGATCTACTTGCAGGATGCTTTTCGTTTCCCCAATGCTTCCCGTCCCTTGGAAAAATTCTCTCAATAAAGCTAAGGATTCTGTCATTTTCCTTCCAAGCACTGCACTTGTTTGAGTAGTTACCACCAGTTTTGATATAACCTTTACCAATCTATTATTCAGGACTTTGGCCAAAATCCTGTAGTCCACGTTCGTGAGGGTGATGGGATGCCAGTTTTCTGGAAGAGTGGCATCTTCAGTCTTGGGCAGGAAAATAAGGAGACTGGTATAAAAACCATCTCCTAAATTCTCTGTCTCCAAAGCGGTGTTAAAAACTCCTGCCAAGATAGCACTCAAGGTCTCTTTAAACTTTTTATAAAAGCTATAATTGAGACCGTCCGGCCCAGAGGCCGACTTGACTCTCCCTTCGTTTTACTTCCTCTGCTGTGATGGGTCTACAAAACCCTCCCTTCTCCTCTTCACTCAAGAGACCCTGACTATCTTGATTCACCTTTTCAAAAAATTATCTATTGTCTCGTCTTCTATGTTTTGTCCCTCGTACAATTCTTGATACAGCTCTCCCGTCAACATAAGCATCTCCCTAGTATAGTCAATTATCTTACCCTCTTTCTTGTTTTGGAGGCCAGCCATTTCCTCACTTCTAATCATTCCTGTCCTATCTTTTACCCATTCTCCTTTTTTACCAAAATCAGCCCTTTTGTCCTATTCCTTTGCTTTTCTATCCTGATCCTTCTCTGTTCTTTGTGATAGTCTCTAATCTTTATCTTGACTTTATCCAGCTTTTGCTGATCATAAGGAAACTCCTTACTAATCCTATAATGGATTTTCAAAAAAAGATAAAGTGTTTTTTGGTAGTCTTTTAGCTCTTGTTTATAATAGCCTTTCAGTAACTGCATGCACCGTTCTTTCATTGCTCTTTTTAGCTCTTCCCACGATGAGACTGGGACAAAATCTCCTTTCCCTTTTAATAATTCCAGAAGAGCAATTTTCTTTTCCACTTCTAGGACACATCTTTCGTTTTCCATCATTCGTAGTGAGATCCTCCAAAGAGGTCTGCTCTTCTCAACTTTAGTTCCCAATTGGAATCCTGTCCTAACCATCCCATGATCAGACCAAGGAGTAAGAATTACTTTGGTACTTTTCAGGATCAAACACTTTTCTCCCCATATTCGATCTAATCGACTAGCAAAACGCAAGTGGAAAAAGGTAAAAAACACTCCTTCCAACAAAGGATAATTTGAAACAAAAGTTTTTCTCCCCCAAGATGGAAAAAAATCTAACTGGTTCTCTATTAAAAGACCTTTATCTTCTAAATGCAACTCTTTAACTAATAACTCTTGTAAGCCTCATTCTTCATTTGTGAGAGGGTTTTCTTTCTTCTTCCCTTTCCTGGGGTCATCCCTTGTTAAATTGAAATGATCTGCCAATCTAGTTCTGTTATTAAAGTCCCCTAAAATAATCAAATCCCTGCTCATCTCCACATAATCTCTCAATGACTGCCACATCCATTTCCTTTCGTTCAGCGTTACCAGAGCATAAACCACACACATCCTAAATTGTTTGTGCCCCGACCCTTTCTGTTTGACTCTAAATTGAAGTCCACCACTAACAATTGTCCCGGTTCCACTTCTATTTTCTTTGTAATCTGAAGGTCCGGTCTAAACCGGAACAAAATCCCTACTCCACACCTGCCGGTTTCGTTATAAGACCACAGCGAGGGCCCCCAAGTCCTCACTCTCTGGGCCTTACTCTGGTCTTGCTCAGAGTTAAAATTTGTTTCCTGTATTGCTATTATATCTGCTGAAAGAGAGGCTAAAGCTGTTAAAATTTCCAATCTCCTTTCCTCCTGCCTGAACCCTCTCACATTCCGTGTTATAACTGATAGCTTCTTTTGAAATGTGTCATCGTCCTTGACTTGGTTTTTGACATATTGGATTTTACGAGGCTTCATGTTTAAACTAATTATTATTAAAAAACAACAAATAACAAAAAATTATAAGGAAGCTATAAAAAACTATAAAGATATAAAAATATTTGACCACTGTTGATACACAATGGCTAAATACTCTTCCTATGTCTGAGATGTCCCTATCTCCATGGCTTCCTCCTGTGTTTGCGCCAATTCTACCCCCTCAACTGGCTGTTGAGGTGTAGCCCTACTTAAGACTTTGTCTGGTCCACTCTGCAGGTCTGGGCCTGGGTCCATCAAAGGGGAGGGGGGAATGGGGCGGCGGAAGGTGAGAGGAGCTCCTCTCCCTCGACTTCCTTGGGGTTTTTGCTTGGGTCTGCCTGATGCTGACCTCCTTGGTTTTTCTGGGTTTTCCTTGTAACCTCTGACTCGGCCTCTCTTATCCATCCCTCTGGCCCTCTCCTCTTTCCTTCAGACACTCGTTCTAAAGCTTCACTCAACCTGTCAGGTCTATCCCTGTTATACTTTCTGCTGGGACACCACAAATAGGAGTGGCAGATCTCTTTACATAAGCTGCAAGTAACATCCTTTTTACAGTGGAGAGTGGAATGTCCTCTCACTCAACACTTGGAGCAGAGGGGAGTCGTAAAATCTTTGCTACGGTGATCATACGCCCCACACTGAAAACACACTTGAGCCTGACCACTGTAGTGAGTTGTTTCCCTGTCCCCACCCATAAAGAAATATTTTGGGAGATGTTTTGTAACCCCAGTAAAAGCTCTCTTCTCCAAGGCCACTATGGCTCTAAATTCACCTGTCCAGACTCCTGCCTCACTCAGTTTTTTCTGAGGCTCTATAAGAACCTTACAATGTTGTTGTAACCAAAAGGAGATGTCCTCAGCCGGTATACAAGTAGTCCTAAAACTTATTGTCAAAACTTTGGTCTCTCCTCTAAAAAGAGGAATTGATAAGCCCTCTCAGACACAAGACAGATATCAATTTCTCTCATGCCAGGTGGGATTATCAAAGCCAACAAATCTTCTTTAGGAAATTTTAACAAGCCAAATAAAATCTCCTGTTCTATATATTGTCTAGAGGTTTTGACTTCATCTTGGCCCTTATAGCTCAGATGGACCACGAAGCATTGCATTGGGTCATCGTCGTTGGTATCTGTTGGTAATAGGCTTCTAGAAGTTCCCCATCCTCAGAAAGTTCCATATCTGGATCTTCAAACACCCCCTTCCAAAGTTAGATGAACCAGCTCTATCCTGAGATGCCCCTGTAGCCACCGAGGCATAAGATCTTAGTCCTGGTGAGCGTGATGATTATCTGTTATAATCTGTCTGGCCCCTAATGTGGCCTGAACTGTTTGCGAGGGTTGTAACTGTGAGGGTCCTACAACAGTGTCCTTGAGCTGAGGGCGCGAGTATGTGGAAGAACTCAACATCCCTCTCTTTGACAGTTCAGTGCCATCTCCACTCCCCTTTTTTTCCTTACTCACATTTCCCGCTAGCCCTTTGTCCACCATCTCCTGTGAAAGTCCATAGTTTCGGCCTTCTGACCTTTCTTCTTGTTGTTTCTCAGTTTCTCTCACAGTCACATTCTTCTGCTTGGGCTTTCCCCCCAGCCCTTTCTCATTCAAGTTCCAGTTCCCTTCCCTTTCTGTCAAAAACAGTCGTTCCAGAGTTCCTTCTGTCATTTCTCTCCTTGTATCAGAAATCAAACTAAAAGTGACAGCCAGATTCTGTTCTACTCCTTGACTCTCCCTGTCATCATTAATCTGAAACCTATCTTTTTGTATTCCTTCCAAATCTTGGAGACTGGGGTCAGAACCCCAATGAAGTTTACTAGCAAGAGGGCTTGTTAATAAAAATTCCATTTGTGAGTCTTCACTATCTGAACTTGTTAAAAGAACTTCCTTTTCCTGTTCTTTCCTACTTTATCACTTTCTTTTTAACTGTAGCTGGGGTTGAAGGGGACGGAGGCGTCCGAACACCGATCATCATAGTCCTCCTCTCACTATTCTAACCCTTTCCCACCCTTTTCTCTCTCCTCCCTTTATATTTCTGTGTCTCCTCTGCAGTAAACCCTTCGTCCATTCCTTCCTCCCTCACATCCTACAGTCTGTTTGGGGCATTGTCTTCCATCCCTTCCAGAGGAGAAGAGGAAAATGCCTCTCGGCCAGGAACCTCACCCATTTGCAGGGACTCTGCTGGGGCAGAGGTCCCCCCGTCATCATTTTGGCCTTTTCATCTCCTCCAGTTTCCCGCTGCTTCTGGCTATTTTTGGCATCAAGTGTTGTCATCTGGAATCTGCTGTCTGCCACAGGAAGCAGAAGAGGCGAATCTGGATGCTTTTTAAAGGGTTTTAAAGGGTTTTTTTTTAAGGTCAGGGTTAGGGTTGGGGTTAGGGTCAAGGTTAGGGTTAGAGAGATAATGTTAGGGTTAGGGTCAGGGTCAGGGTTAGGGTTTGGTCAGGGTTAGGGTTGGGTTTAGGGTTAGAATTAGAGTTAGGGCTAGGGTTAGGGCTAGGTTCAGGATTAGGGTTGGGGTTAGGGCTAGAGTTAGGGTTAGGTTTAAGGTAAAGGTTATGGTTAAGGTCAGGGTCAGGGTTAAAGTTAAGGTTAGGGTTAGGGTAAGGGTCAGGGTTAAGGGTAGGGTTACAGAGTTAGGTTTAGGGTTAAGGTGAGGGTCAGTGTTAGAGTTAGGGCTAGTGGTAGGGTTAGGTTTAGGGTTAAGGTTAGGGTTAGGGTTGAAGTCAGGGTTACGGTTAGGGTCCGGGTTTGGTTATTTATGGTTAGGCTAAGGTTTAGGGTTTGGGTTAGGGTTAGGATTAAGGTTAGGGTTAAGGTTAGGGTTAGGGTTTAAATCAGGTTAGGGTTAGGGTTAGGGTCAGTGTTAAGGTTAGGGTCAGGATTAAGGTTAGGGTAGGGTTAGGGTTAAGGTCAGACTTATGGTTAGGGTTAAGGTCTGGGTTAGCATCAGGATAGACAGTTATGGTCAGGGTTAGGGTCAGGGTTTGGATTAGGCTTATGGTTAGGGTCAGCTTTGGGGTTAGGGTTAGGATTAGCGTTAGGGTTAGGGTCAGGGTTAAGGTTAGGGTTCATAGATCATAGAAATTTAGAGTTGGAAGAGACCACAAGGGCCATCCAGTCCAACCCCCTGCCGTGCAGGAACTCCCAATCAAAGCATACCTGACAGATGGCCATCCAGCCTCTGCTTAAAAACCTCCAAGGAAGGAGACTCCACCACCCTCCGAGGGAGTGTATTCCACTGTCGAACAGCTCTTACTGTCAGGAAGTTCCTCCTAATGTTGAGGTGGAATTTTTTTTCCTGCAGTTTGCATCCATTGTTCCGAGTCCTGTTCTCTGGAGCAGCAGAAAACAAGCTTGCTCCCTCCTCAATGTGACATCCTTTCAAATATTTAAACAGAGCTATCATATCACCTCTTAACCTTCTCTTCTCCAGGCTAAACATCCCCAGCTCCCTAAGGCGTTCCTCATAGGGCATGGTTTCCAGACCCTTCACCATTTTAGTCGCCCTCCTTTGGACATGCTCCAGTTTCTCCACATCCTTTTTGAATTGTGGTGCCCAGAATTGGACACAGTATTCCAGGTGAGGCCTGACCAAAGCAGAATAGAGTGGCACTATTACTTCCCTTGATCTAGACACTATACTTCTATTGATGCAACCTAAAATTGCATTGGCCTTTTTAGCAGCTGCATCACACTGTTGACTCATGTTCAACTTGTGGTCTACTTGGACACCTAGATCCTTTTCACATGTTGTCTCATTCAGCCAGGTGTCCCCCATCCTATATCTGTGCATTTCATTTTTCCGCCCTACGTGTAGGACCTTACATTTCTCTGTGTTAAATTTCATTTTGTTAGCTTTGGCCCAGCTTTCTAGTCTATTCAGGTCATTTTGAATTTTGATCCTGTCCTTTGGGGTATTAGCTACTCCTCCCAATTTGGTGTCATCTGCAAATTTGATAACTAGGCTCTCAATACTGTCATCCAAGTCATTAATAAAGATGTTGAATAGCACTGGGCCCAGGACAGAACCCTGTGGGACCCCACTGGTCACTTCTTTCCAGGATGAAAAGGAACCATTGTTGAGCACCCTTTGGGTTCGGTCAGTCAACCAGTTACAAATCCATGTAACGGTTACCTTGTCTAGTCCACATTTTACAAGCTTGTTTGCAAGGATGTCATGGGGAACCTTGTCAAATGCCTTACTGAAGTCCAGATATACTATATCCACAGCATTCCCTTCATCTACCAAGCTAGTAATTTTATCAAAAAAAGAGATCAGATTTGTCTGGCATGACTTGTTTCTCTGAAACCCATGTTGGCTTTTTGTGATTATGGAATTATCTTCCAGATATTCACAGACTCTCTGCTTAATGATCTTCTCCAGAATTTTTCCTGGTATTGATGTCAGACTAACCGGACGATAATTGTTGGGATCCTCTTTTTTCCCCTTTTTGAAGATTGGGACAACATTTGCCCTCCTCCAGTCTGCAGGGACTTCTCCTGTTCTCCAGGAGTTCTCAAAGATGATTGCCATTGGTTCTGATATTACATTTGCCAGTTATTTCAATACCCTAGGATGTAGTTCATCTGGTCCTGGACACTTATATTCATTTAGATTAACCAGGTATTCCTGTACTGTCTCTTTACTTATTCTGTGCTGAAATTCCCCTATTCTGTCCTCTGCCCCATCATCCTTAGGTTGGGCACCCTTTGCCTTTCCTGAGAAGACTGAAGCAAAGAAGGTGTTGAGCAATTCTGCCTTTTCTCTGTCTCCTGTGAGCATTTGGCCATCTTCTCCACGCAGTGGCCCAACTGTTTCCTTCTTCTTCCTTTTGCTGCAGACATATCCAAAAAAGCCCTTTTTATTGTTCTTAACGTCTCTAGCAAGCCTGAGTTCATTTTGCGCTTTAGCTTTTCTGACTTTATCCCTACATGTACTGGCTATTTGTTTGAATTCCTCTTTGGTGATTTCCCCATTTTTCCATTTTTTATACATGTTCCGTTTAAAACTTAGCTCATTTGTAAGTTCCTTAGTCATCCATACCGGTTTCTTGAGACATCTCCCATTTTTCTTCCTCATTGGGACTGTCTGAAATTGTGCTTTCAGTATCTCCCTTTTGAGGAACTCCCATCCATCTTGAACTCCCTTCTCTTTTAGTATTCTTGACCATGGGATCACCCCCAGTATTTCTCTAAGTTTATTGAAATCAGCTCTCCTAAAGTCTAGAATTCGTGTCTGACTATGCCTAGTTTCATCTTTCCACTGTATAGCAAACTCCAGGAGGACATGGTCACTTCCACCTAAGGATCTCACCACTTGCACCCCATCAACTAGGTCTTCCCTGTTGGTTGAGATAAGATCTAAGATGGCTGATCCCCTTGTTGCTTCTTCCACCCTTTGGACAATGAAATTGTCTTCCAGGCAAGTGAGGAATTTGCTAGACCTTGAGGATTTGGCTGAGTTTGACATCCAGCAAATATCCGGATAGTTGAAGTCCCCCATCACTACTACATCTCTCCTTTCTGAGTGTGTGGTCATCTGTTCTAGAAAGGCATCATCCAATTCCTCTGCCTGAGTTGGGGGTCTGTAGCAGACTCCCACAGTAACATCCCTGTTATTTCCCTCTCCTTTAATTTTTATCCAGATGCTCTCCACCTGACTTCCAGTATTGACTTCCTGGATCTCTTCACTGGTGTAAATATCCCTGACATATAATGCTATTCCTCCTCCTTTCCTGTTTGGCCTGTTTCTCTTAAAAAGGTTATATCCCTCTATTTCTACATTCCAATCATGAGACTCATCCCACCAGGTTTCAGTGATGCCTATTATATCATATTTCCCTTGTTGTGCTAAGAGTTCAAGTTCATCCTGCTTATTTCCCATACTTTGTGCATTAGTGTAGAGACATCTAAGACCATGTGTCCCCTTTACTTGCTGCTTTTGCATGGTTTTTAGCTTCCTACTCTTGGGTCCTTTCACTGTTTGCCTTGTTCCCTCTATGTCACTTTGACTATTCTCTCCATCCCTTTTGCCTTCCAGAATGCTGTCTCCCTCCCCCACAACACTCAGTTTAAAGCCCTCCTGATCAGATTCTTCAGACTGTTGGCAAAAATGTTTTTGCCAACTGGCGTGAGATGAAGCCCATCCCTTGCCAGAAGTCCCTCCTCATGGAACCGCAGCCCATGATCCAAGAATCCAAACTGTTCTTGGCGGCACCATCTACGGAGCCAGTTATTTACCTCTGCTATTTTCCTCTCCCTTCCTGGACCATGCCCTTCCACCGGGAGAAGAGATGAGATGACAACCTGTGCATTCATCTCTTTCAGCTTCCTTCCCAGAGCCTCATAATCCCTATTGATATTCTGAAGGCTGTGCCTTGCAGTATCATTGGTTCCCACATGAACCAAAAGAAGGGGGTATTGATCAGTAGGCTTGACAAGTCTTGTCAGCCTCTCTGTCACATGATGGATCTTTGCCCCAGGGAGACAACACACCTCCCGAGACATCTTGTCAGGCCCACAAATCACTGCTTCGGTACCCCTCAGTAAGGAGTCCCCCACCACCACCACGCGCCTCCTCCGAGGCTTAGCAGTGGTCGTTCCCTTTGGTGCTATTCTCAGGCTCCCCTGCTCTGTCCCTGATGGCTGTCCCTGCTGCTTTTCCTCATCATCTCTGACAACAGAGAGAGATTCAAAGCGATTCTGCAGCTGCAAGCAGCTCACAGAACGTTCCCTGGTTTCCTTACTTCTGTGTGTGACCTTCCTCCAAGCATCTACCTCTGTTTTATGTGCAGTGACCTCCTCCACCCCAGCAACTTCCTCTGTGTGTTTCCCACCCAAGACATTCTGGCCTGTTCTGTTCAGGAGAATCTGCTGCTCTCTATGATGCTGGAGTGCAGATATCTGCTCCTCTAGCTGCTGTACTTTCTCTTCTAAGAGGGCTACCAACTTGCACTTAGGGCAGGAGTAGTTCCCCACATCTGTAGGCAAGAAGACAAACATCCCACAGATGTTGCAGGTGACTGCTGCAGGGCCTTCAATGTCCATACTGGGAAGTCTTAAAGAGGCACTGAAACAAGACTGTGGGCTTCCCTTGCTAGGCTTGGTCTTTGTTCCCAAGCTCTGACACTGAGTTCAAGTCACGGGGCCTATAGGTATGTAGAGAGCTCCTGGCTACTAGCTCCTTCCAGAGGCAAGTCTCTGATTCACTTCCTCTGATGCTTCAGGCCAGCTTCCCTTCTATTGTCTAAAAACTTCCTTGACTAGATAAGAAAAATGAAAATTCGCGCGCCATTAGGCGCGCGCCTCTCCAAGCCTTGTGTAGCCTTAAGAGGTTTGGCTTCTCCCAGCAGTTGCTCCCAGTAATGCAATGGGCTCAAGAGTAAATTAGATTAGATCTCACCCAAGCACATGGACTAAAGCCCCCTCCTCCTCCTCCTTCTTCTCCTTTCTTAAAGGAAAATGCAGCCTCTCCAAGCCTTGTGTAGCCTTAAGAGGTTTGGCTTCTCCCAGCAGTTGGTCCCAGTAATGCAATGGGCTCAAGAGTAAATTAGATTAGATCTCACCCAAGCACATGGACTTCACCAGCATATGAACTCCAAAACAAGTCAAGCAGCACTTTAAACAGAGTAACGTTTTTGTTTTTTTTTTAAAAAAGAAATAATATGAGATGAAAAGTAGACTTCCATTGACCAGACTAAGGACTACATATACTATACTTTTATAGGCTTTTGAACGACCTGCCGGATGAGATGCATCTTATTTCATCCATTGATAGCTTTAAGAAAGCCTTCTAGATGCATCTCTTCTGGCAGGCCTTCCTGGAAAATGCTTAACATTTCCCAGCTCCAAACTTTCGCTAGTTCCTAGTGTTTATCCTCATATACAGCTTAAGGAACTTTAGTTTGATATTGTTTATTATCTGTTATTTGCACTATATTTTAACTTGCTGCTGGTTTAATCTTTTTTAAGTGGGGGAGGTGGGAATGGTATTGGACATTTTAATTGTGATGTTTTAACTTCATTCTGTACCCCGCCCCGATTGCTTGTTCAGACAGGTGGGCTGGAAATAATAATAATAATTAATAATAATAATAATAATAATAATAATATTAATAATGTTTTAACTCATGTTGATTTGAATGAATGGGGGGGGGGGGAGGTGGGGAAGGGATTGGATTTTTTAACTGCTGTTGTTTTTAACTCTTCTGTTGTACCCCTCCCCAATTTCTCATTCAGAGGGGTGGACTAGAAATAAAAATTATTATTATTATTATTTTACCAACCTCCCTCCCCCCAGAGTCAATATGATCCAGGATTGGATCTTTCTTCCCACGCACGGGTGAAAACCATGATGTAATTCATCAGACCTCTGGTCCCAGGAGCTTGGCAAAGTCTCTAGCAAACAATTAAGTTCCCAGGCACCCTTATCACTACCCAGGCACCTGTGGCCTTGAGGTTGTACAGTTCAAATTATTTATGTCTATACATCTTAACAACCAACAGTGTGCAGACAATAAACTCTATAACTACTAATCCCCATTATTAATGTAAGATATCTATGTTACTCTATCTATAAAATAACTACATGACAATCATGGACTATATATCCCAGGAGATCCCCTCCTCACACTGGCAGATAACTTCCAATGCATTCCTGCCTAATAAGCTTGCATTCCCAAGGCATTACCCATTCCACTCTGGCTCTGGTCTGTTCTAACATATTCTATCTTAACCCATTATCCTCCAACTATATCTATAACTATTCCCCCCTAACTCAACCCTATAATCCTCATGGCATGAATCCTAAATCATGACAACTAAACTGGATTCATGACATAGGGTTAAGGTTAGGGTTATGGTTAAAGTCAGGGTTAGTGTTAAGGTCAGGGTTATGGTTAGGGTTAGGTTACTTATTGTGCCATCATGTCCTCAATGTTACCTCTGAAGGGTGCCTTAATGTTCTATCATGTCCTCCATTTTAGTTGCAGAGGGTTCTTAACTTGCTATCATGTCCTCCATTTTACATGTGGAGGGTTCCTTATTGTGACATGCTGTCCTCCATTTGTTAGTTAGGTTAGAGGTAGAGAGTTTGGGTTAGGGTTATGGTTAGGATTAGGGTTTTGGTTAGAGTTAGGGTTAGGGTTAAGGTTAGTGTTAGGGTTAAAGTTAGGTTTAAGTTTAGGGTTGGGTTTAAGGTCAGGGTTAGGGTTACGTTTAGGGCTAGGGCTAGAGTTTAGGTTAGGGTTAGGGCTAAGGTTAATGTCAGGGTTAGGGTCAGAGTTAGAGAGTTAGGGTTAGGGTTAGTGTGACTGTCAGTGTTAGAATTAGGGCTAGTGCTAGGGTTAGGTTAGGGTTATGATCAGGGTTAGGATTAGGGTTTACCTTAACTTTAACCCTAACCCTAACTCTCTAAACCTCTGTAATGAAAATATTATTGGTGTACTAATTTATTTTATAGAAGAAATAAATGATCAAAATAATAAAAATGGAAATTTAATTAAGAATTTAATGAATGAAAAATACTTTTTACCTCATTTTATCAAAAAAGGGGAAAGAATTTTTTGATTAGTTGTCCATCCCTCTTTTACAAATAAAGGATTAGATAAAACATTTGTTAGTAAGTTTATTAATTCAATTAGGGTTAGGGTTTGGTTACTTATTGTGCCTTCATGTCCTCACTGTTACCTTTGGAGGGTTATGTAATGTGCTATCATGTCCTCCATTTTACCTGTAGAGTGTTCCTTCATGTGACATACTGTCTCCCATTTGCTTCTTAGGGTTAGGGTTAGGATTAGGTTTAGGGTCAAAGATAGGGTTGGAGAGTTAGGGTTAGCGTTAGTGTTGGGCTAGGATTAGGGTTAAGGTTAGGGTTAGGTTACTTATTTTGCCATCCTGTCCTCAATGTTACCTGTGGAGGGTTCCTTAATGTGCTATCATGTCCTCCATTTTACCTGCAGAGGGTTCTTAATGTGCAATCATGTCCCCCATTTTACCTGTGGAGGGTTCTTAGGGTTAGGGTTCTTAGGGTTAGGGTTTAGGTCAGGGTTAGGGTTAAGGACAGGGTTAGGGTTAGGCTTATTGTAACGGTCAGGGTTAAGGTTAGGGTTAGGTTTAAGATCAGAGTTAGGGTTAGGGTTAAGGTCAGGATTAGGATTAGGGTTGGGGTCAGGGTTAAGGTTAGGGTTAGAGAGTTAGGGTTAGGGTTAGTGTCAGGGTCAGGTTTACAGTTAGGGTTAGGGTCAGGGTTAAGGTTAGTTTTAGGGAGTTAGGGTTAGAGTCAGGGTTAGGGTTAGGGTTTGGATTAGGGTTAGGGTCAGGGTTAGGGTTAGGATAGGGGTTAGGGTTAGGGTCATTGTTAATTTTGATCCTGTCCTCTGGGGTATTAGCTACTCCTCCTAATTTAGTGACATCTGCAAATTTGATAACTATACCCTCAATACTGTCATCCTAGTCATTAATAAAGATATTGAATAGCACTGGGCCCAGGACAGAACCCTATAGCACCCCACTTGTCACTTCTCTCCAGGATGAACAGGAACCATTGTGTTTGCAGCCAGTCAACCAATTACAAATCCACGTAATGGTTACTGCAAAAAGAGAGGAAGCCAATACACCAGATGGCTAGACTCAATGAGAGAAATCTTAGGTCTGAATCTACAAGACTTAAGCAGATGAGTAGAGGACAGGGGGTCTTGGAAGTTTCTCACAGGGTCACCATGAGTCGAGGTCAACTTGAGGGCAACTAATAACAACAAATTGATAATAAGTGTGTTACTACAATGTGAAATTTACTGATAGTTCTACAGGTTACCTAAAGATAGGAAGCAAATCACAGCAACAACTTTCTATGTTATTAGTAGCACAGTGCTTAGATCTGTTCTGCACCTTCCAAATCAGCAATAAGAAGTTTGAGTGACTTATGTTTCAGCCCTTAACATTTAATGGAATTTGGATGTTACACCTGCTGGGGGGGGCAGGGACTGCGATCTCAAAGATCTCAAAATTGCATGTCTTTCACTGTAGTGTGAAGATCTTTGTCTGTCTCCTTATTTCACAATAAAATCAGAGAAATGTGGCAGCTTGAGAAACCTATATTTCCTCTGCCAATCTTGTTTCTGATGTGTAAAGTCATTAAGTCATCCTCTTCCATATACCACTAGTTTGGCCCTGAGAAATGTGTTGTATGAATGTCAGAAATGTCTCGTGTGTCAGTAGTATCAGTAGTCAAACAGTTCATTTCCTATTAAGGTGTGAAATTTACAGAAGTCTCTTGTTGAACAACTGATGGCAAGTGTCTGCTTTGAAACACATTTCCTGCTGTGTTGTTCCTGCTGTTGTAGTTGTGTGCTTTCAAGTTGTTTCTGACTTAAGATGACCCTAAGGTAAGCCCATCACAGGGTTTTCTTGGCCAGATTTGTTCAGAGGGTTTATTTTTTTCAGAGCCTCCCTCTGAGACTGAGAGTGTGTGACCTGGCTAAGGTCACCCATTAGGTTCTCATGGTGAAGTGGGGATCCAAACCCTGGTCTCCAGGTTTATAGCTCAAACCATTACTCACACTGGCTGTGTTGTCTGCAGAGTATCAGAAATGAGTGATTTGTGCCCTTCTCTTATACAGTACCCATTTGGTCTGCACAGTTTCATTCTAGGCTCAGTCTTTCTTTCCATAGCAGAGGTGGGTAAATTTTTGCATCCCTCCACAAAGGATATCTCACATGCCAGTGAGTACAGTCAGAGCCAGCAGTGGGCACAGAATGGGCAACACATCTTCATCCACATAGTAATTTACACATACATTCATTTTGCTCATTCAGAGGGGCGGGCTAGAAATAAAAATTTATATTATGATATTATTATTTTCTGA
This sequence comes from Urosaurus nigricauda, assembly GCA_034509955.1. Classification (NCBI taxonomy): domain Eukaryota; kingdom Metazoa; phylum Chordata; class Lepidosauria; order Squamata; family Phrynosomatidae; genus Urosaurus; species Urosaurus nigricauda. The sequence continues at coordinate 135,165,043 of JAOEGL010000002.1, forward strand.
GTGTGATGAGTACTGAAATACTGTACAACAAAATCTCTGTTTAAAAATATTTAACTCTCTTCTTACATATTTTAAAATCGTTACATGTTCTTATATTTTTAATGGATTCAAATGGGATCTTTAAGTGTTCTTGACACAGTGTTCAATACAATGAACCAGATAGCTGATGGTCATCTGGGACAACTGGAAAATTTTTGCAACACACCATAATATTTCTACCTCAATGACAATTTAATCAAGTGATTTTAGATTCTCTTTAATAAATATCCTGTAAAGTCTATCTTGACAATTCTCTTTATTCTTCACTTAGAAAAATCTGTTGCAAAAAAGCTAAGCAACACAGAAAATACAAACGCCTCTTTTTGATAAGCCAGTAAATTCTTCTAAGTGCCATAGATTATTCTATGATAATTCTGTATTTCCCCCTCTTATTCTTATCAATAAACTAAAAAAACTAAAGAGAGAGGTTTGCAAAGAGCTGACATGCTAAGCATTCATCATTTTTAATTGATTTTAGTATGCATTATGCTTGGTTAACACCTTTGTAAAGCAAGAATAGGAAATATTTTGAAAGAACATACACAGGACAGGAAACAAGGTCATGAGTCTTCAATGGCCCTTAGAGATGGCCTTTCAAAATTCTACGGAAGTTGTAGAGCTTTACATTATCAGGAGTACAGATTTTAATGTCCAGATTTTAGAGATTTGGAACTTAGTCATCCTCATCATCGTCGTCATTGTCATTATCATCATCATCGTCGTTGTCATCATCATCATCAACATCATCATCTTCAGTGTTTATTTTCCCAGAAAGTACATCCTCTATCCAATCTTCCAGTTCCTCAGCTGTGGGAAGATCATCATCATCCTTGATGTCCATCCAGACACTGTCAGCCTGAAAGAAAAAGCAATACAGTGAAGAGAGGACCAGCTAAGAAAACTGAGAAACTGGAATTGAAAAAAAGTAGTAAAGCAAATAAGGAACTAAAGCTACACAGCTGCATCCAAAGAATGAATCTCAGTGACAGCAAAGACATATACAGTCCAGCATTCTGTTCTTGAAGTAGTCAACCCACAAACCTATGGAAAGCCCACGAGAAGAACATAAGATGGACAATAACAGCCTCCTGGCTGTGTTCCTCACCAACTTATATCCAGAGGGACATGGCTGTTGATAATACAGACAGTAATAAAGTATCCTGAAGAGTAACTATTGAAGACCTTATCCTCCATGAGTTAGTCTAATCTTGTATAAGTAATCTAAACATTATAAGCATATTCACACAACCATAACCATAACTTTACTAGGCGTCTTCCCTGTCAACACAGGAGATTTAACACAAAGGAGTTGGAGTATTCTCCTTCTAAACAATTTGACAATAGACCACTTGAATAGGACTTCAGTGAACAATTGAATTTAACCATTCTCTAACAGTTCCTGAAATAAATCCTTCAGCAGCAGTGGCTGGTAGCTTCCATATCAATATGTGTGTGTGTGTGTGTGTTTGTGAATCCAGAATGGATTTCAGTCTGAACTGTAAAGGGGCTAGCCAATGTGCTGAACCCCTTTCCCAAAATAGGTTCATCACCTTGAATTGCTCCTTAAAGTTCAGACTACAAGAGCGAGTAGATGTACTCCATTGATGTGGAAGCCATCACTGACCTAAAATACAGAACCCAGATGAGAGTTTTAAGAGTGAAAGTTGAAGTAAAACAGAAAAGAAAAATAAGTTACTATGGTATTCAGACAGCCTCAGTATCCATGAATTTTTTTATCCATGAATTCATAGAATCATAGAATCTTAGAGTTGGAAGAGACTACAAGGGCCATCCAGTCCAACCCCCTGCCATGCAGGAACTCCCAATCAAAGCATCCCTGACAGATGGCCATCCAGCCTCTGTTTACAGACCTCCAAAGAAGGAGACTCCACTACACTTTGAGGGAGTGTGTTCCATTGTCGAACAGTCCTTACTGTCAGGAAGTTCCTCCTAATGTTGAGGGGGAATCTCTTTTCCTGGAGCTTGCATCCATTGTTCTGAGTCCTATTCTCTGGAGCAGCAGAAAACAAGCTTGCTCCCTCTTCAATGTGACATCCCTTCAGATATATAAACAGAGTTATCATATCACCTCTTAACCTTCTCTTCTCCAGGCTAAAAATCTCCAGCTCCCTAAGTCGTTTTTCATAGGGCATGATTTCTACACCCTTCACCATTTTAGTCGCCTTTTTTTGGACATGCTCCAGTTTCTCCACATCCTTTTTGGTGGGGTCTGACCAAAGCAGAATAGAGTGGCACTATTACTTCCCTTGATCTAGACACTATACTTCTATTGATGCAGCCTAAAATTGCATTGGCCTTTTTAGCTGCTGCATCGCACTGTTGACTCATGTTCAACTTGTGGTCAACTTGTGGATTCATGAATCCACAGCTCTAAAATATTCCAAAAATATATAAATTTCAGAAAGCAAACCTGATTTTGCCATTTTATATACAGAAACATAATTTTACTTTGCCACTGTATTTAATGGGACTTGAACCATGGATTTCAGCATCCATGGGGGTAACAAGGGCCCAATGTAATTTTAAAGGACTGAGCTTTAGGATGACAGGGATGCTCATAAACCCCTAGTTCAAAAATAACACAAGGAACAAGCATGTGTTAAAGTTTATTCAGGGTCATTATTACCCAACTATGCCATATAGCAGAAAACATCCCCCAGCCCTAAAGTTATTTGTGAAGAAAATCTCTGAAATGAATGCAGAAATAAACAGTAGATTGGCTTAAAAAAAATGGGGAACTGTAGCTAACACTAGAGATCTTGTAGCACCTTTGAGACTAACTGAAATTGGTGAAGCTAACACTATTTTCTAAATGCCTGTGGCAAAGGTTTGCATGAGAGTTCGCACACTGCAACATTTAGTTTAAATTTCTAAATTTTTATTGAAAAAACAACACAAACATATCACAATCAACATAAATACCTAGACGCATGAACATCTAAAAACATAAACAAACAAAATTAAAATACATACTATAATTTATACTGTCTCTAATTGTTCGTCTTCAGTTATATTACACACTTTTACTACATTCACTATTCCTTAACCCTGTTATTACGTATATATTTGTGACTTCCATCTTCTCCAAATTAATCTTTTTGCTTTGTGTGTCCCTTATAAATATGCTTTAAAATTTCTATATATTTTTGTACAGTCCATCAAAACTACTCATTACTTGATCACCTTTTCACTTATATTTGTAAAGAGTTATTCTTCTCCCTTGTGAATGCAATGTTTCTTCAGCAGATATTTGTAATAGTTTATCTTACAAATCATTCCTATTAATCTATGATATTAGAAACTTCAAATAGGTCACTCTTCAAATAAATATGTCCCCTCATATATTCAAACACCAATTGCCACTCTTCCTTAATTTTACTAAACAAATTATTTTTTTAAAATTTGAGTCAATTTATCTATCTCTCTTATTTCTTTTTTTAACTTTAATTTTTATTGATGCAAACCAGACAGATACATAAGGATCGACATAATACACATAAAACACATAAAATACATAGTACAAACATTAGTTTACCAAATATAAAAACAACATATAACATATAGCTGACTTCCTTCTATCTGAGATTCCACTAATAAGTAAATCAAAGGTCATTTGTTTTATCTTAACATACAGTTCAATGCTTTCTTTAATCTTAAAATTATTCTTCCTTTATCTATTATATCCTAAAGATAAGCAATACAAATTTTGTCTTCTAAACCTCTATTTAAGAGCAGTCTAGATGAGCCTTTAAAATCTTCTTCTAATCTAATATTGACAGTTAATGTTTTATCCAACCTTTATAACTGAGCTTTAAACATACCAGAAACATTATTTTTTCCACACAATTTCTTTCCAATAATCTTTTTGAAAATCATAAAATGGTTTCCAGTCCTCTTTAGTTTTTTCTTCAGTTTTGTCCCTCACCCAACAATTCGTAATGTCCAACTCAGCAGTTTCATATGTTTTCATTATCCATTGTTCAATTGTTGGGGTTGTATCTGCTTTCCAGATCCAGGCAAAACAAATTCTGGCACAGGTTAGCATAAAAAATAACATTCTACCATGGATTTTTTCTGTTTCCTTATCAATCATTCCTAATACGAATATTTCTGGAGTAAAAGAGATATCTATTTTAAGGTGTGATTTCAAAATTTCATAAATTCCCAACCAGTATTTTTTGGCTTTCGGGCATGTCCACCATATATGGTAGTATGAGCCTGTGTTATAGGAGCATTTCCAGCAGTTAGGTTTGGAGTTTTTAAACATTCTAGCTAGCCTATTGGGAGAAAGGTGCCATCTATATATCATTTTATATACATTTTCTTTCAGATCTTGACACGCAGTATGTTTTATTTTTTTTGTTCCATAGCTCCTCCCATTTTTGATAGTCTATAGTGTGCCCACCTAATCATACTTTGTCTGATAATCTCTTCTTCTGTTTCCCATTCTAAAAGTAATTTATAATTTCTAGAAATCATTTTTTTCCTCCCCTTATCTATTATTTTTTCCCCATTCTGTTTATTTCTGTTTGAAGCCCTTCTGTTTTTTAATCCATTTTAAATCTTTCTTGTAGTTGGCAATAGAGATACCAATGACAATCAATACCCGATCTTTTCAGATCTTCCTGTGATTTGATATCTAAGTTTTCTTGTGAATTTTTCAATATATCTTTGTATCTTAGTCATTTAATTTGCTGGATTCCTTCTCTTCCAAAGAGGGTCTCAGGCGGAGAGCACCACAAAGGAATTTTAGGGCATAGTCTCTTTTTGTATTTGTATTTGCTTTTCTAACCAAATTATTTTTACTTTCTTTATGTATTTTGTCCTTATTGTATAATAGATAACCATATAATCCAAACCACAGATTATCACTTTCTACACTTAAAAGTTGTTCATTTTCTAGTGTTATCCACTCGCTAAGCCAAGTCAGACAACAAGCTTCGTAGTATATTTTTAAATTCGGTAGACCCAGCCCACCTCTTTGTTTTTTGTCGCATAGGATTGTAAATTTTATCTTAGCTCTTTTCTTATTCCAAATGAACTTTGAGATTTCTTTTTGCCATTGAATTAATGGTTTATAATTTAAATTATTGGGATTGTTTGAAACAAGAAAAGGAGTTTGGGTAGAGGACTCATCTATATAAGAGATATTCTTCCAAGTAGCGGTAGCTGGAGTTTGCTCCAGTTATCCAAATCTTTCCTAATTTCTTTCCATGCCAATTCATAGTTATTATGAAAAATATCAGAGTTCTTATTTGTTAGATTAATCCCTAGATATTTAACCTTTTCCCCAACTTTTAGATCGTATTGGTCTTCCAGTTCTTGTTCTTCCTGTTTATTCATATTTTTTGTTATAATTGTTGTTTTTTTCCTTGTTTATCTTTAGTCCTGAGGCTTTTTCACATTCTTCCAATATTTCCAACATTAACTCTATATTTTCCCTGGGTTTTCTATGGTATACACGATGTCATCTGTGAACAATTTCATCTTATGTTCATATTTTCTTATTTTTACTCAATTTATTTCCTTTTCTAATCTTAATCTATTATTTAGAGACTCTAAAACCAATATAAATAATAAAGGTGAGAGGGGGCTTCCTTGGTGTGTTCCCTTAAATATTTGAAAATCTTTCGTTTTTTCAGAGTTAATTTTTTGCATTTCGATCCTTATATATGCTTTTTATCCAATTTGAATAGATAGGGCCTGCCTCAATTACCTCTAATGTTGCAAATATTTCCCAGTATAAGCTGTCAAAGGCTTTTTCAAAATCAACAAATATAATGGCTAATTTTTTTTCGTTATTTCTCTCAAAGTATTCTATAATATTCAATATATGTCTTATATTATCACTAATCTGCCTATTCAGTAGGAACCCTGATTGATCTTTATGTATCCAGTCTACAAGTATTTTTTAAAGTCTTTCTGCCAAGATTGAAGCAAACAGTTTGTAGTCCATATTCAATAGGAAAATAGGTCTATAATTTTTAACTTCTACTGAGTCTCTATTTTCTTTCAATATTAATATTATGTTTGCTTGTTTCCAGTTGTCTTTTCTGATCGCATTCATTGTTGATTTCAGAGGATTAAGAAGTTGCTCTTCGGATGTTTTATAATAGCTTGCTCTGAAGCTGTCGGGACCAGGTGCCTTTCCTCTTTTGCTGTTTTTTATCACTTCTATCACTTCCATCGATGTTATTGGAGCATTTAGGGGGTTCCTCTGATGGTCTGTAAGGGGACTTAAGTTTGCTTTGTCTAGAATTTTTTATATATATAACTTTGGCAGATGTCTGCGGTTTTTTATAAAGAGTTGTGTAAAAGTCTTGGAAGATCTTCTTAATTTTATCTAAATATAAGGTTGATGCCGATCCTTTCTTAATTTCCTTAATGATATTTCGCTCTTTGGACTTCTTGATTTTCTGAGCCAGCCATCTACCTGGCTTATTTGCTTGATCATAGTATTTTTGTTTTAGATATTTTGTATTTCTTTTGTTTCTTCCAGTTCAATCTGTTTTTTTCAGTGTTTTTATTTGCTTTTCTATTGCTTTATTTGAAGGATTAATGTTTAGATCTTTTTCCTTATCTTACAAGTCCTTATATATCTCCTTAAGTCTTTCTCTTTTTTTCTTTTGTAATATGTTATTTTGTTGGATGAAGAAACCCCTCATTACTGCTTTAGATGCCTCCCAAACTGTAGTGATATTTATGTCTTCTTTCACATTCTCTTCAAAATAATATTTTAGAGTCTCTTTTCCTTTTTTAATGATTTCTTCTTTCTGCATAAGATTTTCATTTAGTTTCCAGGAGAACTCTGATCGTCTTTCTCTTATAAATATTATTATCAGATTATGGTCTGATAGTGATCTTGGTTCAGAGTCCATTTTAATTACCTCATTACACAAACTTTTAGGTACTAGAAACATATCTAGTCTTGAAAGGGATTTATGCCTTTCGGAAAAGAATGCATAATCTCTAGCAGTTTTATATTTATGTCTCCATATGTCTAATAGGTTTTGTGTTTTTTTCAAGTAAATAAAGGATTGGGGTAGTTTCTCTTGTGTCTTTTTAATATGTTTATCTGATTTTCTGTCTAATTCTGGATTCCAGTCTCCCATTAATAAGGTCTTTTTGTATGAGTACTCATTCAATATCTCTGTTATTTTATTACAGAATTCATTTTTCTTTTCTTGTGGTCCATAAATACCTACTACTAAGTATTTCGTATTGAACATTTTAATTTCTAGACCCAAATATCTTCCATTACTGTCATTAAATAAGATTTTTGTTTCAAATTTGGGATTGACGTATATAGCTATTCCTCTCTTTCTTTTTGAGTAGGCTGATATGTATTCATTTCCCAATTTCTTATTAACGATCAATCTAGTATCTTTTCCTTTTATGTGTGTTTCTTGTAAACAGGTTATATCTGACTTTTGTTTATTTAAGTAATGGAACACTTTCTTTCTTTTTTGTGGAGAGTTCATACCTCTCACATTCCACGATAAAATCTTAATTTTTGACATATTAATAAAGTGTTTTTACCTTCTTTTCTTATATTTCTTCGATACCCTCCTTTTCTGGTTCGTCTTCTGTCCTGTCTTCTGTTGGTTGTTTGGGATCCTTCTGATTGCCTTTTGTTTTTCCTTGTTCACATCCATCTCTATCGGGTGAATTTTCCCTTCTTTCTAGATCTTTTCTAATTCTTTTCATAAATTCTTTCATTTTCATCACCGAATTGATTTTGAATATTTCTGAGTTATATTTAAAGTTTATCCCTTCCTGTTTTTCCCATCTGTAGTTCACATTGTTACATTTCAACAGAGTCATTAACGGTTTATAGTCAATTCTTTTCTTCAATATCCTTAACGGGACATCCTTGTAAATTATTAATTAATTTCCTTCAAATTCTAATTTTTATTCAAAATTTATTTGAATTATCTCGTCTCTCATTTTTTTCCTTGTAAAGTAAATGACCACATCTCTGGGAAGTTTTCTTTGTCTGGCTATTTTGGAATTTATTCTATACATTTTATTGATTTCTACTTGAAATTGATCATTTTCTATTCCTACATAGTCTGCGAGTATCAGAGTCAAATATTCATATGTCCTCATTTTCTATTTCTTTATACCTCTAATTTTAATGCATTTTTTCTTTGCTTTAAATCTTGTAAAGCTTTCTTATCCATATCTTTTTTCTTATTTCCTCTAATTCTAAAACTTTTTTTATTTATGTTATTTGTTGTCTCTTCAATATTATCTATTTTTTGCCTATTTCTTTTTATTTCTTCTGAATGTTTTCCCATTGACTCTTTTATTCCTTTTAATTCTGTTCTTATTTCCTGTCGGATATCTTGTTTTATCTCTCTCCTCATTGCATCCATGTCTGCTTTCATTTCTTTAATGTCATCTTTCATTTCGGTATATAGTTGTTTTAATTTCTCTAAAATTAAATTTTGGTCATATATTTTTGAACCTGCCTCCGAGGATGGTCTTCTCTGATGCGTTGGTGTCTGAATTTGTGTCATTCTTCTAGTTGTCATTTTTAATTTTTTCCCCTTCACTTATCTCACTTGTAACTCTTCACCTTTTGTCTCTCTTCCTTCTCTTAATTGCTCTCAGTTTTCCTCTTTTTTATTTGACTACTCTTTCCTGGACTTTATTCTGCTCTTCCCCACCACTTTTCCTTCTTTGTCTTTATCCCTTTTCCCTTTTCCTGGGCTGATCTTAGTTTCTTTCTTTCACACTGTTGCTTTCATTCACCTCCTTTACTTGCACATGACCTATTACAATTCGGATCTTCCCCGTTGCTTTCTCTGTCTGGCCTCTGCTTTTCTCTCTCTTCTCTGATATCCTTCTTCTCTTCACCCCTCCTCTTCTTTCACCCTCTCCAATCTTCGGTTTTAACTCTATGTCACCACTTTCTCTTCCTCGTTTTCCCAGCTCTCCTTTTATTTCATTCTTTCTTTGTCTGGCCTTGACTTCTTTCCCTCTTCCTTCTCAGCTGCTTTCTTCCTCCTTCCCCTCTCAAGCACTCCAGCCCATAGTTTCATTCTCTCCAAGAGTTACCTTCTTCATATTTATTCCTCTCTCTTTTTAACTCTTTCCGACCTTGGCTTCGCTTTCCCTGTGTGGTTTTCCTCTTCCTTCTCTTCCTCCTCTTTCATCCACTCACATCTGGATCTTCCCTGCCTTTTCCTCCTCTCCTTCCTCTCTGCTTCCTCCGCTGTGCCTTTGCTTCTCTCCTTCCACAGTTCTGCAGCTGGTCGCACGCATGACTGGTTCCATTCTGGTTTCTAGTTCCAATCCGGTTTCTCCCCATCTTTCTCTTGTCTCTCTTCCCGCCTCATGTCTCTCCGGCCTTTCTCCCTTCTCTCTTATTTCTGTTATTTTCATTATCCATTCCTCTAAACTCGGGATATCTTTTGTTTTCCATTTTTGCACCAGTAAAATTCTTACCATAGCTGTCATGTAAAAAAAGCAGCTTTCCATATTATTTTTTTCCAATTTCGGCTTCAAAAATTCCTAATAGGAAGCATTCTGGTCTTAGTTCTAAATCAATGTGTAATATATTAGAAATTGTTTTGTTTGATTTGTTTCCAAAACTTCTCAACCTGTTTACAATTCCATTAGCAGTGAATAAATATTCCTACTGTATCTCCGCACTTCCAACATTTATTATTTCTATTTTTGTAAAATGTAGCTAGTATCTCCCTTCTAATCTAGCCAGCAGCTCCTTTTCTTCTTCTTCTTCCTCCTCCTCCTCCTCTTGCTCCAGCTCTTTGGTGATGTCAGTAGCCTGGTGTTTCAGCCAGACAGCATGGAGGAAGGAAGACAGGGAGAGGAGCCAGGCTACTCTTTTGAGGTGCTGTTGCTGCTGATCACCCATCTATTTCGGGAGACCCAGTGCCCCAAAGAGACAAGCATTGGCAGCTGTGGCAGCAGGAATGTGGAGGACTAATAATGCCATTTCTACTGCCAATACTCATTTCAGCAGCCCCTCAAAGAGATGAGCATTGGCAGTGGCAGGAATGTGAAGCACTTGGCCTGCCACTCCTGCCACCAATGCTCATTTTTTGGGGGAGCTCAATGCCACTAACAGCCCAAGTTTGGCAGCAGTGGTGACAAAAACTGAGGGCTTTTTTTAAAACACACACGCACCATTGTGGGATTAAAAGAAAGTATCCACACTGGGTGTTTGTACAGTTTCCATTTTTAGCTATATCTGCTTTAACTTTTGTTAAGTCACCATTGACTCCCAGATTGGATAACCATCATCATCACATTTGGCTATCAGGATGTTCAAGATTTTTTAAATCAGAATCAGTAATGCAAGGCAAATAACTCTGAAGTGATATGAAAGAAACCCTTTTGAAGCATCAGAAAGTTCACACTGGAGATAAAATGAACATGTGAAATACCTTTTTTGGAGAGAAAGTACATCTAGATTCTGTTTTATACATCTATTATAATCCCCCTTCATCAGTGGAACACACTTTCTCGGAGTGTAGTGGAGACTCCTTCCTTAGAGGTCTTTAAGCAGAGACTGGATGGCCATCTGTCAGGGATGCTTTGATTGGGAGTTCCTGCATGGCAGGAGGTTGGACTGGATGGCCCTTGTGGTCTCTTCCAGGTGATTTCAAAATATCTTGTACTTATATGTTCATTCAATTAACCTTGGAATTATTTGGAGTTTTCTGTTTTCTTGGCAGGCCATCCATTGTCTATGAAAGATGGTGTCAATTATGAAGAAACAGTATTTTGGGAGTGCTTTGATTGTGAGTTCCACTATGGCAGTGGGTTGGACTGGATGGTCCTTGTGGTCTCTTTATGATTCTAACCTGTAAATGGAAATTAATACTCCTCCCTATTACTATTGTACTGACTATCAAGCCATCTAATCCCATAGTCCCGTCAAAGAAATGAGCCTCTTCTGTACACATCTATAGTCCTGTCTCTGGAGCTCAGCAAGTCTCAACTTAGCTCCAGCCACAGTTCTGTCTCTGAGCAAAGACAGCAGTTTGTGGGAGACTTCCTAGATGCCCCATCTATGAGGGACTGCATGGGAAATGAACAGGATACAGATTTGACAAACAAATAAACCCAGTTTCTGGACTTTGAATGAACCACTGATCACTCATCCCTCCTTCTTAAGGTTACTGGATGCATGTACTTGGTTGGTACTCACATCTGTGACATTCACTACTCCAATCTGTGGCTTGAATAGGTCAATTTTAAAGGTCTTTTCCCAGTATGAGATGAGCTATGGGAGCAAAGAACATTGAATCATATTTATTCAATGAGAATTTCATATTAATACAATGAACAGTAAAATACATTTCCACATTCTAAAAAGCTGGGCAAAAAATAAGGCGGTCCTATTAAAATAAGTAAGTGGATCTGACAAGTGGGGCTGGAGAAGATAAGAGGAAAACATGTGCTTCTATACTTCTAGTTCAGAGGTGAGCAATGGCAGAATATGCAAGGGCCAGCTTTTCAACCAACTTATTATGGAGCACGGCATGCCCTAAAATATGCCCCCTCTCTAATACACACACATGTGCTCACTCCCCTTCACAAACATAGTTTAAAATCAACACCCAATTTCTTTTCTCATTGTGAATGTGTGTATGTGCCTTCAAGTCACTTAGGGTGATCCCATGAATTTCATAGGGTTTTCTTAGGCAAGGAATAGTCAAGAGGTGGTTTTGCCAGTTCCTTTCTCTGAAATATAGCCTACAGCACCTGGGGCATATATACAGTGATAGAAAAAATCAATCTCACCTTGCTTCCCCCCCTGCAGTGACCCCATTAACACCACACACTTACAGACACAGCAAGGTGACTTCAGCCTAATCAACCATACATTTCCCCTTGGAAAACGTAGTTTTTCCCTTTTCTTGCATGCACCAACCTATAAGCCAACAGCCCTTATTGTTTACATGCCAGTCTGTTGAATCAATCCTGATTAAATGCCTCCTCATCTGATCCTCTTGCTCCTTTGCCACTCCAGTGAGTGAGTGTGGGAATTTTAAATGTACACACACACACAGAATGGAGAAAGAAAAAAAAATAACTGTGTATTTTATTTATCTTTTATGTATGAAAATATCTAGCCCTGAGATCAGTGGTGAGGGGTTAGATTGGGTCACCTCTTCCTCCCCTTTCTGTCCAAATGTCATGTTTATTTTTTACTGTTTTTACTCATCCCCTGATCCTCCCTCCCATCTGATCAGTGTTGTGTCATTTCACACATCCCTTCCCTGATCTTCCCATACATACATTACAAGTGAGTGAATGATCAGGGGAAGGAGAGTGTATGATCGCTGCCCAAGCAAGTGAGTAAATGATCAAGGAATGATCAAAGGGGGCGGGGAGAGGGAATGCATGCACTCCATTCACTGAAGTGACAACAAACGCAATACAATTCTGATGGGATGGAAGGGAGGATTGGAGGGAAGAGTAAAAACTGTAATAACAAATGTGACACTTGGGCATGGATGAGAGGAAGAGGGAGGGGGTAGGCTGTTCTAACCCCTCAATGCTGATCTCACGGGTGAACATACACTTAAGTAGAAAAATATGGGGGCACATACCAGGTTTGCAAGAACCAACCAGTCCCACATCCACAAAAACAAAACAAAACAAAAAAACAACAAAAAACAAAAACAAACAAACAAACAAAAACCTTCTCATTTCTGCCCCTACATCTATACTGCTATAGAGTGCAGTACACAAATTAATATCCAGATTTATTTATTTATTTTTGCTTAAATCTGGAGTAAATCCCAATGATGGGAATTGGGTTACTAATGCACACTCCTGCTACCCATTTGTTTATCGAACAGGTTAAGTGAACACCTGAACAGAGCTAGAGAGCTTTGCCCTCCTTCCACCTGGGCTATTCCCATGCCTTGGCTCCTGGACTTAAGGAGGAGGAGTGGCCCTCTTTCCCTCCTCTCCAACATCTGCCAGTGAAGACCTGGCTGAGTGAGTGTTTGTTTGCCCTCCTTCCACCTGGGCTATTCCCATGCCTTGGCTTTTGGACTTAAGGAGGAGGAGTGGCCCTCTTTCCCTCCTCTCCAACATCTGCCAGTGAAGACCTGGCCGAGAGAGTGTTTGTTTGCCCTCCTTCTACCTGGGCTACTCCCATGCCTTGGGTCCTGGACTTAAGGAGGAGTCTTGTCTCCCCCCCCCCTTTTTTTTTAAGATTGTGTATAGTTCACATTGTTTCTAGGATTGGCATGGGGGGTTGAGAATGAGGATTATTTTCTTTTTACTTGTTTTGGTATGTTAATTGTTATGTATTTTGCTTTGTAAATTTTTTGGGTTATTTTTTGTTGTAATTACTATGTATTTTGTTGTTGTTGCTACAACTGCTATGTATTTTTGCTTTGTTAATTGTTATGTATTTTGCTTTGCTAATTTTACTGTTACTAAAATTACTATGTATTTTTGTTACTGTGATTCTTATGTATCTTGTTAGTTATTGTTACTGTTAATTGCTATCTGATTTTATTGTTATTGCTTAATACATTGCCATTTGTTTTTTAATTCATGTATATTGTTATTGTGTGTGTAATCCCCTCTGTTGTAAGCCGCCCGGATTCCCAGTGATTGGGCGGCATATAAATATTTATTATTATTATTATTATTATTATTATTATTATTAAATAGAAAGGGAATACACACAGGATAACTTTGTCATTAATTGCTGCCACAGATTTTAGTGTTGCAGGGAAACTTTAGTAGCCTTTGAACCACTTCTCAGAACTTAAACAAACTAAAGATGTATAGATTCCCCCAAAAGGCTGAATAAAGCTTTTTGTTTGTTTTGTTACCATCAAAGTGTGTCAGAAATATATGGTGTACCAGTTCAAAAATTGAAGTAAAATGAATATTTGCATCAAACCTCACTTTGATGTACTTGTGGCAATATTGAAATGTTGCACAAATTATAATATTCATCAAATATACTACCTATACTAAGTTTCAAAGTCTACCAGTGTCATTTTTATAAGAAAAGTGAAGTGTACAATGTGAAAACCTCAACAATAAGGTACTTCCATTCTTATCTTTTTTCTTTCTTTCTTTTTTTAAACTGCCTCATCTGCAAATGTAAATTATGATTAAGGAATTTCAATATCTTTTGGTAACTCACCAGAGGAAAGTCATCTGGGTCAATCCAGACAATGCTTAAATCAGGATTATCAGTGTTGTCTTTGGCAACCTGCTTAACAACCTCTAGGAATTCAAAGCCATCTGAAAAGATATATATTGTAAATTTCTTGTTCAAGTATACACCAGAAGAAGAATACTCAAAGTTTTTACAGTCATCAGGATGAGAGAATGGTCTACTCCATAGAATGATGCCCTCAGGTGAGAGTAATTTCTTTCTACAGTAGACAGTTTGAACACACTTAGAATCTGGGATGACAAAAGTATTCTTGCCACCTTTTTCACTCCAGTTTTGAACTAGTATAACACCTGACTTAGCTGCACTTAAAAACTTTTTAGAACAACTCCAATTGGCCAAATTCATCTATCTTGCCTTCAGTGGTGCCTATCAGCAGGATGGTCGGCTATAGATTTTTTTGCTACAAAACTGCTATAGATTTTTGTAACTGAGAAATGTTAAATCCTATCTTCAACAATTAGTCCAGCATCTTGGATAGCTCCATTTACAGTTCAGTCTAAAACACAGAATAGATTCACCACCGGAATGGCATGGAAACTCAGTTCCCACTATCCTCAGCCTGAAACTATATAAGAGGTTGAGCAACATTTAAGCAATGATGGAGCTTGATGTGGGGCAAATAAGTAAGGAGAATAGTTTCAGTTTCATTTCAAATTAAGCCATACTAAATCACATACATTATAAAGAATTCAGGTGATTCCTGGGTATCCTGAAAGAAGTGTGATGGTATTCTACAACACTCACCACTTTTCAAGCACAAGGACAACAAATCAGCTAAGGTGGATTTTGGAAATGCTGAGAAAGGAAAGCATTTGATGATCACTTGGGTATGGGAGAAGAATAAGGGGTGAAAATGGGACAAGAAATTGAAGGTTGAGAGCCATGGTGGAAAATCTAGGAAACCTGTTTTACAAATGAGATGTTTGCAAGGTAGCTGTTTATTCAAGTTTACCTCCAGATATTTGTTGGAAGTCAAACTCTGCCAAATCCTCAAGGTCTAGGAAATTCCTCACTTGCCTGGAAGACAATTTCATTGTCCAAAAGGTGGAAGAGGCAACAAGGGGATCAGCTATTTTAGATCTGATCTTGACCAACAGGGATGACCTGGTTGATGGGTTGCAAGTGGTGGGATCCTTAGGTGTGAGTGACCATGTTCTCCTGGAGTTTATTATACAGTGGAAAGGAGAAGCCAGGCATAGTGAGACATGCATTCTAGACTTTAGGAGAGCTGATTTCAATAAACTTAGAGAAATACTGGGGGTGATCCTATGGTCAGATATACTAAAAGAGAAGGGAGTTCAAGACAGATGGGACTTTCTCAAAAGGGAGATAGTGAAGTCACAAATTAAAACAGTTCCAATGAGGAAGGAAAATGGGAGGTGTCTCAAGAAACCAGGATGGATGACTAACGAACTGTCAACTGAGCTTCATTTTAAATGGAACATGTATAAAAAATGGAAAAGGAGGGGGGGGATCACCAAAGAGGAATTCAAACAAATAGCTAGCACATGTAGGCATAAAGTCAGAAAAGCTAAAGTGCAGAATGAACTCACGCTTGCTAGAGAGCTTAAGAACAACAAAAAGGGTTTTAGGGAGTATGTCTGCAGCAAAAGGAAGAATAAGAAAATGGAGCCCTGGTGGCGCAGTGGTTAAATGCCTGTACTGCAGCCACTCACTCACTCACTCACTCAAAACCATAAGGCGGCGAGTTCAATACCAGCAAAAGGGCCCAAGCTCGACTCAGGCTTGCATCCTTCCGAGGTTGCTAAAATGAGTACCCAGATTGTTGGGGGCAAGTAGCTTACAGTTGTAAACCGCTTAGACACTGCTTAGGTATATAAATGAAGCACTATATAAATGAAGCTTTTTTTTTTTGTAAAGCCACTGTGTGGAGAAGATGGTAAAATGCTAACAGGGGACAGAGAAAAGGCAGAATTAGTCAACATCTTCTTTGCCTAGGTTCTCAGAAAAGGCAAAGGGTGCTCAACCTGAAGATAATGGAGCAAAGGACAGAATAGGGGATAGAATCATAGAGTCCAGTCCAACCCCCTGCCATGCAGGAACTCCCAATCAAAGCATACCCGACAGATGGCCATCCAGCCTCTACTTAAAGACTTCCAAGGAAGGAGACTCCACCACTCTCCGAGGGAGTGTGTTCCACTGTCGAACAGCCCTTATTGTCAGGAAGTTCTTCCTAATGATGCGGTGGAATCTCTTTTCCTGCAGTTTGTATCCATTGTTCCATGTCCTAGAGCAGCAGAAAACAAACTTGCTCCCTCCTCAATATGACATCCCTTCAAGTATTTAAACAGGGCTATCATATCATCTCTTGTTGGTGATACAGGGCAGTGAACAGCTTGATTGTTATGTGGACAGTTCATTTTCATCAGAATTGCATGACACAAAGTCAGTATCAGGTCTGCTTGTGAGATTTGCTGGTAGTCCAATAATTTGGTGCAGCACGAAGCAGAATTGTGTGGCTTTAAGTACTACAGAAGCAGAATTTGCAGCATTGTCTGAAATTGCAGGTGAGATTCAATGGATGAGGCAATTGCTTGTGGATTTGGGAGATTTTGAAATGTAGGACAAAGTACATTGGTGTGAGGTATCAGAATGTGAGAGAGATGGTTCAGAACAGAAGCATAAGTCTGGAGTACATTGACACCAGGGACAACATTGCTAATGTTCTCACAAAAGCTTTGCCAATTGAAAGGCATGAACAGCTATCATGTTTGATAGGCATGGCACCATAAACACAGATTTTGGTTGTTCAACAATTGTGTAAACATCATAAGATGGCAAACACAATGTGGCAAAATGATACACATCTGTGCACAGATGTGCACAAAAGGTAAAACCAGGAATTATGGGTAAAATTGTCTGCAGTTGAAGGCTGGAACAGCAGACTGTTTCTCAAGGTCAGTATGTGCTTGCTTGCATATAGGCCTAATGTAAACAACATGAGTCTTCCTGACTGAGGGGACAGAATTGCAGGTGGCACAGGAAGAAGAGTCACCAGAAGAGGCTGGGTTTTTGGCCGCATGGCACAAGTCTATAAATAGCCAGCACACCACAGTGTGGGCTGTTGGGTAGTTGTTGGATAGTTGGAGTAGATGGTTGGCGATCTGTCAAGCGTGTATATATTTGTAAATACAGCAAATTTAAGAATAAACCTCTTAGGAGAAAGTTTTGGCTCCACTCTGTTTCATCAAAAACTGGGAGGAGGATTCCTGATAAGGCTGAACAGCTCCAGGGTCACTGGTAGTTCCGAAGGCATCGGAGATTGCTTGAACTGCGTACATCTGCTTGTTTACATCAACACATCTATCTAGAGTGATTTGATGGGGAGTTCCTGCATGGCAGGGGGTTGGACTGGATGCTCCTTGTGGTCTCTTCCAACTCTCCGATTCTGTGATTCTATGATTCCACAGTATTTAAAATGTACAGTTGGTCATCCATATCCACAGATTATTTATGCATGGATTGAACCATCCACATCTTGAAAATATTTTAAATATATATAAATGTCAAATAGCAAACCTTGATTTTGCCATTTTATATAAGGAACACCATTTCACTATATCATTGTATTCAATTGAACATCCATGGATTTTGATATCCACAGAAGGTCCTAGAACTGAACCCCAGCAGATAACAAGGGCCCACCATAGGCTGCACTCCAATTCTATATAGGCTGCAGATGATTTGAAGTACTTCTTATTTTTAGAGTTTTCTTCATCCCTTTGTTATGTTTCTTTCCTTTTTTGTGCTCTATATAGTTTGTCTACATCACAAAATACCATGTGCTCTTGGCTGTCATCACTTCTCCACTGTTACCTAGCCACTCTTTCCATTTCAGACATAGAGAGTAGCTTAGGAATTTGTTCCTCTCTTCTTCTTTAGACCAAAACCCTCTTCATGACTCAGATTACTTTGGAAAAACACATAAAGGCAGATACCTAACCTGGAAGATGGGAACGTAAAAGTGGAAAAGGTAAACCTAAACTGAGTAGCCAGGAGGTCATTGAATGTAACAGATATATCTGAAAACACTCAATGTAAGGTGTGCTCATCTACCTTTTTCAAACAACACTTGCAACTTCCTACCAAGACCCATGTTAAACCATACTTCATGTTTAAACTGATACTCCCTCTCTTTTGTCCTCAGGGTGAGAAGAAGACTGGCCATGTAGCAGCACATGCAGTGAACACCTGCCAAACCCAATTAACTTCAAAATTGCAAGATATTAATGGAGTAATACTATTAACAATAGGACCAACCAGCTTTGCATGTTTGTTTATTTATTTATAAACCTGTTCTAGGAGTATACTTGCATATCTACAGGATTTAATAAATTGCTACTTCCTGTTAGTTAGAAGGCCCAGAAAGACCCTATGTGTTTCCTACCAGGGTCATCTTCTTCAGCAAATGTCACAATGTGAATTCCATCCAGGTCATCCTCCTGTGGGCAAGAAAAGAAAATGTTAATGATGTGTCCAAGAGTATGAAAAGGAGAACCATGAGAAGATGGATAGTTTGCATGGTAAACCACATATCAGGTGATACCTTTAATATAAGGTATTTCAATAAATTAATGGGAAGAGAATAGTTTGCTTGTTTGTTTGTTTGCTTGCTTGTTCAAGCCATTTACTTATTACATCTTGGCCAGGAGCCAAAGAGAATAACCTCTAATAAAGATATGAGAAGAATGAACCTGTGAAAAAACATCAGGACAATAAACATGTAACAAGAAGCAGAAAGTCAGGGAGGGTGCGAGATAGAAGGACTCAAGGTCAAGGCGCACTATGGTTAAGTATGACTGCCTTTTTTCATACAACTATCAATGCCTTTTTTCATACAACTATTTTACTCTCATGGGGTCTACAAAGAGATTATTGTCCTTGTCTGGATTCATTGCTGAGCCTTTGATTTTTGATCAACAACCGGCAATGTATTTCACGCTGAGGTTCACTAGCAGGTTCTTATTTGGGAATCAAGACCTTTCCAGGCTGTGCTACTTTTGCTATTTCACACAATCCATGTGGCTGCTTTTCTCAACAAGTGTGTGTGTGTTTTTTTTAAACATAGAACAAAATATTCCAAAATTCATCTGAAATCACTGGACTGAGAGGCTTTGCTTAAAATGCAGTGAGTGATTTTTTTTTTGTTCCAACTGTGACAGAGAAAGAGTTAAACTCCCCTTTTTCACACTACTCTTACCAAGACTTCTCAGGACTGTTTGTTTACTTTCCTCCTGGATTGGATCCCAGATAACTGATGTTGCTGTGGTTACCAAAACCATCACTACTACTACTTTTTCCCCAAGGTGGCTTAAAAAGTATCAAGACATATAGTGAAAAAACATTATATAAAAGTTTTTATATATTATTTTATATAATTAAACTAGTAATAAAATGAGAAGCAGTTAAACATATGGCAATTAAAAAGAAAATAACAATACAGCACATTTGGATTGCATTCAGTCAACATTACAAAGTCCCAAAAAGGAGCCACTCTAGATGGTTCCTTTTTTGGTCCGCAGCGTTGCCACGCAGTTTGGTTGCTGCAGCAATGCAGCGGACCAAAAACAGGCACCTACGGAGGGCCCTGAAATGTATTGGCTCTAAATGTCAGAGCAGTTAAGGTGGATCCCACAGCTGCACAACTGATTGCACAGTGGGCATCTTACTCTTGTGACCCACACCTTTGTGCCCCCCCTTTTGTGCAATGGTCAATTTACTCCCCACCTACCAAATATATACATATATATTGAGGGGGGCTCTGTGTGTGTGAGTCTCATTACTGGAATGTAGAAATAAAGGGGTATAACCTTTTAAAGAGAAACAGGCCAAACAGGAAAGGATTAAGGAGGAGGAATAGTATTATATGTCAGGGATATTTACACCAGTGAAGGGATCCAGGAAATCAGTACCAGAGGCCAGGTGGACAGCATCTGGGTAAAAATTAAAAGGGGGGGGGGGAGAGGGATATTACTATGGGAGTCTACTACAGACCCCCAAGTCAGACGGAGGAATTGGATGATGCCTTTCTAGAACAGATGACTGCACACTCAGATAGGAGAGATGTAGTAGTGATGGGTAACTTCAACTATCTTAATATTTGCTGGAAGTCAAACTCAGCCAAATCCTCAAGGTCTAGCAAATTCCTTACTTGCCTTGAAGAAAATGTCATTGTCCAAAAGGTGGAAGAGGAAACAAGGGGATCAGCTATTTTAAATCTTACCTTAACCAACAGGGAAGATCTAGTTAATTGGGTGCAAGTGGTGGGATCCTTAAGTGAAAGTGATCATGTTCGGTGGAAAGGAGAAGCCAGGCATAGTCAGACACACATTTTAGACTTTAGGAAAGCTGATTTCAATAAACGTAGAGAAATACTGGGGTTGATCCCATGGTTAGGAATACTAAAAGAGAAGGGAATTCCAGTTGGATGGGAGTTTTTCAAAAGGGAGATACTGAAGGCACAATTTCAAACAATTCCAATGGGGAAAAAATGGGAGATGCCTCAAGAAGCCAGGATGGATGACTAAGGAACTTTCAACTGAGATAAGCCTTAAACAGGACATGTATAAGAAATGGAAAAAGGGGGAAATCACAAAAGAGGAATAGCAACCATGTGTAGGGCTAAAGTCAGAGAAGCTAAAGCACAGAATGAACTCACACTTGCTAGAGAGGTTAAGAACAATAAAGAGGGCTTTTTTGGATATGTCTGCAGCTAAAAGAAAAATAAGGAAACGGTAGGGCCACTGTGTGCAGAAGATGGCAAAATGCTAACAGGGGACAGAGAAAAGGCAGAATTACTCAACATCTTCTTTGCCTAGGTGTTCTCAGAAAAGGCAGAGGGTGCTCAACCTGAGGATAATGGGGCAGAGGACAGAATAGGGGAATTTCAGTACAGAATAAGTAAAGAGATAGTATAGGAATACCTGGTTAACCTAAATGAATATAAGTCTCCAGGATCAAATGAATCGAGGGTATTAAAAGAACTGGCAAATGTAATATTGGAACCACTGGCAATAATCTTTGATAACTCCTGGAGAGCAGAAGTCCCAGCAGACTGGAGGAGGGCAAACATTGTTGCCATCTTCAAAAAGGGAAAAAAAAGAGGATCCCAACAATTATCGTCCATTTAGTCTGACATCAATACCAGGAAAGATTCTAGAGTAGTATCATTATGGGTATGTTTGGATGATTTTAACTGTATATGTTTTTAATATGTTGTACCCCGCCCCGATTGCTCACTCAGAAGGGCGGATAAGAAATAAACAGAGAGTCTGTGAACATCTAGAAGGCAATTCCATAATCACAAAAAGTCAACATGTGTTTCAGAGAAACAAGTCATGCCAGACAAATCTGATCTCTTTTTTTTGGATAAAATTACCAGCTTGGTAAATGAAAGGAATGCTGTGGATATAGTATATCTTGATTTCAGTAAGGCCTTTGACAAAGTTCCACATGATATTCTTGAAAACAAGCTTGTAAAATGTGGCCTAGACAAAGCAACTGTTACATAGATTGGTAATTGATTGACCAGCCAAACCCAAAGGGTGCTCAACAATGGCACCTTTTCATCCTGGAGAGAAATGACAAGTGGGATCCCACAGGGTTCTGTCCTGGGCCCAGTGCTATTTAACATCTTTATCAATGACTTGGATGACAGAATTGGGAGCATACTTATCAGATTTGGAGATGACACCAAATTAGGTGGAGTAGCTAATACCCCAGATGAGAGAATCAAAATTCAAAATGACCTGAATAGACTAGAAAGCTGGGGCAAAGCTAACTAAATGAAATTCAGCACGGAGAAATGTAAGTTACTGCACTTTCGCCGGAAAAATGTAGTACATAGATAGAGGATGGGGGACACCTGGCTGAATGAAACTACATGTGAAAGGGATCTAGGAGTCGAAGTAGGCCACAAGTTGAACATGAGTCAATAGTGCGATGCGGCAGCTAAAAAGGCTAATGCAATTTTAAGCTGCATCAATAGTGTCTAGACAACAAGGGAAGTAATAGTGCCACTCTATTATGCTTTGGTCAGGCCTCACCTGGAATACTATCTCCAGTACTGGGCACCACAGTTCAAAAAGGATGTGTAGAAACTGGAGTGTGTCCAAAGGAGCACAACTAAGATGGTGAAGGGTCTGGAAACCATGCCCTATGAGGAATGCCTTAGAGAACTGGGTATGTTTAGCCTGGAGAAGAGAATGTTAAGAGGTGATCTGATACCCCTCTTTAAATATTTGAAGGGATGTCATATTGAGGAGGGAGCAAGCTTGTTTTCTGCTCCTCTAGAGACAAGAAGGCGGAACAAATTGCAGGAAAAGAGATTCCACCTAGACATTAGGAGGAACTTCCTGACAGAAGGGCTGATCGACAGTGGAACACACTCCCTTGGAGTGTAGTGGAGTCTCCTTCCTTAGAGGTCTTTAAGCAGAGGCTGGGTGGCCATCTGTCGGGGTTCTGCATGGCAGAAGGGGATTTGACTGGTTGGCCCTTGTGGTCTCTTCCAACTTTATGATTCTATGATTCTATGTGCATGTGTGTATATACTTGTGAGTAAACAACTTGACTAGGCAACATGCTTAATGCAGCCTCTGAAAAATGGTAACCATTTGTACCCAGACCTTTCTGCTAGAGTGATGCCCCAATAGGATTCCAACCGTAGATATAAATAAAACCTGTAACGAGAACATTTTTATTGATCCAACAAACATTAATAAGTTTGCTGAGTGAGTGTTGGCAAGGTTATAATAGAGCTGTAAGCACTCTGCATCTTCCTAGAATAATGACTAATAATGACTAGGGGGAGAAGCCCTCTCTCCCGATGTGTGATCAAATTTCTCCTCCTGATTGTTTATTAATTGTCTATCCTCTTATGTCTTTAAAAGAAAAGTTAACATCTTTGTCCTTATTTTCTATGGTTCCTTGGCTCCTCCAGTTGCACACTTGTAGCTGTCCTCTTCTTGTGGGGCCAGATCCAATTGCTTCAACAGCTCCATTCCTTGTTCCAAGGAATAAATCATAGAATCATAGAATCATAGAATCATAGAGTTGGAAGAGACCACTAGGGCCATCCAGTCCAACCCCCTGCTATGCAGGAAATCCAAATCAAAGCACCCCTGACAGATGGCCATCCAGCCTCTGTTTAAAGACCTCCAAGGAAGGAGACTCTATCACCTTCCGAGGAAGTGCGTTCCACTGTCGAACAGCCCTTACTGTCAGGAAGTTCTTCCTAATGTTCAGGTGGAATCTCTTTTCCTGTATCTTGCATCCATTGTTCCGGGTCCTGTTCTCTGGAGCAGCAGAAAACAAGCTTGCTCCCTCCTCAATATGACATCCTTTCAAATATTTAAACAGGGCTATCATATCACCTCTTAACCTTCTTTTCTCCAGGCTAAACATCCCCAGCTCCCTAAGTCGTTCCTCATAGGGCATGGTTTCCAGACCCTTCACCATTTTTGTCGCCCTCCTTTGGACACACTCCAGTTTCTCAATGTCCTTTCTGAATTGTGGCGCCCAGAACTGGACACAATATTCTAGGTGGGGCCTGACCAAAGCAGAATACAGTGGCACTATTACTTCTCTTGATCTAGACACTATACTTCCATTAATGCAGCCCAAAATAGCATTGGCCTTTTTAGCTGCCGCATCACACTGTTGACTCATGTTCAACTTGTGGTCTACTTGGACTCCTAGATCCCTTTCACACGTAGTTTCATTCAGCCAGGTGTCACCCATCCTATATCTGTGCATTTTATTTTTCCGCCCTAAGTGCAATACCTTACATTTCTCTGTATTGAATTTCATTTTGTTAGCTTTGGCCCAGCTTTCTAGTCTATTCAGGTCATTTTGAATCTTGATCCTGTCCTCTGGGGTATTAGCTATTCCCCCTAATTTGGTGTCATCTGCAAATTTGATAAGTATGCTCCCAATTCTGTCATCCAGGTCATTGATAAAGATGTTGAATAGCACTGGGCCGAGGACAGAGCCCTGTGGGACCCCACTGGTCACTTCTCTCCAGGATGAAAAGGAGCCATTGTTGAGCACCCTTTGGGTTCGGCCATTCAACCAATTACAGATCCATTTAACAGTTCCTTTGTCTAGCCCACATTTTACAAGCTTGTTTGCAAGAATGTCATGGGGAACCTTGTCAAAGGCCTTACTGAAATCAAGATATACTATATCCACAGCATTCCCTTCATCTACCAAGCTGGTAATTTTATCAAAGAAAGAGATTAGATTTGTCTGGCATGACTTGTTTCTCTGAAACCCGTGTTGAGTTTTTGTGATTATGGCATTACCATCTAGATGTTCACAGACTCTCTGTTTAATGATCTGCTCCAGAATCTTTCCTGGTATTGATGTCAGACTAACTGAACGATAATTGTTGGGATCCTCTTTTTTCCCCTTTTTGAAGATGGGGACAACGTTTGCCCTTCGCCAGTCTGCTGGGATCTCTCCTGTTCTCCAGGAGTTTTCAAATATGATTGCCAATGGCTCTGATATTACTTTTGCCAGTTCTTTTAATACCCTTGGATGGAGTTCATCTGGTCCCGGAGACTTAAATTCATTTAGATTAACAAGGTGTTCCTCTACTATCTCTTTACTTATTCTGTGCTGAAATTCCCCAATTCTGTTCTCTGCTCCATTATCCTCAGGTTGAGCACCCTTTGCCTTTTCTGAGAAGACTGAGGCAAAGAAGGTGTTGAGTAATTCTGCCTTTTCTCTGTCCCCTGTTAGCATTTTGCCATCTTCTCCACGCAGTGGCCCTACCGTTTCCTTCTTCTTCCTCTTGCTGCGGACATATCCAAAAAAGCCCTTTTTATTGTTCCTAACCTCTCTAGCAAGCCTGAGTTCATTCTGCGCCTTAGCTCTTCTGACTTTACCCCTACACATGCCTGCTATTTCTTTGAATTCCTTTTTCGTGATTTCCCCCTTTTTCCATTTCTTATACATGTTCCGTTTCAAACTTAGCTCGGTTGAAAGTTCCTTAGTCATCCATCCTGGTTTCTTGAGACACCTCCCGTTTTTCTTTCTCACTGGAACTGTTTGAAATTGTGCCTTCAGTATCTCCCTTTTGAGAAAGTCCCATCCGTCCTGAACTCCTTTATCTTTTAGTATTTCTGACCATGGAATCGCCCTCAATACTTCTCTAAGTTTACTGAAATCCGCTCTCCTAAAGTCTAGGATGCGTGTCTGACTCTGCCTGGCTTCTCCTTTCCACTGTATTACAAACTCCAGGAGAACATGGTCACTTCCACCTAATGATCCCACCACTTGCACCCCATTAACCAAGTCCTCCTTGTTGGTTAGGATCAGATCTAAAATAGCTGACCCCCTTGTTGCCTCTTCCACCTTTTGGACCATGAAATTGTCTTCCAGGCAAGTGAGGAATTTGCTAGACCTTGAGGATTTTGCTGAGTTAGACTTCCAGCAAATATCAGGATAGTTGAAGTCGCCTATCACTACTACATCTCTCTTTTCTGACTGTGTGGTCATCTGTTCTAGAAAGATATCATCCAATTCCTCAGTCTGACTTGGGGGTCTGTAGTAGACTCCCACCGTAACACCCTTGTTGTTTCCCTCCCCTTTAATTCTTATCCAGATGCTCTCCACCTGGCTTCCATGATTGATGTCCAGGATCTCTTCACTGGTGTAAATATCTCTGACATATAGTGCTATTCCTCCTCCTTTCCTGTTTGGCCTATTTCTCTTAATAAGGTTATACCCCTCTATTTCCACATTCCAATCATGAGACTCATCCCACCAGGTTTCAGTGATGCCTATTATATCATATTTGCCTTGTTGTACTAGGAGTTCGAGTTCATCTTGCTTATTTCCCATGCTCTGTGCATTAGTGTAGAGACATCGCAGACCATGGTTCCCTTTTACTTGCTGCCTGTGCAAGTTTTTTTGCCTCCCACTGTTGGGTCCTTGCACTGTTTGCCTTGTTTCCTCTATGTCAGTTTGACTATTTACGCCATCCCTTTTGCGTTCCTTAATATTGTCTCCCTTCCCCTCGGAACTCAGTTTAAAGCTCTCCTGATCAAGTTCTTGAGACTGTTGGCAAAAACATTTCTTCCAACTGGCGTGAGATGCAACCCGTCTGTTGCAAGAAGTCCCTCCTCATGGAACCGCAGCCCATGATCCAAGAATCCAAATCCTTCTCGGCGGCACCATCTGCGAAGCCAGTTGTTCACCTCTGCTATTTTCCTCTCCCTTCCTGGACCATGCCCTTCAACTGGCAGAAGAGACGAGATGACAACCTGTACATCCATTCCTTTCAGCTTCCTACCAAGCGCCTCGTAATCCCTTTTGATGTTCTGAATGCTGTGTCTTGCAGTATCATTAGTTCCCACGTGGACCAAAAGGAAGGGGTATTGGTCAGTAGGCTTGACCAGTCTTGTCAGCCTCTCTGTCACATCCCGGATCTTTGCACCTGGAAGACAGCACACCTCTCGAGACATCTTGTCAGGCCTACAAATCACTGCTTCTGTACCCCTCAGCAAGGAGTCCCCCACTACGACCACACGCCTCCTCCGAGGCTTAGCAGCGACTGTTCCCTCGGGTGGGACTCTCAGGCTCCCTTGCTCTGTCCCTGAAGTCTGTCCATGCTGCTCTTCTTCATCCTCCTTGATAAGGGAAAGAGCTTCGAATCGATTCTCTAGCTGCAAGCTCCCCGAACAATTCCTTCTTGGTTTACTACTCTTTGTGACATTCCTCCAGCTGTCTGCCTCCTCTGTTTGGCAAGTGACCTCTTCCACCCTAGCATCTTCCTCTGCATGGTACTCATCCAAGATGGTTAGTTCTATTGTGTCCAGGAAATCCTCTTGTTCCCTAATCTGCTGAAGTGTAGCTACTCTGGACTCCAGCTGCTGCACTTTCTCCTCCAAGAGTGCTACCAACTTGCACTTGGTGCATGTGAAGTTCTCCACTACTGTAGGCAAGAAGAGCAACATCCCACAAGAGTTGCAGGTGACTGTGGCAGATCCCTCGTTGTCCATACTGCAAAGTCTTTAGTAATAAATATAACAGTCAATCTACTGGGAATACTTCTTTAGGGGTAAGTACTGGCTGCTATCTTACACTTAAAGGGAAGGTTCTGTTTCAATATCTGATTCTAACCTAATGCCACTTGAGCAGAGTTGTTCAGTTAAAGAAAACTAAAATTCGGGCGCCGTTAGGCGCGCGGCTCTGGAAGGTGGTATATAAAGCTAGTCTGCTAGCTCCGCCCCCTTGTGACTCACAGATGTGACTCACAGAAGCTCCTCCCCTTCAGCAACGAGCACACGGTCTCAAGCACACGGTCCCAAAATGGCTGCCAAGCAGCTCCTCTCCTTCTCCTCTCTCTGGCCGGACTGTTCTGGAAGGCTCTGGAAGGTGGTATATAAAGCTAGTCTGCTAGCTCCGCCCCCTTGTGACTCACAGATGTGACTCACAGAAGCTCCTCCCCTTCAGCAACAAGCACACGGTCTCAAGCACACGGTCCCAAAATGGCTGCCAAGCAGCTCCTCTCCTTCTCCTCTCTCTGGCCGGACTGTGTTCCTTCCAAATCTTGTGTTCCTTCCCTTTCTATTGAAATTTTTTTAAAAAACGTATAGCCCCAACTGTATCTTATTTCATTCTTTTGCAAAACTGCAATACAAGGCTTGATACCTCTTCTCCAGCTGACATAAATCATTATAAATTTCAATTGCAGTATCTCCATATTTCAGTGATCCTGAAAGTTTCCTAATTTCTTTCATTAAAAGGTCTTTCTTGTAGAAACTTGTTACTTTTATGATTACATCTCTGGGAACCAGGCCTCTCTTGACAGTTGATGCTCTGTGTAGACGTTCCACTTCCTGATTATCCCAGGTTCTTTGAGGGACAAAACTTTGTAGCCATTTAAATATCTCTGTCTTCAGGGTTCTTTGTGTTTCATTTGACAACTCAGGAAAGCCATGAATACGAATGTTGTTCCTTCTGTTATGATCCTGAAGGTCAATGATTTTTCTTTCCAGTTGATCCAGTCTTCATGAATGTTCCATAGTTTTCATTTGCTGAGCTTTCTGTTCAATTTGTATTGATTGTACTTTTTTATCCACTTGTTCAATCTCTTTTTTAATGGTCTGAAAAGATTTATTCATTTCATCCATAATTTTCTTGGTTATAGTTTCTGATAAAGTCACATTATTTTTGGATCTAGTCTCTTTCAAAATCTCAAAACCTTTGTTTTTATTTTCTACTAACAGCTGCTCTTGCCGTGTTTTCATTCCTTCTTCAAGTTCTGGCTGGATTCGTGGAACTGCACCATGATGTTTTGGTTTTGCTCCCGTTCTGGCTTTTTGCATCAATTCCATGGATTTGGTCTTTTTCATCTCTTTATTATGAGTTTCAACATTCTCTCGTGAATTTTTTTTTTTTTTTTTTGTAATCAAAAATATGTTTTATCAGAAGGGTGTTGTTTAGATTCTCTTTTCCAATTTATAACTGTTTGTTATAACTGTTCTTTTCTTTTCTTTTTTGGCTCTTGGACATCTGCCCACTCTAATGAGTATTATGTCTTCATTGCTGTCACCAATTTGTGTTTCTCTTTGTTTATTCTTTAACTAATATTTTTATATTTCAATAAATACACAGTCCAATATATTTTAGCTGTTTTAATTTGCTTTTATTTTATAAATCTTGGCATCCGCCCGGCTAACAAACATCCAGTTGACCATGCCACATGAGGAAATGCTGTTCTTTTATCTTTCTTCTCTTTAAAGCTTTAGTCAAACAGTTCCATTCTATTCTTCTCCCATTCTGATTTATTTATTTGTAATTACTCACAATCTTTTTTTCCATTTAGAAGATTTTTTTTAGCTTTTTAGGCTTTAGCTTTCAGGAGAAAACAATCTTAGGCCCTCACACCATTGCTCGTGGCTCCTCCACCCCTCTGTGCCCAGTCTTGTGCCTACTCAGAACTATGTGTTAGTGCCAGGGACCCTAACATGTACCCCCTTCCCCCCCAAAAAATGGGAAATGCCAAATCACTACAAGCTCATTAGAGTTTAAACTAAAACCTGAAGTAGATTCATTGCACCACTGAATACAAGCTGCCAGCTGCTACTGGTTTTCCTGGGAGTGTGCCCCACAGTGTTCTGCTCGCATTTTTGTAATTCTTTAGCCTCATCTTCCCAACAGCTGGAGAACCTGCTTTACTTGCTAGTTAGTTAGAAGCAGGGTGACCAGATGTTCTCCTTTTCCAGGACATGTCCTACATTTCAACCTTCTGAGAAGACATTGT
Source organism: Urosaurus nigricauda (assembly GCA_034509955.1). NCBI lineage: Eukaryota > Metazoa > Chordata > Lepidosauria > Squamata > Phrynosomatidae > Urosaurus > Urosaurus nigricauda. The sequence goes on from JAOEGL010000002.1 coordinate 135,194,586, forward strand.
GTGCCTTCAAGTAATTTCTGATTTATGGTGATTTTCTTGGCAAGAAGTGGTTTGCCATTAACTTCCTCTGAGGCTGAGCAGTGTGACTTGCCCAAGATCACAAAGTGGGTTTCCATGGTCAAGTGGGGATTTGAACCCTGGCCTCCAGAGTGCTAGTCCAACACCCAAACCACTACACCATGCTGGCTCTCAATACAGTAGAGTCTCAATTATCCAACCTTCGGTTATCCAATATTCCGGATTATCCAACGTCACGGCTGCTGTGATTTCTTTAAATTTTCAGAGAACTGAACTATTTATATTGTACATCACAATGTTGACCAATAGTTTCTTTACATTTACTTTTACTGTTATTGCAATAAAACTTCAATACATTTGCAATTCATAGTGATTTCAAGGCTTTTCTTGGACCTTCCAGATTATCCAGCATTTTCGGTTATCCAACTATCAGCCGGTCCAGTTTATGTCGGATAATCGAGACTCTGCTGTAGCTTGGAAAGCCCTTTTAAATTCTGAACCAAAATATGTCAACAAATTCTCCATGCCACTGATATGGAAATGTGCTCATTCTGTATGAGATTCCTAAAGAGAGGAATCTGCACCTAGAAAAATTTTCATCTCTAATCAGGGCATTGCACTCCCCCTCCAAATTCAGATTTCCCAAAGCTCCAGCCTTGTTTTGTTGAGGTCTTGATTGCCAATTAAGTTCATGATGGCAATAGACCCATTCAGGATAATCAAGATGTTTGAATTCAGTCCAGGAGATTTTTTGTTAGATGATAGATGGTTGGAAGACCTCAGCCAGAGGTTTACAAAAGTGAGCAAGCAAGCTAGATGCAAAGTAGGAATGTCCATGAAAACTAGCAACAGGAAAGGAGACTTCAGAGAGGATGGTGTTAAAAAAAGGCTGGGTTGAATTTTCTTCCTAAAAGTCACAAAAGTGGCAATAAGGCCTTGGGATGCCAGGCTGAGCAAAAATTGTATTGGCAAAGGCCATCTTATTTGGCAGTCAGGCTGTTTATTGTGCACCTGCTATGAATGTCATCTTGGAAATATACCATGGAAAAACACTCATGTTCCTTGTCTTCCACCAATCCTAGCTTTCAGTTTCAATTGGTATTAATGCAAGAGAAAAAACCCATCTAAATGCTAATTTCTTTCCCCTCTGAGTCCACAAGTGACAGAACCCCTATAAAATGAAGAGCTAAAGGAATAAGTGGAAAACATCAGCTGCGTGAAGGGGGGAGGGAATGGTAAGAACAAAGCTTTTGCTGGCTTCTGTAGGGGAGTCAGATTTTGATGGGGACTATGAAGCAGATTTACAACTTATAACAGAGAAAACTCAGCTCTCCAAAATTTTTGGTGTGCCCTCCTACTCCTGGAAGTTGCCCACCCTTACCCGTGTCATCCCTTGAATTCATCTAGCCTGTTGTGGGCTAAGTTACAGCAGTTCTCTAATGTGTTAAACAGAGCCTTTTCTCAGTTCTTTTATCTAGGATCTGTTCAACCAGAGATGCTGAAGACAGAAACCAGCTTTCTATGGTCCCACACCTGCCTGTAAAGCATCATTTCTTATCGCCTACCATCAGTGATTCCTGTCTTTTACATCTTTTACAAACTGAAAAAAAATTGTTCTTTTTTCTTCTTCCCTGCGCATCTTCTTTCCTCCAAGAACTAAATGCACTAAATGGGAGTTCAGCCTTTAAAGAACATAAGAAGGGTTTTAAGAAGACCCCAGCATTCTAATACTTCACTGACCAGCCACAATGCATTCCTTCTATTAGGAGCAATGGGAACGATGTGGCTGCACATCCCATCATTCTTCCCCATGGACTATGCTGCTGGGCTCCCTGGGACTCCCAACAACTAAAGGGCTGTGCAATTCCTATTCTGGCCAGCCTTCTGCAGCCTTCTTACACTTACCCAGGTTTCAAACATGTCTTCTGGGCGTAACTTGCGAAGGGTGGCTCTGAAAAAAAAGTAACAACAAAAACAATTGTACAAGTAAATCTTTATTTTAAAGGATTAGGACTGTATGAATGTGGTCAGCAAGAGCAAACACGGAAGACATGACATTCCACTGGTGGACCAGAAATAAATTCCATGTAATGATCCATCTTATGCAGCATTAGGGCCATTCTTAAGCAAACATGGTAGATCTGGTTTCAGACTCTGAGGAGCACCAACAGTGTCCATTTACTGAAACAACAACAATGTGACAGAGGGAGGGAGAACAGGATCCTTTCAAAATCAAAATCAATCTATGATGAAGAACTTTCTGTCTACTTGCTACCTGACTGTCTTGAAAAGATACATTTCCAGTGAAGATAACCAAGATGTTATTGACGCTTTATTCAATTTTATGTAGTCATTGCAATATCCAGGGAATGGGATAGGGAAACTTATCATGGAGTCTTCTTGACAAGTTTTGCTCATAGGAGGTTTGCCTTTGTCTTCCCCTGAGGATGACAGAATGGGACTTACCCAAGGTCACGCAATGGATTTCCATGCCCGAGCAGGGATTTGAACCCTGGTTTTCTAGAGTCAAATCAATCAAACCACTACACCATGCTGGTTCTCACAGTCCCTTTACAAACACATAATAATCCTACAGTTTAGGATAATGGTCTTACTAAGTGCTTAATTTTGTTAACATGTCAATTTTGTGCAGACTCTCTCATTAATGGCTCATCCATTAATGGCTCAAAGACCATTGGAGATCTTTAACAGAGGTTGGATGGCCACGTCTCAGGAGTGCTTTTGTTGTGTATTTCTGCACAGCAGAGTTTTGGGCCATATGGACCATGTGATTCCTTCCAAATATGTGATTCTATCATTCTAGCTCACAAAAATGTGCAAGTGTTTAAGATGTCCAGATCTCTTCATTAGGCAAGATATTGCAAAAGCTAGGATGGAGTGTGTGTTGAGCTTATGTTGAGGTCATCCATTCTGAATGTTCAGAGCAAATACAGTGGTCCCCCGGGTTACGAAGGTAATCCGTTCTGGGATTACCTTCGTAACCCGGAAGCCGTTCGTAACCCGGGGGACTGCTTTCGCCAATGCACAGCGCGCCGGAAGCACACTGTTTTAAAGCTTCCGGGTTGCGAATTTTTTTCGCAACCCGGGTTTTTTTTCATTGGCCGGGGCCGTTTTTCTGGTCCCGGCGGTTTCGGGTCCCGGGGATTTCGGATCCCGAGGGATTCGTATCCCGGGGGACCACTGTACCAAGAATTCAATTATCAAATCAGCCATCTGATTTTTAAGAACATCTTGCCTGATGAAAAAGATCTGGTGTGAGCTTTTAGTTATCCTAATAAAGGCATTCCACCAATGTCAATTTCCTTCCTTCCCTCCTTCCTTGACATAGCTGTTGGTGTAAGTTATAGGAAGGATATGGTCACAACAAGGCCTACAAAACTAGTGCCTGCAAACCACAAGGCGCTGATATGCTGACCAAGACTGAGTAAATCATTTCTCATTTTCAGAATAGAATAACTAGGAAGGCAGCCACTTGTGATGGCAGGTGAACCTCAAGTACAAAAGGAATTTCTTGAACTATAGGGCAAATGTTCCCAAATGCTTTTCTTTGTACCTTCTATGCTCATTCACAAACTCAACAAGTTCTTCCTCTGTATATGGCTTGTCAGGGATATGGACTGGATCATCCATAAATGGCTCATAGAAATCCACCTCATTTTGCTTCAGACCCAATTTCTTTGCCACCTACAAGCAATCAAAAATTATTGACATTACTGCTGCTTAAAACAGGGCTCACCCAAAACCACTTCAACAAGCTTTGAAAGAAACATTCACAATATAAATATCCCCAAGGTTGTTTTCATTTTACATTTGTGCTTATGCTATGTTGTGATTATGATATGACCAATGCTACTTTGAGCATTTCTGAAGAGTGGGGTAATAATAATAATAATAATAATAATAATAATACAACACCAAAATTGCAACTGGCAGGGCTGATTAAATTTTTAAGCCTTTAATTATTATTTCCTTTCTATAAGTAGTTTCATTTATTATTTATTTTGAATGTTTTTACAGTCTGAAGACCTTCATGCAGGTTGCAATTAAAAATATAAATACTAACAATAACAAGTTAAAACAGCAGCACTGGCAGTATTGGTCAAAAATCTAAAACAATTTACATTCAGAGAGCCAGACAAATTAAAAAGGTTTTATCTGCTGCCAAAAGGATATCACATTTGCACCTGGTAAAACTGGGACACAATGACAAAAAAAGCCATTTTCCCAGTTACCATGCCTCACTTCAGAATGTGTGAGAACTCAGAGAAGATTATTAATAGGATGCTATTAAAACAGGTTTATATATTTTAGAAAATGAATATTTCACATGAATAATGAATCAATTACAAATCAATTACAGCCAGCACTCTATACCCTTGGATTCCTTATCCACAGATTCAACCATCTACAGTATATATATATATATATATATATTCCAAAAAGCAAATCTTGCTTTTGTCATTTTATATAAGGGGCACCATTTCTCTGTCATTGTGTTTAATGGGACTTGATCCACTGATTTTGTTATACATGGGGATGCTGGAACCAAGCCCTAGGATATCTAGGGCCTGCTGTATTATGAATTGTGATTTACAATCAGTTATCAGTTATTTTAGGTCAATTTTCATTTAAAATATCTTTAAAAGTTTACATAAAAATAATTCACTTAAAGGGGGGGGGGAACAGATAAAAGAAATAAATCCTCCACCCACCCTTTTGAATTTTTACTCCAATTTAACCCAGGAAACTGCTTTGAATGAAAGATTTTATGTCTCTTTTTGCAAGGTAAATGGCAGTGAATTTGCCACATACATGCTGCATATCACCTCATGGTGAACAATGTAAAGTTTGAATGAGGGAGAGATATTCCAAGTCTGTGTCTAAAGAAGCAACTACCAAATGCAGCTCCCTAGCACAGTTACCGCTTTATCACACTAGGGGGCAAAGAGGATTTAAATGAAAGTTAGACGAGAGTTAAACAGCACATGCCTGATGTTTATCATAGGCATTACCTGTTTAACTCTTGTTTAAATCTCATTTAAATCCTGTTTGCCCCATAGTGTGATAAAACAGTCTTCCCAGTCCAGTAGGCTTGCAGGTAAATTATGCTCCTTATATAAACCCTTAAATAGCTATTTTTCTAACAGCCATACAACATACAAAGGATAAATTCCTTTCTTAGGTAAATATGGCCCAATTCTCAACCAAGACAAGCTACATTGTTTGCTATCTTATTAAAACTAATAATAATGTCTTCTGAAGCGTAGTGTACATCATTCCAACAGACTAATTTTACTGGTACCAGTTACTTTGCACTCTCTTATACTGGCCTTGCTGTTCTTGTTGCTTACCCCTTTATCAAAGGTGGCAAAGAACTTGACATATGGCTGGAAGTGTTCAGCTGCCTCCTCAAATGCTTTGTAATCTGAAGAAGAGAGAGGAGAGAGGAAAGAAAAGAGATTTCCTTACCTGACTCACTGCAAATAAATAGTCAAAAATAATATTTACAGTTTTTTTAGAGGTAGTGTAATATTTAAAAACCTATCCATTTATGCAAAGGGATATCTTAGCACCTTTGGGCCTAGCTGAAAAAAACAAGTTGATACCATGAGCTTTTGTAGACTTTACCCAGCAAACTCAAACTTTTTAAAATTAAAAAAAACAAAAACAAAAAAAACAGAGAAAACAAAAACCACTCTTCAAAGGATAGCACCGCCTCAGCAAACCACACCTCATTTTTCCCCCAAAAAATGTTTGGAAGGGCCGTAGCGCAATCCAAGAAATTGCTTTAGCCTTGACTAAACTTTGGTCTCAGTAAACTAAGAGATCAATTGAGACAGCAACTTTTTGAGGTCATGCAATAGGTTTGAGTGTTGGACTACAACTCTGGAGACCAGGACTTGATTCCCAGCTCAGCCATGAAAACCACTGGGGGAACTTTGGGCAAGTCACATGCTCTCAGGGGAAGGCAATTGAAAAACCTTCTCTGAAGAAATCTTGCCAAGAAAACCCATTATAGGTTTGCCTTAAGGTCACCAAAAGCAGGTCCGTAGCTAGGGCTTTAGGGGCCCTGGGGCAGAAAGTACATTCAGGGGCCCTATATTATTTAATGTCCCGAGTCCCACTGTGAGCCATGAGCACCATCTTGGTGCACCGCCATTTACAAGAGTCAAACCTTCAGCTCTGAATTCTACAACATACTCCAACTCCCAGAATTCCAAAGCCTTGAGACAGAAAAGAATCAAACCTTGAGGTCTGGGGCCCCACAACATACTCCAACTCCCAGAATTCATAGAATCATAGAATCATAGAGTTGGAAGAGACCACAAGGGCCATCCAGTCCAACCCTCTGCCATGCAGGACTCCCAGTCAAAGCATCCCCGACAGATGGCCATCCAACCTCTGCTTAAAGACCTCCAAGGACGGAGACTCCACTACACTCTGAGGGAGTATGTTCCACTGTCAAACAGCCCTTACTGTCAGGAAGTTCCTCCTAATGTTGAGGTGGAATCTCTTTTCCTGCAGCTTGCATCCATTGTTCCGCATTCTAGAATCTGCAGCAGCAGAAAACAAGCTTGCTCCCTCCTCAATATGACATCCCTTCCAATATTTGAACATGGCTATCAAATCACCTCTTAACCTTCTCTTCTCCAGGCTAAACATCCCCAGATCCCTAAGTCGTTCCTCATAGGGCATGGTTTCCAGACCCTTCACCATTTTAGTTGCCCTCCTTTGGACACGCTCCAGTTTCTCCACATCCTTTTTGAATTGTGGTGCCCAGAACTGGACACAGTATTCCAGGTGGGGCCTGACCAAAGCAGAATAGAGTGGCACTATTACTTCCCTTGATCTAGACACTATACTTCTATTGATGCAGCCTAAAATTGCATTGGCCTTTTTAGCTGCCGCATTGCACTGTTGACTCATGTTCAACTTATGGTCTACTTGGACTCCTAGATCCCTTTCACACATAGTTTCATTCAGCCAGATGTCTCCCATCCTATATCTGTGCATTTCATTTTTCCTCCCCAAGTGCAGTACCTTACATTTCCCCGCATTGAATTTCATTTTATTAGCGTTGGCCCAGCTTTCTAGTCTATTCAGGTCATTTTCAATTTTGACCCTGTCTTCTGGAGTATTGGCTACTCCTCATAATTTGGTGTCATCTGCAAACTTGATAAGTATGCCCCCAATTCTATCATCCAAGTCATTAATAAAGATGTTGAATAGGACTGGGCCCAGGAGAGAGCCCTGTGGCACCCCACTTGTCACTTCTTTCCAGGTTGAAAAGGAGCCATTGATGAGCACCCTTTGAGTTCGGCCAGTCAACCAGTTACAAATCCATGTAACAGTTACCTTGTCTAGCCCACAGTTTACAACCTTGTTTGCAAGAATGTCATGGGGAACCTTGTCAAAGGCCTTACTGAAATCAAGATATACTATATCCACAGTATTCCCTTCATCTACCAAACTGGTAATTTTATCAAAAAAAGAGATCAGATTTGTCTGGCAGGACTTGTTTTTCTGAAACCCATGTTGGCTTTTTGGGATTATGGCATTGCCTTCTAAATGTTCACAGACTCTCTGTTTAATTATTTGGTCTAGAATCTTTCCTGATATTGATGTCAGACTAACTGAACGATAATTGTTGAGATCCTCTTTTTTTCCCTTTTTGAAGATGGGGACGTTTGCCCTCCTCCAGTCTGCTGGGACTTCTCCTGTTCTCCAGGGGTTCTCAAAGATTATTGCCAATGGCTCCGATATTACATTTGCCAGTTCTATTAATACCCTTGGAGGTAGTTCATCCAGTCCTGGAGACTTATATTCATTTACGTATTCCTGTACTATCTCTTTACTTATTCTGTGCTGAAATTCCCCTATTTTGTCTTCTTCCCCATTATCCTTAGGTTGTGCACCCTTTGCCTTTTCTGAGAAGACTGAAGCAAAGAAGGTGTTGAGTAATTCTGCCTTTTCTCTGTCCCTTGTTAGCATTTTGCCATCTTCTGCACGCAGTGGCCTTACTGTTTCCTTCTTCTTCCTTTTGCTTCGGACATACCCAAAAAAGCCCTTTTTATTGTTCTTAACCTCTCTAGCCAGCCTGAGTTCATTCTGCGCTTTAGCTTTCCTGACTTTACCCCTACATGTGCAGGCTATTTGTTTGAATTCCTCTTTGGTGATTTCCCCATTTTTTCATTTCTTATACATGTCCTGTTTAAGGCTTATCTCAGTTGAAAGTTCCTTAGTCATCCATCCTGGCTTCTTGAGACACCTCCCATTTTTCTTCCTCATTGGAACTGTTTGAAATTGTGCCTTCAGTATCTCCCTTTTGAGAAACTCCCATCCGTCTTGAACTCCCTTCTCTTTTAGTTTTCCTGACCATGGGATCACCCCCAGTATTTCTCTAAGTTTATTGAAATCAGCTCTCCTAAAGTCTAGAATGCATGTCTGACTATGCTTGGCTTCCCCTTTCCACTGTATAACAAACTCCAGGAGAACATGGTCACTTCCACCTAAGGATCCAACCACTTGCACTCCATTGACTAGGTCATCCCTGTTGGTTAAGATAAGATCTAAAATGGCTGATCCCCTTATTGCCTCTTCCACCTTTTTTGGATAATGAAATTGTCTTTCAGGCAAGTGAGGAATTTGTAAGATCTTGAGGATATGGCTGAGTTTCACTTCCAGCAAATATCTGGATAGTTGAAGTCCCCCATCACTACTACATTTCTCCTTTCTGAGTGTGTGGTCATCTGTCCTAGTAAGGCATCATCCAATTCCTCCGTCTGACTTGGGGGTCTGTAGTAGACTCCCACAGTAACATCCCTGTTGTTTCCCTCTCCTTTAATTTTTATCCAGATGCTCTCCAATTGGCCTCCAGTACTGATGTCCTGGATCTCTTCACTGGTGTAAATATCCCTGACATATAATGCTATTCCTTCTCCTTTCCTGTTTGGCCTGTTTCTCTTAAAAAGGTTATACCCCTTTATTTCTACATTCCAATCGTGAGACTTATCCCACCAGGTTTCAGTGATGCCTATTATATCTTTGCTTTGTTGTGCTAGGAGTTCGAGTCCATCCTGTTTATTTCCCATACTCTGTGCATTAGTGTACAGACATCTAAGAACAAGTGTTCCCTTTACTTGCTGCCTGTGCAAATTTTTTCTGCTTCCCACTATTGGGTCCTTGCAATGTTTGTCTTGTTCCCTCTATGTCATTTTGACTATTTTCTCCAGCCCTTTTGCCTTCCAGAATAATGTCTCCCTCCCCCACATAACTCAGTTTAAAGCTCTCCTGATCAGATTTTTGAGACTATTGGCAAAAACGTTTTTTGCCAACTGGCATGAGATGCAGCCCATCCTTTGCCAGAAGTCCCTCCTCATGGAACCACAGCCCATGATCCAAGAATCCAAACCGTTCTTGGGGGCACCATCTATGGAGCCAGTTGTTGATATCTGCTATTTTCTTCTCCCTTCCTGGACCATGCCCTTCTACTGGGAGAAGAGATGAGATGCATCCATCTCTTTCAGCTTCCTACCCAGATCCTCATAATCCCTTATGATATTCTGAAAGCTGTGCTTTGCAGTATCATTGGTTCCCACATGAACCAAAAGAAAGGGATAACAGTCAGTAGGCTTGACAAGTCTTGTCATCCTCTCCGTCACATCACGGATCTTTGCCCCAGGGAGACAGCACACCTCCCAAGACATCTTGTCAGACCCACAAACCACTGCTTCTGTACCCCTCAGCAAGGAGTCCCCCACCACCACCACACGCCTCCTCCGAGGCTTAGCAGTGGCTGTTCCCTTTGGTGCTATTCTCAGCCTACTCTGCTCTGTCCCTGATGTCTGTCACTGCTGCTTTTCATCATCATCTCTGATAACAGAGAGAGATTCAAAGCGATTCTATAGCTGCAAGCTCACAGAACGAACCATGGTTTCCCTACTTCTGTGTGTGACATTCCTCCAACCATCTACTTCTGTTGTGTGTGAAGTGACCTCTTCTTCCCCAGCAACTTTCTCTGTGTGTTTCCTGTCCAAGACGTCAGGTCCATTCTGTTCAGGAGAACCTCCTGCTCTCTGTGATGCTGAAATGGGCCTCCAACTGCTGAACTCTCTCTTCTAAGAGGGCTACCAACTTGCACTTGGTGCAGGTGAAGTTCCCTACATCAACAGACAAGAAGAGAAACATCCCACAAGTGTTGCAGGTGACTGCAGCAGGTCCCTCAGGTCTGGGGCCTCACAACATACTCCAACTCCCAGAATTCCATAGCCTTCAGCCAGAAAAAAGTTAAAGCAGGCAGGGCCATACCTGGCTATTTTTGCAGTGTGGATTGAGTGGCTGAAGCAGCCCTCATGCCGCACCCATCCCAATCCTCCTCAGAGGACTCTTTCATACAAGGCTAAATTGGAAGTATAATTTAAGGTCAATTCGAATGCAATCATGGGTTTTATGGTATTGCAAATTAACTCTTCACATGCAAATTCGGGCAAGAGGGAAGCCAATTCGAATGCAATCATGGGTTTTACCTTATTGCGAATTAAAGCTTCGCATGCAAATTCGGGCAGGAGGGGGTTATTTTCGGGTAATGGGAAGTAATTCCGAATGGAGCAGGGGTTCATGTAAATTCGCTAAACAAGCGAATTTACATAAATCCGCATTGGCTCCATTCGGAGTTGGGAGAAATTCCTCCCCATTTGAAAGAGTCCAGAGTCAGCTCCCTTTTTCTCGCCTGGCGCCTGGTGGGACCTCCCCCTCACTCAGGCCCCCTTTTTGGCTCGGGGTCCCAGGGCTTTGCCCCCTTTGCCCTACGGACCCTATGGGCCTGACCACAAGTCAGAAATGACTTGAAGGCACACAACAATTGTGTCTCTAGTATGACTGCTTTCAAGTTCTTCTGAGGTACTGGTCTCTTATTTTCAACATCTAACAATTCTAAAATACAGAGGCTTTTCAAAAAATAGACTTCCTTTAACATTACATATTGTTTCATAAATTGTGTATGCCCACATGGAGATAGCAAAAGAGAAACACCAGTTCATGCATTGTTATGCTATTTTTCTTTTGCAGAGATTTGCAGAACAAGTACATTATAAATTTAATTGCCACAATTATTATCTCTTCCTGGGCATTTTTAAAAAACCATCATGTATCTTTTCCTCTTTGCAGATTGAGACAACTTGGGGACTTTCTAGACTGGCAGGAAAGTGTGACATGAAGTTGCACTTTCCTTAATGCTTAGCAGCTGCACCACAGCCTTTAGATGGAGCTGTGCTGTTCCGCAGTTTTTAAAAAAGAAGCTGGGAAAACCAGCACCTTTTTAAAGGAGCTTCTTCTCCCCTAAAATGCAAAAAAAGCGTTTTCATGGCACACTTTCCCTTTTTCTCATCTAAAGGCTAGAGTTTCATGCAGCCATGAACACACTTCTTTTTGCCAATCTAGAAAGCCCCAATAGGTTCATTCTGATGCTTTGATTCTTCATTTGATATCATATTCAATTTGTAATTCTACCTTTCAGATTCTTTGATGAGGTTGATGCAGTTAGATTTCTTCTAACTCCTGTTCCCTTAGATTTTTATGCCTCCCCTGTAAACAGCAACAGCCGCTGCCACCTAATACTTAATTTGGAAGCTAGTCCCATATAATTTCCCTTATATCTGCTTTGCCATGTAGCCGTACTCATGTTTCCCTTTACAATGCACCTCTTTTCTCTTCATAAATCAAGTGGAATGAGGCTGCTGAGATTTTGGTAGGCAGAGATTAACTCTCTAAAAGCATTGTTACTAAGATAAAATGAAATTAAAATAAAAAGCAAACAATAATAATAATAATAATAATAATAATAGATTTTATTTATAGCCCGCTCCTCTGTACAAATAATCGGTGCGGGATACAACAATGTTAAAAAATTGCAAGCTAAAAACAATACAATACAAGCTCTCACCCCTTAAAATTATATTAAACTAAGATAAATTACAACCAAACAAGCAAATTAAAAACATAGTGCAGCATCATAAAAACAAAACACTGGCCTTTCCTTGGACAACATGGGCTCCGGCATTGAAGGTCATAATGTTGGGGACTGGGCTCATTTCAGAGCTGGGGGATTAAGGAATTTCTGGGAAGGCCTGCCAGAAGAGATGCGTCTTTACAGCTTTTTTAAAGCAGTCAAGAGACGTGATAAGATGCATCTCATCTGGCAGGTCATTCCATAGCCTAGGAGCGGTAGTGGAGAAAGTCCTCGGGGATCTCCACAACAGCCTAGTTTTCAGAAGCTGCAGCAGGTTCTCAGAACACAAAACTGGATTGAAACATCATGAATTACCCTTTTTTAAAAGGGAAAGATCATTTTTAAATGGGATTTCACTTGACAATTATAGTGAAAAATATGGAAAAGAAGAAAGAACACAGATTAGAAAAATTGAGCGGATTTAAAATAGTAAAGAAAATTAAATATTTGGGGATAAATGTAACATATAAAAATTCAGATCGATTTCACAATAACTATGAACCACTATGGAGAGAAATTAGAAAAGACTTAGAGAAATGGGGAAAACTTCAAACATCCCTACTGGGTAAAATATCCTTGATTCAAATGAGTGTGCACCCGAAATTTTTGTTTGTATTCCAAACAATACCAATCTTGCAGAATGAAAAACCTTTGAGAATATGGTAAAAAGAAATTATAAAATTTGTCTGGAAAAAAAAGGGCAAGAATAAAAGAAAAAATACTATGTGGTGAAAAAAAAGTAGGAGTGATTTGGGATGTAATATTAGAAAGTGATGTAATATTAGAAATGGGATGTAATATTAGAAAGTGGAAAGGGAAAAATGATTTCGAAATGTTATAAAATATAACTGAAATGGTATACAGAAGAAGAGGTAATAAGGGAGAGTATGATTAAGTGGACTCAAAACATAGGACATAATGTAGATTACAAACAATGGGAAGACACATGGAACAAGAGAATAAAGTATACTGTAAATCAAATTCTGAAAGAAAACGTGTATAAGATGGTTTATAGATGACACTTACCATCTCTAAGATTAGCTCATATGTATCAAAATATCAAGCCGAACTGCTGGAAATGTTCTTATGTGTCAAGCTCATACTACCATATGTGGTGGACTTGCCCAGAATCAAAGAAATATTGGCTTGAAATCCATAAAACATTAACAATGAGAATGAATATACAAATACCTTTATTGCCTGAAATCTACCTATTAGGAATGATAGACTATAATCTAGAAAAAGAGTATCAAAAATTACTCTTCTACTTATTAACATGTGCAAGGATATTCTACTTTAGATCAATGGCTTCTTAAAATATATGAAGTGGCAGAATATAATGACATGTTGGGAAAAGGGAGTAACTGAGGAAAAAGTAGACAATGTTGAAAAAGTTGACAATGGTGGTAGATACAACAACAAAAATATAAGTGGAAAGTTCCAAGTAAAAGGAAGTAAAGTGTATTTTATGTTATATGTATTTTAGTTATTGAAGTCAGTAGTATATGTTTGTGGAGTTGTGTATATATGCTTGTCGACTTGTCAATATAGTCTATATGGAAGATACATCTATGTTATTTATGTTATGAAGACTTTGCTATGAATGAATGGAATGTACATGAAAATGCAAATAAAAATGATTTTGAAAAGCAATTGAGAAAATGAATGCGTTTGCAACAATGAAAGGAAGAATTCAAAGATACAGCCATGTTACTCTGGAAAATCAGTATGCAAAGGGATCCTGTATCAACTTTGACACTAACTGAGATAAGAGGTGGTAGTATGAGCTTTCATAGACTGGAGCCTACTTCCTCAGATGCATGAAATGGAGTGGAGAGTCCAGAGGCCGACGGTAATGCTAATCTATATTGATACATTAAAAGAGGAAGGAAGAAGAAATCAAGTAACAAAACCCACGTTCTGAGTCTTCTCCTTTGAAGTAGCCAATGAGTTTCATCTCCTCTTCCATGTGGTCAAAGGCCTGCAACTCCAGTTTGCTGTTGATGATCTCCACTGGATCTTCCATCAGCTGTAATGAAGGAGTTCAATGAAGAAGAACAAAGTATTAACAACACGAGTGGCAGGGGTTATTGCATGATATGAAACCAGTCATCTGATCAAGCTGAGCTATATTTTCCTATCTGTCTCGTGCCCCAGCCCATCTAATATGCCCAAAGTGGTCATATGGGCCTACCCTCTATGTTCCTGGATGGGAAGGAACCCATCTCTTTTCCTCCACACTCTATTCCCATTGCTGCAATTGTGACAATGAGTGGGCATCCCATGCCGTCACTGCCAAGCATTCCTAAACATCGTCTTGTAAAAAGGTTTAAAGAGGGTGGAATTCCTAATGCCTTCTATGGATAGGCTGACCATATGTACCATTTTAAACAGGACAATACCATTTTTCTATATTTTCAGACCATCCCGTCCTGTCATTTTAATATAAATGTCAATTTTGTCCTGTTTTCAAGAAAAATGCCCTGAGATGTTACAAAAATGGTTTGAAGATCCCTGTTTGAAATTGTGGTTGTAAAAAAAAGTGTCATGGAGAGTGAGAAGTTTTATGATAAGGTGTTTAAAGACCAAAAATTACTGTGTAAGATTACTTCATTGGAGAAATATTCATGGGACAATCATGGTGAAATAAAGTCCCCCTGTACAGCTACCTAAATTTTTGTATGAATTCTGTCATTCAGGAATAATTGTTAGCTTAATAATAATAATAATAATAATAATAATAATAATAATAATTTATACCCCACTCTTCAGCCCTAAAGGCTCTCAGAGCAGCTTACAATTATTATTTTTAATTAGACAGTCTTATAACCTAAAAAGACACGACACAAAAGGAGAAGGGAATGGTGGTGGGGAAGGGGACCAGGTCCAGCAGTTCTTCTCTCCCTCTGACGCCTGGACCAAGGCAGATGGCATGGAGGGAGGGCTCTGCTTCTTAATCTAGGACAGGACCGATAGAGTTTGGCGTGTCCTTTCACTCTCTCCTAGGCATGACAGTGTTGTCATGGAGGGAGGGCTCTTCAACTTGAGGCCAGGCCTGTTCGCATTGTTAGGCCTCTCCTTTCACTCCCTCCTAAGCCAAATGGTATAGTCACGGAGGGAGGGCTCTTCAACTTGAGGCCAGGCCCTATGGCGTTGCTAGGCCTCTCCTTTCACTCCATCCTAGGCCAGGGGGTGTTGTCATGGAGAAAGGGCTCTTCTGCTTGAGGCCAGGCCCAATGGAGGGACCTTAGTACTGGAGTAATATGGTCCCTCCTGGATGTTCCTTAAAGTAATCTGGCCGCCATGTTCTGTACTACCCCCGAAAATAAGGCATCCCCATAAAATAAGACCTAGTAGACGTTTTGCTGAATTGCTAAATATAAGGTCTCCCCCAAAAATAAGACCTAGCAAAGTTTTTTGTATCTAAATATATATACAGTATATAATAAATGTTCATTTTTTTCCCCAACAATAAATATGAATTCTTCTTCATGGAAAAATAAGACATCCCCTGTAAATAAGATCTAGCACATCTTTGGGAGCAAAAATTAATATAAGACACTGTCATATTTTCGGGGGAAACACGGTAGGTGTAGTTTCTGAACCAAGCACGAGGGTAGCCCCATGTAGAGGGCATTACAGAAATCTAGATGTGAGGTTACCAGTGCATGAACAACAGTCTCGAGATCCCTTACTTCCAGAAAAGGACACAGCTGGCGTATCAGCCAAAGCCAGACAAGACAGAGGTACTCACGGTAGCGGCCCCGAAACCAAGAATTCGACTGCAACCTCCAGTCCTGGACGGGGTCACACTCTCCTACACTGACTGTGTTCACAGTCTGGAGGTACTCCTTGACTCGTCGCTCCTGATGACTAATCAGGTAAATGCGAAAGTCAGGAGTACCTGTTTTCAGCTTTGGCTGATATGCCAGCTGGCTGCATCCTTTTCTGGAAGTAAGGGATCCCTAGACTGTTGTTCATGCACTGGTAACCTCACGCCTAGATTTCTGTAATGTGCTCTACATGGGGCTCATGCTTGGTTCGGAAACTATAGCTAGTACAGAACATGGCAGCCAGATTACTGTCAGGAACATCCAGGAGGGACCATATTACTCCAGTATTAAGGTCCCTCCACTGGCTGCCTATCAGTTTCTGGGCCCAGTACAAGGTGTTGGTTATCACATTTAAAGCCCTAAATGGCTTGGGTCCAAGCTATCTCAGGGACCGCCTCCTTCCTTATAATCCTCCCCGTGCTCTCCGGTCCTCTGGGAGAAATTTGCTACAGCCTCAAAGATCTAGGCTTTTGGCTACTTCCCAGAGATCTTTTTCTGTTGTCACCCCCAAATTATGGAATGGCCTGCCGGATGAGATCCGTCAATTGACATCTTTGGACAGCTTTAAAAAGGCTGTCAAGACGGATCGTTTCCAGCAGGCCTTCCCAGGATAATTAATCCCAGCCTCAGGAACCCTTTGTTGAGGATTCCCTGTTGCTTCCCAGGAACATGCTGCTCTATTCTTGTGTTGTCTATAGCTATTGTATTGGATTGATGTAGTTTTTAAATTATCGGTTTTAAATTGTAACTGATTTAATATATACCATATTAGTACATTGGACCCCTAGTTAATAATAATAATAATAATAATAATAATAATAATAGATTTATTTCTAGTCCGCCCTATCACAGATAATCCAGGTGGGTTACAATAGTAAAGTACATCAAAGTTACAATAAAATCCAAAGAAACCAGTCCCTATACCTACCCCCTGTTCCCAATACTAAAACAGGATTAAACAATCATAGTATAAAAACAGTAAAAACAATGGAAGCAGTCAAATAAAATTTGGAGGAAAACAGGCAAATGAGGAGGCATTTACATAATTGTGATCATGTTCATGTCGAATTCGTATCCAGATCTCTATATCCATATTTCTGTCTCTTTATAACTGGGGAGGGGTAACTAAATTGCAAAGGCCTGCTGGAAGAGATCCATCTTAAGTGCTTTTAAAAGTTTTTTTTTAGTTTTTATTGAAAAAGAAGACAAAAAAAGAATACAATAGAGATACAAGCTATATACACATTATAAACAATAATACATAACAAACAAACATAATCCAAGAAAAGAAAAACTAAACAACTAAGAGAAAGAGGGGGAAGGGGGGAAGGAATAAGGAAGGAAAAGAAAGAGAAAAGCAAAATGAGGTAAAACAAATGACTTCCTGGAATTTTCTTTTGATCTCCATCAAATAGTTTAAGTTTTTCTGTTATGATTCATGTAAATCTGTAAGGGAAAGGATAATCTTGGAAAATTAAAAGATAACAGAGCTTATTTATATTTAAAGTAAAATAAAGAAATTGTAGGGACTCAACGCATCCACTTTGGAATGCTTACTTTCCATATTTTAAACTTAACTGGCTATGTCTTATGTAATGTTTAACCTATAAACTTCTTTATTCTCATCCCAGTTAAGTGCTTTCTTAAAAACTGTCAGAGTGGAAATGTGACGGATCTCCTCCGGCAGGTCGTTCCATAGCTTTGGAGCAGCAGTAAAGAAGGCCCTCTGGCAAACTCATGTCAGCCTAGTTTTGTGTTTGTTTGTTTGTTTTTGTTTGTTTGTTTGCTGTAATGAATTCTTTCCAGAAGACCTTAATGTGTGGGACGGACAATAGGGAATAAGGCATTCCTTCAAGTATTCTGGACCCAAGCCATGTAGGGCCTTAAAGGTAATCACCAATACATTGTACCTTGGCCAGAAGCTAATTGGCAGCAAGTGGAGGGACTTCAAGACCAGTGTTATATGATCATATCTAGAAGTACCCGTAATCAATCTGCCTACCATGTTTTGTATCAACTGAAGTTTCCGAACTTGGTTCAAGGGTAGCCCCACGTAGAGCGAGTTACAGAAGTCTAATTGAGAGGTTACCAGTGCGTATCCAATGGAGTTTGCTTTTAGGACTCCACATAGATACCAAAATGGTGCCCCTTACATAAAATGGCAAAACCAAGGTTTGCTTTTTGGAATTTATCTAATTTTTGAATATTTTCAAGACATGGATGGTTGAATTGGTAGATAAAGTATCAATGGATATGGAGGGCTGATTGTACAGAATATAAAAATCAACAAGTAAGCTTATGGAATTCACTGCCACAAAATATTGAGATGTTCAGTGACTCAGGTGTCCTTTACACATGGGTTAGAGAAAATACATGGAACATAGGCTTATCAATACCCATACCCATAACTATTAATCATGATTGCAAAATGGAACCTCCTTGCTAAGAGGCAGTTACATTAGGAGACTCAATAGTGGGGACAAATAATATTGAAAGGATGTTGCTTTCACATTCTGTTTGTTGGATTCCTCCTAAAAGATGTGATTGCACACAGGCTCTAGTCCTTTTGGAACACATTGCCATAGTGTATTTTTGCCTAGTATGGGTATTGTACAAAAGGAAAGAAGGAAGGAAGGTTGGTTCTTTCTTGTTATTGTCAGTGAAGGATGGCTGCTGGCTCCAAGCAACTTATTTCACCTATGATGTCATTTGAGGGTGGAACGGGGGAATGGCAGCATTTATATTTGTGAATAAATAACATTGGGTAACTCAAGTTGATTTTCCCCTTCATCAGTTAGTTTAGAGGGATTAGGGGTTTTTTTAAAGATCTAAGTGACAATCTTATGATCAATGAATAATAATTGTTCTTTGAATGATAATTGTTCATGAATGGGCATGCCTTGAAAGTGGATGGCTCAGCCATGAATTTTTAACCTTATTACTGTTGCCATATAACCCTACTATCAGTAATATGTTAGAAATTATGGTTTTACTTGGATACTAGACCCATTCTAGGAAAGTAATTATTAAATATACTTTGAACAATGCTCCGTTTGTGTCCTACTAGTTATTTCAACAGAAAGGCGTACGTTATATCCAATACACCTGGTGTAAATCAAACAAGAAATAAAGAATAGTAGACAGAGGTTTGGAAAAAAAGGAGTATCTTAATTACTTTTTTTACCATTAATAAAAAAATTATACTGAATAAAAATATTTTCTGTTGTTTTCACAGTTTCTGAACAGATCAATATGAACAATTAGTATTTACAAAAGCTATTTACACATCATAAGAAAAAAGTAGAAATAAAAAAATGGGAAAATGCAGGGTCAGAAGACACCTTTTAGACACCTTGGTGCCACTATTGACCCCTTATTTAGGGTTAGCTATGAAATTGTACACAAGGTAGAGTGTCCACTGTTGTTAAATCGCTATTCCAGGAGACTGTAGGCGGTGTAGATCCCTTTGCGATCCCCCCCTTGCCCACGAGTGATTTCACCATTTACGTTTGCCAGCAGAACCACAGAGCACCCCCCCCCCACAAACTGCAGTCATGGAAAAGAAATATTAGTGTCTAGGAGAAGGCATATATAATACCAGGAGAAGGCAAATATAATACGCGGGTGCCCCCTGCGCCAAATCCCCTACTGGACCCAACAACAGCCTGCTGTGACGAGTTTAACACCTTCTTTGCAGACAAAATCTCTCGGATAAGGGCCGACTTGAATGTCAATGTTTTGTCAGAGCCCATAGGTGAGGTGTCCGATAACTCCGTTGCTGTTTCTTTACTGGATGAATTTCAACCTGCAAGTACCGAGGACGGTGGACAAGCTCCTTGGAAGTTTGAGAAAGACGACTTGCCCTCTCGATCCTTGTCCATCTTGGCTGGTCACCCAGGGAGGGGACGCAGTGAGAACATCCCTTCGGGATGTGATCAATGCGTCCCTCAGGGAGGGTTCTTTACCATCTTGTCTAAAGGAGGCGGCCGTTAGACCCCTCCTGAAGAAACCCTCTCTTGATCCCTTGGATAAAAACAACTACAGGCCAGTCTCCTTGCTCCCATTTTTGAGCAAGGTCATCGAGAGAGCAGTCGCCTCCCAACTCCAAGCTGTCTTGGATGAAACTGATTATCTGAATCCATTTCAAATCGGCTTCAGGACAGGACATGGAGTTGAGACTGCCATGGTCGCTCTGGCCGACGACCTTCGCTTGAGCATTGACAGGGGTAGTGTGACCCTGCTCGTGCTCTTGGATCTCTCAGCGGCCTTTGACACGGTAGATCATTCCATCCTTTTGGGTCGACTGAGAGAGTTGGGGATCGGAGGCACTGCGCTCCGGTGGTTCCGGTCCTTTCTCTCCGGGGAGATCCCAAAGGGTGAGGCTCGGGGACAGTTGCTCTTCTAAGATAGAGCTTAATTGTGGCGTCCCTCAAAGCGCCATCCTGTCCCCGATGCTGTTTTAACATCTACATGAAGCCGCTGGGTGAGATCATTCGGAGGCATGGAGCTCAGTGTCTTCAGTACGCTGACGACACTCAGATTTACCTCTCCATGACAAGATCGTCGGCTCAGACTTCAGATGGCGTCTCTCCTCTCAATGACTGTCTTACGGCAGTAATGGATTGGATGAGGGAAAACAGGTTGAAGCTCAATCCGGACAAAACGGAGGTACTAACTGTCACAGGACTGAAGCCAGGATTGGGAATACACCTCCCGGTCCTAGATGGGGTCACACTCTCCTCGAAGGACCCTGTTCGCAGTCTGGGGGTACTCCTTGATTCGTCGCTTCACATGACTAGTCAGGTGAATGCGGGTGGTCAGGAGTGCCTGTTATCAGCTTCGGCTGATCTGCCAGCTGCGCCCTTTCCTGGAGCCAAGGAGCTGGAGTCAGTGGTACATGCTTTGGTAACCTCACGATTGGACTTCTGTAATGCCCTCTACATGGGGGCTACCCTTGTGCCTAACTCGGAAACTTCAATTAGTTCAGAATATGGCAGCCAGGCTTGTCACGGGAACATCAAGGAGAGAGCACATAACACCGGTGCTCAAATCTCTCCACTGGCTGCCGATTAGTTTCCGAGCGCAGTACAAGGTGTTGGTTTTAACCTTTAAAGCCCTACATGGCTTGGGTCCATCTTATCTGAGGGACCGCCTCCTCCCATACGAACCCCTCCGCACACTCCGGTCTTCTGGGAGGAACTTATTGCAGCCTATGAAGACTAGACTGACGCAGACCTCCCAGAGGGCCTTTTCAGCTGTCGCTCCCAGGCTATGGAATGGCCTGCCAGACGAGATGCGTCTTATTACATCTTTTGATTGCTTTAAAAAAGCCTTGAAGAAGCATCTCTTCCGGCAGGCCTTCCCAGAAAGTTCTTAACCTCCCGGCTCTGTTTGGGTTAAGCTCTCCCATTAGCATTTTAACATCTTGACCCTGATCTCTATGCAATGGGTTGCCGTTTTAAATTGAAATTTTTATTATGTCATTTTAATTGATGTTAATTTAATTTAATTTTAAGGGGCGGGTGGTCGGGTATGGGTCATGTATATTTTATCTTGCATTTTTTAATTGATGTAACCCGCTCCGATTGGATACAGAGGAGCGGGCTATAAATAAAACTTTATTATTATTATTATTATTATTATTATTATTACCAAGTGTCAAAATGTCCCTAGGGTGTGGCCGCTCCTATCATCCTACTCTTTAAATGTGTTGTTTTTCATTGGAATGGTTTCCTGGAGAAAACATTTATGCAAAGGCTGGATGGCCATCTTTCAGGTATGCTTTGATTGGGAGTTCCTGCATGGCAGGGGGTGGGACTGGTTGGCCCTTGCGGCCTCTTCCAACTCCATGATTCCATGATTCTATAATTCCATGAGATAATATGACTATCTGATCAGTCAACTGAAGGTGTGTGTGTTCCAATGCTAAAGTACCAGGAAGGGTACACCTGTAATTTCTATTTGTGGATGCCAAAAGACTACCATAAGATTGTCATTTTTGTCATTTTATTATTGTAAAGAATAAAGGTATTTAATTGACAGGGTCCCCATGGGATAAATTTTTGATAGAAGCTCAACAAAAAGGGCATATATGATGTTCCCAAAGCCAGCAGCGACTTTACCTATGTCCCTTGCAGCTGTAAGGTTCCATAAATGGAGGCAAGTTAGATTTAACCTCCACTGCAGCCATGGAGTCCCTTGGGTAAATCACACTCTCTCAGGTGAAGGCAGTGGCAAACCTCTCTCCGAAGAAATCTTGCCAAGAAAACCCCATGATAGGGTCACCATAATTCAAAAATGACTTGAAGGCGCAGAACACACAAACACACAAAGAGCAGCAGCAGCAATAATAATAATAATAATAATAATAATCACAAAGTTATTTCTCTTTTTATTTAAAGTGATGTGTGTTGGAACTGAAGTGTTCTAACGGATGGTGTTGTTTAATTCTTGTTGTCCCTTGCCTTGAGCCATGGGGAGAGGTGGCTAAGAAATTATTATTATTATTATTATTATTATTGCATAACCCAAAGCTGTTTTGGGTCCCAATCTGCGGAGAAAAGTGGGGTCCAAAAATCACCACCACCACCACCACCACCAAATCATCATCCATCATCATCAAACTCAAAGCTTTTTTTTGGTCCCAATCTGAGGAGAAAAATGGGATACAAAAAGCACCACCACCACCACTTATTATTATTATTATTATTATTACATAACCCAAAGCTGTTTTAGGTCCCACTTTGAGGAGAAAGGTAGGATACAAACATCACCACCACAACCGCCACAACAACAATAATAGTAACAATATTATTTCTCCCTGGGTTGGAGCCCTCTTACTAGGAAAACCTGCCCCCCACTTCCAGCCTTTAACTGACCCTCTTTCCCCCAGTCCTGCCTTGCAAAAGGGTATGTGTGTGCTCTTCTCCCCCCCTCCCCCCCCAAAAACCCTGTAAAATGTTTGCAGCCTGTTTGGTCTCTTCTCTGGGCGTTCACCCTGCAACCATCCTTCCCCCATCCATCCCTGGCTTTGGAGGCACGCACCAGAAGGGAGAGGGAAGCCTTACCTGCCCTCTCTCAAAAAAAAGGAGAGGGAAAGAGGGAGAAAGAAAGGGAAAGAAGTTGCAGGGAGGGAGGCCCACTCCCACTTCCTCTCTCTGAACAAGCTCCTGACGAAAGGATGAGGAAGGGATGTGAATGCACCCCTTTGTGATATTGTGAATTAAGGCTAATGGAAGCAAACAGGAGTAAATTTAATGCGGAGTACTTCGTTACTCCTTTTAAATAGAAACGAAGAGGACAAATCAATTTGCATGAGAACTAGCCACGGAGTTGGGTCGCATTGAATAAACTCCGCAGCAAATTGACAAGTGGAAATGGGGCCTTAGATAAGTGTCTTTCCATTTACAATGTATGGCTATTATATTCTTAGATTGTAAGCCTGAGTGCAGGGAATGTCTAATTAAAAAAATAATAATTGTAAGCCGCTCTGATAGTCTTTAGGGCTGAAAAGCAGGGTATAAATACTATATATATATATATATATATACATATACTATATATATATATATATATATATAATATTCTTATATTTGTTCAATAAATATGACGTGTGATCAAAGCTACAAAGACTACAACCTAAAGCCTTGTTTCTCCAGGAAAACAGAATTTAATCTTTGAACCATCCAGGCTTTGAGTACACTTACATCTAAGAGAAATTCTACCAAGACATCTGCTGTCATTTGTCCATCAAACTCAATAATGTGGTCCTCTTTAAAGACATAAAGGCTTCCTTCTTCATCCAAACCTGGAAGTGCAAAAAGACATATGAGTGGTCTGTATGACAATCTAGGTGATATAACTTAGTTATGTCACAAATGATTCCAAAAGAATATGCCATATTTTGTTTTCAAACAAGCTGTGTCTCCTGCCCTCCTGTGAAAGCTCTGAAACATGGAACTTCCACTGAGAAATGAAATTACTATCAAGTTCTAGAGCAACTGACCTCTGTGTTTGTAAGCATTTAAACTCCAGCATTTCAGTTCATTTTACACACAGAGTGACATGGTTATCATTTCTCTCTATCACTGACCTCATGGTGCCCCCAGGAAAATATAAATTTTACCTACGTGGTTCAGCTTTATGGTATATAATACACAAGTGAAGCCCACCTTCCTTGCTCTTCCATATTTTTCACTCCAGGTCTAAAAGTTACACATGACTTGTGACTCAAACTGACAGGGCTGGCAAACAAAATAGAAAGAAATAAAATTATGTGAGAAAAAAAAACTGCCTCCTTTTTATTCTTTTTTCTTTTAATACCATTGCCAGCAAAGGAAGCAAAACTGATGTTTCTCTTCAAGCTTTTTTGAGTACTACATCTCCTATGTGTTGCTTTTCCACTGGATTTCCTCTCCAGAGCTGCCCTGTCCCTGTTCTTCTCTGCTCTGGTTTTGTGATCCAGAGCAGAGCTCTACTGCTGTAATTTTAAAAGTTTTCAGAATTTTCTTCATAGAATCATAGAGTTGGAAGAGACCACAAGGGCCATCCAGTCCAACCCCCCTGCCATGCAGGAGCTCCCAGTCAAAGCATCCCCAACAGATGGCCATCCAGCCTCTGCTTAAAGACCTCCAAGGACGGAGACTCCACTACACTCTGAGGGAGTGTGTTCCACTGTCGAACAGCCTTTACTGTCAGGAAGTTCCTCCTAATGTTGAGGTGGAATCTCTTTTCCTGCAGCTTGCATCCATTGTTCCGCGTCCTAGTCTCTGCAGCAGCAGAAAACAAGCTTGCTCCCTCTTCAATATGGCACCCCTTCAAATATTTGAACAGGGCTATCATATCACCTCTTAACCTTCTCTTCTCCAGGCTAAACATCCCCAGTTCCCTAAGTCGTTCCTCATAGGGCAGGGTTTCCAGACCCTTCACCATCTTAGTTGCCCTTCTTTGGACATGCTCCAGTTTCTCCGCATCCTTTTTGAATTGTGGTGTGCAGAACTGGACACAGTTTTCCAGGTGGGGCCTGACCAAAGCAGAATAGAGCGGCACTATTACTTCCTTTGATCTAGACACTATACTTCTATTGATGCAGCCTAAAATAGCATTGGCCTTTTTAGCTGCCGCATCGCACTGTTGACTCATCTTCAACTTGTGGTCTACTTGGACTCCTAGATCCCTTTCACACATAGTTTCATTCAGCCAGATGTCCCCCATCATATATCTGTGCACTTCATTTTTGCGTCCTAAGTGCAGTACCTTACATTTCTCCGCATTGAATTTCATTTTGTTAGTGTTGGCCCAGCTTTCTAGTCTATTCAGGTCATTCTGAATGTCAATCCTGTCTTCTGGAGTATTGGCTACTCCTCCTAATTTGGTGTCATCTGCAAACTTGATAAGTATGCCCCCAATTCTGTCATTCAAGTCATTAATAAAGATATTGAATAGCACTGGGCCCAGTACAGAACCCTGTGGGACCCCACTGGTCACTTCTCTCTAGGATGAAAAGGATCCATTGTTGAGCGGCCAGTCAACCAGTTACAAATCCATGTAACAGTTACCTTGTCTAGCCCACATTTTACAAGCTTGTTTGCAAGAATGTCATGGGGAACTCTGTCAAAGGCCTTACTGAAATCAAGATATACTATATCCACAGCATTCCCCTCATCTACCAAACTGGTAATTTTATCAAAAAAAAAAAAAAAAAAGAGATCAGATTTGTCTGGCAAGACTTGTTTCTCTGAAACCCATGTTGGCTTTTTGTGATTATGGCATTGGCCTCTAAATGTTCACAGACTCTCTGCTTAATGATCTTGAAATTCTGGCATCCTACAAACTGTTACGTCAAATAAATACTACCATTTTAAATTCAAGAAAAACAAATGGAGCCCAATCCAAATGGAATAGTGATTTTTGCTTCATCATTAGAGATTATCAACTCATGTTTATATAAAATATTAAATATTTTTCTATTATTACATGCAAATTCTCTAAAGTTCACTGAAAGCTTAGCAGACTTGAACCATTTAATTTAGTACTTAAATTTCTTACCTTGCCATATATCCTTTGTGTTGGGCATGAGGATATCACCATCTTAAAAAACCAGCTAAGTAAAGCACCTTATGTCAAAACCCAGATCCTTGGAGGTCTAAACTTGCCTCTCCCACAAGGTCCAAGTTGGCCACAATAGTTCTAAAGAAGTCAGGCAGCCATTACTGACTTTGCTTTTGTGTAGGCCTTGCTGTCCAGACTTGGTACTGTACTTGATGCAACCAACAAGAAACTGTACTTTCTTTGTATGCAAAATCACAATGGGCTGGAAGGTGCAGATGGGCCATTTAGGGGTTTATGGACTAGAAGAAGGACCTAAAGACAGTAGTGCATGCACTGGTAACCTCAAGGCTCAATTACTTTTAAGGCCCTACACAATCCGCATTATATGCTCAGGTCCTTTGGGAAATGTTTCCTCCAACCGGCCAAGAGTTGACTGGCAATGGTTTCCCGAAGACTTTTTCATCTGCTGCCCCCAGACTGTAGAATGACTTGCCAGAGGAGATACAACAGCTGAAAAGGCAGACAGCTTTTAAAACAACATTAAAGACACATCCCTTCTGACAGGCCTACCCAGTCAATTTTAAATCATGACTTTTAATCAGTATATTTTAAAGAATGTACTAAATGAGTGTCTTTAATGGTTTTATAGTATTGTATTTTAACTATTGTTGTTAAGTTGTTGTTTTAATTGTGTTTTATATTTTAACATGTTGTATCCTGCCTCAAGCTTTGAGAAAAGGCAGGAAAGAAATAAATGTTTATTATTATTTGTCATTATTAATTTATTATAGAAAAAGAACTTTGGACTGTGCCTGGAAGGTCATGGTGAGTCCCCCAAACAGGAGCCCTTGTCTTGCCTGCCTGTAACCAGGTAGTCACATTCCAACCCTACCAAATCTTCCCATTTGTTGTCAGGATCAATCTCACCCTATTACACTAAATATGGTCCTTTGTTCTGTGTGCCTTCAAGTCATTTCTGACTTATGGCAACCCTAGGGCAAATCTATCATGGGTTGTTCTTGACAAAGTTTGTTGAGAGGTTTACCATTGCCATTCTCTGAGGCCAAGCTGGGAATTGAGCATTGGTCTCTAGAGTCATAGTTCAATATTCAAATCACTATGCCACACTGGCTTTCACCTTTGTTTTAGCCCTCTGTTTTATTCCCAGCATTGACCACCTAAATGTGAAGGTTTACTGAGGATCTGAATGGATTGTGTCAGATATGCATGAATCCCCCCTCATCTCCATCTTATTTATGCCCATATCCTGAAAGTCTGAGAGAAATGTGTGTCAAGAATTATAATATGAGACTGTACCTCTCTTGACTTTCCTAACTGCTTATTTAAGCCAGCTTTTCAGATCTGACTTACTGTGTCAGGTTCACCATTTATTTCAATGAATATGTACAAAAGGGTTTTTTTGGTGCTCCTCCTATTCTATCTCTAGCCTAAGCCTTTAAATCCATTTAGCATAACTGTGGACAAACCTACACCCATACAAAATCTTTGTGCATAGAAACCATATGTCTAAATAATGGCCTTGCCTCTTCAAGTGTACATACATTTTGTATATGTGTAGGTTATTTAAGGCATAAATATCCTAAAGGTACCAGAATCCCTCTGATCTTGGAAGCTAACCAGGGTCAGCCCTGCTTATTAATTGGATGGGAGACAGCCAGTGAATACCAGGTGCCGTGGCTCATTTCAAAGGAAGGAACTGGCAAAATTCCTCTAAGTACTTCTTCCCTAAGAAAACCCAATGGAATTCATGGGGTCGTCAAAGGTACAGAGGAGACTCGTAGGCAGATATACACAGACACAGGTTCTTTGCCAGGTT
This sequence comes from Urosaurus nigricauda, assembly GCA_034509955.1. Taxonomy (NCBI): domain Eukaryota; kingdom Metazoa; phylum Chordata; class Lepidosauria; order Squamata; family Phrynosomatidae; genus Urosaurus; species Urosaurus nigricauda. The sequence goes on from JAOEGL010000002.1 coordinate 135,222,352, forward strand.
GTGCTGAATGAATATAGGTTTACACAATTTAACTGGGATGCATGAGAACTCTTCATACTCTGTTTTTATTGCAAGGTTTTTGTTGCCTAATTTGCCTCCTGAATACAGCCTGGGTCCATCCCCGCTTCCAGGAGCACTCCTTGTGGCTCTTTTCACATCTGAGAGTTTTCTGAATCAAGAAAATGGCTGCCAGAGCACTCCTGGAAGCAGGGATGGATCTGGGCTGTATTCAGGCAGCAAATATCAGGATGTTGCCCAAATTAAGATTTAAGACCAGTAGAGGTAAATTGATTTACTGTATATACTCACGTATGAGTCTAGAAATTTTAGTCAAAAAACTGACCCAAAAAACCTGGATTGACTTATCAATGTAAGTACTGTTCCTTAACTTTTATCAAAAAAAGGTTCATATCCTGGTGAAAGGTGAGAGCTTAAGATCCTTTTGGAGCACCTAAAAGAAGCACCAACTCCTCTACTATGTCATCCATTTTAGGGTGACCACAAACCTTTACGCCCGTTAAAGAGATTTAGCATTGTTTTCCTGTACTTCAGCCTTTACATCCTTTGCTACATGCTGCTAAGTTTTACACTTGACTTATCCAGGGGTCATATCAAACCCCATAATTTTGGCCCCAAAACCTGCCTTCGACTTACACATGAGGTCGACGTATAGTCGAGTATATACAAGTATTAACCATGGGATAAACTCCTTAGTCTCAAAGGTGCTACAAGATCTCTCAACATACTGATTCTACAGATTAACATATCTAAATCTATAAATTAAGCCATGGTTTACCTTCCAATGACCAATTACAGAAGCAAAGCACACTAAATGCAAGTGAGGAAACACAGATGCCATAATAAACAGATGTATGCACCTATTCTAAAAATATGCTGAAGTTGGCTGATCTTTGAATAATAATAATTTGGTTTGGTCACCAGAAAATGTGATACTGAAATCTCTCCCTGGAATGCACTCATTATCTCAAGGACCGTGAAGTGAATCTACTTACTTAGCTTTTTGGCAAGCTTTGCATCCTTCTTGGAATCCACTAATCCAAAACCAATGCCTTTATCCTCTAGAACTTGTGCAGCAAGCTGAAGAAAAATGCAGATAGGTTTGTAAGTCCAGATTCATCTATATGCATATGTACAGTTACACAGTACAGCAGACCCTCTGTATCCATTGACTCTTTATCCACACAGTACAGCAGACCCTCTGTATCCATTGATTCTTTATCCCCAGATTCAACCATCCACAGCTTGAAAGTATTTAAAAAATATAGAAATTCCAAAAAACAAACCTTGATTTTGCCATTTTATATAAGAGGTACCATTTTATTAAGCTATTTATATAAGAGGACTTGAGCATCCATGGATTTTGGTATCCATGGATGGTCCTGGAACCAAACCCCAGCAGATACCAAGGGCCCATTGTAATATATTTCTCTCTTATTATTACTGTATTTTTATTTCATTATATTTTATATGGTTAACTATATGAATATATTTATCTTATGCTATTATTATAATTCATTACTGAATTTTGTTATTACTCTAACATATTAAAAGTGGATGTTATGCAGTTAGAACAATTTTATACTCCTTTAACTCTATGGCTTCATCATACAGATTCCAGGGCTTTGTAGTTTGGCAATGTGCTTAGAATTCGCTGCTAGAGAACCCTAGTCTGCCTTCCTCCAAACTGGATTATTGAGGGGAATCTCATCTCTTCTTGTAGTTGCATCTGCTGAAATTATCTTTAATGACCTATAGGAGATTTGGCATAATATAGTGGTTTGAGCATTCAAATGAGAAGTGTGCAATTTAGTTTCTAGCCCCCGAGCCATTAACCTCACTCAAAAATCTTGGGTCAGACATCTCTGCCGAACCTACTTTACAGGATTGGTAAACAGGGGAGGCCAGTGTGGCATAATGGTATTGGTATGAGTGTTGGAGGCTGATTCTGGAGAACAGGTTTTGATTCCCAGCTAAGCCATGAAACCCACTGGGTGACTTGGGCAAGTCACACTCTCTCATCCTCAGAGGAAGGCAATGGCAAACCTATTTGCCAAGAACAAACCATTGTCATGTTACCATCTCTTAATTTCAGTGTAATAACATTTTGCATTTAAATTGGGACTGTGTTCTGGCATTATGTCTGAACAAGAAATAGCAAAATGGTCCTGCTGGTCCTGCCTCAACATTTATTTCTTTACTCAATCCACCCACACTACTTTCATCTGCTTGCAAAGTCTGAACAATCTTGCAACCCTTGGTTACAACTTGAAGGTGAGTAGAATCTAACAGCTGATTGCATAGTGTGGTTTCCATTACTCAGAGGGTAGTAGAAAAGCCAAGTAGAATGCTGCCCCTATCCTCATTAATGTAGATTGGTACTCCAAGCTAGAAAGAGAAGATTGATTGATTCTGTCATGTTTTTCAAGCCAAGTATCCCCAAGAGTATTGAAACAATTTTGACAAAGAGGAAAGGATTTGGAGAGGGGTGCCTTTTTCTGCCATTGTATTACACTAACAGGAGAGACTCCCTATAAGCAGAATTCTCCTATCGTACGTGACTCCTATAGGACCCTAGAATCACAGAGTTGGAAGAGACCCCAAGGCCCATCCTGTCCAACCCCCTGCCCCCTGCCATACGATAGACCATCAAAGCACCCCAGAGAGACGGCCATCCAGCCTTTGTTTAAAAACCTCCAAAGAAGGAGACTCTTCCACTCTCCAAGGGAGTGTCTGCCACTGTCGAACATCTCTTACTGTCAGGAATTTCCTCCTTATATTGAAGTGGAATCTCTTTTCCTATAGTTTGAATTGGTTGCTCTGGGTCCTATTCTCTGGAGCCGCAGAAAATTTGCTCTAGCCTCAATGATATCCCTTCAAATACTGAAACCGGGCTATCATATCACCTCTTAACCTTTTCTTCTCCAGGCTAAACATACAAAGTTCCCTAAGTCTCTCCTCATAGGGCTTTATGGTTTCCAGACCCTTCACCATTTTGGTCGTCCTTCTCTGGACATGCTTTAGCTTGTCCACATCCCTTTTGAATCTGTGCAGAAGTGCAGCTATGCAGAAGCTAGATGTGATTTCACAAATATTAAGCAAATCTATGCAAAGGGAGCACAATGACACCCTTGTAGGCAGAAAGAGTGTCCTTTGGATTTCTGCCTACAAGGAGCACAACACCTAGAAAGTGTGAAAGTGCACAAACTCTTCTTTCCCTGGCATGCTACTGTCTTTGCACAGGTCATGACATATTTCCAGAGTTGCAACTCCCAGCTTGCCAGATCGCTTGCACTTGCTCCTCATTGTGTTAGGAGGACACACCTATCCCTGGAATGGAAGGATTCAGATTCAGGTACATCAGAGGGAAAAGAAAAAGACAAGTCATGAGCTGCCTTTCTCCAGAAAGTGCTCTCTTTGATTTTGCTGCCATCCACCCACTTCCTTATGGAGCAGGAGCCCAAGGTTTCCTCATAGTATATTTAATTTTATTTGGCATAATTAGAAATACACTTAACAATTTAAACATTAACAACACAAGAAAGTTAAGGACAATAATAGCATAACAAAAAGGAAAAGGAAAAGCTAAAATTGTTCCTTTCTCTTCAGTGTTAGTCCTTATTTTCTGTTCCATCCTTCAAAAACCAGTATTGTGGTATTCCTTTACCACTATTTTAAATACAAACACACACAGAGAGAGATACAAATGAAATTATTTGATTTGTTGTTTTCTCAAATTTTTATAGTCCTTGCAAGGGACATCTTTAGTACAGCTTTCCAATCACTTCTATGTTGTTTCAATTCCCCCCCCCCAGATCATAGAATCATAGAGTTGGAAGAGACCACAAGGGCCATCCAGTCCAACCCCCTGCCATGCAGGAACTCCAAATCAAAGCATCCCTGACAGATGGCCATCCAGCCTCTGCTTAAAGAACTCCAAGGAAGGAGACTCCACCACACTCCGAGGGAGTGTGTTCCACTGTCGAATAGCCCTTACTGTCAGGAAGTTCCTCCTAATGTTGAGGTGGAATCTCTTTTCCTGCAGTTTGCATCCATTGTTCCGCGTTCTAGTCTCTGCAGCAGCAGAAAACAAGCTTGCTCCCTCCTCAATATGACATCCCTTCAAATATTTAAACAGGGCTATCATATCACCTCTTAACTTTCTCTTCTCCAGGCTAAACATCCCCAGTTCCCTGAGGCGTTCCTCATAGGGCATGGTTTCCACACCCTTCACCATCTTAGTTGCCCTCCTTTGGACATGCTCCAGTTTCTCCACATCCTTTTTGAATTGTGGTGCCCAGAACTGGACACAGTATTCCAGGTGGGGCCTGACCAAAGCAGAATAGAGTGGCACTATAACTTCCCTTGATCTAGAAACTATACTTCTATTGATGCAGCCTAAAATTGCAAACAGATAGCAAGAGAGTTAATCTATTCATTTAACCCATGGTTTCAAGGAGACAAGATGCTGTTTAAATTTGAGGCATTAGGATGGAGTACATTTGTTGTGCACATTCCAACAACTGTGTCACTTTGTCATGCATGGGCACTTTTAATGCTATTCTTATCAGATCATTATTGCTTTTCATTTTCTTGGTGGAAAAAAGGTAAAGAAAGGTAAAAGCTCCTTACACCCGCACTTTCTGGACAGGATAAAGATGCTCATCCCCATGTGATAACTGTCAGAATTGGGCTAATCTTGTCAGGGTATCATGTTGGTGAATCCTGTTATGTATCCTGCATTTGATCCAATTGTGATGTATGATATTATAATATATATGGTTTCAGCTGAAAGGTATGACTTGGAGGTTTGGCGTTATCTAAATATACTGTGAGATGACAAGAAAATAATGGAGGGTTTACTTCTGGTGTGTTAACTGATATGTGTGCTAACTACTATGCATTTGACCCAAATATAGAGGATTATCACACAGGAAGCTTACTGTGGGCTAAACACTGGCAAAATGCTCCAGAAGTGCGAAGGTGGTTGCGCTTCTGAAGCATCACCCTCTCTTCTTCCATTCTCAAAGTGTTTGTGGAGCAGCCATTTCTTCAATAATGGGAACTTTCCTTATGAAAAAATAGCTGCTCCACAAAACGCTTTGCTGATGGGAGTGGAGAGGGGACGCATCAGTGAAGCTTTAGAAGCATGACCAGCTATCCCACCTTCGCACTTCTGGAGAGTTTTGCCAGTGATTAACCCATGGTAAGCTTGGGTGTGATAATCTTCTCTATAGTTTGATACTGTGTATAGGAATGTTTCTAGGTTGACTGATGTGTGTATGCTTTGTTCCTACTAGCTGATATGGAATCTTATTGCACTCACGTTTTTTCCATTCTGTTCCTGTTAATAAAGAGGGCAGGTTGTGAAACAGGATGAGGACTGATTCAGTTTACTGCTCGATATGTGAATGTAATTGGTATGGATTGCTATCGCACAGCGTTAATGGAGAAGATGACATGTTGCCATTTTTGGACTTGGCTGTGATCTGATATCACTGCGCAGCCAAGTTCCTTCCCAAGCACAACCCGTTCTTCCCCATTTTCTTGCATGCGTACATGTGAAATAGGATTTGGGCATAAATTTCAGTGGGAGGGGAGGGCATTTCTACAGTCCCCCATAGCCTTGTGCTGTGTTCTATTGCTTGTCTGCATCCAACATAATGGATCATCAGATTTGGCTTCTCCTTCTACACACCATCACCTGTTTGTGCATTGATAAATATGCACATATGATAAATGCACATATGATAACCTTACCTGTAATTTCCTTTAAAAAATGTAGAATTGTTTTTAACACAAACAATTCATGGATTTCCCATGTTTCAGCCTCACAGTATTATTGTTCCATAAAACAATAAAAGTGGGGGAGGGTGTTGGAAACCAAATATATACTGTGGGTCCTTGTTCGACACTGGGGTTTTGTTCCAGGAACCCCCGTGGATAACAAAATCCATGGATGCTCAAGTCCCATTAAATACAGTACAATGGCATATCAAAATGGTGTCCTTATATGAAATGGCAAAAGCAACCTTGGTTATTTAAAATTTATAATTTTGTGATAATATTTTCAAGCTGTAGATGCTTGAATCTGTGGATAAAAATAATTGTGGATAAAGAGGGCCGATTGTATACACACACACACTCACACACACATATATGTATTTTAAGAGTGGCCCATCCACACATATTGATTTTCTAACATACATTGAATCTTGCTTTATTGATGATAATAATAATTTAAAAAAACTGTATGGCAAAAGATGAAGCAGTTTCACTCTGGATATAACAAATATGAGAGGACAGGACGACATTAATCCAAACTGTTCAAAACTATTGAGGAAACAAATCACCTTCCTGTCTTGGCAGGAAAAGTAGGAAGGGATGATAAATCAGGAGGAAGGGTTTCGCGACACGTCATAAGACTAGATTTCGGAACGGGACGGAATTGGGACACCATAGATATTGCATACAGTGGAAATAATGGCCTCAAAACATTTTCTGGGAAGGGAAGATGGAATACAATCGTCGGAGACATTTCACACAAATGGAATAGAAAGAGACCCTGATAAAAACGTTTTGCAAACGAGGCTTTGTGATACAATCTGTTCCATTCCATCCTCATTCAAACCTTGAAACATTTCAAAAAAGGTGTGAAGTAGAAGATGTATAAAAGCCTGGTTTGTGTTATCTTGGGAGAGAAAAATACAAAAATGTTATATGGGTCTAACAAACAGGTAACATAGGATGTTGGTCGATGGTTATATAGTTATATAGTTATATAAACAGCAAAATGTGTGATTATTTTTTTAAGAAATGTTAACTACACAGATTAAGGCAGCTTCAGTGATAGGGCTTGTATTAATTGGGTTTGCTGAATGCTTGGTCCTTCCCAACCCTCCCCAGCCTCCAGTTGCCTCTCCAGAGGCTCCAGAGGCAGCTGGAGGGGACGATGTGAGGGGAGGAGCAGGAGAAGGAAGAGGCTTGTGCCTGTTCCTCCTTTTTCTCAACCCTCCCCAGCCTCCAGTTGTCTCTCTACAGGCAGCTGGAGGCTGGGACAGCACAGGGGGAGGAGGAGGAAGAGACACTCACCTGTTCCTCTCCCCCCTTTCCCCCAGCCTTCAGCTATCTCTGGAGAGACAGGTGAAGGCCTGGGAGGATGGGGGGGGGGAGGGGAGAAGTCCCTGCCAGAAGTCCTGTCCATGGGGTAACACCTGGTACCAGAAGACCTTTTAGTTTGGGCACTCAGCCCCTATAAGGTTCGACATCACTCAACTTTTTTGCTGAAAATGTCATACAAAAAGTAGGCTTAGAAGACTTAAAAGAAGGAGGAGTGAAGATAAGAGGACGAAACATCAGCAATTTAAGATATGTGGATGACACCATACTACTAGCAGAAAACATGGGCTTGGAACAATTACTAAGGAAGGTAGAGGAAGAAAGTGTAAAGGCAGACTTGTTGTTGAATATTAAAAAAACCCATGGAGGATCTACATAAATTTAACATAGATGATGAGGAAATTGAAATAGATAGAGATTTCTCGTATCTTGCATCAAACATCAGTCAGAATGGATACTGCAGTCAAGAGATAAGGAGAAGACTAGGGAGTTATTGAATTAAAAACAACAACAACCCTGACTTACCCCTTCCATTTTACAATTGATTATGTGATGCAGCCGGGAATTATTGCAAGGAAAATGCCACTGATGCTGCCACCTGACTGCATCCTGCTTAAAACCCAGATGGCAGCTACGCTCAGCTGGCCAATTTACAAAGTTGGGAGCTTCCCATTTTTGAAAGTGACAGGCTAAGTGCAAGGTTTTAAGCAGGAGCAAGGTTTTAAGCAGGATGCAATCAGTGGCATTTTCCATGCGGTAATTCCCGTCTGCATCCCGTAATCAACTGTAAAATGGAAGGGGCAAGTCAAGGCTTTTTAAATACAATAATCTCCTAAGAGTAGGAAGAGCAGCCATGAAAGAGCTAGCAAAGATTTTAAAGAATAAAGATATTCAACTCAGCACTAAAGTTAAAATCATCTAAACCATTGTATTCTTCATCACCATGTACAGATGCAAGAGCTGTACAGTGAAGAAATCAGATAAGAAGAAAATCAGTTCATTTGAGATGTGATGCCAGAGAAGAGTACTGAGTGGACAGCCAAGAAAACAAACAAATGGGTCCTTGAACAGATCAAGGCTTAAATCTCCCTGGAAGCCAAGATAACCAAATTGAGGCTGTCATGCTTTGGACACATCATGAAAAGAAATGACTCTTTAGAAAAGACAATAATGCTAGGAAAGCTTGAAGGATGCAGAAAGAGAGAAAGACTACATGCCAGATGGATGGACTCAATTAGAGAGGTCATGGACATGAGTTTGCAAAACATATGCAAAGCAGTGGAGGACATGGGGTCTTGGAGATATCTCATCCAGAAGGTTGCCATGACTCGAGGTTCATTTGAGGTTAGTAAGAACAACAACAAATGCAAGAATACTGACTTTAAACAGTTCCTGCCTGGCTGGCCTTTCCCTTCAATTACTCACCAAAGCAAAAGTATTGATTAGTGATACAGGAATCACCTGATCCCATGTTTCCATTCATGAGGATGAAGAAGGCACCAAGGGCCACTGAGAAAATGAGGAATCTGAAGATCCATAGATTCTTTTTCATTGTCTCTTGCCTCAGGGGTCAGGTTTTATGTTCAAGAGGGTTGTAGCTACAGCATAAGGTTCTTTCTCCTTCCTCCACCAGGCCCCTCCCCTCAGGATTACTGAAATGTCATTCAATAGAATAGCTCCTGCAACTGTGCAGTGTCCTCTCAGGCTTTGCTATAAATAGCCTTCTACGCTAGGAAGTTAAAAGAGATAACAAATGCCAGCTGCCATCCTCACTTCTCTCTTGAGTATGGGCCAGGGAATCTTTCTCTGGAGCCCTTTATCAAGACCGAGAAAGAAATATTACAAACAAGGACAGAATGTTTGACTTAGGTCCGAGAGGGTTTTAAAAGGACTATACTATTTCATAAATGCACAAGTGTCTTTATTTTCTGGGGTCTCATTTGCCCTTATGCCTCTCTTTCTCCCTGTCTCTCCTCCATCCCATATGTGTGATAAGACCCCTTCTAGGTGAGATGCTCCAACTTTCCTTCTCTCTATGTATGAGGATTATCACCTGAGTGATCATGGGAAGGACTTTCAGACAGCATTCATGCTTATGCCATCTGAGAAACACAAATGATGGTGATCATGTGAAAGGTTTTCAGATGAAGTCACACAAATCCAGTCATTATGCCACCATTAACCTGTCATTAAAGCGACGTTGGCTGGGATTTTGCATTAACAGAAGTTTGTGTTAATGCAATGCTGCTTTAAATGACAGGTTAATGGCGGGATCGGCACTACCATTTGAAAGCCTTTGTGCCATCGCAGTCATGAATGGCTTAAGGATGGATAAGCGAACCCATCCTTATCCTGTCTCTATGTGAAAATCTCCCGTGTTGTGTACTTTCAAGTCACTTCTGACTTATGGCAACCCTAAGGTGACCCTATCACCAGGTTTTCTTGGCATGTTTTTTGCCTGGGAGGGTTTGCCTTCCACTGAAGCTGAGAGAGTGTGACTTGCCCAAGGTCACCCAGTGGGTTTCCATAGCTGAATGGAGATATGAACTCTGGTCCCCAGAGTCTCTAGTCTCCATGCTCAAACCACATTGGGTCTTTAACTTTTGTGATACTGTGTAGTATTTTGATTTGCTCAGCTTTTTTCAAGAAGATAACCCTGTTTTTGATTATATATTAATGCTTTTCTTTATGAAACTTTGAAAATCTTTGTTTCCCCCCCCAAAAATTTCAACCAGGCTTTCAGTATGTATTGGCACTAAGAGAGGCGTCTTATTGAGGTGCTTGCTTTGGTATGTTTTTAAATGATTTTCTATTGTTCACTTGTACTGACATTATGTTTTCAATTCTGTTTTAAAAGTTTTACTGTTTTTTACAGACCTTTTTGTAAGAGCCGTCTAGATCCAATTCAGGAGAAAGGCAGCATATAAATAAAGTAAATAAGAAGATCATAGAATCATAGAAGCATAGAATCACAGAGTTGGAAGAGACCACAAGGGCCCTCCAGTTCAACCCCCTGCCATGCAGGAACTCTCTCTCCATCAAAGCATCCCAGACAGATGGCCATCCACCCTTTACTTAAAGACCTTCAAGTAAGAGACTCTACCACACACTGAGGGAGTGTGTTCCACTGTTGAACCCCCCTTACTGTCAGGAAGTACATACAATCTTATAGTTAGACGGATCCCTGCCCACAAGCTTACAGTCTAAAAGACAACACAAAAGTAAAAGGGGAAGGTGGTGGGAAGGGGATGAGGTCTAGTGCTTCATCTCTCCCTCTGGCGCCTGGACCATGGCAGATGTACTGGAGGTATGGGTGTCTAGATCCAGGGAAATAATAATGCCACGCTATTCTGCTTCTGTCAGGCCCCACCTGGAATACTGTGTCCAGTTCTGGGCACCACAATTCAAAAGGATGTGGAGAAACTGGAGCATGTCCAAAGGAGGGCAACTAAAATGGTGAAGGGTGTGGAAACCATGCCCTATGAGGAATGCCTTAGGGAACTGGGTTTCTTTATCCTTGAGAAGAGAAGGTTAAGAGGTGATATGATAGCCCTGTTTAAATATCTGAAGGAATGTCATATTGAGGAGGGAGCAAGCTTGTTTTCTGCTGTTCCAGAGAGCAGGACCCGGAACAATGGATGCAAGCTACAGGAAAAGAGATTCCACCTAGACTTTAGGAGGAACTTCCTGATAGTAAGGGCTGTTCGACAGTGGAACACACTCCCTCATAGTGTGGTGGAGCCTCCTTCCTTGGAGGTCTTTCAGCAAAGGCTCATTGGCCATTTGTCTGGGATGCTTTGACGGAGAGTTTCTGCATGGCAGGGGGTTGGACTGAATGGCCCTTGTGGTCTCTTCCAACTCTATGATTCTATAAACTGCACAGCTTAGGAAGCTACATAGCTTTGAGCATAACACATTAAATGGCGGCTGGGGGTGGTGGTGGAATCTTGATTTGTCAAAGGGAAGGAAACATTCATCTCAATATTTTCTGAATACAAAAAGCTTCATTATACTAAGTCAAGCTCTTAATTCATGTAGACCAGTCCTATTAGCTCAAACTGAGATCAAGAGCTCTTCAGATATCTGGAAAGTTTATTGCATAGCCATGCTTGTTGATTCCTTTGATTTCCTGGAGGCTTCTCATCCAAATATTAACCAGGCCAAAGCCTGCTTAGCCTCTGAAATCAGACAAATCCATATGCTCAGTATAATATGGTGGGTATAAAGATTAATAGCTGTGTACAAGGTATTTGAGACTGAAAGTATGTATAGTTATGCAAGTGTCCAGTGGTAATTGCCCTGCCATGATCCCTATTTTTAGAATGGGAACAACCCTGAACCACAAATATTAAAGACACAGCAGCTACATAACATTAAGATGAACTACTCACAAAAAGTACTACTGTTCTAAGCCACAGCTTGCATTCCACTATTATAAAAATTACACCTTTTGAGCACTTGAAACTTCACATTAATGATCAACAGGATAAAAACTGGAAATCAATCTTGCCACAAGTACAGCAAGTTTAAAAGTGCTGAAAAATGACGCTTCAGTCACTTTAAACCAATTTTCAGACTGGTATATGTATGAAGGAGCCAGCATGCTGTAGTGGTTTGAGCGCTGGAAGCTGAGAGAGTGTGACTTGTCCAAGGTCACCCAGAAGGTTTCCATGGCTGAGCAAGGATTCAAACTCTGGTCTGAAGAATTATAGTCCAAAGTTCAAACCATCACACCATGCTGCAACATGGGCTTAAGAGTGTAATAGGATTCATCAGTCACATAGGCCATGGAACAAGTATGACCAAAGATCAATAAATACTGTTGTTCACATTAAGCCACAGTGACGCTAGCAAAAAAAATCATACTATGCCTCTGCTATTGCATCCTCAACATGCCTCAACTTCCTCAGCAGAGTTATTCTGGTGCTCCATCTGGCTAAGTTTCCTGAGATCAGTTTCAGTTGCTGAGGCCTCATGATGTGGACAAGGTGCTTGAGTTGTCAGCTTGACCCTTGCCTATCTTTGCTGTTAAAATCTGTCAAAGGAGGATTTGTTGGGTGAGTCTGGGCAGTGGAGGAGGCCTCACTTTGTCAGGGCAGGGAGGTGCCTGCTGCCTTGAAGGAGAGGTTGGTGTACCTTCTCTTGAAGAGGACTTTCCTGTACCCAGCAGTATGTGAGAATGACTATCCTATCGCTAATATGTCCTACCTGGGCAAGATCCTTGAGTGTTTAGTGACTGGGCAACTTGGAGAAAATAAGACCAGCTCCATTTCACTCGAGTTTCAAGCCAAGGCAGAGCACTAAACAATCTTAGTTGCTCTGCCTGACAATCTACATCAGGTAGAAGATGGGAGCGAAGTACTAACCTGCTGATCTTCCTGGAACTGGGTAAAGCAGCCTGCCTGGGTTGGGGCTTTACTCCCCTTGAAGAAGCCATTGAATAGCTTGGGAGTACTCCTAGATCCATCTCTGTCACTGGAGTATTAAGTGGGCTCCATGGGTCAGAGTGCTTGGCTCCAGCTCCAATTGGCATGCCAACTGAGGTATTTCCTGAACAGGGATAACTTAGCTACAATAGTCCATCCACTGGTAACACCCTGATTTGACTATAGTAATGGACAATACAGAGAGCCAGCGTGACATAGTGGTTTAAATGTTGGACTATGACTCTGGAGACTAGGGTTCACAGCTCAGCCATGGAAACCCACTGGGTGACCTTGGGCAGGTCACAGTCACTCCACCTTAGGGGATGGCCACAACAAACCCTCTCTGAAGAAACTTGCCAAGAAAACCCCAGGATAGGTTCACCTTAGGGTCACCATGAGGCTCGACAGACCGCCCAAAAAGGGTGGTCCGGAGCCACCTCTTTTTCCTCCGCATCGTTGCCACAGAGAGGTAACGGTGTGCAGGAAAAAAAGGAGTGCAGCAAAGCAGCTCCTTTTAGCGTTGCAGCTGTGATGCTACAAGCCCTGTAGGGCGCTGTGGTGACATTGCAGGTGCGCCGTGCCATTTGGTCACAGTGCACCTGTGATGTCATCTCTACACATGCAGTCTATACAGAGCTGTGGAGTGATGACGCCCTGGCCACGTGATAGGGTTGCGGGGCTTGTAGTCGCTCTGCCCCTGGGCAAACCTAACACATCGCCAGAATGTTGCATAGTGGCCTTCTGTATCGGCCCCATAACAATGAGGAATTCAATTCAATGAGGAATTCAAGAGGAATTCAAACAAATAGCACATGTAGGGGTAAAGTCAGAAAAGCTAAAGCGCAAAATGAACTCAGGCTTGCTAGAGAGGTTAAGAACAATAAAAAGGGCTATTGGGGGTATGTCCGAAGCAAAAGGAAGAAGAAGGAAACGGTAGGGCCACTGCATGCAGAAGATGGGAAAATGCTCACAGGGGACAGAGAAAAGGCAAAATTACTCAACACCTTCTTTGCTTCAGATCTATTCTGCTTTGGTCAGGCCCCACCTGGAATACTGTGTCCAGTTCTGGGCACCACAATTCAAAAAGGAAGTGGAGAAACTGGAGAGTGTCCAAAGGAGGGCAACTAAGATGGTGAAGGGTCTGGAAACCATGCCCTATGAGGAACACCTTAGGGACCTGGGGATGTTTAGACTGGAGAAGAGAAGGTTAAGAGGTGATATGATAGCCCTGTTTAAGTATTTGAAGGGATGTCATATTGAGGAGGGAGCAAGCTTGTTTTCTGCTGCTGCAGAGACTAGAACGCGGAACAATGGATGAAAGCTGCAGGAAAAGAGATTCCACCTCAACATTAGGAGGAACTTCCTGACAGTAAGGGCTGTTTGACAGTGGAACACACTCCCTCGGAGTGTAGTAGAGTCTCCATCCTTGGAGGTCTTTAAGCAGAAGCTGGATGGCCATCTGTCGGGGATGCTTTGACTGGGAGTTCCTGCATGGCAGGGGGTTGGACTGGATGGTCCTTGTGGTCTCTTCCAACTCTATGATTCTATGATTCTATAATTCTATGATTCTATGATTCAATGTAAAGGCAGACAACATGAATGCAACATGCACAATGCACAATGTGGGACTGCCTTGCAGTTGACTCAAAGCTACAACTAGTGCAAAATGTAGCAGCAAGACTATCACACAGACAACATGTAACTCTGAGCTTAAAGGAGAGAAAATGCAAAGGCGGGCTTTATGCTAAATATAAAGAAAACAAAAATAACAATACAGAAGAACACAAATTCAACCTAGACAATGAGGAAATTGAAATATTTATTTTAATTTTAATTAAAAAAATTAAAATAAATATTTCAATTTCCTGAAATATTTATATTATTTTTTTAAAATAAAAATAAATATAAATATTTCAATTATTTCATGTGCAAAGGCAGGCTTAATGCTAAATATAAAGAAAACAAAAATAACAATACAGAAGAACACTAATTCACTAGACAATGAGGAAATTGAAATAGTTAAAGAATTCCCCTACATTAGATGAAATATTGATCAGAATGGAGACCACAGTCAAGAAATCAGAAGGCTAGGAATGGGAAAGGCGGCTATGAAGGAACTAGACAAGATCCTAAAGTGTAAAGATACAACTAAACACTAAAGTAAAAATCATCCAAGCCATTGTACTTGGCTTGGATGATTCTTACCATGTACGGATGTAAGAGCTGGACACTGAAGAAAGCAGGTAAGAAAAAAAAATCAACTTATTTGAGATGTGGTGCTGGAAAAGAGTGCTGACAGCCAAAAAGACAAACAAGGGGGCCCTTGAATAAATAAGCCTGAACTGTCCCTGGAAGGCAAAGTGATCAAATTGAGGTAGTCATACTTTGGCTACATCATGAGAAGGTAGAAATCATCAGAAAAGACAATAATGCTAGGAAATGTGGAAGGATATAGGAAGAGAGGAGGATCCCACGTCAGATGGATAGACTTGGTTAAAGAGATCATGGGCAGAGACAGACTGGTGGGGAAATGCTGCATATCATTCCCAGAGTAGTCAAACCGTGTGGGAACGATACACAGCAAAAAAGTAGCCTCCTAGAGCAGCTCCTTATTTGCGCCATCATAGAGCTGCGATGCAGCCCTATGATGGTGCTTCCACCCAGAGCTGTTTGGGTGCTCGGGCACCCTTACGTCACAAGGTTGCGCCCCATGTGGATGGGGTCACAGTCTTGTGACGTAACGGTACCGATACTAGGGCTCAGCGGATGTGGATGCTGGGCCACATTGAGTCCTAGTATCAGCAGCGGCACACTTCTTTTGGGCCGTCTGTCTCAGCCCCATGAGTATCAATTTGCAGGACCTAAGCAGAGCAATAGAAGACAGGAGGGCTTGGAGATGTCTCATCAGACTGGGTTGCCATGATTTGGGGTCAACTCCAAGGTAGTTAACAACAACATCTTCTGAGTTTATCATGACTGATTTCCAAATAGTTTCAGAAGACTATAGGGCTAGACTGATGTTTGCATCAGCAACACATTCTGATGTAAGCTTCTTTTAACCCATTCATAATGAGACGTAGGAATGAGCCCATAAGAATTGTTTTCATGGTCTCTGTCTTAAGTTCACAGAAGTAGAAAATGCCTCCTAGCTTAATGTCACTAAAATTAGGAGTGCCCAGTTCAGATAAAAAAAATATGATACAGGCTGATTACACAAAACCTTTTGTGAGGCATCCCAAGAGCCAACCTAGTGTGCAGATCTGTCGACACTGTGTGCCCCCAATGCCCAGGAGCCTAATTTCTAGGGTATGAGACATCTTGTTCTGTTAGAGAGGTAACTGGAGAAGAGAGGGGCTCTCCCAGGGAGTGTTGGCAATCATATCTGCCTCGGGTGATAGACAATAGTCAAACAAGGAGGTGGGAGGAAGATGAGTGTAATTGTGTTTCCCTTACCACACATCAGAAATATCTAGCCTTTCCACAAGCCATTAAAAGAAGGGCTCGCCAGTGGTGTCACTGGGGTTGGCATCACCCAGTGTGGTAACTCACACTGATCTCTTTCCATCCCACACCATACAGAATCCTTAGTAATGGACTAATATTATTCCTAGATTGTAATTCCTGTGAATGTAATGGCAATACAGTCAGCCCTCTGTGTCCACGGATTCTTTATTCATGGATTTAAGCATCCACAGCTTGAAAATATTCAGGGGGAAAAAACATAAATTCCAATAAGCAAACTTTGATTTTACCATTTTATATAAAGAACACCATTTTACTCTGCCATTGTATTTAATGGAACTTGAGCATCCATGGATTTTGGTATCCACAGGGGATCCTGGAACCAAACCCCAGCAGATATCAAGGGGCCACTGTAATTGTGACCCAAACAACCAGAAAAATTAAAATTATACTTTTAAATTACAATATCACACACACAGCCTTAAGTATTACATGTTTCATGTGGTTAAAGGGAAAGTTTGGAAAGATGTGATGTTTTTAAAGATTTTTAAAAGAATCATTTAAAAATAATTTATTTATTTTTAAATAAATGTAATTGTTTAAAACCTGGGCCCTCTCCTTTGTCCTCCCACTAAACCTCCATCCCACTCACACTCTTCATCATTTTAAGGAGACACAGGAGAATGCCACAGCCCATTTCTGCCCAAAGGCAGATGTTTGAGGAGCAGCAGTGTCACCTCCTCTTAGGGTGTCACCTGGTGCACTCCGCAACCCCTTTATCCCCCTAGTGACGCCAGTAGGGCTCACTACTTCCAGGCACACTTTGAGACTGTCATATCCCTTAGCCATCACATTTTCTATGGACATGTTCCAACTGCCCCTTTCTGACAGGAACAGTTCCTTTTTGGTTCCTGTCCCTTATGAAATCCTGGTGTTTCCCAATTGAAGGTTTCCAGAACTGTCAAGTGAAAGACATAGTGCAGTTATCCAGTCTCCCCTGCTCTGATTTTCTGTGTTAAATAAAAAGACAGAAGAAGCAGTATCAGAAAATAAGGCTAACTGGAACACTCCCCCATTAAATTATGTGAACAAAGCAGGTTAATTGCACCTTAACAGCCTCATTTGGTCCCCATTTTGCCTGGGGCTGGGGAGCTTGTGTTCTTGTGAGTTGCTACTAGTCTTCTTCAGAGATTCTTCCCCTGCAGCAGTTTCCAGCTATTAAATATCTGCATGGAGGAGTTACACCTTCTCTTTAATGTGCATGCATGTATAGGCACCTGCATGAGTAATGAGACACCATGCCATTTTCCAAATTGTAGCTGCCAGGATATATTTGGAACTGTTAGTAACATACTGTGTGTGGGACAATGATACTTTTCTGCTATATATTTAACCCCAAGAACAATACCTTCTTGACTTTTAAATCAGCAGAGAACAAGTTAGAGAAAAATGAGCACAGTGGGCCCTTGGTATCTGCTGGGGTTTGGTTCCAGAAATCCCTGTGGATACCCAAATCTGTGGATGCTCAAGTTCCATTAAATGCAATGGCACACTGAAATGATGTCCTTTATATAAAATGGCAAAATGAAGGTTTGCTTTTTTGGAATGCATAAATTTTAAAAATATTTTCAGACCATGGATGATTGAATCTGTGGATAAAAAAAATCTGTGGATACAGAGGCCTGACTGAATAGCATACAGCAGAAGATATTGATGGTGAAGGGACACTTTTTGCTTTCAGTGGTAAAATGTTGGAGGAGAGTACTGTGAATTAAACAGGCCACTGCACAGGCATTATAGACAGCAACAGCAGCAGTGTGGACTAAGACACCAACATGGCATTGCAATTCGTGAGAGGCAAAAGGATCCTGCTAGTCACCTCTTCTTTTCCCTTAATTTGTGTGGATGAGCCACCTGAAAGGGAAAGAACCCATTTGAAAGAGAAAGATGTTCACACCATATCAGGATTGGTTCATATTGACATGTTTTAATGTTCATTTTTTTGAATAATGATTTTTTTCATGTTAATGTTTTGATGAAGCAAGATGTCTAGATGAATAAGATGGCTTAATGCAATATTAATGTTAATTAATGCTGGGGTTTGGTTCCAGGACTCACCATGGATATGAAAATCCATACATCTTCAAGTCCCATGAAATATAATGGCATAGTAAAATGGTGTCGCTTATATAAAATGGAAAAATCAAGGCTTGATTTTTAAAATATGCATTTTGAGGGGAATATTTTCAACCCATAAA
This sequence comes from Urosaurus nigricauda, assembly GCA_034509955.1. Lineage (NCBI taxonomy): Eukaryota > Metazoa > Chordata > Lepidosauria > Squamata > Phrynosomatidae > Urosaurus > Urosaurus nigricauda. Next base: position 135,240,635 of record JAOEGL010000002.1, read on the forward strand.
TGATTGGAGAAAGAATCTCCTTGATTATATGCTTAGTAGATGGTTAGGGAAATTATTGTTCAATATGAGCAGCAAAAATTGACTATCACTGGAAAATACCAAGACAGTTGGAATGCAAGCTGGAATGCCTGAGAAACAAATCATGCCAGACAAATCTGATCTCTTTTTTCCCCTATAAAATTACCAGCTTGGTAGATGAAGGGAATGCTGTGGATATAGCATATCTTGATTTCAGTAAGGCCTTTGACAAGGTTCCCCATGACATTCTTGCAAACAGGCTTGTAAAATGTGGGCTAGACAAGTTAACTGTTAAATGGATTTGTAATTGGTTGTCAATGGCTCCTTTTCATCCTGGAGAGAAGTGACCAGTGGGGTGCCACAGGGTTCGGTAATGGGCCCAGTGCTTTTCAACATCTTTATCAATGACTTGGATGACAGAATTGGGGGCATACGTATCACATTTGCAGATGACACCAAATTAGGAGGAGTAGCTTATACCCCAGAGGACAGGATTAAAATTCAAAATGATCTGAATAGACTAGAAAGCTGGGCCAAAGCTAACAAAATGAAATTCAACACAGAGTAATGTCAATTACTGCACCTAGGGTGGAAAAATGAAATTCACCTGGCTGAATGAAACTAGTGCGATGTAGCAGCTAAAAAGGCTAACCCAATTTTAGGCTGCATCAACAGAGGTATAGTGTCTAGATCAAGGGAAGTAATAGTGCCACTCTATTCTGCTTTGGTCAGGCCCCACCTGAAATACTGTGTCCAGTTCTGGGCACCACAATTCAAAAAGGATGTAGAGAAACTGGAGTGTGTCCAAAAGAGGGCAACTAAGATGGTGAAGTGTCTGGAAACCATGCCTTATGAGGAAAGAGGGTTCCTGCATGGCAGGGGGTTGAACTGGATGGCCCTTGTGGTCTTTTCCAGCTCTATGATTCTATGATGGGACAAAAGAGGGACTCTGAACTGAGAATACAGACAGAAGAAGCACTTTTTTAAAAAGATTTTTTAAAAGAGCATAATGGCAATATAAACTGTGTCTTGGCTTTTCATTATTCTTTATGCATTTATGTATCAGATATCATTAATGAGTTGTTGAAACTACATATAATTGAAAATAAAAAGAAATCTGGGTGGGGGAGAGATGTGATTGGGAAATTAGTTTGCAGCTCACTTTGGAATTGTGAAACCTTAGCAAACAGCTGTTCTTTATCTCATTAATCTTCCCTGTGTCCCTCCATTTTGACCTTAAATTATGCAGCAAATACAGCGCAGAGGCAGAGGTCATGTTCATAAAAATCAGTTAATAGGATTTAAGAAGTTGCCATGACCTCAAATGTTCAAGTTTAGATGTAAATCTGAACTAATACTTTGCTCAAGTGTTAAGATATTACACTTTCTCCCCCTTTCTCTCCTGTTCAAGGACCCCAAGCTCTTTATCCAGGCCTGCAGAGAACAGACAGTGGCAGAGGGACATAGGCAGAGAAGATGCAGATCAACTTACCTCCAGCACCATCTCCGTCATCTGAAAACGTCTCTGGGAGGTTTTGTCCGAAGTCACAGGTTCATGGAGCAGCACACTGAGCATGTCGTATTTTTTCAAGGCTTGCTTGTAATTCTTCTCGCTCAGATCAATCACACGATCTTTCCCATCATAGGTGGGGAAGTCCAGTCCTTCTTCTGCCCAGCAGCAGGTGATGAGGAGGAGATAAATGCCAACCAGGGTCACCCAACAAGTTGCCTTCATCATGTTGTATCTTTGCCCTTTATCTGGAGGAAAGAGAAAGGATCCCAAGAAAGAAATCCAATATTATGAATCCATCTAGACAACTGAGAAAGAAGCCACAGCAAACTAGCAACACTTGTTTGAAGACAAAGGGGAAAGACAGACAGGAGAAGCTGGAGACCAACCCTGGATACCTTACATAGCTTGGCCAGGCTTCCGTGCCACAGGGAGCTCCATTTTTAGGAAGCAGTTGTTTCAGGCTATTAATAGATCCTGTAATGAATAAAAAGGACAGATATGACAAGATTGAGGGACTTTGCTGAGTACTCTGCTTCATCAGAGAGAGAGAGAGAGAGACAGAGAAGGAACACATATAGAGACAGCAGATATATGATTCAGAAAACTGACAGACATCTCTAAGGGCATCAGAAGGTTACAGGTTTAAGCTCTGGGGATACATTTCCTTAAAGTACATGATTTCATTATTAATTCTACTGCAATTAGAGATTTCCAAAATTGGAGCATGGTTTTAAAGGACATTTTCCCACTGTTTTCTTTTTCAGTCACCTCCATGAAGGAGAATGAAATGCCCAGAGTACAAGCAGCAGGGTGACCAAGCAGCAGGGTGCCCAATATTTCATATGATATAACAGTTTATAAATGAGATTAAATCAATGGTCCTGTGGTTACTGCAATCCCTGGTGTCCCCTTTCTTGGGGATTTCAATGTATGTTGAGCATTTCCAGCCTCTAGGATATTGTTTTGTTTTCCATATTTGTTGACATAATTTAATTAGAACTACAGTTCACTGTGTCTCACATTGGTGTTTCAGTCGCTACTATATCAGCAGAATTCATCAAGTTTCAGGACTTATGTCAGAATGTCATCTGATATATAGTTAGCCCTCCTTATCCACAGATTTTTTTATTGACAGATTCAAACATCCATGGCTTGAAAATATTTTAAAAAAATACAAATTCCAAAAACATTGATTTTGTCATTTTATATAAGTGACATTGTTTTACTCTCCATTGTTTTTAATGGAACTTGAGCATCCACGGATTTTGGTATTCATGCGGGTGTGAATGTGTGTGTGTCCTGGAACCAAAGCCCAGTGGATATCAAAGACCCACTGTAATCTGAAATCTCTAAAAGTTTACAACATTTCCTAGGTCTAAGCCAATTTTCTTCAGTAAGTAAGGTTCTTCCTTACTTATGCCTTACATCTTTTCTGACATTTCATCTTTTCCAGCCAAGTAGATATTAATGGAGCAGCCATTTCTTCAATAATGGGAACTTCCATTATGAAGAAATGGCTCCTTCATGAATGCATTGAGGATGGGAAAGGAGCAGGGATGCCTCAGTGTCAATTTAGATGCGTGACCGGCTAACACACCTTCGTCCTTCAGGAACATTTTGCTGATGGTAAGCCTCTCGTGTGATAATCCTTACATTTTTATAATTCTATGATTCTATGACTTCTGGGGATTGGAGGTGCCATACACTGTCAACACAATTGCACCTAGGCATTTCATCCACCCACCCCCTGTACAGATAGATAAAACCTCTCCTCATCACCACTACCAGTTTGCAAAGCAAGTTGTGGATAAATTACTTGTGTCTGCTATGACCTAGAACATCATAATTATGTTGGAATTGTATCATAATCTGTTCTATCTCTTACTGGAGTCTGTCTAGTCAGACTGTGAAGAAAGTGAAGAGAGACTCTGGTCAGGGTGGGAAGACAGGCTTCTGAGCCACTAACCAATCAGGGTCACATAATGTCGCCTGCATTACCCTCCATTTTTTGCAGAAGGAGGGTGAATAGATGCAAATAGATGCAAATTTGTGCAGGAAAGTGAAAACAATTAACAATCTATGTGAATTGCAAAAATCCACAGTAATGTGCACAATAGATTTAGGCCCTTATCACACGAAGCCTTACCATCAACAAAACAGCCCTGGTGGCGCAGTGGTTAAATGCCTGTATTGCAGCCACTCACTCAAAACCATAAGGTTGCGAGTTCAAGACCAGCAAAGGGCTGAAGCTCGACTCAGGCTTGCATCCTTCCAAGGTCACTAAAATGAGTACCCAGATTTTTGGGGGGCAAATAGCTTACAATTGTAAACCGCTTAGACACTCCTTAAGAGTATGAAGCGGTATATAAATGAAGCTGTAAAAAAAACGGTCCTGAAGCACGAAGGTGGTATAGCCGGTCACGTTTCTTAATCATCATTGAGGCGTCCCACTTGTCTCCCATTGTCAAAGAGTTTGCAGAGCAACCATTTTTTGAATAATGGGAACTTGACTAATGTTTTGTAGCTTTTGCAGCTACTCAGAGGTTAGTTCATCCACTGGAAACTGAACTTAGTGTAAGCTTCTGTAAGTTTGTTTCTAATGTGACTATTTTATCTATCAGACTCCTGACTTCTTACAGTGGCATGCAATGTTACTGAACACTATTAGCTATTATTTTTCCATATTTGTCATTGTTCCATCTTTTGCTGCTGATCTCTGGGTCAAGAATTCATTTCCTTTCATGGCCCCTTCCATCTCTCCTAATCTGATCCCTATCCGGCCTCTTCTTCTTTCTGTTTCCATTCTTTTGTTCACTTTGAAATTGATGTTCCATGCCCCCTAAAGTGATAACAATTCATGACCTTTTCTTCCCCTAAATCTCTTAATCACCTTGCTTTTACTGAAACTTGACCCACGACACCATTACCTCGTCAGTCCTCTCTTTTGGTGGTCTCTCTTTCACCCATATTAGTCGTTCTGAGGGGTTGGTATCTTCCTGCCTAATTCCTGCCATTTTCTAGTGCTCTCCCCCATGCCCCCCCCCCAAGCTACTGCTTCTCTTCATTTGAATTTCATTCTATTAGACTTTTTCTTCCTTTACAGTTGTGGGTTGCTGTTATCTATCGTCCACCCGGTTCTACTACTCAGTTCCTCTCTGACTTTGAGTCATAGCCGACATTCTTTTTATTGGATCCAGTCCCCTCTCTTATCTTAGGTGACTTTAATATCCATTTGGACAACTCCAACAATCTGACAACTTCTTGCTTTTGTTCTCTCTTAGCTTCTTTTGATCTTCAACCTTATTCTAATTCTGTCACTCATTCGCTTGGTCACTGTCTTGATCTAGTTCTTGCTGCAAAATGTGTCATCTCATGGTGATCCACTGGGGATCGAGATCGATGTCGGCAGAATGACTTGAAATGCAGCTCTCTATAGTAGTATTGGTCTCTGTATAATGGAGAGTAGGAGCAGTAAGAAAGGGGTCTCTCTCTCTCTCCCCAATAATCTTCGGCTCGATGTTGAGCGACGTAGGAGGCCGAAGAGTAAGGTGAGTCCAGGAGGTGCTCTTCGTATGGCATCGGCAACCTGTGAGGCAACCTCTGACAAGGAGGCAGAGGAGGCGGAAACTTAGAATCATAGAATCGTAGGCCCCATTCATACTAGCCCATTTGCCCTGGTTAGATCCGGATGAGATCGTGCATGGCATTACCGAATCTCTCCGGAAAGAAGTTCATACTACCTTTTGCCTCCATTGGTGCTTTCCGGTGCATTTTACAACAACAAAGTTCATACACAAAAAAGTAACGATTAAAGATGGAGCCTCTTGGTTGTCAATCAAATGATGCCATTGGCCACGCAAGATGCTTGGTTTTTTAAAATACTTTTTAATATTTGACAGCTTATGCGCATGAAGCATAGGGCTGGGAGTGGTGCAGATTGAGGAGATCCTGTCCCCTCCTCTTCCTCCTCTTCCTCCCAGTCCTTTTAAAATTGTTATTTATTATATGTTTTAATATTTTATTTTTTATTTTTTATTGTGTTTTATTTCATTTATTATTTTATTGTATTTTTATTTTATTTTATTATGTTTTATTTCATTTATTATTTTATTATATTTTTTATTTTATTTAATATGTATTTTATTAAATAAAATATTTTATTAAATATTTTATTATATTTTATTGTATTTTTATTAATTATTTTGTATTATTTTATTTGATTTTATAGTTATTTATTTATTATTTATTTCATTGTATTTTATTGTATTTTATATATTAGTAATTTTATTGTATATTGTATTTTATTTTAGTATTTTTATATTTTTATTTATTATATTTATTTTATTTTATTTTTTCAGTTTGACAGCTCATGCACGTTCTACGAGGCTCTCTTCCCCTCCGGTTTTATGAATGGGGCAGAGGGGAAACCCCTGTCCATATATAGATTGGGGTTCCCTTTCAATGTGTAAAGGGCTCCATTCATTCTTTAAACTGGAGGGGAATGAATGGGGCCCTTTACATATTGAAAGGGAACCCCAATCCATATATGGTCAGGGGTTTCCCCTCTGCCCCATTAATAAAAACATAGGGGAAAGGAGCCTTGTAGAATGGGCATGAGCTGTCAAACTGAAAAAATAAAACAAACAAACAAACAAAAAAAAGAAATAAAAAATATAAAAAATACTAAAATAAAATACAATAAAATACAATAAAATTACTAATAAATAAAATACAATAAAATACAATGAAATAAATAATAAACAAATTAACTATAAAATAAAATAATACAATAAATAATTAATTAAAATTCAGTAAGAAATATTTTAAAAATGCTGAAGTGCCCAATTTTGCCGGGAGAGGAGGCATGTTCTATCCCCCAGCCTTTCCCCCTCCCCTGAACTTGACCCGATCATGATCGGAGCCAAGTTCACATTCCTTGCAAACCGGTTTCTACCAAAAGAAACGGTAAATATACTGCTTTGGGAGAAACCAGGGTTTGGGGGATTTGCCCTGCTACTCGTGTGCAAGATCCGGATTCAGTAGTGTTAGAACCGGTTTCAGTCTGAACTTCTTGATTTTAAACCGGTGTGCTAACTGGTATATAAAGTAGTCTGAACGGCCCCATAGAATCATATAGTTGGAAGAGACCACAAGCGCCATCCAGTCCAACCCCCTGCCATGCAGGAACTCCCAATAAAAGCATCCCCGACAGATGGCCATCCAGCCTCTGCTTAAAGACCTCCAAGGAAGGAGACTCCACTACACTCTGAGGGAGTGTGTTCCACTGTCAAACTGCCCTTACTGTCAGGAAGTTCCTCCTAATGTTGCGGTGGAATCTCTTTTCCTGCAGTTTGCATCCATTGTTCCGCGTCCTAGTCTCTGAAGCAGCAGAAAACAAGCCTGCTTCCTCCTCAATAAGACATCCCTTCAAATATTTAAACAGGGCTATCATATCACCTCTTAAACTTTTCTTCTCTAGTCTAAACATCCCCAGGTCCCTAAGTTGCTCCTCATGGTTTCCAGGCCCTTCACCATCTTAGTTGCCCTCCTTTGGACACGTTCCAGTTTCTCCACATCCTTTTTGAATTGTGGTGCCCAGAACTGGACACAGTATTCCAACTGGGGCCTGACCACGGCAGAATAGAGTGGCACTATTACTTCCCTTAATCTAGACGCTATACTTCTATTGATGCAGCCTCAAATTGCATTGGCCTTTTTAGCTGCCACATCACAGTTGTTGACTCATGTTCAACTTGTGGTCTACTTGGACTCCTAGATCCCTTTCACACATAGTTTCATTCAGCCAGGTGTCCCCCCATCTTACATCTGTGCATTTCATTTTTTTCCGCCCTAACTGCAGTATCTTACATTTCTCCACATTAAATTTCATATTGTTAGCGTTGGCCCAGCTTTCTAGTCTATTCAGGTCATTTTTAATTTTGATCCTGTCCTCTGGAGTATTAGCTACTCCTCCTAATTTGGTGTCATCTGCAAATTTGTCACCCAATTTATTAACAAAGATGTTGAATAGGATTGGACCCAGGACAGAGCCCCGTGGCACCCAACTTGTCACTACTTTCCAGGAGCCATTGTTGAGCACCCTTTGGTTTGGGCCGGTCAACCAATTACAAATCCATGTAACAGTTAACTTGTCTAGCCCACATTCTACAAGCTTGTTTGCAGGAATGTCATGGGGGATCTTGTCAAAGGCCTTACTGAAATCAAGATATACTATATCCACAGCATTCCCTTCATCTACCAAACTGGTAATTTTATCAAAAAAAAAAAAAAAAAAAAAAAAAAAAGAGAGAGAGATCAGGTTTGTCTGGCATGACTTGTTTCTCTGAAACCCATGTTGGCTTTTTCTGATTATGGCATTGCCTTCACAGACTCTCTGTTTAATTATCTGCTCCAGAATCTTTCCTGGTATTGATGTCAGACTAACTGGAAGATAATTGTTGGGATCCTCTTTTTTCCCCTTTTTGAAGATGGGGACAGTGTTTGCCCTCCTCCAGTCTACTGGGACCTCTCCTGTTCTCCAGGAGTTCTCAAAGATTATTGCCAATGGCTCTGCTATTACATTTGCCAGTTCTTTTAATACCCTAGGATGTAGTTCATCTGGTCCTGGAGACTTATATTCATTTAGGTTAACCAGGTATTCCTGTACTATCTCTTTACTTATTCTGTGCTGAAATTTCCCTATTCTGTCCTCTGCTCCATTATCCTCAGCTTGAACATCCTTTGCCTTTTCTGAGATGACTGAAGCAAAGAAGGTGTTGAGTAATTCTGCCTTTTCTTTGTCTCCTGTTAACATTTTGCCATGTTCTGCACGCATGTTCCTTTTGCTTCGGGCATATCCAAAAAAGCCCTTTTTATTGTTCTTAACCTCTCTAGCAAGCGTGAGTTCATTCTGTGCTTTAGCTTTTCTGACTTTATCCCTACATGTGCTTGCTATTTGTTTGAATTCCTCTTTGGTAATCTACCCATTTTCCATTTCTTATACATGTTCTTTTTAAAACTTAGCTCAGTTGAAAGTTCCTTAGTCATCCATCCTGACTTCTTGGGACACTTCCCATTTTTCTTCCTCATTGGAACTGTTTCAAATTGTGCCTTCAGTATCTCCCTTTTGAGAAACTCCCATCCGTCTTGAACTCCCTTCTCTTTTAGTATTCCTGACCACGGGATCAGCCTCAATATCCCTCTAAGTTTTGTTTGTTTTTTTTGAAATCAGCTCTCCTAAAGTCTAGAGTGCATGTCTGACTATGCCTAGCTTCTCCCTTCCACTGTATAACAAACTCTAGGAGAACATGGTCACTTCCACCTAAGGATTCCAGAACTTGCACTCCATCAACTAGGTTTTCCCTGTTGGTTAAGATAAGATCTAAAATGGCTGATCCCCTTGTTGCCTCTTCCACCTTTTGGACAATGAAATTGTCTTCCAGGCAAGTGAGGAATTTGCTAGACCTTGAGGATTTGGCTGAGTTTGACTTCCAGCAAATATCAGGATATTCCAGCAAATATCAGGACTTCAGCCTGTAGACCCTCGATGGGGTAGCCAGAATCTCCCGAGGCATCATTGCCAAAGGCAAGGCCATAGGCAAAACCATCGATGTCGGGAGTGACATGAGCTGAGACAGTGCAGGCAATGGGGCTGACCCTGCAGTCGAGTCAAGAGCCTCCGGTGCTGAGTCTAAGATAGTGACCAGGACTGAGGCAGAGAGGCCAGGTGCCGACGTCAAAGAGGGCATGACAAAGGCCATGGCAGCGTCAAGCTGGGCTAATGCCAACGACACCGAGACTGAAGCAGGGGCCTGGACGGTGGTGATAGGAGTGACCTCCTTGGCCTTGTGCCTCTTTTTATGTTTGTCACCCTCGTGATTCGACGGCCTCTTCTTGGCCTTTTGGGATACTGAAGACACCTCTTGAGGAGACTGGCTGGAAATCCACTGAGACATCACTGCAGAAGATGGATATGTTGATGTCGACAACGTTGAAGTCAAGTGTGTCAATGTCGATGACGATGCTGGCGTCAACATCGAGGCTTTCCAGGAGAGCTTAGGAATCCATGGGAACTTAGAGATGGGAAGTCTACCCAGAGGATCCGATTGTAGGGCCAATTTTTGGGCAATTGCTAGGGCTTCTTCCCACAAAAAAGCCTGAAGTCTTTTAGCCCTGTTGCAGAGAGTCATCGGAGTGAAGGCCTTACAATGAATGCATCTATCGGGAATATGAGCTTTGCTCAGACAAAAAGGGCACTTAGAATGTCTATCATTAAGGGCCAGTTTGTTGGGACAAACAGAATATGTCTTGAAAAGAGAAGTAGAGGCCATAGGAGGCCTGCAGGCAACAGCGAGAGGGCCTGTCCGGGCCGGAGATCCTCGCTGAAACTCAAATCAAGGGGCAGCTCAAGGAGAATAACAAGGTACAACAAAATAAAGCAAGAAAAAAGCGAGTTTAAAGGGAGAATTCTACTCAGCTGTGGAAGAAACAATCAGGAACCTGAAGGATATGTTTCTCTTGCGTCAGACGAAAAAGAACTGAAGGAGGAGCTAGATTGGTGGGATTGGGCATGCTCAGGGTATGGTAGGGGAGGGGCTACCGCCAATCTGCTCAGCTTTTCAGCTATCTGAATGGAGTCTCTGTGCAGCGCAGTACTCTATTATGTGAGGCACAGAGACCACGAAGAAGAAATTTGTCTTATCTTCCTTTTCATGCACCCTGTCCATGGTTAAACAGAACTATTGTAAATCTTTGATCTGCACCAATGAGAAGCGCCCACAGCATTTGTTCTCCACTTTCAATGCCTTGTTAAAACCTTCTTCTCCTCCTGTCTCTTCATTATTTTCCTCTAATGACTTTGCTACTTATTTCATCACTAAGATTACTACTATTCGCTCTAAGATTCACCCTCCTGTTTCTTCAGCCATAATTAACTGTCATGCATCATTGTCTAAACTAAAATTATCTGTGTTTACTCTTTGGATAAACTCTCTACATTGCTGAACTCTTCCAAACCTGCAACTTGTTCTCTCGATTCAATTCCTTCTTGTCTTCTAATTTCTGTCCTTCTCTTCTGCCTCCACTTTTTTATATCTTTAATCTCTCTCTCTCTCTCTCTCCTGGCACTTTTCCTTCTGTCGTTAAACAGATCTAGTCTCCCCTATTTTGAAAAACCCCTCTCTTGATCCTTCTTCTCTGTCTAGCTATCATCCTATTTCTCTTCTTCCTTTTCTCTCTAAGGTTTTGGAACAAGTTGTTTATTGTTGCTGTCTAGAGTTTCTTGAGACTAATTCTATTTTAGATACTTTTCAGTCTGATTTTCACCCATGACACTCTAGAGATGGCTCTCACAAAGATCTCTGATTATTTCTTGTGGGCCAAGGCAAATGTGGCTTTTGACACCATTGACCACTGTTCTTTAGTTGATATACTCTCTGATCTTTGGTTTTTGGATTCTGTTCCTAAGTGGTTTAAATCCTATCTGTCTGACAGATCTTTCGCAGTGGTCACTGACGCAATGGTCAGGTTTTGTCTTCCATCCCTCTCTCTGTTGGAGTTTCACAGGCTCAGTTTTGGGTCACCTATTGTTTTCTCTCTACATATTGTCTTTAGGTATGCTCATTAGTTCCTTTGATTTTTCTTATCATCTGTATGCTGATGACACTCAGCTGTATCTTTCTACCCCTGATCTTTCCTCTGGTCTTGAACAGCAAATATCTTCTTGTCTCAATGCTGTTTCTCAGCGGATGCAGCACCAACACTTGAAGCTCAGTATGTCCAAGACATGTTTTTCCTCCAAAGCCTACTGTTCAATACTCTTTTTCAGTTCTTGTTGATGACATCTCTATTCGCCCTGTAAAGCAAGCCCACAGTCTTGGTTTCATTTTTGATTCCTCTCTCTCATGTGTCCCCTAGATTCAAGCTAGAGCTAAGACATGTAGATTTTTTCTTTATAACAAAGCTAAAATTCGACCGTTTCTTTCGGCTTCTACTGCCACGATTCTAGTCCATGCTTTAGTAGTCTTGCATCTGGATTTCTGCAATCTTTTTCTGGTGGGTGTCCAGGAAAGCCACCAAGACTGCTGATAACTGCTCACACAGACTGGTAAATATTTATAACAAAGCAAAAAGGTCTTTGCAGACAAGAGAAACAAAACATAGGTCCAAAGTACTAAGTCAAAGTCCAGAAAGTGGTCAGTCCAAAGTTAAGGGTTCTGGAGAGGCAGGTTTAAGCAAGGCAGTCCAAAGGTCAAGGATTCCAGGGAGTCAAGATCAGTCAGCAGTCCGAGAGTCAAGGTTTCAGGCCAAGAAGACAAAGTGAGTCAGAGACAAATGTGCATTTGCCAGGAAGCTCAGATAATCTCTGACAAAGAGCTAGGCATCTTGCTCTTGTTTATATTTCCCAATTTCATGATCACAGGTGCTTCCCAATTGCTGAATGTTTCTTATAAAGTCACTGTGACCAGCGGAGGCACACCCTTTCAGACCTTCTCTGGCTAAAGGTAGGTATTTCAGCATCCTTCTCCTCCATATCTCCTGTACCTGGAGGCTTGGCTGCTGAGCCTCCTGACACACCACAGACTCTGCTGGAGCTGGCAGAGCAGAGCTAGGGCTCAGCTCAGCTTCAATCTCAGTCTCAAACTGGGACTCTAATTCAGCTCCCTCGTCCTCTGAGTCCTCAGCCTGGCTGGGCATGACAGTGGAGCTTCCTCTTTCTCATCTTTGTCCTTTGATTTCTGTCCAACATTCAGCTGCATGTATCATTATGTTGGCTCACCATTACAATCATATTTCTCCTTTGTTGTCATCCCTATAGGGACTCAAGGCAGCAATCAGCTTTCAGTTTACAAGACTACCTGGCAACAGTGCCCAAAAAAACCAACATCAATATTAACTAAGGGTTATTCAGATGGTGTACATAATCACAGTAGAACGCAGGTTGAATCTGTGTTTTTCAATTGAATTTTGAATCCCCCTGATTAAGTTTTTTGGGGGGAGCTGCCAAAGCCCCCACGTAAGCTGGGTTGATCGATGTTGGGTTTTTTTCAAGATTTCCTGAAAGATTCACATCGTTGGCTGTGTGAATAACCAATATGAATGGACCAGGATAAATATTTGCATGCCTTAAATGTGAGTACATCTGCATCATCAACTCCATTTTTATTCAAGTGCTGACCCATATAGGCAACAGAACATGCAGAGATGTGATTCTGATTTAAAAATAGTGTGAACAACAAGTAAGGAATGCATGAGTGAGATTATTTGCTTAGTTGCATTGTAAAAACAAAATACTGTATGTAGATAACCCCCAAGTAAGAATGTGTGACACTATACTGGATGGATTAGCAAAGTATCTCAACTTGCCTCTCTTTCCTTTCTTCCTTCCCCTTCTTCCTCAGAATTCAAAGGCAGCAGTAGTATCAATGGCTACTACAAATTAATCTAAGCCCCTCCAAAATCCACAAAACCAAGATACATTTATTGGACTGATAAAAATATACAATATGCTTGTTGCAAGCTTTGAAAGCTCCACTGGCTTCTTCATCTGGCAACATCTTAAAAACCATGCAGGAGAAAAAAAAACTGAAGATTTAGACTCACAAAGGGTGTGGCCTGTGGCCTCCCAAAGGATGTAACCATATTGGATTGCAAAGGAACTATCTTTTTTTGGTTGCAAATGGATGATAAATTTCCTGGACCTTGAGAATCTCCCAGTGACCGCAAGGCCAAAAGGAGGAGGTGCCAGCCTGTAAAAATACCCCTGCATACCATCTGAACTGACTTCCCCCCTCCTGTATTATAACACTTTGGCTATAATAATAATAAATAATAATACATTTTTATTTATAGCCCATCCCTCTGAACGAGCAATCAGGGCATGGTACAACAAAATAAATAAAAAAAGATATAGATTAAAAATTATTACAACCCAATCCCTACCTCCCACCCCTTAAAATAGGATTAAATTAGCACAAATTAAAAACAGAATAACAACAACAAGCAATACAATATGTAAAACCAATTATTCTTTGGCAACATTGGAGTGGCCTCTGATGTATAGCCGGGAAGAACTGGGGAAACTCTGGGTATAGCTAAAATGGCTGATGAAGAAGCCAGTGGAACTTCGAAAGCTTGCGACATGTATATATGTGCATTTTGATTAACCCAATTTATAAAATACACTAGCACTGATAATTAATTATTATCAACAGATTCCATATGTGTGCCCTTTAACTTCTTGCTTCTCAAAATATGCATGCAAAATATTGTTGCTCAGGGAAGGCATTATACCATCGTGTTTGAAGGAGGCGGCAGTGAAGCCCCTCCTGATAAAAACTTCCCTTGACCCCCTGGATAGAAACAACTATAGACCAGTGTCCTTGCTACCATTTCTGAGCAAGGTGATCGAGAGAGCAGTCGCCTCCCAACTCCAGGTTGTCTTGGATGAAACCAATTATCTTGATCCATTTCAAACCGGCTTAAGGGCAGGATATGGAGTTGAGACTGCCATGGTCGCTGCTCTTCTAAAATTGAGCTTAATTGTGGTGTCCCTCAAGATGCCATCCTGTCCCTGATGCTATTCAACATCTATATGAAGCTCCTGGGTAATCAAAACCTCCGCACTGTCACAGACGGATCATTTTCTGATCAAGCTGGAACTAAAAGCCGCTTTCCGTCCCCCCAGGGATGGCAGACCCATTAGAATGGTCCGCCCTGGAAGGATAATGGAACCAATTGGTTTCCAGAAGGCCTTAGAGGGTTTAATGGTTGGTAGTGCAGGTGATCCTGTCGAAGTCTTGGTGAATACACGGAACAACGATCTTCCCAAGGCTCTCGATGCAATCGCCCCTGAGCGTCCTCTCCAACCCGCTCCTAACTGTAAACCTTGGTTCTTGGAAGAACTCAGGGAGATGAAGTGAGTTGGACGACTAGAGCGCAAATGGCGAAAGACTCGACTCTTTTCCAACAGAACTCACCATAGGCAGCATCTTCGCGCCTATCAGGAGGCTTTGCATGCAGCGCGGAGATCCTTCTGCTCTGCACGCATCACATCTGCAGAGTCTTGCTCAGCAGAGCTGTTTAAAGTGGTGGGGGAGCTGACGTGGGTTCCACTGCTCCAAATCCCCTACTTGACCCAACAACAGCCTGCTGTGATGCATTTAACATCTACTTTGCAGACAAAATCTCTCGGATAAGGGCCGACTTGAACATCAATGTTTCTTCAGAGTCCATAAATGAGGTGTCCAACAACTCCGCTGCTGCTTTTTTACTGGATGAACTTCAACCTGCAAGTACCGAGGACATGGACAAGCTCCCTGGAAGTTTAAGGAACACGGCTTGGCCTCTTGATCTGTGTCCATCTTAGCTGGTCGCCCAGGGCGGAGACGTATTGAGGGTATTCCTTCGGGATACAATCAATGCATCTCTTAGGGAGGGCTCCTTACCATCTTGTCTAAAGGAGAAGACTGTTAGACCCCTCCTGAAGAAACCCTCCCTTGATTCCCTGGATAGAAACAACAGACCAGTTTCCTTGCTCCCTTTTTTGAGCAAGGTAATCAAGAGAGCAGTCACCTCCCAACTCCAAGCTGTCCTGGATGAAACCAATTATCTGAATCCATTTCAAACTGGCTTCAGGACAGGACATGGAGTTGAGACTGCCATGGTCGCTCTGACTGATGACCTCCGCCTGAGCATCGATAGGGGTAGTGTGACACTGCTGGTGCTCTTGCATCTCTCAAGATACAGCAGATCATTCCATCCTTTTGAGTCAACTGGGGGAGTTGGGGATCGGAGGCACCGCACTCTGGTGGTTCCGGTCCTTTCTCTCTGGAAGATCCCAAAGGGTGAGGCTCGGGGATTGGTTGCTCCTCAAAGATCGAGCTTAATTGTGGCGTCCCTCAGGGCGCCATCCTGTCCCCTATGTTGTTTAATATTTATATGAAGCCACTTGGTGAGGCATGGAGCTCAGTTTCTTCAGTATGCTGATGACACTCTGATATATTTCTCCATGACAAGATCATCGGCTCAGACTTCAGATGGCATCTCTCCTCTCAATGACTGTCTTGAGGCAGTAATGGATTGGATGAGGGAAAACAGGTTGAAGCTTAATCCAGGCAAAACAGATGTACTAACAGTTACAAGTCCGAAGCCAGGTTTGAGAATACACCTTCCAGTCCTAGATGGAGTCACACTCACCTTGAAGGACTCTGTTCGCAGTCTAGGGGTACTTCTAGACTCATCACTTCACATGACTAGTCAGGTGAATGCGACGGTCAGGAGTGCCTGCTATCAGCTTCAGCTGATATGCCAGCTGCACCCTTTCCTTGATCCAAAGGACCTGAAGTCTGTGGCACATGCTTTGGTAACCTCACGTCTGGATTTCTGCAATGCGCTCTACATGGGGCTACCCTTGTGCTTAACTCAGAAACTTCAATTTGTTCAGAATATGGCAGCCAGGCTCATTACTGGAACATCTAGGAAAGAACACATAACATTTTCTTCCACCTGGACAAATCACACAAATAGAGACTTCAAGTTTTCAGAAAGTGGCAGGATTGAAAGGTACAATAGTAGCATCAGTTGTTGTTGTTGCGTGACTTTCAAAGCATTTCCAACCCTAAGGGATTTACTGATGCGGATGTGATTTACAGGGCCAGCATGGTGTAACGGTTTTGGCATTGAACTAGGAAATGTGGAGGACCTGGGTTTGAATCCTGTCTCAGCCAAGGAAACCCACTGGATGGCCTTGGGCAAGTCACACTCTCTCAGCCTCTGAGGATGGCAATGGCAAAAGCCTTTTGAAGAAACTTGCCAAGAAAACCCTATGGGTCTGGCACCACCTCTTTTTGCTGCGGAACTTCGCCGCAGCCGCTAGATGAAGCGATGAAGCTGAGCAGCAAAAAAGGAGCGGGGAAACCCCGCTCCTTTTTAGTGCTGCAGTTGAGGCGCAAAACCCTTAGGGTTGGCAATTCCTTGAAAGTCACGCAACAACAACAACTGATGCTACTATTGTACCTTTCAATCCTGCCACTTTCTGAAAACTTGAAGTCTCTATTTGTGCGATTTGTCCAGGTGGAAGAAAATGTAGAGAGGAAATGAAGAAATCCAGATGTGAGGTTACCAAGTGGAAGTTATAGTTTTCTAAAAACCCCTCCCCTGGATGTGGAACACTTTTGGAGGAAGCCATCTGATCCTTAAATCTGTGTCCAGAGGCAAAAAATTAAGCAGCACATTGACACTATGTGGGCAGCTCATTCATAGCACTCACAGGTAGCACTTGTGTTTTCATTGTTTTCTTTGTTTAGGGCAGTGATTCCCATAGTAGGTGGTATGCCCACAGGGGGCAGTGGAAAGGTCCAAGGAAGGGTTGAGTGGAAAAGGAGGCAGCAAGGGGGCCCTCAGTCAAAGTATTGGTGTGCAAGAAAGACAAAGGTGAACCAAGGGCTTTAAGGGCCATGAGGGTGAGAGCTATATGAAACATCTTTTAAGGAGCCAGAGGCCCATGCCTGGGTCTCTCCTTTCTGGTGCCATGGTAGTGAGGTCCAGAAGGGTGAGCTCGAGATACCCTCTGTAGTTATGGTTGGATCTGTTTTCCTTCCAGGGCTGCATCTGCACTGCAGAAATAATACAGTTTGATACCACTTTAACTGCCATGCTATGTTCAATGCTCTATGTTCAACTATTCAATGCTATGGAATTATGGGAACTGTATTTTATGAGACATTTACCCTTCTCTGTTAGAGAGCTCTAGTGCCCCACCAAACCATGGTTCCCAGAATTTCATAGCATTGACCTATGGCAGTTAAAATGGTTTCATACTGGATTATTTTTGCAGTGTGAAGGCAGCCAAAAGAAATTTCCAGAGGATATAATGGTCACCCTAGACCAAAATCTTAACCACCTGTTGGGTTATTATGATTGTATTGGTGTATTATTAGCGTATTGGTATATCCCTTCTTTTTCATTTACCAGATGCATTTTTGTGACAAAGATGCTCATTTCTCCATTCTAGAAATTAAAGCTCTGATTGTAGGACATGCTAAGCACTACACCTTCTATCTTGCTTAAAAAGTTAACTTTCCTCCTTTCATAATAGGCCTCATAGCAATTCATGGCAAAAAAAAAAATGTATTTTGAAACAAATTCAGTGTTAATAGTTGTTATATGGGAACACACTGATGGGTGTGTACATAGACAGAAATAAATGAATGAATACACTGGGGAAAGGATGTAATTCTTCTGTCTGTCACTAGATCGAGATGTTGCACAACACATTAGAATCCAGCCAGCAGGCTCAGAATGCAATGTTTTTAGAGGAAAGGTTTCTTCTAATAATAAGGTATATTTGCATTAGCAAAAAATCTATTGCCTGGAGATTTATTCCATGTTTTATCTGCCCATATGATGAAATAGTCTCTTGGTTTTTCTCTCAGTTCCCGATTATGGTATTAGGTTATTACAAAAATGTAAACTTATGGGGAATTAGGAATGTGCAAGTTTTCCTTTTGTTTCCTTTTTGAATGCCATTCCTTATCTTTGGCAGCATGAGCTTTTGTAGACTAAAGTCTACTTCCGGAGATCTCTCTACAACTGATTCTACAGACTAACACATCTATATCTTTGAATTCCTTATCTTTGTTGCTGAAAAGCCCATTTGCTTCATACTTTTGCTTTTTTAAAATTCCTATTTATTTTGGGGGGGACTTTCAGGTTATATTTCAGGCAGATATTTACTAGAATTGTTGTTGGCTGTTGTCGTCATCATCATCATCATCATCATCATCATCATCATCATCATTTTGCAGTTTTTTTGAAGCAAAGGCGGTAATCAACAAAAATATCGCAAGCACTCTGCTTGATAACATGCTTCCCAGCCCTAAATGGGAGGATGGGACTCCCTTTCATAATAATTTATTCCCCTCTAAATTAATATCTATATATGTATAAAATGAACCTAATGGACTCTCCTCCGTTCAGTATACCATTTGTCTCAAAATTAATTTATTCTCTGAAAGGAACATTCATTATAACAGATATCTAGATGTCTTGCTTTTCTGGGAACAATTTTTTCACATACTGGCAAGTGGTCTAAATAGATATTTCTTAAAAGATTAAATTGGAAACTTTAGGAATTTCTGATCATATTCTTGAGAATCATATTCATTTCTCCAGTTAAAGACAGTTGGAGAGCTAGTGTATGAAATAGGTGTTATCTGATTCAAATGTCACCAAAACTACAAACACAATAGGTGGCTTTATTCCCACATGTACAGGGTATAATACATTGATCTGTACTAAAAGGGTAGTTATAAGGATAACTGTGATGATCTATGTGAAGTGCTTTGAACATGCTGACATACTATATACCTATTTGTTGTCAATTCAGAAAATTAAGCAGAGATTGTTCAGAATCGGTTTGTCTGGCTGTTTCACTATTACACTGACCTCCTTTACAGAAGACAGATTTCTATCTGAAGAGCTGTCAGAGGTCCAAGCCGGGTTTAAATGTCAAAAAAGGAGAGCAGAACCCTGAGGGGCCGTTCAGACTACGTTATATACCGGTTAGCAAACCGGTTTAAAATCAAGAAGTTCACACTGAAACCGGTTTTAACACTACTGAATCTGGATTTTGCACACCCGTAGTGGGGCAAATCCCCCATAACCCAGTTTCTCCCAAAGCGGTGTATTTACCATTTCTTTTGGGAAAAACCGGTTTGCGGGGAATGTGAACTTGGCTCCGATCACGATCGGGTCAAGTTCAGGGGAGGGGAGAAGGCCAGGGGGAGGAACATGCCTCCTCTCCAGGCAAAATTGGGCACTCCAGCATTTTTAAAATATTTTTTCTGTATTTTTAATTAATTGTTTATTGTATTATTTTATTTATTTTATAGTTATTTTATTTATTATTTATTTATTGTATTTTATTGTATTTCATTTATTAGTAATTTAATTGTATTTTATTGTATTTTATTTTAGTAATTTTTAAATATATTGCTATTTCTTATATTTTTTTAATTTTTTTTTCAGTTTGACAGCTCATGCGCATTCTATGAGGCTCCTTTCCCATCCGTAGAGCCTCGTAGAATGCGCATGAGCTGTCAAACTGAATATATATATATATATATGAAATTAAAAAATATTTAAAAAATACTAAAATAAAATACAATAAATCAGGTCAAGTTCAGGGGAGGGGGAAAGGCTAGGGGGTGGAACATGCCTCCTCTCCTGGCAAAATCGGGCACTCCTGATTTTTTAAAATATTTTTAATGTATTTTTATTAATTATTTATTGTATTATTTTATTTTATTTTATAGTTATTTTATTTATTATTTATTTCATTGTATTTTATTGTACTTTAGTGTATTTTATTGTATTTTATTTATTAGTAATTTATTGGATTTTATTTTATTTTTTTGGTATTTTTTCAAATATATTTTTTTCTTTTTTTCCCCCCAGCTTGACAGCTGTCATTCGCATTGGCTCTTCCGTTTTTATGAATGGGGCAGAGGGGGAATCCCTGTCCATATATGGACTGGGGTTCCCTTTCAGGGCCCCATTCATTCTTTAAACTGGAAGGGAATGAATGGGGCCCTTTTAAAGGGAACCCCAGTCCATATAAATAATTAATAAAAATAAAATAAAATAATAAATGAAATAAAACACAATAAAATAAAATAAAAATAAAATATTAAAACATATAATAAACAATAATTTAAAAAGTACTGGGAGGAGGAGGAAGAGGGGACAGGATCGCCTCAATCCGCACTGCTCCCAGCCCTATGCTCCATGCGCATAAGCTTTCAAATATTTAAAATATATATATATATATATATATATATATATAAAAACACAAGCATCTCACGCGGCCAATGACTGCATCAGACGTCACCATGACATCATTTGATTGACAACCAAGAGGCTCCATCTTTAATCGTTACTTTTGCGTGTATGAACTTTGTTGGGGTAAAATGCACCAGAAAGCATCAATGGGGGCAAAAGGTAGTATGAACTTCTCTCTGGATAGAATCGGTTTGCAATGCACGATCTCCATCTGGATCAAACCAGGGCAAATGGGCTAGTCTGAATGGGGCCTGAGGTTGCCTAGCAGATGAACAGGTACACAGCTCATCTGGCCACAGCTTTCCCTGCATAGTCGTATTTAAACTATAGTAAGCATGGGGCTTTACAGACTGCCCAAAAAGGGCGGTCCAGAGCCACCTCTTTTTCCTCCACACTGTTGCTGCAGCAATCAAATGGAGCGTCGAAAGTGCGCAGGAAAAAAGGAGCCTGAAAACCTGGCTTCTTTTTGCACGCACCTGCGACTTTACAAGCTCCATCGGGCACATTCATGGCGTTGCAGTTGCACCACGCCATATTGATGCTGTGCACTTGCAACATCATCACTCCATGCGCCATCTGTATGGTGCTGTGGAGCAACAACGCCCTGGTCACGTGCTAGGGTTGCGGAGTGTCTATTCACTCCGCCCCCAGGCAACCCTAGCACGTCACCAGGGTGCCCAAAAGCGCCCGTCTGTATCAGGCCCATGAAACTTGTCAAGAAAACTCTTGGGTTTAGGATTTAGCCTTTGGGTCACCATAAGTCAGAAACAACTTGATGGCGAACAAGAACAACAGCAAATGTCTGAAACTGCATCTATACATAATATTTGCATATGGCAATTATACACACGTCTATTTATTCACTTGTTTTCTTTTTTGGAGAATTGTTGGGAAATGTCTGAGGGCCTAGACCAGTGAAGGCTTCCATATATTGTTAGACTGCAACTCCTATCAGCCTTAGGCAGCATATCCCAACATGAGGAATGCTGGAAGCTGCAGTTCAACAACATCTGGAGGGCTCCATAAGTTCCACACACACACATCCTAGACTGTATACAAGGCTCATTACTCTAAATGATTTGGTTCAAACGCAATATTCAGGCTGACTTGCAAAGCTATCCAAGGTTAACTCATATCCAAAGCAATAAAAAGCTTGGTATGGTGAGCTGATATTTGCTCTCCTTCATCATCCCTGTTTAACTCTAAGCGTTGCATTTTATTATGATGTAATCTATTTGAAACAAAACTGCTCAGATAGACCTGAATTATATTCTTTCTGTAATTGAAATGATTTTTGAAAGGAAATGCTGTCTAATCATATTCTCAGTTATGTTGACTATGTTCCTCGGTTCCAACAGACAAAGCATTTCTGTGCAGAAGTGAGTGTGAAATGTGTAAATAATCACCAATGCTTTTTAAAACTTCAATTATTTTTTATTGAATATGAAGGAAGAAAGCTATTGTTGGCCACATGAATATACAGTAGAAAATCTGTTGTAAATATTCATCCACAGCTTGTATGTATATCTAACACTAAATTTTCTGTGTAGAAATTTGGCAGCATATTAATAGCACTAACAACCTGGTCATAACAACAAACTGCCATCTCAGGCATTTATCCTTACAGCAGTTTGGTCTTCCACTAAAAGTCACTCTGTTGATCTGTGCATTTTAATTTTATTCAAGAGCTATAAACTTTGGTATCCAGCCTTTCCCCCTCCTCATGTTCTAGGCTATAGGACCTGTCAGTCTTCATTCTCTCCAGCATGCTTATCCTTCATTTAAATTGATTTAACTTTCCTGCCAGCCCCAACCATGGCTAGACAATGTGTTAGAAATGCAAATCCAGTTCAAAGGAAAGGGCAGATCCCTTGATATTGTGAACATTCTGGTATTATCTTGCTTAAGAATTCCAATACGTTGCCATAGATGTTATTTCTCCACTGTATATCTTTTGAAGGCCTTGTCTGCACTGGCCAGGATACTCCAGGGGCATCCTGGTCCTGCTTCTGCCCTGTTCTGTCCTGTTACTTTCCCCTCCATTTCTGCACTGTGGCACCTATCTGCATGAGCCTCCCACTGGGTAGCCTGGCACATTTGCCACTGCTATGGATCACTTGTTTCTGATGTCAGAACGAGGTGCTCAGCAATTTTTCACATTTTTAAAAAAAATATTTATTCACAAGCAAAACATACAAAAACATACACATAAAATCTCAGAACATATAAATTACAGCACATATCTCATCATACAACTTCGTCCCCTCCCCTCTCAACATCTTTACTATGCTATCTGTTGGAGTATCTTCTAATCTTTCTTCCTTCTCCTGTATATTCTCTTTAACCTTCTCCACCTCAACAATATTCTGTTCTTTTCTTTCTAATTTCTTGGACTGTGTGTATTTCCATAAATATAAACATCTTTATGATTCTATCCCTCTGATCTTCTAATACATGCAGTCAGCCATCCATATCCAGGGATTCTCTATGCCATTGTGTTTAGTGGCACTTGAGCATCCACAGATGTTGGTATCCATAAGGAATCCTGGAACCAAACCACAGCGGATACCAAGGGCCTACTGTAGTACCTATTTATTTTTCATCCACATTCAACATCTTACCATCTATATAGAAGTTATTCTATTTTTACCATCTTTACCATCTTCTCACAAGTTGTTTATATAAACAGTTTTTATTTTTATTGTTTGCATTGATCTTTCCTAGTAGCTATTTATCCCCTATTAATTTGAGTCCACCTCCATGCACAAAATTTCAACATTGGTTCCCACTCAATTTCCCATCAGCTCGTTGTTCTTTCCTTTATTAAAGTTGTCAATCTGTCCATTTCTATAATGTCTAATGCTTTCAACTGCCAGTCATCAATTGATGAAGTTTCAGGTTCTCTCCAGTGTTTCGCAAACAAAGGAAAATTTTAAATTGAATATGAAGTCTTACAAATACACATTCTAACACCCATAACATATATATATATATATATATATATATATAACATAAAAACCTATATACAACTATACATACCTATACCTATTCTCACATACATAGAACCTATGTAAGTGAGAATAGGTATAGGTATGTCTCATTGTATATAAGTTTTTATGTTTCATATTATATGTTATATGCATATTGTTATGTTATGTGTGTTAGAATGTGTATTTGTAAGATTTTATATTCAATTTAAAAATTTCAAAAAGAAGAAAAAAGAATGAGTTGCCCAGCATGGCATACCTATGTCTAGTCTTACATAACTATACTCATACTAAACTATCACATTCAAATCCCTCATTTCTATTCCCTTCTACCTCTTTCTTACTCCTTATTCCTTTTCCTTTTTTGTCCTTCTACCATCCATACTTCCCCTTTCATTTTCCTTATCTTCTTTTCCTCCCAACATTTTACCTATCTTTTTTTCTTCCTCTCACTTACACCTTCTTTCCTCTGGGCACCACATTCTGACCGCAGAAGTGAGTGACCAATGGCAAGTGGTGATAGACATATTGGGTGAACCAGCAGGACACCTGTACAAATAGCCATCATGACTTGGAGACAGATTTTCCTGGAGAATCTGGAGTAAAAGGTAAGGTTTTTAAAGTCCAATATAAGTGTGTTCTGGTGTGGGATGTGCTGGATGTGGTTGGACTACCTGTATCATACCTGGGTTTGGGCCATGCGTCATCCAAACAGACAACAAATAAGGCCTAAGAAGAGGAACCTTACTATTGTTGACTTGTGCCTTCAAGTCATTTCCTACTTATGGCAACCCTAAGGGGTTTTCTTGGTATGTTTCTTCAGAGGGGGTTTGTGATGGCCATCCTCTGAGGCTAAGAGTGTGACTTGCCCAGGTTCACCCTATAGAATTCAATAACATTGGGACTAAAGAGAAAAGAAGAGTCACCGCTCACCAGCATTTTTGAACAATAGCTAGCATAACTATTTGGTACAGTTATAACAATTGTTGCAAAGCCCTATCAGCTGGCCATCGATGTATTATAATAGATGGCATGTAAGAAGCCTTTAGTTTCCAACATTCAGTTTCATATGGGATCGGTGAGCAGAGAATTAACAGAAGGAGATAAAGTATGAAGAACCACTTTGTCTGGTAAGACTATGAATAAACCAGCACCCTATTTTCAACAATGGCCAACCAGCTGCCTCAGAGAGACTCAAGAGCAAGGTGTGAAAGCAACTACTGTCCTGGGAATGGCATTCTGGGGCATCCTTACTATAAACATGAACATTCAGTTTCCATAAATTCCTCACAAATTCCTTGAATTGTCTAATTGTCTTTTTTAAAATCTTAATTAATTTTAATGCATACAAACTAATACATAGCAAGAGACTGAAAATAACAAGAAAGGGGAAAAAGGAAAAACTATATATACATAATCTATAAAGCTAAAATTGAAACTAAACTAAACTAAATTAAACTAAAATAACACTGTAGCGCACTTTGTTGTTATATTCAGGGTTAGCCATGTTTGCCATAGAGCGATGTAAAATACCATCCAAAATCCACAAAATAGTGGAATATAGATCAAGGGCCTGGATCATAAAGTTACCTAGCAACCCTATGTCACCCCTATCATAATGTTTTCTAGGCAAGTTTTTTCAGAGGGGTTTTGCCATTGCCATCCTCTGAGGTTGAGAAAGTGTGACTTGCCCAAGATCACCCAATGGGTTTTTATGCTCAAGCAAGGATTTCAACTGTGGTCTCCAGAGTTGCAGTCCAGCACTCAAACCACTACATCATACTGGCTGTCATGTAGTATAATACATTTAAAATTATTACATTTAAAATTATAATTTAATTACATTTGCCATTGACAAGCTCAGAGACTGAGAGAAGATGCCCAAGGTCATCCAATGGGTTTTTATGTTTGAGCAGGGATTTGAACCCTGGACCCTGCAGCCTGGACTCAGGCTTGCTAGGGAGGTTAAGAAGAATAAAAGGCACTTTTTTGGATGTGTCTGCAACAAAAGGAAGAAGAAGGAAATGGAGAAGATTTCCACTGTGTGGAGAAGATTGCAAAATGCTAACAGGGCACGGAGAAAAGGCAGAAATATTCAACACCTTCTTTGCTTCAGGCTTCTCAGAGAAGGCAAAGGGTGTTCAACCTGAGGATAATGGAGCAGATGACAGAATAGGGGAATTTCAGCATAGAATAAGTAAAGAGATAGTACAGGAATACATATATTTAATCTAAATAAATATAAGTCTCCAGGACCTGATGAACTATATCCAAGAGTATTAAAAGAACTGGCAAATGTAATATAGGAACCATTGGCAATAATCTTGGAAAACTCCTGGAGAATAGAATAGGAGAAATCCCAGCAGACTGATGAGGGCAAACGTCATCCTCGTCTTGAGCTGTTATCATATATTGAAGGAGTAGTCCATATTTCTTGTCCAATTCTTCGCCAATAATACCCAGCAAAAACGTTTCTGGAGACACTGCAAAATCTACTTTTATAATTGTTGGCATTAACATATAAATCTTAGACCAATAGCCTTTCACTTTCTTGCAAGTCCACCTTATCCTGATAATCCCAACATCGATCTGAAGCCTTCTTAGACATTTTTGACAACTGATTTGGAGTTAAGTACCACCTGTACATCCTTTTATACATACTTTCTTTCAGAGTACTACAAAGGGTAAATTTTATATCTTTAGTCCATATTTGTTTCAAATTATCTAATAGACTTTTATAACTGTACACTAGCAATGAATGCTCCTGGTGGTTATGAATTCTTTAAATGAACAATGTACAATGAAGCACTTTTTGGAAAAATTAATTTAACTGGATGACCATGAGTTCTAGTTTTATGATGGGTAGAAAGAGTACCTGTGTTTACTTTTTCTATGTCACAGATAAATTATGGTGTCATGCCTCCACCTCCTTCAGCCATCCTCTTTTTTCCACACCCCAACACTGGCATCGTTGTAAAGAGTGTCAGTAGATACATCAAATTGTAATGGAAAATTCACACTGTCACAGAGAGCTGACCCCTATGTCATGCAGGAGCACTGTAACTGGGTCAGCCAATATCAATTTATTAACAGCAGTTGCTTTGGGCAGGAGAGGCCAGGTAAGGAGGTTTAAATTGGTGCTTAGCGGTACAGCAAAGGGGATTAACCATTGTAAAAATGTCCCCATCACTTAAATCACCCTCCCCAGCTGCTAGCAGGCACAGAACAAAAATGTTGGCAAGTTGGCCATTGGCCACTAAGCAGATGGGTTTTGGAGTCCTTGTTTAGCATGGCCCAAGATTAATAGCTATCCAGTGGCATTAAAGGGTCAATTTGTATTAGTGACCTTTCCCTCATCTGCACTGCAGAAACAATCCAGTTTGACACCACTTTAACTTCCATGATTCAGTGCTATGGGATTCTGAGAACTATAGTTTATTGTGGTACCAAAGTGGAGCTGTGGCAATTAAAACGGTGTCAAACCAGATTATTTCTGCAGTGTGGATGGGGGAAAGGTCACTAATACAAATGGACCCTTTTATGCCACTGGATAGCTCTTAATCTTTGGCCATGATGCTAACGTAGACCACAAAACCCATATGCCTTATTTCTGAAGTTAGGATGCATCCTGGATCTCCTATTGCTCTGGTGCCATGACAAACTACACCTCTCAGAATTCCATACCACTGAGCCTTGGCAGTTAAAGTGGTATCAAACTGCATTATATCTGCAGTGCAAAAGCAACCCTTGTTTGAAACATTTTGCATTAATTTGGCAGCTAGGAAAAAATTATGAAGGCCGAGAACCAACTGGGAAAGTCAATGTTAATACTATTTGTAAGCCACCCTGAGAGTTCTTAATATGGGGAAGGGTATAAATATTTTATTTTTTTATTAATGTTATTATTTTCCTGTGTTACTAGTCTGCTTGTACAGTTCTCAAAGCTATGAGGGGAAAGAAGAGTCCCTTTGATTTTCTTTTATTTTGGCACTCTTGAGAGTCCATCTTCCATCGGCTTTGGCCTGGGGGAGTGCACCCCAGCCCAGGCTCCCTATATAGCCGGTGATTGGGAATTGGATTGTTTGGTAGGGATGGTTTGGGTAGAATTAGTTTGTGAGCCCAGTTTTGTCCTTGGCTGGGAGGGGACGCTGGACCTCATGAACAAAAGGGCTGGCATGTTTCTCCACTGTGTACCATCTGCCGCATTATTTACCATGAGCAAACCTTATCTTATGGCTTCTATCGGCAACTTGTATCGATGTCTCACACCAAAATAGGCCTGGAAGTCACTACATCCAGTTCTGGCATGGAAGAAAAAATAAAATACATGGCTTCACTGCATTTTTTAATTCCCTGCCACTCCATCTGCGATGCATGAGGTGGGGACACGGGAAGATTTAAATCAAGAGAAATAAAATAAAAGGGTTTGTCTTTTTAAAACCGACTCTCCTGGGGGTTATTTAGATGGTGAAAATAATCCTGGTAGAATGTGGGTTGAATCTTTGTTTTTCACATGGATTTTAAAAGCAACTGAGTAAGTTTTTTGGGGGGCTTAATCCAGGATAGTTGATCCCATTTCCCTCCCTGAGTTTTCCTAAAAGATTCACCTTTCCAGTTGTATGAATAATCAAGGCAAATAGGCCTTGGATAAACCGGGATAAAACTCTACATTCTTTAAACGTGTTTCGAATACATCTGCATCATTGATCTCATCTTTATTTGAGTGCTGGCAAGTATGAGCAACAGAACTGGCAGAGATGCACAGAGATGCTGTTCCGATAAAAAATGTGAACAACAAATCGGGAATGTGAGAGTGAGATTATTTGCATAGTTGCACTAACAAAAACAATGTCTGAATAAACAGTGAATAACCGATGCAGATAGACATGGGATAAACCAGGATAAAGCTCTCCATATCTTGAATGTGTTTCGAATACATCTGCATCATTGACTCCATCTTTATTTGCAGTGCTGACATGTGGGAACAACTAAACTCACAGAGATGTGCATAGATGCCGTTCCAAAGAGTGAACAACAAACTCAGAATGCATTAGTGAGATTTTTTACATTGTCACACTAAAAACAATGTTTAAATAAGCACCTAGCTGCATTGCCCTGATCCACATCAGAGAAATTCAACTGTTCCTTAAGGAAAGAAAGTAGAGTTAGGCAATCCGATCACAGATCTTTGTCTCCTGTATCATATGGCCTTGACATGCAGCTTACTGAATCTATGCCCTCGAATTTCCTTGCCCCAGACCCCTCTCAGGAGTGTCTGCCTTTGCTCAGGCACCATTTTGTATTGATGTTTTCTCTGGATTGCCAGCTGAGCCCAATTCATAGCTCGCTGGTCCTTCAGGGACACTGAAGTTTAGTGGTACCCTGCTGTTGGTGGTGCTGCTGATTTAAACCACTTGGCTTACAGGAAGCCTCTTTGCACTGTCTTTCTCAGCCACTTATGAGTCCTGCTTAGCAAAGAGCTTCTTCATGCCTCACCATGCATGGCATGTTTCTGTAGAAACAACCATCATGAAGGCGAGAGGGAGTGCACTGTCATATATCAAGGGCATTGTACATGGAGAAAAACCATGAACATCCCTACATGTATGATCAAATAAGAATACAAAATCTGAATCTGGTTTTGAAAAACAAATGTTTAAAAAACAATGTTCTGTTCCACAATTATTGCAGCAACAGCCTCTGAAGTCTGAAGTCTTCACTCTTTCAGAAAATCCCTTCAGATTACACCACAGTGGGCCCTCCATGTTCACTGGGGGTAGGGCCACAGGACCCCCGTGAAAGTGGGAAAACTGAAAATTAAAGAAAAATAGTATTATTTACTTTTATTTTTTATTTTTTTAAGAACACCTCTCTTGCAATCTCTAGGTCATCCAGTGCAACTCTATGATCTGCCAAATGTTGACCATAGAATTGCACTGGAGGACCAACAAATGCCCAGATAAGTATTCTCTCAAGAAATATCTGGGTCCTCCAGCACAACCTCTGGCAATTTTGTCCACAAAGTTGCACTGGAGGAACCAGAGATTCTTAGAGAGCGCATATTCATAGAATCATAGAATTATAGAATTGGAAGAGACCACAAGGGCCATCCAGTCCAACCCCTTGCCATTCAGGAATTCCCAATCAAAGCATCCCTGACAGATGGCCATCCAGCCCCTGCTTAAAGACCTCCAAGGAAGGAGACTCCACTACACTCCAAGGGAGTGTGTTCCACTGTTGAACAGCCCTTACTGTCAGGAAGTTCCTCCTAATGTCTAGGTGGAATCTCTTTTCCTGCAGTTTGCATCCATTGTTCCGCGTTCTAGTCTCTGGAGCAGGAGAAAACAAGCTTGTTCCCTCCTCAATATGACATCCCTTCAAATATTTGAATAGGAAATATTTGAAAAGTCCGGTTGCCAGAGTTGTGCTGAAGTGATTGGGGTCTGAGTAAAATACCAGATACCCATAGTTGGTTTGAGCATTGAGTCAGGGGGAGTAATCTCTGAAATAACAGTAAAAGGGTAATTGGTAAGAGATTACTTGGAACCCGACCATGGCACATTTATTTTAAACAGTAGTCTCTGAGGTAAACATACTGGGTAATCATAGGAGACTAGTAGATAGAGGTAAAGACAGACAAAAGTGATTCCTGAGGTAAAAGTCTGGGTAAAGTAAAGAATCACTGCTCTGACTTTGAGATCCAAGTAAGATCTCTATGGCCTGATCTTAGATTGGCAAAAAGAAGTGTGTTCATGACTGCATGAAAGTCTAGTCTTTAGATGAGAAAAAGGGAAAGTGTGCCATGAAAACGCTTTTTTTGCATTTTAGGGGAGAAGAAGCGCCTTTAAAAAGGTGCTGGTTTTCCCAGCTTCTTTTTTAAAAACTGCGGAACAGCGCAGCTCCATCTAAAGGCTGCAGTGCAGCTGTGCAGTTAAAGGGCCGCTGTATCTTTAAAGCGCCCATTTAAAGACAGCGATGCAGGTGTGGATCATAATGGATCGTGAGTTGGGAGCATGCGTGGTGTGGAGTTCACTTCTAATTAAAATGCTCAATGTCCTGCAGGTGTAAAAGCTGGGGTTTAACTGCACAGTTTTTTAAAGCTCCCAAACCCTAGCTCCAGCCCTAATCTGAACCCTAAACATGCGCAGTAGGGATTCTAGGATGCTGTAACTGTTATTCTACTGCGCATAACATGTCAATTCATTCACAAAATAAAGGGGTTCATTCATGATGCACCAGTGCAACTGCACAGTTTAAAAAAGCAGAGAAACCGTAATGATAATTTGACAGATCCTTATAACTGTACAATTTTCTGCATTGTGTACCTGCGCAGCTGCGCAGTTCGCAGCCGGCAGCCGGCAAACCTGCACAGCTGCGCAGTTCGCAGCCGGCAAGGAAAAAAAATATTAAAGGTTCAGCACAGTTAAAAGACGCATTCATTGCCCCTGGTGCAGCTGCTCTGCCTGTGTTTGTAGCGTTCTGACCAATGTAGTTGCTGAGCCACAGAAAAGACTTCAGATAAGTCGTTCCCACACCCCTCAGTCTAGCTGCCCTGTACCTTTTAAATGCACACCTGGTGCTTGCAGTGTAGCTGCTAAGCATTAAGGAAAAGGCAACTTCATGTCACACTTTCCTTCCAATCTAGAAAGCCCCTATATTTAGAGAAGGCACAGTTAAGTCAAAGTGATTCCTGAGGTAAAAGTCTATGGTAACGTAAAGAATCACTGGTTTGACTTTGAGATTCAAGTGAGAACTTTATACTTAGTGATTCCTGAGGTAAATGCTGTTGGTAATGTAGGGGATCATTGGGGTTAAACAGACAGGCAAAAAGAGGTGCTTTCAGGCTGGCTTGAAAGTGTGGCATTTAGATGACACATGCCTTGAAGCCAGCAGCAAAGTACCCTCTAGGCACTTTATGCAGAGAAGAACTGTTTCAAAAAGAAGCAGCTTTTTCCTGCTTCTTCCTGGCTTGAAGCCATGTCATGTGGTCATGACATGAGCACTCCAGCTGCCTTGGGAGCCTGCGGTGCAGTTGGTGGGGTTGCAATGTGGCTTTTAAAAAGGCAGCTTCAAGCCACTTTTTCCTGCCCATCTGTTTCATCTGTTTTTAAGATCCAACTGAATTTTTGATACTCAGTTGAGGCAAGGTAAAATAAGAGTATTTCCTGAGGTAAAAGTTTTTGGTATTTGTAAGGACATACTGTCAACATACCTCCAAAGACAGTAAAAAACAACAACAGTGTTTGAAATGGTTGAGGAAGAGGAAGTTAGAGAAGAAATGGTGGCTAGTGTTGACACAGGTATTTCTTAACCTACAAAAAGTTTAGAGATTTGGAAATAAAAGAAAGAATAGAAATGGCCAGGATG
Source organism: Urosaurus nigricauda (assembly GCA_034509955.1). Lineage (NCBI taxonomy): Eukaryota > Metazoa > Chordata > Lepidosauria > Squamata > Phrynosomatidae > Urosaurus > Urosaurus nigricauda. Next base: position 135,272,360 of record JAOEGL010000002.1, read on the forward strand.
GAAAATGATAGGATTTTAAAAGAAAAGGCACAGGAAAATGAGAGAATTTTAAAAGAAATGGAAATGGAAATGGCTAGAATCAAGAGTGCTCATGACATAGGAGTAGAAATGAAGACATGAGAGTTATTAAACAGTTTAGCCTCTAGTCTTGCTCATATTGTGAAATATAACATTAATTACTTCCTTCCCTAAATTCCCTAAATGTATCATGGGAGATAACCTTGACTTATATATAGCTAACTTTGAGCAAGATTGTGATGATATGGAGTTAAAAGATAAGGAGCCTGATTTGATTAGGCTTGATTTGTGGTGAAAAATAAGGGAATCACCACATAATATTTTGGAGGCAGCGGTGGGATTAAAAGTCTCATAAGGCTGCCACAATTGAAAATAGGTTGTGGGTGGACTGAGATTCAGTGAGTTCACCACAAGTGAAAGCCTTCTTGTCTTGTTGTCTGCTTTCCTCCATTGCTGAAGGTTGCTCCAGAAAGGCTGCTGAATACTGTTCACGGATCCCCCCATCACCTCCTCCCCATCTCAGACATTGATAGACAGTGGTCAGCATCAGATCTCACTGGGAGGAAGCGGTCAATATAGGGAAATACTAAAGTACCTCAGGAATCACTGTCTTGGGACAGAGCCAGTGCTGAATGTGGTACTAGTGTGTGGCTACTTTGTGGATTTAACATTCCCAGTTTTCCTCCTACTTCCTTCACTCTACCCTAAACGATTGGAGCTTGCAGTACAGTTTCCTTTTTGGTTGTGAAGTGCATGTGGATTGTACCATTGTAAGCAAAAATCAATAATAATTAATAATAATACGTTTTATTTCTAGCCTGCCCCTCTGAACGAGCAATCGGGGAGGGGTACAAAAGAGAATAACAATTAACATAGCAAAAATACATGGCAGTTATAGCAACAACAAAAATACATAATAATTATAACAAAAAATAAAATTAACAAAGCAAAATACATAACAATTAACATATCAAAACAAGCAAAAAGAAAATCTCCATTTTCAACCCCCATCCCAATCCTAAAACAATTTGAACTACCGTATATACTCAACTATAAGTCGAAAAATTTATGCCTCCAGAGGGACTTCAAAATCCCAGGGTAGACTTATTGACGGGTCAATAGAATTTCCATGGCTGCAGTCGCCAAAAGCTGGGAGAAAAATAGAGAATCCAAGCCCCTCTTTCCAAGGCTGGGATCCGGAGGAAAAACAAAAAAGAAAACGGGGCTTGGTCTTTTTCTCCCTTTCCCTCCCGCGCTCCCAGCCTTGGAAAAGGGAATGTGTGAGAGTGTGTGTGTGTGTGTGTGTGTGTGTGAGAGAGAGAGAGAGAGAGAGAGACCAAGCCTCCTTTCCCAAGCCTGGGATCGGCAGGGAAAAAAGGGAGGGGGGGAGAGAGAGAAAAAACAAGCCCCTTTTCCTTCTTCCTTTTCCTCTGAATCCCAGACTTGGAAAAGGGGGCGGCTTGGGGTCTTTCTCTTTCTCCTTTTTCCAAGCCTGGGATCCGGAGGAAAAAGAAAGAGATAGAGCCCAACCCCTCCCCCTTTCTTTCTTTCTTTCTTTCTTTCTCCCTTTCCTTTCCCGATGCCAGCCTTTCTCCCTTGGTCATCTGCCTCTACCTTGGATGTTGCAGGGATCTGGACTCTGGATGGAGCCCAAGGGGAGGTAGGTAGAAGGGCTCAGCATTGACCAAGAAGAGCCCAAGCCCAGGGAAACAAAGCTGGCAGCAAAGGCCCTCCTCCTGTGTTAGCAAGCCCTTAGCCCTCCTACATCTCCCTGTACTTCAAACTGTGAGCCTGGAAAAATTCCTTTTCAAATTACAATTCCCAGAATTCCTAGCTTGTTGTTGTTGTGTGCCTTGAAGACATTTCTGACTTATAGTGACCCTAAGGCAAACTTACAATGTTTTTTTTTTTTTTTTGCAAGTTTCTTGGGGGGGATCTCATTGCCACCCTCTGAGGCTGAGACAGTGTGACTTGCCCAAGGTCACCCAGTGGGTTTACATGACCGAGCCAAGCTTCAAACCCTGGTCTCAAGAGTCACAGTCCAACATTCACACCACTACATCACACTGACTCTGGAGAGCAAGGTTCAAATCCCAGCTCAGCCATGTAAACTTGGGCAAGTCACACTCTCTCAGCCTTAGTGGAGGGCAATGGCAACCCCCCCTCTGAAGAAAATTACCAAGAAAAGCCCACGATAGGTTCACCTTAGAAAGGATTTGAAGGGACACAACACACACGGTTGGAGGAGAACCACTGGGAACTGTAGAGCCAAAAAAGGAAACTTTTCCAAGCTCTGGGAATGGGGCATGCATCTACTAAGCAGCAGACAAGCCACTCCAATCCCTTGCCCCACAGTAACACTGCTGCAGATCTTTTTTTCCTCAGGCCACTGGGGCAGGAGAGAGGGAGGAAGAGCTCAGTGGTTCACAAACTTTGGTCCTCCAGATGCTTTGGACTTCAACTTCCAGAAATTCCTAGTTATTGGTCAGGCTGGCTACAACTACTCAGAGTTAAAGTCCAAAACAGCTGGTGGGCCAAAGTTTGGGAATCATTCGACATCCAAATAGCAGCAAAGGCTCTCCTCCTGCATAAGTAACTTAGCAAGCCTCCCTACATCTCTACATTCCCCCCCCCCCCCGGCTTTTGGCAATCATAGCATTGAAAACCCTACTGACCCTTCTATATATACCCCCAGGATTTTGAAGTTCATTTGGAGGCATAAATTCCATTCTTTATCAAACTATTCATATCAGTTCAGTGTAAAGACAATTCTTATGTTAAACAGGGTGTTATGATGTTGTTTTGCAATGAATCTTTTTTTTTTTTTTTTTAATGTGAGGTTGGTTCTTTACTACATGATCAAACCTGCACTCAAAAGAGTTGTAAAATATAAAATTTATGGAAAGTTATAAAGTTCCAGAAATTAATCACTGCTAGTTCTCTGGCACTGTTTTCCTTTGCTTCATCCTTTAGATCCTTTGTTACATGCCCCTAAGTTTTACCCTCGACTTATCTAAGGGTCATATCAAAATCCATAATTTTGGCCCCAAAACCTGCCCTCGACTTATACATGAGGTCGACTTATACATGAGTATATACGGTATACACAATCTAAAAAGAAAAGAAAAGGAAAAAAGGGTGGGGGGAGACAAGACTCCTCCTTAAGTCCAGCAGCCAAGGCATGGGAGTAGCCCAGGTGGAGGTAGGGCAAAGAAACACTCTCTCAGCCAAGTCTTCTTCACTGGCAGATGTTGGGGAGGAGAGAAAAGGCCCATTCCTCCTCCTTAAGTACAGATGTCTTCTCCTTCAGCTCTGCAGCCTCTGCTTAGGTACACAGTTCCTTTCTCTTTTAATTCTTGATTTCATTTCACCCTTTTTCTCTCCTTTGTCCCAATAATTGCCTGGTAAATGTCTTTCCTTCAAGCTCATGCTTACACACATCTTCTCCCTTAGTCCCCAGCCCCTCCATTTGGTTATTTCTTTTCCTCTTTCTCCTTCTCCCCTGTCTCAGCCTGAACTGCCACAAGAGACATGAAAATTCACTGTGCTGTGGAGCAAGGGAAGTGGTGCGTTGGCTGGAGCTCTTTTCACTTGATGGCTCCATCCCAGTTGGTGATGCTGGGGAGGGATGGGTGGAAAGACCTCTCAGTGAGTTCCCTCATCTCCCACCCAAGTAAGGTCTGTAACTTCTTCATTCTCAAAAGACCTGCTATTCAAGGCAAAAATTAAAATAAAAATAAAAATTGTGGCCTAGAAAAAAGTAAAAAGAGATTGATAGAGGGCTCATACAAATTGTCATTTTTAAAGCGAAATGACATGACTAATCTCACACATTCCGGGTTTGTTATTCACACCATGGAAGCACATCAGATGTCATACTGAAGATGGAGCAAGATGTTATGATGGGGAGGATATCTTTTGCAGGTGGTCTCCTCCTCCTCCATGAGGCAATAGGGAGATTTTCAAAGTTCAGGAAATTTAAAGTCCATTTGCATCTCAACATGGACCTCTCTTTTGCAGTCCAATATGTCTCCATTCTAGTGAGATCACAGGTCTATTTATAGGCAGATGTCAGAACAGTCAGTCAGCTCTTGGGTCATCAATGAGTCAGGTTTGAAGTAAAAGAAACAGCACTTTATTGAAGACTCCAAAGACAGAATTTGTGTGACTTATTCAGCTTCTAAGCTGAGATGCTGCCCATCTCCAGCAATTACAATACATAAAATCCCCAGCAACTCCACTCCCAACATTTCTCCCCTTCTCTTCCCATCTACAAAATCCCCCTTGCCCCCCCTACATTCCACTGTACTGACACTTAGGGCCTCTTGCAATTAATAACAAAGTATCAGTATCTGCCCTCCCCCTAAGCCTATCCAGTCTACAGCTAAACTAAATATTCTCAGCTGACAACTGTTATATCTCCTAACCGATTATCCCCAACCTTTGTAATATCTATTTACTTCTGATAGAATCCAAGGATTCTTATAACACAGAACAATGGATTTCTCAAGAAGTCTCCATGTTTTTGCATCAGGAACATTTTGGTGATGTAGTGGTAAAACATGCAAATTCAGTCCAAATTTAAGAAGAAGAAAAAAGTTTTATCTTGGTTGAAGTCCCAGTCCACAGGCTACTCTTCATGGTTTCCCTGTTACAGTTACAATGTGGTATCTCACAATACAGAAAACATTCAGGGGTAGCTGTGTTAGCCATTTAACAAATACAAACAAAAATCCATCAGTGATACCTTTTATTGGCTTCAACTGGTTCAATATGAGAGCTTGAGAGGATTTGAGGGCTTGACAGATCATAGAATCACAGATTTGGAAGAAACCTCAAGGGCCATGCAGTCTAACCCCTTTTGGCCATGCAGGAAGACACAATCAAAGCACCCCAACAGAAAAAACCTCCAAAGAAGGACACTCAAACATCCTCCAAGGGAGCAGCATCTTCCACTGTCAATCAGCTCTTACTGCCAGGAAGTTCTTCCTAATCTTGAGGTGGAATCTCTTTTTTCTGTAGATTGAATCCATTGTTCTGAGTCCTATTCTCTGGAACTGCAGAGATCAAACTTGCTCCATCTTCAGTATAACATCTTTTCAAATATTTAAACTGCGCTATCATGTCACCACTCAACCACCTATTCTACAGGCTAAATACCCCAGCAGCTCCCTAAGCTGTTTCTCAAAAGGCATGGTTTCCAGACCCTTCACTATTTTGGTCTACCTCTTCTGGACATGCTCCAGCTTCTCAACATCCTTTAGAATTGCGATGCCCAAAACTGGACACAGTATTATTCCAGGTGAGGCCTGACCAAAGCAGAAAAAAGTGTTACTATTACCTCGATCTAGACACTGTACTTCTATTGATACAGCCTAGATAATAGCAGAGCTACATTTAAAAAGAGCAGAAAACAGTGAAAACCAAAATGAATTTGCTGCTGTGTTTCCACAGGAGGTGAGGTGGGGCAGAGTGGTATTGCCATAATAACCATGACAGCCAATGGAGAAGGTTTTTATTTCTGCTACTGCTGACCTAAATTTAATACATATTTTCCTGAAAACTATACTAAGGACCACAACATTGATTGTTCTTGTATATATGGAGAATGTAACTGAATAGAATTATGGAACTAATACTGATATCTGGAAGTCAGAATAAATATCAATTATTTAATGTACTGTAGTATCTGTCTGGGAAGAAAATGGATCTGATCTTGGTTTAGGAGAGGTTTTTTGTTTTTTTTTTGGATGGTCCATTTCATAATTTCCAACATTCTTCATTCATAGAATCATAGAATCACAGAGTTGGAAGAGACCACAAGGGCCATCCAGTCCAACTTCCTGCCATGCAGGAACTCTCCATCAAAGCATCCCCAACAGATGGCCATCCAGCCTCTGCATTCTGATGCAATGTGCAATATTTCAGATATCCCTCAAGAAATCCTTGGGGGTCTATGGTTTATACCCCTGAACTATTGTCATGCAACTACAGTGGTCCCCTGGGTTACGAAATTAATTCGTTCCAGCACCTTTTTCGTAACCCGAAAATTTCGTAACCCGGGGCCTATTTCCCATAGGAAATAGGTAATCCGTTCTGAGGCCTGGCCGCCGGCGGAGGGGAAGTGAAATCCCTTCCCCTCCGAAGCCTGGCCGAAGCCTGGCCTGGCGGAGGCCTCCTGGCTGGGGAAGGGAAGCGCGATCCGGCGGATCAGGTCTCCTTTCCTCAGCCTCGGAGGCCTCCTGGCCGTCCCTTTTCCTCCAAAGCCTAGCCTCGGAGAGAAAGGGACGAAAGGCCGTTTCGTCCCTTTTCCTCCGTGGCCTAGCCTCGGAGAAAAAGGGACACCCTTTCGTCCCTTTTCCTCCGTGGCCTAGCCTCGGAGAAAAAGGGACACCCTTTCGCCCTTTTCCTCCGAAGCCTAGCCTCGGAGAAAAAGGGACGAAAGGCCGTTTCGTCCCTTTTCCTCCGTGGCCTAGCCTCGGAGAGAAAGGGACGAAAGGCCGTTTCGTCCCTTTTCCTCCGTGGCCTAGCCTCGGAGAAAAAGGGACGCCGTTTCGTCCCTTTTCCTCCGAGGCCTAGCCTCGGAGAAAAAGGGACACCCTTTCGCCCTTTTCCTCCGAGGCCTAGCCTCGGAGAGAAAGGGACGAAAGGCCGTTTCGCCCTTTTCCTCCGTGACCTAGCCTTGGAGAAAAAGGGACACCCTTTCGCCCTTTTCCTCCGAGGCCTAGCCTCGGAGAGAAAGGGACGAAAGGCCGTTTCGTCCCTTTTCCTCCGAGGCCTAGCCTCGGAGAAAAAGGGACGCCGTTTCGTCCCTTTTCCTCCGAGGCCTAGCCTCGGAGAAAAAGGGACACCCTTTCGCCCTTTTCCTCCGAGGCCTAGCCTCGGAGAGAAAGGGACGAAAGGCCGTTTCGTCCCTTTTCCTCCGAATCCTAGCCTCGGAGAGAAAGGGACGAAAGGCCGTTTCGTCCCTTTTCCTCCGTGGCCTAGCCTCGGAGAAAAAGAGACAGCCTTTCGTCCCTTTTCCTCCGAAGCCTGGCCTCGGAGGAAAAGGGACGTCCCTTTTTTTCGGATCCCGGGGGATCCTTCGGATCCCCGGGGATACTGTAGCGGTCCCGCCGGTTCGGATCCCGGGGTTTTCTTAACCCGGGGGATTCGTATCCCGGGGGACCACTGTAATGCAAAAATTAGCTTGGTGGTCTTAAGCATGGGGCTTATTTTGTTTGTTTGGTTGTTTTTTTTGAGCTAGAAGGCTGAATAAAATGAAAGAAATTAATGGTTATTATTTAATATCAAAACACAGCAACTCTCTTAGGTAAATGTCTATGTTTTTGTGCACCGTGTGCCTTTCTTTTCTACACGAGTACATATGGCCTCAATAAATGTGGAGAGAAAGCGCTCTTATTTTCTAGATCCCCAGTGCTCAGGTCTCTGTTTGTGTATTGGGAGAGTTAATAAGAAGAGACTGCTATTCTTTCCCTCCATTCCCCAATCCCATCTGTTCAAACAAAAGGCTGAAAGGGAGAGAGAGCTGAGACCCTGCTGGTCAAGAGGGGAAGGATAATCACATACATCCTTGGGCTACATTTCAGCACATGCATCCCTTTCATGCTGTGCTCAGGCTTTTATTCAGACAAAAGAAAGAACAACCTCTATATAAGCCAAATTACAAAAATTAAAAGTAGAACTATGCATCAGTCCTGAGCAGTACTTTCTTCCTCCTCTTCCCCACATAAAGCTGTGGAGGGGAGACAGAGACATACAGAGAGAAATAGCAATCACATCATATAGGCCTTATATTATGTTACAGTGCATACATGTGTATAAATACAACCTCAAAATGCATTATATGTAAATCCAGTAGAGATCAATCTAGCTAAAACTATTTAAATGCAAATTATCTCATCTGGTTTGTTGATTATTGTTGCTATAGCATCTCTATGCCTAGTAGTTTCGGGGGGGGGGGAATCATGTCAAAAAGACACATTTCTACCCATTGGGAGCTTAAAATCTACAGGCATTTCCAAACAGAGGGCTTCTCACATTTGTAATCAGAAAGTGGAGAGGAGAGGTTCTTCTGTCATTTTCTCCTTAACAGATTCTCCACTGTCACACAATAGAGAAGAAGCAGTGAAAAATAAGAGGTGGAGGATTATGCACAGATGATGGTGACTGAGAAGGTTCCCATAAAATTCAGCAGATGAAGCAGGGCAATGGCGTGGGAACAGCCTTGTCTGGAACTGCTGTCTAGGTCCACAGCAGGAGAGATGGTGAAAGGAGGGAAGGCGAGAAAGAGGGTAGCCAAACTCACTTTGCAATGAGGCTGGGGTTCCCTGGTTGACCTGGCTTCTCATTTCAGGGTGACCAGATGTCTTAACCTCAAAGGAAGACAAGGCACTGAAAAATGTAGGACATTCAAGAAAAATGGAAGACATGACCATGGAAAAGCTCAAAACACTCATATAAATGTAAATTCATGCTTCATGAAATTCCTCCTGGACAGAAGATAGAAATGTAGGGCATGTCTTGGAAGATGTCTGGTCACCCCTGCCCAATTTCCTCTTTGCAGAGGGGTGCTGGTATTCCCTTCTCAGGAAGCTCCTAGCTGTCCCTTGTTTAAAAGGTAGCTGGCTAAGGAGGTGCTGGTTTAGCTTTATATCCTGCAGAGAAGTGACCAGTGGGAGTCCCACAGGGTTCTGTTCTGGTCACAGTGCTATTCAATATCTTCATTAATGACTTGGATGACAGTATTGAGGGCCTAGTTATCAAATTTGCAGACGACACCAAATTAGGAGGAGTAGCTAATACCCCAGATGACAGGATCAAAATTCAAAATGAATAGACTAGAAAGCTGGGCCAAAGCTAACAAAATGAATAGACTAGAAAGCTGGGCCAAAGCTAACAAAATGAAATTCAAAAAGTGTAAGGTTCTGCACAAGGAGGAAAAATGAAATGCACAGATGGGAGACACCTGGCTGAATGAGACCACATGTAAAAGGGATCTAGGAGACCAAGTAGACCACAATTTGAACATGAGTCAACAATGCGATGCAGCAGCTAAAAAGGTCAATGCAATTTTGGGTTGCATCAATAGAAGTATAGTGTCTAGATCAAGGGAAGTAATAGTGCCACTCTATTCTGCTTTGGTCAGGCCCCACCTAGAATACTGTGTCCAGTTCTGGGCACCACAATTCAAAAAGGATGTGGAGAAACTGGAGCAGGTCCAAAGGAGGGCGACTAAAATGGTGAAGGGTCTGGAAACCATGCCCTATGAAGAACGACTTAGGGAGCTGGGGATGTTTAGCCTGGAGAAGAGAAGGTTCAGAGGAGATATGATAGCCCTGTTTAAATACTTGAAGGGATGTCACATTGAGGAGGGAGCAAACTTGTTTTCTGCTGCTCCAGAAAACAGGACCTGGAACAATGGATGCAAGCTCCAGGAAAAGAGATTCCACCTCAACGTTAGGAAGAACTTTCCTGACAGTAAGGGCTGTTCAACAGTGGAACACAGTCCCTCGGAGGATGGTGGAGTCTCCTTCCTTGGAGGTCTTTAGAATCATAGAATCAAAGAGTTGGAAGAGACCACAAGGGCCATCCAGTCCAACCCCCTGCCATGCAGAGGCTGGATGGCCATCTGTCGGGTATGCTTTGATTGGGAGTTCCTGCATAGCAAGGAGTTGGACTGGATGGCCCTTGTGGTCTCTTCCAACTCTTGATTCTATGATTATATAGAGGGCTTTTCTTGGCAGACCTTGGCAAGGAAGTCCCCTGCCTATCTGGTTTGAGCATAAAATCACCAACCTGTTGCACCCTAGGATTGTGACGCCAGTCTTCTTCCCACCCTCTCTTGCTCAGCTCTGGAATGGCACTTTGTTTATTGCAACAGTAGGCGAACAATATTTTTGTACGGTGGACCCTTGGTATCCACTGGGGTCTGGTTCCAGGGCACCCCGTGGATACCAAAATCCATGGATGCTCAAGTCGCATTAAATACAAGGGTATAATGAAATTGTGCCCCTTATATTGAATGGCAAAATCAACTTTGCTCCATGTCACTGAATTGGTTCCAAAAGGTCTGTAGTTCCCACTGTGAAAGCAGATCTTTTCAATACTCCCTTGTAATCATTTCTTTTTTGGCATGACTATCATTCCCACGAATTTGTGCCACTTCAAATTGCATGTCAATCATCTACGCGTCATCAATGATGCCAGGAAGGAGGGGGAATGGGGAACGGAGGGCTGAGAGAACCACTAGTTTAAATGGCTGATCTGGGATTCAAACACTAGTCTCCAGAGTCCCAGCCCAACATTCAAACCACTGCACCAATCTGCCTTGGAAGGATCACTCCCTCTTTTTCAAACCAGCAGCCTGGGCTCTACTCAAAAGTAAAGGCTGGGAAGACAAGGGAGGGACTGCTCTCTCTGTCCCCCCACCCCAGCAGCCCGGATACTTTGACTGGAGTTCCTGCATGGCAGGGGGGGTTGGACTTGATGGCCCTTGTGGTCTCTTCCAGCTCTATGATTCTATGATTCTATGATTTCCATTTGAGCAGCCCAGCTTGGGAACTACATGACAGAATATGCGATCCATTGGTTTTGTAGCTACTTGCCTCGCTGAGCTGCAGTTGGCCCGATCACCTAGTGCACTGCCTGAGTAATTGCAAGTAGTTGCAAATACAATGGATCACATATTCTGTCATTTTTTTAATAAAAAGAAAATATATGATCATGTGCTCATAGGTCATACTACAAGCACAAAGGCAGTGCTGGGGGGTGGGGGTGGGGGTGGGGGTGGGGGTGGGGAGACAGAATGGCTGATTTCCCAAAACTGAGGAGAAACACCCCTCTGCCAATCCCCTCTGCCATTAATTGCTCCCCTCCAGAATGATATCACTCATTCCCACTTATTGAATATGCTTCAGAATAAATTCTTATCAAAAGAACTGGCAAAGAACTAGTGTCAGAAAAGAGCAGATTTTTTGAATTTGCCTCACTTCATCACAATTGAAGCCAATCTCAGTAGGATTGAAACTGATTTCAGGAGGAAATGGGGCACATATAACCCCAATCAGCAATTCACTTTAACTCATAATGGGAATGAGAGCTATATATAATTAAAATATTTTCAAGCCATGGATGATTGAATCTGTGGATAAGGAATTCATGGATGTGGAGGGCTGACTATATTATCGTTTTGTCACAACTGTTTGGGCAGTTTTGGTGGTTTAACACAGTTCAGGAGTTAGCCAAGGGGAAGTGATGGGATCTTCTTCACTCTCAGGTGGAAGGAGAAGCTTGCAATGGATTTCATCTGGCCTGAAAGGCCAGTGTCGGAGTAGAGTTGGGGTGTCATGTCCAGATGATGCACGTCCCAACTCTGCCCCCAGGACACCATGATGCTACTCCACATGGGCACGCAGCATCATGGTGCTCCTCCAGCGCTGCATCCATACAACGGAGTGTCATATCGCCACTCCGCCACAACTATGGCACCCTTTCCAGGGCACAAAAAGGAGCCGCTTTTTTGGCTCCTTTTTGCACCCTGGAAAGGCCATATCAGGGTCGCAGAATACAGTTGCTGCGGCCCCAATCTGGCTAGGGAAGGCACGGCATCCCACTGCCACTTAGGGGGTGCCAACAATTTCAACACACACATTAGGGTCACCATAGGTTGGAAACAATTTGAAGACACACAGCAGCAACAATTGAGGACACTAAATTAGAGAGAGGAATGGTTGTGTGAGTTCATTCATGAGCACTTGGACCACTCATAGGGGCAGTACAGACCACCCAAAAGGGGCGTTCTGGTGCCACACTTTTTTGCAGTGCAACTTCACTGGAGCAGCTAGACGCTGCAGTGAAGATGCACAGCAAAAAAGGAGTGGTGTTTCCCTGCTCCTTTTTTGTGCCTCAGTTGCGGCACTATTAAGGTAAAAGGTGCCATTGGGCGCCTTTCCGCCGCCACAACTGCGCAGCTGCATCTAGCAGCTGCATGGTTGCGGTGGCGCCATTAGGTACGCCATCTAAATGGCTTTATGAAATGGCACCTGCGCCATTACGTAGTAGGGTTCAGGAGTGTACAAATGCTGCATGCTCCCGAATTCTAATGGCGCCACAACAGTGCCTCTTACTGCCTGTCTGTTTCAGGCCGTAGCTACAGGTAAGAAATGTGCTAAATCACGCAATTGCAAAGAAGATTTTCACACTATGTCTTGTTCATTCAGGAGTTTTCCTGTGAGTAATCTGCAATACACCAGCAACAAACCATTCATGGGGAACTCCTGAAGCAGGAATAAAGCACGATTGCGATAGTGTGAAAGTTAATTGCACTCCATTATCAGTATTGCGCAAGCAACTAGGGATACCCAGAATTCACTGTGGTGCTTGCAATAGGTTCTCATTACCAGAATTGGTTTTGCAATGGGATTTCAGTCTTTTTTCAGTCTAGGGGCACAATTTAATTAACACTGGTTTAAAACTATGTGCTAAAGTAATACATATTATCTCACTGTCTTTATTCTGTGCAGCCAGGAACAGGATTTATGGACTTGTACAGTTGCACCGAAATGGCACATGAGCAAAACAGTCAATGATATACTAACAATCCATTTTTGGATGTGTGTGAAACGCCATTACGCCAAACCATCAAGCACTATAGTGTTAGTGTTGCTTTTTACTTTCATTGCTGTGATTATTGTTCAATTGGTCATTGTGTGATAGCTGCTTATGTCCGTATGCTGCATTTAGCCTGGTTCACATATCACATCTGTAGTACTGAATGAACACTGGGGGGAATGGGGGGCTAAGAATATATGGCTGCTCTGCACACATCCTGTAGAGAAACACCTGCCAAAAAAGGCAGCAGAATTCTGCCATAGCTGTTGTTGAGTGACTTCTGATTGGAGAATCTTTTTGCCATCTCATAAGTCAAAATAATTATACCAGACATCCATACTGACAGTATTTGGTGATGAGACTAGTAAACTTACTTTCATTCCTTCACAACACACAAACAGTCTGACTGCTCATGTGGAGTCCACACAAACTGCCAGGGCAAGTCAGATATCTGAAAGAATGTGATGCATGCTCCCTGTCTGTGAAAAAAGAAAAGAAAAGAAAAGAAAGAAAGAAAGAAAGAAAGAAAGGGAAAAAAGAAAGAAAGAATGAAAAAATTTAAAAATGTGCACTTCAGCGATGAAGCAGCAGGAGGACAAACACAACATTGTGTGGTAAATACTGGCCAAATATGCTTTTATCATTTAGACCATGGACAAAGGATTTGGAATTGCTCCAACTAAACAGTCACTTCCTACATCTTCCTGAGGATAACAGTGGTGAAGAGGCATAAATAGGAGACCAGCAGCAAAAGACATTGCAAGCCAAGGAAGGAGTCAATCTAACCACCAACTACAGCAAAAATAAAAGAAAGGTGTGGTGGTAGGGGCTTCATCGTTCAGTTGTATAAAAGGAACTGTCTGCCAGCTGTACAAGATGAACTGGAAAGTGTGCTGTTTTCCTGGGACACATATCCAGGATGTCACTGACAATTTGCTGAAGATCATCAAGAGAGCAGAGCAATACTCTTTCTTCTCATTCATGTGGGTGCCAATAACACCGCAGAAAACACCTTTGAGTGGATCACCTTGGACTGTGTATCACCTGAGCAGGAAAGTGAAGAGCTGAGAAGCATAGGTGGTATTCTTAAAAATTCTATCACACAGGGACAGAAAGATCCTGGAGGTGTCGATGGGAGAGGTTTGGTTTCTAGGACCATCATCTTCAGTCCTTAATGAAGGCTACTGAAAGAATATCACTGGCAAAAGCACAGTGAATCTGATCAAGAGATTTTAAATTAAATCCTTGGGGGTTGGAGATGATAGCTTAAACATCTGTCCAAAAGCAAGCTCTAAATACAAGGATGTGAATTCTAGATGAAATGCTGAGGGAGAAAATGGGACTCACTATAAAACTGAAAACAGAATAAAAGATGAGAATAAACAATACATTTAATTTCTACACATCAATTCATACAGCTTGGAAAACAAACAAGCACAGGAAGGAAATATAATTTCATAGGTATAACAGAGACTTGGTGGGATGACTTCCATGACTGCAATATAACAATTGAAGGATATAACCTGTTCAAAAGAATACATGAGGAAAAAGAAGGGGGAAGACAAATTCACATGTACGTAATCCACACAAGTGATCAAACTAGACCAGTGGAGAGTATTTGGGTAAAAATAAAAGGAGAAAGAAATAAAAACACGGTGGTAGGAGTTTACTACAGGCCACTAAACCAAGACAAGGTGGTAGTTGATGCTTTTCTGAAACAAATCTCAGAAATCCCCAAGAAGTAAAAATTGAGTTATGGGAGTCTTCAATTTTTTATATATATATCTGCTGAGAACGAGTTCTGCTAAACATAGGTTCTTCAACAAATTCCTGATGTGCTTTGCAGGTAATTTCCTCTTTCACTGGATACAAGCCAGCTGGTACTTCTGAGGGAGTAACCATGCAACCCTAGAATTCATAATTGTGAGACAGACCAAACAAGGATATAGTCAAACATGAACCTTGCAGCTCAGGAAAGCTCAAGGAAATAGTGGCCAGAATCCCACAGCTAGAGACACTGAAGGAAAATGACACCCAACATGGGTGGGAATTCATGAAGAAGGAAGTGCTAAAAGCACAATGACAAACAATCCATGGAAGAATAAAAATAGGAAACATCTATTATTATAAATGTTAAATAGCATCGGGGACAGGATGGCACCCTGAGGGACGCCACAATTAAGCTCAATTTTGGAAGAGCAACTGTCCCCGAGCCTCACCCTTTGGGATCTGCTGGAGAGGAAGGACCAGAACCACCGAAGAGCAGTGCCCCCCATCCCTACCTCCCTCAGCCGATCCAAAAGGATAGAGTGATCTATAGTGTCAAAAGCCGCTGAGAGATCCAAGAGCACCAACAGGGTCACACTACCCCTGTCAATGTTCAAGCGGAGGTCATCAGCCAGTGCGACCATGGCAGTCTCAACTCCATGTCCTGCCCTGAAGCTGGTTTGAAATGGATTGAGATAATCGGTTTCATGCAAGACAGCTTGGAGTTGGGAGGCGACTGCTCTCTCGATCACCTTGCTCAGAAATGGGAGCAAGGACACTGGTCTGTAGTTGTTCCTGTCCAGGGGATCAAGGGAAGGTTTCTTCAGGAGAGGCTTGACAGCCGCCTCCTTCAGACACGATGGGACCGTGACCTCCCTGAGGAATGCATTGATCACATCCCGAAGGAATGTTCTCAATGAATCCCCTCCCTGGACGACCATGGATCGAGGGAGCATGTCGTCTTCCGAGTACTGCCAAGGAGCTTGTCCACGTCATCGGTACTCACTGATTGAAACTCATCCAGTGAACTGACAGCAACAGAGTTGCTGGACACCTTGCCAATGGATTCTGACAAAACATTGGTGTCCAAGTCGTCTCTTATCCGAGAGATTTTATCTGCAAAGTAGGTGTTAAACGCGTCACAGCAGGCCGTCATCGGGTCAAGTAGGGGGTTCGGCGCAGGAGGAACCTGCGTCAGTTTGCCCACAACCCTGAACAGCTCTGCTGAATGGGGACTCTGCAGACGCAATGCGTGCAGAGCAGAAGAGTCTCCGCGCTGCACTCAAAGCCTCACGATAGGCGCGAAGATGCTGCCTATGGCGAGTTCTGTCAGACATGAGGCGAGTTTTCCACCACTTGCGCTCTAGTCATCGTCCAACCCGCTTCATCTCTCTGAGTTCGTCTGTGAACCAGGGTTTACGATTGGGAGCTGGCTGGAGAGGACGCTCGGGGGCGATCGCGTCGATAGCCTTGGGAAGATCGGTGTTCCAAGTATCCACCAAGGTTTCAACTGGATCACCGGCTTTACCAACCATTAATCCCTCTAAGGCCTTCTGGAAACCAATTGGATCCATTAGCCTTCGAGGGCGGACCATTCTAATGGGTCCACCACCCCCGGGGGGACGGAAAGTGGCTTTCAGTTCCATCTTGATCAGGAAGTGATCCATCCATGACAGTGCGGAGGTTTTGGTTATCTCCGCCCATGGATACTCCTGTTCCGTACTAAAAATCCTATCGAGTGTGTGACCTGCACAATGGGTGGGCCCGTTGACCAATTGGGATAGGTTCATGGCTATCATGGATTCCATGAACTCCCGAGCTGCTCCAGATAGATCAGAAGGGCTGGTCTCCAGAGGGATGTTGAAGTCACCCAAGACCAAAAGTCTGGGGGACTCCAACAACAACTCAGAGACCAGCTGAGTCAGCTCAGTCAGGGAGTCTGTTAGGCAACGGGGTGGCCGGTAAACCAACAAAATCCCCAAGCTGTCCCTGGTCTTCAGGCTAAGGTACACACACTCGATGTGGACTGTTTTCCGGACAGGTTTCCTGATCAGAGTTAGGTTGGTCTTATGGACTATGGCCACACTGCCCCCCCCCCGCCCACTTTCCCTTATCTGCTCACTGACCGAGTAACCCGCTGGGAGAGCCTGTGCCCATGTAGCAGCACTGGCATCTCCCAGCCAGGTCTCGGTAAAGCATGCCAGGTTGGCTTGTTCATCCACGAGAAGATCGTGGATGATGTGGGTTTTACCTTTGGCTGACCTGACATGGCAAAGGAGGAGATTAAGAGATTGTGGAATGGTTGGTACGCTCTCCACATTATCCTGGGAAACAGAGTGGACTGAAGAGGGGATAGATATCAAGCATCGATCCCTTCTTCTTTTGTAACATGTCTCCACTCTGTTACCGCCGTACCTTCCCTGCCCCCACACTACCTCAATACCCGCCCCCCGGCTATACCCAGCTCCATTATCTGATGATAAAGATAAGTAATCCAGTCAAAGTTCCTATCCCACAGTGCGCAGATGGTGTCAAGCAAATGGGTATTGACTGCTGTCTTATCTAAATGGAACCCTTTGCTGTAGCAATGGTACAAGGACTAAAAAGCAGAGACATATGTTGCTGCTAGAGTTAGTAGTCAATAATTAGTCCTCATGGCCGTCATTGCCATATGCTATCAAGTGGGGGAGGAAGACTTGAGAGAGCCCAATAATAACCTGGTGACTTCTCACGCCGCCTGCGCAGTGCTGTTGCTGAGGGGAGGGTGGCAGAGATGGGGTCTTTATAGGCCCAAGATGGTCCGGCCTACCCACTCCCGCCGCTCCGCGCCGACCAGGGAGGATGCTGGGGCCTTCAGAGGCCTGATGGTGGGGCTTTTCCTTTCTTCTTCCGCTGCTCTCGCGGCCTTAAAGGGCTAGATGTTTTGGCCTCTCTCTCCTCTCTGCTGCAACTGCTGCTGGTGGAGGAGGATGGCTTCTGGACCTCTTAAAAGGCTGGATGTTCTGGCCTATGTTCTGGGGTTTTCATCTATGTTAAAAGCAAGAAAATGATTAAAGAAATCATGGGAAGGGCAGCCATGAAAGAACTGGACAAGATCCTAAAGTATAAAGATATACAAATGAACAATAAATTTAGAATTGTCCAAGCGATTGTATTTCCTATCACCATGTATGGATGTGAGAGCTGGACAGTGAAGGAAGCCAATAGTAAAAAAATCAATTCATTCAAGATGTGGAGAAGAGTGGATACTGTGGATAGACAAAAAAAGAAAGAAATGGGTCCTTCAACAGTTGAAGCCTGTACTCTCACTGTTGTACTTTGGCCACATCACGAGAAGGCATGAATCACTGGAAAAAACAATGGAATTTATCGCATGGGAGGAATTTCTCTCAATTGCGAATGGAGCCAATTTGCAATTACATGAATTCGTTAGTTTAGAGAATTTACGTGAAATCTGATTGAATTCAGAGTGCGTTCAGAATGACTTCCCATTTTCCAAAAATGACCCCCCATTGCCCAAAATTGTGTGAGATAATCTAATACGCAATTGCGTGAAACCCATGATTGCATTCAGAATGATTTCCCATTGCCCGAAATTGCGTGAGATACATTCATTCACAATAATGTGAAACCCCATGATTGCGTTTGGATTGCAATTGCATTATACCCCCAAATTCTATTGTATGATAAACTCCAATGATCCCAGGAAAGGTAGAAGGCAACAGAAAGAGAGGAAGACCTCATGCCAGTTGGAAAAACTCAATCAAGGAGGTTATGGGCCTGAATCTGCAGGACCTAAGCAGAGCAATCCACAAGGGTAGCTAATAACAACATTTTCTATCATTTCCTGGTACAATTTTATACCAACTCCCCAAGGTCTGTTTATCTTAACCCAATGTAAAATTGGAAAGAGCAGGAACAAAACCTGAGACTTGTCAATCAGTCTGAATACACCCAATGTTTCATTTCCACTTACTGAATTTGTTAATAATTTTATCAAAAATGTGCTCTTCCATCAGGGTCACATGTTCATTTATGAAATGATATAATTTCCAGAAAGAATCCAGGGTCATATCTGGAATTTCTCAATGAATGAGAAATGTTTGTATTGCTACTCATTTAAATAATTTTGTAAAATGTGTAAAATAAAACTCTCGAGAAAGCGTTGGATAACCAAGGGGCAACCTATAATGTCTGGGAGGAGGAGGACCATAACACAACACAGCCATTAATTATGATAGCTTTGTTGAAATTTTTGAGGAGATGTCATACTAAAGATGGAGCCATTTTGATTGTTTGTTTTTGCAGCTCCAGAGAATAGGACCCAGATCAATGGATGCAAAGTACAGAAGATTGTATCTCAATATTAGGAAGGAGATCGGGAGTTTATCCCGTGAATATCCTGGGGAAATAATGTAATTATGCATAACAATTTCACACCACATCACACAAAACCCACCATTGAAGTGGACACATAGAATCATAGAATCATAGAGTTGGAACAGACCACAAGGGCCATGTAGTCCAACCCCCTGCCATGCAGGAACTCCCAATCAAAGCGTACCCAACCAAGCAGCCTCTGCTTAAAGTCCTCAAAGGAAGGAGACTTCACCACTGTCCTAGGACCTTATCAGACAGGAGGAATTTCTCTTTATTGCGAATGGAGCCAATTGGAGCCAATTCGAATGTAAACACAATCCCTCGGATAGTGGTGGAGTCTCCTTCTTTGGAGTCTTTAAGCAGAGGCTGGATGGCCATCTGTTGGGGATGCTTTGATGTAGAGTTTCTGCATGGCAGGGGGTGTGACTAGATAACCCTTGTGGTCTCTTCCAACTCTATGATTCTATGATTCTATGAATTCATGTGAATTCGCAAGTTTAGCGAATTCACGTGAATTCCTATTGCATTCAGAATGCGTTCAGAATGACTTCCCATTACCCGAAAATGACCCCTCATTGCCCGAAATTGCGTGAGATACATTCATTCACAATAATGTAAAACCCATGATTGCGTTCGGAATGACTTCCCTTTTGCCCAAAATTGTGTGAAATACTCTAATTCGCAATAACGTGAAACCCCCGATTGCGTTCAGATTGCCATTAGATTATACTTCCAATTTCCGATGTCTGATAAGGTCTCTAGGGAGGGTGGTACACAGTTGAACAGCCTTTACTGTCAGGAAATTCCTCCTAATGTTGAGGTGGAATCTCTTTTCCTGCAGCTTGTATCCGTTGTTCTGGGTCCTGTTCTCTGGACCAGCAGAAAACAAACTTGCTCCCTCCTCAATATGACATCCCTTCAAATATTTAAACAGGGCTATCATATTACCTCTTTACCTTCTCTTCTCCAGGATAAACATTGCCAGCTCCCTAAGGTGTTCCTCATAGGACATGGTTTCCAGACCCTTCACCATTTTAGTTGCCCTCCTTTGGACACACTCCAATTTCTCCACATCTTTTTTTGAATTGTGGTGCACAGAACTGGACACAGTATTCCAGGTGGGGCCTGACCAAAGCAGAATAAAGTGGCACTATTACTTCCCTTGATCTAGAAACTATACAGTGTACCCTTGTTATCCGCTGGGGTTTGGTTTTAGATCCTTCCATGTATAACAAAACCTGTGTATGCGCAAGTCCCATTAAATATAATGGCACAACAAAATGGTGTCCCATATATAAAATGGAAAATCAAGGTTTGCTATTTGGAATTTATACTTTTTGGGAATATTTTCAAGCCGTTTATGCTCAAATCCACTGATAAAAAATCCGTGGATAAGGAGGGCCAACTGTACTTCTATTTATGCAGCCTAAAATTGCATTGGCCTTTTTCGCTGCTGCATTACAATGTTGACTCATGTTCAACTTGTGGTCTACTTGGACTCCTAGATCCCTTTCACATGTAGTCTCTTTCAGGCACGTATCCTCCATCATATATCTGTGCATTTCATTTTTCCGCCCTAAGTGCAGTACCTTACATTTCTCTGTGTTGAATTTCATTTTGTTAGCTTTGGCCCAGCTTTCTAGTCTATTCAGGTCATTTTGAATTTTGATCCTGTCTTCTGGGGTATTAGCTACTCCTCCTAATTTGGTGTCATCTACAAATTTGACAATTATGCCCCCAATAATAATAGTAATAATAATAATAATTTATAGCCCGCCCAATCACATAGAATCCAGGCGGGTTACAACAATAGCAAAAATTCATAGCAAATTAACAGTTGCGGTGAAAAATAACAGTACAAATATATATCAAATACAATACAAAATACATACAAATAGTATAACAAATCAAACTACAAATTTCTTCACCACCACCCCATCCCAATCCTGAAATAAAACAATAATTAAGTAATTTACAGTCTCTTCTGCTTGCAGGTTTTATAGCAGAGCAGAAGGGTGGGGCTGGTGATTAGTGCTGGTCTCAGGAGCCTTCTGGCCTCAGCTTCTCTTGCCTCCTCAATTCTGACAGATGACAACTGGATGACAATTCTGTAATTCAAGTCATTAATAAAAATATTGAATAGCACGGGGCCCAGGACAGAACCCTGTGACACCCCAATTGTCACTTCTCTCCAAGATGAAAAGGAGCCATTGTTGAGCACCCCTTGGAAGCATCCAGTCAACCAATTACAAATCCATGTAACAGTTACTTTGTCTAGCCAACATTTTAAAAGCTTGTTTGTCAAAGGCCTTACTGAAGTATACTATATCCAAAGCATTCTTTTTTGCCTTTGCATTAGTATAGAGATATCGAAGACCTTTTGCTTGCTGCCTGTGCAAAATTTTTTGCCCCCTACTGTTGTGTCCTTGCACTGTTTGCCTTCTTCCCTCTATGTCATTTTGACTATTTTCTTCAGCCCTTTTGCCTTTCAGAATACTGTCTCCCTCCCCCACATAACTCAGTTTAAAGCCCTCCTGATCAGATTCTTCAGACTATTGGCAAAAATGTTTCTTCCAACTGGCATGAGATGCATTCCATCCGTTGCCAGAAGTCCCTCCTCATGGAACCGCAGCCCATGATCAAAGAATCCAAACCGTTCTTGGTGGCACCATCTACGGAGCCAGTTATTCACCTCTGCGATTTTCCTCTCCCTTCCTGGACTTTCCCTTCCTTCAACTGGGAGAAGAGATGAGATGACAACCTGTGCATCCATCCCTTTCAGCTTCCTTCCCAGAGCCTCAGAATCCCTTGTGATGTTCCGAAGGCTGTGACTTGCAGTATCATTGGTTCCCACATGAATCAAAAGAAAAGGGTATTGATCAGTAGGCTTGACAAGTCTTGTCAGCCTCTCCGTCACATCACGGATCTTTGCCCCAGGGAGACAGCACACCTCCCGAGACATCTTTTCAGGCCTACAAACCACTGCTTTGGTACCCCTCAGCAAGGAGTCCCCCACCATCACCACGTGCCTCCTCCGAGACTTAGCAGCGGCTGTTCCCTTTGGTGGTATTCTCAGGCTCCTCTGCTCTGTCCCTGATAATGGAGCAGAGGACAGAATAGGAGAATTTCAGCACAGAATAAGTACATTATATCTCCTTCACACAAACATTGTCTGAAAATCTACTAGCTTTTGCAGATTTTGTCCACTTTTGTGGGTTTTTTCTAGTTTAAATTCATTGTCTGCACCAGATCCATTCCATAAGCTAAACTCATATGATTCTATGACCCAGTGGGGAGGGACTCTCTATGGGGCTGTTGGTAGAAGCAGGAACTTTGTCCTCCAGAAGAATGCTGTACAAGGCTGCTTAGACCTTGGTATCTATCAGTGCTGGAAAACATTAGGCATATATGAGCTGAGGGCAAGATTGGAGGAAAACATCTAACAACTGCTGTATGGGGATGTGCCTTCAAGTCTCCTGTGGACTTATGGTGCTTGGATTTCATTGGGTTTTTAAAAGCAAGAAATACTCAGAGGTTGTTTTGCTAGTTCCTTCCTCTGAAATATAGTCTACAGCACCTAATATTCCTTGGCAGTCTCCTATCCAGGAACTAACCAGTGTTGACTGTGACTATATGCCAATTTAGTAATGCATTTTAAGATATCCCTCAACAACTGCTGAGGGATGTCTTAAAATGCATCACTAAATTGGCATATAGTCACAGTTTTTGAAAAAATATAATTAGCAACACAAGAAAAGAATATAAAGGAAGACACAATATTGTTTCTTGGGGATTACTTCAGAGTAGTTTCTTATTTATTATCTTTCTTATACTCCACCAGCTTCACATCACTACAATCACAATCATTCCAGACTATTTACTTCACCCTCACACCAGCTTTCTGCAAAATTTCTAATATGGAGGTAGGGACTGAAGTGACACCAAGAAAACCCTATTAAAGCTACCAAGTGGAGCATGTGGGGAAAGACCTCTTGGCAGTCAGAGTAGGCATAATGGCTTCTGGGAGAAAATGGTCCCTGCAGCATTAGTTTAATGTTTCCTAAAGTTGTCATATTTCTTTTAACTGTAATCTCAGAACCCAGGGGATTCCAACAATTAAACTGAAATGGAAAAAAAAGCATTTCCAGAAATATCATAGGAAGAAATCAGAGTGAATGGAATAGCAGTTCCATATATTAAAGCAAGTTATATGTTTGCAAACTAAATACTGCTCTTAGGATGGTGCAATTTCAGTTTCTTTCATTTTTTCATTCCTTCATTCCTAAATTAGTTCATCTTCAACTTGAAAATTTTGATTCATCTGTTATTTTGGTTTGTTCATGCTATACGTTTAATATTTTTAAATTCACATGGAAATTAATACATAAGTTACGTGCTTTTTGTATATATATATAAACATAAAGCTCTGTATACATTGCCATTTTTATATATATATTTAATATGTATTTTAAGAGAGTATCAGAATTTTTTTTAAAGCACTGTATATTTTAGGGAAGGGGAAATCATCTTAAAATGTTATATTTGGAGAATGGTTTATGTATACGCCCATGTGTGCCTACACACATACACTAATTTTTAAATTCGGCTATGCTACTCTATTACAAAATATGGGGAAGTATAAAATTCAAAGAACATGTCAGTTTCAGTTTCAGTTTGCATATTGATTTAGAAGTGTGAAATTAGTTAAGTCTACATTGAAATGTGAACCTAATGAATTTCTGCCATCAAGTAGGGAATACTCTGCACTTGGTAGCCCTGAACATAGCTACCAAGATGCTAAATCATACAAGGTACCACCTGCTGATCCCTGATCCAAAATGTGCTTAAGTGAAAGATGTTTGTTTCCAAAATGGGTATGACAAGCATTCACCAACTTAATTTATTTCATTTCTGAGTATTTTTGTAATACATTTTAGTAAATTTTTGAAACATTTAAAAAAAACTTCTTTTCCCTCCTACATAAGCAAATTTCTCTTCTAGATGATGCTTAGTGAAACTCGTGTCCCCTCTGAAACACAGGTGGTATGTCTGCTTCAGAATTTGCTATTTATTTATTTATTTATGGTATTTACCCCACTCTTCAGCCCTAAAGGCTATCAGAGCAGCTTACAATTATTATTTTAAATTAGATGGTTCCCTGTCTTCAGGCTTACAATCTAAAAAGACACGACACAAAAGGAGAAGGGAAGGGTGGTGGGAAAGGGGATGAGGTCCAGTGGTTCTTCTCTCCCTCTGATGCCTGGATCAAGGCAGATGGACTGGAAGGAGTGCTTTTCTTCTTCTTCAGGTAAGGCCTGTTGTTTTACTCATGTGTGAATATGATTAATTCCTTGACAGAACCCACAAAATTATTTTTTTAAAAATTATGTGACAGTTCTGCTAGACTAACTATTGCATCTTTCTTTATTCTGAGATTTCCACAAATATACACTAGCAATTATAAAACAGTTACAGGCTATTACTGAAAAACTTGTCTGAAGCAAAGATCTAGTGAAGCCTTTTGCTGAATATGACAGAAATATGAAACACATTTGTTCTAGAAATGGTCAGTCCACCATTCAAAAAGGCTGGTTTTCAAAGATACCATATCCTTCAGTGTTTGAAAGGTGAAAACCAGGGCACATGTAGTCAAGCAACATCAAAGTGTTGTCAAGATAGCAAAAGTATTGA
The DNA here is from genome assembly GCA_034509955.1 of Urosaurus nigricauda. Classification (NCBI taxonomy): domain Eukaryota; kingdom Metazoa; phylum Chordata; class Lepidosauria; order Squamata; family Phrynosomatidae; genus Urosaurus; species Urosaurus nigricauda. The sequence goes on from JAOEGL010000002.1 coordinate 135,296,828, forward strand.
GGGCAAACACCCACAAGCTAAGAGAGGCTGCAGATTTTTGCCTGAATCTACTGGGAAGGGCAAGATTCAGTTCATTCCTCTCCTCTTTCCCCCACTGACTTAATTGAGTATAAATAACTTTTGCATTTTAAACTCAGTTTGCACTAATGGAAATAAGTCAAGAACAAAGGGTTAAAATGAGTGGAGGGCTGAATCCACACGTGCTTCAGTGTGCAGTAACCTGTCCCAGTTTGACCCCATTAACATCACACACAGCCATTATAATTCAAATGTAATTTGGTTTTGAGCCACACCTTTCCTTCACCCAAAGTCACATCTGGACAAAAGGATGTTCCCTGCTTGGACCAAGTGTTTGCTGTACTGGATTATTGACAACCACAAAACTTCATCGGTGATTGGGAGAGGGGGTTCTTCCCTGCATGCATACAAATATACAGTTGGCCTCCCCCTTTGTGGCTTTGATTTTGGTGTATTTGATTATTCACAGATTTGATTAATATGTTCTCTCTAGAAATCTCTAGGTCTTCCAGCATGGTTCCATTGTCATTTTCCACCAACAGTCATGCTGAAGGACCTAGCGAGTCCTAGAGAGAACACTTCTCTAGGCATTTGGCATTTGGAGGCTCTCCAGCACAATTTCATGGTCAGCTTCTGGCAGATCTTGCCCATAGAATTGCCCTGTGTGACTTAAGAGATTCCTAGAGAGATGTTCTCTCAGGAAGGAAGGAAGGAAGGAAGGAAGGAAGGAAGGAAGGATTTTTTATTTGCAGTTTTTCCATTTTCATGGGGGTCCTGTGCCCCTATCCTCAGTGAATGTGGAGGGTCCAGGGTACACTTAAATTCAAATAAACCAATAAGCCTTTCTGGTCCCACCTCTCCTATTGGATGTTATGTGGGAAGATGCATACCTACCTGGGTAGTAACCTTATCCTTAGCCCTCACATGCGATCCCGTCACCATTCTTAGCTTGTCTTGCGGACATTATGGTGTTGGGGGCATTGAAATGGAAGCTACATTGGATGTTTTCATGGTCATATTTGCCTTACTGCAAGTGATTATCATAGTGCATGAGTAAGTGGATATTGCCCTTTGCAGTCAATCAATAAGATGTCTCCATCAATGAATTATCTTGCTATTGGAGGGAGGAGTTGATACGAGTATCTGGAGCAGAAATCATGCCCAAGGCCATTTCTTGGGATGTTTTTGGCACTGCTTGGTTTACCCATGCAGTGAAGAGTGCAGGAGGTTTCCATTACTGTTTGACAAGAAATGGTTCAAAAAAATTTGTATTGGCGTTCAGTATTCTTCGCTTTTATGGATGCACTTCATTCAGAAATACAAAGAAATACATGATAATGAAGAGGGCCATCCCCTTGGGGAAAAAAGTGTCTCTTTCTGTTTGGATGCAAACCACGGTGTTTATTGGTTTGCAGTCCACGAGTTTAGCATTGGTCACTCAGATGCAAAAATCTTTATCAAAGTGTGCCTGGTTATGGAATTGGCACTTCTGCAATGCAACATTTTCCTGGGAAATACTTGTGAGGAGTGTATTGAAATGTTAAAATTCCAATAAATTCCTGTTCCCCTGCTTTGTACTACGGATCCTGAGAAGTGGATTTTTTAAAAAGTTTTCCTTCCCATTCTCCTAAGTTTTCTGTACTGCATATATACTGAGAAACAGATATTCACTTAAGTTGGTTTTTCTTTCTTGTTCCTCCGCTTTCACTCTACTGTGTATCCCAATAAGCAGATATTTGCTTGTTTTTTACCTTACCATTCCCCACTTTCTCCTTATATACCAATAATTAGCTGCTTGCCTAGTTTGTCTTTCTCCAACTGTTTGGTTGCGTGTGGGCTGTACTTTTGGTTTCCCATTTTATTAATGAATAGGATAAGGATAAGAATGGTGAAGGGATCACATTTGTTTACCCCAGCAGTCATCATTATGGTTGGCTAGGGGATAAAAAGGACAAGATGCTTTGGCATACCTTGCATGGTGAAGGAGATGTGAAGCTGAAGCATGTCCAGAGGAGGAGCAACCAAAATAATAATAATAATAATAATAATAATAATAATTTATTTATAGCCCATTCCTCTGTCAACCAACCAGAGTGGATTACAACAATTAAAAATAAAAGATAAAATGTACAATGACCCATACCCAACCACCCACCCCTTAAAATATGATTAAACTAGCATCAAAGTTAAAAACAACATAATTAAAATTCTCACAGCATAAAACAACAGTTGGATTGCATGGGCGTCAGGGGTCTAGATGTTAAAAATTGAGGGGAGAGCTTAACCCACTAACAGAGCCGGGAGTTAAGGACTTTCTGGGAAGGCCTGCCGGAAGAGATGTGTCTTTATGGCTTTTTAAAAGCAATCAAGAGATGTAATAAGACACATCTCATCTGGCAGGCCATTCCATAGTCTGGGAGCGGCGGCAGAGAAGGTCCTCTGGGAGGTCTGCGACAGCCTAGTTTTCATCGGCTGCAGCAGATTCCTCCCAGAGGACCGGAGTGTGCGGGAGGGCTCATATAGGAAGAGGCGGTCCCTAAAATAAGATGAACCCAAGCCATGTAGGGCTTTAAAGGTTAAAACCAACACCTTGTACTGTGCCCGGAAACTAATTGGCAGCCAGTGGAGAGACTTGAGCACCGGTGTTAGATGCTATCTCCTCGATGTTCCTGTGATAAGCCTGGCTGCCATGTTCTGAACTAATTGAAGTTTCCGGGTTAAGCACAAGGGTAGCCCCATGTAGAGTGCATTACAGAAATCCAATTGTGAGGTTACCAAAGCATGTACCACAGACTCCAGGTCCTTCGGATCCAGGGAAGGGCGCAACTGGTTTATCAGACAAGCTGATAACAGGCACTCCTGATTGTCACATTCACCTGACTAGTCATGTGAAGCAACGAGTCTAGGAGTACCCCCAGACTGCGAACAGAGTCCTTTGAGGAGAGTGTGACTCCATCTAGGACAGGGAGATGTATTCCCAAACCTGGCTTCGGTCCTGTAACTATTAGTACCTCAGTTTTGTCTGGATTAAGCTTCAACCTGTTTTCCCTCATCCAATCCATTACTAACACAAGACAGTCATTGAGAGGAGAGATGCCAGCTGAAGTCTGGGCCGACGATATAGTCATGGAGAGGTATATCTGAGTGTCATCAGCGTACTGAAGACACTGAGCTCCATGCCTCTGAATGATCTCACCCAGCAGCTTCATATAGATATTAAACAGCATCAGCGACAGGATAGCGCCCTGAGGGATGCCACAATTAAGCTTGATCTTTGAAGACCAACTGTCCCCGAGCCTCACCCTTTGGGATCTACCGGAGAGAAAGGACTGGAACCAATAGAGTGTGGTGCCTCCAATCCCCAACTCCCTCAGCCAACCCAAAAGGATGGGATGATCTACAGTGTCAAAGGTCGTGGAGAGATCCAAGAGCACCAGCAGGGTCACACTACCCCTATCAATGCTCAGGTGGAGGTCATCGGTCAGAGCAACCATGGCAGTCTCAACTCCATGACCTGTCCTGAAGCCCGTTTGAAATGGATTTAGATAATTGGTTTCATCCAAGACGGCTTGGAGTTGGGAGGCAACTGCATTCTCAATCACCTTGCTCAAGAAAAGGAGCAGGGATACTGGTCTGTAGTTATTCCTGTCCAGGGGGTCAAGGAAGGGTTTCTTCAGGAGGGGCCTAACGGCCTTCTCCTTCAGACAAGATGGTAGAGAACCCTCCCTAAGAGACACATTGATTGTATCCAGAAGGAATACCCTCAAAGCGTCCCCTCCCTGGACGACCAGCCAAGACGGAAAAGGATCGAGAGGGCAAGTCATCTTCCTCAAACTTCCAAGGAGCTTGTCCATGTCCTCGGTACTTGCAGGTTGAAATTCATCCAGTAAAGTAACATCAATAGAGTTACTGGACACTTCATTTATGGACTCTGACGAAACATTGACGTCCAGGTTGGCCCTTATCCAAGAGATTTTGTCTGCAAAGTAGGTATTAAATGCATCACAGCAGGCTGTTGTTGGGTCAAGTAAGGGATATGGTGCAGGTGGAACCCGCGTCAGCTCCCCCACCACCCTGAACAGCTCTGCTGAGCGAGGCTCTGCAGACGCGATGCATGGAGAAGGATCTCCGCGCTGCATGCAAAGCCTCCTGATAGGCGCGAAGATGCTGCCTATGGCGAGTTCTGTCAGACAAGAGTCAAGTCTTCTGCCATTTGCATTCTAGTCGTCGTCCAATCCACTTCATATCTCTAAGTTCCTCCGTGAACCAGGGTTTGCGGTTAGGAATGGGCTGGAGAGGACGCTCTGGGGCAATTGAGTTGAGAGCCTTGGGAAGATCTGTGTTCTAAGTGTTCACCAAGGCTTCAATTGAGTCACCTGCGCTACCAACCATTAAACCCTCTAAGGCCTTCTGAAAACCTATTGGTTCCATTAGCCTTCGAGGGTGGACCATTCTAATGGGACCGCCACCCCCAGAGGGACGGAAAGTGGCTTTTAGTTCCATCTTGATCAGGAAATGATCCATCCATGACAATGCAGAGGTTTTGGTTACCTCCGCCCACGGATACTCCTGTTCATACCTGTCATGGATTCCATGAATCATAGAATCATAGAATCATAGAATCATTGAGTTGGAAGAGACCACAAGGGCCATCTAGTCCAACCCCCTGCCATGCAGGACCTCCAAATCAAAGCATCCCTGGCAGATGGCCATCCAGCCTCTGCTTAAAGACCTCCAAGGAAGGAGACTCCACTACGCTCCGAGGGAGTGTGTTCCACTGTCGAACAGCCCTTACATTAGGAGGAACTTCTAATGTTGAGGTGGAATCTCTTTTCCTGCAATTTATATCCATTGTTCCGCGTCCCTAGTCTCTGCAGCAGCAGAAAACAAGCTTGCTCCCTCCTCAATATGACATCCCTTCAAATATTTAAACAGGGCTATCATATCACCTCTTAACCTTCTCTTCTCCAGGCTGAACATCCCCAGTTCCCTAAGGCGTTCTTCATAGGGCATGGTTTCCAGACCCTTCACCATCTTAGTTGCCCTCCTTTGGACCTGCTCCAGTTTCTCCACATCCTTTTTGAATTGTGGTGCCCAGAACTGGACACAGTATTGTTGGGGATGATGGGAGGTGATGCACATTACCCAGGCTCAGGTCCTCACCATCTGGTCAAACTGGGCTGATCAGAACTGATCAATGGTGTGATGTGTTGCAGGTAGCAGAGTTACCCATGAAGCGGCTCAGGAACAAAACATCAGCTCTGGAACTTCTGGAATCACTGTTGCTGCTTCTCCTCTTCATGCAGTCAACAAACCACGCGAGCTGTTCACTAAACTATCTTTATTGACTACTTGAATAATACAAACTCTATAGTAAAACAATAAACATCTTTGCAACACATTTCTTGCTCTTGCTAAACACACTCTGGCTATGCTAATCAAGCTATATACATACTCATCTCCTCCTGCACAAAAGCTTAGTTACAAGTTCAGGTCTTCCTTCTAGTTCACATTGTTGATGGTGTTGTGGAGGATGTTGCAGGCTGGGGGTGCAGAGAGAACAATGGCTCACCGGAACAATACTAAAATAGTTCAACTTTTGTTACCACCCACTGGGTGTGCACTGGGTGTGTACTGGGTGTGTACAATCAATACTATTGGTTATTTCCACACTTTCCCATACTAATAGTCCAACCTCTTACTATGACCTAAATGGTCATGTGATGTTTTCAATGATGTCGTTGTTTACCTTTTCCTTGACCTTCCTTTCCGGAACTTGTGTTGCTATTCCGTGTGTGTTATGGCTATACCCACATCTGTTGTTATTGTGTACGTGTCTGACTACACTATCTCACCTCGTGCTGGAAATTTACAGACTTTGGTTCTCACATACAGCTTTGCATTTCTATGACTATAATTCCCATGCTCCTTGCCTTAACAAGTATTCCAGGTGGGGCCTGACCAAAGCAGAATAGAGTGGCACCATTACTTCGCTTGATCTAGACACTATACTTCTATTGATGCAGCCTAAAATTGCATTGGCCTTTTTAGCTGCTGCATCGCACTGTTGACTCATGTTCAACTTATGGTCTACTTGGACTCCTAGATCCCTTTCACATGTGGTCTCATTCAGCCAGGTGTCCCCTATTTTATATCTGTGCATTTCATTTTTCCTCCCTAAGTGCAGAACCTTACATTTCTCTGTGTTGAATTTCATCTTGTTAGCATTGGCCCAGCTTTCTAGTATATTCAGGTCATTTTGAATTTTGATCCTGTCCTCTGGGGTATTAGGTACTCCTCCTAGTTTAGTGTCATCTGCAAATTTGATAAGTATGCCCCCAATTCTGTCATCCAAATCATTAATAAAGATGTTGAACAGCACTGGGCCCAGGACAGAACCCTGTGGGACCCCACTGGTCGCTTCTCTCCAGGATGAAAAGGAGCCATTGTTGAGCACCCTTTGAGTTCGGCCACTCAACCAATTACAAATCCATGTAACAGTTACCTTGTCTATCCCACATTTTGCAAGCTTGTTTGCAAGAATGTCATGGGGAACCTTGTCAAAGGCCTTACTGAAATCGAGGTAAACTATATCCACAGCATTCCCTTCATCTACCAAGCTGGTAATTTTATCAAAAAAAGAGATCAGGTTCGTTTGGCATGACTTCTTTTTCTGAAACCCATGTTGGCTTTTTGTGATTATGGCATTGGCTTCTAAATGTTCACAGACTCTCTGCTTAATGATCTGCTCTAGAATCTTTCTGGTATTGATGTCAGACTAACTGGACGATAATTGTTGGGATCCTCTTTTTTTCCCTTTTTGAAGATGGGGACAACGTTTGCCCTCCTCCAGTCTGCTGGGACTTCTCCTGTTCTCCAGGAGTTCTCAAAGATTATTGCCAATGGCTCCGATATTACCTTTGCCAGTTCTTTTAATACCCTTGGATGTAGTTCATCTGGTCCTGGAGATTTGTATTCATTTAGATTAACCAGGTATTCCTGTACTGTCTCTTTACTTATTCTGTGCTCAAATTCCCCCACTCTGTCCCCTTCTTCACTGTCCTCAGGTTGAGCACCTTTTGCCTTTTCTGAAAAGACTGAAGCAAAGAAGGTGTTGAGTAATTCTGCCTTTTCTCTGTTCCCTGTTAGTATTTTGCCATCTTCTGCACGCAGTGGTCCTACCATTTCCTTCTTCTTCCTTTTGCTGCGAACATATCCAAAAAAGCCCTTTTTATTGTTCTTAACCTCTCTAGCAAGCCTGAGTTCATTTTGCGCTTTAGCTTTTCTGACTTTATCCCTACATGTGCTGGCTATTTGTTTGAATTCCTCTTTGGTGATTTCTCCATTTTTCCATTTTTTATACATGTTCCGTTTAAAACTTAGCTCAGTTGTAAGTTCCTTAGTCATCCATACCGGTTTCTTGAGACATCTCCCATTTTTCTTCCTCATTGGAACTGTCTGAAATTGTGCTTTCAGTATCTCCCTTTTGAGGAACTCCCATCCATCTTGAACTCCCTTCTCTTTTAGTATTCTTGACCATGGGATCACCCCCAGTATTTCTCTAAGTTTATTGAAATCAGCTCTCCTATAGTCTAGAATTCGTGTCTGACTATGCCTAGCTTCATCTTTCCACTGTATAGCAAACTCCAGGAGGACATGGTCACTTCCACCTAAGGATCCGACCACTTGCACCCCATCAACTAGGTCTTTCCTGTTGGTTAAGATAAGATCTAAGATGGCTGATCCCCTTGTTGCTTCTTCCACCTTTTGGACAATGAAATTGTCTTCCAAGCAAGTGAGGAATTTGCTAGACCTTGAGGATTTGGCTGAATTTGACTTCCAGCAAATATCAGGATAGTTGAAGTCCCCCATCACTACTACATCTCTCCTTTCTGAGTGTGTGCTCATCTGTTCTAGAAAGGTATCATCCAATTCCTCTGCCTGAGTTGGGGGTCTGTAGTAGACTCCCACAGTAACATCCCTGTTATTTCCCTCTCCTTTAATTTTTATCCAGATGCTCTCCACCTGACTTACAGTATTGACTTCCTCGATCTCTTCACTGGTGTAAATATCCCTGACATATAATGCTATTCCTCCTCCTTTCCTGTTTGACCTGTTTCTCTTAAAAAGGTTATATCCCTCTATTTCTACATTCCAATCATGAGACTCATCCCACCAGGTTTCAGTGATGCCTATTATATCATATTTCCCTTGTTGTGCTAGGAGTTCAAGTTCATCCTGCTTATTTCCCATACTTTGTGCATTAGTGTAGAGACATCTAAGACCATGTGTCCTCTTTACTTGCTGCTTTTGCATGGTTTTTTGCCTCCTACTCTTGGGTCCTTTCACTGTTTGCCTTGTTCCCTCTATGCCACTTTGACTATTCTCTCCATCCCTTTTGCCTTCCAGAATGCTGTCTCCTTCCCCCACATAACTCAGTTTAAAGCCCTCCTGATCAGGTTCTTCAGACTCTTGGCAAAAATGTTTTTGCCAACTGGCGTGAGATGAAGCCCATCCCTTGCCAGAAGTCCCTCCTCATGGAACCGCAGCCCATGATCCAAGAATCCAAACTGTTCCTGGCGGCACCATCTACGGAGCCAGTTATTTACCTCTGCTATTTTCCTCTCCCTTCCTGGACCATGCTCCTGAGCTGCTCCAGATAGATCAGAAGGGCTGGTCTCCAGAGGAATGTTGAAGTCACCCAAGACAAGATGTCTGAGTGACTCCAACAGCAACTCAGAGACCAGCTGAGTCAGCTCGGTTAGGGAGTCTGTTAGGCAACAGGGTGGCTGGTATACCAACAGAATCCCCAAACTATCCCTGGTCTTCAGGTTAAGGGTCTGGAAACCATGCCTTATGAGGAGACACTTAGGGAGCTGGGTATGTTTAGCCTGGAGAAGAGAAGGTTAAGAAGTGATATGATATTCCTATTTAAATATTTGAAGGATATCCCTATTTAAATATTTGAGGATGGTGCAAGCTTCAGGGATTAGAGCCCGGAGCAATGGATTCAAACTACAGGAAATGAGATTTTAGTGCAACATTAGGAGGAAACTCCTGACAATAAGAGCTGTTTGACAATGAAAGATGATCCCTCTAAGTGTGATGGAGTCTCTGTCTTTGGAGGTTTTGAAAGAGAGGCTGGATAGCCATCTATCAGGGGTGCTTTGATTGTGAGTTCCTGCATGGCCAAAGCTCTATGATTCTCTGATTCTCTGAAGCAGAATAAGGAAATAAAGCAAGAAGACATTTCTGATTGAAACAGATTCATGTACACAGAGTATATGTGTGTGTGTGTGTGTGTGTTCAACGAAAATATGGAAATTTGTTTATTGTGTCATTGCAAATAAGAGTCTGCAAGCATTATTGTATAAGTATAAGAATGACTGCATAATTTGTCATTACTAGATGTCTTCCTGCTACAGTCAGTGGTATATGATTATCTGCAAATTCTGTCATTTCAATAAGTAGCCTGCCTACTTTATTCCATGTGTGCACAAATATCTATTATGCCTTTTTAAAAGACATTCTGCCTGTCTCATTTGATGGGGATGTCCCCTCCAACACAGTCTCAGCAAGAGATGGTGTGCCTTCTTATTCCTTGCTTCATGTGCTGGACAAAAGATCTCTGATGGAAGATTACATGGTGGGAAGCTGCTTCCTCCAGAGAAAGATGAGGGAGATTCCACCCCACCACGTAATGCAGCAACCGAGAAACTAACCCACAGCATTGCTGGTGATGAAGGTAGTGTCAAGTGATAGGAAGTCTCTCACTTAGGGAAATTATAGTTAGCTCAAAATATGCAGAAAGGAAGATCCTAACAAAGTCTTACACCGGAATCATGGTCCCAGTATTATCTACCAGATACTATTATCTACCAGTCATATCTACCCAAGAGAGATGACACTAGTTCAAGTGAGTCCAATGAAAATACACAGTTTATTGGGGAGCATAAATACCACACACAACACAAGGGGACATACACACACACACACACACACACATTCAATGTTAGTGAAAAGGGAGAGGGAAGAGTGGGAGTTAGGTTTGAGAGTGAGAGACACCACTGGAATACTACCTTAGAAGTCTTCTCCGGGAAGTCTGATAGGTGTGGATGAGGATGATGGACACGACAGCCGGGATGAGGGGAAACAGGCTGTGGGAGCTACGAGCAGAGGTCAAACTGGTGTGCACCAGCCTGCACTCTGAGGATAGCAACAACTGGTGATTCAAACTTGGGATCTTTTATAGGGCTGAACATATCCAGGGGCTATGTATCAAGGTTTGGACAAAGGTGTTGATTGCCTGGGCTTTGTTAAACCAAGTGCAAATAATCTGTGTACAATGCACTTAGGTTTGGACACAATTCAAAGGGGCAGCTGGCTTAATGGCTGAGTGGTTAAGTCATCACTGGCTCATCAGATATGATGCCAAGGCTATTGTCTTATTTCGGAGGGCAGTGGCAAATCTGGTCTGGTGACTCCAAAACTTCCTATGGAGAGTTGCTTACTAGGGACTCTGTTCTTCCAAGCGGGCTTGACTGCATGACCTCCCCGTTTGGGGCTTACGGTGAGTCCTTGGATAGGTAGTCAGGGGTTATATCACATTCCACTTGTCCCCCCAAATTTTATTAAAAGCATATATCATAACACAAGGTCCTAGAAATCAGAAAGCTCAGCATCACCTATGAATTAAAAACATAAAAACACCAAACGAAAGCACTCACAACCCAAAATATCATGCTAGTTTGTTGGGCACTGAGGAACATACTTAGTATACCATGAAGAAGAACTGAAACATCTACCCTGAGCTCCATCATCCATCACATTCCTGAACTCCTTCTCATTAACAGTAGCTTGGGTGTTAGTTAAAAGTTCCTCAGAGCCATCTGCTGGTGGTAGCTACTATTTGCCTTTTTGTTATTCTTTGTGTTTTTCTTTTATTAGTTGTCTGTGTGAATTATTAGTATACTATATTACGAGGGAGTATCCAAAGGTTTTAATGATCACCTTTAAAAAAATTTGACAGAAAGTTTGTTTTGATTTGTAGTTGTTAACTTGTTTCTATGTAATCACTATCTAGATTTATACATTTTTCCCAGAGTAACTTGACCCTCCAAAGACCTGATAATGTAGAAGTCTGCAGATTGTGCCTGACAAAGATTTTACACTTTAGTCCCTTCTGGCAGAGCCAGCCACAAAAATAAAGGACTTAATGACTTGGTTTTCTCTGCAACATGCACTTAGGGACCAATGATGACACTGACAAAATTTCATCAATATGCCATAATAACTTCCAGGGGCTTGGCTTCCTTGATTGAGCTTTTCCACCTGTAATGTATTCTTCCTCTTTTCCTACTTTCCTTCTATGTTGCCACTGTAATTTCTAGTGTGTTTTATGTTCTCATTATGTGCCCAAAGTACAACAATTTCAGTTTAGTCATCTTGGCTTCTAAGGAGAATTCAAGCTTGTTTGCTCTAGGACCCATTCCTTTGTCTTTTTGGCCATCCAGGGTATCCACAGAATCCAGCATCACATTTTAAATGTGTTGATTCTCTTCCTGTTATCTTTTTACACTGACCAGCTTTCCAACCATATGCAGAAACTGGAACTGAAATGGCATGTAAAATCCTGACTTTGGTATTTAATAATGTATCTTTACACTTAAGGATCTTGTCTAGTTCTTTCATTCTAGTCTAGTTCCTTGCCTTCTATGTTCTAGTCTTCTGATTTCTTGACTGAAATTCCAGTTTTGATTAATGAAATCTTTCACTATCTCGGTGTCTTTACTGTCTGATTTAAAGTTATGTACATAATCTGTGGTCATTATTGATCCAACACAGGGAGAGGCGGGATACAAATAAATATATTATTATTATTCTATTATTATTATTATTATTTTCTTAATGTTCAGCTGTAAACTTGCCTTTGCATTTTTTTTCCTTGACTTTCTTCAGTAATCATTCCAAATCTGTGCTATTTTCTGCTTATAGTATGGTGTCATCTGCATATCTTTAATGATTGATGTTCCTTCCTCCAGTTTTCACGCCTTCTTTCTCAGTCTAATCCAATTTTGGATATGCCATGTTCACTACTACTACTACTAATAATAATATTTATTTCTATGTCTTGCCTTTCCTTCAGATCAAGGCGGGACTACAACAAATGAAATAGACACAGTACAATCAATAGAATGATAAAATAAAAACCTAATACATTATCATGTACACACAATACAATATCAATAAAATAGTTCATAATATCATGTAATGCATAATATCAATTTAAACTCATATAATATAAATGAATCAATCCACAATAAAACATAATCAGTCAATTACAGTTACAATAAACATAAGGTCAATCTCTGTCCTTGGGTATCCCAGAGTTCCTCAGAGGAGCCTCAGAGGGAGCACAGATGTTGTTGTGCTGGCTGGAAGGTCCAAAGGCTGCTGGCAAGCCAGGTTAAGTATGCTGCTCTCACCAGCTCCACCTCTCTGTCCTTCAGCATCCTAGAGTTCCTCAAAGGAGCCTCAGAGGACTCTTTCATACAAGGCTAAATTGGAAGTATAATTTAAGGTCAATTCGAATGCAATCATGGGTTTTATGTTATTGCAAATTAACTCTTCACATGCAAATTCAGGCAGGAGGGAAGCCAATTCGAATGCAATCATGGGTTTTACCTTATTGCGAATTAAAGCTTCGCATGCAAATTCAGGCAGGAGGGGGTTAATTTCGGGTAATGGGAAGTAATTCCGAACGGAGCAGGGGTTCATGTAAATTCGCTAAACAATTTACATAAATCCGCATTGGCTCCATTCGGAGTTGGGAGAAATTCCTCCCCGTTTGAAAGAGTCCACTGGGAGCACAGGTGTTATTGTGCTGGCGGGAAGGTCCAAAGGCTGCTGGCAAGCCAGGTTAAGTATGCTGCTCTCACCAGCTCCACCTCTCTGTCCTTCAGCATCCCAGAGTTCCTCAGAGGAGCCTCAGAGGGAGCACAGGTGTTGTTGTGCTGGCTGGAAGGGTAATACAATGGAACCTTGCTTTATCTCCTTACCAATTAGAAAACTTCCCACCATGTAATTGATTATCTTGAGCACAAGTTATGCATTAGGATAATTATATGTCATGTTACACCCATTTTGTTATGAATCATCCATAATTTTTCAGAATGTACACAATCAAAGGCTTTGCTATAATCCATAAAGCATAGACTGACTTTCTTCTGAAATTATTAGGCGTGCTCCATTATCCAACCTATATTTGCAATATGATCCCATGTGCCTCTTCCTCTTCTGAACCTGTTCTGAACCCAGCTTGGACAGCTGGCATTTCTCAGGCCATATGTGGTAAAATGTCTAGTGGTTACTTCAGTCCCTGCTGACTCCTTTCTTGTGGATCAAAATGTATATTGAGTGTTTCTATTCTGCGGGCTTTTGTTTCCCATATTTGCTGATAGATTTTAGTTAGAATTTCAGTGGATTATGTCTCTGTTGTTCAAAACAGCTCTATTGCTTCTGATGCCTTTATAAATTGAAACAGAATCAAGAACATCATACACACAAAATAGCAGCTAAACAGCTTTCTGTTTAGAAACACTACAGACTCGGAACTTTCCAGTGGAAAGCTGTGATTATTAGGCAAAGATTTATCGTCATTCAGTGAAAAAAAATGAAATGCACATTTGTTAGATAACTTGGCGATTCTTTTACATCACACAGCAGTTTGGCACTAATCCACCAGTCATTCTATGACTAAGGCTGCATCTGCACTGCAGAAATAATGCAGTCTGACACTGCTTTACATGCCATGGCTCAATGCTATGGAATTCTGGGATTTGTAGTTTTGTGAGCCTTCTCTGTCAGAGAGCTCCAGTGCCAGAACAAACTACAAACCACATGATTCCATAGCATTAAGCCATGGCAGGTAAAGCAGTATCAAACTGCATTATTTCTGCAGTGCAGATGCAGCCCTCCCTCCATTATCTGGGCAAACCTAACAATTCTTATTTGGTGCCTCAAACTAGTAAGAGGTGGTGCCAGGTAGATGGCCCTGGGGAGGGCATTACTAAATCAGGTCACCACAAGAGATAAAGTCTTATCTTTGATCACTGCACACCTCACTTCAGTACCCTAACTATGGTGTCACCCACTGAGAGAAGGGTACATTCCTGGGCTTTCTCCCCTAAGAGGGACCCCAGATTTGGAGCAGGTGTCAAGAACACCCCTCCTGCACCAAAGGGGGAGGAAGGCCCAACTGGGTGTCACCCTTCTTCTGGGTGTCTCTCAGTGTGGTCCTTGCTCCCCAGGCTCCCTTAGTGATGCCACTGCTTCAGTAGGTAGTCCAGGAAGGTTCATAAGGAAACAGGTAGATTTGGGCCTAAAGTCATAAAGGAAATCCCCTTAAAAATAATAATGTAGTTTAAGAACTACCTATGCAGAGACATCTTGTAGCACCTTTGAGAATAACTGAAAGAAAGGAGTTGGCAGCATGAGTTTTTGTAGACTTAAGTCTTCTTCCTCAGATGCATTTGAGATACTCAGCTGCTATATCTTTGAATTTTAGAAATCCCTGTGCAAATAAATGAAAGGAATGAAGACTTTTATTCCTTGCTAGACAACACAACTCTAACTGCCATTGTCTTAGCAATCTGCCTGACTCCTCTCCCTCTGTCTTTGGTCAATGGAAAGTCTCAAGGGAATAGAGGGAGGGGGAAATGTAAAACCAAGCTCTTCTTGGTCTAACACAATTGCTTGTGTGGGTGTGGTGAAGATGGGAGGAAAGGTGAGAAAAACAGCCACAATGACTTCATTAATAACACCTGTGTTTTGGAGGCAGAGCTGGAATATGTTACTCAGATGCGTATACTGTGTGTCAAAAGGAGCAAGAGCAGCTCTAATGCCTATATAACCAACAAGCAAGCAAGTAAGCCAGCAAAGGGCATCTGTGACCAGCAGTTTAAACTGAGGTCAAGTATACATGGAAAGGCAGGTTCAGACTGGCAAGAAAGGTTCCAGAGAGCTGTGTTATTCAGCAGCTTAGCTGAATCAACTGGAAGTCCCAAAACGTCTTTAAAAACATCCCTGTGTACAATATATATGTCAGTCTTCCATACTCACAGATTCTTTAACCACAGATTCGACCGTCCTTGCTGGGTCCTGGAACCAAACCTCAGTAGATACCAAGGTCACACTATATTTGCTATACAGGTTGAGTTTCCCTTATTTGGAATGCTGAAATCCAAAATACCCCAAAACCCAAAATGTTTTTTCATGGGTGGGTGAGATAGTGACATCTTCGCTTTCTGATGGTTCCATATACACAGACTTTTTTCATGAGTAAAATTATTTAAAATATTGTATAAAATTACCTTCAGGCTATGTGTATAAGTTATATATGAAACATAAATGAATTTTGTATTTAGACGTGAAAAGATCTCACTTTGTGCATATATACCAATGCAGGTATTTTGTATTTTTTTTTTAAAAAAATCCAAAATTCAAAATACATCTGGTCCCAAAAATTTTGGATAAGGGAGACTCAACCTGTAGTCCACTCTGGATGATATCAGGGAATGAGTAGAAAGGGTTGCCATTGGCATACCACTAAGAATATGAACAACATGTTGTGCCACTAAGCCTTTCTTGATGTAGACAGCAAGGGCCTGATCTAATAATACCTTCAGACTGTTGATCCAGTCCTTAAGGAAGAATTCAGCCCCATCCAGAACAGGTTGAACACCAGTTCCTTGATCAGGTAAAACACCTGCCAACAACCCCTTTGTGATAATGTCAAAGCTGCAACTTATGCAGCTGTCTGGATGCTGAACTGCAGCTCCCAGAAGTCCTAGTCACCACAGCCTATGGTGGCGATTACTAGAAGTTGCAGCTCAACAGCATCTGAAGGGTCTTGTGATTTCTACCCCTGAACTTATATAAAATGATGAAAGACACTTTTCTGGCTTTTCCACTAGTGATGCCATTTAATTTTCTAAATTCACCATTGAAAATATAATTAGCTCATGAAGTTCTTGCTAGATTCCACACCGCGTCTTCATCTTCTGGCTCTTATATGTGCAAGATCGCATAGAATTTGCACTAAGACTTCCCTGCGGTCTAGTTGATTGACTTCGTTTCAGAAAAATAACTTATTTATGGAGATAACTTGTATTGGTTTTTTCTTCTTTTCTTTCCCCTGTATCATTTTCAACACCTTTGCTGATGAAGAAGCCAGTGGAGCTTCAAAGGCTTGCAACATGGATAATGTGCATTTTGGTTGGCTTCATAAAGGTAATACTGTTTTGTGAATGATATTGTACTTTTTTATGGAGAACATAACATTACTTCTTAGGGCAAAGAACCTATTCCTTTTAAAACCTGACACCAAAGGATATGAAGCTAAAAGAAAAATGAGACCAAGGCAAGACAGAACAGCAGATAACCAGACCAATATGAACTTATGCTGATGAGCTGAGAAACATCTTTCCAAATGTTGTAGCTAAAAAAAAATGTTCAAAAATGTTGTGTTTACAAAGTCTATTGGGAACAGAAATAAATTCTCCCATAAATCAGGTTTACTATTCACCTTCCAATGGATATAAATGTTCAAAGGAGAGAGAAAGCAGGGAGTGGCTCATAAGAATCGTAAGGAGTATGCATTCGTAATAAAGCTGCTTCTGACTTTTCTCTTGCTTGTTGTACCACTGATGTTTCTATTTCAGAGGATGTTCCCTGTCTAGGGGTGGAGTTGGCCAGAGGCTGAAGTGACTCATATTTCCATTCTCTCATCAGCACTAGTACTATGCTCCACTTTTCTTTTCTGCAGTGTGGCCTCCTCCATCTCTCCCTCCCTCCCTCCTTCCCTACTTCCCTCCCTTTCTCATTTCCCAGAGGAGGTGACAGACGGTCCTGTAATTTGGTTGCATGCGCTCGACTGAAGCAACACCTGCTTCCATCCCAAGGGGACACAGACAGGCTCATCCCAAACCAACCAAGAGCCAAAGACAAATCTGATGCCTACATACAAATAGAGGAAAAGAAAAGGAGAGATTTCTCCTGTTCTAACTGGGAGAAATGCAGAAGGAAGGAAGGAAGGAAGGAAGGAAGGAAGGAAGGGTTTTAGCTGAGAAAGGCAAATATGTCTCATATTTAATCAACAGATCTAACCACACAAAGGGGTGATATATTGGGACACAAGGATCATATAGATTGGGAACTGGAGTGGATGGGTGTGATGGAAAGTAAGAACAGATCAAGTGATGAGACAGTATGAATGTTAGAAAGGAATTGAGAAGATGAAACTCTCCAGTGATCAGATAACAGAAACATACTGGACAAGCCCTTTTATTTGCTACATTTACAAGAACGAAAGGAAGTCATCAAAAGCCCACTGAAATCCTGTCCAATGTTTCCCTAAACTGTCCTAGGAAGCTTATTAAATTATTCATGTGTGCATCCCCATAAAGCCATATTTCAAGGAGGAAGTCTTGATGCTACTCACTGGCACTCAATAGACTGTGCACCATAGCCTGGAGATATGCCCTATTTATGAAGGGGCCCCAGACCGCCTCTTTCTCTCTCTCTTTTTTAAAAAGTACTTTATATAAATTAAAATTACATTGTAACGCTCTCGGTTACATATCTTGATGGTATTGCAGTAATAAGGAATAAAGAAATAAAAATAGAAATAATTAGTCAAAAATTTCAATAAAAGCAGACCAAATATCTTCATATAACTCAATTTGTAAATTATCTTGATTGATCATTCTTTTAAATGTTGCAAATGTTGTTAAATCTTCTTTCACTGGATCACAGAACTTTCCATTACTGGAGTATCAGTCTTCTAGCAGTCAAGAAAGCATGAAAGATCCATTTCCACCTACCTTTATTATATTCCAAGACATGGGTAAATAGGAAAATAAAGTATATGTGTATAATTGAATAATAAAGAACTTTCTAATGCCAAATTTATTTGTGTAAGTACTTCCCTCCAAAATAAGACAACTATGTGGCATTACCCAAATATGTGGGTAAAGAAGCATTAGCAGTATTACACCTCCAACAGTTAAATTATTAGATATGCAGAACAGCTATTTTTATTGGATAAGATATAATTGGAGATCTATAGTCATACTTGGATGATATAGGGATATAGATGTTAAAACTACTAAAACTGAAAGTAAGTGTTTCTAAAATTTAAGAAACCTCAGGGGCATGGAGAGTTACAAGGCCAAATCTAGATTCTAAGATTATACTTCTAACTATTGCCATTTAGCTGCTGATAGCAAATTAAATTGATCCTGCAAACTTGAGAAGAACAGAAACTCATCATCATCACCTAATAATTGATTTAAGATAGAAATCCCATTTTCTGCCCATGTCTTCCATAGAAATGTTTTTACCCTATCTTTAGATCAGTATTTCCCTATAATGTCAGTTTAGTATGAACATATGGATCAAACTGTAACTGACATGATAATATTTGCCACATGGCTCTAGCTGTAGATATTATAAGCAATACTTTGTCTGTTTTAACAAACTGAGAACCTAATGCACTGATGACGAACCTATGCCATGCGTGTCAGAAGTGACACGCGACACCATTTTGCCTGACACGCTGCGAGGGAGAAGGCAGAAGAAGCACAGCATGTCCATTCTGTCTCCTCCCTGCCATTTTTAGGCCTCCTGCTATCTCTCCAAGACAGCGGCAAGCCAGAAAATGGTGCTCAGGAGAAGGAGCCAGAGGTGCACGCCTCTGGCTCCTCCTTCCAGCCCTCTCCTGACCTCTCCAAGGCTGGGAAAAGGGCAGGGGGGAAGAGGAGCAACTGGTGTGCATGTGCCAGTGGCTCCTGCCCAGCAGAGACCTTTTCCGGCCGCCAGCTGTTTCCAGAGTGAGATAGCTGGGGGCAGGGAAAAGTCTGTGGGGAAAAGGGACGGGCCACGTGCCCAGTCCTCTTCCTCTTGGCTTGCCTACTCTCAGCCTGAATGACCTCCATGGAGTCTGTTCAGGCTGAGGATAGGCAAGCTGGGAAGGAGAGCACTGGGCCAATGCTGAGGCCTCTCCTTCTCTGCTTACCTTTCCTCCACCTGAAAGGGCTCTGCGGGACACTTTCAGGTGGAGGAAAGGCTGGGAAAGGAGAGCCCTGGGCCCGTGCCGAGGCCTCTCCTTCCTGGCCTCCCTTTCTTCATCCCTAACAGACTGAGGAGCTGTTCGGGGTGAAGAAAGGCTTGGGCCAAGGCCTCTTCTTTCCCTGCCTCCCTTTCCTCTCCCCCAAAAGATGTCCAGGGAGCCCTTTAAGGGAGAGTGTTTGGACTAAGAGGCTTGTGTGCATGCCCAGGCCTCTCGGTTCCTGCCTTCCTTTCCTCTCCCCTGAAAGAGCTCCAGGTATCCCTTTGGGGGAGAAGAAAGGTCTGGGGCTCAGAGGACTGGGTGCAAGCACTATGGCTCTGCCACCCCAGGGCCTTTTCTGACCCACAGTTTTCTTTGACAGCTGGGGCAGGAAAAGGAGGTGGGCAGAAGCCACACCCCTGGTGGGTGGAAGCCACGCCGCTGGTGGGAGGAAGTCATGCCACCGGGGACTGGAAGCCACACTCCCAGTGGGCAGCAGTCCCGCCTCTGGGGCCGGATGTCCTGCCCCTGGCACACAGGCCCCATCCTTGGGGACAGAAGCCTTGACCCTTGCAAACGAACCTCTAAAGGTTCGCCATCACTGACCTAATGCCATCCGCTTAACTAAAGGTGTCAAAAAATAAGATTCCAGGTGGAGGCTGTAAAAGGCCTCTGTCCCAGATCACCTTCCTCTCAGTGAACACAAGTGCTGGCAGAGAGAGGAGCAGCAGCAAGCCTGTGTGGGCAGAGGCTGTAAAAGGCCTCTGTCCTGGATCACCTTACCCTCAGCCAATACAAGTGCCGGCAGAGAGGAGCAGCAACAAGGAGGCTGTAAAAGGCCTCCCTCCCAGATCGTAGGGAAACAACAGGGATGTTACTGTGGGAGTCTACTACAGACCCCCGATTCAGGCAGAGGAATTGGATGATGCCTTTCTAGGACAGATGACCACACACTCAGAAAGGAGAGATGTAGTAGTGATGGGGGACTTCAACTATCCTGATATTTGCTGGAGGTCAAACTCAGCCAAATCCTCAAGGTCCAGCAAATTCCTCACTTGCCTGGAAGACAATTTCATTGTCCAAAAAGTAGAAGAGTCAACAAGGGGATCAGCTATTTTAGATCTGATCTTAACTAACAGGGATGACCTAGTCAATGGAGTGCAAGTGGTTGGATCCTTAGGTGGAAGTGACCATGTTCTCCTGGAGTTTGTTATACAGCGGAAAGGGGAAGCCAGGCATAGTGAGACATGCATTCTAGACTATAGGAGAGCTGATTTCAATAAACTTAGAGAAATATTGGGGGTGATCTCATGGTCAGGAAAACTAAAAGAGAAGGGAGTTCAAGATGGATGAGAGTTTCTCAAAAGGGAGATACTGAAGGCACAATTTCAAACAGTTCCAATGAGGAAGAAAAATGGGAGGTGTCTCAAGAAGCCAGGATGGATGACTAAGGAACTTTCAACTGAGATAAGCCTTAAACAGAACATGTATAAGAAATGGAAAAATGGGGAAATCACCAAAGAGGAATTCAAACAGATAGCCAGCACATGTAGGGGTAAAATCAGAAAAGCTAAAGTGCAGAATGATCTCAGGCTTGCTAGAGAGGTTAAGAACAATAGAAAGGGCTTTTTGGGTATGTCCGAAGCAAAAGGAAGAAGAAGGAAACGGTAGGACCACTGTGTGCAGAAGATGGCAAAATGCTAACAGGGGACAGAGAAAAGGCAGAATTACTCAACACCTTCTTTGCTTCAGTGTTCTCAGAAAAGGCAAAGGGTGCTCAACCTAAGGATAATGGGGAAGAAGACAGAATAGGGGAATTTCAGCACAGAATAAATAAAGAGATAGTACAGGAATACTTGGTTAACCTAAATGAATATAAGTCTTCAGGACCAGATGAACTACATCCAAGGATATTAAAAGAACTGGCAAATGTAATATCAGAGCCATTGGCAATAATCTTTAAGAACTCCTGGAGAACAGGAGAAGTCCCAGCAGACTGGAGGAGGGCAAACGTTGTCCCCATCTTCAAAAAGGAGAAAAAAAGAGGATCCTAACAATTATCGTCCAGTTAGTCTGACATCAATACCAGGAAAGATTCTAGAGCAGATCATTAAACAGAGAGTCTGTGAATATCTGGAAGATAATTCCATAATCACAAAAAGCCAACATGGGTTTCAGAGAAACAAGTCCTGCCAGACAAATCTGATCTCTTTTTTTGATAAAATTACCAGCTTGGTAGATGAAGGGAATGCTGTGGATATAGTATATCTTGATTTCAGCAAGGCCTTTGACAAGGTTCCCCTTGACATTCTTGCAAACAAGCTTGTAAAATGTGGGCCAGACAAGGTAACCATTACATGGATTTGTAACTGGTTGACTGGCCGCACCCAAAGGGTGCTCAACAACGGCTCCTTTTCAACCTGGAAAGAAGTGACAAGTGGGGTGCCACAGGGTTCTGTCCTGGGCCCAGTCCTATTCAACATCTTTATTAATGACTTGGATGACAGAATTGGGGGCATACCTATCAAATTTGCAGATGACACTAAACTAGGAGGAGTAGCCAATACTCCAGAAGACAGGGTCAAAATTCAAAATGACCTGAATAGACTAGAAAGCTGGGCCAATGCTAATAAAATGAAATTCAATGCGGAGAAATGTAAGGTACTGCACTTAGGGCGCAAAAATGAAATGCACAGATATAGGATGGGGGACATCTGGCTGAATGAAACTACGTGTGAAAGGGATCTAGGAGTCCAAGTAGACCAGAAGTTGAACATGAGTCAACAGTGTGATGCAGCAGCTAAAAAAGCCAATGATATTTTAGGCTGCATCAATAGAAGTATAGCGTCTAGATCAAGGGAAGTAATAGTGCCACTCTATTCTGCTTTGGTCAGGCCCCACCTGGAATACTGTGTCCAGTTCTGGGCACCACAATTAAAAAAAGATGTGGAGAAACTGGAGCGGGTCCAAAGGAGGGCAACTAAAATGGTGAAGGGTCTAGAAACCATGCCCTATGAGGAACGACTTAGGGAACTGGGGATGTTTAGCCTGGAGAAGAGAAGGTTAAGAGGTGATATGATAGCCCTGTTCAAATATTTGAAGGGATGTCATATTGAGGAGGGAGCAAGCTTGTTTTCTGCTGCTGCAGAGACTAGAACGCGGAACAATGGGTGCAAGCTGCAGGAAAAAAGATTCCACCTCAACATTAGGAGGAACTTCCTGATGGTAAGGGCTGTTCGACAGTGGAACACTCTCCCTCGGAGTGTAGTGGAGTCTCCTTCCTTGGAGGTCTTTAAGCAGGGGCTGGATGGCCATCTGTCGGGGATGCTTTGACTGGGAGTTCCTGCATGGCAGGGGGTTGGACTGGATGGCCCTTGTGGTCTCTTCCAACTCTATGATTCTATGATTCCCCCTGTCCAATGCAAGTGCTGGCTGATACAGATGAATGGTGAAGCAAAGTAGAATTAAAAGCAGTTAGCTCTTAACCCATATTTAGTAGCGGAGGTCCTATTTTTTCTGTATTTGGATTACCAAACTAGCAAGTCAGAAATTTTCTAATCTCCTTTTAGAGGAGACAGAGATAGTTCTATATTTGGGGTAGAATTATACTATTAGATAGATTAGAAAGGCTTCCAATTCTGCTATCTTGAGCCAAAAGGGCAAAAGTGATGCCCATCTTTGTAATATAGATAGGAGAAAGTTATGTTCTGTTAATTAACAATAGACTAAATTCTCTCATTTCCTTTGAATTCCACTGTTTATAAGTTATACTGTAAAGCTGGATTAATCTTAATGATAATTAAAGGAGTGAAGGGACTGGAGAGGCCTAGCAACACCATCAGGCATGGCCTTAAGTAGAAGAGCCCTCCCTCCTACACCATCTTACCCAGGAGGGAGTGAAGGGACTGGAGAGGTCTAGCAACTCCATCAGGCATGGCCTTAACTAGAAAAGCCCTCCCTCCTACACCATCTTACCCAGGAGGCAGTGAAGGGACTGGAGAGGCCTAGCAACACCATCAGGCATGGCCTCAAGTAGAAGAGCCCTCCCTCCTACACCATGTTACCCAGGAGGGAGTGAAGGGACTGGAGAGGCCTAGCAACACCATCAGGCATGGCCTCAAGTGGAAGAGCCCTCCCTCCATGCTACACCATCTTACCAGGAGGGAGTGAAAGGACAGCCCAAACTCCATAGGGCCTGTCTTAGATTATGAAGCAGATCCTTCCCTCCATGCCATCTGCCTTGGTCCGGGCATCGAAGGGAGAGAAGAACTTTTGGACTTGATCCCTTTCCCCACCACCATTCCCTTCTCCTTTTCTGTCATGTGTTCTTAGAATGTAAGCCTGAGGGCAGGGAACTGTCTAGTTGAAATAATGATTGTAAGTGCTCTGATAGCTTTTAAAGCTGAAGAGCGGGGTATAAATAAATAAATATTATTACTATTATTGTTATTATTTAATTCCTCTAAGAATTGGTTCAGAGAATTATATATTATTGATTTACATCTAAGGACTTTAGAACAGGACTAGTAGAAGTAATAGAAGAGACACCCTATTTCATCTGTCAAATTGTAAATGCTTACATAATTTATCTTCTTTAGATTTTATTTTTATTAGGGTCAAATAGAATAAAAGAAAGGTACCAGGATACTACGAACAGGGAAAAAAGAAGAAGAAACACGGCTACAGGAAAAACTATCGAAATGGAGACTACAAAAGAAGATAATTATCAAGAAACATTGGTGACACCTAAAATCTCTGATTTCACTAAAATTTTAATGGATGAAATGGAAAAAAATAAGGAAAGAAATAAGAACTGAAATAAGACAAGAAATAACAGCTGAACTTAAGGAAATGTGGGAAGAAATAAAGTCAGACATGCAGAAGGAGATACAGGAACGGAAGAAAGTGATAAAGGACAATATCCACCAATTTTCCAAAGGAATGGTGGAAGTAAATAAAAGAATATCAAAAATCCATGAAAATACAGAAGATTTGGAATGTAGGACAATAATATTAGAGAAAACCCAACAACGGAAAAAGAATTTGAAATTGACAATGGAAATGAAACTTAAAGACAAAGCACTAAGACTCAGATGACTTCAAGAAATATATAATGAAGATCTAGCTGAGAGATTAATTCCAGCCTTAGCCCATTTTATAGGTTGGTCACAAGAACAACTGGACCTGGAGGTGGACAAACTTTATAGAGCCAACTCTTGGGTTGCAACAAACAGAAAACTCCCAAGAGACATAACAATCTATTTTGTAAGAGACAGAGTTAGGAATCTGATATTGGAAACATCTTATAAAAAACAATTTATGGTAGAGGAACAAGAAATAAAGATATTTAAAGAAATTTCATCAACACTACTACAAAAAAGGAAAGACCACGATGTTCTAATTCAGTATTTGCGAAGAGAAGGAACAAAATATAGATGGGCAAAAAATGAAAGCCTCATATTTACAATAAAAGGGAAAAATACATAATTGACTCACAAGAAAAACTTCAAGAGTTTTTTGAAAATAGCAAAGAAGAAGAGAATAATCAATTCAAAGACGGAGAAAAAGCTAGAGTACAACAAAGACCTGAGAGAAAAGATATGAGAAATACTAGAGATTCAGAGGAGGAAGAAAACAGGAAATTCAGAGATGGATTAACAGAAGTATCAGATGAAAACTCTGAACAAGGTACATCAGAAAACTTTAAAGTAACAAGAAGAGGAACTTTAAGAATCTTACAAGCAGAAACTACAAGGGGGGAAAAAAGGAAGAAAGCAGGGGCCAAGGGAAAACTCAAAAAAGAGATCTTAAATAAAAGGGGAAGAGGGGGGAAAAACCAAAAACCTTATTTGGTAATTAAAAATGATACAGTATTTTCATGGAATGTTAATGATTTAAATTTAAAATCCAAGAGGAATTTTAAAAAATTACAAAAGCAAAAATAATATGTCCACAGGAAACTCATATAAAAACAAAAGAACTGAGACTTCTAGAAAACAGAAAATTTGGGAAACCATTTGTGGCCTCAAGCAATATCGAAAAGAAAAGAGGAGTGGTAACATTTGTAAGTACCAACCTAGAGGCAAAAGAAATTTTTAAAGACAAACAAGGGAATTTTTGGCCATGGAAGTAAGATTACAGGGAGAAGCAATATTGATTATAAGTCTTTACACACCACAAGAAAATGAATTGATTTTTTTCAGAAAATTACATGACAAAATAAAGGAAAGCAGTTATGAAATAATTACCATGACAGGTGGCTGGAATGGGGTCCTGGATACTAAAGAAGAGAGATCATGACAGCAATACAGAAAACCCCAGGGTAAATTACCCCTCTCAGCATTGGAATTAATAGAAGATTTAAACTTAATGGATACACGGAAAATAAAACATGGTAATAAGAAGGAGTTTACATTCTATTCAAATAGATATAGAACATGGTCAAGAATAGACATGATATTGACATCTAAAGTATTAAATAAGGACATAATTAAAGCCGAGATTCTTCCAATGATAGTTTCCGATCATTGCCTGCTAAGAATAACAATAAAAAAGAGACCAAAAGAATATACTTGGAGATTGAAAAATTATTTACTAGAGGATGAAGAGGTAATGAAGAAAATTAGACAAGAAATATAATTATACTTCCAAGAAAATATTGAGAAGGATACTCTTATGAATGTAATCTGGAATGCAGGTAAAGCTGTCTTTAGGGGAATACTAATACAACAAGAAGAGAAAGAAAAGAATTAAAGCAGAAAATGACAAAGATCTAATGGACCAATTGAAAAAAAAAGAACAAGAAGCCAAAAGTAAACCTAGAGACAAAAGAATCCAGTGTGAACTGAAACTAATTAAAAATAAGATTAATAAAAATGCAATGAGGGAAATTGCAGATAAAATCAAGTATATTAAAAAATACAATGAGTTCGAAAATGCTAACAAAGTGGGTAAGTGGCTTGCCTGAAGGTTAAAGAGAAATAAAGAAAAAAGAATGATACTGAAACTAAGAAAAGGCACTGCTATCGTTACACACCAAGAAAAATTAAAAGATATTGTCACTGATTATTACAAGAAACTATAAGAGGCGCAGTAAACAACTCAGGAGAAGAGAGTAAACATACGAGAAAACATAAAGAAACAAATGAAAGTAAGTATTACAAAAAACAAGTTAAGGATCTGAACAAACCAATATTAGTAGAGGAGTTAGAATCTGCAATAAAATGGCTAAAGGAAGACAAAGCTTCTGATTCAGATGGACTAACAGGGTAATTCTATAAGATCTTCAAAGATGTATTAATACCAACACTGCTAGAAACCATAAAAGGAATTGATTACGGAAGGTATCCAGAAACTTGGTATCACTCAATAACAATGTTAATTCCCAAAGAAAACAAAAACCCAGAGCTAATTGAGAACTATCGTCCAATCTCCTTGTTAAATCTGGACTATAAGATCTATGGGGCTTTCTAGATTGGCAGGAAAGTATGACATGAAGTTGCCTTTTCCTTAATGCTTAGCACCTGCACCACAGCCTTTAGATGCAGCTGCAATGTTCCGCAGTTTTTAAAAAAGAAGCTGGGAAAACCAGCACCTTTTTAAAGGTGCTTCTTCTCCCCTAAAATGCAAAAAAGCATTTTCATGGCACACTTTCCCTTTTTCTCATCTAACGGCTAGAGTTTCATGTAGCCATGAACACACTTCTTTTTGTCAATCTAGAAAGCCCCTATATTTCCATTCTAGTGGAATGTTTAAAGAAAGTATTATCTATTAAGATACAACCAGAACAAGCAGGCTTTCTCCCGAAAAGAACTTAAAAGATAATATTAGGACAATATTAAATATAATTGAATTATTTGAACATCATAGGGAAAGAAAACTGGGGTTGGTTTTCATAGACATTGAAAAAGTGTTTGATAACATTAATTAGATTTTTTTGGAGACAGTTCTGGACGAATGGGGAATTAAGGATAGGTTTATGAACTGGATAATGAATATATATTATAAACAATTTACTAGGATTAACTTGAATGGCGAAAAAACAGAGCCAATAAATATTAAGAAAGGCACCCTCCAGGGGTGCCCTCTGTTGCCATTGCTATTCTTAATGTTAATAGAAGTCCTGATTAACACAATAAATAATGATGTCAAAATTCAAGGTCTAGAAATTTCTAAATACAAGTTTAAAATCCGCGCCTTTGCGGATGACCTAGTAATAATTGTAGAAACCCCCCCCCCCCAAAAAAAAACTATTACAAGATTAGAAGATGCTCTGAGAAACTTTGTGAATTTAGAAGGATTTAGGGTAAATAAGAAAAAAGTGGTATGATAATTAAAATTTTGAATAAGAAAGAAGAGGAAGAAATGAAATCTTTCACTGAATTTCCATTGATAACTAAAATTAAATACTTGGTTATAACTTTAAGCAAAAATAAATCAGAACTATATAAGAATAATTACACAAAGGTATGGAAAACTATCAAATCTGATCTAGAGAGGTGGGGGAGACACATCTATCCCTACTGGGGAAAATTTCTACCACCCAAATGAAAGTCTTACCGTGTATGTTATTCTTGTTTCAGACCCTGCCAATTATAACTAGTAAGAAGCCCTTTCAAGCATGGGAAAGAGATATTTCCACATTTCTATGGCATGGTAGAAGGCTCAGAATAAAATTTAAAGTGATGATGGATAGCAAAGATAGAGGGGGTCTCAGTTTGCCCAGTCTAGAGTCATACCACAATGTCTGCGCACTGACATGGATTAAAGACTGGATTTTACTGGAGGATGAGAAAATGATGTGTTTAGAAAACTGTGATTTAGACTTAGGATGGCATGCATACATTTCCTATGGGACAGACAAATGAAGTAAAGAATTCAAGCAGCACTTCATTAGAAATGCCTTATTGACTATCTGGAACAAATATAAGAAAAAACTATATAGACAGTTACCCAGCTGGACATCCTCTCAGGAGGCCTTTCACAAGAATGAAAACAAATTGATAGATAATAGGTTAAGATATGATAATATTCAATGCTCAAATATTCAATAATGCTCAAAATTCTTGCTGGAAGCAAGAAGAGCCCTCCCTTCAACCACCATCTTGAGGGGAGAGAGAGGCAGGCCACCTCCTGCTGGAAGCAAGAAGAGCCCTCCCTTCAACCACCATCTTGAGGGGAGTGAAAGGCAGGCCACCTCCTGCTGGAAGCAAGAAGAGCCCTCCCTTCAACCACCATCTTGAGGGGAGTGAAAGGCAGGCCACCTCCTGCTGAAAGCAAGAAGAGCCCTCCCTTCAACCACCATCTTGAGGGGAGAGAGAGGCAGGCCACCTCCTGCTGGAAGCAAGAAGAGCCCTCCCTTCAACCACCATCTTGAGGGGAGTGAAAGGCAGGCCACCTCCTGCTGGAAGCAAGAAGAGCCCTCCCTTCAACCACCATCTTGAGGGGAGAGAGAGGCAGGCCACCTCCTGCTGGAAGCAAGAAGAGCCCTCCCTTCAACCACCATCTTGAGGGGAGTGAAAGGCAGGCCACCTCCTGCTGAAAGCAAGAAGAGCCCTCCCTTCAACCACCATCTTGAGGGGAGAGAGAGGCAGGCCACCTCCTGCTGGAAGCAAGAAGAGCCCTCCCTTCAACCACCATCTTGAGGGGAGAGAAAGGCAGGCCACCTCCTGCTGGAAGCAAGAAGAGCCCTCCCTTCAACCACCATCTTGAGGGGAGAGAAAGGCAGGCCACCTCCTGCTGGAAGCAAGAAGAGCCCTCCCTTCAACCACCATCTTGAGGGGAGAGAAAGGCAGGCCACCTCCTGCTGGAAGCAAGAAGAGCCCTCCCTTCAACCACCATCTTGAGGGGAGAGAAAGGCAGGCCACCTCCTGCTGGAAGCAAGAAGAGCCCTCCCTTCAACCACCATCTTGAGGGGAGAGAAAGGCAGGCCACCTCCTGCTGGAAGCAAGAAGAGCCCTCCCTTCAACCACCATCTTGAGGGGAGAGAGAGGCAGGCCACCTCCTGCTGGAAGCAAGAAGAGCCCTCCCTTCAACCACCATCTTGAGGGGAGAGAAAGGCAGGCCACCTCCTGCTGGAAGCAAGAAGAGCCCTCCCTTCAACCACCATCTTGAGGGGAGAGAGAGGCAGGCCACCTCCTGCTGGAAGCAAGAAGAGCCCTCCCTTCAACCACCATCTTGAGGGGAGTGAAAGGCAGGCCACCTCCTGCTGAAAGCAAGAAGAGCCCTCCCTTCAACCACCATCTTGAGGGGAGAGAGAGGCAGGCCACCTCCTGCTGGAAGCAAGAAGAGCCCTCCCTTCAACCACCATCTTGAGGGGAGAGAAAGGCAGGCCACCTCCTGCTGGAAGCAAGAAGAGCCCTCCCTTCAACCACCATCTTGAGGGGAGAGAAAGGCAGGCCACCTCCTGCTGGAAGCAAGAAGAGCCCTCCCTTCAACCACCATCTTGAGGGGAGAGAAAGGCAGGCCACCTCCTGCTGGAAGCAAGAAGAGCCCTCCCTTCAACCACCATCTTGAGGGGAGAGAAAGGCAGGCCACCTCCTGCTGCAAGCAAGAAGAGCCCTCCCTTCAACCACCATCTTGAGGGGAGAGAGAGGCAGGCCACCTCCTGCTGGAAGCAAGAAGAGCCCTCCCTTCAACCACCATCTTGAGGGGAGTGAAAGGCAGGCCACCTCCTGCTGGAAGCAAGAAGAGCCCTCCCTTCAACCACCATCTTGAGGGGAGAGAAAGGCAGGCCACCTCCTGCTGGAAGCAAGAGCCCTCCCTTCAACCACCATCTTGAGGGGAGAGAGAGGCAGGCCACCTCCTGCTGGAAGCAAGAAGAGCCCTCCCTTCAACCACCATCTTGAGGGGAGAGAAAGGCAGGCCACCTCCTGCTGGAAGCAAGAGCCCTCCCTTCAACCACCATCTTGAGGGGAGAGAGAGGCAGGCCACCTCCTGCTGGAAGCAAGAAGAGCCCTCCCTTCAACCACCATCTTGAGGGGAGAGAAAGGCAGGCCACCTCCTGCTGGAAGCAAGAAGAGCCCTCCCTTCAACCACCATCTTGAGGGGAGAGAAAGGCAGGCCACCTCCTGCTGGAAGCAAGAAGAGCCCTCCCTTCAACCACCATCTTGAGGGGAGAGAAAGGCAGGCCACCTCCTGCTGGAAGCAAGAAGAGCCCTCCCTTCAACCACCATCTTGAGGGGAGAGAAAGGCAGGCCACCTCCTGCTGGAAGCAAGAAGAGCCCTCCCTTCAACCACCATCTTGAGGGGAGAGAAAGGCAGGCCACCTCCTGCTGGAAGCAAGAAGAGCCCTCCCTTCAACCACCATCTTGAGGGGAGAGAGAGGCAGGCCACCTCCTGCTGGAAGCAAGAAGAGCCCTCCCTTCAACCACCATCTTGAGGGGAGAGAGAGGCAGGCCACCTCCTGCTGGAAGCAAGAAGAGCCCTCCCTTCAACCACCATCTTGAGGGGAGAGAAAGGCAGGCCACCTCCTGCTGGAAGCAAGAAGAGCCCTCCCTTCAACCACCATCTTGAGGGGAGTGAAAGGCAGGCCACCTCCTGCTGGAAGCAAGAAGAGCCCTCCCTTCAACCACCATCTTGAGGGGAGTGAAAGGCAGGCCACCTCCTGCTGGAAGCAAGAAGAGCCCTCCCTTCAACCACCATCTTGAGGGGAGTGAAAGGCAGGCCACCTCCTGCTGGAAGCAAGAAGAGCCCTCCCTTCAACCACCATCTTGAGGGGAGAGAAAGGCAGACCACCTCCTGCTGGAAGCAAGAAGAGCCCTCCCTTCAACCACCATCTTGAGGGGAGAGAAAGGCAGGCCACCTCCTGCTGGAAGCAAGAAGAGCCCTCCCTTCAACCACCATCTTGAGGGGAGAGAAAGGCAGGCCACCTCCTGCTGGAAGCAAGAAGAGCCCTCCCTTCAACCACCATCTTGAGGGGAGAGAGAGGCAGGCCACCTCCTGCTGGAAACAAGAAGAGCCCTCCCTTCAACCACCATCTTGAGGGGACTTAATTGTCTAATTAACAAATTGTAAGCCGCTCTGATAGCTTTGGCTGAAGAGCGGGGTATAAATAAAATGTATTATTATTATTATTATTATTATTATTATTAAATTGAAGAAGAATGGAAAAGAGATTTAATTACAGAGGGCATCAAAAGCTAAGATTCAGACTTCGACAAAATAATTAAGGGAAACAGATTAAAGCTAATTAGTAAGATCTATACATTTTTATTGAGCATGGAAATGTTAGATGAAACAGTTAAAATAAACATAAGATAAGATAAACATAAGATGGTCCTAGAATATAGGAAGAGTGATACCGATGGCCAATTGGGAAAATGTATGGAGAAAAAAACCTTTGCTTTACTAAATGTAATAATTTAAAAGAAAATTATTTTAAACTGTTTTTTAGATGGTACTTGACTCCAACGACACTGGTTAAAATAACTAAACAAGCCAATCCAACCTGTTGGAAATGTAATCAGAAAGGGGTCTCCCTGTATCACTTTTGGTGGAGATGTAGTATAAAAAAAAATCTGGATTCGGATTCATAAACTTATAATTTCTATATTAAACAAAAATATTCCATTGAAGCCCAAATTATTTTTGTTGAATATAACAGAAATAATATCTGGTAAAACGGCACA
This sequence comes from Urosaurus nigricauda, assembly GCA_034509955.1. Taxonomy (NCBI): domain Eukaryota; kingdom Metazoa; phylum Chordata; class Lepidosauria; order Squamata; family Phrynosomatidae; genus Urosaurus; species Urosaurus nigricauda. The sequence continues at coordinate 135,328,583 of JAOEGL010000002.1, forward strand.
AGAGGAATTAAGTGTTCTGCTTTATATTATCACAGCTGCCCGACTGTTGTTTGCTAAACATTGGAAATTGAATCCTGTCCCAACAGTAGATGAGCGGAGTCTGAAATTAAATGGATTAGCTATCTTTGACATGGTCTCAGTGTCCAAAAACGATAGAACTTTACAGAATTATGAAGAAAAATGGAAAGGGATATCAAAATTGTGGGAAGATAAAGATAATAGTTAATACATTGGTAACTGAATTATTACCATTCCAGGCTTTTGTGTTGTATGCTATTCATATGTGTTATTGTATTTAAGTCGATGCCTTAATGAGGAGGAGGAGGGGATTAAAAAACTAAACATAGTGAATTACCTATTCTGGGTAAGGAATTACCCAATGATAGACGGCAAGGACTCGAAAATCAAACCCACAATACTGAATTTGAAGTTGCATTCTTTTCTGTGATATTCTGGAAGGAGAAGAGCCTGTCACAAATTTCCTAAACAATGCATAATTTTTTTCAAAACACTTGTAGGATATCAGTAAAGGAATTCTACAAATAACAGAAACAATTCTAGGTATAATGTTAATTTCAGCTGTATTAACCTTACTCCATAAATTCAACCTTAAACCTGCCCATCTGTCTACATGTGGTGTAACACTTTTTACTTATTTGGTTATATTCATCCAGGGGTAGCTGTGTTGGCCATATAGCAAATCCAATAAAAAAACCCACCGAACAGTAATGCCTTTATTGGCCAGCCAAAATGCACAATATACATGTTGCAAGCTTTCGAAGTTTTACTGGCTTCTTCATCAGGCAAGGTGTTACAAACCAACAGGAGAGAAAAAAATTTAAGATGCTAGTCACTTATAGGCTTGCATTTTGTTGTTTCTGTTCTTAGTTAAGATGGTGTGGAGGGCCATATCTTACAGGCCAGTAACATCTTGTAACACCTTGCTTCATGAAGAAGCCAGTGAAGCTTTGAAAGCTTGCAACTTGTATATTGTGCATTTTGCTTGGCCAATAAAGGCATTACTGTTTGATGGATTTTTGCTTGGATTGGTTATATTCAGTTTAAAAATTGGAAACATATATCTGGAGATAATTATGCCCAAGTAAGTAATACAATTTGGGCAGTACTGTCCCTCCAAAAAAGGAATTGTTATTTTGAAAAAGACTTGGGTCTATCATGCCTCAAAGTGGCATTATTTCTGATTTAGACCAGTTAATTGAACAACCAAATATTTTACCAAAATTATTAATCACCCTAATCAAAATTGGGACAAACAGTTGAGACTTTGGGATAAATACCAAAAGGTCATCTGCATAAAGAACAGTTTTAAACTCTAAACTGGCATATACAAAACCATTAGTGCTGGATTTTTGTTTAATAGCACAGACAAGGTGTTCCAATAAATATCATCGGGGATATTAATTAAATATCATTTATTAAATATTTATTAAATATCAATGGGGAAAGTAGACATCCTGGTCTGTATCTCATCTCAAAGTTAAGAAAAAAGTGGAAGTAGACTTGCCCTTAATCCATTTGAATCCATTTAAAACATTTTAGGAAACCTAGAATTAGCAAGTGTAGTAAAAATAAACATCAAATAAATTTAATGAAAGGCCTTATTAACATCTACAGAAATAATGGCAGCTGGATCAGTTCTGTTGGAATTTAACAGTACCAGGTCCACAACCATCTGATGCTATGACTCTCCTACTTAATTTTAATAAATTCCACCTGATCAGGTTTAAGCAAAGCTGAAATGACTTTCTGCAATCTATTGGCCAAGACAGGTGTCACTATTTTAATATCTAATAATAAATAAATAATATCTAATATTTAATAATACTTGAACATGAGTCAACAGTGGGACGCAGCAGCTAAAAAAAAGCCATTGTCAGGTTTCGGAATCAATGTTATATAAACATCATTTATTGCTGAAGGGAGGAAACTAGGTTGTAAAACATAAAGTTGAAGCAGCCTTGGAGCAAATAAGCTTGAAAAAGTGTTATACGATTCAATCAGAAACTCATTTGGACCAGGTGCTTTCCCATTTTTCATATTTAAAATATAGCTGACAATTTCCTTCTGGTGCAGAGATTCTGAAAGGAGTTGCAATTGTCATGCATTCCGCTATGGAAGCTTAATATGAGAAAAGAACGCTACAGGCAAACGTAGTTGACATGCAAGACCTCTGGTCATTCACTACTTTAATAGTGCTGAAATACTGAGGAAATTAGATAACTTGATGTCATTCATATTTTTCTCTTCACCTGCAAAATTTTTGTGACCAGAGATGACAGTATCAAAGGATGAAAGAAACATGCACAGAACATTATGAAATTCATGCTTCTTTCAAAACTGTTTCATCTGTCAGTTTCCCAGTGTGGGCTAAGCATAAGCCTGAGAGACATGATTTATATTGTATTGATATTGCCCCAAGAAGTTGTCCCTTGCAAAAAGACAAGCATGGAGGGATGACAGTTCCAGTCAAAATGTGTGTGAAAAAAGCTTGATTCATGAGTCACAAGCTTCTGTTGACGTACACAGGACAAGACTCTCCAACACAATCTAATTTCATGTCCACAGTTTTGCATGTGTCATGTTTCATGTCCCATCAGTGTTGCATTATGTATGATGGGATGACAGATCCACCCCCCCCCCCCAGCTGCTATATAATTCTACTAGAAACTCCTGCCATGTTTTGATCAGGGCAGAGGAAGGCCACTGATTGAGAATATATTCATTCAAACTTGTGATGTTTCCCTGGTGCTCACCCTTTTTGTCTGCTTTGTTTTTAAAATATAATAATACAGCGGGCCCTCCACATATGCTAGGGTTAGGGGCACAGGACCCCTGTAAAAGTGGGAAAACTGCAAATTAAAAAAAAAAACCACTATTTTTTTAACCTGAGAAAACACCTCTCTAGGAATCTCTAGGTCCTCTAGGGCAATTCTGTGCTCAAGATCTGCCAGAGGTTGACCATAAAATTGCATTTTAGGACCTGCACATATCTAGGAATCTCTAGGTCCTCCAGTGTGATTTTTGACAGAGGTTGATAATAAAGTCATGCTGGAGGACCTAGAGATTCCTAAAGAGAACATATTAATCAAATCCATGAATAATCAAATCTACAGAAATCAAAGTTGCAAATGTGGAGTGCCAACTGTACTGTGGTGGGAATCCTTTTGGCTACTCTCAATTAGAGTGGAACCACTGAATCAATTGTTTTGATCTACCATTGGGTTAGTCAACATATAGGTAAATCCCAATGATTCAATGGGTTGACTCTAGTCAAGAGTAAGAATAAGACTGAGGTTTATACAAACCCAGGGCTCTAGGGCCCCATTGTTCTGGTTATGCTGTTTCATTTTTGGCCACTGGTCTGTTTGAAGATCTTCTGATAGACGTTTTTTCAAGCCACAAAACAAAGGGCTTTACTAGAGAGACTTGTCAACACTTCCCAAGAACCCTTGGTTCTACTTAAAGAGTAATACAGAATACAGGGGCTGGAAGCCTTGCTAAGGCACCTTTGGAGTTTATCACATCCAGGAGGAATTCCAAAATGTCATTCGTTTTGAGCATGACTAAGAAACATGGATTGAAATGTATATTATGGTTTTTAGCTTTTATTTTGTAATATCCTACATTTTTCTTGAATGTCCTATATTTTGCGGTGTCTTGTCCTTCTTTGCAGTTAGGACATCTGATCACACTGGGGACAATCCACCAGGAACAATATTGATATGGAGACCCTTTCCCTATACAGTATATTTTTTTCCCTCACCTACTCTCCTATTGTGTGTGAAGATTTGTTGCTTTATTTTGAATCAAGATTTAGACAGAGGCAGAGTCATTCAAAAACAGCCCTTTGCTGGTGTGCCTGTGGAAAGAATAATGCTAGGACCTCGTTTCAGGTTTTCTGTTCTCATTCATGCCCATATGCCATTCTATCAGCCAAAAGCTCCCATAGGATTTCAATAGAATAAAACAGACTCACAATAAGATTTGGCCATGGGAGGAGGACTAATAATAGGCACATGGGATCCCAAAATCTAAGTATGTTAGGAAATTTGCTCTCCTGATATTTTCGTCCATTTCTTTTCATTGTACGGTAATTATTGTGCTTTGTTTGAGACTGGAGAGAAACTGCAGGAATATGTTTTTTCCCCCCTCTTCTCAGCCCTATATTTCTCTCCCCTCTTTCCTCTCCATAAGCCTTAGAAACCTGGTTTGCTTAGCTTGAAGCCCAGAAACAACCCAGAAGCCATAACCAGTCCATCAAGGTCTGAGCTGAACATGAATGGTCACAGGTTAGGTCTAACCGTAGGAGCCTGAAACATCGAACATGCTCCCATAGCTTCATTCCCCTTACTTGTGCCAGTGACATCACTACGGTTGTTGTCACCCTGTGAGGTAACTCATGGTTTTACACACACCCCTTTGACCTTCTCCCATTTCTCACTTTATCAAATCCTTAGTAATGCTTTTTTGAACTAATGTTACTTGTAAATCATAATTCCCATATAGCACTGAATGACATAAACAAGTAGCAAAATTAAAATTATACCTCCAAATTACAGTATCAGACACACAACCTAAATGTATTTACATATACATAGTGAAGATTTGGTTAATATGTGCTTTTTAAAAGAAAATTTTTAAAAAGACTATTTAAAAAAAAACAACAATTAAAATGTGTTTAAAATACCTCATGACAGCAGCAAGATTAGTAATAGCAAAGAACTGGAAGAAGGAAGAAATACCATCTATTGAAGATTGGATATTTAAAGTTCAGAAATTAAAGGAAATGGACCTGTATAATCAATAATAAATCGAAAGATAAACTAATTGAGGATTGGCTCCCAGTTTTACAATAGAATGGAGAATCAAGAAGCGTTTGATGATATAGATGAAAATAAACAAAAATATAAAAGGGAGTAAAAGGGGGGAAGAAAGGGGGGAAAGGGGGAGGGAGGACAATACGATGACAACTAAGTACGGAGGACAATATAGAGGACAATAAGAAGATAGCTAAGTACTGGGTTTGCAGGGCTATTATATTTATACAGTTGAGGGTATGACTAGATCAGTTATGTTCTGACATGTTGAATTATACTGCAGCAAATCATTAGAAGGAAGGATAAGAAGATTAGGAAAATAATGTTTACTTTCAAGAAGTTCTGATATCAAATAATCATTGTTGTTTTTTGTGGATTTGTGTGTGTGTGTGTGTATGTATGTGTTGTTTTATTTCTGTCTTTTAACTTGTAATCAAAAAATAAAAATAATAAAAAAAGAAAAATATTTTTAAAATTTAAGATTTTGAAATTTCTTCTCCCACTGAGCTTCACCCCACTCCTACCATCTTTTAAAGCTTTTTAAAAGGAAGCAGGTGAATGCCACAGACTGTTTCTGCCAAAAGGTAGGTGTTTAAGGAGCAGTGGTATCACCCCACCCCCCCTCCTTAGGTTGTCACCTGGTACAGTCCACACACACACTAGTGACACTACTAACTTGTGCCTGGAATTGCATGTGTTCATTTGGTCTTCTGCATGACATATTTAATATGCCTCTTTGTTGCCTATGACCCTGACAGTTAATTATGGCATAATTAAATCCCTATTAGTATGTATACAACAATACTAGGATCTTAGTGCTGATTGCCAACAATCTATTTCCAAAACTGTTAATTGTGCACATTTTGTATTTTTGTGTGATAAATCAATCAATATATCCCATGAACATTAGGGATGTGAATATGTACTGTTAGGACAAATCAGCTGAGATGCACTGTCCCCAAAGTTAGAAGTTCATTTCTTTAAGCACAATTTGTTATGTGTAAGTGTGAACATAGATTTGCAGAGCACGTCTGCTAATCAGAAGATAAAATTTTGCCTTGATCCTGTTGTTGTTGTTGTATGCCTTCAAATTGTTTTTGACTTACGGCAGCAACTCTAAGGTGACCCTATCACAAGGTTTACTTGGCAAGATTTGTTTAGAGGGGGTTTTTGTTTGCCTTCTTCTCTGGCTGAGAGTGAGTGGCCAAGTAAGGGTTCAAAGCCTGGTCTCTGGAGTCCTAATCCAGCACCTAAACCATGGCACCACACTGGCCTTAAATAAACCAAGATCAGTCAAGCAACCCAACCCTTGAGGAATGCCTTCCTGGTACACTCAAACAGGCTCCCTCCTCTTTCTGCTTCTAAATGGTTTCTGTCAATATTGTAAACAGTCATCCATAATACTAATGCTGCATAATTGTTTAGAAGTTTAGTAGTAGTTTTGTGGGATTGGTTTGTTTACAAAAGAATTGATTTTGTTGCTTTTATAAATTAGCATTTGAAGGTTTTTAAACAGAGCTTGGAAATGCTTCAACGGTGTCTTCCTGCATGGCAGAAGGAGGTTGAACTGAGAGACACATGGGATCTCCTCCAACTCTAGGATTCAATTATGATAATAATGACGATGATAGAATTTGGGACAGCTACCTGCTGGAAATGCTGTAGATGGAGATCTTGCATTGACAGGAATTGGACCTGATGCCTAATAGAGCCTCTTCCATCTCCATGATTCCATGATTCTATAAATGCTAAAGGAATGTATTTGCTGTAAGAACCACTAAAATAATGTACAGCATGAACACAGAATATTCTAAAATGCTAAATAAATATGAAATATCATTAAAGAAAATAAACAAGTCATTTGGAGTATGAAAATAATGTTGAAGACTTAAATACACTGATGTATGTAAATTATTTTCAACAATACTACCAGCGGTGAGCATACTTTTTCAGAAATCCAAAATGGCTAAACTTTAAAGACACATCCATCCATTAATTTCATTCATTTATCTATCAAGAGTGAGGTTTTAGCCCTTAGTGCACCTATGCATTTGTAGAAGCAGCACAGGTTCCCTAGATTTAAAATATCTCAGGTTCTTGCTCATATTGTAAGTTGAGACTCCTGCAAATAAAGCAAAACAGAAGCCAATAAAATTTAAATAACTAACACTTATTAGAATTTTAGAAATTGATATAGCCATTATTGATTCTTTATAATTCTTTATAATTCATCTCATATTATCAGATAAGTAATAATACAGACGTAAATTTGTGTTACGCAGGATTAAGATGGAAAAACAAGTTAAAATTTGTATGATTAAATGGTCTCAGAATATTGGATTTCCGTTACACCTTGAAAAATGGGAGAGTATGGCCTAAAAGTATAACAATTACTTTTAGTAATTAAGTACTTAAGAGAAATCCTTTACAAGATGATGTTTAGAAGCTTTTTAACTACAGAAAAATTGTCAAAGATATACAAGAACTCTTCAAATCAACATTGGGAGTGTGATCAAAAGGTGGGGAATTTTATCACATGTGAACAGTACTGGATTTATTACTTTGAAAAAATATATATATATTGAATATATTGGATATATTGAAAATTCCTGTACAGAAGAGACCAGAACAGTATTTGCTTGGAATGCAATTGAAAGAAATCATGATAGAATTGTGCAATATATGATTGAAGCCTTGAGAACTGTATGTATATCCTCAAAAGTGGAATGTCTCAGTGACTTAAGAAGAGTCATATATTGAAATGAATAATTTGGCAATGTTAACAAAGGAGAAATTCCTGATTACCTTTTTAAGGAGTGGGATTTGTTTATTGCATTTTAAAAATGAAAATGGGGATATTTGTCAACATGTGTGTTTTGAATAATAGTTACAAATCATTAGAAGTAGAAGGAGATTTTTATTGTCATCAAAAGGAACGTAAAATATAGTTTCAAGTGTAGTTAGATATTTTGGGGAAGGAAGTCAATGTATTTGTCTTATTCATGTCTTTCTTTCTTTGTAGAGATACCTCAGGGTTTGACAGGCTGCCCCTTTTAGTGCTGGATCGGGGCCACAGCAACTACATGCCACAGCCCCGATCTGGCCTTTCCGCGATGCAAAAAGGATCTGCAAAAAGTGGTTTCTTTTGTATGGCGGGCACCATAGCTGCCGGCGCTGCAGCTTTTTGGCGCTGCATCATCTGGACACAGCACAGAGGAGTGCTGTGATGCCACCTGCTGTGTGGTGCAATGTGCATCATGTCAACATGTGGGCAAAGTCGGGGCATGTGTTGTGTGGACACCACACCCCATGCTGGCCTTAATGGACATTCTGTACAACCTGTTATTTTCTTTGTTTGATTTTATTATATATATATATGTATATAATGTTAATTTTTTTAAAAAGTATGCCACCATCCCTTGTGCATTTAATCATGCAGGATGATTTCTTCCATTTGTTGTTGTTAAGTTCATTTGTTAGGCCAAGTAAATTGTGAATTAAGGCTATGAAATCCCATACCTTTTGACTCAGTGTGAAACCTTTCCTCGTAGCAAGTGTGCTTATCTCACTTTTAAAAATCACTTTTACCCCTACTAGGGATCTTTTCTTCATTACAATGATATGGAAGGCAAACATGTTTCCCAATGCCAGGGCACATCAGTTCCAGCATATTTTTGTCCATTTTTAACACTGGAAGTAAAATAAGGAGCTGCATTGTTATTTGGGGGTAAGGTTGGGCTATGTGGCTGTGTTCTGGAATACTGTGTCCAGTTCTGGGCACCACAATTCAAAAAGGATGTGGAGAAACTGGAGTGTGTCCAAAGGAGGGCGACTAAAATGGTGAAGGGTCTGGAAACCTTGCCCTATGAAGAACGCCTTAGGGAGCTGGGGAGGGTGGTGGAATCTCCTTCCTTGGAGGTTTTTAAGCAGAGGCTGGATGGCCATCTGTCGGGTATGCTTTGATTAGGAGTTCCTGCATGGCAGGGGGTTGGACTGGATGGCCCTTGTGGTCTCTTCTAACTCTAAATTTCTATGATTCTATGATTCTATGATTCTATGACCTATCACCTGCATCTGTGAATTGGCATCTTCAGAGAATGGTGGTATAGAAGTGTGTGGGGTATATAAAATGTGTGACCCTTAGTTGGGGGAAAGTGATTTACATGTTAATCTATGTTGGCCTTTTGGTGAATGACCAGGCCTCACAGTAGGAATAAATCATTTCCCCCCAACCAAGGGTAACACAGTATATATACCCCACACACCACCATTCTCTGAAGATGCCAACCATAGATGCAGGTAAAACAGCAGGCACAAACTCTTCCAGAACACAGCCACATAGCCTGAAAAACCCACAAAAAACTGTGGATGCCAGCCATAAAAGTCTTTGACTTCACAGCTGCATTCTTATTCAGAAGTTGTAAAGATTGCAGGGAGGATTTCAGCCCAAGGGCTGATATGTAAGCTTCTGGGAACTATACACCAATACTACCAGATATGACCAAGTTCCAAAGAGGGTATGAAATATTTGGATTAATCATTCAATAATGAGTGACTTGTGGGTCAGGATAAAAAAAAAATTGAATGGTGTTCAGTGTCAATTTTCCAGTCAGCACTGCAGAATAATTCGCTTGGCTCTGGGGCCAAAACAAATTATGATTCTCAGAATTCCATAGCATGGAGCCAGGGTAGTCAAAGTGGTGTCAAAATGGATTATTATTATTATTATTATTATTACTGGCAAATGTAATATCTGGCAATAATCTTTGAGAACTCCTGGAGAACAGGAGAAGTCCCAGCAGACTGGAGGAGGGCAAACGCTGTCTCCATCTTCAAAAAGGGAAAAAAGAGGATCCCAACAATTACCTTCCAGTTAGTCTGACATCAATTCCAGGAAAGATTCTAGAGCAGATCATTAAGCAGAGAGTCTATGAACATTTAGAAGCCAATGCCATAATCACAAAAAGTCAATATGGGTTTCAGAGAACCAAGTCATGCCAAACAAACCTGGTCTCTTTCTTTGAAAAAATTACCAGCTTGGTAGATGAAGAGAATGCTGTGGATATAGTATACTTCAATTTCAGTAAGGCATTTGACAAGGTTCCCCATGACATTCTTGCAAACAAGCTTGTAAAATGTGGTCTAGACATGGATTTGTAATTGGTTGACTGGCCGAACTCAAAGGGTGCTCAGCAATGGCACCTTTTCAACCTGGAAAGAAGTCCTGGGACCAGTGCTATTCAACATCTTTATTAATGATTTGGATGACAGAATTTGGGGCATACTTATCAAATTTGCAGATGACACTAAACTTGGAAGAGTAGCTAATACCCCAGAGGACAGGATCAAAATTCAAAAGGACCTGAATAGACTAGAAAGCTGGGCCAACATAATGAAATTCAACGTAGAGAAATGTAAGGTTCTGCACTTAGGGCGGAAAAATGAAAAGCACAGATATAAAATGGGAGACACCTGGCTGAATGAAACTACATGTGAAAGGGATCTAGGAGTCCAAGGAGACCATAAGCCGAACATGAGTCAACAGTGTGATGCGGCAGCTAAAAAGGCCAATGCAATTTTAGGCTGCATTAATAGAAGTATAGTGTCTAGATCAAGGGAAGTAAGAGTGCCACTCTATTCTGCCTTGGTCAGGCCCCACCTGGAATACTGTGTCCAGTTCTGGGCACCACAATTCAAAAAAGATGTGGAGAAACTGGAGCATGTCCAAAGCAGGGCAACTAGGATGGTGAAGGGTCTGGAAACCATGCCCTATGAGGAACGCCTTAGGGAGCTGGGGATGTTTAGCCTGGAGAAGAGAAGGTTAAGAGGTGATATGATAGCCCTGTTTAAATATTTGAAGGGATTTTATATTGAGGAGGAAGCAAGCTTGTTTTCTTCTGCTCAAGAGACTAGGATGCGGAACAATGGATGCAAACTACAGGAAAAGAGATTCCACCTCAACATTAGGAGGAACTTCCTGACAGTAAGGGCTGTTTGACAGTGGAACACCCTCCCTCGAAGGATGGTGGAGTCTCCTTCCTTAGAGGTCTTTAAGCAGAGACTGGATGGCCATCTGTCAGGGATGCTTTGATTTGGAGTTCCTGCATGGCAGGGGGTTGGACTGGATGGCCCTTGTGGTCTCTTCCAATTCTATGATTCTATGATTCTATTTCTGCAGTGTGGATGCAGCCAGTGACACCACCAAAATCACCACACACAGCTTATTAGTGTCTAATAATTTTGACAGGAATTGGCTTCTATGAAAAAAAGAATGGCTATAACACCTTCCTGGTTGTGTGTCATGTAGTGGCAGTCTTCTGTTCAGAAACACAGGTTCCAGCAGTTCTGAAAGCTTCATTCAAAAAACTAAAGTTTTTCACAGTATAATGATATTGTCAGATCTGAGGCATTTTCACTTACAGAACATATTGAAACCAGAAGAGAGGCATCCAGAGCTTCCGTGGACTCAGTTGTACTGGATCAGTTTGAGTCTGTCAGTACCGAGGATGTGGACAAGATCCTTAGAAGTGTTAGGAAGACAACCTGCTCTCTCGATCCCTGCCCCTCGTGGTTAGTGGCACAGGGGGGACCGGTGGTTACTTCTTTATTACACCGGATTACCAACCTTTCTTTGAGGGAAGGTCAATTTCCGGAACAGCTTAAATTGGCCACAATTAAACCTATATTAAAGAAGCCTTCCCTTGACCCCCTGGTTCACAATAATTATCGGCCAATCTCGCTACTGCCATTCTTGGGGAAGGTGATCGAGAGGGCGGTTGCAATCCAGCTTCAATCGATCTTGGATGAAACGGATTTTCTAGATCCATTTCAAACCGGTTTCCGGGCGGGCTACGGAGTTGAGACTGCCATGGTCGCTCTGGTCGATGATCTCCGTCTGGGCATCGACAGGGGTAGCGTGTCCCTGTTGGTGCTCTTGGACATCTCAGCGGCTTTCGATACCATCGACCATGGTATCCTTCTGGAACGCCTGGCAGAGGCGGGAATCGGGGGCACTGCGCTCCAGTGGTTCCGGTCCTACCTCTCTGGGAGGTTCCAGATGGTGCAGCTGGGGGACGTCTGCTCCGATAAGAGGGCCCTTACATCTGGGGTCCCTCAAGGAGCTATTCTGTCCCCCATGCTTTTCAACATTTACATGAAACCGCTGGGAGAGATCATCCGGAGGCATGGGGCGCGGTGTTATCAGTACGCTGATGACACCCAAATAGTCTTCTCTATGTCTCCGACTGATGCAGTGACCAGGGATGGCGTCGCTCCTCTTGTGACCTGTCTGGAATCGGTAATGGACTGGATGAGGGAAAATAGACTCAGCCTGAATCCAGAGAAAACGGAAGTACTCGTGATAGGTTCCCCTGGTCCGGGTAAGGAGGTGGTTCCACCTGTCCTTGGCGGGGTCACGCTCCCCGTCAGGGACACTGTACGCAGTCTGGGGGTGCTCCTTGACTCGTCGCTCCATCTAACTTCTCAGGTGGACGCGACCGTCAGGAGCACCTGTTATCAGCTTCGGCTGATACGCCAGTTGCGACCCTATCTGGACCGGAGGGACCTTGAAACCGTAGTACATGCTCTGGTAACCTCTCGGTTGGACTTCTGTAACGCGCTCTACATGGGGCAGCCTTTGTATCATACTCGGAAGCTACAACTAGTGCAAAATATGGCGGCACGGGTGGTCACTGGAGCTCCCAGGACCGCCCATATAACACCTATCTTGAAAGACCTACATTGGCTGCCGATTCGCTTCCGGGCGCAGTACAAAGTGCTGGTTGTTACCTATAAAGCCCTATATGGCTCGGGCCCAGGGTACCTAAAGGACCGTCTCTCCCCACATAATCCGCCCCGCACACTGAGATCTACCGGACAGCGTATATTGAGAGTTCCAGAGGCTAGATTGATGAGCACTACAAAAAGGGCGTTCTCCATCTCTGCCCCTTACCTCTGGAACTCTCTACCTACTGAGCTCCGCTTATCCCCCACCCTCATCCAATTTAGAAAGGACCTGAAAACACATCTATTTCAACAGGCATATTTGTAAATGGGTCTCTCTTGTGGTTTGCCCTGTTAGATATGCTGCCATCGTCTTTCCATCATAGCTTTACGCTGGGAGGTATCGTTTTTTATTGTTTTTAATCTTGTATTGTTTTACTTGTTTTATTGTATTGCTTGGATTTTAAACTATGCTTGATGTTTTAATGTCTTTTTATCTTGTACACCGCCCTGATCTTTTTGGAAGGGCGGTATAAAAATAAAATTTATTATTATTATTATTATTATTAGCAATTCAAACCGCTATTTGACCTCAAACCAAAACATTCCCAAGTGTGCTCCTCCTTCTCACTCAGGCTTCCCGGAGAAGACTTCTAAGGTCTCTCTCTCTCAAACCTAACTCCTAATGTTACCCCTCCCTCTTTGCTAACATTGAATGTGAGTCTGAGTGTATGTCCCCTTGTGTTGTGTGTGGTATTTATGCCCCCATCTGGTAGACAATACTGGGACCATGATTCCGGCGTAAGACTTTGTTAGGATCTTCCTCTCTGCATATTTTGATCTAATTATAATTCCCCTAAGTAAGAGATTTCCTAACATTCTGGTGGAGGTAATGTGGCAACATTCTGCTCTAGAACTTGGTCCCCCAAAATCTAGACTTTCCAGACTGATCACCTGGACTGGCTACATTTCGGAATGTAGGCGGAACCGCAAATCCCAGAGACTTTGACGCAATAGGTGTGCGTGAATTTGTTCTTGTCTGTTTGCCATCAGGGCATCTATCGTGGGTGGGCCATCCACGTTCATTTTTGGGTTGGGAGACTGAAGCAGCCTTTTCCCCCCACATTTTCCCCTTCCCAACACACCTCAGACAGTCATAAAAAACCCCTTGATCAGGCAGAGGTAGGCAAAGGAAGGGAGACGTCCCAACCAGAGGCTGTAAAACCTGAGGCACAAAGTGGGCAGTTGGTGGGCAGTTGGTCCCAATTTTAGTCCAACAGGGAGGTGGCTCCCAAAGTAGAGAACAAAACTCAAGGCGAGGGTCTAGCTGGGACCCAAAGGGATAATGTCTGCTAGGAACCTACCGAGGGAGGTCAACCGAGGAGGATGGCCACACTTGAACTTCCCAGTGAAAAGTTAGGAGGAGGAACTAACTGATCCTTAGGCCTGGGTCTAGCGGCGGCTACACGTGGCGCTATCTGCAGTAGCGACCTTGTACCGGACGTGATAGTGAGCGGATAAGTACAGACTCCAACCCACAGGTTCCACGGGCAGTTGGTCCCAAAAACAGGCAGTTGGTCCTGTGAGAAAAGGGTGGTTGGTCCCAATAATTGCACTGATGGGTGGTTGGTCCCAAAGGTCAGGCATCAGTGGGTGGTTGGTCCCATAGGCCGAACAAGAGTTAGCTGACGGGCAGTTGGTCCCATAGGTTGGCAAACAGGGGCAAGGTGGTCCCAAGTTGAGTTTGGAGGAGTGTAGAAAGGCAGGAGATGGAGGTAGCGAGCTTTTGCAGAGAGGATAAAGTTCAGGGCCAGTTGAAGAAGTGGATAGGCCAGAAGGGACCTAATCTGTGGCTTCCCCGGAGGTTTCCTGTTGGACAACCCCTTCGCAACTCTCCTGGAGGCTTATAATCTCAAAACAGTAAGGAAGTGATTGAAGAGCGTTCCCAAGGCAGAGAAAGCCAGGATAGCTTCGTGGGGTCTTTGGGTGTTGGCCCACAATGCCATGGAAGAATACAAGAAGTACAAATTGGAAGTAGAGGTGTCAAGGAAGCAGATAGGTGAATTGGTCATCCAGGTTGGGGAGAAAGTTAACAAAAACATCCTCCTGACCCGGACAGCCAATGAGGCTGGACAAAGACCTGATAGGGCTGAGAAAAAGGTGGTAGAGCTCCAGATTCAGAACAAGGAATTTGAAAAGCAATTAGGCCAGGGAAAACAAGCTGTGGACTTCATCTTGTCCCAACAGACTGAAGAAGCAGCGCAAGCCGACCACATCATGTGTGAGGCAAGAATTAGGGAATTAGAAAATAGGTTAGGTTTGAAAAGCGCCATTGTGGCCACTGTAGAGCCAAAAATATTGGAGATGGCTGTACAGGCGAAAATTCTTAGGGAAAGTCCACCACCGCAACAGGCTTGGACTCCACCTCCCTACAACCCCCAATGGAACCCCCCTAAAGTGAATGAACCCACGGAGGGGAGCATTCCAGGACTTCCCATGTACCCAGTTATAACCCGCACTATGGTAGAAAGAAAGGAGACGACTGACGATGGCACAGTCACAAAGACGGTTATAGAAACTGTTCCTTGGACCCTTTCAGAACTCAAAACCATAGCCAATCAGCTAGGAAGGCTGAACCCCCAAACCAGTGTCCAATGGATGTCCACAGTCATCCTTTCATACCCCAAAGCTAGAGGGCAGGATCTCACACTGATAGCCAAATTGTGCTTAGATCCAGTTTATTCAGGTCCATTTGAGGCAACAGCCTCCAATTACACATTGGCAACCTTAAAGCTAAAGGAATGGATTGGAGTAATGGTAAAAGTCCTGTGGCCAGGCACCACTTTGAGAGCCAAGTACCAAAACGAAGTACAACTCCCAGATGAGGCACACGACACATATGTAGCCAGGAAGAAGATGCTAACAATTTTATCAGGATAAGTGGGTTTAAACGCCAAAGGGCAACCCGTCCTGGACAATGCAGACTTCATAGAGGAAGTGTACCAAGGCTTGAATGAGACAGCCAAGATCTACATAGGGCCAGCAGCTCAGAGACTCCGCCACTTGAACTGGCAGTTGTGCTCAAGTTGTAGTCAAAATTGCAGCCCATGTCACGCCCCCACATCCTGTCATACATGGACAACATTTTGGTCCACTTGGACTCGCAAGGAAAGACTGCAGACATTAGCAGAGAGTTTCTAGAGCTCATCCAGGACACAGGATTTAAGGCTAACAGAGAAAAGGCCCAGTTAGTACAGACCCAGGTCAAATATTTAGGCTTGAACCTCCAAACAGACTTGCAGCAAGTGGAAACCATAGGAAAACTCCCTGCCCCCACAGATGTAGCTTCCCTCAGAGCACTCTTAGGAATTAGCACCTTGTAAAACATTCTATACTCTCACTCATTGCAGTCTCTCTGTTCCTTTGACATTACCAATCCTTCCACTTTCAGGGTCCTACATTTCAGCCTTCTGTCCAAGAGGAATTCCAAAATGTCCTCCAGTTTCAGCATTACTCAGAAACATGAATTTATATTTATACAGTGGTCCCCCGTTATGAAAGTAATCCGTTCCGGCTTACCTTTCGTAACCCGGAAATGTTCGTAACCCGGGGGACCACTTTCTTTGTAGCACCGCACGGCAGATTTAAAAGGCCGGTGCTTTTTTTTCCTTCGGAACCCGGGTTTTTTTTCACAAGCCGGGGCCATTTTTCCAGCCCCAGCTCTTTCGTACCCCAGGGTTTTCGTACCCTGGGGTATTTGTAACCCAGGGGACCACTGTATGAGTGTTTGCAGCTTTTATTTTGCATTTTCCTACATTTTTCTGGAATCCTCCCTGTTTTGTGGTGCCATGTCCTCCTTTGCAGTTTGGACATCTGGTCACTCTGTCTACTTCAGGTGCTCCACGGCTTTGTTCCTAGTCTCCACTCACTATTCTTCACATACTCTTCTTCTTGATCATCTTATCATTTCTTTAAATCTTTGTTCTACTCAACAGATAACGTTTCATTCTCCATCCCCATTTTTCTTGTTGTTTCTAGCATTTCCAGACATGATTTCCATCTTGCCTCAACATATATGATCTTAACCTCAAATTTAATACAAAAAAAAGAACACCTTTGTTGTCTCTCTTTAGTTCTATCACCCACCATTTTTTCTATCTTGCCGTATGATGTGTATTTGCCTTTATTTGTTTCTGTTCCTTTTATTTCATATTGAAAATGCTCCTTTTCCTTTCTTTTAAAGGTAGTGATCAGTAATGTCCCACCCCCTGTTCACTCCAATCGATCCTTGATTTCAAACCTTCATATTGAAAGGCATGCAAATCACATAGCTTCAGGATGCTTCCCAAGGCAAGATGGTAGGATCTCACAGCCAGAGAGCCTTGCAAGCACGTAGGAAGAGAGATGCATCATTTGCAGTGTAAATCAGTTGTGAGATCAGTGATGGGAAAAGGTAGCTGGCATCTGGAGGAAATCTGAGAATGGCTATGTTTTATGGCTTAGTTAGTTACAGGGATTTTTGCTCCTTTCCAAGTCACACTGTCTCAGCCTCAGAGGAAGGCAATGGCACTCTCTGAACAAATCTTGCCAAGGAAACCCTGCAATCAGGTTGCAATAAGTTGGAAATGACTTGAAGGCACAAAAGAACAAACTTTGGTTGGAGTCAATCAAGGAGGCCACAGTGATCCTGAGTTTTCAAGACCTCTCATTCATAGAGTCATCATGAGCTGAAATTGCCTTGTTAAAAACAACCTTTATAAGTGTTGAAGGGACAAATAAAGAGTCAGGGAAAAGAAAGTCCCCATCAGTGCTTCTTAAGATAGGCCAGTACTGTCTCACAATGTGAGGATTCTTCTCAACAACCATTTCCTGAGCTTGTGATTAAAATAAACTGTGAACCAAAGTCTTCTCATCAACAGGGCCTTAGTCTTAACCCTTTGTATACAACACTAGCTCATATTCATGCAGAACCAGTACTTTGCAGTCTACTCACAATAGCCAACAAAGCTGAATTAATGTCCCATTTTTTCCATATGATCATCAACCATTTTCTTCCTCTAGTCATTCACAGGATGGCAATAGTCTTGAGCAAATATAAGCTAATCTAATTTCTGGGTACCAAAGGACATATTGGTCCAAACAGATAAGCCAGTTTGAGAGTGCTTTAACTGCCCTGGCTCAGTGCTAGGGAATCCTGGGAATTGTAGTTTATTGTGGCACCTGAGTTCTCTGACAGAGAAGGCTAAATGTCTCGCAATATTACAGCTCCCAGGATTCCCTAGCATTGAGCTAGGGCAGTTAAAGTGGTCTCAAACTCGATTATTTCTGCAGAGTGTTTTGGATCATGGAAGACTATCTGAAAATCTGGAGCAAGAAGGAATAAAGCTATTATTTATTCTTTTATTTAGGAATAAAATTATTTACATAGAACTTTTTAATGTATTTTTTACCTATCCATATAAACCTAAAAGTGGCTTTAAGTTCCTAAAAATGCCACTAGCAGAAATGTTTGTTATAAATATTATTGTGCAAGGAACTCTCTCTTAAATGGGGTTTGCATTGAAAATATATTCTCAATTAATTGTACCTTGGACACACTTCAGGGTAAATGATGTGCTCCCACCCACCCCCCTTTCTTTCTTTCTTTCTTTCTTTCTTTTCCCTTCCGCCCTTTTTTGCTCCACCTTATTCTGAAAAAATATATAACAGGAAAAGCAATTTTGATTGATACTTTTATTTATATGCAAAACAGTGCACCATTCATGAGAGATATGAAAAAATGTTTCTGATAGAAACCAGATTTCTCTATTTTCACTACAAAATATTGCCTTATGCAAAGCAACACACACACACCAAAAACCCTGAAAAAGACTAAAATCTTTGGATAACAGATGTGTTCTTTTTTACTTTTCTTTTCTTCCTTTCTCTAAAACATGTTTCTTGTCTTAAGAGATTCATAGTAGAAAAGCATGAAATATTTTTCTGGTTGTAATTTTTTTTTTGGTTGTCATAAAGGAAAGTAGTCCTGTTTTTTTTTCTTTGAGAAGAAAAAAATAACCCAGTCTATAAAACACACACATACACACACTTACACTCACAGACAGACAGACAGACAGACAGACAGAGAAACCAAAACTACTTCCTTTGTAAATAGTCTGCAAAATACTTTTTAGACAGAATTACAGATCTGAATAACAATACACATTTTTAAATATATATATTAAAAAAAACTTCAAGTGAAGTGCTAATAGTCTGATTTCACACACAATATAAAGCAAGAATCTCAAGGAACAAAGTCAGAATGCTTAAAAACAAGGAAGTGGTGCAGTACAAACCAGAGGAAAATGAAATTCACTACCTGGTTCCCAACAAACACTTCCAAATTCAAGACAATTATTCCACAGAAGAAAAATGTAAACACTTGACTATAGGAAAAACAGTTGGCACAAAATCTTCAACGCAAAATCGTCACCACTCTCAAAAAAGGTAAAAAATTAGCCTCAGGGGAAAAAAATAGTCTACTTCTTCTAACTTAAAATTAAAAAATAAATATTTGGAACTGCACTCCTGGATCACATGTTTAAGGTCACAAGTAAATGAGATTTTAAGAATTTTATTTTTATTTTTTTGTTATTGTGTTTTGGGGGTCTAGAGAAAGGGGCACTTAGCAGTGCAGTGATTTGTTCATTTTATGACTAAGGAAAGAGGCTGCCCGCCTTCTGCCAAGGCTGAGTGCTGTGCCCACACTGCAGAAATAATCCAGCCTGGCACTGTTTTAACTGTCACTGCTCCATCCTATGGAATTTTGGGAATGGTAGTTTGTTGTGGCACCAGAGCGGAGCTCTTGTGCCACAACAAACTACCATTCCCAAAATTCCATAGCATGAAGCTGTGGTAGTTAAAGTGGTGCCAAACTGGATTATGTCTGTAGTGAGGTTGAAGTCTAGGTCTCTTCTTGGAGGAGGTTGCCCCCTTGGGCAGCCTCTCTGGGTAAGGGAGACCCCCATGTCCATCTTCTCTCTCTTGTTGAAGGGCCCGGGTCCAGAAAGCCCTTTAAGGCACGAGCTTAAAGCCAAGGAATCACCTGCCATTCTGCCATCAGGTGCTTCCCTGAAAGCAGGGTAATGCAACAATGCCTGCCATTAGATGCTTCCCTGAAAGTGGGCGATGCAATGTGATTTGCCATCAGGTGCTTCACTGAAATCGTGGCAATGCAATGCAGTCTGCCATCAGGGGTTTCCCTGAAAGCTAGGTGATGCAATGCGGTCTGCTTTCAGGTGCTTCCTTGAAAGCTGGTTGATGCAATGTGGTCTGCTGTGAGATGTTTCTGTGAATGCAGGGTGATGCAATGTGATCTGCCATCAGGTGCTTCCCTGAAATAAGGGTGATGCAATACGATCTGCTGTCAGATGTTTCTGTGAAAGCAAGGTGATGCAATCTGCCTTCAGGTGCTTCTCTGAAAGCAGGGTGATGCAATGAGATCTGCTGTCAGATGTTTCCAAGGGGATGCAATGCAATCTGCTATCAGGTACTTCCATGAAAGCAGGGTGATGCAATCTGATCTGTCTTCGGGTGCTTCCTTGAAAGCTGGGTGATGCAATGCAATCTGCTGTCAGGTGCTTCCCTGGAATTGGGGCAACGCAATGCAGCCACCTGGCTCAGACAGGATCAGGAGGGTCAGCGAGCTGGCAAGGCTGGCAGGGGAGGCAGAGGAGACCCAGTGCTTGTGGCTGCCCCCTTCCAGCTCCCCAGCTAGACATCAAGGACGTGGTTGAGATAGGAGATGTAGCAGATAGCCAGGCGGAGGATCTCAATCTTGGAGAGCTTCTTGTCTGGTGGGAGGGTGGGCAGGAGCTTGCGGAGCTCAGCGAAGGCCAGGTTGAAGGCCTCCACACGGATCCGCTCCCGTGTGGCGTGGGCTGAGCGGTACTTGGCCGTGGCCCGACGGCGCCGACGTTTCTCCTCACGGCTCAATGGCTGCTGAGGGTGCGGGTGCGGCACCAGCCTTCCTCCTCCTCCTCCTCCTGCGACCTCCCCGTCAGGTGCCTCCAAATCTGATGCACAGCAGCTCCGCAGCCCCTTGGCCTCCAGGGATTCTGGGTCTGAGGGTGCCGAGGATGGGTGGTCTGAGTCCAGGGCCTGGTCTGGGCTAAGCATCATCTGATGGGTGGAGGGAGAGAAAAGAAAAGAAGGCATAGCATGACCAGGCATCCTCCTTTTCCTGGACATGTACTACATTTCAACCTTCTGTCCAGTAAGAATTTAAAAATGACCTCCATTTGGAGCATCACTAAGAAGCCCATTGAGTAACGCCACCTTTGCTTGGTGATAGAATTCATAGGCAGAACTTGTTAGTCTGGAAAGGATCTTGAAGCATCTTTGAGAATAACTGAAAGAAAAAAGTTGGTAGCATGAGCTTTCATGGCCTTGAGCCTTCATTCCAAAACAAGCATCTGAGGAAGTAGGCTCAAGTCTACAAAAGCTCATGCTACCAACTTCTTTCTTTCAGTTTTCTTTCAATTCATCTCAAAGGTGCTACAAGATCCTTTTGCATACCACCTTTGCTGTTCCCCTTTGAGAAATTAATCTACTTAGCAGCCTGTCATCACTGCAAATAGGGGGAAAGGATGGATCCTTTTAAAGTTCTTTTTTTCTAGTGAGATTATCACACTAGGGTCACTTCCAGAACCATACCACAATTATCCCATTACCATCCCACAATTATCCTATTGTCAATAATGGGATATTCATTGCCAATAATGGGATAATTGTTGGATGGTTCTTGAATTGACCCTAGTGTGATAATAGGAACAGCAACAGGCAAGACTCGCAAATATTCAAGAAATATTTCTTTTTCAGAGGGGAGAGGGACAACAAGTATTTTAGACAATTGGGCTGCTTGAGGACAGAAAGCAAATGTTGAAAGGATTTATTCCCCACATTAATTTCAGCTCCATGGAAAAAGGAAAGGAATAATTGCAATGCACACTCAGGTCCTAAACACACTGCAGAAATAATCCAGTTTCAGACTGCTTTAATTGCCCTGGCTCAGTGCTACGGAATCGTGGGAACTTTAGTTCTGTGAGATATTTAGCCTTCTCTGTTAGAGAGCTATGGTGCCAGAACAAACTACAGTTTCCAGTATTCCCTAGCACTGAGCAGGGACAGTTAAAGCCGTCTCAAACTGGATTATTTGTGCTGTGTGTTTTGGACCTCAGTCAAGTGTTTCGTTGCTACTAAAATGCCATTTTAAGCATTTGTGTTTATCTGAGTTCTCTAAGGCTGCATGAAATAATCCAGTTTGAAACCATTTTCACTGACATGGCTGAATGCTATGTAATTCTGGGATTTTTAGTTTTGAGAGACATTTTGCCTTCTCTGCAAGAGATCTCTGGTTGCCACAACAAACTATGATTCCCAGAACTCCATACCATCGAGCTATGGCAGTGAAAGTGGGTTGTTTCAACAGTGTGGATGCAGCCCAAGTATATTGCAAGCCAACCAGGCATTTTAAGGAAGGTAAATTCACCAGTGTCAGCACTGCACGAAAGGATACCAACAGAAAGATGAAATTTTGGTGCTTACTGAAATATGACAACAAATATGGAAAATAAAGCGGTAGCCAATAGATATTTTTGGGTTCCCTGACAGATGGCCATCCAGCCTCTGTTTAAAGACCCCTATGGAAGGAGACTCCACTACTCTCCGAGGGAGTGTGTTCCCCTGTCGAACAGCCCTTACTGTCAGGAAGTTCCTCCTAATGTTGAGGTGGAATCTTTTTTCCTACAGTTTGCATCCATTGTTCTGCTTTCTAATCTCTGGAGCAGCAGAAAACAAGCTTGCTCCCTCCTCAGTATGACATCCTCTCAATGACTGTATCACAGCGGTAATGGATTGGATGAGGGAAAATAGATTGAGGCTAAATCCTGACAAAATGAAGGTACTGACAGTCACCGGCCCGAAACCAGGTCTGGGAATACATCTTCCAGTCCTGGATGGAGTCACACTCTCCTCACAGGACTCTGTTCGCAGTCTGGGGGTACTTCTAGACTCATCGCTTCACATGATGTGTCAGGTGAATGCGGTGGTCAGAAGTGCCTGTTATCAGCTTTGGCTGATCCGCCAGCTGCGCCCTTTCTTGGAGATGAAGGACCTGGAGGCTGTGGTACATGCGCTGGTCACCTCACATCTGGATTACTGTAACGCACTCTGCATGGAGCTACCTTTGTGCCTAACACAGAAACTTCAACTGGTTCAAAACATGGCAGCCAGGCTAGTCACTGGAACATCGAGGAGAGAGAATATAACACCAGTGCTTAAATCTCTCCACTGGCTGCCGATCAGTTTCCAGGCACAGTACAAGGTGCTGACTTTGACTTTTAAAGCCCTACATGGCTTGGGTCCAACTTATCTTACAGTCCGCCTCCTCCCATATGAGCCCCCGTGTACACTTTGGTCCTTGGGGAGGAATCTGCTTCAGCCTAAAAAACTAAGTTGTCCCAGACCTCCCAAAGGGCCTTTTCTGCTATTGCTCCCAGACTGTGGAATGACCTGCCGGATGAGATGCATCTTATTACAACCTTGGAAGGCTTTTAAAAAGTGACCAAGACACATCTCTTCCAGCATGTTGTACCCCACCCTGATTGCTCGCTCAAAGGGGCGGGTAAGATATTATTATTATTATTATTATTATTATTATCCATTCAAATATTTAAACAGGGCTATCATATCACCTCTCAACCTTCTCTTCTCCAGGATAAACATACCCAGCTCCCTAAGTCTTTCTTCACAGGGCACACTTTCCAGACCCTTCACCATCTTTGTTGCCCTCTTTTGGACACGGTCCAGTTTCTCCACATCCTTTTTGAATTGTGGTGCCCAGAACTGGACAAAATATTCCAGGTGAGGCTTGACCAAAACAGAATAGAGTGGCACTATTACTTCTCTTAATCTGGACACTATACTTCTATTGATGCAGCTCAAAATTGCATTGGCCTTTTTAGCTGCCACATCGCACTGTTGACTCATGTTCAATTTGTGGTCTACTTGCAACTACTTGCATCTGCAAGGAGCCGGCCAGCAGAGCTGTTCCGGGTGATCAGGGGTCTTTTACACACTCACCCTCAAGTGGAGGATGCAGACCACTCAGAGGCTCACTGTGAATAATTTGCACGGCATTTTACAGATAAAGTCACTCAAATCTCCTCCAACTTGGATACAGTGTCAGTGGATGTAACTTCGACTCCTGACAGTCCAGTGTCAATGAATACTTTCCAGCTTGTGCAGCCTGATGATGTGGACAGGATCCTTGGAGAGGTAAAAGCCACCACATGTATCTTGGACCTTGTCCTTCTTGGCTTATTAAACAGGCCAGAGGGGGACTTGCTGAGTGGGTAAAGGAAGTAATCAAGGCCTCCTTACAACAAGGCAGAATTCCATCCTGCCTAAAGGAGGCTGCTGTGAAGCATCTGTTAAAAAGTCATCCTTGGATCCCACAATAATGAATAAGTATTGGCCAGTGTCTAACCTACCATTTCTAGGCAAGGTTTTGGAACATGTGGTGGCTTCCCAACTCCAGGGGTTTCTGGATGAAATGGATTATGTAGATCCATTTCAGTCTGGTTTCAGGCCTGGCTATGGAACAGAGACAGCCTTGATCGTCTTGGTGGATGACCTACAGAGGGAACTGGACAGGGGGAGTGTGTCCTTGTTGGTTCTCCTGGACCTCTCAGCAGCTTTTGATACCAGTGATCATGGTATCCTTCTGGAGCGCCTCTATGGGATGAGGCTTGGAGGTACCGTTCTACGGTGGCTCCGTTCCTTCCTGGAAGGGTGAACCCAGAAGGTGGTACTGGAGGACTCCTGTTCAACCCCCTGGCCATTGACCTGTAGGGTCCCTCAAGGTTCTGTATTGTCCCCTATGTTGTTTAACATATACATGAAACCTCTGGGGGAAGGTTGTCTGGAGTTTTGGGGTGTGGTGTCATCAATATGCAGATGACACTCAATTCTACTACTCCTTCCCAACTCAATCCAAGGAGGCTGTCCTGGTTCTAAATCAGTGTTTGTCATCAGTAATGGACTGGATGCAGACAAACAAGTTGAAACTTAATCCAGAAAAGACAGAGGTGCTCCTGGTCAGTTGGAAGGTGGCTCAGGGAATAGGGATCCAGCCTGTGTTAGATGGGATCACACTCCCCCTGAAGACACAGGTTCACAGTTTGGGAGTACTCTTGGACTCAGCTGTGAACTAGGAGGCCCAGGTCTCTGTTGTGACCAGGAGTGCTTTTGCACATTTAAAACTTGTGTGCCAGCTGTGCCCATTCTTTGAGAAGCCAGATCTGGCCATGGTAGTACATACCTTGGTTACATCCCATTTGGACTACTGTAATGGGCTGTACATGGGGCTGCCTATGAAAAGTGTTTAGAAAATTCAGCTGGTTCAAAGAGCTGCTGCCAGGCTGTTAACAGGGGCAGATTACAGAGACCATACAACGCCCCTGTTCAAACAGCTTCATTGGCTGCCAGTTTGTTTCCGGATACAATTCAAGGTGCTAATTGTCACCTATAAAGCCCTACATGGCTCAGATCCACACTATCTGACAGACCATTTCTCCTGGTATTAACCGGCCCGGAGTGTGACATCCTCTGGAGAAGCCCTTCTCTCCATCCCAATATCATCACAAACATGGTTGGTGGGAACGCAAGAGAGAGCCTTCTCGGTGGCTGCCCCTAGACTCTGGAACTCCCTGCCCAGAGAAATCAGAATGGTTCCCTCCTTGATGGCCTTCCGTCGGCAGGTTAAGACCTACCTGTTCAGACAGGCATTTAAGGAATTGTTAAAAAGACATCACCAGATGGTAAATTCAAAAACCAGATAGACTACATAATTGGAAGTAGAAGATGGAGAAGCTCTATCCTTGTGGCCAAAACCAGACCAGGGGCTGACTCTGGCACAGACCATGAAGTGCTCATAACAAAATCAGAGTTAAGCTGAAGAAAAAAGAAAAAACCATCATTATACCAAAATATGACCTGAATAACATTTCAGATGAATCCATTGACAGTATAAGAAACAGATTCAAACTATTCAGTATAATTGACCAGAAACCTAAAGAACTGTGGACAGAAGTCAAATATATAATTATGGGCAAATGCAAGAAAACATTAACAGTGGCCAAAAGAAAGATAAGAAACAATGTATGACAGATGAAACTCGGTGCAATAAAAGAAAAGGGGGGGGGGGGACAAGCAAACAAAAGCAAAGGGAGATAGAAACAAAACAAAAGTATGATCACAACTGTTCAATGTCTGACAGGCATAAGGAGAAATGTTACAATGACCAGAGAAATAGAAGACAACAACAAAAACTGAAGAATGAGAGACCTCTTTCAAAGAATCTGAGAAATTAAAGCCAAGTTCAAACCAAGGGCAAGGATGCTCTATGGAGAAAAAAAGAATATAATACAGGAACAAGAAGAAATAAAAAGATGCTGGGGCAATACACAGAAGATTTATACAAAAGAGATGAGGGAATGAATGACATTTGGAATGAGGAGCCTTATGAAGGTGAACCCTAACTTCTAAGAAGTGAAATGGAATCTGCAATAAAGGAAAGGGGAAAATAATTCACTGGGAAGAGATGATATCCCAGTTGAAATGCTACAATGCCTACAGACAGATGCTTTATACCAACAAATATGGAACACAAAGCAGTGGCCAACAGACTCATACCAATCAACAAGAAAAGAAATACAAAAGACTGCAGCAACTATAGGACAACACTCCCTCGGAGTGTGGTGGAGTCTCCTTCCTTAGGGGTCTTTAAGCAGAGGCTGGATGGCCATCTGTCAGGGATGCTTTGATTTGGAGTTCCTGCATGGCAGGGGGTTGGACTGGATGGCCCTTGTGGTCTCTTCCAACTCTATGATTCTATGACAATAGCCCTAATCTCACATGCAAGCAAAATAATACTCAAAATTTTGCATACATGAAGAGAGAAATTCCAGTGGTGCAAGCAGGACTGAGAAAATGAAGGGGCATTAGGGACGACATTGCAAACATACAGTGGCTAATGGATCACACCAAAGAATTCCAATAAATAATCAGCATGTGTTTCATAGACTACAGCAAAGCATTTCATTGTATAGATCACAAAAAGCTATGGAACACACTCAAAGAAATGGGGGGTGCCACTACATATGATAGTCCTGATGAGGAATTTATACCCAGGACAAGAGGCCACCATCAGAACAGAATTGGGGGAAACAGACTACTCTTTCATACGAGGCTAAATTGGAAGTATAATTTAAGGTCAATTCGAATGCAATCATGGGTTTTATGTTATTGCAAATTAACTCTTCGCACTCAAATTCGGGCAAGAGGGAAGCCAATTCGAATGCAATCATGGGTTTTACTTTATTGCGAATTAAAGCTTCGCATGCAAATTCGGGCAGGAGGAGGTTATTTTTGGGTAATGGGAAGTAATTCCGAACGGAGCAGGGGTTCTTCCGAATGGAGCAGGGGTTCATGTAAATTCACTAAACAAGCGAATTTACATGAATCCACGTTGGCTCCATTCGGAGTTGGGAGAAATTCCTCCCGTTTGAAAGAGTCCAGAGAGGCTTTGATAGAAGTCAGGCAAGGCTGCATCTTCTCACCTTACTTGTTTAACTTATATGCTTTTCATAAGAAAAGCGGAATTAGAATCAGAAAAAGGAGAAGTGAAGGTGGGAGGAAGCAACATTAGCAACCTAAGATATTCAGATGACACCACAGTATTAGTGAAGACATTCAGGAATTGGAACATTTAATAAGGAAGGCCAAAGACAAAAGTGCAAAGACAGGTCTGATGCTGAACATAAAGAAAACAAAAATAATGACCACAGAAGAAATACACAAATTCAGTCTAGACAATGAGGAAACTGAATTAGCTAAAGAAATCTCATATCTAGGGTCAAACATTGACCAGAATGGAGACTGCAGTCAAGAAATAAGAAGACTAGGAATGGGAAGGGCAGCTATGAAAGAACTGGAAAAGCTACTGAAGAGCAAAGACATACAAGTGAGTCAGAATCATCCAGGCCACTATATTCCAATTACCATGTATGGATGTGAGCGCTGGACAGTGAAGGAAGCCGACAGGCAGAAAATCAACTCATTGGAAATGTGGTGCTGGAGAAGAGTACTTAGGATACTATGGACACCCAAGAAAGCAAACAAATGGGTTCTTGCTCAGGTCAGACCAGAGCTCTCCATGGAAGCAAAGATTATTGAGACTATCATACTTTGGCCACAGAATGAGAAAGCAGGGATCACTAGAAAAAACAATAATATTAGGAAAAGTAGGAGAGGCAGACCACAGACCAGATGGATATACTCAATCAGGCTGGCTATGGGCAAGGGCTTGCAGGATCTGGGAAGATAGTGGAAGATAGGGATTTTTGGAGATGTCTAGTGTTGCCAAAAGTCCGAACTGATGGAGGGCAGCTAACAACAACAACAACAAAGTTCATCAGGAAAATATGGTTCAGCACATAATAAAACACAATATCTGCATTGTAGCTGTGAATCAACCCTATGGAATGAATTTAATTTCTATGAATGTTTCAAGCTTTCATTGGGTTCATGTCCTCCATTTAATGGAAGATTTTATGTTTGTGGGTGCCTTGTCCTCCTTTGAAGTGGTGACATCTGGTCACTCTGAGAAGGCACCCCATTATTCAGCCAGCCAGCCCTCCAGGACCCCTGGCCCTTAGGCTTCCCCACTGTTCTGGGGCTTTGGAGGATGGGGAGGATGGAAGGGGGAGTTGGTGGTGCCCAGGGGGAACCCCCCCCCAGTCTCTTTTCCCTCCTGAGCGGCCATTGCGTCACCTTGCCTCCCAAGGAGAGGACCAAAAGGAGGACCCTGGCTGGAGCAGTACCTTTTCAGGGGGTTCCTTTACCTTGCAAGGGGGAGGTAGTTCACAAAAGGCCAAGGAAGGCCCATAAAAATGTGCTGGGAGTCAAAGGTGGCCTACCGTGATTCCCAAATTCTGGTCCTCCAGGCGTTTTGGACTTCAGTTCCCAGAAGCCTCAGCCATCTTAGCTAGTGGTCTGGGATTCTGGGAGCTGAAGTCCAAAACACCTGGAAGGCCAGAGTTTGGGCATCACAGAGTTATGATTTGAGTGTTGGACTTGGACTCTGGAGACTAAGGTTCAGTTTCCAGCTGAGATATAAAGCCCACTGGGGGAAATCTTAGGCAAGTCACACTCTCTCGGTCTCGGGCCAACCCCCTCAGAATAAATCTGGCCAAGAAAACCGCACAATAGGTTTGCCTTGTGTTTGTGTATCTTATTCTTATATGCCTTCAAGTCATTTCCATTTTTATGGTGACCCTGAGGCCATGGGCTTTTTGCGTGTGTGGCAAGTTTCATCAGAGGGGGCTTGCCATTGGTAGGGGGTTGGCTCTTATGATTTCAGCTTTATGATTTCCCCTGAGGCTGAGAGAGTGTGACCCACCCAAGACCACCCCGTGGGTTTCCATGGCTTTGCTGGGAACTGAAGAGTGACTTGATTATTTCTCCAGCGCGGATGCAGCTTCAGCACCAAGGAGAGCGCCTTGAGACGGAGACCCACCGACCCCCTCTCTAGGAAACTCAACTACTGTACTTGACTAATTCACTCCTACTTAAACCCGTTCTTTTAAATCCGTTGTGCCTGGATCAGAAGTGTCCCTTGTGTACAAAGTTTAGGCAATGTTATTCTGGTTGTTGTTGTTGTTGTTGTTAAAACAGTTGTGTGTTTTTTTTAACTCTCTTTTAATTTTTTGTTAACGGTCAGCGTTTGCAAACGGGTGCTCCTTTTGCTGAAAGAAACCAGGCTGCCTTCGCACTGCAGAAATAATCCGGATTGGCACCGCATTAAACGCACCTCGGGGGTCCCAACCAGGTACGATCCCCACAATTCCATAGACTACATCCCACACTCCACAAACAATCCGGGCTGACACCAATTCAAACTGCCACGGCTCAAGGCTAGGGCTGCATCCGCTTGCTGCACAATCAATCCGGATTGGCACCGCTTTAAGTGCCCTGGCTCAATGCTGGGGAGTTATGTGGACTGTAATTTTTATTGTGGCCCCAGAGCTCTCTCTGACAGAGAGAAGGCTAAATTTCTCACTACAGTTCCCAGGATTCCCTATCCATTGAGCCAGGGCAGTTAAAGCGGTCTCAAACTGAGTTATTTCTGCAGTGTGTTTGGGACCCGAGTCCCTCACCTCCTTTTTGCAAGACAAGAGATTGTTTCTCTTTCTAATTGCCTTTGAATCTTTCGCATTGCATTCTTTTTTAAATACCAGACCAATCTCAATCCATTTTAAGGCCATCGGTTTGTTTCATTTGCAAGTCGCTTTTTTGTGACTCGATTTTGGAGTAAAAACCGGGATATCAATATAACAACAACAGCAACAGCAACAATAGGAAACTAAGGCTGCATCCACACTAGGGAAATAACCCGGTTTGGAACCGCTTTAATGGCCTTAGCTCAAGGCTATGGAATTCTGGGAGTTGGAGTTTGTTGTGGGGTCCAGAGCAGAGCTCTGCTCTGGACCCCACAACAAACTCCAACTCCCAGAATTCCATAGCAATTGATGAGACCAAAGCGGTGCCAAACCGGGTTATTTCCCTAGTGTGGACGCAGCCTAAATTGCATTTTATTCTTTCAGTATTTTAAATACATTTTAAAATACATTTAAATACATTTAAAATACTACTCTAGTTTAATCCCATTCTATATTGCCCACTTTTGAATGCTTTTAATTGTATAGGTTTTATTTAAAAAAATTGTAAGCCACTTTAAGTCCCAATTTTGGGTGGGAAGTGAGATAAAATTACAACAATAAAAACTACAACAAGAATTGCATTTGATTTTTTTTAAGGAGTCATGCACTATGAATACTATATGGTAGTTTAATTCCATTTTTAAGACCTGTTTTTGTAATGTATTAATTGTATCGTCTTGTTTTGTTTTTCATTTGCAAGCCGCTTTGGGTCCCAATTTTGGGGAGAAAGCAGGAAATAACAACGACAACGACAACAACATTTTAAATTGCATTTTATTCTTTTCGGAGTTAGTGCGTTTTGAATACTATGCAAGTTTAATTCTATTTTAAGGCTCACTTTTGTACGTTTTTAATAGTATCGTGTGTGTTTTTATGTGTAAGTCACTTTGTGTCCCCAGTCTGGAAGGAAAAAGTGAAATGATGATGATGATGATGATGATGATGATGATTTTATTCTTTTAACAAGTCATGTATTTTATTTTAAGTACTGTGCTAGTTTAATTTCATTTTAATGCCCACTTTCAAATGTTTTTAATTGCATCATTTTTTTTAAATTTGCAAGCCACTTGGAATAAAAATACCATAACAATAAAAACAGCAACAGTAGTTGTATTTTATTCTTTTAAGGAGTAATGCATTATGAAGACTATAGTCGTTTAATTCCATTTTAAGGCTCATTTTTGTACGTTTTTAATTTGTATCTTTTTAGGGGAGAAGCGGGATATAAACAGACAACAGCAGCAGCGGCAACAGCAACAACAAAATTGCATTTCCTACTTTGAGGAATGAATTTTAAACATTATGTTCATCAAATTCTAAATAATAATAATTATTATTTATTTATAGCCCACTCCTCTGTCAACCAATCGGAGCGGGTTACAACAATTAAAAAAATACAAGGTAAAAACTACAATACATGTTTATGTTGTTGTTGTTTTCATTTGTAAGCCACTTTGCGTCCCAATTTTTTTCGGGGGGGAGTGACATATAATAAGGAGGAGGAGGAGGAAAAGAAGAAGAAGAAAGAGAAGAGGTTGTTGTTGTTGTTGTTGTTGTTGTTGTGTACCTTCAAGCCATTCAAGACATGCTTCAAGACAGCATTTTCGATTGCATTTTCTTTTTTAAAGGAGCCATGCATTTCAAACACTATAGTTTAATTCCATTTCAAGGCCCACTTTTCTATGCTTTTAACTGCAACTTTTTGAATCTGTGTGCTGTTTTGTGTTTTGCAATAAAATAATAATATTAATAGTAATAATAGTAACAATAGTAATAACAGCAGCAGAAGCAGCAGCCTCCGTCCGCAGGGAACAATGAGGCAGATGCGCCCACCCTTCTTTCGGACTCGGGGGGCAGAAGGTGGACCGGGGAGAGAAGGGGGGGTCCCGATCGGGGCCCGGAGGGGAGAATCCCGGGAGGAAGACCCCTGGGGCGGTGGGGAGGGACGTCTAAAGAGGGCCCCCCAGGGATCCCCTCGGACGGAGCGCGTCCCTTCCCTTCTCCGCCAAGGAGGCCGCCCGGCCGCTCTCTCCCGACGGATCCCCCTCTCTCTGGGGCCGGGGGGCTTCTGGGGAAGCGATGCCGAAATAAAATGAAAAAGAAAGGCCTGGAAGGAAGGAAGGAAGGAAGGAAGGAAGGAAGGAAGGAAGGGGGTTACCTTGCAGCAGGAGGAGGAGGAGGAGGAAGCGCTGCGGCCGTTTTCCCAGAGACCGCGCCGTCCGCCTCTCCAAGGACATTCCCGGCGAAGGAGAAGCGCCCAGCCTTCCCGGACTAGAAGCCGCGTTTGGGAGGAAGCATGAAAAAGAGGAAAGCCAGGGAAGAAAAAGGGAAGGAAGGGAAGGAGGCAGCCAGGGAGCCCCGGGGGCTAGAAGGGGCCGGGAGCCCGTCCTTCCCCGGGAACGAGGGGAGCAGCAGCAGAGCAGCGCATCCCTGGCCCCCGAAGGGCCTCCTCCTCGGCCTCTTCTTCTCCTTCTTCCTCGGGAAGGAGGCAGGCTCTGGCCCCGCTCCTTTCAGGAAGGAAGGAGGGCCAGGGCAGGATCCCTGGAGCCCTCGGGGATGCCTTCCCCGGATCCCTGGCTCTCCCCGAGGAAGAAGGAGAAGGCAGCGCCGGCGCCTCTCTCGCTTGCTCGCCCTCCAAAAACAAAAGGGAGGAAGAAGGAGGAGGAGGAGAAGGGAAGGAGGAAGAGGAAGAAGAGAAGCAGGAGGGGGAGAGGAAGAGGATCCGAAGGAGGAAGAGGAGGGGGACAAGAAGGGAAAGGGAAAGACCAGAAGGAGGAGGAATGGGGAGGAAGAGGAAGAGGCAGAAGAAGAATAGAAGCTTGGAAGGGAAAGAAGCTTCGGAGGAGGAAAAAGGAGGGAGAGAAAGAAGAGGAGGAGGAAGAAGAGAGGCAGGAGGGGGAAGGAAGAGGGTTAGAAGAGAGGAAAGGAGAGGAGGAGAAATAGGAGGAGGAGGAGGAGGAGGAGGAGGAGGAGGAGGAGGAAGACAAGCAGGAAAGGGAAGGGGAAGAAGAATAGAAGCAGGAGGGAGAAGAGGAAAGGGAAGACGATCCGAGGGGGGAAAGAAGAGAAAGAGAAAGAGGAGGGGGAGGAAGAGGAGGAAGAGGAAGAAGAAAAGACCGAGGAGGAGGAAGAGCAGGCTCTTTTCCGCCGGCAGCCGCTCAAGCAAAGGAGCTGAAGAAGCGGCGGGTGCCGGGAGGAAGAGGGTTAGAATTAGCAAGAGGAAGAGAAGAAGAGGGGGAAGAGAAGAGGAGGAGGAGGAGGATTAGAAAGGAGGAAGGCGCTGGGTCTCTCTCCTGAGCGAACCTGCCCCAAAGGAAGCCCCCCCCCCCCTCCCGCCTTTGAAATATTTCATAGGATCCTAGAGCTGGAAGAAACCCCAAGAAGGGCCCTGATCCAGTCCAGCCCCCTTCTTCTGCCATGCAGGAACTCTCCATCAAAGCATCCCCATTGACAGATGATGGCCATCCAGCCTCTGCTTAAACACCTCCAAGGAGGGAGACTCCAGAAAGTTCCTCCTAATGTCGAGGTGGAATCTCTTTTCCTGCAGCTTGCACCCATTGTTCCGGGTCCTGTTCTCTGGAGCAGCAGAAAACAAGCTTGCTCCCTCCTCAGTTTACTACCCCATTCCAGTCCCCTAAAGCTGTTAGAGAGTCGTTTTCTATCTTTTGAATCTGCCCCTGGTCCCCATGGCCAGGTCTGGGAGAGGGGAGGAAATAGGACAGGGAAGAAAACCAGTTCATGCCAGATGTGGGGCTGGCGGAGGGGGCTCAGGGCCCAAGGGGTGACCAAAAGGACAAAGAAATGGGTCCTAGAGCAGATCAAGCCGGAACTCACCCTGGAAGCCAAAATGACCACGTTAAGGCTGTCTTACTTTTCGCACATCATGGGAAGTCACGAGTCATTGGAAAAAGACAATAAGGCTAGGAAAGGTGGAGGGCAGTAGACAGAAAGGAAGGCCACATGCTACTAGATGGACTCTATTAAGATGAACTCTATTAAGGAGGTTACAGATATGAATTTTGAGGACTTGAGCAAAGCAGTGGAGGACAGGGAGTCTTGGAGATGCCTTGTTCTGGGGGGGGGGGGGGTCCCCAGGGTCCCCATGGGTCAAGATCCACTCAAGGCCACTTAACTACTACTATGCTCTCCTCTTCAGTTGTGTATGTGATGCAGCCCTGTTTAAATACTTGAAGGGATGTCATATTGAAGAGGGAGCAAACTTGTTTTCTGCTGCTCCAGAGAACAGGAGCCGGAACAATGGATGCAAGCTCCAGGAAAAGAGATTCCACCTCAATATTAGGAGTTAGGGCTGTTCGGCCTTGGAACACACTCCCTCAGAGTGTAGTAGAGTCTCAGTCCTTGGAGGTCTTTAAGCAGAGGCTGGATGGCCATCTGTCGGGTATGCTTTGATGGAGAGTTCCTGCATGGCAGGGGGGATGGACTGGATGGCCCTTGTGGTCTCTTCCAACTCTGTGATTCTCTGATTCTATGTTAATTCCAAAAAGGAAGGTACTAATCCATGTTAAGCATCCACACTTGAAGCAAAAAGCCCCTTGCTTAATTCAAACAAGAGCCAGAAGTGCAATATTTTGCAAGAACCCTGTGCCCTATGATAAGCAACCTAGGGAGCTAGGTATGTTTAGCCTGGAGAAGAGAAGGTTAAGAGGTGACATGATAGCCCTGTTTAAGTATTTGAAGGGGTGTCACATTGAGAATGGAGCAAGCTTGTTTTCTGTTGCTCCAGAGAATAAGACCTGGAGCAATGGATGCAAACTGCAAGAAAAGAGATTCCACTTAGACATTAGGAAGAACTTCCTGACAGTAAGAGCTGTTTGACAATGGAATATGCTCCCTTAATGAGTGGTGGGGTCTCCTTCTTTGGAGGTCTTTAAACAGAGGCCAGGTGGCCATCTGTCAGGGGAGCTTTGATTGTGAGTTCCTGCATGGCAGAAGGGGGTTGGACTGGATAACTCTTGAGGTCTTTCCCAACTCTGTGATTTTATGATCTCCAGGCTTGGATGAATGAAAGCAATGAGCCCTTTGTAGATGTGCCAGGAGAGAGGCTATCTAGAGAACCTGTGCCATGTCAAAAATACTAGCAGCATCCCAAACTTGACCCTAGCAGGAAAAGTCTAGGCTGCGAAGATTTTTTCTTTTATTTTTAAACTGATCATGAATCTTGGTTGTGGTGGCGCTTTCAGCCACTCTCTGGAAATGTGCAACAGGGCTTTCAACTGGAGCTGAACTAGAGAGCAGCTCCTGCTCTGCTCCGTGTTCAACTGTTTATAGGAAATCAAAGATTTAGCCGCCGTGTGAGTCTGTAGAATCCATATGAAGAGAGATCTTGAGACTCACTGAAAGGAAGAAGTTGGCAGCACGAGCTTCCCTAGACTAAAGTCTGCTTTCTTAGATGCATCTGAGGAAGGGGCCTTTAGTCTCTGAAAGCTCATGCTGCCAATTTCTTTCTTTCCTTTAAAAAGTTGCAAAGGCACTGCAGCACCTCTCTCTATACTGTTTGTAAGAATGCACTGCTAGGTTGTTGTTGTTGTTTTTTAAAATTAAACATGCCATATGACCACACTGGTAGTTTTAATGTTGAATATCTCCCACCCCACCCGACACACATATACTTTTTAAGCCATATGGACAATGAACAATTTCTCAGTCCCTGATCCCCAAACACAAGAAATCTTTCTGTGCCCTGTTTTAAAGGTACTCTAAAGGTATGCTCTATTATAAGTTGTTTCTCAAGGTCTGGAGTTTTTTTCTTCTGCAGATAAAAGATATTGAGTCAGACCCACTGTCTGACATGACAAGAAAAGTTTGAAAAGGAGAAAAGTTTACACATAGTTGAGAACTCAGGACACAAAGGCTGCATCCACACGGCAGAAATAATTAATTTTGACACCATTTTAAAAGCCATGGCTCAATGCTATGGAATTCTGGGAGATGTAGTTGTGTGCTCTCCAACAGAGAATGCCATCTGCCTCACAAAACTACCAAGAATTCCATCTCACTGAGCCATGGCAATTAAAGCAGTGTCAAACTGGATTATTTCCGCCGTGCGGATGCAGCCATAGTTGCTTGTATTAATCCAGTCTCTCAGCACAGACCAAACCAAACCATACATGAGGCCAGCTGTTGGAGGTGGGGGTCCCTGTTGCCCCCTTAAATGAACTTGGTGGAATTTTTCAAAATGTGAAACTTTATTCTTCTCAAGAATTGTTGGGTGGGATGGAGGATGAAGCCCCTTGCTCCCCACCCCACCTGCAGTCCTGCCAAGGATCAATGGATGAACACCAGGATTAAAGCTTTCCATGGGTCCAAAACACACTGCAGAAATAATCCAGTTTGAGACTGCTTTAACTGCCCTGGCTCAGTGCTAGGGAATCCAGGGAATTGTAGTTTATTGTGGTACCAAATCTCTCTGATAGAGGAGGTTAAATGACTAAAATTCTATTCTGCCTTGGTTAGGCCCCACCTGGAATACTGCATCCAGTTCTAGGCCCCAAAATTCAAAAAGGATGTGGAGAAACATGTCCAAAGGAGGGCAACTAAGATGGTGAAGGGTCTGGAAACCATGCCCTATGAGGAACGCCTTAGGGAGCTGGGGATATTTAGCCTGGAGAAGAGAAGGTTAAGAGGTGGTATGGTAGCCCTGTTTAAATACTTGAATGGATGTCATATTGAGGAGGAAGCAAGCTTGTTTTCTGCTGCTCCAGAGACTAGAACGTGGAAGAATGGATACAAATTGCAGGAAAAGGGATTCAACCTCAACACTAGGAGGAGCTTCCTGACAATAAGAGCTGTTTGACAGTGTTTGATTGGGAGTTCCTGCATGGCAGGGGGTTGGACTTGATGGCCCTTGTGGTCTCTTCCAACTCTATGATTCTATGATTCTATGAGTCTATGAATCATGGCAATTAAAGTGGTCTCAAACTGGGTCTGCATTGTGTTTTGGATCATGGTGAACTGGATCAGTTTTGGGGAGGGAGGGGAGGATGTGTGTCTGTCTATATGCATGTATATGAAATTGTCCTCTGATTTACCACTTGGCACTGTGTGTGACCCTTGTACACAAAATGTTTGCTCACACCTTTAGCGGAGGCATGAGGTGCTTGTTGCTGTGCTTACTCAAAAGGCACAGGAGAGGAAAATGAGCCAGTCTGATGATTCTGGAGATGGATTCAGGTACAATGGGCCCTTGGTATCTGCTAGAGTTTGGTTCCAGGACGTACACACCCACCGTGGGTACCATTAAATACAATGGTATAGTAAAACGGTAGTTTTATATAAAATGGCAAAATCATGGTTTGGAACCTATATATTTTTTAATACTTGAAGGGATTTTCAAGCCGTAGATGGTTGACGCCATGGATAATGAATCCGTGGATACTGGGGGCTGACTGTATATGCAGGCCCTGTAACTAAATCTGGTGCTACAGAAGTCCAGAATCCCAGGAAACAGCTGCAAGCAGGCTCCTTTCCATAACAGCAAGATTAAAGGAGTCTTCTGAATTCAAAATAATAAAGTATCTTTTAGATGCCTTAGTTTATCTTCATACATAGTATGCAAATTATAATCAAAATCCAAGTGATTTGATGCTTTATTACATGATAACACCATCCACACACCTCAGTCTTAGCACTCTGGAGGCAGGAAAGTCCTTGACTCTGAGGTACAGGAGCCTCTCTTCCATCTGTTACTAAATTTGTGTATCTTATATCTTAGGACTGAAACACAGGACGGCCATTAAATTAACCTTTCATTATTTTTTCTTTCAATAAAACAGAAGACCAGTATCTAGCACATGGAAACATTTCCATAACTGCAGAAGCTAGGCACCCCAAAGGGAAATAAATCATGCCAATGTGTCAAATTAGATATGTCCCTGTATGCTCCAAAGCCACTGGGATGACACCTAATAATATGTAAGTAGGGTATAAAGTGAGGATATGTGAGGACATAGGTTTGTGTTCTGTAAAGATGTCATTTATAGTTGTTTCAAAAAAAACTATTCTGAATGTTAAAAAAATTAATACTAATTAAGCACTATTCTCTAAAGAGCTTATAAAAGAGGATATATTGTAAAAACATCAGCAGAATCTTGAAGGATTGCCCAATCATTGCTTTCTTGTTGCTGTCAAGTCAACTTCAAGTTATGGCAGCCTCAATAATGAGAGACCTCCACATCTCAACCACTCTGCTCAGGTCTTGGAAACAGGGCCTTGGCTTTCTTGATTCAGTCCATCCATCTGTGATGAAGTCTTCCTCTCTTTCTACTTCCCATTACCTTTTAAAGCACTATAGTGTCTAGATCAGTATATTGTCTAGATCCAGGGAAGTAATAGTGCCACTCTACTCTGCTTTGGTCAGGCCCCACCTGGAATACTGTGTCCAGTTCTGGGCACCACAATTCAAAAAGGATGTGGATAAACTGGAGTGTGTCCAAAGGAGGGCAGCTAAGATGGTGAAGGGTCTGGAAACCTTGCCCTATGAAGAACGACTTAGGGAGCTGGGGATGTTTAGCCTGGAGAAGAGAAGGTTAAGAGGTGATATGATAGCCCTGTTTAAATACTTGAAGAGATGTCATATTGAGGAGGGAGCAAGCTTGTTTTCTGCTGCTCCAGAGACTAGGGCCTGGAATGATGGATGCAAGCTACAGGAAAAGAGATTCCACCTCAACATTAGGAGGAACTTCCTGACAGTAAGGGCTGTTCGACAGTGGAACACACTCCCTTGGAGTGTAGTGGAGTCTCCTTCCTTTGAGGCCTTTAAACAGAGGCTGGATGGCCATCTGTGGGGTATGCTTTGATTGGGAGTTCCTGCATGGCAGAGGGTTGGACTGGATGGCCCTTGTGGTCTCTTCCAACTCTATGATTCTATGATTCTAATTTCTTTTCTAATGAGTCATGCCTTCTCATGATGTGGCCAAAGTATGACAGGCTTAATTTAGTCATCTTGTCATTCAGGCTTGATTTATTCTAGGACCCATTTATTTGTCTTTTTGGCCATCAAAGATACCCTCAACAGTCTCCTCAAGCACCACATCTCAAATGAGTTGATTTTCTTCCTATCTGTTTTCTTCATTGTCCAGCTTTTGCAGACACTGGAAATATGATGACATGGACAATCTTAAATTTAGTATTCAGTGACATATAACAATAGCACATATATTTCTATACTGCTTATCAGTGAACTCAGCACTCTCTAAGTAGTTTGCAGTCTGTAGGCCAATTGCCCCCCCCCCCCACACACACACACACAAGATGGGTACTCATTGTACTGGCCAATGAAAGGATGGAAGGCTGAGTCAACCTTGGCGCCCCTGGAATCATTTCCTGAAAATGACCCCTCCTTACCCGAAATTGCGTGCAAAGCTTTAATTCGCAATAACGTGAAACCCATGGTTGCGTTCGAATTGACTTCCCTTTTGCCTGAAATTGCATGCGAAGCTTTAATTCGCAATAACGTCAAACTCTATGATTGTGTTCGGATTGACCCTAGATTATACTTCCAATTCCTGATGTCTGAAAGAGTCCACAGTAAAAGTCATTCAAAAAGGGTTTCCTATGCCTCCTTCTATGCAGTACTAACAAATGTTAGCTATGCTGCCACTGCCATTTTCTACCAGAGACCCTCTGCCAGTGTGTCACCCTCCACTACTACTGTGGCCCAGTAGCTGTATGGCACATTTAGGAGTTTATGATACGACGGAATTTGGGGGTATAATGCAATGGCAGTCCAAATGCAATCATGATGTTTCACGTTATTGTGAATGAGTGTATCTCATGCAATTTTGGGCAATGGGAAGTCATTCTGAACTCAATCCGTAATTGAGTATTAGAGTATCTCATGCAATTTTGGGCAATGGGCGGTCATTTTTGGGAAATGGGAAGTCATTCTGAATGCATTCTGAATGCAATCAGATTTCATGTAAATTCGCTAAACTAGTGAATTCACGTATTTGCAAATTGGCTCCATTTGCAATCGAGAGAAATTCCTCCCATGTGATAAACTCCTTAGTCTCAACAAAAGTCTGTCTGACTTGGGAGACCCTACCTCTTGCCTCACAGAAGCACACAATCCCACCACCATGGAATGGTAGTGTGCCACGTTCTTAGGAAATCAAATACTGCAAAGACTGGAATTCAAAAGATTCTCAATACCTTCGCCTGAAGTTTGGGGAAAACATTCTGACAAAGTTCTTTCCAAGGTCAACATGTTCTGCTGGAACACTATTATAAATAATTGAAATTTCTTGATATTACTAGACCATCATTCTGTTTGCCCACCAGACTCTCTCTGAGCAATCTGCTTTTAAAAGCAGACTCTATGCAAGGGAGGAAAATAAATGATGGCCATAAAATCAAATTTTTTTAAAAAAAAGCAAAACAAATAAACTTAGCAAATTTATGACTGCCTGAATATTTTAAATTTACTATACAAAACATAATAATTTTACTTTTATTCACACAAACCCTCTCTCACAGACACTGGTCACTCTTTCCAGTGAGGAATGAATAATCTGTCAGAAGATCTCTGGAGGAAAAGTGGAGACTGCACCATT
The DNA here is from genome assembly GCA_034509955.1 of Urosaurus nigricauda. Taxonomy (NCBI): domain Eukaryota; kingdom Metazoa; phylum Chordata; class Lepidosauria; order Squamata; family Phrynosomatidae; genus Urosaurus; species Urosaurus nigricauda. Next base: position 135,369,035 of record JAOEGL010000002.1, read on the forward strand.
GCCCATATTATAGAAAACTTGTTCTTTGCTGCTTAGGTCTGATGGACTCATGGGGCTGATCTAGACTGGCAAAAAGGGGTGTGTTCATGCCTGCATGAAAGTGTAGCCTTTAGATGACCCACACTGAAAGTTTGGCATGACCACACTTCTTTTGCATTTTAGTGGGGGAAAAACAGCTTTAAAAAGGACCTGCTTTTCCCAGCTTCTTTTTAAAAAGGGTGTAACAGTGCAGCTGCGTCTACATGCTGCAGTGCAACTGTGCAGTTTTTTTAAGCTCCCAAACCCTAGCTCCAGCTCTAATCCAAACCCTAGACTTGAGCAGTAGGGACTCTGGGATGCTTTAACTGTTATGCAACTGTGCATAAAATGACAGTTCATTCATCAAATAAAGAAGTTTGTTCATAAACTTAAATTGTAACAGATTTAATATCTTTTTAAGGGGGGGGAGGGATGCAGTTTGTTTTATGGATGTAATAGTATTTTAATGTGTAAGCCATCTCAATTGATCTCAAAGGGGTGGGGTGATAATAATAATAATAATAATAATAATAATAATAATAATAACTATTATCATAAAATAAAGGGGTTCATTCATGGTGCACCGATGCACTGTGCACTTAAAAAAGGGAAGCAAAACCAGAATGCTAATTTGACAGATCTTCATAACAGCACAGTTCATGCGTGATATACTTGCACAACTGCGCAGTTCTCAGCTGGCAATACAATTGCTTGTATGATGTAGCGGTGCAACTGCGCAGTTCGCAGCCAGCAACAACAACAACAACAAAAATTAAAGGTTCAGTGCGGCCCAAAGCCCCGTTCATTGCCACCTGTGCAGCTGCTCCACCTGTGTTTCTAGTATCCTGATAGCTTCCAATGTAGTTGCTGAGCAACAGAAAAGACTTCAGATAAGTTGTCCCCACACCCTCTCAATGTAGCTGCCCTATGCCTTTTTATTACACACCTGGGGCTTGCAGTGTAGCTGCTAAGCATTAAGGAAAAGACAACTTCATGTCTCCCTTTCCTGCCAATCTAGAAAGCTCCCTGGTGTCTGTATGAGAAAAGAGAGAGAGAGAGAGAGAGAGAGAGAGTGGAAGAGAAGAAGGGAAGAGAAATTCAAGGGGGAACGATGTGGAACCAGGAGAGTGGGGGTGTAATGGGACATTGAACACCTTTTGGGGGCCACAGGTTATATACCTCTGCCTGGGATTCCTAAAGGCATTAGAATAGGTATTTCCCCCTATATTTTGCCCCGAATTTCCATTTTTCTGGACAAAGAAAGGGGGAAATGTTTTTAGTCTCATATCTTAAAAGTTGTCATAAATTTTTACTCCTCTGACCTATCCATTTTGTATTTTTCAAAATTCTTTTGTTTCACATACAGTACTTGAGAGCTCTTTTAACCAAATGTTTTTTATTCTAGTTGCTCCCTAAGAAATTTAAATATTGATACACTTTCTATTGACATGGCTCTTCCTGCTGCTTTTATGACTAATTAGTATTCCTTCTTATTTTTAAGTGTATTCAATCCTTTTCCCCCACAGCCAATTTCACTTTTGTATCAAAATACCTTTCTATATGCCATATGCTTGTTTCCAATAATTGCCCGAGCTGTATCAGCTGTGCAATTACTATGAAATAATGTCCACTGTCTGCTGTATAATTTAAAGAACAAGATACTCATTTAAAAGTAATATATGACCTCTCTATTTAAATCTTTATCCTGAGTTTTGAAAGTGTTCCAAATTCAAATTAAAGGAAAATAGTCTGCATGAAGAAATAATTCAATCTGTCTATATTTTACCCATTAAATACTTTTGGGGCAGCAAAAAGTAATATGTTCTTGCAGAGGAAGACAGTAAAGGTACAGTATTGAGGAAGGGATTGCAGTCCCTTTCATTATGGTGATAACTCTGTGTATACATCAGTCTTTAGATCACTAGTTAATTCCTTAGGCAGTATATGCATTCTACTATATATGAATTTCCACTTTGTCATAGCCCCACTGAAATCACTACCCCACCAAATTTGTCCTTCTATAAATCTATTGGTTGATTTTGTCAGCTCTTTAGAGAATAGTGTCTGATTAGCATAAACTTACCCTTCTCATCCCAAAAATTCTCCCATAATAAAAAGGAAGTTAGTTGTATAGCAGCATCCTTTTTAATTTCACACCCAAAGAATAAACTTTCCCCAAGCTCATGTCTTCTGTGCTTAAAATCATCCTTATTTCCTTTCTTAAAGAACACTTTTAGATTTTTCTAGTTTTTATCTAAATTCAAGTCCTTTGTATTGAAAAAGTCTATAAAATTAAAATACAAACTGCAGAAAGATACAATTGAAATGTGAGATTTGATTTGATTAGATTTTATTTAAAACACTGCCAATATTACAAATAAACTACAGCTGCAGATAAAAGCAGACATGATAAAAGCAGACATGATCCATAAGCAAGCCTTTTCAGCTCTCCTTTGGCTGAAGGAAGGGACCTGAATGCTTGGTTCTTCCTCTGGAGCAACCCTAGACTGCTGAGCCTCTAGAGGAGACCCCATAGAGCTCAGGTCTTGCTTATCCTCAATCACTGGGGCTGGAGGAACAGAGCTGGGATCTGGCAGGGCCTCAGATTGCTCCTGCACCTGAGTAGCCACGACCTTATCCTCATCCTCCAAATCCTCCACTAGGCTGGTCATGACACTCTTTGGGTTCAGCTGGTCAACCAATTACAAATCCATGTAATAGTTAACTTGTCTAGCCCATATTTTACAAGCTTGTTTGCAAAAATGTAATGGGGAACCTTGTCAAAGTCCTTACTGAAATCAAGATATACTATATCCACAGCATTCCTTTCATACCAAGCTGGTAACTTTATCAAAAAAAGAGATCAGGTTTGTCTGGCATAACTTGTTTCTCTGAAACCCATGTTGACTTTTTGTTATTATGGAATTATCGTCTAGATATTCACAGACTCACTATTTAATGATCTGCTCCAGAATCTTTCCTGGTATTGATGGACGATAATTGTTGTGATTCTCTTTTTCCCCTTTTTGAAGATGGGGACAACGTTTGCCCTCCTCCAGTCTTCTGGGACTTCTCCTGTTCTCCAGGAGAATGTATAGTTACAAATACAAGTTTTGTAACTTTAACACTAAGGAATGTTTTGACAATGTGTTGCTACTGATGTTATTTAGCTATTTAGACTTTTTGGCCTTGCTCGATTTTTGAAATGCTGGAAGTTTACATGGTTGTGCATGTTTTATCTGTATAATTTATCAAAGTGAAAAATTTTTAGCTTTTGACTATAGTGACTCAAGATATTAATGTTTATAGAAACATGACACCATCAATAAACTCTAATTCTGTTCTAAGACTGGTTGAATCTTTTTGGAGGTTCTCAGCATAAAGAAGATCCTGCAGACCCAATGAATGGATGATGGGACTTTAGGGAAGAATATAAAGGCCCAAATCCAACAGCATGCTAGTAGAGTGAAATTTCCGACCATTTTGTACATATACAAAATGGCACACCCTGCATACCTCCACAATATATTTGGGGCCTCCATATTTTCATATTCTCATATGTGGAGCCTGCATGTCTTTAAGAAGTCACTGTGACTTTTCAGAACACTAGGTGAAGTTCCCATGGGGAAGGAATGAAGACCTGAAGACATGTGTATGATCCACATAATGTTGCAAATCAAATCTTAATGGGTGTGCTGACTACATCCACACCCTAGGTCCTTTGCATTTCCTCTTGCACCAAGAGACGAAGGAGGCCTCAGTGCACTGAAATAACAAGCCAGCTCCTTCTGCCTTCCCTCTGCCATGTTTCCAGCCAACATCCCTTTCCATCCACCCTGGGATGTCCTTTTGCAATTGCTGTTTTTGTTACTCTAAAGTTAAAGCCAGTCTGGAACTTCATTGTCAATGTAACCAAGTCTTTGTTACGTTGCTAGAGATCATGAGGCATACTTCCAGAGGCTAGTTATCAGGTATAAATATTGGTCCCCAAACCTAGCCTTTTCTCACTCAGCAGGCATGCAGCATGCAGTTGACCCTCAGTCTGTGCCAGTGACTGTTGCACTCAGACCCCAGTCTGAGCCACTCTTGCTTTCCACAGTCTGCTCTCCAGATAAGTAAATATTGCCCTCTTCAAACTCTTCAAATTCATCTATCCAATTTCCATATTCCCAATTTGCGTAGCTCTGGATGCTGTGTCTGTTTGAATAGCTATTGTATGTATGGATACTTCTTGCATATATTCTTAATTCACCCAAACCTGGAGTTCTCCTCAGTTATTACCAGTATACACAGGTGCCAAAGGTCCTAAGACTATCCAGCCCCTGGCAAAGCTTAAGCTAATTCTGCTATTAAGGTTTTTCCTGTGTACATGTATGGTGCATGCTTATGTGTACCCACTGCTTGTATGAAAAGAAAAGATTGCCTGAAATATGTATGTGGAATTTGCATACCTAGATGTGTAGACTTTTAAACTTTTGTATGCTATGAATTTTAATCTATGTTTTAACTATTGTAAGCTGCTCTATGTCCTAAACTAGGAAAAAGGCATCATCATCATCATCATCATCATCATCATCATCTGCTCCAGACAGGTGATTTCAGTGAAAAGGTAAATACTGGAAGCAATACTATTTATAATAGTGTTTATGTATTGTTTGTTCATGGTCTACAAGGTTATATCTTCAGGAGGGACCAAGGGTCTGGACACAATCACTTATTCTTCTTTTTGTTAATAATTAAGTGTTTTTCGTTGTTTTATAACAACAATACAAAACAAACAATACATAAATAACAAATAGTCTCGGAGGTCTATATGTAAACTTGCATAATAGCTATCTTGTATAGGATAATAACAGTAACAAAGTCCTAAAGACATCACTCAGATTCACTAGTTGATGAAGTTGGGATCAAAGTATCTTTCCAAAGAATAGCTTGATGAGTAGGAGCTCTGATAGCAAATGAGTTGGTGTTGATGTAATCAATAAACTCTGACCAATAATAAAAAGGTTACCGTTTGTTTCACAATAAGGGAGATTTTCATCAGTATTGCATTCCAAAAATCTTTAACCTTGGGAGAGACCAACCACATGTGCTCAAAGGAGCCTAAGGTGTCACAGTCTCTCCAAAATTTTGGAGAGAATTTTTTCACCATCTGGGAAAGTTCCACAGGTGTTAGATACCATTTGTATATTAATTTTAGGGTCCCTTCTTTTGATCTTGATTTATATGGAGGGGGGGAGGTCCATATGTATTCCTATGCGGCTTCAGAGATATCTAAATTTAGGTCTGATTGCCGCATTAACCTGGTTGATTGATTTTTGCACTAAAGTTTTGTATATAATGGCTGCCCCGCCCTTGCAGTTCTGCTCCTTGTCCATGCATAATATTTCATAAACGGTCATAGGACAAGGTAGTTCCCTTGCAACATCACATTCTTTGCAAAGGATAACACCTGTGATATCTGCATCTAGTTCTGGCTGATGTGTCTCAGGCTATCCCTTAGAGTCTTTGTGCTTTTTATTTTCCCTTGTGTAAATAAATCAGCAAGTCTGTAAATGCAACCTCCCTTTCAGCCTTTAAACTGAGCTACTTTGTCCGTGTCATAAAAGTTCTGATGCAATAGAAATGGGCAAATGAAGGAGGGGCTGGGCACTAGTATATGAATTCTGGGCACAATCACTTCTTAAATCCAACTTCAGTCTTCCTTGTTTAACCTGAAGCTGGGTATAAGAAAGAGAAACTGATAGCAGGCCTTCAGAAAAATTACACTTCATCACACTGGTGACTCTAACTGGTGAAAAGACACATATATGGTTCATTCAGAAAAGAGTTTGGTCTAAACGGTGGACCCATTCCCACTTACTGGAAAATCCATTTTCTGAAACCGGTTCTGGAAAAACACAGTTTCCACTATGGTTGTGCTGGTTTCAGGGATTGGTTCAGGGATCGGCAAGTGGAGGGGGTCAGCTTGATGGCAGCAGCCCATCTCTGGCCTCTCCTGGCCCCAAAATCCCCGGTTCTGCCTCTTTACTGGCTTCTTTGGCTACTGACCGGCTTCCCTGGCCATGACTGGCTTCCCTGAGCCATTTTTTAAATTTCCTGCAGCCTGGGAGGCTGGAAGGAGGTCATAAAGACATCAGGGGAAAGCTGGAAAGGAGGTTGCAAGGCTTCCAGCTTCTTTGCGACCTGCTTCTGGCCTCCCGAGCAATGGGAAATTTTTAAAAACAGCCCTGATGGCGCAGTGGTTAAATGCCTGTACTGCAGCCACTCACTCAAAAACCATAAGGTGGCGAGTTCAAGACCAGCAAAGGGCTGAAGCTCGACTCAGGCTTGCATCCTTCCGAGGTCGCTAAAATGAGTACCCAGATTGTTGGGGGGCAAATAGCTTACAATTGTAAACCGCTTAGACACTCTTTAAGGGTATGAAGCAGTATACAAATGAAGCTGTTAAATGAAGCTGTTAAAAAAGGTGCAGGGAAGCTGATCAGTGGCCAAACAAGCCAGTAAGGAGACTGGGCTGGGGATTTTGGGGCCAGGAGACACAGAGATGGGACAGGCCATCAAGCTGCCCCTGGACTGGGATGCCAGTGGGAACATAAGCAGATTCGAATCTGATTCAAATCAGCCTGGTTCTCACTTGGGCTGAATCCATTTATTTCTAAATAAATTGATTCAGCCCAAAAAACACCCCATTTTATCAGCATCTTTTTCATGTGGGGATAAATAGGCAAAAACAGGCAAAAGGCATGGCTCCCCTTTCTGAAAAGATTTCTGAAATCAGATTCAGTGGGAACCATGCCTGTTTAACCTGGATCCTGATCCCGATTTCAATGTACTGGGAACAAGGCCAGTGAGTCATAGACCATCTATAATCATTACACCTCTCTGTATGTCCATGGGGCATATGGAGATTGTCAATCCCATTTTTTTCCCAAGGATTAATTTGATCCTCTGCTTCTGCCAAATAAATGGCCCTTAGTGGTTGGAAACATTCATGATAACAACTACTAAGGTGATCAAGCTTACTCTGAAAACACTCCTGGCTGCATCCTCTTAGACAAAGTTTCAAAGTGCTAACTTATTAGCAGCAGAACATCCACTTGAATGGAACAAAATAATTATATTTGTTTGCAATTCTTAAAAACAGGTTTGGGAAAAAAAAACAGCCAACAGCTGTTTTCCAGATGTTTCTGCCACATTGATATCTGCATTCCAGATGTTCTTGCCAAGTACAAGTGTTGCCAAACACCCTCAATAATTCATAAAGTACTTGGCCCGCTCCTCACTCCATTGCCAAGGATGATTCCTTTTTTGCCTTTCCCTGATGCCTACTCACTCAAACACTACCCAGATGCTTGCCAAGACTTTGTACATTTGGGAGTAGTAGCTAAGATAATCTCCTACTGTTCTTTGCAGCTAAGAAAAAAAAGTGCAGAATTATTGTAGCTGTATGTAAGTTCTCTCACAGCCTTGTAAGTATAACTAAAAGTTTGTTATTGTACTGGCAGAGCACAAGAAGCTAAAGCTATGGGTTAATGGCTATTACACAGAAGGAATTACTCCAGATGCTTGTACAATAATAAGGTAAAAAGGGACAGCTTACAGATTGCTTCAGGAAATCAGTTCAAGTACCTGTAAACTTGGTCATAAACAGAAGGTCCTAATGCAGCTTTCTATATGCACCAGTCTGCCTTGTGGTTGTTGTTGTTGTATGCATTCAAGTCACTTCTGACTTATAATGATCCTAAGGCAACCTTATCATGCAGTTTACTTAGCAATATTTGTTCAGAAGAGTTTTTCCATTGTCTTCCCCTATTTGCATAGGTTATTAAAGTAGTTGGACCTCAAAAAAATCAGAGGAAAACAGCAGGGGCTATTCCTTTGCTTATCCCTGCCCTAATCCACTGGTCCCCGTTAACTCCTACAGCACTGGTGCTTTAAGTTTCAGCAGAAAAAAAGGACAGAAAATACTTACTATGGTTTTATATCTGAAGATGTGTACATCCGTTAAGATGTGGGATAAATGACGGAAGTACATCCACTCCAATTTGTTCAGTTGTACACCATTCACAGAAAGTAAAGGATCAGGTTGTATAACAGTTTTGCAACAGGAGTCAACTGTGTGATAGACTCAGTTTGACTCCATGATGACAAGGAAGCAATTCCTCCTCCTTTCTTGATGGAATTTTTCAACTCAGAAAGCTTCTTCTGTTGTTATATTTCAAGTTGCCAAAGCCACCAATATCAAGATAAAAAATATGATTACCGTATTCTAAAAAGCTGTCAAGTTTTGTTATATGTTTGGCATGAAATCTCATCATACACGATGATTCTGCGTACTGGTCTGAGATACTTTCCTCCTCCAGGCTGAAGGCTAAGGATCAAACTAAATGTGACACCATTTGCACAATTAGAATTTGCGTAAATGGTTTCTAAAGGCCATCTAGCAGCCATGCCCCTCTCCATCTGGATCAGGATGCTGGTAGGGGGCTTTAACCTTTGCTCCCTCCTGCAGTCCTGATCCCAAAAATGGGTGCCAAGGCCACTTTTTGTTATGAGGTATAGCTCTTATTCAAGCCTGCTATTTCATTTTTCTCTCCCACTTAAATAGGAGGAAAAAAAGCACCAGCACCTGTTTGATCTTGGAAGCTGAGCAGGGTCAGCCCTGGTTAGTACTTGGATAGGAGAATGGTTCCTAATAGGCAAAGGAGCCAGGAATGGCTGCATTCTGTCACCCTATTTGTTCAACATGTATGCAAAAAATATATGAAGAGCAGGTTTAGACTCAAAAGAAGGACAAGTGAAGATAAGAGGAAGGAACATCAACAATCTAAGATATGCAGATGACACCATACTAGTAGTAGATTGTAGATTCTATCATTCCATGACTCTGTTTCTATGATTGAAGAAGTAATTAGAGATGAAAACATACATTCCAGAATTGTCCAGAACTTACATCCTTGCTCTCAAAGTTAGTGCTCAGAATGGGACCTGTCTCAATCCTTAGGCTGTTGTGTGTTTTGATCCAGAATAAGAAGCTGAAGTTAAGAGCAATTGGGGCTACAGAGACATTTATACTGTAGGTTCCTGCTTTCTTTGGTGGTATATGTCCTCCTACCCTAATATTCCTTCATTGCCCCTTTCATTCATCTTTCCTGCCTTTTGTTTGTTTGTTCTCCACAGCTTCCATTTCTCCATTCCTGGCTCCCCTCCCGTCTCTGCTTCACTCCCTCACTACTTTGTCTCTGGAGACAAGCCTAGTGGCCTGGCTGCCATCTGCTGCCTGTTTCGTCTGTGCATGTGGGCTTTTTTTTTTATGAGGTTGAGATCAGATGGCATCTAATCGATCGTCATGGTCTCTATGGTTACCAGGGTGACAGAGACTCAGAGTAGTTGGAAGAGAGAGACACATGCTCCAGGCCTGGGGCTGTCAGACGGTTCCTGGAGGGGGGAAGAAAGGGAATAAAGAGAACCCATCACATTTTACCCATGTTATGTCTTCCTTGGATCTTGATAGAGTGTAAATAAAACATATACAGCCAGGTTTGCATTTTGGATTCTTAGGCATTGCCTTTATGGTCTAGGAGATGCAGAGGGACCAGGGGTCATAAATGCAAAAGAGGGGACAAGGCACTGCGAAATCAGAACATGCCCAAATAAAAGCTAAAAAACACTAATATAAATATAAATTCATATAAATATAAATTCATGCTTCTTAGTCATGCTCAAAATGGAGGACATTTCGAAATTCCTCCTGGATGGAACGTTGAAATGTAGGGCATGTCCGGGAAAAGGAGGACATCTGGTCACCCTGCAGCACAAATGGAGACAGGAGAGACACAGAGCTTTGAGGATAAGAACACCTCTAGTTTTCTCCCCTCCTTAATTCATGGCAGGTTTCTGTGAATTGTTCATAAACACAATTAATTCCTTGTATTCCTTTTATTCAAAATTAAGTAGGGACCAAAATTAAAATAAGCTAAATCTCTTTGGGCTGCAGATGGTTTTTAGTGGTACACTTTCCAAGTAATGATACAATTAATGATTAAACTCTTTTTCAAATAAACTATATTATTTTTAAAAGTTAATTTCAGTGAATATCAATACATTACACTTAAGTAATTACTTAAGATTTTTATTTATCATGAACCCTCATTAATGTGTTTAAATATTACTTCGCTAAGTGGTACAGATTTTAACAGACACATGTAATTTGGAGGGTGGCCACATAGCAAGGGATGGGAAGAAGCCCTTGCATTGTTGCTGCTCATCGCATATCAGGCATCAGCTGCATTGGGATGTGGCTGCACTCATTTTGTCCCTGTTCAACACCAGTAATAACTAAAAACACAGCAAAAATATATGACTCCCGCTCTTCTTATAGAGACAGACTGACATTGGTTGGTTGCCGCAGACCACATGACAAACAGGAGACAATGCGCTGTGGCAATCCACCTGTCAAGGTACATAATGGGCTCAACAATGACTTGTGGGTTAAGCAGGGCATGGACAAAGCACCTGCTACTGTACTTCTTTACCCTTTTTTTACACCCTCTACATTTTTCACAGGTTGCCCGAAATCCTTTGGTGGGACACAAGAGGCCCACAGGCCGTGTGTTGTGCAAGCCACCTCTGGATCAAGAGAGTATATGCCTCTGAGAAAGTAGACTTAAGTCTACAAAAGTTCCTGCTGCCAATTTCTTTCTTTCAGTTAGTCTCATTTCCACTACAGCAGTCAACCCAGTTCAGTTGTTCAAGTGATTGAACTATGAACTAAGGGGGGGGGGGGTTACTCCTAAAAGTTTCTGGTATCTCTGCTGTTGCTCTTTCTGGTCATTGTTTTATATGTATCAATTGTATGTGTGTGTATACATATACACAAAGATACATATACCTATATGTGTGTGTGTATACATATGTGTATGTGTGTGCATATATACATGTATGAATGTGTGTGCATATATCTATATATCTGTGTGTGTATGTATATAAATATAGCTATACGTGTGTGCATATGTATATATGTACAGATACAAACACAAACACACACACATATATACATACATAAGTAAATACTTTAAATACTTGAAGGGATGTCACATTGAGGAGGGAGCAAGCTTGTTTTCTGCTGCTCCAGAGACTAGAATGCAACAATGGATGCAAGCTCCAGGAAAAGAGATTCCTCCTCAACATTAGGAGGAACTTCCTGACAGTAAGGGCTGTTCGACAGTGGAACACACTCCCTCGGAGTGTGGTGGATTCTCCTTCCTTAGAGGTCTTTAAGCAGAGGCTGGATGGCCATCTGTCAATGGGGATGCTTTGATGGAGAGTTCCTGCATGGCAAGGGGTTTGGACTGGATGGCCCTTGTGGTCTCTTCCAACTCTGTGATTCTATGATTCTATGGCGTATATATATATATATATATATAACATATATACTAGTAATCTCTCGTCTCGATTTCTGCAATGTGCTCTACATGGGGCAACCCTCATGCCATGTTCGGTAGCTGCAATTGGTTCAAAACATGGTTTTGGTTGGTTGATTAGTTACAGGGAATTCTAAATTTGATTCTATTACACCTATTTTAAAATCCCTACACTGGCTGCCTGTTAGCTTCCGGGCACAATATAAGGTGTTGGTTATTACCTATAAAGCCCTACATGGCTTGGGTCCAGCATACTTGAGGGAACGCCTGCTCTCATACAATCCTTCCCGCACACTCAGGTCCTTTGGGAGAAATCTACTGCAGCCAAAGATAACCAGGCTGATGGCAACCTCCCAGAGGACCTTTTCAGCTACCACGCCAAAAATATGGAATGACCTGCCAGAGGAGATCCGCCATATAATATCTTTGGAGGCCTTCAAGAAGGCAATAAAGATGGATCTCTTCCATTAGGCCTTCCCTAACTGACCTCCTCAGATTTTTTAAGAGTCCATGTGTCTCACTGCTCCCATCGGATGTTTTCCAATCTTATTATGAATTGTTTTTTGTTTTTTTAACTGTTCCCCCACTTGCTGTTACCTGCCTCGATCCAACACTGGAAAGGCAGGATACAAATAAATACTGGGAGCAACTGCTGGGAGAACCCAAACCTCTTAAGGCTACACAAGGCTTGGAGAGGCTGCATTTTCCTTTAAGAGAGGAGGAGGAGGAGACTCTAGTCCATGTGCTTGGGTGAGATCTAATCTAATTTACTCTTGAGCCCATTGCAATACTGGGAGCAACTGCTGGGAGAACCCAAACCTCTTAAGGCTACACAAGGCTTGGAGAGGCTGCATTTTCCTTTAAGAAAGGAGAAGAAGGAGGAGGAGGAGGAGGAGGGGGCTTTAGTCCATGTGCTTGGGTGAGATCTAATCTAATTTACTCTTGAGCCCATTGCAATACTGGGAGCAACTGCTGGGAAAACCCAAACCTCTTAAGGCTACACAAGGCTTGGAGAGGCTGCATTTTCCTTTAAGAGAGGAGGAGGAGGAGACTCTAGTCCATGTGCTTGGGTGAGATCTAATCTAATTTACTCTTGAGCCCATTGCAATACTGGGAGCAACTGCTGGGAGAACCCAAACCTCTTAAGGCTACACAAGGCTTGGAGAGGCTGCATTTTCCTTTAAGAAAGGAGAAGAAGGAGGAGGAGGAGGAGGAGGAGGGGGCTTTAGTCCATGTGCTTGGGTGAGATCTAATCTAATTTACTCTTGAGCCCATTGCAATACTGGGAGCAACTGCTGGGAGAACCCAAACCTCTTAAGGCTACACAAGGCTTGGAGAGGCTGCATTTTCCTTTAAGAAAGGAGAAGAAGGAGGAGGAGGAGGAGGAGGGGGCTTTTGTCCATGTGCTTGGGTGAGATCTAATCTAATTTACTCTTGAGCCCATTGCAATACTGGGAGCAACTGCTGGGAGAACCCAAACCTCTTAAGGCTACACAAGGCTTGGAGAGGCGCGCGCCTAACAGCGTGCGAATTTTCATTTTTCTTATCTAGTCAAGGAAGTTTTTAGACAATAGAAGGGAAGCTGGCCTGAAGCATCAGAGGAAGTGAATCAGAGACTTGCCTCTGGAAGAAGCTATTAGCCAGGAGCTCACTACATACCTATAGGCCCCGTGACTTGAACTCAGTGTTAGAGCTTGGGAACAAAGATCAAGCCTAGCAAGGGAAGCCCACAGTCTTGTTTCAGTGCCTTTTTAAGACTTCCCAGTATGGACACTGAAGGCCCTGCAGCAGTCAGCTGCAACATCTGTGGGATGTTTGTCTTCTTGCCTACAGAGGTGGGGAACTACTCCTGCCCTAAGTGCAAGTTGGTAGCCCTCTTGGAAGAGAAAGTACAGCAGCTAGAGGAGCAGATATCTGCACTCCAGCATCATAGAGAGCAGCAGATTCTCCTGAACAGAACAGGCCAGAATGTCTTGGGTGGGAAACACACAGAGGAAGTTGCTGGGGTGGAGGAGGTCACTCCACATACAACAGAGGTAGATGCTTGGAGGAAGGTCACACACAGAAGTAAGGAAACCAGGGAACGTTCTGTGAGTGGCTTGCAGCTACAGAATCGCTTTGAATCTCTCTCTGTTGTCAGAGATGATGAGGAAAAGCAGCAGGGACAGACATCAGGGACAGAGCAGGGGAGCCTCAGAGTATCACGAAAGGGAACAGACACTGCTAAGCCTCGGAGGAGGCGCGTGGTCGTGGTGGGGGACCCCTGGGATGAGTCTCATGACTGGAATGTAGAAATAGAGGGATATAACCTTTTTAAGAGAAACAGGCCAAACAGGAAAGGAGGAGGAATAGCATTATATGTCAGGGATATTTACACCAGTGAAGAGATCCAGGAAGTCAATACTGGAAGCCAGGTGGAGAGCATCTGGATAAACATTAAAGGAGAGGGAAACAACAGGGATGTTACTGTGGGAGTCTACTACAGACCCCCGACTCAGGCAGAGGAATTGGATGATGCCTTTCTAGAACAGATGAGCACACACTCAGAAAGGAGAGATGTAGTAGTGATGGGGGACTTCAACTATCCGGATATTTGCTGGAAGTCAAACTCAGCCAAATCCTCAAGGTCTAGCAAATTCCTCACTTGCCTGGAAGACAATTTCATTGTCCAAAAGGTGGAAGAGACAACAAGGGGATCAACTATTTTAGATCTGATCTTAACCAACAGGGATGACCTAGTCAATGGGGTGCAAGTGGTTGGATCCTTAGGTGGAAGCGACCATGTTCTCCTGGAGTTTGTTATACAGCGGAAAGGGGAAGCCAGGCATAGTCAGACACGCATTCTAGACTTTAGGAGAGCTGATTTCAATAAACTTAGAGAAATACTGGGGGAGATCCCATGGTCAAGAAAACTAAAAGAGAAGGGAGTTCAAGACGGATGGGAGTTTCTCAAAAAGGAGATACTGAAGGCGCAATTTCAAACAGTTCCAATGAGGAAGAAAAATGGGAGGTGTCTCAAGAAGCCAGGATGGATGACTAAGGAACTTTCAACTGAGATAAGCCTTAAACAGAACATGTATAAGAAATGGAAAAATGGGGAAATCACGAAAGAGGAATTCAAACAAATAGCCAGCACATGTAGGGGTAAAGTCAGAAAAGCTAAAGCACAGAATGAACTCAGGCTGGCTAGAGAGGTTAAGAACAACAAAAAGGGCTTTTTTGGGTATGTCCGAAGCAAAAGGAAGAAGAAGGAAACAGTAGGGCCACTGCGTGCAGAAGATGGCAAAATGCTCAAAGATGACAAAGAAAAGGCAGAATTACTCAACACCTTCTTTGCTTCAGTCTTCTCAGAAAAGGCAAAGGGTGGTCAACCTAAGGATAATGGAGCAGAAGACAGAATAGGGGAATCTCAGCACAGAATAAGTAAAGAGATAGTACAGGAATACCTGGTTAACCTAAATGAATATAAATCTCCAGGACCAGATGAACTACATCCTAGAGTATTAAAAGAACTGGCGAATGTAATATCGGAACCATTGGCAATAATCTTTGAGAACTCCTGGAGAACAGGAGAAGTCCCAGCAGACTGGAGGAGGGCAAACGTTGTGCCCATCTTCAAAAAGGGGAAAAAAGAGGATCCCAACAATTATCGTCCAGTTAGTCTGACATCAATTCCAGGAAAGATTCTAGAGCAGATCATTAAGCAGAGAGTCTGTGAACATTTAGAGGCCAATGCCATAATCACAAAAAGCCAACATGGGTTTCAGAGAAACAAGTCTTGCCAGACAAATCTGATCTCTTTTTTTGATAAAATTACCAGTTTGGTAGATGAAGGGAATGCTGTGGATATAGTATATCTTGATTTCAGTAAGGCCTTTGACAAGGTTCCCCATGACATTCTTGCAAACAAGCTCGTAAAATGTGGGCTAGACAAGGTAACCATTAGATGGATTTGTAACTGGTTGACTGACCGAACTCAAAGGGTGCTCAACAATGGCTCCCTTTCATCCTGGAAAGAAGTGACCAGTGGGGTCCCACAGGGTTCTGTCCTGGGCCCAGTGCTATTCAATATCTTTATTAATGACTTGGATGACAGAATTGGGGGCATACTTATCAAATTTGCAGATGACACCAAATTAGGAGGAGTAGCCAATACTCCAGAAGACAGGATTGAAATTCAGAATGACCTGAATAGACTAGAAAGCTGGGCCAACGCTAACAAAATGAAATTCAATGCGGAGAAATGTAAGGTTCTGCACCTAGGGAGGAAAAATGAAATGCACAGATATAGGATGGGGGACATCTGGCTGAATGAAACTATGTGTGAAAGGGATCTAGGAGTCCAAGTAGACCATAAGTTGAACATGAGTCAGCAGTGTGATGCAGCAGCTAAAAAGGCCAATGCTATTTTAGGTTGCATCAATAGAAGTATAGTGTCTAGATCAAAGGAAGTAATAGTGCCTCTCTATTCTGCTTTGGTGAGGCCCCACCTGGAATACTGTGTCCAGTTCTGGGCACCACAATTCAAAAAGGATGTGGAGAAACTGGAGCGGGTCCAAAGGAGGGCAACTAAGATGGTGAAGGGTCTGGAAACCATGCCCTATGAGGAACGACTTAGAGAGCTGGGGATGTTTAGCCTGGAGAAGAGAAGGTTAAGAGGTGATATGATAGCCCTGTTCAAATATTTGAAGGGATGTCATATTGAGGAGGGAGCAGGCTTGTTTTCTGCTGCTCCAGAGACCAGAACGCGGAGCAATGGATGCAAGCTGCAGGAAAAGAGATTCCACCTCAACATTAGGAGGAACTTCCTGACAGTAAGGGCTGTTCGACGGTGGAACACACTCCCTCAGAGTGTGGTAGAGTCTCCATCCTTGGAGGTCTTTAAGCAGAGGCTGGATAGCCATCTGTCGGGGATGCTTTGACTGGGAGTTCCTGCATGGCAGGGGGTTGGACTGGATGGCCCTTGTGGTCTCTTCCAACTCTATGATTCTATGATTCTATGATTCTATGGCCTGACAAGATGTCTCGGGAGGTGTGTTGTCTCCCCGGGGCAAAGATCCATCATGTGACAGAGAGGCTGACAAGACTTGTCAAGCCTACTGATCAATACCCCCTTCTTTTGGTTCATGTGGGAACCAATGATACTGCAAGGCACAGCCTTCAGAATATCAAAAGGGATTATGAGGCTCTGGGAAGGAAGCTGAAAGAGATGAATGCACAGGTTGTCATCTCATCTCTTCTCCCGGTGGAAGGGCATGGTCCAGGAAGGGAGAGGAAAATAGCAGAGGTAAATAACTGGCTCCGTAGATGGTGCCGCCAAGAACAGTTTGGATTCTTGGATCATGGGCTGCGGTTCCATGAGGAGGGACTTCTGGCAAGGGATGGGCTTCATCTCACGCCAGTTGGCAAAAACGTTTTTGCCAACAGTCTGAAGAATCTGATCAGGAGGGCTTTAAACTGAGTCATGTGGGGGAGGGAGACATTATACTGGAAGGCAAAAGGGATGGAGAGAATAGTCCAAGTGGCATAGAGGGAACAAGGCAAACAGTGCAAGGACCCAACAGTAGGAGGCAAAAAAATGTGCAAAAGCAGCAAGTAAAGAGGACATATGGTCTTAAATGCCTCTCCACTAATGCACAGAGTATGGGAAATAAGCAGGATGAACTTGAACTCCTAGCACAACAAGGGAAATATGATATAATAGGCATCACTGAAACCTGGTGGGATGAGTCTCATGATTGGAATGTAGAAATAGAGGGGTATAACCTTTTTAAGAGAAACAGGCCAAGCAGGAAAGGAGGAGGAATAGCATTATATGTCAGGGATATTTACACCAGTGAAGAGATCCAGGAAGTCAATACTGGAAGCCAGGTGGAGAGCATCTGGATAAAAATTAAAGGAGAGGGAAATAACAGGGATGTTACTGTGGGAGTCTACTACAGACCCCCGACTCAGGCAGAGGAATTGGATGATGCCTTTCTAGAACAGATAATCACATACTCAGAAAAGAGAGATGTAGTAGTGATGGGTGACTTCAACTATCCTGATATTTGCTGGAAGTCAAACTCAGCCAAATCCTCAAAGTCTAGCAAATTCCTCACTTGCCTGGAAGACAATTTCATTGTCCAAAAGGTGGAAGAGGCAACAAGGGGATCAGCCATTTTAGATCTGATCTTAACCAACAGGGAAGACCTAGTTGATGGGGTGCAAGTGGTTGGATCCTTAGGTGGAAGTGACCATGTTCTCCTGGAGTTTGTAATACAGTGGAAGGGAGAAGCTAGGCATAGTCAGACACGCACTCTAGACTTTAGGAGAGCTAATTTCAATAAACTTAGAGAAATACTGGGAGTGATCCCATGGTCAGGAATACTAAAAGAAAAGGGAGTTCAAGACGGATGGGAGTTTCTCAAAAGGGAGATATTGAAGGCACAATTTCAAACAGTTCCAATGAGGAAGAAAAATGGAAGATGTCTCAAGAAGCCAGGATGGATGACTAAGGAACTTTCAAATGAGCTAAGTTTTAAACGGAACATGTATAAGAAATGGAAAAATGGAGAAATCACGAAAGAGGAATTCAAACAAATATCCAGCACATGTAGGGGTAAAGTCAGAAAAGCTAAAGCGCAGAATGAACTCAGGCTTGCTAGAGAGGTTAAGAACAATAAAAAGGGCTTTTTTGGATATGTCCGCAGCAAAAGGAAGAAGAAGGAAACAGTGGGGCCACTGCGTGCAGAAGATGGCAAAATGCTAGCAGGGGACAGAGAAAAGGCAGAATTACTCAACACCTTCTTTGCTTCAGTCTTCTCAGAAAAGGCAAAGGGTGTTCAATCTAAGGATAATGGAGACAGAATAGAGGAAATTCAGCACAGAATAAGTAAAGAGGTAGTACAGGAATACCTGGTTAACCTAAATGAATATAAATCTCCAGGACCAGATGAACTACATCCTAGAGTATTAAAAGAACTGGCAAATGTAATATCAGAGCCATTGGCAATAATCTTTGAGAACTCCTGGAGAACAGGAGAAGTCCCAGCAGACTGGAGGAGGGCAAACGTTGTCCCCATCTTCAAAAAGGGGAAAAAAGAGGATCCCAACAATTATCGACCAGTTAGTCTGACATCAATTCCAGGAAAGGTTCTAGAGCAGATCATTAAGCAGAGAGTCTGTGAACACTTAGAGGCCAATGCCATAATCACAAAAAGCCAACATGGGTTTCAGAGAAACAAGTCATGCCAAACGAACCTGATCTCTTTTTTTGATAAAATTACCAGCTTGGTAGATGAAGGGAATGCTGTGGATATAGTATACCTCGATTTCAGTAAGGCCTTTGTCAAGGTTCCCCATGACATTCTTGCAAACAAGCTTGCAAAATGTGGGATAGACAAGTTAACTGTTACATGGATTTGTAATTGGTTGAGTGGCCGAACTCAAAGGGTGCTCAACAATGGCTCCTTTTCATCCTGGAGAGAAGCGACCAGTGGGGTCCCACAGGGCTCTGTCCTGGGCCCAGTGCTATTCAACATCTTTATTAACGATTTGGATGACAGAATTGGGGGCATACTTATCAAATTTGCAGATGACACTAAACTGGGAGGAGTAGCTAATACCCCAGAGGACAGGATCAAAATTCAAAATGACCTGAATAGACTAGAAAGCTGGGCCAGTGCTAACAAAATGAAATTCAATGCGGAGAAATGTAAGGTTCTGCACTTAGGGCGGAAAAATGAAATGCACAGATATAGGATGGGGGACACCTGGCTGAATGAGACCACATGTGAAAGGGATCTAGGAGTCCAAGTAGACCATAAGCTGAACATGAGTCAACAGTGTGATGCGGCAGCTAAAAAAGCCAATGCAATTTTAGGCTGCATCAATAGAAGTATAGTTTCTAGATCAAGGGAAGTTATAGTGCCACTCTATTCTGCTTTGGTCAGGCCCCACCTGGAATACTGTGTCCAGTTCTGGGCACCACAATTCAAAAAAGATGTGGAGAAACTGGAGCATGTCCAAAGGAGGGCAACTAAGATGGTGAAGGGTCTGGAAACCTTGCCCTATGAAGAACGCCTTAGGGAGCTGGGGATGTTTAGCCTGGAGAAGAGAAGGTTAAGAGGTGATATGATAGCCCTGTTTAAATATTTGAAGGGATGTCATATTGAGGAGGGAGCAAGCTTGTTTTCTGCTGCTGCAGAGACTAGAACGCGGAACAATGGATGCAAACTGCAGGAAAAGAGATTCCACCTCAACATTAGGAGGAACTTCCTGACAGTAAGGGCTGTTCGACAGTGGAACACACTCCCTCGGAGCGTAGTGGAGTCTCCTTCCTTAGAGGTCTTTAAGCAGAGGCTGGATGGCCATCTGTCAGGGATGCTTTGACTTGGAGTTCCTGCATGGCAGGGGGTTGGACTGGATGGCCCTTGTGGTCTCTTCCAACTCTATGATTCTATGATTCTATGATTCTATGAAATAATAGAATATTATTATATATAAAATTATTATATATAAAAATAAATATTATTATATACACACACATATATACACACATATACAAACATATATATATATGTACACACACATACACACACTGTTAGAATCCCTATAGTCTTCTATCAGATATATGGTTAATGGAGTTTATGGGGAGGATAGGTATTAGAGTGTATAAGAGTGTATAACTATGCCAGGTGGCTGTCATCAGTCGACCTTGTAACTGCTCGGCTCAGAGGCTTGGAATGTAACAGCACCGACGTCTGGTGGGATGAGAACTGGCAAGGAGGGAGTGATGGGGGAAATAGAAACTGATGGGAAAGAGGTGGAATGTGTTAGTTGGCAGTGGGGGGAGGAGTAGGACTGTAGGGGCTATTTGGATGCGTTCTGGAGGGAAATGGTCAGTTTCAGCTAAGAAGCTAGATGGTGTGGTATTACTGATCCTGGAGCATCAATAAAATTCTGTTTATTCTACATGAAGCTGACTAGTTGATTGTCTGGGATTCTGGACCGCTGTTCCGACACACACACACACAGGACTCTTTCAAACGGGAGGAATTTCTCCCAACTCCGAATGGAGCCAATGCGGATTTATGTAAATTCGCTTGTTTAGCGAATTTACATGAACCCCTGCTCCGTTCGGAATTACTTCCCATTACCCAAAATTAACCTCCTCCTGCCTGAATTTGCATGCGAAGCTTTAATTCGCAATAAGGTAAAACCCATGAATGCATTCGAATTGCCTTCCCTCTTGCCCGAATTTGCATGTGAAGAGTTAATTTGCAATAACATAAAACCCATGATTGCATTCGAATTGACCTTAAATTATACTTCCAATTTAGCCTTGTATGAAAGAGTCCACACACACACACGTGTGTATAACGTGTGTGGGTGTGTATGTATAAATATATCTGTGTGTGTGTGTGTGTGTATAAACATATAGCTATATTTATTCTATGGGGAGGCAAGGAATAAACAGGAATAAACAGGACCTTATTTGTGCTGAAGTTATAAAGCACACTTCTATATGCAAGGCACACTCTCTCAGCCTCAGAAAATGACCAAATGGGTTTGTGTGTGTGTGTCTGGGGGGGGGGTGAACTCCTTTTTTTATCCCCCTGGAAGGTCCTCCATTTTGGGGGGGGGCTGTCCTCCTTGGCAGGGAGGACAGCTGGTAAGAAAAATATAAGGGGGGGGGGGTCCTTCCTTGGGTAAGAAGAGGTGGAAGGGGTCAATCTGACACTTTGACTGGGGGGTGGCTTGAGGGGGCCCAACCACAAAATAAAAGAGCCCATGCTTGTGGGGGGGGGGGGGAGAGAGAGAGAGTCCCCTCCTCAAAGTCCTGAGGAAAGAAGAGACCTAAGGGAGGAGGGCAGGGAAGGGAGACCCTCTCCTCTTAGGTCCCCCCCCCAATGGGCCTGAGGGGAGCCAAAGGGGGTCCCCCTTGAAGCCCTCCTCAGTTTGTGGGGTGTCTGTGGTGTCTGGTGTGTGTATGTGTGTGTATGTATGGGGGAGAGGGTAATGGCACCTTGTCTGGGAGGGGGTCCCAACAAAGACTCTGGGGCAGGGGGGATAGGTGTGTTTGTGTATATTTGTGTGCGTGTGTCCCTTTCTTTGGGGAAGCCTTGGGTTGTGTGTTCTCTCTGATGCAGACTCTCTGGGGATATATACATAGATAGATAGTGTGTGTGTGTGTGTCTTTTTTTCTTTGGGGAAGCCTTCAGTTGTGTGTCCCCTTCTTTGAGGAGCTGCTGGGATAGGGTCTGAATGCAGACTGGGGGGGGGGGATATATGTGCATGTGTGACATTAATGGGATCACTGCGAACCAGGAAAATGCGTTGTGGCTAAAGGGTGACTGTTCGGCTTCCCGTCAGTGTAGAGAACTCTTCAGAACAATATTTCTATCTGCTTTAACACCGCTCCAATGTCATTTTAACTTCAAAATTGGCCCCTAGTGTGATAAACTCCATTGAAGTGGTGTAAAGCAAACTTGAGCCTTTGCGAATTTAAAGCAAATTTAAAGTGAATTTCAAGTGGAAATAACATTATTTCTCAATTAACTTTCATGCATGATTTTGCAGTTAAAGCAATTTTGAATTTACACTTTCTGTAGAGATCTGAACTTGAAAAGATGTGGATAAATCCTCCTTTAAATCTAGTTTAACTGTGGGTGTTTCGCAATGTTGTGTGAAATAGCGTTGCTTAATCCTCCTTTAAATCTAGTTTAACTGAGGATTTTTCGCTACGTTGTGTGAAACGGTGTCGCGTAATTTTGCACTAGGATATTTTTGGATTAACCCATTGATTTGCTTTGTGTGATAAAGCTTTAATTGAAGGACTATTTATGCTTTACAGGAAATGTATGTCTATCACCCAACTGTATTCCATGTGAAACCTTCCACCATTCTGCTCCCGCACCCTCTGGTAGCATCTGGTAAAAGAAACACATGGCTGGACATCATTATTTTCTCTGTTTCTCTGCCCACCTGAAAACAGCAGCCAAGTACTGCCATCAATACATGACAAACACACATTGCCTTTTTACTAGACATTACTGGGAAACAAATGGAGGGGACATTGCTTAGTGATATTACAGAGGATGTTCTGCAGTATCTAGGTAAGATGTCTGAGGGCAAAAGAGAAAAGCCATGCGGGATCAGATCAGAAGCCTATCTCCAGCATTATGTTCAGACAGTAGCCAAACATTGTCTCCCAGCAACTGATAAACAAGGGCATATTGCCTCTCATATGACCGTTGATATATACCTATCCATTCTAAAAGTCATGGATGACCCTGTCCTCTGTGAATTTATCTAAGTTGCTTTAAAGCTGTCCATGTTGGCAATCATCACCACAGCTTGTAGTATTGAGTTCTACAATTTAACCATGTGCTGACCACAGAACTACCTTATATACTTGACTATAAATAGACCTCATGTTTAAGTCGAGGGCAGCTTTGGGGGCCAAAATTAGGTATTTTGATATGACCCATGGATAAATCTAGAGTAAAACTTAGGGTCATGTAACAAATGATATAAAGGGTGAAGCAAAGGAAAACAATGTCAAAGAACATACAAAATTCCAGCAGACATTGTTTGTGCTTATTCTAGAGGCTGGATGGATAAGAGAATAGTGGGGAGGTCAGTGTTTCCAGGACAGATTATGCTCTTGCCTTTCCCCAGGGGATGGTTCCTTTTTAACATAAGTGTTAAAGTACAGTATTTACATTGATCCTTGGATAAGTCGACACAGGTTTTTGAGATCAATTTTTTTGCCTAAAATTTCTAGACTTATATATGAATATTTGCAGTACTTCCTTTCATCTGTTCTAAAAACCCTCTTATCTGGCTTCAGTGAATGGCCACTGGTTCCACTATTATAAGATAAAATATGATTTTCTCTCTCTCTCTCTTTCTCTTTTTTTACAGGAGACACATGCACACTGGGTCCATGTTTCCATTGTCCTAAAAACACCATAACCCCACTTTCCTATCAATACTTGGTGGTTTATTTGTTTGGGAATCATCAATAAGGTGTAGAACCTCTTTTGTCATAACTATTTGACTTAGGTTGTCATGTTCCTCTCCTAAAATATTGGTTCATGCATGGGTTATATTTGTATTATATCTTCAGCAGTGAAGACCAATGTTCATTTAGTATCTCTGTAATCATCCTTTTCCTCCTTTAGAACTCCTTTAATTCCATTTTTATCCAAAGGTCTGTCTGTTCCCTGGTTTTGATTTATTTAAATACAGTGAGCCCTTCCCTTATATGGGGGATCTGTTTTGGATCCCCCTGCATAAGGGGAATTCCATGTATGCTCGCACCCCATTGAAAACAATGGCATGTGTGCTTGCAGCACCATGCAGTGCACACGCCATGGGCATGCACACCATATGTTCTATTGTTGTGCAGCTTCAGCATAAGCTTAAAGCCACATATAGTATGCCCGTGTATGGCGTGGGCACACTGTAATACTTTATTTGGGTACTTGATGGTATTAATGATAACGGGGCAAAACATAATATAAAAAGAATGAAGCACTAGCATGCGTTAAGGACCTATGTGAATTTAGCAACAGGAAGATGGGGCATCCTCTTCTTTCTGTGAGTAAATAATTAGCAAACATGTCAAATAATTACTAAGAAAATAGTGACGGAAGCAGGAGTTCAGTATGGGAGAGGAGACTCTCCAGTGTTACATGTATGCCCATTTGCTTGCTGGACAGAGAATGGACTTGGCACAATGAGTTCCTGGCCTTCAGGAATGAAGGAAAGGCCATTAAAATGGCAAATGGGGTTAGTGTGAGTGTAAAATGATGTACACTGGAGCAAATCATGCCAGCTTCACATATACACTAATGCAATTTGAAATGAGTTGTGGTGGACAGCACTATAAAAATGTTGATGAAGTGTGCAGCTGCTGTAAAAAGTGCAAGTTCCAGGCTGGGTATAATTAGAAAAGAAACTGAAACTACCAATATAACACTGCCTTTATCCACTTCTATGGGGCTATCACACTTGAAGTACAGTTCTGATCACAGTACCTGAAAACAGTTTCATCATAGATCAATGAAAATTACTAAAAGATCAGAACAACTTCCTCATGGTGAAATGTTACAATGGCTGGGAATGTTTAGCTAAGAAATAAGATGAAAAAGGGGAGACACGATAGACCATGTGGTGTGTGTGTGGGGGGGGGGGGGGGAGAACAGGAAGTTGAATGGTAAGAGATATAAGATACATGTTGTGTGCATTCAAGTCATTTCTGACTTTTTACATTACAAATAGTGCATAACGAAATTGAACAGTCTGCTGTCATCAGATATAGTCATGCTTACCAAGTTTAATAACTTCAAAAGGGGAATGAATAAAGTCACGAAGGAAAAGATTCTCACTGATGATTTGTCCCCATGGCTAGAGGTTTTCATAAAGCATGCCTCTCTATTATCTGTTGCTGGGAATCATAAACAGAATTGCACTCATGTCCTAGAGACAACTTGTCTAATGAGACCCACATGTCTCACCAAATAAAACATAAAAGATTTGGAATAACTTCTTCTGGACCTTCTATCAGCAATAATTGGTCAGAATGTCCTTTTCATGTAATACTCATGCAGAGCAATGGGTATCTACAATATTTGTCTCATGGTCAAGTGGGCTAAACAAATTTGGCACCATATGAAAAGAAACTCAGGAGTTGGGTTTTTTTTTTTTATCATTGAAATAAAAAGGACTGTTATTGCTCCATGAATAACTGTCAATGGAGGAGTAAAGAGAGAGTAGAAGGGAACTCATAGAAGGAAAACTTTTGATGGTGTTCCTTTGTCCAGTTGATAACCCAATATCTTGAGGAAAAGAGGAGAGCTACATATTTGGTACATAAATTATTTCCATTTTAAAAGTATTTTGTCTTGTGTTGATGTCAGGTTAATCTCTGACTCTGCCTGCCTTCCAGTTCTGCTGCAGGTGTGTGAATATGAGGCCATTTGCCCATGTCACACAGCCATGAAGGATGCGCTGCAGCAGCTCACCCTGTCTCTTGCAAATTGAGTTTGTCAGTGCTCAACCACAGAGACAGAGAAAATGCTGTATGATGTCTTTGCCTCCCCCGGGAGAAGCAAACGAGAATAAGCCACCTCATAATGGGATCAAGAAACAAAGGAGCGTGAATGAAGAGCTAATTGCATTCATAAAGACGTTAATAATGGAACTGAAGACACTTCTGGCCTTCCTCTAGATATGAATAAGCAAATATGTATTAAGAATCACTGAAGGTTAATGTTGTCAAGGGAGCCTCATGGCTAAAATATCAGAACACAAAAGAGAAAAGATATCTCTTCCTGGGATTCCCCCTTTGCATCATTTACAATGAGGACAAAAGAAAGAAG
This sequence comes from Urosaurus nigricauda, assembly GCA_034509955.1. Lineage (NCBI taxonomy): Eukaryota > Metazoa > Chordata > Lepidosauria > Squamata > Phrynosomatidae > Urosaurus > Urosaurus nigricauda. The sequence goes on from JAOEGL010000002.1 coordinate 135,394,851, forward strand.
ATTGTAAAATGTGGACTAGACAAAGTAACTGTTACATGGATTTGTAATTGTTTGACTGGCCAAATCCAAAGGGTGCTCAACAATGGCTCCTTTTCACCCTGGAGAGAAGTGACCAGAGGCGTGCCACTGTCCTTGGTCCAGTGCTATTCAACATCTTTATAAATGACTTGGATGACAGTATTGCTGGCATACTTATCAAATTTGCAAACGACACCAAATTAGGAGTAGCTAATAGCCCAGAAGACAGGATCGAAATTCAAAATGACCTGAATAGACTAGAAAGCTGGGCCAAAGCTAACAAGATGAATTTCAACACAGAGAAATGAAAGGTACTGCACTTAGGATGGAAAAATGAAATGCACAAATATAGGATGGGTGACACCTGGCTGAATGAAACTACATGTGAAAGGGATCTGGGAGGCCAAGTAGACCACAAGTTGAACATGAGTCAACAATGTATCAGCTAAAAAGGCCAATGCGATTTTAGGCTGCATCAATATGGTGTCTAGATCAAGGGAAGTGCCACTCTATTCTGCTTTGGTCAGGCCCCACCTGGAATACTGTGTCCAGTTCTGGGCACCACAATTCAAAAAGGATGTTGAGAAACTGGAGTGTGTTCAAAGGAGGGCGACTAAAATGGTGACAGTCTAGAAACCATGTCCTAAGAGGAATAACTTAGGGAGCAGGGGATGTTTAGCCTGGAGAAGAGAAGGTTAAGAGGTGATGATAGCCCTTTTTAAATACTTAAAGGAATGCCATATGGAGGAGGAAGCAAGCTTGTTTTCTGCTGCTGTACAGAACGGAACTCGGAACAATGGATGCAAGCTACAGTAAAAGAGATTCCATCTCAACATTAGGAGGAACTTCATGACACACCCCCTCAGAGAATGGTGGAGTCTCCTTCCTTGGAGGTCTTTAAGCAGAGGCTGGATGATTATTTGTCATGTATGCTTTGATTGAGATTTCCTGCATGGGAGGGGGTTGTACTGGATGGCCCTTGTGGTGTCTTCCATCTCTATGATTCTATGATTCTATTCTTCCTGTGTCCCTAGAAGGCTAGAGTATTGAAGATACTCCTAAAGTTAAACTCATGCATGTACACGCACATGCATGTTCATCTACATAAGCACAGAGACAACCAACAGGGTGATAGCAAATTGTTGCCTCAATAAAATTAGTATGCATTGAACAAGGTACCATGATTGGTAGAAGAATCTAAAAACAAGGACTCCTAAAAACCCACCAAATATTGCAAGGGGATGTTTAAGTCTACTCCCCAAAAACACTGTTCCTCTTGTTATGGTCCCAAAAGTAAGCCGAGCTGCCAGTCACACATCTTCTGGAAAATGCAAGATTGTGGTTATTTTATCTTCACATATTTCAACACTCATGAAACTAGCAATGAGCTCATGTTAAGAGCAGTGCTTGCTGGTGGTGGCAATGGACCATATGTAAGAAAGCAGAAAAGATCATTTACTGCTGGATTGAAGATAGGACCACAGTGCTAAATAGTTAATAAATTGGGCAATTACTTTACAGCGGGAGAGTTAATTTGTTCAATAAACCCATGGTGGCTTTGGACAACCATGTCAGTGAGGCACTCCTGGTTTAGCTCAGATTTTAAAGGAGCTATTCAAGATGTTGCACCCTATTACCAAAATAGGGAGGCGGGCACATTTGATAATTCAACATTTTTCATTTCATCTTCAAAATTTATCTCCCACCATCTGACAAACATTCCTTTGTCCTTATCAGGAGAAATTCATTTCCTTAAGAAAGGAAATCTTTAGTCTAGTTATCATGGTCATCATAGTAAGTTGAAATTTTGGCTGGTTTGGGGAATCCCAGCTGAAAGCCTGAGCTTTCATGTTGAATTCTGTTGAAACCCTGGTTGACACATGGAACAACGGCCTTACCCGGGCTATAAACAGCATCGCACCCGAGCATTCTCCACAACTCGCTCTAAATAGAAAGGCCTGGTATACCCAAGATCTAAGAAGAAGGAAGCGAGCTGTAAGATGAATAGAGCGCCGCTGGCGGAAACACTTATCCGACAAGACACTCCTTGAAGACCATCTTAGTTCCTATGGAGTGGCAATTGATACAGCAAAGAAATCATTCTATGCTGTTCGTATTGCATCAGCAGAGTCTCGTCCAGCAGAGCTCTTTAGGGTGGTTAGAGAGTTAACACATCCTTCTCCCTCCCTGAATTTATTATTAGAACTAACAAACGCCTGCTGTGACGCTTTCAATGACTTTTTTGCTGATAAAATCTCTCAGATAAGGGCTGATCTGGAAGCCAGCATTGGAACAGAGACTATGAGAGAGGTGTTCACTGACTCCGTGGACTCGGTTAGACTGGATCACTTTGAGCTTGTAAGTACCGAGGAAGCAGACAAGCTACTTGGATTGGTTAGGAGGACGACCTGCCCCCTCGATCCCTGCCCATCCTGGTTGACCGCACAGGGAGGAGATGCATTGGTGGCTCTACTTCAACGTGTCATCAATGCATCTCTCGGGGAGGGGAAATTTCCATCTCAACTCAAGCAGGCTGTTGTTAGGCCTCTTTTGAAAAACCCTCCCTACACCCCCTGATAAGGGATAACTATAGACCGGTCTCCTTATTACCATTCTTGGGCAAGGTGATCGAGAGGGCGGTTGCTCTCCAACTCCAGGTAGTCTTGGATGAGGCCGATTATCTAGACCCATTTCAAACTGGGTTCAGGACGGGCTACGGAATTGAGACGGCCATGGTCGCCTTAGTCGATGACCTCCGTCTGGCCATGGCCAGGGGAAGTGTGATCCTGTTAGTGCTCTTGGACATGTCAGCGGCCTTCGATACCATAGACCATGGTATCCTTCTGGAACACCTGAGAGAATTGGGCATCGGAGGCACTGTACTCCAGTGGTTCCGGTCCTATCTCTCGGGCAGATTCCAGATGGTGAGGCTGGGAGATGGCTGCTCTCGCAAAAGAGAGCTGACATCTGGCGTCCCTCAAGGCGCCATTCTGTCTCTCATGCTGTTTAACATTTACACGAAGCCGCTGGGAGAGGTCATCCGGAGACATGGGGCGCGGTGTTATCAGTACGCTGATGACACCCAAATTTACTTCTCTATGTCTCCGACTGCAGCAGTGACTAAGGATGGCATCTCTCCTCTGAATGCCTGCCTTGACTTGGTAATGGGCTGGATGAGGAAAAACAAGCTCAGGTTGAATCCAGAGAAAACGGAGGTACTTGCAATAGGCTCCCCCGGCCCGGGTATAGAGATTTACCAACCAGTCCTGGACGGGGTCACACTTCCCCTAAAGGACGAGGTTCGCAGTTTGGGTTTGCTCCTGGATTCGTCTCTACAAATGACATCTCAAGTGGAGGCGACTGCCAGGAGTGCTTGGTACCAGCTTCGGCTGATACGCCAGCTGCGTCCCTACCTGGACAGGAGGGACCTAGAAGCAGTAGTACATGCGATGATAACCTCTCATTTAGATTTCTGTAATGTGCTCTACATTGGGCTACCTTTGTACCAAATATGGAAGCTTCAATTGATCCAAAATGCAGCAGCCAGATTGATTACGGGGGCTTTCAGAATGGAACATATTACCCCCGTTTTAAAATCTCTTCACTGGCTGCCAATCAGCTTCCAGGCCCAATACAAAGTGTTGGTCGTTACCTTTAAAGCCCTATATGGCTTGGGCCCAGGTTACTTGAGGGAACGCCTCTCCCCACATAATCCGCACCGCACCCTCAGAACATCAGAGAAAAAACTATTGGCTTATACACACACGAGATTAACATCAACCTCTCGTGCTGCATTCTCAGCTGTGGCTCCTAAACTGTGGAACGACTTGCCGGAGGAGATCCGTTTAATAACTACACTGGAGGTGTTTAAGAAGGCGCTAAAAACGGATCTCTTCCGGCGAGCATATCCACCAAACCTTATTTGATATACCACAATCCAAAATGCAGCCACTCCCTAAAAATGTCCATGTAATTGTAATTATTGTGTTTTACTGGAGATAATTTTAAATTGTTAAATTGTCAATTATATGTAATTTTAACTTGTTGTGTAATGTATGTATTGTTTTTATGCTGTAATCCCGCATCAATCCGCAGGGAGAGGCGGGAAAATATAAATGAATTTTTATTTTATTATTATTATATGTAAGCAGCTGAGGACAGGAAAGGTCTTGATCAGCAAAGAGGAAAAGCAGGGATTGCTAAATCATTTCCATTTTCTGTAGAGTCTGTTTCATGTGCCCTTTGCAGCAAATAGCAGCAGGAGAAAAGGAGAGTCTTTCCCAGGAAGTGGTGCACAGAAACTAATTCCCCTCCCAGCCTGGATTTGCACAAACTAAGAAATGGGGAATCCCCAAAACAGGATTCAAGGAAACAGTTATATTGCCTCTCATCCTTTTAGAACAACTTTTTTTTTTAAAAATGTGCTAAAATAACCTTTGAAGAGGAAATTTTTAAAATTATATCCCAGCTTATTATCTGTTTACAAATTCTGTTTCATTGTTGCAGATATGGCAAACACTACAAGTGAAAATAAAATAAAAATTCACAGACATAGTAAAAAAAAAAAAGTCAGTGGAAACTCAGGGTGCAGCTACACTGCAGAAATAATGCAATTTAAATGCTATAACTCCATCCTATGGAATCCTGGCATTTGTAGTTTTATAGGGTCTTTAGGGTCTTTAGTCTTCTCTGCCAAACAATGCTGGTGCCTCACAAAGCTACAAATCCCCAGAATTTGTAGGATGGCACCAAAACAGTTAAAGTGGTGTCAAACTGCATTATTTCTACAGTGTAGATGCACCCGATAATGAAGCAGTGCTCTTGATTTTACAGTAAAATTTCCTTGGAAGGCGCAAGGAAATAGTTGCTGCCTTGAATTAAGTGTGTGATGACACACTATACTTACCAGGACTCAGTCCGTTTCCTCTTTTTTGCAAGTCATCCACACAGCCATCCAAGTCAGAGCACACAGCCTCCATGTCAGAATGCACCTGCCAAAACAAATCTGAGGGGTTTGGCATTTTTCTGCTCACTGGTTGCCCACCTTTGTTCCTGAAACCATATTCACCCTCAGATCTAATGTAATTACCCCCCACTCCTCCCCACCCACATGAGTCCAATAGTCCAGGTGAGCTGCCTACTTTTAAAGTTTTGTTTTGTTTTGTTTTCTCAAGGAATTAGTAAAGTTATTAAACAAAGCATCTGTTTAGCACTAGAAGTACTTTTTTAATTTTGGGGAAATTGTCTAAAGAAGCTGGGTGGGGGCAAGTAGGTTTGAAATTGTCATAACATAGCCAGCCAGCACTGTGCACAGCCCACTCCCACACCAACAACATGGAAGACAAGTTGTGCCAGACTTGATGTGAGAAACTTTGGACTAAAGATCGGGGGGATGCTGGTTCTAAACTCTGCGTACGTCAGAGGTGGAAATTATGCTGCTCTTCAGAAGTTGTTGGACTGTAACTCCCAGCATTCCTGACCCTTGGCCATGCTGCCTGGGGGTTAAGTTGCAGTCCAACGTCATCTATCTAGAAGGCTGCATGATTCCTACTTCTGGCTGAAATGATGTGTGCTCCTTGGAGGGAAACCAGCAAATCTGTGCATGGAAAGAAATGCACCTGCTGCATAGAAATGAATAAATCCAAACTGTAAACTGTAGCATCAATTTCCCTAAAATATTGACGATGATGCATCTTCAAATATTAGATCCTACACCTCCATGCAAAGTATCCACCACAGCAACAATGCAGCTACATATATTGAGCATTACCATTTATTCCCAGTATGACACCGCTTTAAGGATTGCAGGGTAGAAGTGTCCTTTATTCACTGATGGTGCTGGGGTAATAAACAGATGTGCAAGGACACACATGGACACATCCAGAGAGATCCTTTTGTAGATACCAATGCATCCTCTTAGATTCCCACAACTGCTATTGCCACCTGTTTTTAAAGATTTGCAGATTTGATCAGAAAACATATCCCCCAACTGGCCCAGTTTGGCAGGGTCAGCCCCAATCAATCCTCTGTCATTCTACTTTTTCAGCTACGTTTAAAATGACCTGGTCTCCCTCCTCAGCTTATTTTAATTGCTGCAGACTGAGTTCAGCCTGCAGAAGCAGTTCATACTCAACTGGGGAGCAGATTCTTGTCCTTCCCAGTAGGCTCAGGCAAAAGCAAACTATTGCAGCCTCTCCTAGCTTCTTCCTCATCAATAGCTTTTGCCACCCTGACCACACTGAGGTTGCTTGGAGAAGACATGAAGACATGTATAGAAGACATGAAGTTCTCTTATATTAAAGCAGACTGTGTAGGAAGTCTAGTATTGTAGTCTGTCATTCACTCTCATTCAAGTCTTAACCTTTGTTACCTCCCCCTGCATACCCTGTGTTATTTTGGGGCACACATTTTGTTATATTTTGTTATAGCAGTAGTTACAGAGAGGTCAAGAAGCGTGAACCTGGAAAGGTCATGATGATGTTTAAGTGAGCTTCTCATGAGTGGTCATACCTACCTGGGGGCTTGTATAAAGGACCCATGTACCTTAATAGCTGTGAATGTTGCTGCTTCCCAATCTCCTGCCATGTGCATTTTCCCTGCTATGTGCAGGTCACAGACAAAGAAGTTTGTTAGCCTAAAGCATTAAGCCAATCTTTCTGCTAGCCCACATGGTATTTTCCCACACCTGATCCTATCCCAGACTCCCTGGGGTTGTCCTGATTTTATTACTGCTTGATTAAATCAATGTCACTGCCATCCACCAAAAATACGCCATTTGTAACACTGATGTTAAAACCATCAATGAGATAGGAATCCCATTGTTTCTGGAAAATGAACTCCAACCACCTCAAATCAATTTTATCCCATAAATACCCCAGATTGGGCAATCCTGTTTGGAATTAGACAAAAACTCTGTCAGATTCAAGAACCCTCATTACTGCTCTCTGAAACACAGCAAGGAGACTGAGGGGCAAAACAGACCTGCAGTATGAACCGGGTTGGTGCTGGTGTCTGAGCATGGTGTTTAGACACTGCACACTCTGACATTGCCCCCATGCCACCAGGAAGTTGCACGGCTGACCGCATATGTGGTGGCTTCACAGCGTTTCAGTGACACGGTATTTACGTTTACATGCACCACATGGCTGAAACACAGAAAAGTCACGGCAGTGGTGGCAAAGGTGCCCTTTCTCTGCCCCCCAAAGGAGCGGCATTTTGCTGCTTCTTTTGGGGGGGCAGAAAATGCTGGACTGGGGCCACAGCATACAGTTGCAGTGGCCTTGATACAGCGCACAAAGGGGTGGCATAGAGCCACCCCTTTATGGCTGTCTGTTTTAGCCTTGAGTCACATTCAACTCCTAGCTTTTCCCCAGAACTGGAACTGGGAAGCATTGCCTATTGCAATCCTTTAATGTGCTATCTGCTACTGTCTTTTATATCTTAATCTATATGTGTGTGAGTGCTTAGTGTGAATATTGACATCCTTCTTGTTGTTCAGATAATAACACTGAGATGTACTTAGTAATTTGGAGTTCTGATGGCGTCTCCTCTCTCAATGACTGCCTGGCAGCAGTAATGGATTGGATGAGGGAAAACAGATTGAGGCTCAATCCAGACAAAACGGAGGTACTGACGGTCACCGGCCCGAAACCAGGTCTGAGAATACAACTCCTGGTCCTAGACGGAGTCACACTCTCCTCGAATGACCCTGTTCACAGTCTGGGGGTACTTCTAGACTTGTCGCTCCACATGACTAGTCAGGTGAATGCGACGGTCAGGAGTGCCTGTTATCAGCTTCGGCTGATATGCCAGCTGTGCCTTTTCCTGGAGATGAGGGACCTGGAAACTGTGGTACGTGCTTTGGTCGCCTCACGTTTAGATTACTGCAATGTGCTCTACATGGGGCTGCCCTTGTGCTTAACTCGGAAACTCCAACTGGTCCAAAACATGACAGCCAGACTAGTTATCGGAACATCCAGGAGGGAGCACATAACACCGGTGCTCAAATCCCTCCATTGGCTGCCGATCAGTTTCTGGGCACAGTACAAGGTGCTGGTTTTGACCTTTAAAGCCCTTCATGGCTCAGGTCCATCCTATCTTAGGGACCGCCTCTCCCCATATGAGCCCCCTCGCACTCTTCGGTCCTCTGGGAGGAACTTACTACAACCTTAGAAAACTAGGCTGGTGCAGACCTCCCAGAGGGCCTTTTCCACCGTTGCTCCCAGGCTATGGAATGGCCTGCCGGATGAGATGTGCCTTATTACAACCTTGGATGGTTTTGAGAAAGCTACCAAGACATATCTCTTCCGGCAGGCCTTCCCTGAGAATGAGTAAACTGTCCATCAACTATAGTCCCTTCAGTTCTCACTTATTGAGACATGTCATACTCTTGAGGCCACCCACTTTCTAATTTTAGAGCTATCAATGTTTAATATCCATGTTTTAATGTTTTACTGTTTTAAATTCTACTCTTAGTTTAATCTATTTTTAAGGGGCGGGAGGGTAGACTGATGTGTTTTTTAATTGTATGTATATTAAATGTTGTACTCCACCCCGATTGCTCACCCAGAGGGGCGGAATATAAATAAACATTTATTATTATTATTATTATTATTATTATTATTATTATTCTAGTTTTTCAGAACTGGTAAAAGCAGGCTTGTGTACTGGCTAGTGTTACTCTGGCCCTCTCAGTGCTAAATTATTGAGTAATTAATTTTCCCATTGAATACAATAAGTGGGTGGCCCCCTTGGGACCCCTTGCCATTTAGGTAATATCTTATATCCTGTTATGTTTTTCACCCACGGCTGGTGATTGAAACCAGAGGCTTCTGCATACAGAGGAGGTACTCTGTGACTGAGCTATGGCTCTTCCCATATCACCCCATAGTGCTAGGGGGGAATCATGTGTTCCATGTGCTCCCTTCCCACCCCCTAAACCAGAATATTCACATATCCAGAGGGTTCAGTTTTTCTCCTCAAAAACAAGATGCTTTCGAAAAGTGTTTTGTTTTGGTTTGGTTTTGGATGTCACTTCTTTGTGCTGGAGGGGCTGGTGAGACCTCAGAGGCTCTTGAAGCTGGAAAATAGAACCTGGTTGTCTACCCTGTTGTAGTTAAAAGCCCAATTTCCTTGGGAGAAAAAACTGTTTTTCAGATCTTTGTTTCTTCTTTTTGTACAAATGGAATATGGTATTTGTGGTCAAACTGTCTATAATCCTAGTGCTTCTCCAGCTCCCCTTCCATTTCATCCACTGCTTCCTGTTCATCCATGGTTGGGCCAAGTGTGGCCCTCCATATGCTGTAGGGCAGCAACTCCCAGCAGGCAACATAGTGAATAACGAGGGATAATGAGAGCTGCAGTGCAACATCATCTGAAAGGCCAAGTGCCAAATGACCTTGGCTTTATGATTGAACCTGAGCATTCCAAAACTAGTCAGGAAAAGAGGTGGGGACCTCAAATGTCACATCCAGAATGGTTAACACTCATAAATAAATAGAGAGAGCAAAGATAGAAGAGAACGTGAGCCCACAGCTTATTTTTGCATAGCAGTAATGCCAAAAAATCTCTATACATTTCCAAATATACTTAAAAGTATAGCTTTCTGTTGCCTATGTATCTCACTAAATCACTTTTAATTTAGACTTGGAAGAAGCTCACTTTATTAAATTTTGCACCTCTTGCCAAAAAGAGAAAGAAAGAAAGAAACCCCAAAGCAAAATTGGTTTCTGTCAGTTCTAGTTTCAGCTGACAAATTACATTCTCTCTGTCACCTTCACTCTCTTGTAAAACTTTACAGTTCATTCTCATCTTCTCTTAGGAAATAAGTATCCTCCAGCTACTTGGTAAGCATCTATGCAGCTGGCTTTTAGAGTCACTGAAACTTGCTTTGCAAACTAGTTAAAAACTCTTTAAATAAAGTGGATGATTGAGAGAAGTAAACTACTCATTTACATATTAATGAGTCCCTATACCCTTTTAATTAAAGCAAGGATGGTTTGTTTGCAGATTTCCTTGAATTCAGCTTGTTGCTGCAATTATTGCTCCTCCCACAAACAGCATTTCATGCTCTAAGGTAGAACATATTTTCACTGATAATGTGTTAAGTGAGGACTCAGCAGATCACATAAAACAGTCTACCAGATGGTGCAGGATGTGTCTGACCAATCCAGGCCTCTATGTATTTAAAAGAAGTGATCAGACACCAGCAATAACAGATTAGAGCCCCTACACCCAACAAACTGGAGCAAACTGTCCCCCTCCCTTGCAAAGGTATATGCCTTGCTTTTCCATCCCATTTGTTTTATCCGTCTACTCCCAACCTAACTTTACTTCTACAGCATGTACTTTCCCACAACTTCTAGTATTGGCATATCACATTTGGATGCTCAGAGATGAGCGCTTTCATTATGAATATTCAGGAGTGAATGCCACTATGCTGCTGAAACGAGACCATCCATACACATAACTGGGGTATCAATAGCCTTGGGAAACCGCAACATTTGCAGAAATATTACAAAAGCTTTGAAAGCATAATGTAAGGGGAAGATCGCCAAGCGGCCTAAGTAGAACTGGTCAATGACCATCTTCAGCAGTTAAGAAATTTCTTTCCACCATCCCTCTCCTGCCTCCAGTTGGAAGATTCCATCCTGAAAAGGGGACAAAGAAAGAGCCAGCTACATTCTTCTGCCTTTCTATCATCCCTCTCCGGAAGATTCCGTTCTGAAAAGGGGACAAAGAACGCTCCAGCCACACTTCCTGCTGCCTTTCCACCATCCCTCTCCTGCCTCCAGTTGGAAGATTCCATCCTGAAAAGGGGACAAAGAGACACCCACACTTTCTGCTGCCTCTGTACCACCCTCCTTGCCCCCAGTAGGAACATTCCTCAGAAGCCACTTCTCCTTCCAACATCCTCAGCAACTGAGACATTGGGCAAAGGTTTCCAAAGCTATCTCCTTCCTTATCTACTAGATCCTTCTTGTTTTGTGGTATTCAAGCACTGTTGGGTATTATTTTTCTGCTTTTCTCATTGTCATTTTTTCTCCTGTTGTTTATCGGGCACTGCGTCCATCCCTTCTCATGGCTCCACGCATTTCTCCCAACCTGATCCCTATTCAACCTCTCCCTATCTCCCAGCTTCCATTTTCCTGCTCGCTCTGGAACTGTCGCTCTGCCGCTCCAAAAGTAGCAGCAATTCATGATCTTTTCCTTTCTAGATCTTTTAATGTTCTTGCTCTAACTGAAACTTGGCTCCCGGCCCATGATACTGCTACCTCCGCTGCCCTCTCTTTTGGTAGTCTTTGACCCACACAAGCCGCCCCGAGGGTCAAGGAGGTGGGGTTGGTATCTTATTGTCTACCTCTTGCCAGTTTCAACCCCTTTCTCTTCTCCCCAGCTATTGTTTTTCTTCATTCGAGTCTCATTCTATTAGACTTTCTCCTCTGCAGCTTCGGGTTGCTGTCATTTAATGTCCTTCTGGTTCTGCTAACCAATTCCTTTCGGACTTTGAGTCACATTTTTTCTTTCAGACTCAGTTCCCTCTCTAATTCTAGGTGACTTTAATATCCACCTTGATGATCTGAAGAATCCTTCAACATCCCGCCTTAGCTCTCTCTTAGATTCTTTCAATTTTCAACCTCATTCCAACTCTTCAACCCATTCTTCTGGTCACTGTCTTGACCTAGTTCTTGCTGCTAGGTGTGTCCTTTCTGACTACGTGGCATCTGACTATCCATTGTCAGATCATCATCTAATTTCTTTTACTCTTACTGTTATCCCACCTCCTCGTCATGTTGTTCAACACACTTACATAATCTTTAGTCTGTTAACTCTGACCATCTCAGTCAGACTTTGGATTCTTCTCTCTTCTTTAAATCCTGGGGACTCTGCTAACTCAGCAATGTCTTTATTCAACTTCACTCTCTCTTCAACCCTTGACAGCTTTGCCCCTGTATCTGTACGCACGTCCTCCTCTACGTCAAGGCCTCAGCCCTGGCTGTCTCCCACAGTTAGGTTTCTCCAGTCCTGCTCTTGAACAGTCAAACGCCTTTGGAAGTCCAGGGACTGGACCGATTTCATTCACTATAAATTTGTTCTTTTATCCTTCTTGTGCACCTTGTCTATGGCAAAACAGAATTACTATAAATCATTGATCTGCGCCAACGAGAGGCGCCCACAGCATTTGTTCTCCTGCTTCAACACACTGCTAAAACTTTCCTCTCCCCTTGTCTTCTCATCATTTTCCCCAACTGATTTCGCCAACTACCTGCTCACAAAAGTCACTACTATTCGATCCGAAATTGTTCCTCCTCATTTGCCCTCTACCACCAATCTCCTGGTACCTTCTACTAATAAACTCTCTATGTTTCCACCTGTTTCTCTGGATGAACTCTCTAATCTGCTAAATTCTTCCAAACCTACAACTTGTTCTCTTGATCCTATCCCCTCCCACCTTCTAATCTCTATAACCCCTTCTTTTCTGCCCTCACTCCTCTATATCTTTAATCTCTCTCTCCAGGCTCCTTCCCTTCGGATTTCAAACATGCTCTCGTTTCCCCAATTCTGAAGAAACCCTCTCTTGACCCCTCTTCTTTGGCTAGCTACCGTCCAATCTCTCTTCTTCCTTTTCTCTCTAAGGTTCTGGAACAGGTAGTTTATTCTTGCTGTCTTGAGTTTCTTGAAGCCAATTCCATCCTGGACCCGTTTCAGTCTGGTTTTCAACCATGGCACTCTACAGAGATGGCCCTCACCAAAATCTCAAATGATCTCTTGCAGGCCAAGGTGAATGGCCTCTACTCTATTCTCATTCTTCTAGATTTGTCTGCGGCCTTCGACACTGTGGACCACTGTCTCTTGCTTGACTTACTTTCTGACCTCGGGTTCTCCGACTCTGTTCTCAACTGGTTTAAATCTTACTTGTCAGACCAATCTTTTGCCATGGTCACAGGCGGTCAGACTTCCTCCTCTATTCCCTTATCTGTAGGAGTTCCTCAGGGCTCTGTCCTGGGTCCCCTTCTGTTCTGTCTATACACACTGTCCTTGATAAACTCATCAGTTCTTTTGGTTTCTTTTATCATCTGTACGCCGATGACATCCAGCTGTATCTTTCCACCCCTGACCTTTTGCCTGGGCTTGAACAGCAAGTTTCATCTTGTCTGGCTGCCATCTCTCAGTGGATGTGGCATTGGTGCTTGAAGCTCAACATATCTATGGCAGAGCTTCTCATCTTCCCACCTAAGCCCACCCTTCAGTACTCCTTTTCTGTTTCTGTTGACGGCACTTCAATTCAACCAGTTCAGCAAGCCCGCAGACAGAGATTCCTCTCTGTCGTATACTCCCCAGATTCAGGCCACTGCCAAGGCCTGTAAATTCTCTTTTTACAACATTGCTAAAATCTGTCCTTTCCTCTCAGCCTCCACTGCCAAGACTCTGGTCCATGCCCTAGTGGTATCGCGGCTAGATTATTGTAACCTTCTTCTGACAGGGCTTCCTCTCTCTCACCTCCATCCTCTAATCTCTATCCAGAACTCAGCTGCACGTATTATCACATCCACTCACTGCTTTGACCATGTTTCTCCTCTTTTATCCTCCCTTCACTGGCTCCCCTTCCCCTTCCGCATCCAGTACAAGCTTTTGTTGTTGACTTTCAAAGCCCTCCACGGACTGGCCCCTCCTTACTTGTCTGAACCTCTTTCTCCTCACACTCCTTCTTGTACCCTCCGCTCTGGTAGTCAAGGTCTCCTGTCCCAGCCAAGGATTTCAACTGCCCTGTCCTGGATTCGTCACTTGCTGCCTCACACTCCTGGAACCTTCTTCCCCCACACGCGTGCCTCATCACTTCTCTAACCAGTTTCAAAACTGAGTTAAAGACTATATTGTTTAGGGAAGCGTTCCCAGAATTGTGCCATCTGCCCCATATGCCTCTTTCTAACTATGTATTAAGAACCCTAGCCCTCCCTGCAGTCATCTGCCTTGGTCCAGGCCTCAGAGGGAGAGAAGAACCACTGGACCTCATCCCCTTTTCCACAACCTTTCCCTTCTCTTTTTTGTTTTTTCTCTTAGATTGTAAGCCTGAGGGCAGGGAACCGTCTAATTTATAAGATTGTATGTACAGCACTATGTAAATTTACAGCGCTATATAAATAAAGGTTAATAATAATAATAATAATAATTAAGGAATACTGAATACTGTACTTGGAGGCAATATTCCATTATATTCCCCATTGCCATGTACAGATGTGAGAGCTGAAGAAGTGGACATCTCATTTGAGATGTGGTACTGGAGAAGAATGCTGAGGATACTGTGGAAGCAATGGTGTCATTAGGGGGGTGCAGACCACACCAGGTGACACCCTAAGGCAGGGGTGACACCTCTTCTCCCCAAACACCTACCTTTTTGCAGAAAACTGACTGTGGCATTCACCTGCTTCTCTTTAAAATGCTTTAAGAGATGGTGGGAGTGGGGTGAAGCTCAGTGGTCGGAGAAAGGAGAGGCCCAGATGTTTTTTAAAGTAACATTTCAAATTTCAATTTTTTTAATTTTTACTTTTTTAAAAAAAATTGATCTTTTAAAAAATATTTTTAAAATTTCTTTAAAAACATCACATTTTAACCAAATCTTCACTATGTATATGAAAGTATATTTATGTAGTAAATAATATGATATTGTAATTTGAAGATAGAATTTTAATCTTGCTGGTTGTTTGTCACAACTATTAGTATTACATTCAGTGGTATATGGGATTTAGGATTACTAAATCATTACTAAAGCATTACTAAAGAGTCTATACAGTGTGAAATGGGAGGAGGTCAATGGAGGTGTGTGACCGTGAGTTACCATACCGGAAGACACCAACCTTAGTGGATGGCCAAGAAGACAAAGAAATGGGTCCTTGAGCAGATCAAGCCTGAACTCTCCCTGGAAGCGAAGACCATCTGTCTTACTTTGGCCACATCATGAGAAAGCATGAATCATCAAAAAAGATAAATATGTTAGGAAAGGTAGAAGTTAGAAAGGGAGGAAAGCAACATGGCAGAGGCATGGACTCAATCTGGGAGGTAACAAACAGGAATCTTCAAGACCTAAACAGAACAGTGGTGAACAGGGGGTCTTGGAGATGTCTCATCCACAGGGCTGCCAGGAGATTGGGTCAAATGGAGAGCAGTTAATAACAACAACAAGACAGAGAGTGGAAAACTGGGTGGGAAAGGTAATGAAATAGGTAACCTGGGCAGGAGTTCTAGACATGGTTAAAAATTGGGTGCAAGAGGCCCCACTTGTAAAAGAATAACAAGTCACTGGAACAGCATTATATGCTCAGTAGGTAGCAGTGATTGAAGAACATCTCAAGGAACTGAATAATCACTAGCCGGAAAGACAATTATTTTGACCCACCTTATCCAGGGAGTTTTTTTTTTTAAATCTTTAATATAATTTAAAAAGACAGCAACATAAACAGACAAATTGACCTTGTTAATACATAGACTAAGTACATAAAATTTACACACCTCTACAAACATAAATCATAAAACGATATCATTGAATTATCCTTTCTTCTTTATACCTTCCTCTATCAGTAAAAGTCACTTTATCTTAACTCAGTTTACAGATTTCCTTTATGTTTCAGTTATATCTGATTTGTGTCCTGTACCTTCTTAATATGCTTAATCTGGCTTTTGCCAAATAGTTTTTATAAACATATATTAACAATAAGAGTAATCAAGTAGTATATAAATTAAGTAATTTATAACAATTTTTCCTTTATGTCTAATCAAAATCCCAACCTTTTTTCTTACTGTATAACTTAAGACATTCCCAGTTTTCTTCTGCAGACTTCCTGGTTTTTTCATTCATGATTGAAGTTATCCAGATCCATAGCTTCTCTAAATTTTACAAACCATTCTTCTTCCAAGGGAATTTGTTCTTTCTTCCAGTATTTTGCTTATAATATTCTCCCAGAGATGATCATATATAATATAACTCGTGACAGCTTCTTATCCAGTTTTATTTTACTTGTCATGTCCAACAAAAATATTAATGGATCAAATGGAATTTTGGTCTGTAATATCTTTTCTATTAATTCTTGAATCTTCGTCTAGTATATTTTAACCTTCGGATATTCCCACCATTGGTGAAAGAAAGTTCCTTCATGCTTATGACATTTCCAGCATTTAGAGTCTCCTGTTTTATAGACTTCATTTAATTTAGAGGGGGTCATGTACCACCTGCCGTGTTTCCCTGCAAATAAGACAGTGTCTTATATTGTTTTTTGCTCCCAAAGATGCACTAGGTCTTATTTTCAGGGGATGTCTTATTTTTCCATGAAGAAGAATTAACATTTATTGTTGAACAAAAAAGTTAACATTTATTATATATGGTATAAATATTTATATTAAAAAACTTTGCTAGGTCTTACTTTCGGGGGAGGCCTTATATTTAGCAATTCAGCAAAACTTCTACTAGGTCTTATTTTCTGAGGATGTCTTATTTTCGGGGAAACAGGGTATACATCATTTTGTAGAAATTTTCTTTAAAATCCTGACACAAGAGTAAATTTGTTAGTAGCTTTCCAAGTTTTTTCCCTGGTTTGTAGTTCAATGGGTTCACCAACATCCTGAGCCCATTTGATCATCACGAATTTTACAGTTTCATTTTCTAAATTTCTTGTTTTTAAGATTTTATAATATTTAGATATATGGTTTTCCCCTTTATCTAGAAATGTTTTATTTATCTCGTTTTCTTCTTTTGCAAATCCTATTTTTTAAATCTTTTTTATATTGTTCTACCATTTGATTGCATGAGAACCAGTGTAAATTAAATCCTTCATCTTTCAATTGTTCTAGAGATTTGATACCATGATTACTCCGTTTTCCAAGAATTATTAAGTCGTTATATTTAATCCATCGATCATTTTTTTTCTTTCAGTCCATACGAGAAAGCTTCTTGTGGTGAGACCCACTTTGGTATTAAAATTGATCTTTGACCATACTTTTAAAAGTGATCTCCTAACAAAGTGGTGAGAAAAGTCTTTGTTAATTTTTAGTTTATCGTACCACAGAAATGCATGGTAACCAAATCTCATTATACTACTTTCTAGAGAAAGTGATCTTGTATTTTCTAAATTAACCCATTCTTCTAGCCAGTATAAACATGACACATAATAATACAGTTTAATGTTTGGTAAAGCACAGCCTCCTTTTTCCTTATCTTCTGTTAATAATTTCCATTTAACTCTTGCTCGTTTGCCTTTCCATATTAAGTTTGTCAGGTCTTTTTGCCATTTTTCAATGCTGTCTTCTGAGATGATTGGTATATTCTGAAAGAGATACATTAGCTTTCGAAGAACATACATTTTAATAAGTGCTATTCTGCCGAATAAAGAAATATATAATTTAGACCATTTCATTAATTTTTTTTAATCTCTTCTCTTTATGTCTTTCTTGCATGACTTGTGGAGGTATATCTTTAAAGATTTTTACATCACTCTCATCAATTTTCAATTGGTTCTCATAACTTTTTTGAATGATTAAAGTATCTCATTTTAGTACGGATAAAACAAACTACAATGTCTCTAGGAATTTTTTTGTCTTTTGCCTGGCTTGAGTTAACTCTAAAACGCTTATCTATTCCCATTTCAGTTTTTTCAACAGTATATCTGATATATTGAGCCAATAATGGGAGGATTTTTTTCTATAAGATCTTCGTTATTTTATTCTGGAATACCTCTGATTTTAATACATCTATCTTGAAAACGGAATTCATTTGTCCAACCTCTTAATTGCAATTGATCTTGTCTCTGTTTTAGTTCTTTTGTTTCTGTTTCCAGAGTTGAGGTCTTTTCTTTATCTTTTCTACCTCCTTTTGTGGTTTTTTAATGTCCAGATTCATTTTATCCATCCCCCCCCCCCCAAATATACTCCAGTTCTTTTTTAAGATCTTTCCTTATTTCTGCTCTGGTTTCTTTAATCTCATCTCTCGTTTTTTGACTCAATTCTTTAAGATCTTCTTTCATCTCCTGTCTCAGTTCTTTCATTTCTTGTCTTATATTTCTGAGCTCCTCTAATAGTAGCATATTTGAATCTATTATCCTTATCATATCTTCAGTTGAACTTCTTCTTTGTTGTGATTGTTGGCATTTGCATTATTCCTTTTTTAGCTGTTGTCATTTTTCCAACCTGCTCAAACTTATCAAAGGAAATGTATGATAAATTGGTAATTAATCACTTATAAACCTCAATTTTGTTCACACTTTTGTGTCCATCATTAACAAGTTGACAAATAACAAATAACAAATGTATATATAAATCTATTCTTTTATAACAAGACTTACTGCACAATTACTTTTTAATAAATTATTGCCAGTTGTTTAGTAAAATATTACCAGTTATTCTAATTCAAACGTTATTCTATTGTACTTATAAAAATTCTGTTCAGATTATAAAGAGAAATCACAATAGTATATTATATTCACATTATTAGTAATCTTTACAGTATCATAAATTCTCATTTAACTGGTATATTATTACCAGTTATTCTAATTTAAACATTATTTTACTTAACTTAAATTATAAAGAAAAATCACAATAGTGTATTATATTCTCATTACTTGTAATCTCTGCAATATCTCATATTCTTATTTAACTTGCTGTCTTAACTTGTTGACTTAATATATTCCCAGTCAAAAAAAAAAAGACCCACTTTCTTTTCCCCCACAATTTTCTTACTCTAATTTTACATTCAAGAAGAGAGAGAACAATTAACTTCAATCAAGCAATGTGCTTAAAAGCCTTAAATTTCACCTACATTAATTTCTTACTCTTTCTTTTTCACTCTCCTTTCTCCATTGTGTTGCTCTTGTATTCATTAATTCTTTTACTCCAGTCTTCTTTTTCTCTTTTATTTTTGGCTCTTAATAGCTATTTGTCACAATACTGTATAGCTATAATAAACAAAAAGAAATGTCAAGTCTCTTTTTTAAAATTGTCTTTGAATGTATAATTATTATTTTTTAAACATTTATTTATCACTTTTCCAACTTTATATTGTCTATAAATTTTTCTTATAGTGTCTTTGGATTCTCTACCTTTTATATTGTCTTTATGTTCTGTGTCTTCTTATTTTTCTCTTTTAATTACTTTCTTTATTGTTTTCCACAATTTATATAATTCTTAATAGTCTTTTCCTAGTTTTCTTTTTTCCCTCCCCCTCTGTACCTGTGTCTTTCCTCCGTTCTGTCTTCCCTTCTCTTTGCTCACCTCCATTTCTTCTCCCCGTTCCCTGTTCGCCTCTAGTCTTTCCTTTCTCGCCCCAACATCTCTTCCTCTGTCTCTTTCCGCGTCTCTGACTCCTCTCAGTTTTTTTTTTTTCCCCACCTCTATTTCTCCTCCTGGTTCCCAAATCACTTTTGATTCTTTCCCTTCCTTGCCTCCATGTCTTTCCTCTGTCTCCTGGTTTGCTTTATGCTTTTTTTCTGCTCGCCTTCGCTTCCCACCAGACTCACCACTCGCTTTTAACTCTTTCCCTTCCTTTTCTCCGCATCCTCCTTCTGTTTTGTGGCTCCCTCTGCTTATCCCACTCTCCTTCATTTCTCCTGATTCTCTTTTCAATTTCAACTCTTCCTTTCCTCACCTCGGGGTCTTCACAGTTTGCTTTCAGGTTTGTTTGTATTTTTCCCTTTCTTTGCCTCCGAGTTTTCCCTCTGTCTCGTGGCTCCCTTTAGCTTTCTCTCCGCTCACCTTCATCTTTTGTCTCTTGCCTCAGCTCTTTCCCGCCTCTCCACTCACTCTCAGCTGTTGCCTTTCTTCTTCTCCACTTCTTTTCTCTGCCTCTTAACTTTTTATACTTTCTCCCAGTTCGTTTTCACTTCTCCTCTTAAATCACAGCTCTTCTCAACTCCTTTCGCTCCTTCACCTCTGCGTCTTTCCTCTGGCTTCTGGTTTGTCTCCTGCTTCCAACTGTACTTTCTCTCAAATTTCCCTCCATTTCACCTCTCCTTTCCCTACTCGCCTTGGCTTCTGCTTCCCCTTCACTCTTTTTTCTGCTCTCAGACACACTCTGAGATTTACTCTGTCAATCTCTATCAGTCTATTCTCCGCGTCTTTTCCCTCAGCTCGTCTCCGTGTTTCTTCTCAACACCCAGCTCATTTCCTCTTTGTTGCTTTACTTAGCTTATTTATTTATTTCACATTTCTTCATCTCAGTTCCCACAATACAGGAGCAAGTTTAAAAGGAAAAAATAGCAAGAATAAGATGTCAGTTATGGAATAATCTTCCTTAGATCTTCTAGGAGATTATTTTGGGTGCAGGTAGTTGCCAGTGCTGATCTGCAGCTACAAAAGTGGGTGGCGTCAGTTCTTCAGTGAGTTTTTATCCATGAATTTGAGGATACACAGCTTGAAAATATTCCCCAAAATATTGCTAAATTCCAAATAGCAAACCTTGATTTTCCATTTTATATAGGGGATAGCCTTTTGCTGTGCCATTATATTTAATAGGACTTGAGCATATATGGGTTTTGTTATCCACAGATGGTCCTGGAGCCAAACCCCAGCAGATAACAAGGGCTCACTGTAGTGGCCTCTGTACCTGGAAGCATGAAATCTCAAAATGAAAAAGCATTTCCTAGCTGGAAGAACACTACTAGGATCCTTACTCCATTGGCAAGAGAGAAAGGTGGGAGAAGAAAAGAACATCCAATCTGCTAAAGTGGGCAAAGCAATGAGATTGCTTTGACTCCCAACTGCATGTCCTCTGATGGTCATCCATCACACCAAACCAGCCCTGTGCTTCATGTCTAGGTAGCATCTGCGCTACAAAACTAGCAATGGGTTTGGTAGAGTAAGTACCATCTGGATAGTCACAGGAGAGATGTTAGCATGGTTCCATCTCATTATTTTTTTAAAAATGGGCTGCAAATGTTATGATGTTTTCTTTTGTTTTTGATTAAGTTTAAAATTTTAGCTTGGGGGCTGTTTGGGAGACAAAAGGCAACTTGCATTGAATTCAATCAATAAATCAAAATACCAGATTGCTGCTGCTTAAAGACATATGAACTGCTATGGTGTGTTTTTGCCCAAAATATTCATTACAAATAAGAAATTGGCAAGAGGGCAGTCACAGGCTGAGAATGTTTTAGAACAAAACCTTAGATGTCCAAGGTATCCCATTTACTGACTATTTACACCCCAGCTTTGTATTAAAATAGTAATTATATGGTCCAAAACACACTGCAGAGATAATCCAGTATGAAACTGCTTTAACTGCTCTGGCTCAGTGCTAGGGAATCCTGGGAATTTTCATTTATTGTGGCACCACAGCTTGTTCTGACAGAGAAGGTGAAGTGTCTTACAAAACTATAGTTCCCAGAATTCCCTAGAATTGAGCCAGGGCAGTTAAAATGGTCTCAAACTCGATTATGCCAAGATTTATAAAGAGATCAATCACAGATTACCAAAGGCATATAGTGCATTCAGAAGGGTTCCCAAAAGAGCCTGGAGTAACAAACACCTGAGACGAAGCACAAAAATCAGTGTGTACGGAGCCATTGTACTGTCTATTCTCTTCTATGGGTAATAGATGCTGGCAATTGGTTTCATGTATGATGGAACTGGGGAAAAAAAAGTGAAAAAATCTGGAAACATATTCATTACAGCATCTGTACAATGTTGGGCATAGGTTTTCCTATGCTCCCAGAAATCTATTTACTGAACATGATTTGGTCTTTTTTCTCTCTCACAACAGGGAGCCAGATGAGTGTATGGCCCCATTCACATTATGGAGTTTATCACACAGGAGGAATTTCTCTCAATTGCGAATGGAGCCAATTTGCAATTCCGTGAATTCGCTAGTTTAGCGAATTTACATGAAATCTGATTGCATTCGGAATGCGTTCAGAATGACTTCCCATTTCCCGAAAATGACCCCCCCCCCATTGCCCGAAATTGTGTGAGATGCTTTAATGCGAAATAATGTAAAACCTTTTGCCTGAAATTGTATGAGATACACTGAGACGCAATAACATGAAACCCCATGATTGTGTTCGGATTGCCATTGCGTTATACCCCCAAATTCTGTCATATGATAAACTCCTAAGGAAATAACCCAGTGTGAAACTGGGTTATTTTCACGGTGTTCACACTTGCCCCGACTGCACTTGCAGGGGGGGAGCTACCACTTAAGCCAGTATATTCAATACCATTTTTTTCTTGCTTTTTTTTAAGAGCCGCAATGATCTGCATCTTCAGTAGTGTGAGTACGCTACTGAAACTATTCCAATCCTGCTGCATCATTCCCGAAAATGGAGGTGCCCCCATTTTAAACCGAAATGGTGGCACATGTGAATGGCAACAGGGTTTAAATGCCACAGAGAGATTCTGTAAGGTTAAACATAGTGGGAACACCAATCCGGGCTTGCATCAGCATGGAGATCCAGATCCCCTTGGGAAAAATATGTAAGTGCGAATGCTTCCTACAATCCTTAGAGCTGAGTGTCTTCATGCCAGGCCATTCCAGCTCACAGGGGTTCTCCTCTGCCTCCTATCTGCAATTCTGACATTGCTTTTGCAGCTCTTTCTTCTGGCGGGGATCCTGTCTTCTCCCAAAGAGCTCAGGTGGTTCTGGGCTCCAGTTCTCTGCCAATCTCCATAACTAACACCTGCTTGGCACAGAACACCATCCTTCCCTTAGCCCACCAGCTGGCCTCTTCCAAGCCCAAGCCTTACTTAGTAGGCCAAAAGCATCTTTCCATTCGCTCCTCACAGTTCAATGCCTGCTGCATTTCTGGACAACCCTTTTTCTGTTAACTTTCCATCTGCCTTGCTTTTAGATGTCCAAAATCCCTGGTTACCTCTTGCTCAGTCTATTTGGGATTTAGCTCCTCTCTTCTCAGCCCTATGCATCTGTCTTCCACGTTCCATGCCAGCTTGTTAATATTTTGAAAAAAGGAACTGATTTAAAATGAAACCTTTTCATGAATACCAAGAATACTCCTTTCAGCACACATTAGCCTATTGTCTCCATAAAATAAGATGCATTGCCATTTAGTTTACCAAAAGTCTGTTAATGTCAGAGACTCCAGAATATCCCAAAATGAAATCTAGGTTGACAAGCTGCTTTGTGGGATATAGACCTAAGCCTTGGAGCTGTTGTGATTAGCTGAGAGTATGGAATCATTGGTTTTGGTCAGACCTGGTATGTTTCATAGAATCATAGAGTTGAAAGAGACCCCAAGGACCACCCAATCTAACTACTCTGCCATGCAGGAAGACACCATCAAAGCACCACCAACAAATGGCCATCCAGTGTCTGTTTTAAAACCTCCTAAGAAAGAGACTCTGCCACTTTCCGAGATAGCATCTTCTACTGTCAAATAGTTCTTACTATCAGGAACTTCCTCCTGATGATGAGCTGGAATCTCTTTTCCTTTAGTTTTCTTTTCTGTGTCCTATTCTCAGGAGCAGCAGAAAACAGACTTGCTCCATCCTCAATATGAACCCCTTTCAAATACTTAAACAGGGCTATCATATTGCCTCTTAACCTTCTCTTCCCCAGGCTAAACATATCCATCTCTCTAAGTTGCTCTTCATAGGGCTTTATGGTTTCTAGACATTTCACCATTTTAGTTGCCCTCCTCTGGATATTCTCCAGCTTCCCAACATCCTTTTTGAATTTAGGTGCCCAGAACTGGATGCAGTATTCCAGGTGATGCCTGACCAAAGCATAATAGAGTGGTACTATTATTCCCTTTGATCTAGACACTATACATCTATTGATGCAGCCTAGAGTCATATTGGCTTTTTTAATTGCCACATCACACTGTTAACTTGTATTCAACTTGTGGTCTACTAAGCCTCCTAGATTCCTTGTTAAGCCATCTGTCCCACATCCTATATCTATGCATTTCATTTTTTTCTGCCTAATGAGAGCATGGCTTTCTCAGCCAGCAGGCAGAAGAACAGTAGATACCAATACACCAACTCCTTATTTTGTGGAGTGGTTGATGTTCCGTATTAATCCTCTGTCATCCCACTTTTTCAGCTGTTTTTTAAAATGTCCCATTGTCTTTTTTCTTCTCTCACTTTCCCCTTTGTCCTTAAATTGCTACAAACTGAATTAAATTCAAAACTAGTTTGCACACAGTTATCTCAGCAGCGGATGAAGGAGAGGAGGAGAGGAGGGGATGAACTCTTTGTTAGGCTTTGAGGCCTGAGTATGAAATGTACAGATGTGCACAAAATGTACAGATGTTTGCTTGCCTAGAATTGTTTGCAGCTGAAGGCTGGAAGCAGACAGTGCTCAAGGTCAGTACGTGCATGCTTGCACGTAGACCTAATGTAAATAACAAGAGGCTTCCTGACTGAGGGGGCAACAATGCAGGCAACAAAAGGAAGAAGAAACATCAAAAGAGGCTGGGTTTGTGACCTAATAGCCTGCACACCTCAGTGGGGATTGTTGGGTAATTGTTGTGCTCTGGAGTGGATAGTTGGAGAGTTTTGTCAGACGAGCATGTATATTTGTAAATACAGCAACTTAAGAATAAAACCTCTGAGTTTTGGCTCCAGTCTGTTTCATTAACTGGGAGGAGGATTCCTGATAAAGCCAAAGCTCCAGGGTTGCCGGTAATTCCGAAGGCATCGGAGATTGCTTGAACTGTGTACTTCTGCTTGTTTACATCAACACTCTTGCTCTTATTTTTATTTATTTATTAGAGTATATATACCTGCCCTTCAGCCTTAAAGGCAGAAGACTCAGCAAAAGCAAACTGCTGCAGCATCTACTAGTTTGTGAGTTCTTCCTCATTAATGACATTTGCTATACTGATCATATCCTGCTGTTGCTTGACCGCATGTGTTCTAGTTTTCTTCTGTGAAATGTTGACAAGTTTGGTGCTATAAATGGTAACAGGGGTTTCATCTCATTCCAGCTTTTATTAATGGAAACTTTGTTTTTGTTTTATCCAGTCCGGAATAGGTCAGGATTTAACATTGTGTTTGACAGTGGAACACATTCCCTTGAAGTCCCCTTCTTTGGAGGTTTTTAAACAGAGGCTGGATATCCATTTGTTAAGAGGGCTTTGATGGTGTATTCCTATATGGCAGAAGGGGTTGGATTGGGGTGTCTTCTCACTCTATGATTCTATGATCAAGCACTCTCAAAAGGAAGTCTTGGCCCTAGGAGGCATTTGTGAAGGCATTTTATCTTGACAGATTTACATAAAATCTTTTTTTGAGTGGACCATCCCTAATCAGGCCATCCCCTATCCAATAGATTATTTAATGAAAACTGACCTTAGGAATAGAATCTATTTGTGGTCCCTTTTTCAGCCTTTCAGAGCCATTACTTATATGAGTCTGCCCAAGTTAAAATACAGTATGATACTCCATTTAATGCATAATTATGTAATGCAGTTTCCGTTTTCTGTGAAGACACTTCATGCTGCTTTGCGCTGCCTTGTGGTGCTTCCACTGTATTGTGTTCAGCATTGATTCACTGTATGGTACCCACCTGTTAGTTGCTCCTGCTGGTAAAATGCTTGGACTGGTAAAATTCTCATGCTGGTAAAGTGCTTGAGCTGTTTAATAATGGGATCAAAGACTGGTGGTGCTGGCAATCCAGATATCCCTAAGAAAAGGCTTAAAGTTTTTGTTTAAATGAGAAGGTGAAAGTTCTCCACTTAATAAGCTGGTTGATAGTTTTTCTGTCATACCTCAAAATGCAAAAACTACTCCAGAGATAAGCCCAGAGTACACATTAAAAATGGAAAAGGCTTTACATTTGTGGATAGAAGACATGAACAGAAAACATGTTCCCATTGGTGTCAAGGTGTTGCACCACAAAGCTTTGAGACTATACAAATTCAGCAGTGTCCCCTGAAATGAGTATCACCAAGCTTCCCATCTCCATGCCATGAGCATTTCCTGTTAGCTTCAATTAGTAAGCCAATCCATCTCCTAGCCCCCATGGTATATTCCCATACCTCATCTTACCCCCAACTCCCTGGAGTTGTCCTGATCCTATTACTACTTAGATTAAATCAATTTCACTGCCATCCACCAAAAATATTCATTTTGTAACTCTGAATTAAAACCATCAATGAGATAGGAATCCCATTGTTTTGGGGATTTCTGGAAAAATCAACTCCAATTGCCTCAAGACAAAGTTTGGCCCATAAATACCCCTGATTGTTCATTCCCACTTTGGTCCAGTTTGGAGTAAGGCAGAAACAATGTGAGATTCAAGCCTGCTCCTCAGTCTATGCCACATAGCAAGGAGACAGTACCAATTCAACTCTCAGCTTTCCCACAGATTGGAGCCTGCCTTCTGGAACTAGTAGGCATTGCCCATTGCAGTCCTTTTAAATGATATCCACTACCACTTTTTAAACTATCTTTGTGTGTGTGTGTTGGTGTGCATGCACACGTGCATGTTCATGTGAATGTTGGCATCCCTCTTTTGTTCAAATAATAAAACTAAGTTAGTATTCTGGAGTTCTAGTTTTTCGGAACCGGTAAAAATAGGCTAGAGTTACCCTGGTTCTCTCACTCCTAAATTATTGAGCTAAATGAATTTCCCCATTGAATCCTGGGATCTCTTACAATTTAGGAAACAAGTATGCCTACATACCGCTGCCATTTTTTTCTATACTTTTAAAAAATTTACAAAATATAAAACAAAACAAACAAACATAAAAATTCCATTTTTAAAAATTTTATCAGTGGACTGCAATCTTTTTCAAAAGTATTCAAGGATTTCTTTTAAAAAATGTATTACCTTATCAATTTCTATAGTATCAAACACCTTTATTAGCCAGTCGCTTACGCTTAATATTTTTCTCTCTTTCCATTTGTGTGCACATACTATTCTCGCTGCTGAGACCATATAAAAAAATTACCTTCCCATATTTTTGCTCTAGTTTTTCACCAGTGACTACATTTAGTAAATACATTTGGGGGTCTTTTTCTATTTTCTCTTCCAAAATAATTTGAATCATGTGGTGGATTTCATTCCAATATTTTTTTGCCATCTTATATTTCTGCTACATATGTAAGAGGGTACCAGTTTCTTTCTCTCATTTCCAATATGTATTTTTTTTAAAAAATTTAAACATTTTTGCTAATTTATAAATTGTATGGTACCACCAAAAATATATTTCATAAAAAATTATTTATAGTTAGAGTTCAGTGTAAATTTTATTTGCTTTGTCCATGTTTTCTCCAATTGGGCTAAGTCTATGTTTTGGCCTAGATCCTGATCCCATTTTACCATATGCATCTTAATTTGTTCTAGAGATTTGTTCTAGAGACCTGGAGGTGGTCTCCCAGGGTAAAAAAGTATTTTTTAAAACTTATTTGTGGGTTTCTTTTTTATTGAGAATAAAACAGAAGGGGTAAAAACTAAAACCATATGGGATGCAAGCAAAGCTGTGTTTAGAGGTTATTTCATGAAGAAGGCAAGGGAAATTAAGAAATCTAAACAAGAGAAAGAAAGGAAATTATTAGAAGAAATAAAAAGGAAAGAGGAACAGCTAAGGAATAACCCATCAAACACGAAATTAATTAACGAATTACAAATACTTTTAAGACAAAACCAAGAAAGAATGGATGAGGAAATTTTAAATGACTTGAAACGTACTAAACAAAACTTTTTTGAAAATGCCAATAAAGTTGGCAAATGGTTAGCGAAAAAACTAAAAAAAGAAAAGGACAAGAAAATAATTAGTAAGATCAGGACAGAGAATAGAACAATTACAAGACAAGATGAGTTACTAGAAATCTTTCATAAGTACTATACTGAATTATATGATTTAAAAGAGAACCCAGCAACCCTACAAAGGAAGCTAGATGACTACCTAAAGGAAAAGAAATTATAAAAATTTCTGATAGTCAGAGAGATTTTTTGAATTCCAAAATTTCAAAACAAGAAATCACGCAGGCCATTGCTAAACAAAAGAAGGACAAAACGCCTGGAAACGATGGATATACAGCAGCTTTTTACAAAGTTTTCCTACAGGAATTATTAGATCCTCTTTATGAATTGTTTAATTCTATCAGCAGAGAAGGTATACCAGAATCCTGGAAATCAGCTAATATAGTTTTAATACCCAAAGAAGGAAAGGATGAAAATCTATTGGAAAACTATAGACCAATTAGTCTATTGAATAATGATTACAAATTGTATGCATCAATCTGGGCTAATAGGTTGAAAAAAGTCTTATCAACATTAATTGGGAAAGAACAAAATGGTTTTATCCCAGGACGTTATATCAGAAATAATATCAGAACGGTGGTGAACAGTTTGGAATTTTTCTCAGTGCATAATGAAAGGAAGGGGGCCTTTTTAGCCATTGATATGGAAAAGGCCTTTGATCGGGTAAATTGGGACTTTTTACTTTATATACTTAGAAAGATGGACTTAGGAATAAATTTTATAGGAGCAGTTGAAAAAATATATCAACACCAAGAAGCTTCTTTAATTATTAATAGGGAGAAAACCAAGGGATTCAAAATTAAATCAGGCACTAGGCAAGGATGTCCGTTGTCACCACCCCTATTCACCATTGTGATAGAAATCTTAATAACATCTATTAAAAATAATCAAAATATCAAGGGTATAAAAATCAAAAAGAACGAAACTAAAGTAAGAGCCTTTGCAGACGATCTAGCGGTGATATTAGAGGACCCTAACCAACACATTGAAGCACTCATACAGGAATTAGAGGAATTTGGCCAGGCCTCAGGTCTAAGAGTAAATAAGACGAAATCTGTTATGATAACCAAAAATATGACTAAGGAGGAAGATGAGCTTTTGGTAAGACAATCAGGCTTTGAAATAAAGAACAAAATTAAATACTTGGGAATTTTGATAACTAAAGATAATTTAAAATTATTTAAGAATAACTATCAGAGCATTTGGAAAGAGATAAAAGAAAATCTGGTAAGATGGAACTTTCTGAATCTCTCTCTATTGGGTAGAATAGCTGTTATAAAAATGGTGATTCTTCCGAAACTGCTATATTTAATGTTGAACCTCCCAATTGAGATTCCAGATAAGATATTCAAAGAATGGGACGCAGAACTCAGAAAATTTGTATGGAAGGGGCAGAGGCCAAGGATAAAATGGCAAAGTTTGAAGGATAAGAAAGAAAGAGGAGGATACTCACTTCCTGATTTGAAATCATACTATTACGCATGTAGTCTGATCTGGATCCAAAACTGGATCAAACTGGAGGATATTGAGCTATTAAACTTGGAAGCAACTCAGGTTAGATTTGGTTGGCATGCTTTCCTGGGTTATAAAAAGAGGGATTGCAATAAGGACTTTTTGAATCACCCATTTAGGAGAGCCTTGCTGTTGGTATGGGAAAAAATTAAAACAAAATTTTACACTAACATACCACTTTGGATATCAACACAGGAAGCTTTTTTTGGCAGATGGCTTGAAAATGAGAAATGGTTAACTTATAAAATACTACTAAAAAAAGACAATGCGGGAAATATGGAGATGAAATTGAGGGAAGAGTTAGCATCCGAGGGATATAATATATCATGGTTTAATTACTTTCAGATTAGAGAACGTTTTGTGATAGACAAAAAAACAGCAGGGATTGAAAAAAATATAAATGAACTGGATCATATTCTAGCACAGCCAGAGAAAGGAAAAGTATCAAAGTTATATAACTTACTATTAGAAAGGCAAATGGAACAAGAGGTAATAAAAGATTACATGATAAAGTGGGCAAGGGATATAAATACAGTGATTTCATTAGAAGAATGGCAAAATGCTTGGAAGAAAACTAACAAGTTTACCATAGCTCAAAACTTGAAAGAAAACCATTTGAAAATTATGTACCGATGGTATTACACTCCTTGGAAACTTAAGAAAATTTATAGCTTAGAATCAGGAGTATGTTGGAGATGTAAAAAGGAGAAAGGCACACTTTACCATGTTTGGTGACGCTGTACACTAATCCAAGTATTTTGGAAAGAGGTTCATGAAACAATTCAACAAATATTTGAGATAAAATTCTTAATGAGCCCCAAACTGTACCTATTGAATATTACATCCATATTGAAAGCAGTAGATGAAAGAAAACATTGGAGAGTAATATTATACTTAATAACAGCTGCAAGGATATTAATAGCAAAACTATGGAAAACAGATGTAAGACCTAAATGGGATGAATGGATGCAGAAGGTCAATGAATTTAGGGAATTAGACAAGATTTCAAGACATGTTGAAGAACAAAATCCCAATGATGGGAAAAGAGAGTGGGACCCAGTCTTGAAACTATGGGAATTGAAATGGAATTTGAATGTTGATCTAATAGAGAATTAAGAAATTTGAATTCTTCTGCCCTCTTATTATTCTGTTGGTAATAATTAATGATAATTTGTTTCCCATTATTATAGGTCGGATACAATCCACGGTTACCTCTGACAAAGCATACTAGTTAGGCTAATGTGTTGAGGCTTTATATGTAAGCTTGTGTATTAAGAGTAAATTTTATGTTAAATTTGGATATATATGTATATGTGTATATACATATAGTAGTAACATATATTGTAATACACATTGTAAATAGGCGAGGAACAATGAAGGTGCATCTCAATGGAGTCGCTCTCCCATATACTGACGCATTAAGGAAGCCAGAAAGAAAAAACAACAATAATAACTTGAGGACGAAGAATTTTTTAAATTTATTTTTCATTTTTCTCTTTGTACTTTGTACTCTACTGTACCTCATCGAGAAGATATGTTTCAATCCTTTTTCATTTGCTAAAATTTATAATAAAGATTAATTTAAAAAAAAAATAAAACTTATTTGTGGGTTTTCCACTTTAACAAGGGTCCTGTGCCCCTAACCCCAGTAAATGTGGAGGGCCCACTGTATTGGCATAAATTTGGCAATTATTAGCTTTTTTTTTTCTCTTACTACTTTATCACACTAGCGAAATCCAGCTGAGAACCGTGATTTAAATTAGAAAAAAAATCAGACAACGTTCCTGCAAATGTGAATTAAAGCAAAGTTAAAGTGAAGGCAAAAGGGACAAAAATGGCAGCTTTTTACTTTTGGAACGTCTCATTATTTAACATTTGCAGGAATGTTGTATGATAAACTTCCCGCATTTGTGGGTTTTTTCTCATTTAAATCTGCTTTAAATCCCCTTTCTCAGCGGAATTTCACTAGTGTGATAAGGTCCTTAAAAAGAAACAGCTTCCACGGAATCTGCTTTTCCTCCTCATTAATATTTTCATCTCTAAACAACTGCACATTCTTTCCTGGCCTCTCCAGTCCCCTCACTGACCAGCTTGGCAGTGATGATGATGGTGGCAGAGGCACCGGCAGAGCTGATGCTAAAGTTAATGAGTTTGGTCTGAGATGCATCCAGGTTCATTGTCCTTGCAGCTCTTCTTACATTGTTGCTTAACTGCCCCCCTCCTTCTCAACTGTACAGCCAGACAGATAGACACAATTTATTTCAGTCACTAACCAATACATACAATCAGTAAAACAAAAAATAAATTTATAAAATTAATCTCTAACATCAGTGCTTATTGGCTACCATTTGCAGATGCAATTTACACATAATGTAGCAAAATTTTGCCACTTTTAGTAAAATAGTTTTATTTTGATTATTCAGCAAATAATATAAATTAAAACTATCAGAGTGTCCCAGAAATTTAGATAAGAAATGGGTCATCAACTGATAATGAATATCCCGGTAAAACTGACAATACAGAAGTACATGTATTCTAATACACCTGTGATAGGACAATATCATGTTTTTAAAGGGATTTCCCTATATTTCCCTTCCAAAACCGCTGTTGGGAAAGCATTAAACTGGGCTCTTCTAAATTTAGGGACTATAATACAGTGGGCCCTTGGTATCTGCTGGAATTTGGTTCCATAATCCCCCATGGATACCAAAATCTGTGGATGTTCACATCCCATCATATACAATGGCATCATAAAATGGTGTCCCTTTTATAAAATGGCAACATTTATTTTTGGGGATTTATATATTTTTGGAATATTTTAAAGCTGTGTCTGATTGGATCCGTGGATTAAGAATCCGTGGGTACAGAGGGCTGACTGTGTAATATTGATATATTGCTGGTTTAGAAAATAGCATTTGATTATTTACATCAGATTTTTCTGATGGAGCAGCTATGCCCAACCATGCCCAAGGCACTAAATATGAGCAATACTTAGCCAGCAAATGAATCATAGCTTTCTTTCCCTGCTTGTGGGATGCTTTTAACAAGAGAAAGCCTACTTGATGTGCAATCCAAAGGGAAGAACCAATTGTAAGAGCTGTTTGACAGTGGAAGATGCTGCCTTGGAGTGTGGTAAAAACCTTCTTTGAGGTTTTTAAACAGAGGCTAGATGGCCATCTGTCACAGGGAATCTCTTGATTGTGCCTTATTGCATGGCAGAATGGAGTTGGACTGGATGGTCCTTGAGGGTCTCTTCCATCTCCATGATTCTATGATTATTACTGCTGTTATTACTACCTCTTGCAGCAGTCTTTCCTACATAGCAAATGCCTCTCCCAAAAGGTTCATTTGGCTGTGTCCTGTTTTATATCTGAATCTTGAAGCATACCTCTGACTTGATTTTTGGTTCACTGTACACTGTGTGTACCTCTGAGCATAAGAAAGGCACATGCCCTACCCTATGCTCATGTGATTATATACAAAAGAAACACACTACTTCACAATTATCAGGCCTACCCAGTCAATTTTAAATCATGACTTTTCAACTGATATATTTTAAAGAATGTATTATATGAATGTATCTTAATGGTTTTATAGTACTGTATTTTCGCCCAATAAACATTTTATAAAACAAACTTAAATTCCACATATATAACACTCACAACATAGAAAAACAAACTCATCAATATACTCATTAATACACATCCAAACTTTGAATCCAGTCTCTTCTCCTCAGTCCCTTCCCATTCCTTCTAATTCATTCTTCCTTCCCTTCGTTCACCAACTCCCACCTCTCCCCTTCTTGTTTTCTTGTTCATTTATTCTTTCTCCTCTAAAATTCATTTCCCTATTCCAACCTTCTTTACTTCCATCCACCTTCCAATCTTCTTCACAACAAACCATTTTCTCTTCCATTCTACACATAAACTTCCTTCCACGTACTTCTCATTCCATTGCATTGATTTTATTTATTGAGGATAATTTCCAAATGTTCCAAGTTAAGCTTATGATTTTTCCTTTCTAATAGTTATCTCTAATAGCTGCTCTGATAGCCTTCGCTGAAGAGTGGGGTATAAATAAAAATTATTATTATTATTATTATTATTATTATTATTATTTTGTTTCCTTCTTAGATCTACTTTTATAGTACTGTATTTTAGCTGTTGGTTTTATGTGGTTTTTTTTTAAAAAATTGTGTTTTGTATTTTAACATGATGTACCCTGACTCAAGCCTTGAGGAGAGAAAGGAAATAATAAACTGTTGTTGTTGTTGTTTTTAGTTGGGGAGGGCTGCAGAAATGGTGCCATTCTTTTTGCATGGCCATATGGCTGTGTGCCTTATCACACCGCAACAGTAAGTGATAGGGAATGTTCTCTCCCTGCTGTGCATGAAATGTAGCCCGTACTTATTTCTTTGCCACTTCGTGATTATTGCTATTCTTGTTAGTATTTTTGGCCCTCTTGCCCCCTGTAGCCACCCAAAGGCCAAGCTTGGTGTGTTAGTTACAACAAGCTCAAGGGAGCTCAGCTGCCTCTCTTCACACCTCGGCTTCCCTCATCTCTCCTAAAGCATCTTTTGTCTCATCAACACAATTCAGTCTAATAAATGCAATCGTTAAAGGCACTGGAGATGCACTCTCTGAAACTCTGGCTTTTTCCAAGCCTCAGGTGCTGAGCCCAATGAACCAGTTAGAAATGCCAAATCCTTTTAGAATGTCAGACACTGATTTTATATCCTACAGCAAATTTATGACAGAGTCAGGAGTGGGGCATGTTAATATTATTGAAGCATGCAGGTTCACTTTGCTCATGAAACCCGACTGATGGCTGCTCTCGTGCCCCACATTAAACCAGTGGAAGGTCCTAAACTAGCAACCGATATCTGGGATATGAAATGTAGTTCATCAGAGAAAGCAGCGTACATTTTAAAGCAAGCCTGATGACTGACAAAGGACTTTATTACATAACAATGGCCTAATCTAGATTGGCAAAAAGAAGTGTGTTCATGGCTGCATGAAAGTCTAGCCTTTAGATGAGAAAAAGGGAAAGTGTGCCATGAAAACGATGTTTTTACATTTTAGGGGAGAAGAAGCGCCTTTAAAAAGGTGCTGGTTTTCCCAACTTATTTTTTTTTAAACGGCGGAACATCGCAGCTGCATCTAAAGGCTGCGGTGCAGCTGCGCAGTTAAAGGGGCTGCTGCATCTTTAAAGCGCTCATTTAAAGGCAGCGATACAGGTGCGGATCATAATGGATCGTGAGTTGGGAGCATTCGTGGTGTGGAGTTCACTTCTAATTAAAACGCTCAGTGCCCTGCAGGTGTAAAAGCTGGGGTTTAACTGCACAGTTTTTTAAAGCTCCCAAACCCTAATCCGAACCCTAGACGTGCAAAGTAGGGACTCTGGGATGCTGTAACTGTTATTCTACTGCGCATAACATGTCAATTCATTTACAAAATAAAGGGGTTCATTCATGATGCACCAGTGCAACTGCACAGTTTAAAAAAGCAGAGAAACCGGGATGATGCTGAAACTTTAATTTTTTTTCCTTGCCGGCTGCGAACTGCGCAGCTGCGCAGTTCCCAGCCGGCAAACCTCCACAGCTGCGCAGCTGCGCAGTTCCCAGCCGGCAAACCTGCACTGCTGCACAGTTCCCAGCCAGCAAACCTGCACTGCTGCACAGCTGCACAGTTCCCAGCTGGCAAACCTGCACTGCTGCACAGCTGCACAGTTCCCAGCCGGCAAGGGAAAAAAAAATAAAGTTTCAGTACAGCTAAAGCCGCGTTCATTGCCACTGGTGCAGCTGCTCCGCCTGTGTTTGTAGCGTTCTGACAGCTTCCAATGTAGCTGCTGAGCCACAGAAAAGACTTCAGATAAGTCGTTCCCACACCCCTCAGTCTAGCTGCCCTGTACCTTTTAAATGCATACCTGGGGCTTGCAGTGTAGCTGCTAAGCATTAAGGAAAAGGCAACTTCATGTCACACTTTCCTGCCAATCTAGAAAGCCCCTATATATGGCAGAAACAAACTGTCTCAATTCCATTTTTGCTGGTTTTCTATCACACAACGGTGTGTTCCTCTCATGTCCCTGTTGCTGGAATTGTGTTAGCGAAACACCCCTATCCATTTACAGAAAGAAACCATGAATGATCAACATTTGTACCTCCTGCCTGCTCTTTTCCAAGTGTGTGAAAATCTGACCCGCCTTTATAGCGAGAAAATTAAAATTGTTCAATAGTGAGGGGTGGAATGGAGAAAGAAACGCATGCGCAAAATGTCATGCGGGAGATAGATGGACATGCGGAGACTCAAGAAAGCATTATTGTTTTGATATGGGTTAGGGAGCACGCAGCGTTTTCACACTCCCTAACCCTAGCACGTGATGATGCCTGCGTCATCACGCTAGAGCTTCTAGATGGCGTGTGTAAGCACGCTGCCACAACTGTGCAGCTGCCAGATGTAGCTGCACAGTTGCAGCGAAGTAAAGGCGCCAAATGGCACCTTTTGTTTTAATTGCACTGCAACTGCTGCACTAAAAAAGAGCGGGGTTTGCCTACTCCTTTTTTGCTGTGCAGCTTCACTGCTGCATCTAGCTGCTGCAGTGAGGCTCTGCAGCAAAAAAAGGTGGTGCCATTATTTGGAAAGTGAAAAGCCAAAGAGGTTTTCCTAAGCCAATCTGTTGCGAGGTATGTTCAAAGTGAAAAAAACAGGAATGATATATTTGCAAAAATTAAGCATCTTTCTGACAGTTGGGGTTCAAAGAACTCTCTCCACTTGGAACTTTTATGTCAAAACAAACATTACAATGACAACAAATACTGATTTTAAAGTTAAATCCTGCCGTATCCCAAAGTGATCACACGCTGGGATGGAAGATTTTGCTGCTGAACATCACAAATGTCACCATTGTGATGTTACCCCAAATTACAGGAGATTTTTTTCCCTACAAAACTGGTTTTAATCCTGGATTTTACAAAACGATACAAGGTGAATTCTCAGACCTGACAATCATCTCCCAGTGGAAATTGTTCTTAATGTGCAGGATGAATTCCTTGACAATGATACAACTACCTTCTATAAATGACTTGATCAGAAATGTGACAGTATTGCAAATGCTTTTTTGATGTTATACTAGCGTATCTGTATCCCAGTTCCAAGTAATATTGGAGACCACGATCAATATTACCATTACCTGATTTCTATGAATATAGGACATCGACCGAAAGAATATCATAGCAAAGATGATGTTTGACATGCTTCATCCAGAGCTGTTCCTGACACAAACATATTCTGCAAATAAAAATAGAAGAAGAAAGGTGGAGGGAAATGTAGTTTCTAAACAATTGCATCCACACTGGAGAAATAGTTTGGTTTGACCCTCCTTGAAGTGCTACGCAATTCTTGGAATTATAGTTTATTGTGGCACCAGAGCTCTCTTTAGCATTGAGCCAGGGCAGTGAAAGTGGTTTCAATCCAAATTATTTCTGCAGTGTGTTTTGGGTCATACTTGAATGAACTAAAGCATGTTGAATAAAACATAAAAGCAGAGTTTACTCCAAAGGGCTGTGTTGTGATTGCTAAGATTGGTAGCACTGCTAATAGCAGCAGGTAGTGATCTGGGACCACACAGAGGAATTTGGGGGGTGGAGTAGACTGCGTTTTATTTAATTTTTTGTTCATCACCTCCACCTAAAACAGACTAATCAGAGGACTTTTTTCAAGTATATTGGACTACTGAAGACAATATGTAGTCTTGTACAAATCTATTAAGTGCCACTGGATTCAATGCAGTGTACGTCTAGGATAAGTAGGTGTAGGATTATCACTTAAAAAAGCTTATGTAGGAATAGTGACCAAGACTCGTCAGGAAGTCCTTGATGTACTCACTAGCAGCTTTATCACACTAGCGGGATCCTGCGGGAAAATGGGAGTTAAACATTCGAATTTAAACAGAACTTGCATATTCAGTGAATTTAGCACACCAAATTGCTTCAAAACAAAATAATGCGAAGTTAAACTGCAGTTAAAGCAGAGAAAATCAGCAGGTTTTTAAATTCGGTTTGTTCCAAAAAGCTGCCAGTTTCCCCTGCTTTAATTGTGGTTTAACTTCGTGTTATTTCACATTAACTGTGACGTTGTGTGATAAACTTTGGGCATGTCCGCGTTTTCTTCACAATTATATTGCATTTAACTCTCATTTTCTCGCGGGTTCTTGATAGTGTGATAAACTTTCAGCTCCCACCCAATACGATAAATAAATAAATTTGCAACATGCAGATAATTAGGATGGTGTACATTGGAGATTCTCAAAAGGATTGTGCCAAGACAATGCTCTCTATATTAAGCACTTTGAACAGTCTGAATTAGCACATCAATGTTAAGTATTGTTGTTGTTAAAGTCAGCCCAGATACTTACACATACCTATAGATTAAAATAATAAATAAATAAATAAATAAATAAATTTTATCCCGCTTTTTGCCAGGCAACCAAAGCGGCATACAACAGGCTAAAATATATCCATATATACATAATGCCCTCCTTAAAATGAGATTAAACAGTATAAGACGAAAACTAACATTTTAAAATCCAAATAATATCCATGAGTAGAGTTGATAAATGGGAAAGTCTTTTTCGTGGTCGAGTATTTTATTCTGGGAAGGCCTGCCGGAAGAGATCCATCTTAATGGCTTTTTTGAAGCTCTCTAGATTAGTGATTTGACTGACCTCGTTCGGTAGGCCATTCCATAAATTGGGAGTTTCTGCAGAAAATGTCCTCTGGGAGGTTGCCATCAATCTGGTCTTTAAGGGCTGTAGTAATTTCTACCCAGAGGACCTGAGTGTACAGGGCGGATTATATGGAAGCATGCAATCTCTTAGATAGGTTGGGCCCAAGCCGTGTAGGGCTTTAAAGGTGATAACCAACACCTTGTACTCAGCGAGTTGTACTCTGTGTTGAGCTACTTCAATACAGTGGTCCCCCGGAATACGAAGCCCCCAGGGAACAAAATCCCTGGGAGCCGAAAGAGCCAGGGCCGCAAAAACGGCCCCGGCTTACAAAGAAAACCCCGGGGTTACGATTTAAAAAAACCGTGTGGCCCCTTTAAATTGGCCGCGCGGTCCATCAAAGAAAGCAGTCCCCCGGGAAATGAAAATTTCCGGGTTACGAAATGTAATCTGCAACGGATTACTTTCGTAACCAGGGGGACCACTGTACTGGTGTTATATGGTCACTCCTTGCTGTTCCTGTGATCAACCTGGCTGCCATATTCTGTTCCTGTTGGAGTTTGCGGTAGCCCTATGTAGAGCGCATAACAAAAATCAAGTCTTGAGGTTACCAGTGCATGTACTACGGTTTCAAGGTCATCCCATTCCAGGAAAGGGTGCAGCTGGCATATCAGCCAAAGATGATAACAAGCGCTCTTGACCGTCACATTCACCTGATTCCTCATCTGAAGAGACGGGTCAAGAAGCACCCCCAGACTGCGAACACCTTCGAGGAGATTGTGAGCCTCTCTAGGACTGGAGGTTGCAACCCAAAACCTGGTTTGGGGACCCCTATCATAAGTACCTCCATTTCATCTGGATTCAACTTGAGCTCGTTTTCCCTCATCCAATCCATTACTGCCTGAAGACACTGGTTGAGGGAAGAAATGCCATGACCAGGACACTGAGAAATATATTTGGGTGTCTTCAACGTACTGAGAACACCTGGCCCCATATCCATGGATGATTTCTCCCTGATTTCTCCCAGGGCTGGGTGCTGGTGCTGGAGAAATTTGGCCTGCAACACCACACCCAGGCTTTTCTCGCAGCGGCAGTGGTGGCGAGGAGGTGTGGAGTGCAGCAGCTCCAGAGGCCTTCAAGGCCTCTAACATTGCCAACCGGACTCCTTGCCACCGCCGGCACCGCGGAAGGGCTGGGGGGCGGTGCTGGAGGCCTCTTGGCCTCCAACACTGCCACCAGGCCCATCCACATTGCTGGCGGCAGCGAGGAGGCTGAGTGCTGGCATTGGAGGCCTTGAAGGCCTCTGGAGCTGCTGCTCGGCCTCTGACGCCATGAGAAAGGCCCAGGGGTGGTGTTTGTTGGAGGCCAAGAGGCCTCCAGCACCGGCTCTTGGCCCTTCCACGGAGGCGGTGAGGTCCTCGAGCAGCAGCTCCAGAGGCCTTCAAGGCCTCCAACGCCGGCACCCGGCTTTTCTGGCAGCAGCAGCAATGGCAGCAGCAGCAGGAGAACAAGGTAAGCAAAGGGAGGGAAGGAGGCAGGGAAGGAGGGAAGGAAGGAAGAAGGGAGGAAGGAGGAGAGGAGGGGAGGAGAGGGACTTTTGTCCACAATGGCGGCGGCCGTGCACGCGTGCCACCATTGGGGACAATGGGGACTTAAGCATACACGGCTTTTGGTATACACAGGGGGTTCCAGAACAGAATATCCCCGTATACCAAGGGCCTACTTTATCAAATGCCGCTGAGAGGTCTAGAAGCACCAACAGGGTCACACTCCCTCTGTCAATGCCTGGACAAAGGTCATCAGTTAAAGCGACCATGGCACCCCATACCCGGTCCTGAAGCCCGTTTGAAATGGATCAAGAAAATTGGCTTCATCCAAGACCGCTTGGAGCTGAAGAGCAACCACCCTCTCAATCACCTTGTTCAAAAATGGTAGATGAAAAACAGGCCTATAATTTTTTCATGTCCAGTGGGTCGAAGGAGGGTTTTTTCAAGATTGGTCTAATGATTGCTTCTTTCAAAGAAGATGGTATATAGCCCTCCCCAAGGGAAGCACTGATAACACGTCTAAGAAGTACCATCCACGCCTCACCCCTGTGGACAGCCAACCATGATAGGCAGGGATCAAGAGGGCATGCTTTCTTTTTTTTACCTTTGCAAGGATTTTGTCGATGTAATCAGTAGTCACAAGCTCAAACTGATCCAGTTTAAACCCATAAACGGGTTTACTGGACACCTCATTAGTCGATTTTGCTTCAACATTGGCGTCCAGGAACCAAACCCCAGCGGATAACAAGGTCCCACTGTAATATGTTCTTCCTCCCCAAAAGGAATTATAATTCCCATTAAAATTTCTGTACTGTTTGAATGTTAGGCCTGTTCTGTACTGTTTGAATGTTGGAGACCAAGTAACACCCCAAATCCACCAAACTATGATACAATCATAGGACCAATCAGAATCCACAAAATACATATGGCAAGCTTTCAAAGCTCCACTGGCTCCTTCATCAGGCAAAGTGTTAAAAACCATACAGGTGGGAAAAAAACATTGGAAATGTTAGTCCTAGGCCTGCATTTTGCTGTTTTGGTTCTTAGTTCAGATGGTATGGAGACCAGGGTTTAATTCCCTGTTCAGTCAGATCACACTCTCTCAGCCTCAGAGGAAGGCCATGGCAACCCCCCTCTGAAGAAACCTTGCCAAGAAAACCCTATGAATAGGTTTGCCTAAGAGTGGCCATAAGTCGGAAAGGATTTGAAGGCACACAACACATGCATGTATGTCCATGCAACCTACTGGGTGACCTTGGGCAAGTCACATTCTCTCAGCCTCCAGAGGAGGCCATGGCACACCTTCTCTGAACAAATGTTGCCAAGAAAACCCCTTAATAGGTTTGCCTTAGGGTCGCCACACGTGAGGGAACACAACAACAAACAGAGGTTGGATGGGCAACTTTCAGGAGCACTTGATATCTACACTCATCCCTCCTCATTCGCGGCTTTGACATTTGTGGCTTTGATTATTCACAGATTTTATTAATATGTTCTCTCTAGGAATACCTAGGTCTTCCAGTGCAACTCTATGTCTACTTTAACCAAAAGTCGTACTGAAGGACCTACTGCTTTTTCACACTAGGGGCAAACAGGATTTAAACGAGAGGTAAACCAGAGTTAAACAGGAAATGCCCTATGTTTATAATAGGACATTTCCTGTATAACTCTTCTTTAACTCTTGTTTAAAACCTGTTGAGATTCCTAGAGAGAACTCTCCATAGGCATTTCTAGCTCTTCCAGTGCAATTCTATGGTCAATGTCTCGTAGATGTTGACCACAAAGTTGCACTGGAGGACCTAGAGATTCCTAGAGAGGCGTTCTCTCAGGTGAAAAGCATAGTGTTGTTGTTATTTGCGGTTTTTCCACATTCACGGGGGTCCTTTGCCCCTAACCCCAGAGAATGGGGAGGGACGAACCAACTTACTCATATTTCAGCACTCATAAATTCATGCTTTAGTCATGCTCAAAATGGAAGACGTTTTGGAATTCCTCCTGGAGAGGAGGTTGAAATGTAGGACAGGTCCTGGAAAAGAAGGATGTATCTGGCGACCCTGGACCTCCTGCCCTTAGTGTTTCAGAAGCTGGTAAAGAATACCTTGTTTAGACAAGATTTTAATATTGGTCATTTCCCCCATGATTACTCTTTGTTGTTGTTGTTCTATCTCTTGCTGCCTTGAGTCCCTATATTGGGAGAAAGGCGGGATATTAAAAAATAAGATAATAATAATAATAATAATAATTTGCATATCTCGATGTTTTCTGTGCTGCTCCATCTTTAGAAATGCGATTGTTGTTTTTATTTTGTTAACATGATGGTATGCCTTAGGAGTTCAATATATAGAGAGCTAAGTGTTTCTGGATTAAATGTAACTAAGGGGTGAAACAGATGGGCAGGAAAAAGTGACTTGAAGCTGCCTTTTTTAAAGCCACATTGAAACCCCACCAACCGCACCGCTGGCTCCCAAAGCAGCTGGAGTGCTCATGTCAAGACCACATGACATGGCTTCAAGACAGAAAGAAGCGGGGGGGGGGGGAAGCTGCTTCCTTTTGAAATGGCTTTTCTCTGCATAAGGGCACTTTCCTGCTGGCTTCAAGGCATGTGTCATCTAAACGCCACACCTTCAGGTCAGCCTGAAAGCACCACTTTTTGCTCTTTAGACCCTTAGCCAGCAGTGGCTGCACTTTTGCTGTGGAAACAGAGCCCTCTGTTGGAAAGGCTCTCTTTATTTTTGGTCAAAAACACACTGCGGAAATAATCCAGTTTGAGACTGCTTTTATTGCCCTGGCTGAATGCTAGGGAATTCTGGGAACTGTAGTTTTGTGAGGCACTTTGTCAGCGAGTGCTCTGGTGCCACAACAAACTACAGCTCCCAGGATTCCATAGCACTGAGCCAGGGCAGACTCTCCCACCATTTCAAATACGCTCCATCCCTGCATCTGAGCTCCAAAACACACAGCAGAAATAATCCAGTTTGAGGCTGCATTAACTGCCCTGGATCTATGCTAGGGGATTCTGGGAACTGTAGATTATTGTGGCACCAGAGCTGACACAGAAATGCCTCACAAAACTACAGTTCCCAGAATTCCCTAGCATTGGTCCAGGGCAGTAAAAGTAGTTTCAAACTGGATTGTTTCTGTAGTGTGTTCCAGAAGCGGATCCTCCAACCCTCATCTTAAAGTAAAAAGTCCGTTAGCCTTAAAGGCTCTGTGTCACACTTTTTGTTAACGGCACCTTTAAAGAGGGCGGAGCCTCTTCGCAACCGTCACCAAAGAAGACCCGGATCTTCACCGCCCTTCCCAATATGGGAGGGAAAGTCTCCCTTCGGGGCGGGGCCTAGAGGGGCGGAGCCTCTTCACAATAGTCACCAAAGAAGACCCGGATGTTCTCCGCCTTTCCCGATGGGACAAAAATAAATGCCACTCTCCCTTCGGGGGCGAGGCCTAGGGAGGGCGGGGCCTTATCCTAATAATCACCAAAGTCCCGGATGTTCTCCGCCTTTCCCAATGGGACAAAATAAATGCCACTCTCCTTTCGGGGGCGGGGCCTAGGGAGGGGGCGGGGCTTGCATCTAATGCAAGCCGGAAGTGGCTCCTCCATTCCATGCGGAGCGGCTTGCCCCTTTTTCGCCGCGGGCGGCGGCGCATGCGCACTCCTGCTCCCGCGGAGTTGTGGGCGTGGCTGCTGCTTCTCCTTCCCCTGAGGCGACTCGAGGCCGGGCTCCGTCCTGACTCCTGAGTGAGAAAGAGAGCGAGCCGAGGAGAGGAGAGGAGAGGCGGCGAGGGAGGGATGCGCTTTTTCCCCTGGCACCGAAGGGCGGGAGGAGGAGGAGGGCTCCGCCTTCTCTTTCGCCGCCGCCGCCGCCGCCGCCGCCTGGGCGGTCATGGAGGTGGAGGAGGCCTTCCCCCTGGTGGGAGAGATGGGGCCCTTCCAGGTCTGGCTCTGCGTCCTCCTGGCTGCGCTGCTCCAGGTGAGGCCCAAAGGGGTCATAGGACCATAGAGTTGGAAGAGACCCCAAGGGCCATCCAGTCCAACCCCATTCTGCCATGCAGGAACTCCCAATCAAAGCATCCCTGACAGATGGCCATCCAGTCTCTGCTTAAAGACCTCCAAGGACGGAGACTCCACTACACTCCGAGGGAGCGTGTTCCACTGTCGAACAGCCCTTACTGTCAGGAAGTTCTTCCTAATGTTGAGGTGGAATCTCTTTTCCTGCAGTTTGCATCCATTGGAGGAGGAAGAGGAGGAGGAGGGATGGAGCCCCTTCCTCTGAGGAAAGGATGGTTCCTGGCATTCAGCCAAGGCAGTCTCAAGCCCGGTTGTTTCTGTAGTGCTGATGCAGCCTTTGCTTCACTCACCAAAACCTCTTCAGTGTTTAGTCCAAAACCCACTGCAGAAACAATCCACTTTACCTGCCTTGGCTCAATGCTAGAGAATCCTGGGGGCTGTAGTTCTGCGAGGCCTTTAGCCTTCTCTGTCAGACAGAGAGCTCTGGTGCCACAACAAACTACAATTCCAAGGATTCCCTAGCACTGAGCCAGGGCAGTTAAAGCAATGTCAAACTGGACAATTTCTGCAGTTTGTTTTGGATCTTATTTAGGGAGAGCCAGCATAGGGAAGTGGTTTGAGTCTTTGAATTATGATCCAAAACAGAAAACAGGAATCATCCAGTTTGAGACCATGTTAAATGTCGTGGCTCAGTACTAGGGAATCCTGGGAATTGTAGTCTGTTCTGGCGCTAGAGCTCTCTCCCTCTCTCTCTCTCTCTCTCTCAAAGAGAAGGCTCGGTGTCTCCCAAAACGACACTGCCCCAGAACTCTCTAACATTGAGCCAGGGCAGTTAAAGTGGTCTCAAACCAGATCATTTTTGCATTATTTCATTGCATTACAGAAATAATCCAGTTTGAGAATCTGGTTTGAGACCGTTTTAACTGCCCCAGGTCCATGCTAGGGAACCCTGTGAAATGTAATTTTGTGAGACATTTAGCCTTCTCTGTCAGAGCACGCCGGTGCCACAATAAACTACAGTTCCCAGGATTCCCTAGCACTGAGCCAGGGCAGTTACAGCAGTGTCACAGGGGATTATTTCTGCAATGTGGTTTGGACCTTAGACACTGGAGAACAGGATTTGATTCCTTGCTTAGCCATGGAAACTCATCCTGGGTGAGAGTTACACACCCTCAGCCCCCGAAACCCCCTTGAGAGGTTAGAAACTACTTCAGCCGCAGCCACACTGCTGAATTAATGTTACTTTCAGGGGGAGGCCTGGATCCGAGGGAACGATTTGCCTCACCAAAAAGGAAAGTGGAAAGGAACGAACTACTAATTCATAGCAG
Organism: Urosaurus nigricauda; assembly: GCA_034509955.1. Classification (NCBI taxonomy): domain Eukaryota; kingdom Metazoa; phylum Chordata; class Lepidosauria; order Squamata; family Phrynosomatidae; genus Urosaurus; species Urosaurus nigricauda. The sequence continues at coordinate 135,439,689 of JAOEGL010000002.1, forward strand.
TGACACAAGCATACACATAGCACACAACAAATCTGGTAGTCACGATGAGGAATCTATTAAGAACAAGAGGCCACTGTCAAAACAAGATATGGAGAGACAGAATGGCCCCTAATAGGCAAGGGTGTCAGACCCTATCTGTTCAACTCGTATGCCAAAAATATCATACAAAGTGCAGGTTTAGACTCGGAAGAAAGAGGAGTGAAAATAGGAGGAAGGAATATCAACAATCTTAAGATACGCAGATGACGGCCTACTAATAGTGGAAAATATCACAGACCTGCAACAATTACTAAAGTAAAAGAGAAAAGTGCAAAGGCAGGATTACTGTTGAACATAAAGAAAACAAAAATAATGACCATGGGGAATCTACGTACATTTTTATAGGGATGACACCATACCGTTGTTGTTGTTGTTAATGGCCTTCAAGTTGACCTTGACTCATGGGACCCTGTGGATGAGACACCTCTAAGCCCCAGTATGCTCCACTGCTCTGCTCAGGTCCTGCAGATTCAGACCCATGACCTCCTTGATAGAGTCCATCCATCTACCATGTGGCCTTCTTCTCTTTCTACTTCCCTCCACCTTTCCTAACATTGTCTTTTCCAGTGAATTCTGCCTTCTCATGATGTGTTCAAAGTATGAAAGCTTCAGTTTAGTCAATCATCTTAGCTTCCAGGGATTTCTGGTCTGTTCAGTTCAAGGACCCATTTGTTTGTCTTTTTGGCCATACATGGTATCCTCAGCATTCTTCTCCAGCACCACAACTCAGATGAATTGATTTTCTTCTTATCTTCTTTCTTAACTGTCCAGCTCTCACATCCATACATTGTGATGGAGAATCTTGTGGCTTTGATGATTCTGATTTTAGTTCTCAGCTGTATATCTTTGCTCTTTGGAACCTTTTCTATTTCTTTCTTATCTGCCCTCCCCATTTTTAGTCTTCTTCTGATTTCTTGGCTGCAGTCTCTATTTTGATCAATGTTTGACCCAAGGTACAGGACCTCGTTTACTATTTTAATTTCCTCGTTGTCTAGGTTGAATTTATGTAGGTCCTGTGATCATTTTTGTTTTCTTTATGTTGAGCAGTATGCCTGCCTTTGCACTTTCTTCCTTCCCTTCCATAGTAATTGTTCCTAGTCATTGATGTTTTCTGCTACTAGTATAGTGTCACCTGCATATCTTAAATTGTTGATATTCCTTCCTCCTGTCTTTACCCCTCCTTCTTCTTTGTCTGATATTTTCTGTGTATGAGTTGAACAGATAGGGTGAAAAGGATGCAGACTTGCCTGATCCATTTGTCAATTGGGAACCATTCTGTTTCTCTGTGTTCTGCTCTGTAGTGTCTTCCTCATCAGATGTGATGGCACTCCCATGCCCTTAAGACCCATCTATAGCTTTGGATGCTTTGTGTCAGTGGTTCCTAAACTTTTTCCAGCTACCATCCCTTTTTGCCTTGGGTGATGATCCTAACATCCCTCATGCATATTTCTTGATATTGGGTGTACTGTTCTACTGCAAATTCAAAACTACCAATCTCTGGCTCTCCTCCCTCTGCACCTGGTCACCCTGGAACCAGTTTGGGCAAGAGGCCTTGACAGATGCTTGGTTGCTGCTCCCAAGGTGAATGGATGCAAAGGGAGACACTTCTCCCCTTCAAGGAAGGACTCTCAATCCTTCTTTGTTGGAGCAGAGAGGCACACAGCCTGTGTGTGTTGAGGGTTTACAGAGGCCACATGCTCTGGACTGGAGATTGGCATGGATGAGGACAGGGAGAGATTTTAATTGTCGGAGCCACTTCAAGCTGAAGGACTCATTCCAAGAATTAATCGCAGATACTCCTCTCTCCTTCACCAGAGACATGTCTTTCCCTTACACACACACGCACACACACACACAGACACTGCTTCTTCTGTTACATCTTCTCTTCCTGTCTGATGAAAGATAACAGGAGCAGCAGAACAACTCTAACCTGTCAGCCAAGTCCCAGCAAAACTCATAGACCTTAAGCAGAGTCCCAAATTTGAAAACTCCTTCTTGACACCACTGCCATGTCTATAACTCCTTGTAGTCACTCACTCTGTCCCAAAATGCTGCCACTCTGAGCCATAGAAGCAGTGTCCTGCAACCAAGCCTCGCAAGTTTCCCAACAGCTGCCCCCCAAAAGTGAGCTTTTGTGGGCAAGCAAAGAGTAGGAGACACTATCACACTAAAAGATCAGTGATGCTTTGTGGTGATTTTAGGGGACCATGAAAAGATGTTTCATGCACCTCTCAACCCCACTGTGACCCTAAAGGCTGCTGGTTCCCATTCTCTTTCTTACACACTATATTTTTGACTGAAGGTCCTTTTGCCACCCCCTTTTCCCCCTCTGCCCCCCCCCTGGATCTTTCCATTGCTCGCTGGCGGTAGGCATACCATTTACTGAACTAAAATAATCTTCCAATAGGTAATTATGAAACCAGGAAACTGATTTTTGGTAAGCAGTTTGTCGCTTTCACACATCAGCACTAACTGTAAAGATCTGAAAAACCTGTATCACTTCATCATAACACACTGTAGAGATCTGAAAAACCTGTATCCCTTCATCCAGTTCTTTGAAAACTTAGGGCAAGGGACATGATTTTGGTACTGTTATATTCTGTCTTTCTCCCACAACTGTATAACTATGCTTTATACATGAGGCTTAATACCACTTACTACACCATTCAAGGAAGTGGATTTATATCCACAAAAGCTCGTGCTAAAATAAAAACCTGTTACTCTTTCTCTCCCTCCCCTCCTTTTTTTGTCTTTCTTTGTTACCTTTACCATCCCATCCCTCTGTCCAGCTGCTGGTTGAAAATATGTGGTGAGGTTTTTTTCCCCTGTGATCAAGCCAGGATGACTACACCAAGGATTTTTTATTTTTATTTTTTGTGTGAAGCGAAATCTGCTTCATGTATATGTGCCTTCAAGTTGCCTCTTTACTTATGATGATCTCATAATTTTCATAGAGTTTTCTAATGCAAGGAATATTCAGAGGTGGTTTTGCCAGGCTACAGCACCTGGTATTTGTTGGTGGTCTCCCTTATTTTTGCATATACAACTTAAAATGTCATTTCCAGTATGTAGTAGGTGGCTCACTATTTTTGCAGCTAGAACATAACCAAGTAGCTTGGACTCACAAACATTTGTTGGTCTTTCTATCTGATGTTATTCAGACTGTTGCAATAGTAGGAGTGCTACATAAAATGTAGGGTTCAAAATAGTTCAGATATCACAGGAAAGAGAACTCTGCCAAAGAGAATGAAGTAATTTATTCAGGATGATTTTAGGCAATGAGTTATTCCAAGCCTGGAGCAATACATTCTTGTCATTTCCATTTTCTTTTCCTCTAGTAACAGCCAAAGATAAAAACAGAAAACAACTCTTTTTGTATTCTTGTCCTCAAAATGGCACAAGGCCTTAATTCAACAGCGATCCGAGTTCAAGAAAGATCTTTGGAATACCTTTTGAAAGGGAACAGAAAAAAGAGAGGCAAAGTTGCTTCTTCATGACTTGCTTTCTTATTTATATAAAAATTGTGTGTGTTTATTTATATGTATCTTTTCTTTTCTTGTTTGGGCTTGGTTTCAAGTGAGATACTCCGTACCACCTCTTCAGCAAATAAAAAATTCAATCACAGGTCACAGCAAGGTGACAGAGCAAAAACAAACAGGATTTTCGTGGCAAAACATCATAGCCACATGACACATGGCAACCAGAATCACAGGTTTCTGATGGTTAGTTAAGTTCCTGAATGTGGAAATGGTCAGAAAGTTTAAAAGTAGGAATATCCATTTTAAACAAGGGCATTTGGCCTGTTTATAGTTGGACAGCTTGTGTGGTGGTGCAGTGGTTACATGCGTGTACTGCATCCAGTCATTCACAAACCACAAGGTTGTGAGTTCAATACCAGCCAGTTGATCAACTCAGCCTAGCGTTCTTCCAAGGTTGCTAAAATGAGTACCTAGCTTGTTGGGGGGCAATTAGCTTACACATTGTAAACCATTTAGGGAGTGCTTAAGTACACTGATAAGTGGTATAGAAATGTACTTGCTATTGCTGCTGTGTAAGCCACATACCCAAACTTGCAGGTAACCAGCCAGTCTCAACTTCTGAGCAGGAAAGGCTGACCCTTCTGAGCTGCTGTGGCATGCAGAGCACTTCTTCCACATTGCTAACAAAATTATTTGTCACTGCCAGCTGTTCCAGCTATGGAGCTGGAACAGGCTGTTGACTGCTTACTCAGCCATTGTGTAGCTGAGTTTCTCAAAGCAACTCAGTCACGCAAGGCGAAATGAACAAGACTGCAGCTCTGAGTCAAGGCAATTATCACTGAAAAGGAGAGTATCATTCTGGAGTTTTTACTTTACTGTTAAGGCCAGCCAAAATCTGTGGACTGTTAAAAATGTGTGATTTTGCTATTTGGCTTAGAATTTTCTCTGGACAAATTAATACTGGTGACCAGATCTTAGAATGTTATGTTTAAACATTAGTTTAAGTTCTAAAAATTGATTTATTACTGTTGTTAGGGGGGATGATTCATTACATTAACCATTCTGCTACTTACTGTCATTTGTTACTTTTAAAAGAAACCATGAGATTAATTATTAGACTAGGTTAAAACTGGATTCATAGTAAAATTTAATTAGATACTTTGAACAGGTGTATGATACTATTGATTATTATTTTTAGATCCAAATAGACATACACATTCCTTTTGAATCCCCATATAGTTCACATTCACTGAATTAATGCAGGACCCCAGATTGGGTCTTTTTGCAAGCCTACTGAAATATGCAGTAACTTGTACTTGTCAAAAGTTTAGATGATCCCATCTGTCCCACTTTCAATTGGCTGACTGAGCGCAACTTAAACTGAGAGTCCTCCTTCATATTTGCAGTGAGCTGGGGGGGGGGCGCAGAGAAGAAAATTGGGCTTTAAGATTCAGACTTAGTACTCCTTTCTCCAAAAGTCTCTTTTCTGAAGTATCCTTGACAATTTAAGAAAACTCATGGTAATAAGAGAGCACACTTTAAAGAGAATAGTGGAACTTGTAAAATTCAACACAGTAGAATATTTTGCATCTGGTTTTTGTACAGTTTAATACTTTAGGAATACGTCTTAATTAACTTCAGATTTGCACGCTCTACCGTCTCCTCATCTTCACTTTTCAAACTAATTTGAATTTGCTCTTGTATTCCAAGCAAGGATCGCAAACCATGGTTCATTCCTGACTTTTGTGAACAAAGCATAGCTCTCCTGAGGTCATATGACTTGGTTTAAATGTAGCAGTGAATAGGGAGAGTACTATGTAATCCAGACCTAAACATATTTAGAATTGGATGCAAAATGGATGACAAGATGTTGATTGTGAGTGGCTGCATGTGATCTTGTGACAAGGTTTGAGGGAATATGTGAGGAAATATGTGTGTGTGTGTGGGGGGGGTTTTCAGTCCTTCTGTCTGAATGTTTCTGTGATCCACATGGACTTACTGTTCCTAGTATTGAAGTGTGTATTGAATGAAAGTAAGGTGATGTGTTTTAAAATTGATCTGAAAACAAGTTAGTCTCCTATTAGGCAGTGTTTTCTCTGCCAAGCTATTCTCCTCACAACTCTCAGTTAAAAGTGGGAGGTACTTTTTACTCCAAAAGAGTGGCATTTTGGACTGTATGAAAGAATTGCCTTATCTGGGCATGCATCCTGGCTGGAAGGAGGAGGATACAATGGAGAGCCTGCTCTGTGGGCAATTCTTTCTGGTGAGTTTCCTTCCTGTCTGATGCTGAGATGCAGCACAATAAACCCTTGAGTAGATATGATCAAGGAAACCTAAACGCCTGAACGTTGTTGGTTTTGGCACTGATCTTGATTCTGTTTTTTATTGTTTCAGCTCTATGTAGCCAGTGAAGCAATCCTCATTGCAGTAGTGGGAGCAACACCACCTTATCATTGGGATCTTGATGTCATCTCAGCTAATCAGAGTTATAATAATGAGTCAGCTAATGGAGAAAGAGCTTTTGGGAAGTGGCTTCTGACAGCCAATGGAAGTGAACTTCAAAAACATGTGCACTTTAGCAGCAACTTTACATCAATAGCTTCTGAGGTAATGAAACAAGATGATTTTGTGTGTGGACATATTTAATCTCCTAGGACATGTCTACATGGACAAACTTCCTTGAACACACCTTGGGTTCATGGTGTCCTGTTTACATGGCACATTTGGGCCAAAACCCCAAATCAGATGTGGACTGTCTTCATGATATCCGTGCCCAATTCCCCCCCAACCCACATTTAAATAACTCATCTTTCACTGTGGGTTTTTGGCTCTCTCTTCACAGCACCAATGGCAGCAGCCTTCACCCACAGTCCCTGTTAGCCACCCAGCACTTCCACTGTCAGTGTGAGTCGCTTTGAGAATAAAATGCATGGCATCGATAATATGGCTGAATGTGTCATTCTTATCCCAGCAGCAACAATGGGCAACAAAACAGGGACCATATGGGAAGGCAGCCGCTGCCTGTCATTTGCTGCTATAGAGCCAAAAACCTGCAACAAAAGAGAAAAGGTGGGAGGGAATTTGGGGGCAGAATACTCCAGGAGTATTTTGACAAGTGAAGATGGGTCTCTAAATCAGTGTTGCAAATTTCATAGACTTAAATCAGTTGTTAATCACAAATAGAATAAATTCGTTGAATCAATTACTTATGTAAATACCATTGATTTAATGGTTTTACTTTAGTTGGGGCTAGTAATTGTATTTATCCTATAGGTACCAGGTTGTTAGGACTATAAACACTACAAAATCTACAATAAAAGAATACTGGTGTTAGGTCAACTAAAACAACATAAAAAAGCAAGCACTCTTAAGTTCTCCAGAATTCCTGTTCACGGTGAATGTTAAGCAGAATCAGACATGGCAATAAAATTATGTTTATGACTTGTAGGTTCCTTTGTACCGTATGTAAAACACAATTTAACACCACATGGACCAACCAGCCCATGTCCATTGTTTCCCTTGGTCTCCATTTGCCACGTCTCTGACTGCTAGGTTCAGCTCCTATTCTCTTGTTCCATTGACTAACTCATAACTGTGGTTGGCACTTTTGATACTGTAAGGAGTACATTTTTAATAATTAATTTGTTTGATTAGCTGAAATAGCAATGATATAATTGTATATAGTTTTCCATAATTTTGTAAAGATAAACATGCAGAATAAAGTCTGTCAGATTTCTCTTACAAGTGGTGCAAGAACAGGAAGGTTGCAATTACAGTGGTCCCCCGGGTTACGAAGGTAATCCGTTCCGGGATTACCTTCGTAACCCGGAAGCTTTCGTTTCCAAGGGGACCGCTTTCGCCAACGGACCGCGCGGCCGATTTAAAGGGGCCGCGCGGTTTTTTTATTTCGTATCCCGGGGGATCTTTCGGATCCCGGGGGATACAGTAGCGGTCCCGCTGCTTTCGGATCCCGGGGTTTTCGCAACCCGGGGGATTCATAAGCCGGGAGACCACTGTATGTTACAGTAAACTGAGAAATTCAGAATATTTAACCTTATATCTAATATTATTTCTGGGCTGCTCAATATCACTTACTAGACATATACTGAAGGAGGTTGCTTCTGATAAATAGATGGTTTCTGTCCTGTCAAAGTACATTGTGTTGTAAGAGAAACCTGGATTATAACAAACTTTGATTTTTCTCCCCCTAGTGGTTTTTAATTGGCAACACATCATACAAGATCAGTGCTGCCAGTTCATTTTTCTTCAGTGGTGTATTTGTTGGAGTGATAACTTTTGGACAACTCTCAGATCATTTTGGACGGAAGAAAGTCTATCTTATAGGTAAGCAGCATAAGAAAAAGACTGAAACTATCAGATTAATTTGATCCTTAGAATTTGTAATGGCTAAAGACTAGGCTGACTAAAGCCCCGTGAGGGAGATACTCTACCTTCTCTGGATGTTATGCAGAAGAGCCTTGTGCTTGAGCCCTGTATCAATATAATTTCTACTCCAGATATCCCAAATTTTCTTTTTCTTTATTTTGGTGTCATACTGCCTTCTACACACTGGAGAAAGTTGCAGACATGAACTAATCCATGAATGCATTTACTGAGGCCTAACAGTCACCAGTACAACCTTGTGTCAATTTGGCAAATGATTGGAATGGGATTATTTGCTCTCACAGTTGTAATTTTGTTTCTTAGGGTCTTCACAATTTCTTCAGTTGTTTATTCTGATCTGTGAGATTGCTGAGTCGATATGCCATATTTTATCAAGATGGCAAGCACTCATGCAATACTATACTTCCAAACTGCTTAGTTGAAACAAACAAACAAACAAAAACCTTGCATCAACAAACATCTGAATATTCTTAATGTTTGTTTTTGTCTAAATAAAACATTTTCTGTGTGCCTTTTCACATATGTACATATCCACAGTAGCTCAAAATAATTAATTATAATAATAACATGGAACTCGCTGAAGGCTTATATAAATCTTACTGTTCATTCTTGTTGTTATGCTCCCCATTTTGATAGCAGGGAAAACTTGGCAGCAAATTACAGATACAGGAGAGGCAACATGTTCTCCAGGCTGAAGATCTAAGTGGCTTCTTCCACTTTCTTTCCCAGAAAACCCAGTAGGGAAAACATAGCAGTCTTCAACCTGGCTCAGTTTTTGTATCTTTGGCAATCGCTGGTAGTTCTTAATGCTGTGGCAAGATAACCCACCAGACAGCAGATGGGTATTAAAATTGAATGGTCATATTCACTGTCATATTCAGCTGAAAGGTATTGAAAGACATGGGACTTGATTTGGACTTCAAAAGAGGGAGCATTGTTTAGCAATTTATGGAGACTGTTTTTTGTTTTTCCTTTTCTGCAGTGAATCAGTAAAGGGATTCTGTGGAATGGTTAGCATACAAGTTAACCATTGGCAATATTTTTTATTAGGGACTTATGCACCTGACTTCTTGAGCAAGAGATTTCATTGTTATTAAAAGGGTTCATGGTGTCAACAGTAGGCTGACTTTGGAAAAACAAATCCATGCTCAACTCTTGGGAATAGTTCTAAGTGAAAACTTTCTGTTTGCCTTCCAGGTTTTGGTCTTGATATCGTGTTTGCTGTTGCTAATGGGTTCTCCCCCTCCTACGAGTTTTTTGCAGTCTCACGATTCTTGGTGGGAGTGATGAATGGTGGAATGTCCCTCGTGGCTTTTGTGTTGCTAAATGAATGTGTGGGCACTGCTTATTGGGCTTTAGCAGGTACAACCTTTCATTACTCCGAGTTTGTCATACTTAACTTTCTAGTTGCAAATATAAATTTGGATTCAGATTTTGAAGGCTGTTTCATATTGTAGCTGCACCTATGTGTACTTCAAGCACTCATGTTTTATGGTACACAGCTGCAGGATAGTATTCCCCCCCCCCCCCCACACACACACACACACATCAATATGCTGCAGGGGAGTTCTAATGAACTCACACTTCCCACATGGTCTAAAATATGGGTTTGCAAGTTACAGGATATAATGAGTCCTATGTTTTTATTATTTGTGTACACAGTGATGAAGCTTTGCAGGTGAGCAGCTGAGCACTCTGATTCTTATGTATTCTCTCCAAGAGAAATTTGTCAACTACCTGTATTTGGACATGACATTTAAATTTTTTTCCATGAAACTAACAGTAATAGTTGGCTAGCTCCATGTTTCCCTTTGGCAACTGGGTTGCTGTAGCCTTAATGATTGGAATCATAGAGTTGGAGGAGACCACAAGGGCCATCAAGTCCAACCCCCTTCTGCCATGCAGGAAATCACAATCAAAGCATCCTCAACAGCTGGACATCCAGCCTCTGTTTAAAGACCTCCAAAAAGGAGATTCCACCACATGCCAAGGGGGCATGTTTCACTGTTGAACAGCTCTTACTGTTAAGATGTTCCTCCTAATGATGAAGTGGAATCTCTTTTCCTGTAGCTTGCATCCATTGTTCTGGGTCCTATTCTCTAGCAGCAGAAAACAAGCTTGCTCCATCCTCAATGTGACACCCCTTCAAATATTTAAACAGGGCTATCATATCACTTCTTGACTGTCTTTTCTCCAGGCTAAACATACCCAGCTGCTTAACTCTTTCTTCATAAGATACGGTTTCCAGAGCCTTCACCATTTTGGTCACCCTCCTCTAGACATGCCTTAACTTATCAACATCATTTTTGAATTGTGGTGTCCAGAACTAGACACAGTATTCCAGGTGAGGCCTGACCAAAGCAGAATAGAGTGGCACTATTACTTCCCTTGATCTAGACACTATACTTCTATTGATGCAGCCTAGAATTGCTTTGGCCTTTTTAGCTGCCGCATCACACTGTTGACTCATGTTCAACTTATGGCCTACTAGGATTCCTAGATCCCTTTCACATGTTGTCTCCTTACACCAGGTGTCCCCCATCCTATAGCTATGCATTTTATCTTTCAGTCCTAAGTGCATTTAGGACCATTGTCCCCCAAAATCCTCCAATGAAAGAGTTAACATTCTCCTTTCCCCTGAATAAATAAATAAATCAAATGTAAGGAAAATGTTTCAGCATTCTTTAACCTTGAGACTTGGTGATTGTTTTGTGCTCTATTTCCTCTATCCTTGAAGAGATAAATCAACCAACTTAGTGCCCTCCAGATGTTTGGGACTAGTAACTCCAGCACCCACATCATCCATACCTAACATGGGCATCCTAGCTTGGAGGGCCAGGAGTTGTCATCCTTCACATCTGGAACGTGCTAGGTTGTCAGAAAGCTGGTTTAAACTATACTGAAGTCATTTAGGCTACCAGTACTGGTTGATTTTATGCAATGCAAGGAGGCAGCCTCCAAAAATAAATAAATAAAACCCTGCAGTTATCCAACATAATAATAATAACTAAACATTATTATTATTATTATTATTATTATTATTATTATTATTTCCCACCTCTCCCTATGGATCGTCATAGCGAAACATCTCTGTCTCTCTCCTTCCACATCTGAATTTCCTCTTCCTTATGTGTCTTTGCACCTCTCCTCCTTTCATTCTTTTTGCTTGGTTTCTTCTATTTCCCCCTATTCCTCCTCTGTCTTTGCTAATTTGGTTGTTTGCTTCCTCCCTGCAATCCCTCCCGCTCCAGTTTCTGGATTCATTGTCGATCTTCCTCTGCCTCTGCCCCAGCATTCTTCTAGTTAATCTTTCTTCCACCATCACCCATTCTGCCTTCCCTAATACACTAAATCAGGATCCAGCACAGTGGCATTTGGAAGTATGTCACATGAATCCTGTTCTCATAGATTTTTATGGCAACATACCTGAGTGAGTTAAATATACAGTATGCACATATGGGGACTTCTTCAGAAAATTTGCCATCTAGGTTGTTCATTTGTTCCTACTTCGAATTCGCCCAAGCTCCCTCTCTGTTGACAGGGTCATGTTCTTCTCGTAGGGATTAGCACACCCATGCTCCTTAAAGTTGGCTATTTGAAAGAGTTGGTGCTTCAGGGTCTAGAAATGCAAATGCCACACATCTAAGCTTGAGCAAAATTCTAAAAGTAGTTCTGGGCTTGCAAGATCAGCACATTTTTGAGAGTAAAAGGTGCACAAGAATGGAGGAGTATTACAAATAATCTGGTATAAGGTTTCTGATTGCACTCTTTATATGTCACAATATAGGTCTTTTAGGAAAAATATTTGTCTAGCACATGACTATGTGTCTAATAAATTTACATGTCTAGTAATTTAGTGGTAAGACGAGGATGGGTTACACTTACAAAATTAACGGTTTGTGTTTGCTGTTGTCAGGTTTTCTCTCCAACTGCTACTCCTGAATAAAAATGTGTATGATCAAATCTTGGTGGGAATCAGTTTAACATTCACTCATATTTTCACCTAGCAGTATCTTTGCCTTGGCCTTCTACTACTCTTTATGTATAACTAGATGCTCATAACAACATAGTGCATAAGTGGTTTAATACAGTACAGAAATACCATTAATTATTCCTGTCAGCTTCCATCTTTTACATTTTTTGTTTTTATTTCCTTGTTCAGGTAGCTGTCTTGTGCTCATCACTGTTCAGTGTTTATGTTAGGAGACATAACTAACGGTCAGTAACATTTTTTCCTATCTGCCTTACGTTAGGATCAATTGGTGGCCTGTTCTTTGCTGTGGGAATTGCCCAGTATGCTTTGTTAGGATATCTCATTCGCTCCTGGAGAATGCTAGCAGTTGTGGTTAACCTGGAGGGATCACTAGTCTTTCTCCTCTCTCTGTAAGTTACATACCTTTAAATTGTTCTGGTGATACTCAGAAAAAGGTGTGGCAGTTACTGAATAGAATTATTCATTTTCTCTTTAACTCTTTTTTCAAAAGCGCTTCCTTCTCTCCCACCTGTCCTTTCCTAGTTTCTCAAGGGTTGGATATGGTTTTAATCTCTTCTTATAGTATTGATCCTATGGACTCTTTCATTTTAGTAGCCCTCCTCTTTTTCATTCTTAAAATGTACTTTGACCATTTTTTAACATACCATTTGAGATGCCAATTTGTCGATGCTGAGTAGAAAGAGAATACTGCATCCAGAATTGTGCAGACACTGTACTGTTGACACAGTTTGGGGGTGACTTTGACTGTGGGACACATCACTGTTACTGTGTATGATTTTATCCACAATTTTCTCTTAACCAACCTCAGAAGTGCTGCTATCCTGTCCATTTCCCACAATTTCTAATCCTTGTGCATTTTATGGCTCATTATTGCTTTGTCCTTACTCATTTTTGTTCTCCAAATGCTGATGTAAGTTGCTGCCTGCTTTCAAAGTTCATGCAGTTTAAGTTGTAGATACCCTGTAGCTTTCCTTTCCTGAATGAATAATCTGAAGGTCATTGTTTATAGGGAGGCTAGCGGCTGCTTAGGGTAGACAGCTGCTGGCAAGAAGATAGACCTAAACTTTTAAGAACATTTGGAGGAGATTCTTTGTCTGCAATATACATTGGCTTACTGAATCAGTCCCCAATCTTGTGCCTCCCTTCATGTGTCTGCTGAGTGGTAACTAATGGGCACCTGAATTACTCAGGAAACCTGCAGGATGTTTTTCCAGGCCTCAGGGAAAGTAGGGTTGGGGTGTATAGAAGGAAAAAACTAGAAGCACTTAAACTGCTGCCATCATTCTTAAAATGTTATGTCTGTCTTTACCCTTTCAGTAACTGAAGAGGAAAATTTAAATGCTCTGAATGAAAACTAGCAACATGATTCACATAGCTCACAGTATAGGTTTGGTATGAGAAACAGATGTAAGTTCACCTTCTTGTTGTGTGCCTTCAAGTCATTCCCAACTTAGGGTGACCATCTCACAAGGTTTTCTGAGGGCTGAGTATGTAACTTGCCCAAGATTACCCATGGCCAAGTGGGGATTTGAACTCTGATCTCCAGCACTTAAGCCACTATGTCACGTTGGGTCCAAGTTCTACTCCCTTCTCACCCCAGCTCAAAAAGTGCTAAAATTTGAATGGTAACTTGGGGTGGATGTGCTAATGAAAGAAAATTGCATTTCAAATCCTCCAGCTCCTTCACACTGTTTAGAAATTATTTGCTTATCAGTATGATAAAGAAAGACAAGGTGTATTTTTCCGGTTCTCTTTGAACAACGTGTTTAACTAAGTTCTTATGCAGATTAAAAATTGGGATCACTTCAAACATTGGAGAAAAATGAAAGACAGATTTGGTGATAGTATAATAAGGCTGTGAAGTAATTTAATCAGAAAGCCAGGCTCTACATTAGACAGAACAGTGGTGTAAACTAGTCTTTTGTGTTAGCACTGCTGGAAGGAGCAGTGCAGGGATCGGCTAGTAATACGTTAGTTCTGCTTTTCTAGTGTATATCCAGAATTCTTTGCCTAGCCCTTTATGTGCCTCATTATAAAGATAGTAGGTGTTACTGTATGGTCCATGATACAGAAATAGGTTCTGGTATGGTCAACAGGGATTACTCCCAGGTAAGTGTGTGTAGTATTGCAAGTTAACTGCAGATGTAAACAGTTTAAAACATTGTCACAATTTTAAATTAGATTGATATTTGTAAAATAATGAAAAATAAACTAGAGGAGAAAAAGTAAAGAGTTAAAAGCATCTGATTCAAAACTTTGTGACCAACAATTGCTGAATCTATTGTAGAAATACAAGTTCACCAAGCATATGCAGTGTTAATTATATTATGATCATGTTTTAATTATACATGGTTGAATTGCATCAATGTCTAATGCTACACTATTTGCTTTCAATTTTTTCAAAGTTGTGTTAAGTTAGTGCTTGCTTATTCAAATTTACTTGAATATTTTCTAACACAGTTGTACGCATACTATATATCTACGTGGTTGTTTGTGGCAGCAAAAATTAAAGTCTGTTTATACAGGTAAATATTTGTAATGTATTGTACTTAACTAGCAAGACCAATATTAAATAGTAAAATGGACCAAATACCATGCATGAACTGTATGTTCTTTTCTTTTAGATTCATTCCTGAGTCACCTCGTTGGTTGTACTCACAAAGACGGCTGAATGAAGCTGAAGATGCTCTCTACCTCATTGCAAAGAGGAATGGAAAGCCAAAATGCACTTTTTCCCTTAAGCCACCAGCTGAACAGAGTTCTAAAGAGGCTGCAAGCATCCTGGACCTGTTCCAGTACAAGATCCTTTTGGGACGTACTATGATCATGATGTTCATCTGGTACTTACATTCCCTTAAGATTGAAAATGCTGCTCCTACACTGTTACTTTAATAGATGGTTGCCAGGTGTTTCAGGCAGGGCAACCCCTTCTGATGCTCAGCTATCCCAAGACTGACCAGTACACATGAGGCAGGCCTAGAGAAACCATGCCGAACAAGACCACTCAGAAGAGTTGCACACACCAGCAGGATGGGAGGTTTTTGTGAAAGGTGACTTCCAGCTGTTCTCGCATCCTGTACCATTTGGTTCACAGCAAAATGGCTTCAGATGGGGATCCATCTGTTATAAGTGCAAGTATTACCCACGTTTCTTCAGATCTTGTGAATGAAGACGTAAGTTTCTTACTTTCAACTCTAGAGATGACAGAAGCATGTATGCATAATTTGGGTTTGCTCTGCTTGGCTGGCCATGAAAAAGAAAGAAGGGAGGTGCCACACTAGCTGTGACCTGGGCAGGCAGACCCCCAGCATTTGGTGTGTTTGGCCATTTTACTGCTTACCAAATGCTCAGATATTGGTCTGTTGTGAGTGTGGGTGATATTTGTTCTTCTCAGAACATTTGATCTAGCAGAAGCCTAGAACGCTCATGAGACGTCTTCATTCACAAGATCTGAGGCAGCTGATGACTGCTCTGACAAAGTCAAGATATACTAGATTTGGGGCATCTCATATGCTTTTGATTCTAGATTTTGAGTTCCCAAATGTGGGATGGCCCAAACAAAATGGGACACCTGGGACTCTACCTGACTGCAAGATAGAGATACTGGGTGTTGAGGGCTCTTAACACATCACTGTTATTTTTTTTTTCTTAATCTATTAGAAATTACAGATAAAATAAACCTGTTTTTATTACTTGATTTTGTTTTTGTTTCTTCTGCTTAAAGCCATTTTACTAAAAGCCTTGTTAATATACATCTGAAGTCATAGAATAAATTTTCATAACAATGATTGAATTGTTTAGAGCTTTTACAACTTCTCCAATGATTTGGATGAAGAATAGTTTAAAATGATTTGATTGGAGCCACAAGGCATGCAAATTATAAGTAGGAACATAGCACATTAAATGATGTAAAATATTTGTAACAAACAAAATGCATAATTTTCACACATCTATGTATAGACCAGTTTGTTCAGATGAAATATCTGAGCTCCTGTACACATACATCTAATTTCTTATTTATCTTAACATTTCAGATTTCTAGGGGAAAATATGAAGCAATCATTGCCCCAAACTTTTCAAAAAGCAGGCTACAAAATTCACTTGGAGAGTATGGCCAGAATCCCATTGAACCAGTGGATTTATCTACATGTTAAATTTAATATTCAGGAGCAAGGGGAGTGATCCAGAACTGCTGGAGATCTTGGAAAGCTGGGTCTGAGAGGATATTGGTCCTTCATTACATGGACCTCAAGTTCACAGATGGCAGAACAAAAGTTTGAGCACATTTTCAGTTTCCATATATAGCCCAACATATCACTCAACATGTGTGGCTTGAGTGAGGCTTTGAATGTTTTAAAATTTCCCAGCATCCTTGGGGCATAATGTTATCATTGGGGCGGTACAGACCGCCCAAAAAGGGTGGTCTGGTGCCAGCTTTTTTTGCTGCAGAACTTCGCCGCAGCAGCTAAACGCTGCAGTGAAACTGCGCAGCAAAAAAGGAGTGGGTAAACCCCGGCAGTTGCAGTGCAATACACAGAAAAGGCGCCATTGGGCGCCTTTACTCCACTGCAACTGCGCAGCTCCGTCTAGAAGCTTTGCAGTTGTGGCGGCACCATTATGTATGCCGTCTAAACGGCGTTACAATGATTCAGGTGCCATTATGTGTTAGGGTTTGGGAGCATGCAAATGCTGCCGTGCTCCCTAACCCCAATCACGGTGCCAGGACGCCTCTTCCTGCTCATCTGTTTCAAGCCATTGATACACATACAACCATACATATGCAGATGTAGCTTATAGTACATAGGTCAAATCAGAACAATTTTTTTGTTACATTCATGAGAGAAGTAAGATTAAGGCACTGATCTGGATGGGATGGTTGGTGTAGGTATTTGGCAAGCCATTTCACCCAGTGTAAAGGTAAAGGTTTTTCACTGACATGAATGTCTAGTCGTAACTGACTGTAGGGTGCAGTGCTCTACTCTGTTACTAAGTTGAAGAGCCAGCATTGTCCAAAGACAACTCCATGGTCATGTGGCCAGCATGACTGCATCAATTGCTATTACCTTCCCACCAAAGTAATACCTATGTATCTACTTGTATTTGCATGCTTTCGAACTGCAAGGTTGGCAGAAGCTGGGACTAGTGGTGGGAGCTCACTCCATCATGCAGCACTTGGGCCTTGAACTGCAAACCTTCCAACCTTAACAATTGTCAGAATTCGTGTTTTAACCACTAAGCCACTGCATCCCTTCACCCAATGTAGTAAGGGGAAAATACCAAAGGGAAAAAGTGCCATTGGAGATGAGCTTCCCTGAGCTGTGCTGGTTTGCTAGTTTTTCTCTGCCATATAGATTAACAGGGACCATCCAAGAATCCCTGTGAGAGTGGTGTGCTCAGTCAGTTCCCTCAAAAGGTTATGCATGAAAATAGCTTGAGGGAATGGATATTCATAACACCATTGTCTGTTTAAGGTAATGTTACTCTGAAAGTATGAAACTAGAAGAGCCAACTTTTTATGTTACATCTCTTACTTCTGCATCCCACAGGTTTGTATGCAGCTTGGTTTATTATGGTCTGACGCTCAATGTGGGTGATTTGGGTGGCAGCATCTACACTAACCTGGCTCTTTCTGGGCTAATAGAAATTCCAGCATACCCCCTCTGTATCTACTTGATCAGCCAAAAATGGTGAGTGTTGAGTGCCAGGAAAACTTCATATATACCTTAGTAACTATTCTCATTGTATTTTTAGTTTCATTGTGGTAGATGCAACAGGTAGATAAAATATGGATTTATTTGTCTTTAGTGTATGATGTTTGCATTTGTTTATTTGAATGCAACTGATTTGATTTTCAGGAAGACATAAGTAAAACGATATTACTGTAACATACAAGGGTTACGCACTCCATGTCAGGCCCACAGATTAAGCCAATATCAGAGAGTTTATGACAGAGTAGACAACAGTCAGAGTCATTGCCAGATTCCAGATAGAGAGTTGTTTTGTAACAGTATGTGTTATGTATATCATGTAATGTGACATTGCATAGAATCAAATGACATTTGTATTGCATGGCCAAGTACAAAGAGGTACAGAAAATACTAAACAAAAATGATATGAAATTAGTGCTTGATTGGGTAAGTGCAACATTGCAGAACATTATTTCTTTTTTGGAGCTTCCTAGAACAAATAGCAACACATCATTCAAAATATATGCATTTAGCACAAAAATTATAATGGGTTGAGTGACAAAACATGTTGACAAATGCAAGCTCTACTATATAAGCCACCAAAATTTTCAAATTATGCTGATGTGCATAAATAAACCTCTTTTATATCTCTGTTGAAAAAATCACCAACAAATCCACCTTGTGAGCTCAAATGCTCTTACCTGTAGTACTTCCACAAACTCATTTCTATTGAACATGCACAATAATACTAATTCAACATGCTCTGTATATCTCAAGTGCAGAGGTGGGAAATTGCTATCACATCAGTGTTAGACTGTGGATCCTTGCCATTGGATGTGCTGTCTGGGGCTGCTGGGAGGTGCAATGTAATAGCATCTGGAGAGTCACACAATTCTCACCTCTGCTTTAGAGGTGCTGGTACAAATTTTCCTTCTACAGTTCATTTAAAAAAAGATCACAGAGTGTGTTTTCTTTGCTCCGTAAGGACTTTCAGTAAATTCTATTTGTACAGTAATGCATAAGTAGTGTCACCTCTGGCCTTTTTGATGTTATTGAACCATAACTGATCCTTCACATTTCATCATGCAGAATGGGCTGACATAAATAAATTGGCACTTTGTGACTTTATGCCACTTTAGCTCTACATGTTACCTTCCATGACATAAATCAGGTGCTGCAATATGTTGCACTGTGACACTGAATGATGTAATTATGTGGACCTCAAGCTTTGTCTCTGCGGATTTCATTGCCCTGGGTTTCCTATGCATTAACCATTCTAGCTGAGGGTTCTGAATGTTGAAGCAAAAAATACCTGAAGAACCAAAGTATGAAAATGACTGACATACTTCATTGTATGGTGTGTGTTGCAAGATTTGTATCATAATGTCACATCTTGGCTCCACAACGTGATGTAGTGTCACATGATGTCATATTGTAGTTTGCATACTTGCCGTATACAGATAGAAATGAATAATCAAATAGACCCCAAAGCCATTGAAACAAGATCAAGCAGGTCTGTGATAATTTGGCATGTTAGTGGTGACACAAATCTTCATAGCTTCACTGTTTTTATTTAACACATATAGTAGGTGAGTGATCTGACTTGTGCCTACTAAGACATAAATGAATAAAATGAAGTTTACTTATGAAAATTAATTCATTTCAGTCAGGCATTTCCTCTATTGTTGAAGAATGTTAATTTTCATGACAGCAGCAGAAGATATTAGGCAATTCAAGCTCTCTTTTCTGTAGCAATTTGCAAGCTGAATTTTAACACGTGTTGATATAAAGAGGATGCAAAGTAGTACTACGCCCAGCATATTATTGCCAAATTTATGAATTACCTCCCATTTCTGGACCCAATCAGTCAAGAAACTTGGATTAGTAAAAGACTGTTGTAAGCCACACTTGTTTGTGCTGTTTTGATCTTTATCCAAAACAACAGGAGGGAGATACCATGTGAATACTGAGAAATCGGTTTCCTGTACTGAAACCCTGGATGCAAAGAGAACTTGTTCATTTTTTCTTCCCATGGCATTTTCATCATTTTTTTTCTTTCTGATTTGTTAGGTTTGGCCGTAAACGGACACTTGCCATGTTTTTGTCCCTGGGAGGACTGGCTTCTGTTGTTATCATGTTTCTTCCAGAAAAGAAAGGTAAATTTATTTTACTTTTAATTGTGGAAAACTCTGCAATGGAATAATATCTTCTAGTAAAGCCTTTGCAAGAACTATGAGAGCAGTCTTCAGCTGCATATATACAAGAACTACCTCTGCCAGTTGAAGCCCAGGGAGTACCGTATATACTCATGTATAAGTCGACCTCATGTATAAGTCGAGGGAAGGTTTCAGGGTCAAAATCCTGGATTTTGATATGACCCGTGGATAAGTCGAGTGTAAAACTTCTATAAGGAAGGATGGAAAGGGGGGAAATACCACTTACGTCCTTCCTTCCCTGGACCTCTCCCAACCGATTTAAAACATTGGATTGAGAAAGGAAGCAAATGGATTAGGTCTTGCAATAAACAAGTGGATTTAAATGGAGAGGTTTTCCTGGGGATGGGAAGTCAGGTCTTGCAAAAACAACAAGAAGAAGTGGATTTAAGTGGAGAGGCTTTTCCTGGGGATGGGAAGTCAGGTCTTGCAAAAACAACAACAAGAAGTGGATTTAAGTGGAGAGGCTTTTCCTGGGGATGGGAAGTCAGGTCTTGCAAAAACAACAACAAGGAGATTTAAATGGAGGGGCTTTTCCTGGGGATGGGAAGTCAGGTCTTGCAAAAACAACAACAACAAGGAGATTTAAATGGAGGGGCTTTTCCTGGGGATGGGAAGTCAGGTCTTGCAAAAAACAACAACAACAAGGAGATTTAAATGGAGGGGCTTTTCCTGGGGATGGGAAATAAGGCTTGCAAAAAACAGCAGCAGCAGCAACCACAACAACAACAACAAGTGGATTTAAGTGAAGAGGATTTTCCTGGGATGGGAAGTAAGGCTTGCAAAAAAAACCAGCAGCAGCAGCAACAACAAGAAGTGGATTTAAATGAAGAGGCTTTTCCTGGGGATGGGAAGTAAGGCTTGCAAAAAAACAGCAACAACAACAAGAAGAAGAAGTGGATTTAAGTGGAGGGGCTTTTCCTGGGGATGGGAAGTAAGGCTTGCAAAAAACAGCAGCAGCAGCAACCACAACAACAACAACAACAAGTGGATTTAAGTGAAGAGGATTTTCCTGGGATGGGAAGTAAGGCTTGCAAAAAAACCAGCAGCAGCAACAACAACAACAAGAGGTGGATTTAAATGGAGGGGCTTTTCCTGGGATGGGAAGTAAGGCTTGCAAAAAAACAGTAACAACAACAACAACAACAACAACAACAACAAGAAGTGGATTTAAGTGGAGAGGCTTTTCCTGGGATGGGAAGTAAAAGGCTTGCAAAAAAACAGCAGCAACAACAAGTAGACTTAAGTGGAGGGGCTTTTCCTGGGGAAGGCAGGTCTTGCAAAAAAGCAAGTGGATTTGCATGGAGAGTTTTTTGTTTTTTTTCCCTGGAGAAGGCAAAGCTTGCAAAACGGACCAAGAGAGAAGTAAGTGTTTTTAGATGGGGAATTTGTTCTCTGTGAGGGAAAGGCTTGCCAAACGGAGCAGAGAGAGGGGGAAGTGCTTTTAAACGGGGAGTTTTTCTGCTAGGAAGCCAAGGCTTGGAAGTTGGAAACGGAGCGGAGGGGGAAGGCACGGGTGCCCAAGGGAGGTTGGGGCGACTCAGGCTGGCTTGCTTTGGGACCGTACTAAGCACTGATCTTTAGTTGACCCTTCTATAAGTCTACCCCAAGATTTTAGGGGCAATTTTGGGGCATAAATTTCTCGACTTATAGTCGAGTATATACGGTATTTCTACAGCTCCTCCCTATGAGTTCTGGATGTAGAAAAATCCAAAACTTTATCAGGTTTTTTTTTCCTTTTCAGGAGCCATCATAACAGCTTTACACCTGTTGCAAAACTCATCATGTTTAGGGCACAGATCTGCAATTTCAGTTCTGCTTCTCAACATTCATAAACCCTTTTTTTTCTTTTTCTTTTTAGTGAAATCCTGCTTTTAATACACATGGTTGTCTTTGCCATTTAAATATCATTGTTTTCTTATAAAATTTTTAATTCTGTGGTTAATTAATGAAAATCAATCCGAAAGGGAGAGGTGGACTTAACATCATCATCATCATCATCATCATCATCATTAAAATTTGCATGGTGCATTTGTGCTGAATTTCTCAAGAAAAATTTCTTTACCTTTGTGGGAGGCAGAAGCATCAGATGGCAAGGTCCCAGTGCACTGGCTCTCTCTTTAAAATTCCCCTGTGATAGCTATAATGTGGTACATATTGAAATCCAAAAAACATCTGGGGGTAACCATGTTGGCCATATAGCAAATCCTATAACATCTGATCAATGATACCTTTATTAGGTCAACCAAAATGTACAATTACATGTTGCAAGCTTTCAAATTCACACTATTCTTGACCTGCATAGGGGCCTGTGGCTTCACAAAGGAAGGAGACATGCTGGATTCGAAGGAAACATCTTCCTTCAATTGCAAATGGACACTAAATTTCCTTGACTTTGAAAATCTACCAGTGACCACATGGCTAAAAGAGGAGATGCCAGCCTGCAGATAGCCCTCCCTACCATCTGAACTAAGACCAGAAACAGGCTGCAGGCCTATGACTAAACATCTTCAATTTTTTTCCTCCTGTTTGCCTGATGAAGAAGCCAGTGTGACTTTGAAAGCTTGCAACATGTAATTGTACATTTTGGTTGGCCCAATAAAGGTGTTATTGTTTGGTTGTTATAGGATGTTCAGAAGATGTTGGCTGAATATTTATTGGAATTATTTTGTATGCCCTATTTCAATTAATTTATTCCCTTGGCAGCCTACAGCAGATTATAAATATAAAAACCAGAACAGTCCCCAAAACAGCTTGCCTAGCAATCCTAGTATTTCTGGCCTCAGCAAGAAGAAGCCTGTCTTCAGTTCCACATTTAGAGCTCTGGGTTTCTTCTGGCAGGCAGCTGGGGAGGCATGCACCCCGCAGCTGTTGCTGATTTGACTGAGAGACAGGTCAAGTTGGTGTCCCACTTGGCATCATTTTCTTCCTATAGGGCAGTGGTTCTCACACTTTACCCTCGTGACCCCTGTGCAGATATTGTGCCCACTCAGTGTAGTATATGTTGTTTCATTAGTGTGTGTATTTTCATTTGCATGTTCATGTATATTCATATTTTAACATTTTATAAGGAAATAACATTGTTTAAATTAGAACAGATTAATTGATGTACATTCAATATTTAACTCAATATGTGTGTAAATTTTACACATTAAAAAGTTTGGGAGGAGGAGGAGGAGGAGGAATCAGGGCCTCCAAGTCTCCCCCCATACACACACACACACACACACACTTGAGCAACTCTCATATTCCCCCAGGGATCTTTCCCCACCATTTGAGAACTACTACTATACTCTCTGCCTAATGCCAAGAAGTCATCTTTAGTTGCTACAGAGTAAAAATTTACAAAGGTTGCAATTTTTCCCAACAGGTACAGGAGTGTTTGCAGTTGTGAACAGTCGTTCATTATCTTTACTAGGGAAACTGACTATCAGTGCAGCATTTAACATTGTTTATATCTATACATCTGAACTCTATCCTACAGTGATAAGGTAAGACAGATAAAGTTTGTTATGGTAGCTTCTGTTTTCTTTCTGGACATCCCTCCTTCCTTCTTGGGAGGCATCAACCATTTAAAAATACTGGACCTCATTTTCAGATTCGGCAATAAGAAATCTATCAGATGACCTCCACAGATCTGGTGGCCAGTTATGAATTTTCCCAGAGACCCACCATGGGTTCTATTGAACATGTGGTTTTAGAAACTTCACAGAAAATTCTCTGGCAGATATGCTAAAGCAAGATCGTGTACATTGCTTTAGACTGAAAAATTATCATTCTTGGGAGATTTCGTGGAGCAGCATTTTTCCTTGTTAGAGCATATTTTTTTTCCAGTGAGTAAGGGTTGTTGGCAAGGTGCTGTATGTCTCTTTTAGGCTGGGGGCTGCCCGCTCCTGTTCTAGTGAATTGGTGGTTTTCATTACTTTCTATAGGAGCCACTTGAGAGTGGGCTTTTCTGTTCAGGAGGGACCTTCCTATCCACTCTCCCCCAGTTTGTCAAGTAACAGCACTAGTGAGTTTAGTTGGAGGCCTTTTGGACATCTTTTACCCCTGTACTTTCAGGGTATCTGAGAAATCCTCAACATTCAATAATAAATGCAAAGGGATCTCATAACACCGTTGAGACTTAAGTGTGCAAAAGAAGTTGTAGAATAAGCTTTCATAGACTTGGTCTTCTTTCCCATGCCTAAAGTGGATGCCTAAAGTGGACTAATGCTTATAAAAACTTTTATAATTAGATTACATGAATACATATGGAAATTTAAAACTTGTGAGTACAGTGATGAAGAAGATTATTGCATGGAGAAATACTCCCAATATAGATGCGGGATTGAAAACTTAAAACCCGGTGTTGTTGCATGTGCCAGTGGCTGGGCGAGTACAACCTAGATGCAGCCCAGACCCCAGCCACTTGTATCCCATGGCTTTTCAAAAACCAGAGTTTGCTTTTTTTTGAAATTCGGCTGGATAATCTCCAAAGTGACAAAGTCAGTTTCATCTAGGGTCATTGAGGGACTAAGACAGGATACACAACACAAATGGGGAGATGGGTACAAGACCCTGCCACAAACCCAGATGCCAAGTCTGTCCACACATCTACTCGGAAAATGTAATCACAGGACCTAATAACAATATTAGAGGCACTTTCACTTGCTCGTCCTCTAATGTGATATGTGCCATCCTCTTGTCAGTAATGCTCTTCACAACTCTGCAATGGGCAAACAGGTCAGGCTCTGCACCAGAGGATAAATGGACATAAATCAGACATTATGGATGGGAATATGCAAAAACCTGTTGCAGAACACTTCCATATCTGAATAGCAGGCATTGAACAAAAAACTACAAAGGGAGGTTGGAAAGAGAAACAGCTGAATTAGAATCTATCCACAAACTCCAGTCCATCAACAGTGGGTTGAACAAAAACAATTGCTTCCTGGTACACTACACATGTTACAACACTGGTTAATAAGGATGCTTTTAGCCAGTTTATCACATCCCCTTTCTGGTTCCCAGCCAGCATCACGCTACATTCCAGTAATTCCCTCCATCATTCATATGGTTATTTACTCACTTTGGCTTTGAGCAACATATTTTGACCTGCCTTTGTCCCTCAATGAACATAGTTAAAGCTGAACCTGTCTCATCACCATACCCACAATTTTTTCATTTCAGTGAATATCCCTACAGTCTAATTTTTAGAGTCTTCCTGGGCACCAGTTCACTTCATGCACCTGACAAAGTACAGTAGGCGAAATCTGCTAAAGTTTTATGTTACCACTTCTTTCACTCAGTCTCAAGTGATCCCTTAGCATACTGATATTCTAGTCTAATACAGTTATGTCTCTGAACAAAGTTACTAGGCAGGCTATACTTAGCACAGTGTTGGAAAATTTCCAAGCACAAGTCCACCTTGGACTTGCCCTCTTTTTCTCCCTCATTCTTTACCCCACCAACACCCATGTAATACACCACTGGAACAATTCAGTCACGTTTCTCCTGCCTCTTGGGTTCTTCTCCTGCCACAGCTGGCTGGCCCATGACTCCTGCATTTTTCATTTCCTTCTGCCTCTTCAGCCACCACTTTAGAACTGATAGATGGCATCTCTTCTCAAAGCCCAAATGATAGTGGCTTACCCCTCATTAATGCAAACAAGGCAAGACTAGGGAGTCCTTGCTGTGACTGAGCAACTACTGCAGAGAAGAGGTGGGGGACAGGTACACGTGATGTGACTAGATACTACTCTTTGGCCTTGTTGTGGGGCTACTATGCTATATAAATGTTTTTGGGAGCGTACAAGTACACAAGAATAATCCTAAGTCTTAATCGGTTAGCGGAAAATCATTTCCTTCGTTGCCACTGTTTTGACTTATTTCTTCACAGGAATGTTGGAATGGGAACCTGCTCTATGTTCTCCCGAGTTGGTGGGATCATTGCTCCTTTTGTTCCATCTCTGGTTTGTATCCTTTTTCTTTTTCTCCATCTTCCTCACAGTAGAGACAAGGATCTCCCCCCTTCCCAACATTTTTTCTTGGCTGGACACACTGCAGAACATAAGATCAGCCTGCATTTGGCCACTTTGTTCATTTTTTATTAATATCTTTGAGCCCCACATGTATCTTAGGGGCTTTTGTTGGTATGAAGCTAGTTGGGGATGTAGAGTGCTTTGGGAAGCATCAATGAAGGTATCTGAGGGTGTATTTGTGCCCATGAGCACCATGCTTTTTACCCACCACTGTACATGGGAGCCATCTTGAAACTTGAATACAGCTTCCTTGTGAAGTGGGCAGAGATAACATCTGGGTCTCCCAAATTTTTATTATTTATTAATTTACAATATTTATACCCTGTTCTTCAGTAATAAAGACTCTCAGAGTGCTTTACAGATAGCTGTTCAGACAGTTCCCTGCCCTTAGGCTTACAATCTAAAAGGACATGACACAAAAGGAGGAAGGAATAGTGGTGGGGAAAGTGATCAAGTCTGGTGGTTCTTCTCTCCCTCTTAGGCTTAGACCATGGCAGATGGACTGAAAGGAGGACCCTTCTTCTTGCTCTGGCTAGGCCTGATGGAGTTGGGCCTAACTTTTCACTCCCTCCCTGGCCAGATCATGACAGATGGACTAGAGAGAAGGCTCATCTTCTTTAAGCTAGCCCTGATGGAGTTGGGCCTGCCTTTCCTCTCTCTCCCAGGCCAGATGATGACAGATCGACTGGAGCTAGGGCTTTTCTTCTTCAGGCTAGCCCTGATGGAGTTGGGCCTGTCTTTCCTGTCCCTCCCAGGCCAAAATGTAATAACAGATAGGCTAATCTGAAGAAGAGTTGGACTTGGCAGAGAAATCTTGGTGAGAAGGTTCTTAATTGAATCATCTGCAGGTATCTGTTTTTCCCCAAAATTCAGCTGTAGGACTTAGAGAATTATCATGTCTTTTGTGTAAGAAGTGGAGATAACAAATGCTCTGTCAACAGAGAGGCCCCAGCCCTGATGGCTGCCTTTCTAGTCTCCCCTTGTGACTAGAGCCCTGTCCAAAGTGTAAGCAGTGGGGCAGAAGTGATTGTCAAAAGCTCCTTTTGGACCTCAGAGTCCCAGACTTGATGGTCATACCAGTGGAAGAACTGTGTAGCTCCTAGAGGAGCCTGACACGTTTCACCATTAGAACTTGGAATCTTACTGGGAGGGATATGAGCAAGAGTGTCAGTGCACATTATGTGGGACACTGGAAAGTTCTCTTCCAATGCAGAGTCACATGCAAGTGCATTCTAGTCTGCGTGCTTAAATGGTTGGTTATGTGGGACTTCAGTGTAATCATTAAGATCTTAAGATTTCTTCAAGACCCTCTCATGGTAGCATAATCTCTTTTTACTCCTGCTTGCCTCTTCTTTTGTCTTTGTCCTGTTAGGCTAGAGATAAAACAACCTCAAAGCACTGCAAGTGCCTTATGGATATGTATTAGACTAGCACTGTCTCGTACTTTGGACAGTACATTGCAGGTACCTTTCAGTGTGTCCAGTAGGTAGCCAGTGTTGACTGAAAGCTGAGCAACTCAGTCCAGGCTTTCTTCTAGTTCTGTGGGGAATGTTAGTCCATAGCAAATTACAGTTTTATGGTGCTAAAAGAGTAAGAATAGGAAGGAAGACAGAATTCAATCCCAGTGTTTTTAGGTAGCATTCTGCCTGTGTGTCTTTGGCAGAATGGCCATGGCTACAGAATATGTGTCTAAATCTCGCTTTCCCCATTTGCCTTCTTTCCATGTCACCATTTCCCCCTGGCAATCTGACTAATTCTGAAACTGTGTTCTTGCACTCTTTACACTTTGATTTCTGAATACATAATTTCGTAATAAGTTATAGGCAAATAAATGTGTTCTCAAGGCATGGTTTAAGAGGATCAGATTGAGAGTTCATTTGAATTCTTATGCTATTGAGTATTACTGTTTCACCACTCCCCAGCCTGTAGCTTACCCGACATGTGCTATGCCAGTGTAGAGGAGCTGGAAAAGAGTTGAGAGTATATGAACACTACAGCCAAGGTTGTGGGATTAACATGAGAATATTGTTTAAAACCCAGCTGTTGTTGCTGTAAATTATATTTGTTTACTTTTCCCCCCCAGAAATCTTTTCAGTGGTATCTGCCATATGTTGTATTTGGGGTGGCAAGTTTGTTGTCTGGTTTTCTCAGCCTACTGCTGCCAGAAACCCTAAATACCCCCCTACTGGAGACAATATCTGATCTACAAGTTTGTTCGTATCGGAGGCTGGGTGATGAAGCCATGTCACTGCAGGAACTAGAAGGCTCACAGGTATGTTTCATTTCTGATTTCTTCTTGTTATCATAGATATAGTTAATAGGCACCACTGAATATGTAAGAGAGCCAGTGTGGTATTGTAGCTATGATTATGGAAACCATGGTTCAAATCCCCACTTGATCATGGAAACCCACTGGCTCTGTCTTTAACAAGTATATGTTTTGTGAGGCTCTGATGATGGACAAGATTAAAGATCTTGATATGCCTTATTAGAGTGCTCCTTAGACTAGCCAGGAAGTCTGATCTTCACACCCAGAACATTCTTCCTACCAATCAATCAGGCAACAGAACCTATCTGATGCAATTTCAAAGTGCAAAGTACCTCCTAAGCAGGTAGACAGTTTCCTAGCTGCTCTCTTTTTTCCCTTTTAAAAGCATAGCCATTATATTCTTTTCTTCTTTGTGGTCTCTGCGAATCATACAAATGGGTTCTTCTGCACCTGCGCAGTCGAATTCAGAACCTTCTGGAATCACTGAGCAAAGTAGAGCTTGCAACTTTTTGGAGTTAGCTCCGCCCCTCCTCTATATAAGCCCAGTTCCTTTTTTTCCGCCGCGTAGGCTGCTTGAAGGAACTGTGTTGGAATCACTCTCGATTGGCTCAATTCTGTTTCAATCTTCAGCTTGCTTTTTGACCATTCTTACTCTGACTGCTCGGCTCATTTGACCTCGCTTTGGATTTCGGATTGGATTTGATGTCTCCGGCTCCATTTAAGAACTGTGTTGTTTGTGGGGCGAAAGTCCCTCAGATGGACCTGCACAAGAAGTGTCTGATCTGTTTGGATGAAGCTCATGACGTCCAGAGCTGTGCCCTCTGCAGATCTTTGACTCCTCAGGCGAGGAAGAACTGGGCGTCCCGTCTTAAATCATTCCTCCTGGACAAAGCTTTGGCCGCGCAAGAGGTTCTGCCTTCGACATCAAAGTCGGCGTCGAAAATGTCCTGAGAGGCTGCGGAGAAGGTATCTGTTTCCCCTGCCGGTCCAATGTCCAAGTCTCCCCAAGAGACGAAGGCTCACCCATCCAAGAAATCGGGTGATAAGCAAAAGTCCAAGTCCCCTAAGAAACAGAGGAATGACAAGTCCAAATCAGACTCAGACCGGAGGGATGTTGAGCGGAGTATGAAGGAGAAACCTAAGGGCTCGGCAGGTGGCTCTTCCTCCCGTCCGGAGTCGAGCGCTAAGGCCTCTGCCAAGAGGAAGCATTCCTCTGAGAGTGAGACCCTCCAGAAAAAAGCCCACTCTGGCTCTGATGAGGGATCCCATGCTGACAAGCGTGGCTCGAAACTGACTGAAACTCCCGCCGCATCGAAGCCTGCCTCCGTACCGGCAGCCTCCACGTCAGGACCTCCCCCTGCAGCCGGCTGAGGAGCAGCGCCCCCTGCAGGAGGAGACCATCCCGAGGTTGAGTCTTCTCAGGACCGCCGGTCCTTGACACCGATGACCAGCTCCATTTCGGCCCGTGGCTCTTATCACTGAGACTTCTTTTTCAACAACGACACCGGGACATACTATGTTGCTGTGGACCCATCCATCTTGGAGAGACGAAGGGATTCTTCCTCCACTGAGAAACGTCGGGACCGGCGTTGGGTTCCCCTTGATGTCTCCACTACCATTTCAGCTCAGAGGGAACAGGCTCCACTGAGGAAAGATACAGGTACTCAAGTCCCTAATTCTCCAGCCGAATCCACACTCTGCTTGGGAGATGATTCGGATTTGGAGCCCGGAGGCTTGGTGCAAGAGGGCTTGGTTCCATCCCCAGATGAGGACTCTGACCTGGCGCAGGAGAGATCTTGGTCCCCGCATAACCTTTACCAGCCTGGTCCAGTCTTGCCCACGGAGAATACATAACATTTCGGGGAGCACCTAATTAAGATGGCAAATGCTCTGGAGCTGAAATTAATCCGAGCTGACAAGGAGGCTTTGGATCCGGTGGAGAGGCGTATCCAAAGTTCAGTCCCGACCTTGCTGCAATTCCTTTTCTGCCTTCGTTGGAGAAAATTGCCAAGTGCTTCTGGCAGACACCAGCCTCGATCCCAGTCATTTCGAGGAAGATAGATGCCCTTTACTGCATCTCCCCAACGTCGGCTACTTGGCTCCACTCACCCCATCCCGAACTCTGCCATTGTTGAGGGCTCTCAGCGTGTGTTCACCCCGAAGACCTCGACCTCGCCAACTGACAGAGACGCCAAGAAGGTGGATGGACTGAAGTCCTTTGAGGCTTCTGCCCTGGGATTGAGAGTGGCCAATTACAACGCCTGCATGGGGGCATACATCCAGTATCTGATGGAACGTATGTCCCCTTTACTGACCAAGCTCCCGGAAACCAACGTTCCATCAGATACTGGCTGTATGCCCCCTTTACTGATCAAGTTCCTGGAAGACAAGAGCCCTGAAGCCCACCAGATAAGGGAAAAGGGGCATCCCATGACTGGACTCCTCATTACGTCCACTAGACACAGCACTGACTGTTCTGCCAAGTCGATGGCAGCTGCCATCGCCCTCAGGAGACATGCATGGCTGAGAGTGTCGGACTTGACCCCGAACGCAAGGGCCGCAATCGAAGACATGCCATTCAACGCCAAAGGCGTGTTTAATAAGAACATCGATGAGCAGCTAAATTATAAATACCACATGAAGTCCACGGCTAAAAAGCATGGCATGTTGGCAACCCAGCAAGCCTTCCCTCACAGGAGGTCTGGTAGCCAAGGATCATCCTTCAGCCAAGGACAGCGCCCGTTCTTCCAAGAATGCCAGTATCAGCAGTAGGAACAAAGGCACAGATTGCCATCTCAGTCCTCCACCTCTTCTGGGAGACAGCAAAAGCCTTGGTACCGGAGGCCCTTTATGAGGAAACAGGACTCCGACACCGGTAAGAAGAGGCATAGAAGCCTTTCTGCTTGCTTCGTTGCCTCCTCCGCCACTTCTCCCTTCTTTTTGGACCTCCTTAGGCCCTTTCGCAACATCTGGGCTCGAATCACCACCGACTCTTGGGCTCTAATCATCATATGCCCTTGCGTTCGAAGAGCTCCCGCTGACTGGAGCTGTTGTTTCCACCCCTCCCTCAACCACCCTTCTCAACGAAGTACACACCTTACTACAAAAGGGGCTATTTCCCCGCTGGACTCTTCCCAGGCTCCTCATGCCTTTTTTCCCCGATACTTCATGGTACTGAAGCCTGATGGAGGCCTCCGTCCCATCTTGGACCTCCGTGGGCTGAATGCCTTCTTGTCCTACATGAAGTTCTGGATGGTAACCCTTGCCTGTATTCTACCTTTGTTGCACCAGGGCTTGTGGGTTGCGACCCTCCTTTGCCATTGGGACGGAGATGTACCATTACAACATCCTTCATTTCGGTCTCGCCACGGCCCCAAGAGTCTTCACCAAGTGCATGGCCCCAGTTGTGGCTTATCTGCATCAGCGAGGGTTAAGAGTTTTTCCCTACTTGGACGACTGGCTCTTCGCCACAGATTCGAACAAGGACCTGTTGCAGGACATCTCATTTGCAGTGTCCCTGCTGCAGTCACTCGGCTTGGTACTGAACCTAGAAAAGTCCCATCTGACCCCAGTGACCAAGATCAAATTCATCGGTGCCATCCTTGACTGTGCCGCATACCTGCCGGAGGACCATTTCCAATCCTTCTGCAGGACCATCCAACACTGCCGTTGCAGCAGAAGGGTGCGGGCCCGAGACATCCAGGTGGCCCTTGGACACATGGCGTCAACGTTTGTAACTCCATGGGCAAGACTTCGGTTTCGACCCCTGCAGTCCTGGTTCCTGACGGTCTTGGATCTTATGACCAACCCTCCAAGCAAATGGCTCACGGTACCAAGACCAGTCACCCAGTCCCTCCTGTGGTGGCTAGACTCCCAGAACATCTGCACTGGTATGCCCTTTGTGCTTCAAGAGCCTCAAGTCATCCTCACCACATCCTTAGAAAGTTGGGGGGCGCACACGTCGGACTTGACTGTAAGTGACAGGTGGCAACTGTGTCATTGAGACCTCCACATCAATGCCCTGGAGATGTTAGCTGTGGAAAAAGCTCTGAGGGCCTTCAAACCCGAGCTTCTTGGCAAAGTAGTACAGGTCCTGACGAACAACACTACCATCATGTACTACATCAACAAGCAAGGAGGCACCAGGTCACTGACACTGCTGGAGATAACTGTACACATCTGGCACTGGTGCATACCGAGGGACATCGTCCTTCAGGTGGTTCACCTCCCCGGAGAAGACAACATCCTGGCCGGCCAGCTCAGCAGGTCATGTTCGCAATGCCACGAATGGACACTGCATCCGGAGACGGTGGCAGACCTGTTCCTCAGATGGGGCACACCTTGGATCGACCTGTTTGCGTTGGAAACCAGCTCCCACTGCACCCAGTTCTGCTCACAGGACCAGTCCCGGCACTCCCTGGGGGATGCCTTCCTCCACAGTTGGATGGGGGAATTCCTCTACGCCTTCCCGCCATTCCCACTCAACACAAGGGTCGTCTCCAAGATGTCGAGGGACCAAGCAGACACCATCCTGATCACCTCCTGGTGGCCCAGGCAGCTGTTGTTTCCATCCCTTCTTCACCTGTTTCGGAGGCAGTTTCATTGGCTCGAGCTGAGGCCTGATCTCCTCACTCTTCAGGAGGGTCGAGTTCGACATCCGGACATCGACGACCTGCTGTTGATGGCTTGGAGACTCCAGCCCTAGAGGACTTTCCAGCTTCGGTACAGCAAGTGATCCTGGCAGCCCAGAAACCGGCTACCAAGAGGTCCTACTCCTGTAAGTGGAAGAGGTTTCTTCAGTTCCTGGCTTCGAAGAACCTCTCTTCATCCAGGGTGTCAACACCGATCATGTTGGAGTTTCTGATGACACTGGTGAAATTGGGGCTTTGCCATCAAGTGTTACTTGTCTGCTATTTATTCTCATTTCCAATTTCAAGGGAAACCGTCCTTCTTCAAGGACCCCCTGGTGAAGGGGTTTTTGAAGGGCTTTAACAACTTGCACCCACCGGTCTTGGTACCGACACCGACTTGGAACCTTGAGGTTGTTTTGTCTTGTTTGGGATCCAAGCCCTTCTAACCTATGACTATGGCTGATCTAAGGCTGGTTACTTGGAAGACAGCCTTTCTTGTAACCATCACGTCTGCCCGCTGTGCAGGCGAGCTTTGTGCCTTGCGGAGGGACCAGCCTTTCCTTAGGTTTCATAAGGATAAGTTTGTCCTCCGTGCTGACATTACCTTTTTGCCTAAGTTAATATCTGCCTTTCACATGTGCCAGGACATTGTGCTCCCGACCCTGGCTCCGAACCCGACCACCGAGCGTCGCTTACACTCTTTGGACGTTCAGAGGCCTTGGCCTTCTATCTGGACAGAACTTCGGGTTCGAGCCGCTCAGCCAGACTGTTCCACTGGTATTCAGAGAAGGGACTACCTGTGATTGCTCAGAGGTTTTCCAAATGGGTGGCCGGTACCATCCACTTCTGTTATGAACTGTCAGGTAGAACTCTCCCTGGGACTGTGGTAGCGACATCCTCCACTTTTCTGACGGGGGTGCCTTTGTAGGATGTCTGCAAGGCTGCTGTCTGGTCCCAACCAATGACTTTTATAAAACATTACAGGTTGGAAACCAGAGCAAGAGGTGAAGCAGCATTTGGGAGGGCAGTGTTACTGTCTGCTATTCATTGAGTGTCTGTACCAATGTTTACCTTTCATTACTATTACTGATGGTATTAAGTATTTATGACATGCTATGTGATTGCCTGTTACACTGTATGATTCTTGCTTTTTAAACATGTTCATTATGATGATTAATTGTTACAGGGATATGTGGTGTTGTGGCCTGTTTATACTTGAAGTGACAGGTGTGGGACACACCTGAGGTTTTGCCATAGCATCCAGGCCTGGGTGCAGCACCTCAGTTCAGGTGGTTGTTTAATGCTGTATCATGTTGCACTTTTTCATGCACAATGTTTCAAAAGTTTACTCATTGGAGTATGGTGCTTATGTGTTTACTCAGTTGAGTATAATGGTTAATACAGTTGTTAACCTCTATATTAGAAACAAGAAGTACAAACAGGTGTTTGGTTCACTTTGCCAATTTATTGTTGATCAATAAATGTCATTTGTTTGACCTTACAACTGTTGTCATGACACTCCCTCCACCGCTGACCTAAGCTTGTCAGTCTCACTTATTTGTATGATTCGCAGAGACCACGAAGAAGAAGGACAGGTTGCTTACCTGTAACGGTATTTCTTTGAGTGGTCATCTGTGAATACATACAAATCCCGCCCTTCCTCCCCTCAGTGTCCTGCTCATGATTGGTTCTGCTCCTCCATTGCTTTGCAGCAGAAAAAAGTCAGAACTGGGGAAAAGAGCAGGAACTGGACTTATATTAGAGGAGGGGTGGAGCTACCGCCAAAAAGTTGCAAAAAATTGCAAGCTCTCCTGTGCCCAGTGATTCCAGAAGGTTCTGAATTCGACTGCGCAGACACAGAAGAACCCATTTGTCTGTATTCGCAGGTGACCACTCAAAGAAATACCGTTACAGGTAAGCAACCTGTCCTTCTCCAGTCTTTTTTTTTAATTGCCCCACCTCCACAATAGGACTGGACTTTGTGAAGCCAGAATCGACTGGGAAGAGGGAGCTGCTTTTTCTAGGAGACTTTTGTTCTGGCTGCTCTTTTGTGTCTCATTGCCACCAACTCTGCTTCTTCTTCGTGGTCTCTGTGCCTCACACAATAGGGTTTGCGCCTGCGCAGAAGCTCCATTCGGAATGCTGAAAAGCTGAGCAGATTGGCGGGAGCCCCGCCCCTCCCATTCCCTGAGCATGCCCAATCCCGCCAATCTAGCTCCTCCTTCAGTTTTCTTTCGTCCGCCGCAAGAGTAACATCTCCTTCGGAGTGCTCTTCATCGCGACGGAAGCTGAGTAGCTAGACTCTGTCTATTTTCTTTTATTTCTTTATTTTACTTTATTTTACTTTATTTTTGTTCTTTTTTCGTTTTCTCCCGTTTTTTCCTTGAGCTGCCCCCTTTTTGTCGGAACTCGAGGGTTTTGGCCCGGACGGGCCCCTCGCGATCGGATCGGCCTCTTCAAGAAATGTTCCGACTGTGGCGGTAAAATCCCGGTTGTGGATGGACACTCGAAGTGCATTTTCTGCCTAGGCAGTTCCCACATCCCGGAGAAATGCAAACATTGCAAGGCTTTTAATCCCGCCACGCTCCGCCAACGAGCAGACCGGCTCAAGGCCCACTTGTGGGAGAAGGCCCTCTCAGTCTCCCACTCCTCAGATCCGTCCACGGACCCCTTAGGACGTCTTCCAATCTCTAAGTTCCCGAGGATCCCGAAAATCAAAAGACCGACGTCGACCTCGACTCCGACGGAAACCTCCTTGGCGTCGGCCTCGGCCACGACTACTATGTCTCGCCCTGAAGGGCAACACAGGGAGCACAAGAAGCGGCCTCCTCCCATCGAGCTGGAGAAGCCGAAAGCAAAAAAGCATAAGCATAAGGAGGTCCTCACTTCGGTTGCCTCGGCGGCTGCCCAGGCAGACCTGGCCATGTCTTTCCTTAGACAGCCTTCGGCCATTGACCTCTCAGTCCCGGCCCCGGTCACTGTACTAGACTCGGCGCCGGAGAATCTGGAACCCGCATTTCAGCCTGCATCCACCCAGGTCCTCGCCCCTACGGGGATGGTCTCGACCTCGGTCTCTACTGTTTCGCCTATTTCGGCTCCGACCTCTGTGCCACCGAAGGAAATCCTAGCCTCTTCGGAGCGTATTTACAGGCTGCGGTTCCCATCTCCTCCACCCCGGAAGTCTCCGGAACCGTTTGAGGAGCACTACTTCGACTCGCCCCACTCGTCGGCCTCCTTTTTGGCGCGACATCGGGCTGAATCATATTGGAGAGAGCGCCATCCATCCTACCGCTCCTACTCTCCTTCGTACCGGGATCGGTACCATGTCCGTGACCTCCACGTCGGAGACTTCTCACGATCTCGATCTCGCTCTCCCTCTCGGTCCCGGACCAAATACAGGGCCATATCACCTCCGCCGGCCTCGACAGCTACGGTGTCGAAACCTCCGGAATCGAGCGCCATTATGACCGTCTCGGCCTCAGCTACCGCTACTACTTCGACGTCGATAGTCTCCGCTCCGATCAGCTACGCGGACGCCTCGACGTCGACCTTCCGTACGGCGCCGACACAGCCCTATGTGGATCCGCAGTTGCCAGCCTCCCAGTCTACGGAGGAGTCTACGGGAGAGACAGACAACCGTCCTGACTCCCCACAGCCTGCCATTTCCTCTCCCAATGAGGAAGTTGAGGACCAAACACCGGGCTCGCCTGTCGAAGACCTCCATCTCTTTACTGGAATTGTCGACAGGATGGCTAGGGCAGTAGGCCTCCAGACGGCGCAGACGGCCCAGCCCCCTAGGGACCCCATCGATGGCCTCGTGGTACGTCCCCAGCAACCAGCGGTCATTCCATTCTTGCCTTCTTTCTCGGACATTATGGTGGCCTCTTGGACCAAGCCGGCCTCGACGCCACCCGCTTCTAAGAAGCTTGACTCCTTGTATCGGGTGCAGTCGGATACAGCGCCATTCCTGTTCACCCACCCAGCTCCTAACTCTCTGGTGGTGGAATCTACTTGTAAGTCCACAGGCAAGTCCCATTCTGCCCCCGTGGACAAAGATGGCAAAAGGATGGACATCTTTGGTCGACGTTTCTATTCGTCTGCAGTGCTGGCAGCAAAGGTCGCCAATATGCAAGGTTGCATGGCCGGCTATCAGAAGTTTCTGTGGGACCGTGTGGCTGCTTTCATTCCTTACCTGCCTCAGGCACAACAAGAGGCAGCTCAGGAATTCTACACTGAAGCACTATCCCTCATTGCTCAGGAAGTACACTCAGCTAGACATGTAGTGGACTGTTCTGCGAAAGTGATGGCCGGTGCAGTGGCACTCCGCCGTTTCGCCTGGTTGAGGTCTACTTCTCTCTCCGAGGAAGCTAAGTCCAAGATTGAAGATCTTCCTTTCGATGGTGAAGGTCTATTCGCCGCTAAGACTGACGAATCCCTGGACACCATAGAATCATAGAATCATAGAATCATAGAATCATAGAGTTGGAAGAGACCACAAGGGCCATCCAGTCCAACCCCCTGCCATGCAGGAACTCCAAGTCAAAGCATCCCTGACAGATGGCCATCCAGCCTCTGCTTAAAGACCCCTAAGGAAGGAGACTCCACTACGCTCCGAGGGAGTGTGTTCCACTGTCGAACAGCCTGGCTAAGGCTCGTCTGAACGGGAAGAGACTTGGGCTGACACCTAGCAAGCCCTCATCCAGTCGTGTCTGGCGCCAAAGACCGTACGACCCTGGTTTCATCCGCTCTCGTTCAGCTCCGTCCTCCACTTATAGGACCCAGCCTTACAATAGGAGGCCTTACAGACAGCCTCAACAGCAGCAGCAACAGCAGCAACAACAAAGGCAAGGCCAGCAACAGCAGCAGCAACAGCCTTCTAGAAAGCCTTCCTCCAAGTCGCACTTTTGACGGGCTCTTGGAGGCGACACCCCATTTTTGTTTGCCAGTCTCCCTCTCCTCAGTCCCCAGACTTCGCCATTTCTACGAGAACTGGTCCAAGATCACCATGGACTCCTGGGTGCTTACCATCATCCACCTGGGCTACGCCATAGAGTTCTCAAGTATTCCACCAAATGGCGTTTTCTGTTCTACTCCCTCCTCTCCTCCTCTTCTGGAGGAGATTTCCTCCCTTCTCGACAAAGGAGCCATACAACGTGTTCCACCGTGCTTCAAACACCAAGGCTTCTACTCCAGGTACTTCACAGTTCCCAAGAGAGGAGGAGGTCTCCGCCCCATCTTGGACCTGAGAGGCGTCAACTCATACATCATGATTCGCAAGTTCAAGATGGTGACTCTTCAATCCATCTTGCCATTCCTGCACCAAGGGGACTGGTTTGCATCTATAGACCTAAAGGATGCTTACTTCCACATCAGCATCAGGCCTCAACATTGGAAGTATCTCCGTTTCGCCATAGATGGAGATCTCTATCAATATACCGTTCTTCCTTTCGGCCTCTCTACCGCTCCTCGAGTGTTCACAAAGTGCATGGCGGTGGTCATCTCTCACCTTCGTCTCCAAGGAATAAAGATTTTCCTTTACCTCGACGACTGTCTTCTGGTGTCGTCCTCCAAGACGCAACTGTACAAAGACGTCCAGTACACTCTGGATCTGCTAGCAGTCCTGGGACTCAAAGTCAACCTGCCAAAATCCATTCTCCACCCTGTGAGGGTGATAGACTATATAGGCACGTCCCTGGACTCTGTGATGGGTCGAGCCTAGCTTCCCACCAGACGGGCGGAGGCCCTCTGGGAACAGCTGCGGTCTGTCCTTCATTCTCACCGTCCGTCTGCAAAGGACATTCAGAGACTTCTAGGCCACCTGGCCTCAACTACAGCGGTGACCTACCTGGCTCGTCTCAGGCTCAGGCCTCTCCAAGCTTGGTTCCTGGCTGCCTTCGATCACTTGAGGGACAATCCGTCCAAGAGACTCTCGTTGCCACCTCATGTCAGAGACTCTCTCAAGTGGTGGATGTCTCCCTCCAACATCCTCAAGGGGATGCCCTTCCAAACGCCAGAACCGTCCAGGATGGTCACTACAGACGCGTCCATGTCAGGATGGGGCGCACATCTCAACGGCTTGTGTGTGCAGGGACAGTGGTCTGCACAGGAGGCAGAACTGCACATAAATGCCTTGGAACTGTTGGCAGTCATCAAAGCCTTCAGGGCGTTCGAAAACCATCTCCTCCACAGAGTTGTGCAAGTAGTATCAGACAACACAACCACTGTCTGGTACATCAACAAGCAGGGAGGAACTCACTCTCCAGTCCTCTTGCGTTTCTCCCAGCAGCTGTGGATGTGGTGCCACCACCGATCCATTCATCCAGTGGCCATTCACTTGGCAGGAAAAGACAATGTGCTGGCAGACTCCCTCAGCAGGGACAAGGTGCTGCAGCACGAATGGACTCTGTCGAGCCCAGCCTTCAATCTCCTGACATCTCGTTGGGGAATTCCTTCAGTGGACCTATTTGCCACTCCGGAGAACGCCCAATGCCAGGCATTCTACACCAGAGCTGGCAAAGGACGAGGATCCTTGGGGGACGCCTTCCTTTGCAGTTGGAGTCGAGACCTCCTGTATGCATTTCCCCCCTTTCCTCTGATCTCCAGGACGGTGGCCAAGATGGCCAGGGATCGGTCCAACGCCATACTGTTGACTCCATTCTGGCCCAGGCAACCCTGGTTCACTCCTCTTCTTCATTTAGCCAGGGGCCAATACTTCCACCTGCCGAAGTGGCCAGACCTGTTGTCCCACTCCAATGGAGCGGTCCTACATCCGGACTTGGTCAATCTACGGATGACGGCGTGGAGGATTCAGCCATAGAGTCTCCTGACTTGCTCAGGGTCCTGTCTGCCTCGAGAAAGGACTCCACCAAGAGATCCTATGCATATAAGTGGAAGCGTTTCTGTGCCTTCGCGGAGGCTAGGTCTGAACCTTCCTCACCCGTGAGCCTTAGTACTGTTTTGCATTTTCTGCTGCACCTCAGGGATCAAGGCCTGGCCTTTTCTTCCCTCAAGGTCTACTTGTCGGCTATTGTAGCCAGCCAGCCACCCGGTTCACGATCGGCTCGCCTCTTCACGTCACCCACGTTAAAGAGGTTCTTCAAAGGACTACATCACCTTTATCCACCGTTGCCACCACTGGCTCCGGCCTGGTCTCTCTCTCTAGTGCTTACACAGCTTACGAGACCCCCATTTGAGCCTTTGGGCTCTGCTTCCTTGAGACTGCTGACACTCAAAGTGTCCTTTCTTGTGGCCATCACTTCAGCCAGACGTGCTTCTGAACTGACGGCCCTACGCTCAGATGAGCCTTACTTGACTTTTCATAGGGACAAGGTGGTCCTCAGACCGGACATTTCCTTCCTCCCTAAAGTGGTTTCTCAGTTTCACCTCTCCCAGGAGATTGTGCTTCCTAATTTTTATCCAGATCCTTCTTCGCCTCTGGAAAAGACTATGCACACCCTGGATGTTCGCCGTGCTTTGGCCTTTTATGTTCAGTGTTCTCAAGAGTTCAGATTATCCAATAAATTGTTTATTTGTTATGGTGGTGCCAGGAAAGGCAACCCAGTTTCATCACAACGGTTTGCAAAGTGGATTGCTCAAACCATTTCTTTGGCTTATGAACTGGCTAAACGCCCTCTCCCGGTTGGTGTTCGTGCCCATTCCACCAGGGCTACGGCTTCATCTGCTGCCTTCCTCAGAGGTGTTCCCCTGCCAGAGGTTTGCAAGGCGGCCACGTGGTCTCAACCATCCACGTTTGTGAAGCATTACCGGCTGGACTGCAGGTCCCGGAGAGATGCCAGTTTTGGTCGTGCTGTTCTTTCATCGATCTTGCAGTGACCTTCCCACCTCCATAGGTAAGCTTTTCAGTCACCCTATTGTGTGAGGCACAGAGACCACGAAGAAGAAGTACAGGTTGCTTACCTGTAACTGTGTTTCTTCGAGTGGTCATCTGTGCCCTCACACAAATCCCGCCCTACCTCCCCTCGGTCAGGTCCCTGCCTTTTTGCGGCGGACTTGAACTGAAGGAGGAGCTAGATTGGTGGGATTGGGCATGCTCAGGGAATGGGAGGGGCGGGGCTCCCGCCAATCTGCTCAGCTTTTCAGCATTCCGAATGGAGCTTCTGCGCAGGCGCAAACCCTATTGTGTGAGGGCACAGATGACCACTCGAAGAAACACAGTTACAGGTAAGCAACCTGTACTTCTCAACAGGCCTGCTCCAGCAGCAGAGGTTGTAGAACTCTTTATCCTGTCCCTCCACCACTTAACAGCTATGACAAGAGGGATTGCCCATATCCCCAAATCAGTGATGGAGAAAGCAAAAGTAAGAGGCAGTAGGTTTGGCTGTCCTGTTATTAAAGTCCTTGAGATGTTGGTAGATGAGCGAAACCACTGGCACTGGGTCGGGTCAGGGACTATCTTCATGGCTTAGATTTGTGCATTCTTAGAGTTGGGGCTTCTTATCCTTCAGCTTGCAGTATCTTGTAAAGGGGGATTAACCCCATGAGTGTGTGTCTCAAACACAATAAAAAAAAATTTTTTTTTTTATTCAGAGTATCCTGAATAAATTATTTTTATTCTGCTCTTCAGAAAGAAATCCTCTCAGGGCAGTTTATAGATTGCTAATTTGTCTCAGGCTTACAATATAAAAAGACATGACACAAAAGAAGAAGGGAATGGCAGTAGGAAAGGGGACCAAATCCAGCAAATACTGACAGTTCTTCTCTCCCTGTGAGGTCAGAGTACTGGCCGTTAAGATGGAGGGAGGGCCTTTCAACTTCCTCTGGAGCTGGGTAAAGTGAA
This sequence comes from Urosaurus nigricauda, assembly GCA_034509955.1. Classification (NCBI taxonomy): domain Eukaryota; kingdom Metazoa; phylum Chordata; class Lepidosauria; order Squamata; family Phrynosomatidae; genus Urosaurus; species Urosaurus nigricauda. The sequence goes on from JAOEGL010000002.1 coordinate 135,481,225, forward strand.
CCTTTGCCTGCCTCTTCTTCTCTTCCTCTGAGTCCTAGATGATAGCAGTTGGAATTTTACAATTACAAATGAATGCCTATTGTAAGCTGGCCAGATGAAAATATTTAGCTCCTCATAGGAGCCACAACAATTTTGTAGTTCTTTAGAGTGTTTATAGTGGTCCATAGATCTCAGTTATATATTTACTACTACAGCAGGTAAAGATGTCTTCTGCTTTTATCCATAAATTGGGGAAAAGCAGTGCAGTGCAGTGACTAAAGGATATCTTTCTCAGAATCTCATTTTCCTTTTAGTCTGGCCAGGATTCAGCTCGGAGTGAAAGTGAAGATGAAGAATTCTATGATGCTGATGAAGAGACCCAAATGATCAAGTGATGGATAAAGCACTGCTGCTAAATTTTATGTCCTCTTTGAATTATCTGATAAACTTTTTGTACAAACACAAAATCCAGGAGCAATCAGTGGAGTGTAGAAATACAGTTTCTTTGTTAAAGAGAAAAGTAGGACCTGGATCAAAACTGTTGCAATAGGGCAACTGTCACTAAGGATGTCTTTAGGAAATTCATCATTTTGACTATGGGATAAGTAAGCAATGGTATACAAAATGGATCCAGTATATAGTTTTCTCTTTGGCTGGTGCTTATTTTATTTTATTTTATTTTATTTTATTTTATTTTATTTTATTTTACAGAGAGGCCTGTTGGTTTATTTGGGAGAGACCTATTCAGCAGCTCTGGATTTTATTTGATGCTGACAAAATTTGGGACGCATTATTAACTCTTAATGGGAACAAATGTTCTGAAATACTACAATATGATATTTTATAGTGAATGCAGTGTGGAATTTAGATCTTGGCGTGAATTTGTGTCAAGGGACAAAGAATCAGAGAAGACAGATATTGATTTAAAAGGTAACTGAGACACAATAATTGTGGATCCACATTTGACTTGAGGCTATCTTTGCCTCCTGAAAAAAGATAGGATCCATAGCCGTTTTGCTGATTAATTTAATAGGAAATAGGAAATATAACAAGTGTGGCTAATTTGGCTTAATGCAACCTGTGTTCACTTGACACTTTGTAATTGAAGGACTAACAGTCTTATGTTTACACAGAACTCTTTTTTTTTTCCTTGAAATGTGTTGCTGGGAGTGCTAGGAAACTGTTCTCTGTTAGAAAGGAAGAATTTGGGTGGTACTATATTCCAGGTGGTGCTGTCCCTTCTGTGCTGCTTCTGTGTGCATACTTCCAGCACTCTCAGTTTTTCTTCTGTATTTTAAATGGGACAAAAGAGTTGAATCCAGAGATAGGAGTTCCTAAATCCATTTCCAGCTCCATTGTCATACCAGTGATAGACACATACCAAGAGAGAGCAAGACACAGCAAGACACTGTGTCACTCTGTTGTAAAGGCTTCTACTGCTGTGAGATGTAATCTTAGTTGAAGATGTATGTGATCACCAGCATGCTGCCTTTCCCACTTACCCTATCCATGCCACTTTAGACATTTAACATTATTTTATCTGTTTTCTTCTGTCTAGTTCTCAATACTACATACATACACATGTGCACACACACACAAACTTGTACCAGTGTTAAAACAAATACCTACACTGCAAGGAGGAAGCTAAGAAGCAGGTAAATGTCAGCTCCCAGCTACCTTTATCGAAAGCTTCTTATTCCATTTCTGAAGCTGATGAAGCTTCAGTCCTTCCAAAAACTGTTCTGCTCCTAGCAGCCTCAGAGGGAAGGGCAAAGGTGGCAGGGGATAAAGAAAATAGCTGTTGGAAAGGCAAGATCTATGAAAGCTGGTCCTTTTTAAGGAGTTAGAAAGATAGGGTAGGAAAAGCACAGAAATATTCAAAGAACATTCTTCCTGAAATTGCTAAACTACTTGAAATTCCAAAGGTGTTTGAGCATATGCATCCAGTTAAGCTGCATTGTGATAACAGTAGTGTATACACCAGAAAGAAGTAAATGTGTAGGATTGAAGAGAGTGGGAAAAGAGGTGGTGACTGTCTTTCACTTTAACTGCGATCCCTGCCACAGCTTATCTCTTCATTTTAAATTCAGTACCTCTCACGCAAGTCAAAGTCTGCAGTCCTGTGCAGTTACTTCTTAGAAGTTCCACTGAAATACATGAGATATATCTAAATGAACTCACAGAGGAAAGTAGTCTTATGGTTTGCTCTTTGACCTTTCCTAGTTTGGTATAGAATGGACAAACTTGCAGACCCTTGCAAGCCTAACATAGTGTGTAAAATCTTTTAAAAGGAAAAAAAACATCATCATCATTTACATAGTGCATCTGTTATTGTGTCCTTCTGACTTTATTTAGCAATTGGAGAAAACATATGCATGGATATGCATATACTGTACTAGGTTGATGATCATTAGTAAGGTACCCCAATGGAAATGGAATGTCCTGCCTGAAAGACCAAGGATAAATATTTCAGCAGAAAGAGAGTGGCAAGTGTCTTGATTTTTGGTTGCACTGATGAAGAAGCACTGTAAATAACAAGGCCTTTCTAATAGGAACACATACATGCAGGTATGTGCTCAGGTGTTGACTGTGTAAGTTCAGAGAAGGAGAAATTACACCTTTCTGTGGAAGCCATTAACATCAAGTAATAATATGTTTGAGAAGGTGCTTAGGTACTCTTCCTCTTTTACTTCCTGGCCTCTATTCCAGGATGGAATACATCCTAAGCCTCTTTACTTGTGCCTTTTCCTAATCTAACATTTTTAGATTACTATTGCCATTTATCAGAGAACCTGATAAACAAGTATCTGCTTCCTTTTTTTGATAGTAGTACTTGTTTTGGCTAAAAGAATGACAGTATCAGTGAAAAATGCTTGGGCTTTCAGAACTTCTTATGTAGATACTGTTGCCAATAAATGAATTATATAATGACACATACATCTGTGCTCTTGGTTGGGATGGCACACATAACTGCTCAGTTGTGTTTGCAGTGAGGAAGTTCCTGTGATGGCTGTCCCACTATGTAGTATTGTGTGTGTGAGCCATTCTCATGATGAAACCTTATTGAAGAAACAGGTTGTTCCCCCCCCCCCCCCCCGCCATCACATGCACTTTAATGTCTCTGAAATGACTTCCTATTTAAAGATAATACCTAGCCAAAGATAAACACAGAAGTTAAGAATTAGGTACATTTTTATTATCTAGAAAATTAGTGTATGTAATTGGACCAGGATAATTGGATTTTGATCTTTTCTTTGTGTTGAATTGCAAGTTGTAGGCTAGCTCTTGAGGTGAAAATTAAACTCGTTACAGCCAATATGTGGAATTTAAATTTAAGCTTCTGAAATGTGAACTTATTTGGGCATGTCCTGTAAAAAGAGCATATTTAGAGGTTTCTACCTATTTCAAATTATCATATATGAACTGGATATAACATCTATCTCAATGCTAAGATGTGTCTTCCCCATATTTATTCTTGTTAAGAAATATTTCTGCCCCAAAGGTTTATATGGAGCAATTTAAGGAAAATGCTTCATTAAGACATTGCTGCTATTTTGCTCCTGTTTGCTGCTAATGTGCTTTTTTACAGAATGAGAAACCATATCAACAGGAGACTGGTCTTGACTTCTAGTGTGGTTTCAAAAAAGAGTAACATGGGAGTCAAATTAATTTTTCTGTCATCTTTAACCTCAAGCTGCTCTAATTTCAGTTCCAAGAGAATGGTTGCCACCCACAAAACAACTGTCATAAGCCAGCTCCTCCTCATGACTAAATATTTTTTTGCCTAAATTGTTTTTGGGCTGGGCAGCATTTTAAAACCCTTTCTGCTGAAACCAGTGATATGGGATTCATTTGTTTCAATAGAGGAGTTTAAAGATACTGAATTCGCCAGAAAATTGGTAAGAGAGGAAATGCGACACATCACCGAAGATGATGGTAGGGTAGGATCAGGTAGGGTCTTCAGAGTTTATTCCTTCTCTCCAGCGACTTGTTGTGGCTGCAGGCTTGGAATCATTCTCCACATTAGATTTTATCCAAATTAGAGAAGAACTGTGATGCTTATCTCTTGCTGAAGTGAGTGGCATTTCCAAGCACCTAAAGCTCATTTCTAGTTCTAAACATATTAAAATTAACACCATCTCTCCCAGGAAATCACATGTCTAAAGCTGCAGCTGCAGATTTTCTTTTAAGTAAGCCTTCTGATAGGCACAACTCCAAAGAGTTAAATTTGTGGGAACAAATTCAGTCTACATCTGCTTCGCTTACTGGAGCCACAGATTATAAACTATTCAGAAATATTAGCTGGGTTTTGCTCAGAAGTGTCTGTGAAGCCTGTCTGCAGACATTTTAAGCTAAAGGTGCTGCTGCAGAATTTGGGGCACTTTGAATATAGGGACCATATAGGTATGCACATTTGTAACATGTGAGGAAGGAACTCTTCTTAATATATGCAATGTGTGCAATGGCTTGTTCTATAATGGGAAAGTTTAACTTCTGGATTTATATGATTGTTCTCTTTCCTTTTAATGTATTAATTCCCCAGCTGTTCATATCTTGGGCCAAATATTTTTTTTCCTGTTTCTGCTCCTCTGACCCACAGTTGTCTGATTAAACTTGTTTTCAGTCTGGATCTCAGTTTGCCCCTAATAGAGAGGCTGGAGATGGGCACTTGAAAGGAGTTGGAGCAAAGCCTTGTTTTGTCATCTATGCTTGACCACATTTTTGAAACAATAAAAAACCTGAGCTTGAAAATGATGTGAGGCTCTACACTGTGAACAACAATCCTCTTCTTGAAACTATATACTGTCTCTAACAATTTTGTCCATCCTGGGGAAAAGAGAGATGGTGAACAATATTGCATAGTAGAATCAAAAGAAAAATGAATCTAGGAAATCTTGTCCTGATAGGAATGTTGGACACTTCATACAGTGCTCAGATTACCGATGTAAGTAAACACATTCAGGATCAATTTACCTGTGTAGGACTTAGCTTTCAAATAAGCTTGCTTTGGATGGTAGCCTGAGCATTGTAGACATTTGCCAGCATTGGGCAAGACTTTTGTGAGTTTTAAAGCTGTAAGCGGCCTTTGATTTGTGCAGTTTGTGTAATTCGTGTTTGATTTTCTTTGTGCCTTTCCCTCTCTTCCGACTTCCAACCCCTCTCAATAAAAACAAGGAAATCTGCAATGAAGCCTGTGTCATTTTATGCTCATCTTCTGCCAACAGGAGGAGTGATTTGTTTGATAACATGTATTACCATATCTACAAGGGCAAAGCAGGTGTGTTTTGTTTTGTTTTGGAATGGTGGCATCCAAGAAGGCCTGGGAAGTAGAGTTAGTGTGAATCAATACCTTTCCCTAGATAATTTGCAAATTGCTGTTGTAATCTACTGAATGAGTGAATTAGTTGGGCAGAGTTGGGAGAAGTTGGAAGTGGAGAACAATATTCCTGAGAGAAAAGGAGCTGACTTTGCCGGATGAATAAAACACTAATATTTTTAGAGTGAGAATTTTCATGTAGATCCTACTGTTTCCCTTAACTGATAACTAATGAGTCATCAGGAATCCATTTCTCCCGTAATTTGTGAAAACATCAGTTCTATATCCTGTTCTGCCTTCCAATTTCTTTATTGGGCTTTCTTTTAATTTAAACAGCAGTTGGGTATCTTAATATGTACCTTTTGCTTCTCCACCTTCTTGCCAGCATATTAGTTGGATATGTGCAGGTTTGGACATTCCACCATCTGCTAGTGCTATGAAATCACTTCAAGAGATGCTCTGTAGTCTGTCCATAATATCTGAATAACACTTGCATATTTAAAACTGATTTTACTAGGAAATGTAAGAAATGTGTGTCCCTCCCCCCCCCCCCCGACCTTCATATGTCTTAATGGTGAAGAGCTCCATAAAGGCAATGTTGCTATAGCAAATGCAAAACTAAACAAGAATATTAAAAAGATAGGGAAATGGTCAACTTGTTTAAAAACAGCATCACCAAAAGTGAATGTGTGGGTTTGTATCTGATTCATAGATTAAGCTACAGATGAGAAAGTCTCTAGTTCAAATCTCCCCTTTTCCAAAGTGACGTAAAAGTCGCAAGGTGTTCAGCCCTGATTAGAAAGAACAATTTATCTGAATGAACATTTCCTAGAAAAGGGGTGGAACCAAGGCAGTTGGACCATACAAGAAAAGTATGTACAGATGTGTTGGTAGACATTAGTATCAGAACAGCTACAGGGCTGGGCCAGAAATAGGAAAGCAGGACACAAGTCTGAGATCGCTGTGTTAATGCCAGGAAAAGAGCTAGACAGAGCAAAATGAAGGAAAGTGCTGGGCAAATGTGTACTTTTATTTTATTTTAAAAGCAGTGCTATTCAGAGTGGTGTCCATGGACTGGTGCTGCTCTGCAAGCTGCCAGTTCCTGTAGATCAGTGGTCTCCAAACTGTGCTCTGTAAGGGGTTAAGTACTGTTTTAAATAGTAAAATCCAAGATCTAAAGCACACCCCATCAAATTTGTAGATGGGCATGGTAGCTGCATTTTGTATTCACCATATAGTTGGGCAAGTGCAATAGCTATATGAAAGACCGAGGCCCCATTCACACTACAGAAATAACCCAGTGTGAAACTGGGTTATTTCCATGACATTCACACTGGCCCCAAATGCACCTGGCACTGTATGCAGTGGGGCCGGGGGGGAGGGCATGTAGAAACTCAGTTAACCCAGTATATTCGATACTGGGTTCCTTACCATGTCTTTTGTAAAGATTTGGAGCAAACTGGATCTTTGATAGTGTGAGCATGCTACTGAATTGATTCAGATTGCGTGGAATCGTTTCCAGGAACTGAAGCATCTCCATTTTTCATTGACCTGGTGGTTGTATAAATATCTACCAGGGTTTAAATGCCACAGAGGGAATCACTGCTCTAGGTCCTCCAGTGTGACTCTATAGTCAATTTCCAATAGAAGTTAACAACAGTCACCCTGGAAGAGTGAGAGAGGACATATTAATCAAATATGCGAGTAATCAAACCTGCAACTGTATAAGTAGTTATTAAAGGGAGCTAAGAAAACATCGCTCATTTCTGTCTGACAATGAACACACTTTCCCTCAGTCTAGAAAGTTCCGTTTTCTCCTTGGCCAGCCCAAGCAGCCTGAGGAAAGAGCCAGGCCAGGCCCCTTTACCTGCTTTTGAGCAATTTTGCAGCAGGAGGGCAATTCAGATGATGCAGGAGGCTGAAGGCAAAAGGAGTGCCAACTTTACATTTCAGCAAATTCTAGGTTTATGGATACATTTTACAGACAGAAAAAGAGAGAAGGTTTAGATCCTCCCTGACCTTAAGCCTTGCTAGGTAGGGCTCATGAGAAGGCCCCTGGTTGCTAGGCCTGGACTAGCTCTATATACGCTCTAGACAATGGAGGCTCAGGCCAGGAATCAACTGTTCAGGTGAACTTCACCTGTTCTGCAAAGCTTTCAGAGGAGATTATTACACAGAGGATATGGACGGGAGCGAAGTGTCTCTCTCCCATCCTGCCATCCTTATCACATGGAAGGTTATCAAACATGTCACATTTATCCCATCATTATCCTCTCAATGAAGTAGAATTGTCACATCAGTTTTCATTTACAGAAACTTCTGTTTTGTTATTGAAAAAGGACAGGTCATATCCACTTCATTGGATAATGATAAATAAGTACAACTTCATCTGATAATGATGAGTAAGTACAACATCCACTTCATCTGATAATGATGAATAAGTACAACATCATCTAATGATCGGCATAAGGATAGGATAATAAAAAAATAAGTGCGACGTCTGATAATCTGCACAATCGTGTGATAAGGACAGCATAAGGATAGGATGATGATAGAATAAGTGTGATTTCTGCTTATTTACATGATTGCACAATAAGGACTCTATAAGGGTGGGATAAAGACAGAATAAGCACAGTGTCTGATAATCCGTGTAATTGTGCAATTAGGATGGCATAAGGATGGGATAATGACAGAATAAGTGTGATTTCTGATAATCTCCATGATTGTGCGATAAGGACGGCATACGGATGGGATAATGACAGAATAGCGTAATGTCTGATAATTTTTGTGCAATCACACATTAAGGACGGGAGCAATTCACTTCGCTCCCATCCTTTTCCCCATGTGATAATCTCCAGAATCTGGACCCTTGAGTTTTATCTTCATGGTAAGGATAAAGCAGTGTTCTCCTTTTCCACAACATTTTAACCTTTTGTCCAGGGGGAATTCCAAACCATCCTCCATTTTGAGCATGGCTGAGAAGAATAAATGGATATTTTTTTGTTTTCAGCTCTTATTTGGTACTGTCCTCCTATTTTTTAATGTCTCACTGGATGTCATCTTCCTGTTCGGCAGACAACATCTGGTCACCCTGATGTTGACCATTTTGCTGGCACTTTGTGGAGAAGCCATGCCCTTGTTCACAAAAAAGAGAGCCAAGGCAGCTCACAAGTTAAAAACATTATTAAAACATTATATATATATTTTAAAAAACCAATTAAAATCATCTAGTTAAAACAGTATAAAATCTTGCTACGAAAACCCCATGATAAGGCCCCATTAGGGTCACCATAAGTCAGAAATGACTTGAAAACACACAATAGAGTGATGCGACAGCTGAAAAAGCTAATAGGATTTTAGCCTGCATGAATAGAAGTATTGTATAGTGCCTAGATCAAAGGAAATAATAGTGCCTCAAGGGAAGTAATTTCTTCTCCATGCTAAACATATCCAGTTCACTAAGTCTCTCCTCAGTCCTCATAGGGCTTTCTGGTTTCCAGACCCTTCACCATTTTGGTCTGCCTCCTCTGGACATGCTCCAGCTTCTCAACATCCTTTTCAAATTGTGGTGCCCAGAACTGGACACAGTATTACTCCAGGTGAGGCCTGACTGAAGCAGAATAGAGTGGCACTGTTACTTCCCTTGACATAGACCAGGGGTGCCCAACTTGGAAGGAGGTAAGGGCCTAAATAAGATTGGTAAAGTTGTTTGGGCCGCCAATAGGTTTAGGTGACATTCAAGAAAAGTGGCTGACATGACCAATAAAAGCTGGTAGCATTTCTAGACATTATACTTCTATTGATGCAGCCTAGAATTGCATTGGCTTTTTTAGCTGCTGCATCACACTGTTGGCTCATTTTCAATTTGTGGTCTACTAGGACTCCTAGATGCCTTTCACACATCTCATTCAGCCAGGTGTCCCCCATCCTATATCTGTGCATTTCATTTTTTTTCTGCCTAAGTGCAGTACCTTACATTTCTTCCTGTTGAAATTCATTTTGTTAGTTTTGGCCCAGCTTTCTAATCTATAGGTCATTTTGAATTTTGATACTCTCCTCTGGAGTGTTGGCTGCTTCTCCTAATTTGGTTTCATCTGCAAATTTCATAATCGTGCCCTCTATAGATAGCTCAAAAGCTTTCATATTTTGTGGTGCTTTGATTGATTCTAATAAATATATGTCTGTGGATATTTTCCCTGTGTTGATTAGCAATGCTTTCTTTGTTTTTACATGTTGTGAGGCTATTTATACAGCACAACTGTCTATTTCATTTCAGCAGCCTAAAACTTTCAGAGCAAAGGAATCCCCCTGCTCTATAAAGAACAGTGGGATCAAATTAAGGACTGACTAAATTTGCTGGATTGTACCTTTTGTTTTTAAGTTCCTAGTCCCTCTTGGCTTTGTCATTCTTCTTGTAGTTGCATTTTGTATCTTTCAACATCAGTACAGATTCTGAGGTCAGAAAGGAAAAAGAAAATCACTTTCTGAGTGTGTGAGGCTGACATTATGGCAGTAACAATTTATAGGACAAACATATTGTATGCATGAAAGAAAATCAACAATAGGGCTATAGTTGATGCAGCTGACAAGTATTGATCTAATAGGACCTGCTGCAATGAGGAAACAGTACTATTTGGCCTTGGTACATGACATTATTTCTGTCACAATGAATTAATAGAAAGAAATGCTAAGCTTTTCTGTTTCCAAGCCTCCTCCTCCTCTTGACCATTGTGGCCATTAAACAAAAATAAAATTGCTCAGATCCAGAAAATATTCAGGTCAAGTGTATCTTTTTTGCATTTCTATTTATGTAAGCTAATATAGACTCTCTGAGAGGAGACACTAAATGCAAAAACAAAAATGTTGTTTGTAGGCTACCTTTCCAAGGGCAACATCTTTGCTTCTCAGGAATTATTTCTTTTTTTCTGAGGGAACAAGCCCGGTAGAGATTTAAGATATTACACAATGTGATATGTGCTGAAAGACACACAGCCTTCAATAACTAATTGCAATGAAAACTGGGAATAGAGTGCTAAACCTATGTAAATGAGGTTTCTCATTGGAACTGATAATTCAGTGGAGTCTAAAGTTGTATGGTTTTAAAGTAAAGACTGAGATGGGGCGACACTGAGTGTTTAAGGACATTGTGTGGAGTAACTTTTTAAAGTATTCTGCTTTCATGAGGGCATCTCACTCTCCTTTTTAAAAAGAGAGAAACGTGGACAGAATAGATAGAAATCAGGTAATCCGCACATGACAGGAGACAAGTATAAACATACATGTGACAGACAGCTTGAATAAAAGATCACCCCCTAACATTTAGAACTAAAGATGTGAGTGTGTGTATAAATAAATAGAATCTTTTTTTTAAAAAAGAAAGTTACAATAGTAGCAAGAAGCATATGTTTTGCCCATTGGGACAAATAGCAATTAGGGAAGAACACTAAGCAGCAGGAAAAAAAATATCCCCAAACCTGCAGCCTGTCCCCAGCAGTGCTGAGATTCTCTGTCTAAATTTATGCATCATCAAGGGTTTATTCTGAAAAAAGGAATACACAATGGCCCACAGACTAGAGATGCTCAATATATATTCAAGAAAGGAAACACCAGGGATTGCAGTAATCACAGGACTGTAGTATTAATTTCCCATGTGAAAGCAAAGTGATCCTCAAATTCTACAACAAAGATGTTTACTGTATATGGAATGAACAATGCTAGATGTTCTAGGGATCATATTGCAAACATACATGTATAATAGAGTGTATAAAACAATTTTTTTTAAATCAGCCTGTGCTTTATAGGCTGTAGAAAAGCCTTTAATTATATAAATCATATAATTATATAAAGCTATGAATCACTCAAAGAAATGGATGTGACATCACATTTGATTGTCCTGATACATATCCTATACTCACAATACGGAGAAGTGGAATGGTTTCCAATTGGTCAGGCAAGGCTGCATTTTATCACCCTGTCTGTTTAACTTGTATGTTGAACATATCATACATAAACCATAAACCAGGAGGCATGAAAATTGGAGGAAGGAATATCAACAATGAAAGATACACAGATGACACCATATTACTAGCAGAAAATAGCAAAGACTTGAAATGATTACTGAAGAAAGTCAAAGAAGAAAGTGCAAAGGCAGGTTTAAAGTTGGGCATTAAGAAAACAAAGTGATGACCACAGATGGTTTACATAACTTTAAAGTAGGCAATGAAGACATTGAAATTGTTCAAGATTTCCCATACCTTGGCTCAGTCATTAATCAGTCAAGAAATCAGAAGAAGATGATTGCAGTGCGCCCGAGTCGTAAGTGGGCGCCTTTTACACAGCTACCGTTTATGCAGAAACCGCAGCGCCATTAAATGATTTGCACACATGCCTGCAGCGCCACCACAAGCACAAGCCCCATTCTATTGAATGGGGCTCAAGCATACACGGGATTTGCCTTATGCGGGGGGGGGGGGTGGTCCAGAACAGATCCCTGCATAAGGCAAGGCTCCACTGTAATTGGAAGGGCAGTTATGAGGTACAGTGGTCCCCCGGGTTACGAATCCCCTGGGGTACAAAAACCCCGGGATCCGAAAGAGCTGGGGCCGGAAAAATGGCCCCGGTTTCCGAAAAAACCCCGGGTTGCGAAAGGAAAGCGGCGCGAAATTCAAATCACGCCAAGTCCTTTCCTATACTTACAGTGGTCCCCCGGGTTACGAACGTTTTCGGGTTACGAAAGGGGTGCTGGAACAGATTACTTTTGTAACACGGGGGACCACTGTACTAGACAAGATCCTGAAGTGTAAAGATATATCGGTGAATACTAAATTTAGGATAGTTCATGCCATCATATTTCCATTATCTATTTAATGGTTGTGAAAGCTGGACAGTGAAGAAAGCTGATAAAAAGACACTCAATTTGTTTGAGATGTGGTGCTGGAGAGGAGTGCTGAGTATACCATGTACTTCTAAAAAGACCAAATCACGTCTTAACTCTTCCTAGAAGCCAAGATGACTTAATTGGGTCTGCCATACTTTGAGCATATCACGAGAGACATGACTCAGTAGAAAAAACAATAATGCTTGGTATGGTGGAAAGCAGTAGGAGAAGAGGAAGACTGCATTCCAGATGGACAGACTCAAACAAGGAAGCCAGTGCCCTGAATTTGTAATATCTAAGCAAGGCTGTTGAGGATCGGGTAACTTGGAGATGATTCATGGGGTTGCCATAAGTTGAAGTCAACTTGAAGGCAGCTAACAACAACAACAACTGTCATAAATTTTTTGTATAACAACTTAAACTTTTTTTACCTGCAGAATTTAGTCCAATTTCATACAAGTAGGATTGGTCACATAATGTTGATTTCATCAAAATACTATTAATACACAGTTATGAAGATGGAAAGATAGCACTTTAATTTTCTATTTCTTTTTCTCATCTGTTAATTTTAATAAATAATCCTTTTTTTTCCCATTTTTTCTTTTTTGGAGTAAAGTTCATATTAAAGCCACCAGCATTGGGTCCCTTTTTGGGAGAAAGGTGGGATAAAAATAAAATTAAATAAATATTGCTAACTACATAAAATCCTATTTCCTCCTGCACATTTTATTTTCTTACTGTACTAAATAGGTCCAGCTGCAAATTAAAATAATGCCTGCACCACCTACTGCTATGCATACTTTTAACACTGCAGAGGCATATCTTTAACTGTCATTACATCTAGAGTGATCTTAAGGGCAACTTTTAATAAATCAGGAAATGGCCTTGAATTACCCATTTCACTTTTTTCTGCAGGCATTTTTCATAGAAGTCTAAGAGAATGCTTAAGTCTGCTAGTTAATGTAATTTGGTATTGTCTAAAAAATAATGTATACAGCAAGTGTAGGTTTAAATGTCAAATGAAGGCCTATGAAGCAAATGAAGCAAACTGACTAGTGCTTCCAGAAACTGAGGTTTGTGGAAGCTGGTACTGGTATTAGGTGCAGAAGGGTACACCTGTAGTTTTCCTTGCATTGTAAGATCATGTTAATGCGATGACAGCAAAAGGGAAAATTTAGATTCCCTCTCCCACAGTGCTCCAACCCATTTCAAACTGGAAGCCCCCTCCCCCCCCCCCCATTTGCTTTGAGTAAAAAGAGAAAGACACTGGGAAATCCACTCCTGCACTTAGCACTTCATGTTTAGTGTGACCTTTATAGTATGCTGAACAGGGCTGGTACAACAATAACTTCACTAATCAAAAACTGATGGTGATACTATGCCCTTGATTTCATTCTGAATGTTTGCCAATTCTCCACTTGTTTACCTTTGCAACCGTCTCTTAGCAAATGACCTCCCAAGTTACCCCTGCCTGCTGCCTCCCAAAAGATTTGGCAGGTTTTCTCTTTCACTCCGCAAGACATTTACAAGTGGGGGGAAGGCTGCATGTTTTCAGCAGGGAGAAATATAAAGTACTGCACTCAGGCAGAAAAAAAAAATGAAATGCATAGATATAGGATGGGGGGGGGGGGTACCTGGTTTAAGGAGACTACATATAAAAGGGATCTAGGAGTCCTAGGAGATCACAAGTTGAACATGAGTCAAAAGTGTGATCAGCAGCTAAAAAGGCCAATGTGAATCAGTTTAAATATTTGAAAGGATGCCATGTTGAGGATGGAGAAAGCTTGTTTTAGATTCATAGAAGAACAGAGTTGGAAGAGACCATCCAGTCCAACCCCCTGCCATTCAGGAACTCCCAATCAAAGCATCCCTGACAGATGGCCATCCAGCCTCTGCTTAAAGACCTCCAAGGAAGGAGACTCCACTACACTCCGAGGGAGTGTATTCCACTGTTGAATAGACCTTACTGTCAGGAAGTTTCTCCTAATGTTGAGTTGGAATCTCTTTTCTTGCAATTTGCATCCAGAAACAAGCTTGCTACTTTCTCAATATGACATCCCTTCTAGTAATTAAACAGGGCTATCATATCACCTCTTAACCTTGTGGTTAAGAATTGTGGTGCCCAGAACTGAACAGAGTGTTCCAGGTGGAGCCTGACCAAAGCAGAGTAGGGTGGAACTATTACTTCCCTGGATCTAGACACAATACTTCTATTGATTCAGCCTAAAATTGCATTGGCCTTTTTAGCTGCCACATTGCACTGTTGACTCATGTTCAACTTAGGATCTCCTTGGACTCCTAGGTCTCTTTCGTACGTAGTTTCATTCAGCCAGGTGTCCCCCATCATATATCTGTGTATTTTATTTTTCTGCCCTACTTGGACTCCTAGAACCCTTTCACGTGTAGTTTCATTCAGCCAGATGTCCCCAATTTTATATCTGTGCATTTCATTTTTCCGTCTTAAGTGCAGAACCTTACATTTCTCTGTGTTAAATTTTATTTTGCTAGCTTTGGCCCAGCTTTCTAGTCTATTCAGGTCATTTTGAATTTTCATCCTGTCCTCTGGAGTATTAGCTACTCCTCCTAGTTTAGTGTCATCTGCAAATTTGATAAGTATGCTCCCAATTCTGTTATCCAAGTCATTGATAAAGATGTTGAATAGCACTGGGCCCAGGACAGAACCCTGTGGGACCCCACTTGTCACTTCCCTCCAGGATGAAAAGGAACCATTGCTGAGCACCCTTTGGGTTCGGCCAGTCAACCAATTACAAATCCATTTAACAGTTGCCTTGTCTAGCCCACATTCTACAAGCTTGTTTGCAAGAATGTCTTGGGAACCTTGTCAAAGGCCTTACTGAAATCAAGATATATTATATCCACAGCATTCCCTTCATCTACCAAGCTGGTAATTTTAACAAAAAAAAAAAAAAAAGAGAGAGAGAGAGAGAGAGAGATCAGATTTGTCTGGCATGACTTGTTTCTCTGTAACCCATGTTGACTTTTGTTATTATGGAATTATCTTCTAGACTCTCTGTTTAATTTTCTACTCCAGAATCATTCCTGGTATTGATGTCAGACTAACTGGACAATAATTGTTGGGATCCTCTTTTTTCCCTCTTTTGAAGATGGGGACGTTTGCCCTCCTCCAGTCTGCTAGGACTTCTCCTGTTCTCAAGGAGTTCTCAAAGATTATTGCTAGTGTTTCTGATATTACATTTGCCAGTTCTTTTAATATCCTTGGATGTAGATCATCTGGTCCTGGAGACTTGTATTCATTTAGATTAACCAGGTATTCCTGTACTATCTCTTTACTTATTCTGTGCTGAAATTCCCCTATTTTGTCTTCTTCCCCATTATCCTTAGGTTGTGCACCCTTTGCATTTTTTGAGAAGACTGAAGCAAAGAAAGTGTTGAGTAATTCTGCCTTTTCTTTCTCCCCTGTTAGCATTTTGCCATCTTCTGCACGCAGTGGCCCTACCATTTCCTTCTTCTTCCTTTTGCTGCGACCATACCAAAAAAAAAGCCCTTTTTATTGTTCTTAACCTCTCTAGCAAGCCTGAGTTTATTCTGCAAACAAAAACAAACAGCTTCATTTATATACCGCTTCATACCCTTAAGGAGTGTCTAAGCGGTTTACAATTGTAAGCTATTTGCCCGCCAACAATCTGGGTACTCATTTTAGCGACCTCGGAAGGATGTAAGCCTGAGTCTAGCTGCAGCCCTTATGCTGGTCTTGAACTCGCCACCTCATGGTTTTGAGTGAGTGGCTGCAGTAAAGGCATTTAACCAATGCGCCATCAGGGCTGATTCTGTGCTTTAGCTTTTCTGACTTTACGTCTACAAGTGCTTGCTATTTGTTTGAATTCCTCTTTGGTGATTTCCCCATTTTTCCATTTCTTATACATGTCCTGTTTAAAACTTAGCTCAGTTGTAAGTTCCTTAGTCATCCATCCTGGCTTCTTGAGACATCTTCCATTTTTCTTCCTGTTTGAAATTGTGCTCCCATCCGTCTTGTACTCCCTTCTCTTTTAGTATTCCTGACCATGGATCACCCCCAGTATTTCTCTAAGTTTATTGAAATCAGCTCTCCTAAAATCTAGAGTGTGTGTCTGACTATGCCTGGCTTCTCCTTTCCACTGTGTAACAAACCCCAGCAGAACATGATCACTCCCACCTAAGAATCCAACTACTTGCACCCCATTAACCAGCAAATCCTTTTGTTTAGGATCAGGTTTAGAATAGCTGATCCCCTTGTTGCCTCTTCTGCCTTTTGGACAATGAAACTGTCTTCGAGGCAAGTAAGGAATTTGCTAGACGTTGAGGGTTCGGCTGAGTTTGAATTCCAGCAAATATCACGATAGTTGAAGTCCCCCATCACTACTACATCTCTCCTTTCTGAGTGTGTGGTCATCTGTTCTAGAAAAGCATCATCCATTTCCTCTGTCTGACTTGGGGGTCTATTTTCTGCTCTTCCAGAGAATAGGACTCATAGCAATGGATTGAAGCTGAAGGAAAAGAGATTTCACCTCAACATTAGGAAGAACCTCCTGACAGTAAGGGCACAGGGAAGAGAGGTCAAAGACTGGAAAGCATGGCGAGAGACTGCAGCTGTGAACTGTTTTGGCAATATAATAACAGTTTAAATCTGAGCTGATATTTGAGGTGATTGTTTTCTGGACAAGTAAAATATAGGCAGATTTCGATGGGTGGCCATCAGTGGCAAAAAGACCACAGAGTGATCAGAAACTGCACAAGCAGGGATTAGCATTATACAGGATGACCAAACATGCCCTCCGTTTTCAGGACATGTCCTCCATTTCAACTTTCTGTTCAGGGGCAATTCCAAAATGTCCTCCAAGAGCATGACAAAGATGCCTGAATTTACATTTCTATCAGTGTTTTTGGCTTTTATCTTGTAATGCATTTTTCTTTAATGTCCTACATTTAGCAGTGCCTTGTCCTGCTTTGCAGGTCTGGTCACCCTGGTTTTAAAGGCTGCAAGGAAGGAGGGAACAATTGGCTAATTGTTGTTAATCCCCTTTGTGTTGATCTCAACCCATGGTGATCCTGTAGACAAGACATGTCCAAGATTTCCTGTCCTCCACTGCTCTGCATAAGTCCTGTAAACTCACACCCATGACTCGCTTAATAGAGTCCATCCATCTAGCATGTGGCCTTCCTCTCTTTCTACTTCCCTCCACCTTTCCTAGCATTATTGTCTTTTCCAATAAGTTGTGCCTTCTCATGACATTGCCAAAGTAGTACAGACTCAACTTTATTAGCTTGGCTTCCAGGCAGAGATCAGGCTTGATTTGTTTGTCTTCTTGGCCATCCACGGTACCCTCAGAATTCCTCTCCTGTACCACATCTCATAAATTGAGGACAACACTGCTCACATCTGTGGGTTGCAAGTTCATGGATGCTGAGGTCCCACTGTACTATTACTTTAGTGTTCAGTTGTATATCTTTACTTTTTTGGATCTTTTCTAGTTCTTTCATAGCTGCCCTTCCTAGTTCTAGTCTTCTTCTCATTTCTTGACTGCAGTCTCCATTCTGATCAGTGTTTGATCCAAGGTACAGGAACTCTTACTATTTCGATTTTCTCATTGTCCAGGTAGAATGTGTTTAGGTCATCTGTGATCATTACTTTGGCAATATCATAAACAACAGTTAAAATCTGCAGTGATATTTGAAGTGATCATTTTCTGGGCTAGTAAAATATGGACAGATTTAGATAGGCAGCCATCTAAAAGAGACCACTTAGAAATCAGAAACAGCACAAGCAGAGATTAGTGTTATCTGCTAGGAAGGCTGCAAGGAAGGAGGAAACAATTGGCTAATCTTTAGCCCTAAAGCAAAGTCTCAAAGATACAAAGGTCTGACATATGCACCTCACAAGGCACGTAGCACTGCCTTGTGAGCAATGAGCAAGGGGCATTTTGGGGATGACTCATTCCTGCCCAAATTGAAGGGTAGAGGCAATGAAACCAGCATGTCCAAGACCAATTGCCTTAACTACATGCTTTTCTACAGAACAGCATGCCCTGCCAGTGTTTTTTGTGGGTTTTTTGGGCTATGTGGCCATATTTTAAAGAGTTTATTCTGGAAATTTTGCCTGCATCTGTGGCTGGCATCTTCAGAGAATGCTGCCAGTCTCTTGTGACATCTCAAGTATACTGCCAATATGGAACACGCTGCAAAGCCAAGCCCAGCTGTTTACTTGTTTGTTTTGGCCTTGTGTAGCTTGGAATATACTGCCTGTGCCCCTGTCATTGTGATGCAACCTTTCGCAAAGAGCCACCCGCTCCTGTTTAATTGATAAAGGGCCCGATCAATTCTTTCCACTTTCAGGACAATTTGCGTTGTGTATGTGTGCTTGTTTGGCCAGCTGGCAGCTAACAAGAGACAGCTTAGTGTGTGTTTACAGTAAAGAAAGCCAAGCAAACGGCAAGCAAGGCCCAAGTGGTGTGGCATTTACTGTCAACATAGTAGGAGACAGAAAGGAGAGATAAGGAGCAGAGGCTGTGGACTGCAACCCCAAAACGTGTAAAAATAGCCGTACACTTACAGAGAGGAGGACTGGGAGGAAGTTAAATACTTTGCTAACTATCTGGGCTGAACAAACAATATTTACAGCAGTCAGGGAATTCTGAACCTTTAAGTGTAGCTGGGGAAATGCTCTGATTTAAACCAAAGATTTTATCTTTTTAAATGTCTCTATTAATTTACATTAGGGCTCAAATTTAGGGAGCAGGAGGGAAATACAAACTCCTCTAAGAAAATGTGGGGAGAAAATTGGGAATGGGTTTAGACGTTAAGTGGGGTTGAAAGTTAAAATGCAGGACCAAAAGAAGACTTCTATTCATTCTTCTCCTTTTGCAGGGAAAGCAAGTATTTTTGAGGGAGAGGTGAAAATACTGGGATTGTTGTCCTCCCTGCAGCAACATCAGGAAGCTTTCCTTGGAGAAGTGCAGTTCTTACTATGAAGCAACTCACAGAAGAAGCTCTAGAGCAGTACATCCACAATAAGGTAAGGACAGCTCTTTACTATTGTATATAAATCCAGAATCTGGAACTGGGTTTTGTTTTCAAACTTTCAAGATGGGAAATATTCAGATTATTGCCTCACTTGTTCTAGGGATAGGCAAAGTGAAGCCTCAGAGCCACAAGTCTCCTCCTCAAGGCATTTTTATGGTTCTTGATAAGTGACCATATGTACCATTTTAAATGGGGGCTTTTCCCCATATTTCCAGATTGACCCCTTAAAACCAACACATAAATGCCTATTTTGTCCCCTTTTCAAGAAAAATCCCCTGTTATGTTGTGAAAATGGTTTGAAGATTCCTGTTTGAAACTATGGTTGTCAAAAACAAACAAACAAAACCCCCCACAAAATTGTATCAAGCAGTGTGAGACATGATAATGAAAGACCAAAATTTGATGCATAAAACTACTTCATTGGAGAAGTTGTTGTTGTTGTTATTGTTATTATAATATTTATATGTATCCTATTCTTTACTCAGAACTGGGACCCAGAGCAGCACACAATATTTTAACAAATACAGTTAAAAGCATAGAAAAGTGGTACAATAAAACAGAATTCAATTATTACAGTATTATTCATGAGACGATCGTGGTGAAATAGCTACGTCTCACTAAATTTTTGTGTGAGTTCTGTCACTGAATAGTAATGGTTAGTTTACTATGTTCATGTAATTAAACTTTTGTTATTGTTTTACTTTTTCATGATAAAAATAAAATAAATATTGCTAACTACATAAAATCCTATTTCCTGCTGCACATTTTATTTTCTTACTGTACTAGACGGGTCCAGCTGCAAAATAAAATAAAACCTACTGCTATGCAGACTTTTAATTCTGCAAAGGAGTATATTTAACTGTCATTCCATCTGGAGTGATGTTAAGGGCAACTTTTAATAAATCAGGAAATGGCCTTGAATTTATGATCTTGTATTTAATCAGCATTCCTTGCACTTTTACTCAGTTCACTTTTTTTCTGCAGTCATTTTTCATAGAATTGTAAGAGAATGCTTACTACTAGCTCAATCTGCTAGTTAATGTAATTTGGTATTGTTTAAAAAATAATGTATACAACAATTGTAGATCTGAATTTCAAATGAAAGCCTAAAGCAAACTGACTAGGGCTTCCAGAAACCTCAGTTTCTGGAAGCTGGTATTAGGTGCAGAAGGGACCATGTACACCTGTAGTATCCCCTTCATCATGTTAGCAGGGTGATTTTGGATAACAGTGTTTTCAATGTTTCCCTTTGGAACCTGTCTTTGAATCTGTTTTGTTCAAGAACATTTTTAAGTCACTGTTTTCTCTCTTGGTCTTTTGGAATACAGTATTTCAATTTGATATCAGATTTCATTGGTGTTGGTGTTGGTGTTGGTGGTGTTACATGCCTTCAAGTCATTTCTGACTTATGACAACACTAAGATGGACCTAATTTATGACAACGCTAAGAGTCATGGGGTTTTCTTGGAATGTTTCTTCAGAGGAGGTTTGCCTTTGCCCTCCTCTGAGGCTGAGAGAGTGTGACTTGACCAAGGTCACCCAGTGGATTTAATGGCTGAGCCACAATTCAAAATCTAGTGTCCATAATGCTAGTCAAATCCTAGTCCGCTCGAACCACTACATTACTCTGGCACAGAATAACATTTAGAGCTTCCTAAGGTCTTCTGTACTGGATCTAGTTGTGAAAAGGGTCACATGCTAGATAACATATTGAATGGCTTAAGTTTTTGGAAAGATCAGTAAAATCTAGTTCATGAACTGCAGAAGTTTCACTCTTGAGTTGTTAGATCTCTACCAAAACCATAAGGAACAAATGCAAAGAATGGTGACTTTGGGCTTCCTTTAACCAAATTTTAATGTAGATGCTTTTATGGTATTGTCATTAGGAAAACCTTTCCATATTGGTTTGTATTTTGAGGATATTGTGGAGGATTCGGGTGCATCTTGTTGCGTGTATGCTTGATTCATGCCATACTCACTGTGTTCCGGGAAATACCAGTAATGGGCAATCTATCTTTCATGTAGGCTACATACACACTGCAGAAATAATCCAGTTTGACACCACTTTAACTGCCATGGCTCAATGCTATGGAATTCTACAAACTAAAATTCCCAGAATTCCACATCATTGAGTCATGGCAGTTGAAGTGGTATCAAACTGTGTTATTTCAGCTGTGTGGATGCAGCCTTAAATGATCTAACTAGAGTACACTGAACAGAGGCTAGAATAATAGAGTTTATCATTTAGTTAACAAAAGCAAGAAGAAATAGTTCTGATATCCTGAATAACCAAATGTTTTAATATAGTAGTAGCTTAAACTTTTTAATGTAGTAGTAGCTTTTGAGAACTACTGACCAGAGGCATGAAATGGTCACTTGAGTGTGTAAGGTACATAAACCTCAAAGACAGAGAAAAACAGATGCAGAAGCAGAAGATCAAATTGTTGGTTTTCACAAATGTTCATACATTGCGAGAAATCCATAAACCTGTCCCAATATGAAGCAGAAGACAAATGAAAACAAAATCCAGTCAATAATGGCAAGATCAATATGGGTGTGACCCACTACTAGCTTGCATCCTCTTGTAATGAACAGGCATGAGAAGATCAGCAATGGAATCACAATGTGAATAACAGCTAAAAGTACATGGGGCTACCTTTGTACCAAGTTCGGAAGCTTCAATTAATCCAGAATGCGGCAGCCAGACTATTAACTGGAGCATCGAGAACAGAGCATATTACCCCGATATTTATTAAAATCCTTGCACTGGCTGCCGATTAGCTTCCGGGCCCAATACAAAGTGTTGGTCATTACCTTTAAAGCCCTATATGGCTTGGGCCCGAGCTACCTGAAGGAATGTCTCCTCTCATACAATCCGCCCCGCACCCTCAGAACATCAGGTAAAAAACTGTTAGAAGAGAGGAATACCAGACTGATGACAACATCTAATAAAGCATTTTCTGCTATTGCTCTAAATTATGGAATGCTCTCCCGGAAGAGATCCGTCTTATTACTACCTTGGATGCTTTCAAAAAAGCACTAAAGACAGATCTCTTCCGGCAAGCCTATCCAACTGATATCCTGTGACGTTTCAAATTGGAAATAAGAGACCTAACTGATGATGACATAGAAGGCTTTTATTGAATTATATATGGTCAACTGTTAACTGTTTTTTATATTGTATCGCATGTTTTTAAAATTGTGATAGGATTATGGATTGTATTTTATATTGTTGGAATCCCGCCTCGATCCGAAGGAGAGGCGGGAAATATAAATAAATAATAATAATTATTATTATTATTAATAATTATTATTGTGACAATTGTGTTATGCAGCATCCTTTTCTATCATATGTTGAGGAAACTAGGAGTCTTAACTGCATTGAAAGGAACCATTTTGTTTACTTTTTGGTTTGACAACTCTCTCTCCTTTGACTTGGTTTTTGGATATGAGACAAAATTATTTTGAAGGCAACAGTTTGGCAACAGTTGGCACTTTGATTTTTCCAAGACCTATTCTGAATGCTTGAATAGGGGAAAATTCAAAATGCCTGACATCACTTTTAAAAATGCCTGCTTCTTTGGCCTCTCAGTTGAGGCTGCTGGAACACAGCTGGAACACTGGGTAGCATTCGCAAACTTTGGTCTTCCAAATATTTTGGACTTCAGTTCCCAGAATCCCTGACTCTTGGCCAAGTAGGCTCGGGCTTCTGGAAGTTGAAACGCAAAACACCCAAAGGATGAAAGTTTGGAAATCACTGATCTACAGGTTGAGTCTTCTTTATCTGAAATGCTTGGAATGCAGAAGTGTTTTGGATTTGGGGTTTTTATTTTATTTTTAAAAAATTTGCGTATATATATATATATATATATAAAATGAAATATCTTGGAGATGGGACACAAATCTAAACATGAAATTCATTTATTTTTGTATACACCTTATACACTTAGCCAAGAGGCAATTTAATACATAATATTTTTAATAATCTTGTGCATGAAACAAAGTTTGGATACACTGAACCATCAGAAAGCAAAGGAGTCACTATCTCAGCCACCTATATGGACAATTTTGGATTTTGGAATATTCCAGATTTGGGAATTCCAGACAAGGGATATTCAGCCTGTACAGAAATTGACAGAGTGGACACATTGTTCCACTGAATTTAATTTAAATTGTGCAGTATGACCTCTAGAAAAGGTATGTGATTAAAGGAGGATTGACGCAGTGTCCATAGAAAACTACTTTTGAAGCTGAGCTAAGAGGAAATGTGTGTGTGAAAAGGTATATTTGGATTTCTTTTTAAAAAATTAAATTTAAAAACCAACAAATATGCACCTTCTGCAAAAGCAGATCTAATATTTTAAGGCATATCTCATGCTGGTCAGGCTTGTGATCTGAAATAGGAGATTAGCAATGCAGTTGTATTAGCACCTGTTAATATCTAACCAGACATAAACCCATTCATTTCATTCGGATTTATTTCTTAGTAAACATGCTGAGGGATCATCAAAATGATTCAGTGAAAAAAATTAAATTAAAAAACCAACTGGAAGCTGGAAATAGGCCATTTTGCCTAAACCACTATTGGATTAATTTCACCTATTTTTGATTTGTTCTATTTGCTTATTATATTTCATTCATTTCTTGGCTGCCTTTCAAGATCATCTTTGAATCACTCTTTTCTCCCTAGCCCTAACCAAGTGGCACAGTAGTACATCTGTGAATTCCAGTTCAGAAATCGGAGGTGCAAATTCTCATTTGAGGTTGAAAAGATTATGTCACATTTAAAGTGTTTATATTCTAGCTGGATTTACAACAGCAATTTGTCTTTTGGTAGGAAATGAAGGTGCTGGTTGCACAGAAACTGAGGAGGTATGCACTAAGTAGAATTGGGCTAGATCCACACTTAGCTCCAGTTTGCAGTTATCCCTCCACATTTGCAGCTTTGATTTTTGCTTTTTTGATTATTCACAGATTTGATTAATACATTATCTCTAGGAATTTCTAGGTCCTCCAGTGCAACTCTGTTGTTAACTTCTTCTAGAAGGTTGGTAATTGAGTCACACTGAAGGACCTAGAGGTTCTTAGAAAGAACATTTCCCTAGGCATTTTTAATTTCCTCCAGTATGGTTGTATGGTCAATTTCCATAGACCATAGACTAAGGTTGACCATAGAGCTGCATTGAAGGACCTAGAGAGGTGTTCTCTGAGGTTTAAAAAAAGTTTTGGTTTGGTGTTGTTGTTTTTTTAATTTGTGGGTTTTCCACTTTCACAGGGGTCCTATGCTTATGGATTTTCCTGTTAATAAAAAGCAGCACTAGAATTCATCTTTATTAACGGGATAATGGTGATAAATTCATCTTTATTAACAGGAAAAAGCGATGTTGTGTGATAATTATCACATTATCACGTGATATTGACAGGAGCATCCCAGTATACTCCCGTCTTTTTTTCCAGTATGATAAAGTCCCCTTAGCAAGTGTGGAGGGCCCACTGTATTTTGCCCAGATCTACCCCATTAACACTGCACTGACTCATAATAATCTGGGCTCCACTTACATTGATAGCCACCATTTTCTCCTCCTGAATTCCGATTGGTACAAAGGCATTCCTATCCACTGAATTAGATTATTGTGGGTTTACATCCCAGCATGCATCTCCATTTTCAACCTGTCATTGCCCACCTGCACTCTGATCAGATGGCCCCGTCTGTACTTTCATTAGATGGTTTCCTTACCCATGAAAATTAAATGCATTCTCCCATTCAGTTTGTGCCATGACATTTAAAGTTCCCCAAATAATCTTTCCTTAAGACTAACAGGATTTTAAAAAAAGAAAACCATCTACTGTTCCTTTTTATGGAAAAACTGGACTTTAACACCTTGAGACATCCTTTTTGATGGAGACTCAACCCTCCTCTCCCATGCTTGCAAGACTGGAAGCAAACAAAGGAGGTAACCTGCTGTGGTGGGAATGGTCAAGGGACCACCTGGCCAGGTAACCTCCCACTACCATAGCAATAGCATGTACATTTCTATACCACTTATCAGTGAACTCAGCACTTTCTAAGTGGATTACAATCTGAGGTGAAGTTACAGAGATTAACATGTAAATCACTTCCTCTCAACAATAGGTCATACAGTAGGTATATACCCCACTCACACCTATGACAGCATTCATTAAAGATGCCAGACACAGGTGCTGGCAAAACGTCAGGAATAAACTCTTCTAGAACACAGCCACATAATCCAAAACCCCCACAAAAGCTATGATTTACAGTCTCTAAGCCAATTGCTGCCAACAGCCTGGGTACTCATTTTACTGACCTACAAAAAGATTGTAGGCTGAGTCAACCTTGGAGTCCTGGGATCGAACTCACAATGTTGTTGCCGCAATATTGGCACCCTGTTCTGCTCTCCAACCACTGCACCTCCATCCTTCTCCAATCCCAGTTAGGAACACAGGGCACATGTCCCAAAAACCTGTTTTTTCCAGGAAAGTCTGGAGTAAACAGGACTTTTTAAAACAGCAACAACAACACCAAGATGCAGATTCACTTTGAAAACAGTTGTACGCTGTGTGTTCCAACATTACTGGAACCAAGGTGGGTACAGATTTTTATTTTATTTAATTTTTGCTAGTGTGGATCCATCCTTAGTCACAGCATTTTGAACTGCTAAAGTACATAGTTCTCTCATAACCAAATCACAGTGAAATTCATCTGGGCCCTGTAAAAAAAACATTATTTTGCATGCTAGTTTTGAACTTGAGCCATCAAAGTTTTGTGTACAAAGGGGGCAGGTGACTGTGTCTTGTTTTCTCTCTTCAAGAAACATGGTATTTTTCATTTTGTGAATAGTCTGCTTCTTTCCTTTTCCTATTCCTATTCCTAATCCTATTTGGGATTTTGCATATGAGTTTGAAAACTTACAGTTTACTGTTGATTTCCATGTGTTTGGGAAAGCAAGTAATAGATTTTTATTGGGAAAGATAAATGTCCACCCTTCCCATTAAGTGATAAATTTCTGCAGTGTTATATCCCATCAAAATCATGGCATATTCTAGAGATAATTGGAAAGTTTGAGATTTTGCCAAATGAACAGCAGTTGTCTCTTTCATCACCCTCTTTGTGCTCCCTGGTCAAGTGATCAAAGGTAACAGAAAGAACCTTCCTTCAAAAGGAAAAGACATCTTAATTCCATGCCACTGTGTCATAATATCCTGCAACTATTTCAATGTGAACATTGGGGACTAGGGGAGGAATTTATTGTGCTCACTGGTAAACTGCATTGTTTACTGACACAACTCAAAGGACATATGTAGAGTTTACACAGCATATGAGAGAACACAATAAGTCAATTCCTTTAATGTAGACTTCACGCTTAAAGAGTTTGTGATGTGTTTAAGCATTGCCACCAGGAATTTCTGTCCCTTTCCTAGGCTCCTCTATATTCTTTTTGTTTGTTTGTTAATATTATATTATATAGTTACATTATATTAATAATAATTTTTATTTATAACCCGCCCCTCTGAACAAGTGATCGGGGCAGGGTACAACAAATTAAAACAACAACAGTTAAAATAGATCTCATCCCAACCTCCCTCCCCTTAAAAAAAGATTAAATTAGCAATAAATTAAAAACATGGAACACAGTACAAAACAATATGAAAACCTAAAAATTCTTGAGCTATATGGGTAGAGCTGAAATCATAGAGAAGCTGGAAAGATTCTAGATCTTGAGTTTGGAGCCGGGAGATGTTAAATACTGTTAATATTGTCATCAGAGGGCATATTTGGCAGCTAGCCAGATAATTCTTCTTGCCATTGATATTTTAGCCATGTATGCACATGCATGCACATGCATATACACTCCAGGAGGTCTCTGGTTTAGTACCTGCTGTGACATGAAGACTGGAACTGTTACAAAGAGTATTAGAACTGTTGGGTTATGTCTGCAGGTGGATGTGAGGCACCGAGTGGTATCCAAAACCGTGGATGAAGTGCAAAAAATTATACATCGGCTAACCACAGATATTAGCAACAAGGACTCCCGTTTTCAGGGGATCTCCAACTCTGGCATTCATAATGAGAACATGAAGGTAAGGGCATAGATTCTTTCCCATGGCATGTGTTCAGTGTTCAAGGGTGAAAGGAAACCATATTTTACAGTAAAAAAATCACTGTTATCATTATTATTAGCAACTTTGTTTTATACCCTGTTTTTCCACTAAAGCCAGGACTCACGGTGACTTATAGATTCTTAAAAATACAATATAATTAAAAGCATACACCAAATCACCACTAAAAGAGAATTAAGCTATTGAGAACATTGTTGTTGATACTGTTGTATGCCTTTGAGTTGTTTCTGACTTATGACAATCTTAAAATGATCTATCACAGGGTTTTCTTGGCAATATTAATTCAGAGATGGTTTGCCTGTGTCTCTGAGAGAATGTGGCTTGCCTAAGGCAACCTAGTGAATTTTCATGGTCAGGTGGCACCTTGGTCTCTAAAGTCATAGTCCAATACTCGTACCACACTGGCTCTGTATTAACAATATTGAAACAATTTTATACATACAATTAGGATGATTAAAATCAGTTTAAAAACAAAACAAAAAAGCAAGCAGTACAATTAAAACAATGCTTGACGTTGTGTGCCTCCAAGTAAATTTGTTTGTTTATTATGGTGACCCTAAGACTTGGGCAGCTCTTTCTCATTTGTCTGCTCTGTCCCTATGTAACATTAGCATTAGCCATACATGTGAAGTTGGTTGGATTGAAAAAAGAACCTCTCCTGAAGATCTCAGGACCTAGGTTCACATGTGAAGATATGGGTTGTCAGATAGTGTGGACCTAAACCATGTAAGAATTTATCGATCAAAATCAGCATTTTGAATTGTGCCCAGACACTGACCAACAATTAGTGGTGCTATTGTAGCAAGGGAATTGGATGTGCTCTGTAGCCAACTCTATTTGACAATCTGATTGCAGCAATTTGGGCCAACTGGACATTCTTTGAAGGTAGCCCCACACCGAGCACATCACAATAATCCAAATGGAATGTATCTAAGGCACATGTCACTGGGCCAGATCTGTTAGGCATTGAGGCTCAACTATGAAATGTACAGATGTGCACAAAAGGAAACCAGGAAGCATGGGCATAATTGTCTGCAGCTGAAGGCTGGAACAGCAGACAGTGTTCAAGGTCAGACATGTGCTTGATTGCACGTAAGCCTGGGTAACATCAAAAGTCTTCCTGAGTGAAGGGACAACTTTGTTGGTGGCACAAGGAAAAAGAGTCACCAGAAGAGGATGGGTTTGTGACCGCATGGCACAGATCTATAAATAGCCTGCACACCGCAGTGTGGGTTGTTGGGTAGTCGGAGTGGATAGATGGTTGGAGAGTTTTGTTGGACGGGCGTGTATATATATTTGTAAATACAGCAACTTTAAGAATAAACACCTCTGAGGAGAGAGATTTGGCTCCAGTTTGTTTCATCAGCAGCAGGCAGGAGGAATTCCTGATAAAGCCAAACAGCTCCAAGGTCGTCGGTAGTTCCGAAGGCATCGGAGATTGCTTTACCTGTGCATCTGCTTGTTTACATCAACAAGGGTTACGGGCCCAGATCATTATCTGATAAGGCATCTCCGTTTGTGCTGAAGAGTTCAACTGGCTGTGTGAGAGAGGTACTTTGTTGCTGTGTTGTGCTGTCAGTGCCGGAAGGCTGGATGGTAAGATTTTTGGACTGTTGTCTGTGTCTTATCACAATTGACAGTAGAAGCTGGGAAAACTGCCAGGACTCTATCTTTACACTGCTTAATGATGGAGGCAGCTAAATTTCCCAAACTAGACGAAACTAATTATGCAGCTTGGAGTTCCTATTGTGAGGCTTTGCTGGTCAGAGAAGGACTGTGGGATGTTGTTGAGAGAGGACCCACAGCAGATACTCTTGACCAAGATAAGAGAGCAAGAGCTACAATTTTGCTTACAATCACGCTGTCGCAGATCAACCATGTCCGGGAGAAAAGAACCTCAAAGGCAGTTTGGGATGCTTTGAGGGAGATTCACCAATCTAAAACAGCTCTGTCAAGAATGATTTGGTGTAGGAGACTGTATGCCTGCAAAATGCAGAAAGGACAATCGCCAGAGAAGCATCTGGAGATCATGGCTGATTTGTTCAGCCAGGTGCAGATGAGAGGTGTCGTCCTTGCATCTGAGCAGAAAGCATACATCCTGCTTGGGAGTCTTTCTGATGATTTTGAGAATATTCTGTGGAGTCTTCAGTGTTTTGATGAATCACAGATTACTGCGGAGCTGGTGGCTGCACGTGTCTTGGAAGAGAGCCAACGTCAGCAGTACGAGGCAGGGCTCCAGAGGCAGCATGCAGTACCAAGACAAACACACCCAACCGAGGCTTTCAAGGAGCTGCAACCGGAGAAGGCAGCTGTGTCCAGGGAGAGAAAGTGTTTCCACTGTGGGAAGCCAGGCCATCTCAAGAAGGACTGTAGAAAGCTGGCAGCAGCAAGGAAACAACAGCCTAAAGATCCTGTGAGCAGGAAAGGCGTTGTTGCTGTGGTAAAGAACAATGAATATAAAGCCCATCAGGCTGTAGACCCCATTTGGTTATTAGATTCCGGAGCATCGTCGCATATGATTAATTGTGATAGGCTCCTGAAAGATAAGGTGCCATCTAATGTACATTCAGTTGCTTTGGCTGATGGTGCATCAAGGGAGGCAAAAGTGATGGGAACTGTGTTCATCCCAAGTTTTGGAAAGGACTTTTCAAATGTTTTGTGTGTTCCTAAGTTGCAAAACTGTTTGGTTAGTGTGTCTGAATTAACCACCAGTGGGTATGCATTGAGTTTCAAAGGGGATGATTGTACTATTAGCATAAATGACCAAGTTTGTGCTAAAGCAATCAAAAGAGACAAAATGTACTATATGGTTGACAAGGCAGAATGTTCAGTAGTCAACAATGTGCCTTTGCACTTAGACTGTGCTCATTACTACCATAGAGTCATGGGACATGCAAGCTTCACAAGTTTGGGGAAGCTGGGGGAAGTGTGTCCAGAATTTAAAATGTCCACTTGTTCAAACCACCTGGATTGTTCAGTTTGCAGCAGGATAAAGCTGAAGGCTTTTCCTGTGGCCAAACGCAGCAAATGCACCACACAAAGACCTTTTCAGGTTGTGCATGCTGATTTGGCTGGTCCTTTGGCCAAAACCATGGGCAAAAATCAGTACTTCATGGTCATTGTAGATCGTCACACACGGTTTTCGTATGTGATGCTCATGAAGGAAAAGAGTGAAGCTGCTGAACACATCAAAAATTGGGTCAATATGATTGAAAGGGAGTTTGAATACAAAGTAGGATCTTTGGTTACAGATAGAGGTGGAGAATTCCTGTCCAATAACCTGAAAAATTGGTTGAGGAGGAAAGGGATCCGCCACAACACGACGAACGCGGCCGTTCCCCAGGAGAATGGCTTAGCGGAGAGACACATTGGAGTCTTAAAGCAAATAAAAGATTGTATGATGCTCGATGCAGAAGCACCAGAGCAGCTTTGGGGGGAAGCAATTTTGACAGCAAACCATGTTGCCAATCGCACTTGGAATTCTTTTGTAAAGAAAACTCCATATCACATGCTGTATGGGAGACCACCAAATCTCAAATATCTGAGAGTTTTTGGGCAGTATGCAAATGTGTATGTGCCTGCAAACTTCAGGAAAAAGGGGGATCCTAAATGGAGAAGGTTGATGTTTGTGGGGTATTCTGGGAACAGCTATAGATTTTATGTAGGTCATGGGGAAATCTTGCTGTCCAGAAGTGCCAACTTTGAAAAACATTCAGGTTGGGAAAAGCTCCATGCCAACAACGAGGTTTTTCTCAAGCTGGGGCAGAGTGACATAGGTACTGGAAATGGAGGGGTGCTAAAACAAGAAGCATCTACTGAAAGTGAACCCAGTACTTCTGCACACCATCACACACAAACACATCCAACTTTGCACTCACCAGTCACTACACAAAAGTTTGAAAAGGTGTCCATGAAAGACACAGAGGTGCAAACTAGTTCTGACAGTGAGGATGAAAAAGGCAGAACAAAAGTGATTGTGCCAAGGAGAACTCAGAGGGTGAGGAGACCTCCAGATAGATTCGTAGTGCAGGGTGCAAGAGCTTGTTCAGTGATGGCAGATGAGCCAGAGAGTTTTGAGGAATTGCAGTCATATCCTAAGGAGGAGCAGGAGAAATGGTTTTCTGCCATGGATCAGGAGTACTTGTCTTTACTAGAAAAGGAAGTGTTTGAGATTGTGGAGAGGCCTAAGAACCACAAGGTTGTAGGTTGCAAATGGGTTTTCAAGAGGAAGGAAATGCCGGATGGAACCCATAGATACAAGGCAAGACTGGTTGCAAAAGGTTTTTCGCAGCAGAGGTTTGAAAATTTTGACAAAACTTTTTCACCTACTGCAAAGCCAGAAAGTTTAAGGCTGGTATTAGCTTTAGCAGCTAGGAAGAATCAAGTAGTGAGACACTTTGATTTTGAAACTGCATATTTGAATGCTCATCTTAATGAGGAGGTTTTTATGGAACAACCTTTAGGTTTTGACAAGGACAGAGATGGAAAGGTTTACAAGTTGAAAAAGGCATTGTACGGTTTGAAACAGAGTGCACGTTGCTGGAACCTTTGCATTCATGAAGAGTTGGTAAAATTGGGATACAAACGCAGCATTGCGGATGCGTGCGTGTATACAAAAGGTGATGTGACCGTTGTGATTTACGT
The DNA here is from genome assembly GCA_034509955.1 of Urosaurus nigricauda. NCBI lineage: Eukaryota > Metazoa > Chordata > Lepidosauria > Squamata > Phrynosomatidae > Urosaurus > Urosaurus nigricauda. The sequence continues at coordinate 135,513,219 of JAOEGL010000002.1, forward strand.
TGATGACTTGTGTGTCGCAGCGAAGTCAGAGAGGGAAATTACATCAGTTCAGAAAAAGTTGTCTAAGAGGTTTAAGCTCAAGGATTTGGGAAATCTCAAGACTTACTTAGGGATTGAAGTTCAGTGGACTGAGGATGGCAAGTGTTTGTTGAACCAACAGAAAAAGATTGAAAGGCTGATTGAAAAATGTGGCTTGCAGAATGCAAAAGTTGTAAAGAGTCCAATGACTTCTGGAACTTCTAGTGCAGAATCATCAAAGGAATTTGAGAATCCAGAATTGTTCAGAAGTGTAGTAGGTAGCTTGATGTTCATTGCAAACAACACTAGGCCAGACATTTCGTTTGCTGTTGGAGTACTTAGCAGAAAAGTAAGTGTTCCAAAAGTAGAAGACTGGACTAGAGTGAAACATGTGCTGAGATACTTGAAAGGAACCAAAGAAAGAAAGTTGGTGATACAGGGCAGTGAACAACAGCTGGATTGTTATGTGGACAGTTCATTCGCATCAGAATTGCACGACAGAAAGTCAGTGTCAGGTTTGCTTGTAAGATTTGCTGGTAGTCCAATAATTTGGCGCAGCAGGAAGCAAAACTGTGTGGCTTTAAGTACTACAGAAGCAGAATTTGCAGCATTGTCTGAAATTGCAGGAGAGATCCAGTGGATAAGGCAATTGCTTGTGGATTTGGGAGAAAAGTGTGAAGAGCCTACTGTAGTCCATGAGGATTCACAATCATGTATTGCAATGTCTGAAGCTGAGAACTTGAAGTGTAGGACAAAGTACATTGGTGTGAGGTATCAGAATGTGAGAGAGATGGTTCAAAACAGAATCATAAATCTGGAGTACATTGACACCAGGGACAACATTGCTGATGTTCTCACAAAAGCTTTGCCAATTGAAAGGCATGAACAACTATCATGTTTGATAGGCATGGCACAATAAACACAGAGTTTGGCTGTTCAACAAATGTAAACATCGGAAGATGGCAAACACATATGTGGCAAAATGATACACATCTGTACATTTTGGAGGGGCATGTTAGGCATTGAGGCTCAACTATGAAATGTACAGATGTGCACAAAAGGAAACCAGGAAGCATGGGCATAATTGTCTGCAGCTGAAGGCTGGAACAGCAGACAGTGTTCAAGGTCAGACATGTGCTTGATTGCACGTAAGCCTGGGTAACATCAAAAGTCTTCCTGAGTGAAGGGACAACTTTGTTGGTGGCACAAGGAAAAAGAGTCACCAGAAGAGGATGGGTTTGTGACCGCATGGCACAGATCTATAAATAGCCTGCACACCGCAGTGTGGGTTGTTGGGTAGTCGGAGTGGATAGATGGTTGGAGAGTTTTGTTGGACGGGCGTGTATATATATTTGTAAATACAGCAACTTTAAGAATAAACACCTCTGAGGAGAGAGATTTGGCTCCAGTTTGTTTCATCAGCAGCAGGCAGGAGGAATTCCTGATAAAGCCAAACAGCTCCAAGGTCGTCGGTAGTTCCGAAGGCATCGGAGATTGCTTTACCTGTGCATCTGCTTGTTTACATCAACAAGATCAACTGTCTCTAGAAATGGGTGCAGGAGGAACATTAGAACTCACTCAGTTGGTGCACTAGAGCAACACATTTGGTGCACCTCTATGACTGCTTCTGCTAAAATTACAGTGCTGCAGCCTCAATAGGCTATGAGAAAGGATGGACCATGGCAGCAGTCAAAAGGTAACCTTTGGTCAGGGCTGAAGAGTTATTTTGAGTAAAAGGCGCAAATCAGGACGCAGGATTGTGAAGCAAGGCAGAAATCAGGGCAATCCAAAAATAGAGGAACAGTTCTGTATCACACAAAGTAGATTAAAAAACACATGAATGTCAACCCATTGCAGCAAGTCATTTGGTAAAAAAACAGTTGATGCACAGAAGCACTAGAAGTAGACTAAGATTTCATATTTAAAAGCCAATCCCCTGCCATCAGAAATACATAATCAAAGCATACCTGCAGGTGGACATCTAACCATCCATCTTAATTGAGCAGCTAAAGAATTTTTCCTTTGTTTGTTTGTTTGTTTATGTGAAACATTACTTTTATATCCTACCATTTTTCTCCAAAGAGTTCAAGGTGGTGTCATGATTCTTACCGTTAATAACATTACCATTATCTCCAGTTGAGAAGAGTTCAGCAAATAAAGATGGCACTATGGATATCCAGGTATCATCTATCACATGCACCAGTCATATTCCTGCCTGGGTCATTAAACAAAGGAATCTTGTAGCATGCCTTCAGATCCATGATGGATCTGATGAAGTAGGTTGTGAGACTGGGAATGGTATAAACAGAAGAGACCACTCAAATCAGATCAGAAGAACCAGTCAGTTCCCTATCGGAAGCCTATAGGCAGGATATGAGTGCAATAGCCCTCTCCTGCTCATGCTTGCCACCATACTGTCCCTGGGACCAGAGATAATGCATATTCATCAGAACTAGTAGATGTTCTGAAATTGCTCAGTCTCCTTTCAAAGCCATCTAAAATGGCACATCACTGTGTGTAGTAGCAGTAGATTCTACAGTTTAACTCTGGACTTTCCTTTTAACTGTGCAGAATGACCATATAGTATTAGTGTGTGTGGGGGGGGGGAGGGGTTTCCTGTCTATCAACTTTCTTTATGCACTGAGTCTCTGTGGAGGCCAGGGTTTACATATAGATTGTTTTGCTGGGCATCAGGTATGCAGCAAACTACACAAGAAGAGTGCTGACAGTCATGTCAATGGAATTGCCCTTCTCTATTTGTCAATATGACTAGCAGAAGAACCTAGGTCAGTATGGGTAGCACGATCAATCCGGGCAGCAGAAGAACCTAAATATAAGGGCTGTATTCTGAAGTCCATCCTTCCACCCCACATTCCTATTTTGAAACTTAATTAGTTTGGCACTGACCAACTGCATTGGAAGCTCCTGTTGCAATGCCACTTGAAAAGACATGTATCTTGTTGCATCTTAGCTGGAGGTTGCTGTCTGTGGGAGTTGGGAAGTCTAAATGAAGTCCCTCAGCAACAAGGTCCCATCCAAACCTACAGGATGGGTAAGGACTATTGGAAACCAAGGAATACTGGTGTATCACTGTCTATGCTTTCCAGCTATAATCATTTCTTACTTCATTTCCAAACCACCATTTCCAGAATGAACCCTTGCAGGAGCCACCTTACAATAACATTTTAGCAAACTGAAGACGATTGTGAGGTGTCAGGTATGAATTGCTTTTCAGCCACAGCCATGTATAGGATGCAGATATAACAATATTGTGCCTCTTCTCCATCTCCACTGACCCTTTCCTTGTTCACCTGGCCAGCAGACAGATGTTTTCAGAATTTGACTTGGACAGGATTGTTCAGTGTGTGCTTCTTTATTCTTTAGGATGGTTTGAAGAAGTCTTATCTTCAGGTTATAGAGCTCGCATCTTCTTGGCTCTCACTCTGATTAAAAATTTGCATTAACACTAACTGTTTATTTAACCTGCCAACTAACTACTTTTCTGCCTCTGTTGTGTCTTTTGTATTGCTTTTTGCCTCTCTCAGGATCAGCCAGCCTTACTGGCCAAGTGGTCAGCTCTGCTTCAAGGGAAGCGGACCTTCCATCCATCAATTCAGGTACAAACACCCTGCATGGATTCTGCCCAGTTCCCTTACGTCTGTTTCTACCCCTTGATGTCTAGCATTCAAGATGTCCTTACTGACATGTCATTCACTCAAATATTCTTAAAATGTATTTTGAGAGCAGAAATATGGGGTTTTGGTAAACTGCATGCTATATCTAATTCATAACATGCAACTGAAAACTACTTTCTTTATTTACTCATAAGTAACTGCACAGGCAAGGTAATTTATTATCTGTCTTTTATTGTCTTTTGTCTCTGGTCCTCATATGGCCAGTAAAGAGAACGGCCTCTGCCTGCCTTGGAATCTCTCAATACTATCTTAACTGATGACATCTCAGACAAAATGTCATTTTAACATCTTCACCATTTTTCTCCTATATGATTTTAAAGATCTGTGTGTGATGAAGAAGCCATTTAAGCTTTGAAAGCTTGCATAATGTATTTTATACTTTGGAGTTTATATTTTATATTTAGCGGATTTCTTCCCTTTGGACTTCAAACATGCTCTTGTTTCCCCAATTCTGAAGAAACCCTCTCTCAACTTCTCTTCTTTGTCTGGCTATCATCCGATTTCTCTTCTTCCTTTTCTTTCTAAGGTTCTGGAACAGGTAGTTTATTCTCGCTGTCTTGAGTTTCTCAAAGCCAACTTCATCCTGGACCTTTTTCAGTCTGGTTTCTGCCCACGGAACTCTACAGAGATGGTCCTCAACAAGATCTCAAATAATCTCTTGCAGGCCAAGGCAAATGGCTTCTATTCTATTCTCATTCTTCTTGATTTGTCTGCGGCCTTCAACACTGTGGATTACTGTCTCCTGGTTGATTTACTTTCTGACCTCGGGTTCTCTGACTCTGTTCTCGGCTGGTTTAACCCTTACTTGTCAGATAGATCTTTTGCAGTGGTCATGGGTGCTCATACTTCCTCCTTTGTTCCTTATCGGTTGGAGTTCACCAGGGCTCTGTCCTGGGTCCCCTTTTGTTTTCTCTATACACATTGGGGCAATCTAGACCGCCCAAAAGGGTCGGTTCGTGACCGCTCCAGGAAGCAGTGGGATAGGGCCAAGGCTGCCATACCGGCAGCCTCCAAGGCCCCATTCTGCCACTTCCAGAGGCCACAGGGAAGTGGCAAACTACCAGTTCCCCGCGGCCTCTAAGCGGAGTACAGCAGGCGCCCTGGGTGCCCGCTGAGCCCTGCTTGAGGAGGTGAGCCTGAAGGGAGAAAGGGGCCGCTGCCGCGGCCCCTTTCTCCCTGGGTCTTTGCCGCGGCTGTCTAAAAGCTGCGGCAAAGACCCGCCCACAAAAAGGAGCTCCTTTTTTGCGCCATGGAAAGGGCACACATCATGGTGTGCACAGCGCATCATGGTGTGCACAGCGCATTTAAAAGCTGTGCACGCCATGACGCCATCATGGCACACCCTTAATTATGGTGGCGCCCATACGTGCTAAGGTTAGGGAGGGTCTAAAAGCTGTGCCCTCCCTAACCCTATTCGCGCCGCTTTTGGCCCTAGATGCACCTCTTTTGGCGTGTCTAGATCGGGCCATTGTCCCTAGGCAAACTCATCAGTTCCTTTGATTTCTCCTATCATCTGTATGTCGATGCCAGGGCTTGAGCAGCAAGTTTCATCTTGTCTAACTGCTATCTCTCAGTGGATTCAGCATCGGTGCTTGAAGCTCAACATGTCTAAGACAGAGCTCCTTGTCTTCCCACCTAAGCATACCCTCCAATACTCCTTTTCTGTTTCTGTTGGTGACACTTCTATTCAACCGGTTCAGCAAGCCCGCAGTCTTGGTTTCATTTTTTATTCTTCACTGTCATTTATTCTCCAGATCCAGGCCACCACCAAGGCCTGTAGATTCTCTCTTTACAACATTGCTAAAATCCATCCATTCCTCTTAGCCTCTACTGCCAAGACTGGTCCATGCCCTAGTGGTATCGTGACTAGATTATTGTAACCTTCTTCTCACAGGGCTTCCCCTCTCTCACCTCCATCCTTTAATCTCTGTCCAGAACTCAGCTGCACGCATTATCACACCCTCCTGCCACTTTGGCTATGTTTCTCCTCTTTTATCCTCCCTTCATTGGCTCCCCTTCCACATCCAGTACAAGCTTTTGTCGTTGGCTTCAAAGCCATCCATGGACTGTCCCCTCCCTATTTATCTGAGAACTTCTTTCTCTTTACATTCCTACTCGTACCCTCTGTTATGGTAGTCAAAGTCTCCTGTCACAGCCAACGATTTCCACTGCTCTGTCCTGCATACATCCCTTCTCACTTGCTGCCCCTCACTCTTGGAACCTTCTTCCCCCACTTGCGGGCCTCATCACTTCTCTAACCAGTTTCAAAACTGAGTTAGACTATATTGTTTAGGGAAGCATTCCCAGGAGTGTGCCCTTGTCTGCCTCAGGATGCCTCGTTTTAACTATGCATTCAGAAGCCAAGCCCTCCCTCCAGTCCATCTGCCTTGGTCCAGGCCCCAGAGGGAGAGAAGAGCTACTGGACCTCATCCCCTTTCCCACCACCATTCCCTTCCCCTTTTGTGTCGTATCTTTTTAGATTGTAAGCCTGAGGGAAGGGAACCGTCTAATTAAAAAGATTGTATGTACAGTGCTGTGTAAATTTACAGCACTATATAAATAAAGGTAATAATAATGATAATGATAATAGAGTTGGCCCCCAAAAGGTATCACTGCTTGTCCATTATGGATTTTTTTGCATGGGCCTGAGATGGATAAGGCCTACTGTGCACAGGCAGAAGACATGTAAAGCTTTTTCTCTGGGTTTCTCCTAAATCCTCCCTCCATTGGAATTCATAGAATCATAGAGTTGGAAGAGACCACAAGGGCCATCCAGTTCAACCCCTTGCCATGCAGGAACTCTCCATCAAAGCATCCCCATTGACAGATGGCCATCCAGCCTCTCCAAGGAAGGAGACTCCACCACTCTCCGAGGGAGTGTTTTCCACTGTTGAATAGCCCTCAGTGTCAGGAAGTTCCTCCTAATGTTGAGGTGGAATCTCTTTTCCTGTAGCTTGCATCCATTCTTCCGGGTTCTGTTCTCTGGAGCAGCAGTAAACAAGCTTGCTCCCTCCTCAATATGACATCCCTTCAAATATTTAAACAGGACTATCATATCCCCTCTTAACCTTGTCTTCTCCAGGCTAAACATCCCCAGCTCCCTTACTCATTCCTCATAGGGCATGGTTTCTATGACCTATGAGGAATTCTTCTCTCCTTTTTAAGTCCTCCACATGAAAAAGGGAGAGAAAGTTGTTAGTGGGCATGGAGTAGGAAAGTCTGTGAGGTTTAAATCTCTCTTAACCATGTGTGATGGCCTGATCTGGTTGGGATCGCTGCACAGCTATGTGTGAGTCAATAAATAAATAATAAATAAACTTACATGCTGCTTGTGTTGCATAATAGATTGTAATTTAGCCCTGAAGGTTCTTCCCATTATGTGTGGATACTGGTCATTCTGCACAGTCTATTGCCCCTGGGTCCTTTATACCCCACAATTTACCATCACTGCAGGATAGAGTTGCTTCTTCTTCTAAAGCCAAAGGTGCTGCAGAATCTGTTTGCAGCTACACAAAAAAATAGCATATGTTCCTCTTACCTGTAGTAAAGTGGCTTTGGTATGTCCTCAGTCCTATTTTAATAAGGAATATTTTGCCTGTTAAATTGTTCTTGTCAGTTGCTTATATACCACATAGCATTTTTCCCACGTCTTCTCTTATGTCTCTTGTCATGACTCCTGCTCTATCTTATTCCTTTGTTCTACATTAACATAATTGCTTTGTATGATTGATACTTCTGGTTTGCTTACTCCCCTGAGGTTTACACAGTTGTAATACTGCTATGCAACATGATACTACTGTGCAACATGATCATTGGAGTCATCTCTGTAGCTCTGCATGTAACGATTTTCTGAATTTCCTGCCAGGAAACAATGACTTGAAAATAGACCTCACAGGCTTTATTGGTAATATTTTTAAAATGCAGATTAGAATCAAACTGTTGATGCATTCCTGAAGGATACTGCTGAAGGGACAGCTATGAACTGTCTCTGGGGGTTTTGTTTTTGTTTTGTGCCTTAAGGTTGTATAGAAATCCTAAGGATTTCCATCGCAAGATTTGTTCAGAGGGGGTTGCCTTTGCCTTCCTCTGATGCACAGAGAGTGTGACTTGCCATGATCACCAGGCAGGTTTCCATGGCCCAGAAGGGATTCAAACTCTGGCATCTGTGAGAGTCCTAGACTGGATCCATACTAGCAAAAAAACCATACCCACCTCGATTCTGGTGCTATTGGAATGAGACTACTTTCACATTGAAAGCACTTCATTTAGGCTTTAACGCTGTTTAGAAAATCTTAATTTTTACTCTGCAGTTTGCAGGGAAAAATATTTTTCCTGTTTGTTTCTTTTCCAATGTGTGTCCTGCCAGATCGGTTCAACATTTTTAAAAATTTTAATTTTAATACGTTCTAAAACAGAACAACAGACAACAAACGGTACACCAAAACAACAATAAATAAAAGACATTAACCCAGATAATACCCTGAAAATTATAAACAAAAGGTGTATTCAGGGATCCTGAAAAACATCTTTCCATAAAAATTTAGCTAAAATTGGGGGATGTCTAGAAAGGAAATCCTGTTGGATATATTCAATAACTGGATGTCAAATCTTATGAAAAGTCAGTCCAGAGTGTAAACCTCTCGCTCTATTGTTATTATCTGCAATTTTCTCCATTGACCACAAGTCCCAGAGTCTAGTCCACCATCCTGCAGTATTCAGCTTTCCAGTTTTCCAGTTCTTGGCTATCTCAAGCCTGGCAACAACCAAAAGGAAACTGATGAGTTTTTTATGCTGCAGTGCTTTATTTTCATTCATAAAAATGGAGAACAGGAGAAGGAGTGGTGATAATTGTATACTTTGTTTAGTGATCTTGGAGACTAGTTGTAAAATTTCTATCCAGTATTTATGCACCAAGGCACAGTCCAGCCACATGTGTACAAAAGTTCCCCTACCTTCACATCCCCTCCAACATTTTGGATTAGCATTGGTAGACATACGAGCCAATTTAACTGGAGTAAGGTACCATTGATGGACCAACCAGATCGGTTCAACATGGGGGCGGGCATGTTAGTTGGCGGTGGAACATATTGGCTGGCAACATCCTCCATCCAGCAGGTGTTTTGGCATTTTTTGTTCTTTCGCAGTGGTCAACATGTGTGTGCCCACATGAGTTAATAAATCAAGTCTACAGAAAGCAGAGAATGGATGGTTATAGGCTTTCCCTGCTTCTGAAAGTCCTGGTTATTGGAAGCTCTTAAAAAGGTAATAAGGGGGCAGGGGATGTGGTGGCGTGGACACTCACTCGGACTCTCTCAGTCCACACACACAGAATGCCTGTCTTCACCTTTGCTGCCACCAATTGTATTTTTCTTCTGTGGTGGTCTTCTCCACCACTGCCTATCTTTTCTGAGGCTTTGTTATCTCTAGTAGCGTGCCACAATATTTCACAGAGGCTAAGTTGTAATAAAATAATACTGAAGTTTATTAACAAACATCAAAGTAATCAGTAAACTACTTTCAAGGCTTTTGCATTTCTTTCTTCTTAGTTACATTACCACAGTTACATAGACACAATACTTCAGCCCTCAGGCAATCTGCCAAATAGTCTCAGCTTAAATCAACTGGCTTACAACCTAAAGCCTAATCAGTCCCTCTCCTGGACTCTACATAGACCCTGTCTGGCCTAAAACCTAACCTACACCTGTCCCAATCAGGAACCTAGAGAGCACCCCCTCAGTGGCGTCCCTCTCCCCAGCAAAAACTCCAGCTAAAAAAACCCCTGTCTCCCTCTGCTCAGGCTCTTATATAGCCCTGCCCAGCCAGCTCCTCATTGGCTGTACACCTGGTGTTCTGTGATTGGCTGTTTCTGTCTCTGGGGTTTGCTGTTTCTGGGGTCTCCAGCCAGCTTCTAATTGGCTGGTCACCTGGTGCTCGTTGATTGGCTATCTCTGTCTCTGGGGTTTCCTGTTTCTGGGGTCTTTTCACTACAGGGGACAGAGATCAGATGGAGGCAGGAGAAGCAGCACAAGCCAAACATCATACCAAGAAGAAGGAGCTTGTTCTGTAGACATCAGTTTTAATTCAATTAAAGATTTGGAATGGAAAGGGAAACAAGAGAAGAAGCATTTTTTTTCTTTCTCCTTCTCCTAGGGACTGCCTGTGTTGGGAGAAATTTAAAATTCCTTCACTTACTCACTGGGGGACAAAGGGGGGAAGGGGATTACGTGGCTAGTAATAGAATTTGGGTCTGGATTTTTAAGAGTCAGTTTGGCATAAATGGGATGAAATCTGGGTGAAAGACTGCACACTGGATTATTTTGCTAGAGCGGATTCAGCTATTCAACCCTAGTCCAACACTGAAGGCACCACATGAAGGCTCTGGTGACAGCTATGGGTTACATGTAAGAAATGGAAGCCGTGGTGTTTCTTTGAACTACCTCTCTTTCTTGCTTCCATTGTCATAATCTCTCCTCATGTTTTCTTTTAATGGTGTCAGTTATTAAATACCAAAACTTGGGGTGCATTTTGATCCTCAGCTTAAAGGCAGCCATGTTAATTTAATAATGTGTATGGAATTCAATTTTGATGACTTGTGATGGAATATGCTGCTAAATATATGTTTGACAATGTCACTCATCTGTGTGGAACTTCTTCAGTGTTCATCCTGCTTCTGAATAATTTGACAAAAAGAAGAGAAGAAACCTTCAATCCCAAAGGCCGTGGTGTATTTAAAAAGCAGCAAAATTCAATATCTGTTTATCTTTTGAGGTGGATCAAGACCATGTATTGGACTTTAAAAATGTATTGGACTTTTAAAAGAAGTCCTAGAGCTAAGGGCATAATAGGGATGGATAATGTTATCTTTAAATGAAGTACAGCTCCCGTGCTACAGTCTTTTCTATTTGGTGAAATTAAAAATCCTTCTAATTTATCATCTATTTCTGAGAGTGCTAGGGAAAGTGAAGATGTGTTTGCATAAATTAGATAATGGTTATTATGATGGGAATACAACTCTGTTAGGGAGATTATGTGAGTGGGATGCGGCTTAGTGGGAGGAGAAGGGAAAGGCCCCAGTTTTTAAATTTTAATTTTTAAAATTTTAATTAAAAAAAAACAATTAAAATCACATTTCACCAAATTTTCACTTCAACCACATGAAATAAATGTAAATGCATTAGGCTCTGCATATGGTATTGTAATTTAAAGGTATAATTTTAACTTTGCTAGCTGTTCATGTCACAACTATTACATTCAGTAACATACAGGAATTACTGTATGGTGTGGTAAGGAAGGAGGACAATGCAGGGAGGGGGAATGACACCATGAGTTACCGAACTGAGTGACACCAAATCTAGTGATGCCACTGGTGAGAGGAGAGTCTTAGTATGTAGCCAGCAGTAAAATTTCCTGTCCCTAGCACCTACCATCCTGTTTGATCTTAGCACTTAGAAATGTTAGCAAGACTGCTAAGTTCCTGTCAGGTTCACATGTGCCTCCAGATGTTTCAGAATACAGCACATACAGGCAAGCCCCAGTCAACATGGCCAACAGTCATGCATAATGGAAGTTTATACTCCAAAATTTAGTATGCAGAAGATAGGACAAGGCTGGTGCAAGCAGTCCTTCAAATAACTGGATCCTAGACCATTCAAGGTTTTCAGTGTTCATTTAATACAAGCACTTCAAATTCAACCTGAAAATGAATGGGCAAGCAAAGAAACTAATGCAAAACTGGTGCAATAGGACCAAACCTCCTAGATCCCACAAGCATTTTGGCAGCTATATTTTGCACTTGCTGAAGTTTCCAGACTGTTGTTAAAGGCAGTGTTAAATAAACAGTATGTGTGCAAATAGTCTGGGATAAAATGAGCATGTGTGTAACTGGATCAGACTGCAGGCAGTTAATCAGCCTGAGCTACCAAAAGACATTCATAGTAGCCCCACTTTGCCTGGGCCCATAAATACCTCTCAACTGCATTTTTGTTTTTGTTTTTGTTTTGTTTTGTTTTTTAAGGGAAACCTCCACATCTTGAGTTTTTTCCAGCCAGACTTGTCAGGAATTAGTTTCAGTTTATTTGCCCTCATTGGTTTCATATCAGCATTAAAAAGCCTGGTGAATGAACTGAAACCCTGAGACATCCCAACAATAAACAGTCAGATAACAGGTCTGTAGTCCCTTAAGGCAACCTACTCAATACAGCCCTTTAAAATAGCAGCGACTCCAAAAATGTGACTTCCCCCACTTCCAGAAAGAGCAGGAGTATAGGTTTTGGAAAAGGTATTTAGAATCTTTGCCTTCTATAGAAACTCCTCCCAGAAAAGTTACTCTCATCAAAAATCTGCTTTGGAGATTTTGTGTCCTTGACTCTATCACTATCATTAGCCCAGTGATTCTGATGCAAAACATCAGATGCATTACAATGATTCAGGTCATTGTAAAATGAAATTCCAAAGCCAGGACTTCCGGTTGGGAATGGCGTCCTGTTGAGACTTTTTCCAGAAGGGCTCTGGGAAGATGTCTCCTAAGTGAGGGCTGCTGTACTCCAAACTGAGTTTGGGAGACAGCAAATTTCTCCCTAGGAATAGGGGGATCAGAGGGGGCTCGACGGAGAGTCCAATTGCTGCATCCCAGACTGTTTCAGCAGAGTAGACTCTACCCAGCTGGGTTGAGTTGAAGAAGAGGGAGCGGAGGACTCGGAGAGCATTCCACACCCTCACTGGACGGGAGCGACTTGGATCGCACAGGGACGCCTCCAGCTTTTTAAATTTAGCAAGTATCAAAGTAAGGGAAAAAAAAGGATGAAGGCAACTGTGTCTCTTTGTAATTAACTGCTGCATCGTAACTCATAGAGTGGAAAATAAGAAGGACATACTCGTGTGTGGAGATTTAAAGTGCATTTATTAAAAAAAAGAAGAGACAAAGAAAATAAATAAGTGCGTTAAGATTAAGAATTAAATCTGAAGTTGAGAACAAGTAAAGTTTAATGAAAGTAATATTAAAAAAGGAGTGGTAAATGGTGCAACTTGGACGGACGAATTAAAGTGCTATAGAAGATTGGATTAAGAAATTATTATTTAAAGGACTTTAAAGGACTTAATATTTGATAGGTTCTAAGTTATAAATTTACTAATTGTGGACTGAAAAGACTTTGGAAAGACTTAATAGGATCTGGAAAGGATCAAGGTTTTGCTGAGTAAAAGAGGACCTGACCTTGGAAAAACATCTGTGGAGTCTTGTGGTGTCCGGAGAGCTTGAGGAGGAGGGGAGCAGACTCAAATTGTTTAGCCTTGAAGAGGGAGAGGAGTTGAAGGAGAGAGAGACAAGAAGAGGAGGAGGAGGAGGAGGAGGAGGAGGAGGAGGAAAAAGTGAGGAGACGACGCAGAGGGAGGTGATAAAGGCGGAGGACAGAGATCGCGAGAGAGGACGAGAGGACGAGACAGCATGGAGAGGAGGAAGAGGAGGAGACGACGACAGCAGAACAAGCGAGTGGAGAAGGAAAGAGTGGCAGAGCGGAAGTTCGGGAAAGATAGAGAAATTTGAGAGCAGAGCGGCAGAACGGAAGTTGAGGAGAGCAGACAAGAGTGGCACTAGAGTGGCAGAGCGGAAACTGGACAAGGACAGACAAGAGCAAGACTAGACTGGCAGGAAGGAAGTTAACAAAGACAGACAAGACAGTGACTAGAGCGGCAACACGGAAGGTTGAAGAAGATAAGCAAGAACAGGACCAGAGTGGAAAGAAGGAACTTTGTAAAAGACAGACAAAACAGTGGCAAGAGTGACAGCGTGGAAGGAGGAAAATACACAAGCGTGAGAGTAAATTGGATAAACGGGGGGAGGAAAGAAGAAACGGGAGGAGGTTGGTGGGAATAGAGTAAGGGTAGTAAAAAGATAGTTAAAAGACAGTAAAAGGGAAGAGGGAAAGGAGGAGATAGAAAGGTAATGTGAAGAACTGAATTGGTATAAAGAAAGGAGAGACTAGATAGGGGGTGTTGGAATTTAGAAATGAAAAACTAGAATCGGACGTGGCAAAAATTAATAATAGAGAAGAAAAAGATTTGGATGAAAAGGCGGCCTGGGAACAAAGAATGAGAGAGAAATGTGTGAAAATCCGCGGCCTGCCAGAGGAGAAAAATGAAAATTTAGCAGAAAAATTAATTCCGAGAATTGCAAGTTTCCTTGGAAAGGAACTGGACTCTATGGAACATGAAATAGACAATTTGTTTCGAATTAATTCGGTAATAGCTAAACAAAAAGGCTTTCCAAGAGACGTAGCAGTCTACTTTGTGAGGAAAAGAATTCGGGATCAATTTCTAAATAGACATAACGAATCTCCTTTTCAATATGAAGATGTAGACCTAAAGGTTCTGAAAGATATTCCTGGAAGGATTTTATGGAAAAGATTATGTGCAATTAACCTCCTTACTGCGTAAAGAAAAAAATCTTGTATAGATGGGATCTTCCAGAAGGTCTTACCTTCTGGTGGAATAAAAAAAGAATCAAAATTGCTACCCCTGAACAGGCAAAAGCCTTTTTAAGACAAAATACTGGAAGACACCAAGAGGGATATAAAGGAAATGGAAAGGGGATTTTAGAAAAGGAGCCACAAGGTGCTACATCTGTGAACTCTCTATTTCCACAAAGGGAAGATGAAGAGGAGTTGGAAGAAGAAGGAAGACTAAATCAAGACTCAGAAGAGCTACCTACATCGGATTTAGACTCCAGGGAATTGCTCCAAGAAGAAGAAAGACTAAGACGAGAAGAACAAGAAGGAGAACAAGAGGAAGAAGGAGAAGTTGGGAAAGGTGGTCTAGAGAGTCTCACGAAGAATTTTTATTAATTCTTTTGTAATCTCAAGTGCAACGGTTTCTTTTCTTTTTTTCCTACATTACTGTATTTGAAAATAAAGGTATAATTTTGGTCTCTTTGCTTACCCGATTGTCGCTTGTGGGCAAAAGGTACATTGAAAAATGGCAGAATGTTTAAAATTTGTCTCCTGGAATGTACAGGGTATGAATACCCCTCAAAAAAGATTTTTTTTCTTTATTATTTGCAAAAACTAAAATTAGATGTTATATGTTTGCAAGAAACGAGAATAAAAGATAAGGATAAAAGACACCTGAGGTGTGTAAAACTAGGACAAGAATTCATCTCAACAGCAAAAACAAAGAAGAAAGGTGTGGTAATATATATATAAATTCAAAATTAGAAGTAAGAGAAATCTATTCAGATACAGAAGGGCAATTTATAATTGTAGAAGTGAAGCATAAAGATCAAAGAATTTTAATAGTTGGAGTATATGGCCCCCTAGAGAATAAAAGTAAACTCTACAAGAAACTAAAGGATAAAGTAATTTCAATTGAAGCAGATTCCATTATAATGTTAGGCGATTGGAATGGGGTTCTAAATCCCAAACTAGATAGATATTCAGAGTGTAGGAAACAAAGAAACCAAGGGAAGTTACCACAAGAGTTTTTTACCTTAATGGACTCTTTAGTATTAGGAAATGCATGGAGACTGAAGTATGGAGATCGTAAGGACTTTACTTTCTTTTCCAATCCACATAAATCTTGGTCCAGGATCGATACAATTTTGATTTCACTATACTTAGGTATTAAAATACAGGATGTGAAGATCTTAACAAAGGTTTGGTCAGACCATAACCCGGTTCAGTTAGATTTGAAAGTAGGAAGAAAGGAATGGCATTGGAAACTAAATCCAAATATCTTAAAAGATGAGAAAGTCGTAGAGGAATTAAAGGTTAATATAGATAATTATTTTAAAGAAAACCTGAATGAAGAGACTCCAGCACATATTGTATGGGATGCCTCAAAAGCAGTTATAAGAGGATGGTTGATCAAGAAGGCATCAGAGATAAAAAAGAAGAAAAATGAAAAGATGGATAAATTAAGGGCAGAATTAGAAGTAAAAGAGAACTTGTTAAAGAAAAATCCCAAGAATAAAGAAATACCGAATGAGACAAAATATTTAAGAAAACAGATGTCGACTTTATTAGTGGAGGAAATGGAAAAAAAAGTTGAAGTATGCAAAACAGAAATATTCTGAAGGTGCAAATAAAACTGGAAAAATGTTAGCATATAAGCTGAAAAAAGAGAGAATTAAATCTCTAATATCTGTAATAAAGGTAGGTGAAAAAAGAATTACAAATCAAAATAAAATTTAAAAGGTTTTCCTGGATTATTATTCTGAGTTGTATAAGGACCCCGAAATAAGGAAGGAGAAGATTTTAAAATATCTAGTTAAACAGAAGATAGAGGAGTTCACAAAAGAGCAGACAGAACAGCTTAACCAACCCATAACAATTCAGGAGTTATCAGAGGCTATACAGAAGAGTAAGACAGGGAAATCTCCAGGTCCGGACGGCTTTATAAATGAATATTATAAAGCTTGTGAAAAATATTTAAGGGGACCTTTAGTACACACTATGAATGAAATCTTTAAAGGCCAAATACCACAAACATGGACACAAGCTAATATTGTTTTGATTCCTAAGGAGGGAAAAGACCCCGAAGAAATAAAAAATTATAGGCCAATCTTATTGCTCAATTTGGATTATAAATTATTTGCAGCTATATTAGCGGAAAGACTAAAAAAATATTAAATAATTGGATTTATTCAGATCAAAGTGCTTTTTTTGCCAAATAGAATGATTAAGAGTAATATTAGAAATATACTAAATTTGATAGAGATACATGAAAAGAGAATTGATTAAAAATTGGCATTGATTTTTATAGATGCAGAGAAAGCATTCGACAATATTAGCTGGGAGTTCATGTTTGCGGTACTGGAAAAAATAGAGGTAGGAGAAAGATTTCAAAAATGGATCGAGAAGATCTATAATGAACAGATAGCCAATATAATGATAAACGGAGATAAAACTGGCCCCTGTAATATTCACAAAGGAGTGAGACAAGGATGTCCTCTCTCTCCTTTGTTGTTCATATTATCGTTGGAGATTTTATTAAATGAAATCAGGGACAGCTCTAATATTGGAGGATTTAGAATAAAAGGAGAGCATTATAAATTGAGGGCATATGCAGACGACCTGGTTTTAACTATATCTAACCCACTGGAGAATTGTGAACACATATTGCAAATTTTAAAGAGATATGGTAGGGTGGCAGGGTATCACATTAATAAGGAAAAGATATCTGTTTTAACTATGAATATGAGTAAAAAGGAAGTAGGAGTATTAAAGGAGATAACTGGCTTACAGGTAGTAAAGAAGGTGAATTATTTAGGAATTACTATTTCCACAAAGAATACTGAACTTTTTGTTAACAATTATGAAAAAACATGGGAAAAGATAAAAGTTGATCTGGCAAGATGGCAAAATTTAAACATCTCATGGATGGGAAGAATCGCCACAATTAAGATGTCAGTTCTGCCAAAGATGATTTTCCTTTTCAAAACCTCCCTATAATATTAAATGATCTACCATTTAGAAAATGGGGAAAAGACATCAGGGGATTTATCTGGAATAAAAAAAAGCCGAGAATAAAGATGAGGATTTTGCAGGATGAAATAGATGGGGGGGTAGCGTTGCCAAATTTAAAATGGTATTATTATGCATGTGGGTTAGATTGGCTGTTAGAGTGGGTTAGACTAGAGAACAAAAGAATTTTAAGTTTAGAAAGAATAGACCTTAAATTTGGATTTCGGATATTTGTTATATGAGAAAACAAAACTAGACGCAAACTTTAATAATCATTTTATTAGGAAGTCTCTGCTTAGGATATGGAGAATATATAATGCCAAATGGTATTCTAAGTTTCCCTTATGGGCATCTACGAATGAAGCAATGTTAGCTAGAGAGATTTATAAAGAAGAAGGCTGGGTTACATATGAAGATATCACAAAATTATATCAAGGCAAGAGACTAATTAAAACACAAGAAGAATTGTTAAAGGAAGGGTTTACATGTAATTGGTTTGCGTATAGACAGCTAAGAGAAAAATTCCTGATGGACGAGAAACTGAAAGGAATTTCTGAATCATCAGAAATAGAATTTGAAAATATTATAAAATCCCAGAAAAAAACAAATATCTAAGTTATATAAATTAATACTTAAGACAGAGTTAGTGGGTGAAACTGTTAAAGAATTTATGATAAAATGAGCAAAGGATCTAAATCAAGTAATTTATTTGGAACAATGGGAGAGGACGTGGAAAAGGAGAATAAAGAATTCTTTGTGCGTAGATTTAAGAGAAAATGTTTATAAATCCCAATATAGATGGTATATGACACCATATAAACTATCTAAGATGTTTAAAAATGAAAAAATTCCTGCTGGAAATGGCAGAAAGAAGTGGGATCATACCTTCACTGTTGGTGGAATTGTGTAAAAGTAAAGGTCTTTTGGATGAGCATACATATAGAGATGAAGAAAATATGTAGATTTAAGGAACAGGCTGACCCTAAAATGTACCTTCTGAACATAATTGACAACTCGGGTTTGGAAGAGGTTATGGTAAATTATTATACCATTTAATAGTGGCGGCTAGAATGGTTCTAGCAAAACACTGGAAAAAAGAGACAATACCAGAAATAGAAGAATGGAGATTGAAAGTCATGGATCTATATGAAATGGATAAGTTAACCACATTATTGAAGGATAAATCATTAACAGACTTTAAGAAAGATTGGACTCCTTGGATAGAATATATACAGTTAGAAAAAGGAGAAATACAAATAATTATTGGTGGTATTTGATGAATTGACGATATGTAGACTAATAATATGGATTGGAATAGCATAACAGCACACAAGTATTCTAAGAGAAATTAAGATCTATGGGTGATACATGGATATAGGGGTAAGGTAATAAGAGCATGTTTTATAAATTAGATTGAGAATATTGGAAGATGACACGGAAGCTATAAGGAAGTAGAAGGGTAGGATAATAAAGTAATTGAAGTGCAAATATTGTTTAGCTAATGATATAAGCTATTTAGGGGTTTTTTTGTTTTTTGTTTTTTGATAATTGTTTTTATTGATTGTGATATGGCAGTGATATGGCATGTTGATTGTAATTAAGTTTAAAATAAATTATTTAATTAAAAAAAAGAAATTCCAAAGCCAAACTGTGTAATCAATTGGCTGAGAAGATCATGTGAATCTGTATGTAGCTGTTATATTATACTGCTTGACCAAACCCTACCTTTGCCTATGCCTAAAGGAGGTACAGTAGTTCAATGTTACTGTCATGTCACTACATGCCTGGGATTGTACTGAACTGAGACCCAGGAGATCCCTAGCTCAGATCTCAGTTCTGAGCTCTCTTGGGTGGCCTTCTTTTCTCACTTTAACATGCATGGCCACACACAGACAAATAATACTGGCTTAATTGCAGGGTGGCTGCATGGAATTATGTATGCAAAGTCTATTCAGTCATAGCATGACAAGATGAGTAGATCTGCAGTCCAATTTTCTCTCTCTAGGATCCTTTGGATGCTGTATTGAGTGCCAAAAATGCCCAAACCCAGATATGGCTAGAAGTATCCTTCTGGTTTTGAAAAACATGAGTTTTTAAAAGTGTGAAATAGTGCCTAGTGCACTACCCAGTGTACTAATAGTACACATTCTATTAAAATAGTTTCCAGGAGAGACAATTTACTCCTTTTTTGGCTAGTCCAGGGAGCTGGGAGCCACGCACAGGCTAAGGCAGCGTTTTGTCTTCCTTTAACCTATGTGTACTCCATGTTGTGGGAAATTGACATTTTTGAGCCAAATCTTCCAAGGGCCCTCCTTGTAAAAAATCTGAGCAAACCAGAAGCATCCTTAGTTTGGGCTCTTGCTATTAATTACCCTACAAGTGGATTGCCTTGCACAACTGCTGTCTTCTCCTGTTTGATGTTCCAACCTTTTTGAATCTGTCTAGGTTTTAGCACCCAACCAGTTCCTCATCACCGTCCCCTTGCTTGGCCTGTCTGGGTACAAGGAGGGCCAGATACGTCACTGGCGTTACTACACAGCACACGGAGCCAGGCTCCTGTCTCCTGTCAGGGACCCAGAAGACCTGCAGCAGTGGCTGGAAGTTGAGCAGTTCTCCAAGAGCCTCCAACAATGGCATGAGAAAGATGTGAACATTGAGGGTGACCTTGTGCCGGCTAAAGTCCTCACTGTCTTCCGAGAACTTGTGGTGAAATCAATTGTATCTTGCAATCTAATGGGTGAGTTTACTGTTTGCTCAGGTTTTGTCCTCTTCTTTGCAGCTCTTTCCTTCTCAAAACCAATTGCAGACACTCATTGCCTCACCGTGCTTTTGCAGGCTTTTCAATCAGTTCCTCACAGCAGCATGTTCTGAGCCCTTCTCATAGGCCTCCACACTATTGCCCTTCTACCCGTAGATGGTGGCTGGCATTTGAATCCTTAGCAAAGATTCAAATGATCTGCCACAGCATTATCTAGGCATTTGGCATGTCTCCTTGAGAGAATACAAGGAGATTTCGAAACCTCATGCACTTGGCATTTTACACACACACACACACACACACCCCGAGGCACATAGTAGCTTGCAAAGAAGAAACATAGCAAGAGGAGATTTTCACTCTGAAAATAAAGAATGGTGGCAAGCCTATGCAGGGAGCAGGGGAAATGTTTCCTGGCTAGCACTCTTTCTTCTTTGCCACTTACTTAATAGCTTTAACAGTCTCACAAACCAAAAGGGTGTAACAGTAATAGCTAAAATGGATAGAAAAGAGCAACAGAGCAAATGGCTAACTGCCAGATTAAATAGCATGGATAGAGGATATGCAACAGAATTCATATAGCCTATCACTGTGAGCAGGGCCTTTGCATTTTCTCTCCTCAGCATCTAGGTCCTTTCTGTATCCTGTCCAGACTTCTTTCAGTTCTTGGGTAACAGAAAGGACCCTCTCAAAAATCTCTTTTAGTGACTATCAGGCAGGGGACAGGAACAAATCCCTTCCTTATCCTGCCCATGACAGCAATCACGCAAAAGACATTCACACATTTGCACTGATCCTGTCATTAAACTGTCAGTGAAGTTGAATTACATTACACGTTCTTCCATTAATACAAAATTAAGGACAAGGATGGGACAATTCCACTTCAATGATGGGACAATAAGAGGATAAGCATGACCATCATGTGAAAGTCTTTTGCGCGATTGCAGTTAATTGCAGTTTAATGACAGGACACTGGCGGGATAAGCATGACATTGCTATCATGCGGGCAAGATGGGAAAAGGATGGGACAAGGACGGGATATGGCCCGTCTGATAGTCTCCATAGAATGGACTTTGTTGTGTCATAAGTGAAGGAAGAGTGGACTTTGTTGTGTCATAAGTGAAGGAAATCATAGGTGCTTTCTAGATTGGCAAAAACAAGTGTGTTCATGGCTGCATGAAACTCTAGCCTTTAGATGAGAAAAAGGGAAAGTGTGCCATGAAAACGCTTTTTTTTTTTTTTTTTTTTTTGCGTTTTAGGGGAGAAGAAGCGCCTTTAAAAAGGTGCTGGCTTTCCCAGCTTCTTTTTTAAAAACTCCATCTAAAGGCTGTGGTGCAGCTGCTAAGCATTAAGGAAAAGGCAACTTCATGTCACACTTTCCTGCCAATCTAGAAAGCCCCTATAGTATCTTATGGTTGGAAGGAGCCACAAGGGCCATGTAGACTTAACTTTTCTGAACTTGGAGTCTTCCAATTGTACTGTGCTTCAGTTTCAATAATTCACATCTTTAGAAGAAAACCTGAGGCCCATGTAGTTGTCTCAGCAAGAAGGATATCAAAATTCATGTTAGCTTCTATGTTGTGCCTCCTCTCCCTGGTGAAGAGGCATGCTGAGGCTGGTTGTGTTCAACTCACTTTGTGGCAGCCCAGTAGCCATACTGCATGGCTTGCCTTCTGAGACTCCTTCAAAGCTAGGTTAGGAACCCTGGTAGAGCAGTGGTTAAATGCCAGTTACTGCAGCCACTCACACCCACAAGGTTATGGGTTTGATCCTGCAGGGGTCCAGGTTCCATGCAGCCTTCCATTTTTTCCTAGGTCGCTAAAATGAGTACCCAATTTTTGGGGGCAATCGGATTACACATTGCAAACAGGAATGCTCGAGCAACAAACCATTCACAGGGAAATCCCATGAATAGTTTGTTGCTGAAGCATAACTTTTTTTCTCTGGATAAATTTCTCTAATCAAGATGTCATCTGAAAATCTTCGCCACAATCTCATTACTTTGCCTGGAAAATGTCTTTTTAATACCAGCTTTTCCCAGCTTTTCTTCAGTGTGATAAATTCCAAAGGCAGTTAACAACAACAAAAAGACAATTCAGAACATCAACTTCTTCATAATAATCATGATTTCCCTAACTATATATATTTTAACTAATTCTGTTCCATATACTTCATGCAGCTGAAGGTGTTATATGTGATCCACCCACCCACCCCCCCCCACACACCCATTTTTATCCTAACAGCCATGGATAATTTGTTAGACTGAGAAGCTGTGATAATCTTAGGATGATCACATGAACTTTATGGGGAAAGCTGGAATTTGAATTTGATAACTAATGTGTGTTGAGTACATGGGGTGGCTGTGAAGAAAACAGAGATCATACAGTAATCATATCTCTGTAAGAAAGCTGTCATTTTTACCAAGATCTGGTTTATTTTACATTAATGTAATATTTATAATCATGCTACACACACAGAGAGAGAGAGAGAGTCCTAAATAAAAAATGACTGTGCTTATCATCCCACTTTATGTATTCCATAAGGCAGGGACATTATGAACCCCCCACATGTTGCTGGATGGCAAATCCCAGCAACCGTAACTAGCATAGCCAATATCCGATGGGCCAGCTTTACCTACCTCTGCCCTGTATTGGTCTATAGCTTCTGTCTAATCTTTCACAGACAAAGCTGGGTTATATAATAATAATAATAATAATAATAATAATAATAATAATAATAATAATTCTATTTATAAACCACTTTTCCAAAAGATCAAGGCGGTTTAGAAATTTACATAAACAAATACATAAAATGTATAAACAATTTACATAAGCAATACATAAAATACCTAAACAATGCATAACGTATACAAGCTAAAATTCCAACCCTTATCCCTTAAAATACATGGATTTGTAAAGTATGGACCGCATCCTTGATCACTTATCTTTTAAGGACTGATAGAGTATTTGAAAAATGCAACACTCATGAAATAAAGAGGAGCCAGCTATGGCTTTATCACATATACCTCTGATCATATGAAGAGACCCATAGATTCCATGTTTCATATCTTTCTCCAGCACACTGACTGTCCATTTGGCTATCAAATGTTTGCTTCTCCACCACTACCTCTTGTGTTCTAACCCAACACTTTTTGGAGGGAGAGGCCCTGCTGTTTTAGGGGCTGGAAGAAACCACATGTATGGGCTTATAGGAGTCTATCTAATCTGTCCCCATTATTCTAGTACGTTGAAACTAGAAATAGCTGCAGCTGACAGCTGTCCATTGAGCACATTTGGCAAAATCAGATTTGGATGTAGTACAGCAGCATCATCAAAGGATCATCACTGCTTCATGTAAAGATTCTTTAGGGGACTTGGGGTGCATCTGCAATGTAGAAATAATGCAGTTTGACACCACTTTAAGATCTTTAACTCCAGCCTATGAAATCCTGGGATTTGTAGTTTACAGGGTCTTTAGCCTTCTCTGACAAAACAAACAAAAAAACAAACAGCTTCATTTATATACCGCTTCATACCCTTAAGGAGTGTCTAAGCGGTTTACAATTGTAAGCTATTTGCCCCCCAACAATCTGGGTACTCATTTTAGCGACCTCGGAAGGATGCAAGCCTGAGTCGAGCTTCAGCCCTTTGCTGGTCTTGAACTCGCCACCTTATGGTTTTGAGTGAGTGGCTGCAGTACAGGCCTCACAAATCTACAGATCTCATGATTCTGTAGGATGGAACCAGGGCAATTAAAGTGGTGTCAAACTGAATTATTTCCACAGTGTAGATGCATCCTTAGACTGCAGATCATATACCTGCCATTATGGACTCTTGAATACTCCACCCTTTCTTGTGTCAATTAAGGTTTGTAAGGTATGTAATCAGAGGTGGCCCTTTTATGTTGCAGTGCTGTTCTAGGCTGTATAACTCTTGAGATGATTGTCTTGGCTTGTCTTTTGGTCTGCAGAGCCCCCAGAATGTCTTCATATAGAGCCACGATTCCCATTCCCTTTGAATTCATGAAAGTAGGACCAAACCAAGACCTTGGGGCAATACAGACTGCCCAAAAGGGGTGGTCTGTAACCGCCCAAAGAAGTGGTGAGATGGGGCCAGGGCTGCTTCACCGGCAGCCCCAGAGGCCCCATCCCAGTGCTTCTGCAGGCCTGAAAGTGGGGTGCAGCAGGTGCCCTGGGCGCTCGCTGCACCCTGTAATCCCCGGCACTGCCAAGGGGAGAAAGGGGCTCCCCAGGGTTCTTAGCGCAGCCGCCTAATGGCCGCGCCAAAGACCCTTGCCAAAAAAAGAGCTCCGTTTCAGAGCTCTTTTTAGTGCCACAGATAGGGCACCATTGGCGCCCTCCTGCAGCACAATGCTGTCAGGTGCACAGAGCATTATGTAAACACTGTGCGCACCATAACAACATAATGGTGCGCCCGTATGGATGCCACCATTTTAAAATGGCAGTGTCCATATGTGCTATGGTTAGGGAAGATGCAAACGCTGCACCCTCCCTAACCCTATTTGCACTGCCCAGGCGCCTCTTCTTGCCCATCTGTATTGGGCCATTAAGCTCAAGCTCATGCTTTGTTGGTGTTCTCAGCCAGCCAGTATTGACAATATCCTCTTGCTGTCTCTCCTCCAGACAAAGTGAGCATTTTAGAAGGCTTCAGCTCAGTGGTTCGTGTTGCTGTCGAGACATCTGATTACCAGGTGGAGGTTGAGCTGGCTCCAACTATCGAAATCCCAACCTGTTGGCCTCGAAAAATCAAGTGGCCCCGATGCTTCAGGCGTTGGCCTTGCCAGGAAAAAGTGCAATGTGTTAAGGTATCAGGAAGAGTACTCAGATCATTTTAAACTAAATTCACAGCCTCATATTGCCAAAAGGGGCATGTAAGGGGGACTCAACAGTAGGATTTAAGCCATAAGGGGACACACATAAATAACTTCCATGTTAGCCATTTTAAAGTTAGCTATGTTAATATATTAGGGAAGGGTAAGGAGTCTTGTGGAAGTTGTTAGTAAAGATGGATTAAGACAAACACACCCTGCATCACCACCTTTTCTAGTCTCTGTGCTGTATCTTTCTCACCAATTTCTTCCATGCACAGAAGAAGAAAAATGGGAGGGTGTGGGATCAAGGACATTAGCAATGGATATAGGCAACACATCTCCTGAATTACAAACCCCTCCCATTACATTTAGGGAGACATGGCAGATAGCAGCTTCTTAAAGATGGGGGAAGTGAACCATTCTCATAAGCTGTTCTTAGGTTTTGAAGATAGCCGTCTCAGGAATTTATCATATGACGGAATTTGGGGGTATAAATGCAATGGCAATCTGAACGCAGTCATGGGGTTTCACATAATTACGTGTGAGTGTGTCTCACTCAATTTTGGGCAAAAGGGAAGTCATTCCGAATGCAGTCATGGGTTTTATGTTATTGCGTATTAGAGTATCTCATGCAATTTCAGGCAGTGGGGGGTCATTTTCAGGAAATGGGAAGTCATTAGGAACGCAATTCAAATTCATGTAAATTTGCTAAACTAACAAATTTACGTGAATTCGAATTGGCTCAATTCGAAATTGGGAGAAATTCCTCCCGTATGATAAACTCCTCAGATTCCATATAGCCTATAGCTATTAAGGCAGAACCATCTTGCATATTTTCCCTTGCAGCTGCAAAAATCGGTCCTCTGTATTCCAGTATATTCCTGGTGTAGTGGTTTGAGCTATGACTCTGGAAATCAGGGTTCAAATCCCAGCTCAGCATGTAAACCCACTGGGTGACCTTGGGCAAGTCACATTCTCTCAGCCTCAGAGGCTAGCAATGGCAAATCTCTTCTAAATAAATCTTGCCAAGAAAACCCCACAATAGGTTCACATTAGGGTTGCCATAAGTCAGAAATAACTTGAAGGCACACAATAAAAAGATTCATGTATTCACCTATATATATACATATCTCCCTGGGGCAAAGATCCATGATGTGACAGAGAGGCTGACAAGACTGGTAAAGCCTACTGATCAATACCCTTTTCTTTTGGTTCATGTGGGAACCAATGATACAGCCTTCAGAATATCATAAGGGATTCTGAGGTTCTGGGTCAGAATCTGAAAGAGATGGATGCACAGGTCGTCATTTCATCTCTTCTCTCAGTTGAAGGGCATGTTCCAGGAAGGAGGAAGAAAATAGTGGTTGTAAACAACTGGCTCCGTAGATGGTGCCCCCAAGAACGGTTGGGATTCTTGGATCATGGGCTGATGTTCCATGAGGGGGGACTTCTGGCAAAGGATGGCTTTCATCTCATGCCAGTTTGCCAATAGTCTCAAAAATTTGATCAGAAGGGCTTTAAACTGAGTTATGTGGGGGAGGAAGACAGTATTCTGGAAGGCAAAAGGGCTGGAGAAAATAGTCAAATTGACATAGAGGGAAGAAGGCAAACGGTGCAAAGAACCAACAGTGAGAGGCAATTTTTTTTGTATAGGCAGCAAGTAAAAGGGACCCATGGTCTTCGATGTCTCTGCACTAATGCACAGAGCATGGGAAATCAACAGGATGAACTTGAACTCCTAGCACAACAAAGCAAATATAATAGGCATCACTGAAACCTGGTGGGATGAGTCTCACGATTGGAATGTAGAAATAAAGATGTATAACCTTTTTAAGATAAACAGGCCAAACAGGAAAGGAGGAGGAATAGCATTATATGTCAGGTACATTTAGACCAGTGAAGAAATCCAGGACATCAGTACGGGAAGCCAAGTGGAGAGCATCTGGATAAAGATTAAAGGGGAGGGAAACAACAAGGATTTTATTGTGGGAGTCTACTACAGACCTCCAAGCAGGTGGAGGAATTGGATGATGCTTTTCTAGAACAGATGATCACACACTCAGAAAGGAGAGATGTAGTAGTGATGGGGGACTTCAACTATCCGGATATTTGCAGTCAAACTCAGCAAAATCCTCAAGGTCTAGCAAATTCCTCACTTGTCTCGAAGACAGTTTCATTGTCCAAAAGGTGTAAGAGGCAACAAGGGGATCAGCCATTTTAGATCTGATTTTAACCAACAGGGATGACCTAGTTAATGAGGTGCAATTGGTTGGATCCTTAGGTGGGAGTGATAATGTTCTCCTGGAGTTTGTAATACAGTGGAAAGGAGAAGCTAGGCATAGTCAAACACGCACTCTAGACTTTAGGAGAGCTGATTTCAATAAACTTACAGAAATACTGGGGGTGATCCCATAGCCAGGAATACTAAAAGAGAAGGGAGTTCAAGACGGATGGGAGTTTCTCAAAAAGGAGATACTGAAGGCACAATTTCAAACAGTCCCAATGAGGAAGAAAAATGGAAGATGTCTCAAGAAGCCAGGATGGATGACTAAGGAACTTTCAACTGAGCTACGTTTTAAACAGAACATGTATAAGAAATGGAAAAATGGGGAAATAACCTAAGAAGAATTCAAACAAAATAGCAAGCATTTGTAGGGGTAAAGTCAGAAAAGCTAAAGCGCAGAATGAATACAGGCTTGCTAGAGAGGTTAAGAACAATAAAAAGGGCTTTTTTGGGTATGTTCGCAGCAAAAGGAAGAAGGAAACGGTAGGGCCATTGTGTGCAGAAGATGGCAAAATGCAAACAGGGGACAGAGAAAAGGCAGAATTACTCAACAACTTCTTTGCTTCAGTCTTCTCAAAAAAGGCACAGGGTGCTCAACCTGAGGATAATGGAGCAGAGGACAGAATAGGGGAATTTCAGCACAGGATAAGTAAAGAGATAGTACAGGAATACCTGGTTAATCTAAATGAATGCAAGTCTCCAGGATCAGATGAACCAAGAGTGTAAAAAGAACTGGCAAATGTAATATCAGAGCCACTGGCAATAATCTTTGAGAACTCCTGGAGAACTGGAGAAGTCCCAGCAGACTGGAGGAGGGCAAACATTGTCCCCATCTTCAAAAAGGGGAAAAAAGAGGATCCCAACAATTTTCGTCCAGTTAGTCTGACATCAATTCCAAGAAAGATTCTGGAGCAGATAATTAAACAGGAAGTTTGTGAATATCTAGAAGATAACTCCATAATCACAGAAAATACACATGGGTTTCAGAGAAACAAGTCATGACAGACAAATCTGATGTCTTTTTTTGATAAAATTCCAGCTTGGTAGATGAAGGGAATGCTGTGTATATAGTATATCTTGATTTCAGTAAGGCCTTTGACAAGGTTCCCCATGACATTCTTGCAAACAGGCTTGTAGAATGTGGGCTAGACAAGGCAACTGTTAAATGGATTTGTAATTGGTTGACTCACTTTTAAATTTGTTATGTAGCATGTGGAACCACCCTGTCAATAAAGGTAAGTAGATGGTCCTCGTAGGCCTATGATATTGCCTAGGACTGGGATGTCCCACATGTGTTTGTAAGCCCTGTAGTCCTAGGACCATCTACTACATAACAAATTTACAAGTAATGTATGACCGCTGATGAAGATGCTTCCGTTGAAACACGTTTGGTCTTGGTTATGATATTTTTACATGTTATGAGCCAACTGTGTTATCCAACGTAATTCAGTCTCATTGTTGTCTCTTTTCACTGGATTTACATTCCCTTTTTTCAATATTATGAGACACAGGAGAATTGTTACTTGTGTGATTTGCAGTCTTTGGTCTCATTTTTGGTATTTTTATTTATCTTGAACAAACTGTATTATCCCTTGTAATTTAGCCTCAGATGTGTCTCTTCCAATTGTATCATTTTTTCCCATGTTATGATACAAAGGGGAATTATTACTTTTGTGATTTTCAGTTTACCTAGCACAGCACTGACTGGCTCACCAGCCAGTTTGTGTTTTTTAACACTTAAGTAAATACATTGTTTGTCTATTACATCACTGTGTGTTTTTAACATTCATTCCCCCTAAACTTTTTGTTCTCCAAGTTGCTGTTAAAACAACTTTACCTCAGAATTTAAATTTGCATTTAAATACATGATTCCTTAAGAAATCACAGCACAGTCTGTCATTAAAACAGATTTATCTCAGAATTTAAATTCACCTGTAAATAAGCGATTCTCTAAGAAATCGCAGGGTAAGTCATTGTTGAAACAAGTTTACCTCAGAATTTTAAATTCACATTGAAGTCTATGATTATCTAGGAAATCAAAGCATTTGTTTCTAAAATATGGACAACGATGTTAAAAAATTACCACCAAAACACAGATTGATCCTGACAAATCAAGTTTTAAAGTCTGACAGGAAAATGAATCTCTGAAGAAGAGTTCCTAGATGCAGCTAGAGTGGCGGACAAAAGGAACTGAGGCTTTAGGCGGGAAACTGACTAATAAAGGCAGTTGGAGAGTGGGTGGGGTTACCACCAAAATGCATTTAAAATCTCCAAG
This sequence comes from Urosaurus nigricauda, assembly GCA_034509955.1. Classification (NCBI taxonomy): domain Eukaryota; kingdom Metazoa; phylum Chordata; class Lepidosauria; order Squamata; family Phrynosomatidae; genus Urosaurus; species Urosaurus nigricauda. The sequence continues at coordinate 135,542,530 of JAOEGL010000002.1, forward strand.
AAAGTTCCAAAGCTAACTGTGCAGGCACAGAATAACCCATTTGTGTCATTCGCAGAGACCACGAAGAAGATATATGTATATACTGGTGAATACAGTGCATGTATATGTGTATGCATGTGTATATGCACACACACTACCTGTCTTCTAATACAGGGTCCAAGTCAGTTGTGTGTGTGTGTGTGTGTGTGTGCCTTCAAGTCACCTGTCAACTCCATGAGTTGTGGTAACTCCATGAGTTTCATGGGGTTTTATTAATCAATGAACATTCAGAGGTGGTTTTGCCAGCTCTTTCCTCTGAAATGTAGCCTACAGCACCTGATAATTCATTGGTACATTCATTCCATCCAAACTTTAAAACCCTACTACTTAAAAATAATTAAACTTCTTCTTCGTGGTCTCTGCGAATCATACAAATGGGTTCTCTGCGCCTGCGCAGTCGAATTCGGAACTCTCTGGAATCACTGGGCAGAAAAGCGGCTTGCAACTTTTTGGCGGTAGCCCCGCCCCTCCTCTATATAAGCCCTGTTCCCACTCTTTTCCCCAGTTCCTTTTTTTCCGCTGTGTAGGCTACTCGAAAGGAACAGTGTTGGAATCGCTTGGCTTGTCTCTCTTGGTATTTTGATCTTCGGCTTGTTTTTTGACCACTGTCCCTCGTCTGTGACTCGGCTTTGTTCTGATCTCTCGGCTTGCTTGACCTCGATTTTGGATTCTGATTTGGACTTGATGTCTCCGGCTCCATTTAAGCACTGCGTTGTTTGTGGGGCCAAGGTCCCTCACACGGACCCCCACAGCAAGTGCTTGATCTGCTTGGGCGAGGCTCACGACACCCAGAACTGTGCCCTTTGCAGATCCCTGACTCCGCAGGTGAGGAAGAACCGTGCTTCCCGGTTGAAATCTTATCTCCTGGACCGAGCCTTGGCCCCCCAGGAGATCCTGCCTTCGACCTCCGTTCCGGCTTCGACCTCCAAGGCATCCGTTCCGGCTCCGAAGATGTCCCAGGAGAAGGTGACTGTTGATTCCCCTGTTGGTCCCTCCAAATCCCCCCGGGATGCGGAGGCTCACCCCGCCGAGAAATCGGCTAAGAAGGCGGGTGAGAAGTTCAAGTCCTCCAAAAAGGACTCTAAGGACAAGCCCAGGCTGGGCAAGGACCACAGGGATGAGAGTCAGAGAAAGAAGGTTAAAATTCCTTCTCAGGGCGTGGCAGACGGCTCTTCCTCTCTGAAGGAATCCAGCTCGAAAGCCTCTGCTAAGAAGAAGCATTCCACCGAGGGCGAATCCCTCCGGAAAAAGCGCTCCTCTGAGGGTGAAACCCTCCAAAAGAAGGTCCGCTCCGACTCCAACGTGGGAACCGAGCTGCCACGTGTGTCGACACCGGCGCAGACTCCCGCCACCGAGTTGCCGTGTGTCGACACCGAAGCGGTTTCCCGCTACCTAAGGCGCCGCCTCCGTACCGACCGCCTCCGTCCCGAGGGAGGTGTCTCCTCAGGTCCAACCCACTCGCCGGGAGACCTCCGTTCCACGTAGCCTGACCTCCACACAGCACTCGCCTCAACGGAGCCACAGGTCTCAGAGGTCACCGACCTCGATGGCTGAGTCTGAGGAGGACGCTGAATACTTCTACGACAGCGAGTCGGGAAGGTATTTCGTGGCCATGGACCCGTCGACCCTGGACAAACCTCGGGGGAAACGTTAGCGCCCGTTGGAAGTGTCCACCACGGTTGGTCGAGAGGTCGTGGAAGCGGCCGCGGAGCAGGAGGAGGCCCACCGGGGAGATGCCGTGACTCAAACGGCTTACTCCCCTTCCAGCTTGGTGCTTTGTCTGGGAGCCGACTCCGATTCAGACCAGGAGTTCGTGGAACAGGAGGGCTCGGTACCGTCGCCCCTTGAATCCAAGGGTGAGGAGGACAGGCCTAGGCCTCGCCATGGCTTCTATCAGCCCGGCCCGGTCTCCCCCACTGACAATGTGGTCAACTTCGGGGAGCATTTAATCAAAACGGCTAACACCCTTGAGCTGGAAGTCACCCGTTCGGAGCAGGAAGTGCTTGACCCGGTGGAACACCGTGTACAAGGGACTGCACCTACCTTGGCATCGATTCCTTTCCTCCCTTCTATGGAAAAGATCGCCAAGAGGTCTTGGCAGAACCCGGCGTCTGTTCCCTCGACCTCGAGGAAAATCGACGCTTTGTACCATGTCTCCTCTCCTTCGGCGGAGTGACTCCACTCGCATCCGCCTCAGAATTCGGCCATCGTCGAAGGCTCCCAGAAGTCGTTCACCCCCAAGACTTCTCCCTCGCCCTCTGATCGGGACTCTAAAAAGGTGGATGGATTGGCCAAGAAGACCTTTGAGGCGTCAGCGTTGTGTCTTCGGGTCTCCAACTACAACACGTGCATGGGGGCCTACGTCCAGTACCTTATTGAGAGAATGTCCCCCTTGCTGTTGGACCTGCCCGAGGACAAAAGCCCAGCAGCCCTCCAACTGAGGAATGAGGCCCATGCAATGGCGGGTCTCATGATCACCTCCACCAGGCATACTGCGGACTGCTTGGCGAAATCCATGGCCTCCGCGATTGCCCTCTGGCGACACGCCTGGCTCTGTGCATTGGACCTGAACCCACAGGCCAAGGCAGCTATCGAGGACATGCCATTTGACGGCAAAGGGCTCTTTGCTAAGGACACTGATGAGCGGTTGAACTTCAAATACCGTATGAAGTCAGCTGCTTGGAAGCATGGCATGTCCACCTCGCAGCCCTCATTCTCCAGAAGGTGTTTCGGAGGCTTCAGGTCCCCTGCTGGACAATCTCAGAGACCCTTCGGTCAGGAGAGGCAGTTTCGGCACCAAGACACCCAGCAGCGTTTCTCCTCTCCGTCTTCATCTTCTTCGGGGCGGCGGATGTAGCCCTGGTACCGAAGGCTGTTCTCCAAGAAGGTGGACACAGAGCCGGGTAAGAAGGGGCAATGATGTGTTCCAGCGTACTCCGTTGTTTCCGTCACCTGCCCCTTCTTCCTAAACCTGCTGAGGCCCTTTCGGGACATCTGGGCCCAAATCACCACCGACTCCTAGGTCTTATCCATCGTAGCCAGGGATTATGCTCTCGAGTTCGAAGAGCTCCCTCCTACGGGATCTTTTGTTTCCACCCCTCCCTCGCCTACCCTCCTCAACGAAGTATGCACTCTATTACAGAAGGGGGTGATTTCCATGTTGGACCAATCACAGGTGCACCAGGCCTACTTCTCCCGGTACTTCACGGTACCGAAGCCAGATGGAGGACTTCGCCCCATCCTAGACCTTCGGAACTTGAACTCCTTCTTGTCTAACAAGAAGTTTAGGATGGTGACTCTTGCCTGCATTTTGCCTCTTTTGCATCAGGGCCTGCGGTTTGCCACGATAGACCTCAGGGACGTCTACTTCCAAATCGCCATTCGGGAGGGACACAGAAGATTTCTCTCCTTTGCCGTTGGGACGGAGATGTTCCACTACAACGTCTTACCCTTCGGCCTGGCCACGGCACCGAGGGTCTTCACCAAGTGTATGGCTCCAGTTGTCGCCTTCCTGCACCAGCGAGGGTTGGGAGTCTTTCCCTACCTAGACGACTGGCTCTTCGCGGCAGACTCCAAAGAAGGCCTCTGCCAAGATATCTCCTTTGCCGTCTCCTTATTGCAGTCTCTCGGTCTGGTGTTAAACCTCGAGAAGTCCCACTTGGCCCCAGTCACAAGGATCAAGTTCATCAGGGCTATCCTCGACTCCGACACTTGCGTCGCATACCTGCCAGAGGACCATTTCCAGTCCCTCTCCAAGGCCGTCCGGCATTGCAGCTCCAACAGAAGGGTGCGGGCCTGGGACGTCCAGGTGGCTCTCGGACACATGGCCTCGACCACCTTTGTCACTCCATGGTCAAAGCTTCGGTTTCGACCCCTGCAGTCCTGGTTCCTCTCCGTCTTCGACCCATTGGTCGACCCTCCAAGCAAGCGGCTCACGGTACCGAGGCCTGTCTCTCGGTCTCTATCATGGTGGCTAGACTCCCGGAACGTCTGCGCAGGCATGCCGTTCGTCTCGCCGGATCCACAGGTGGTCCTCACCACGGATGCATCCATGGATGGTTGGGGAGCCCACACTATGGGTCTCACCATAAAGGACAAATGGCAACTGCGTCATCAGGATCTCCACATCAATGCTCTGGAGATGGTGGCGGTTGAGAAGGCTCTGAAGGCCTTCGAACCCGAGCTCAGCGGGAAGGTAGTGCAGCTCCTGACGGACAACACCACCGTGATGTACTACCTGAACAAGCAGGGCGGAACCAGATCTCCAACCCTGCTGGACATAACCCTACGGATTTGGCACTGGTGCATCCCAAGAAACATCTTCCTCCAGGCAGTTCATCTCCCCGGAGAAGAGAACGTCTTGGCAGACCAGCTCAGCAGGTCAGATTCGCAGTGCCACGAGTGGACTCTTCATCCCGAGGTGGTCGCGGACCTGTTCTCGAGATGGGGCACTCCGCAGATAGACCTCTTTGCGTCGGAGGCCAACACACAGTGAGCCGGTTCTGCTCCCGAGACCGGTCCCGCCACTCTCTAGAGGATGCCTTCCTTCACATCTGGACGGGGGAATTCCATTCCCACTCATCACGAGGGTCGTCTCCAAGATGTCGAGAGACCAGACGGACGCCATCCTGATCACCCCTTGGTGGCCCAGGCAGCCGTGGTTTCCGTCCCTGCTGCATCTGTCTCTGAAACGGTTCCTGAGGATCGAGCCGAGGCCAGATCTGCTCACTCTTCAGGAGGGTCGAGTTCGGCATCCGGACATTGAGAACCTTCCTCTCGTCGCATGGAGACTCCGGCCTTAGCAAACCTTCCGGTGGCGGTGAGGCGTGTGATCCTGGCGGCCCACAAGCCTGCAACCAAGAGGCCCTACTCCTGCAAGTGGCAGAGGTTTCTCCGGTTCCTGGATTCGAGGGGCTCTCTCCATCCAGGGTGTCGACACCGACGGTGCTGGAGTTCCTGATGACACTGGTGGAGTCGGGGCTGTGCCTCAACTCCATCAAGTGTTATTTGTCTGAGATTTGTTCCCATTTTCAGTGTGATGGGAAACCTTCCTTTTTCAGAGACCCCTTGGTGAAGGGGGTCCTGAAGGGCTTTAACAACCTCCATCTGCCGGCCTCAGTACCGGCACCGGCTTGGAGCCTTGAGGTTGTTTTATCTTGTCTTGGTACCAAACCCTTTGAGCCCATGGCTACTGCTGACCTAAGGCTGGTGACTTGGAAGACAGCCTTTTTGGTGGCCATCACTTCTGCCCGCCGTGCAGGCGAGCTTTGTGCTTTGCGGAGGGACCATCCTTTCCTTCGGTTTCATAAGGATAAGGTGGTCCTCCATACCGACATTACCTTTTTGCCTAAGGTAGTGTCTGCCTTCCATATGTACCAAGACATTGTGCTCCCGACCCTGGCCCCGAACCCGACCACCGATACTGAGCGCCAGTTGCACTCATTGGACGTTAGGAGGGCTTTGGCCTTCTATTTGGACAGGACTTCGGGTTCGAGCCGCTCTGACAGACTGTTCCAGTGCTATTCAGAGCCAAAGAAGGGACTACCTGTGACTGCTCAGAGGTTTTCCAAATGGGTGGCTGGTACCATCCACCTCTGCTATGAACTGTCAGGTAGAACTCTTCCTGCCAGGGTCAGGGCACATGCAACTAGGGCGGTATTGACATCCTCCGCTTTTCTGACTGGTGTCCCGCTGGAGGATGTCTGTAAGGCTGCTGTCTGGTCCCAACCAATGACTTTCATAAAACATTACCGGTTGGATACCAGGGCAAGGACGGATGCAGCCTTTGACAGGGCAGTGTTATTGTCTGGGTTACACTAATATCAGTTTGTACCATGCCATGTTTTATGACACATTGCATTGTTTTGTTCCTTTTGACACATTGCATCTTATTGCACTGTTCTGCCTGTTTTATTTGACATTGCTGGCATCCAACATTGGGTGCTCTCAGGGTGCATTTCTGTATATCCATGCACAGTGTATATAGTTACTCTTTGAGTATGTGCTTCTATTCTGCTCTGTGAGCAATGTTGTACTATTGTTGTTGTTGCTTTATGCTTAAAGAAACAAGAAACACACATGAGTTAGTTCAATTTGACAATTTTTATTGTGGACCAATAAACATTCTTTGGTTCATCTTACAACTCTTGTCATGACACTCCCTCCGCCGCTTACCTAAGCTTGCTAGTCTAAGCCATTTGTATGATTCGCAGAGACCACGAAGAAGAAGGACAGGTTGCTTACCTGTAACAGTATTTCTTCAAGTGGTCATCTGCGAATACATACAAATCCCGCCCTTTCTCCCCTCAGTGTCCTGCTCAACGTTGTTCTGCTCCTCTGTCGCTTGCGGCAGAAAAATTTCGGAACTGGGGAAAAGAGCAGGAACAGGGCTTATATAGAGGAGGGGCGGGGCTACCGCCAAAAAGTTGCAAGCCGCTTTTCTGCCCAGTGATTCCCAGTGATTGTATGTATTCGCAGATGACCACTCGAAGAAATACTGTTACAGGTAAGCAACCTGTCCATACAATTCTATTAAAACACAAAGTTAAAACTGCTGAAAACATAATAAAAAAGATAAAAGGACAGCACATTGCATTACAAGCCCCTTGTGTCACATAAATGAAGAACCAAAGGCCTGCCTAAATATAAATATCTTTGCCTTCCAATGGAAGGAAAACAAGAAGGAGCCAAATGTACATCCCATGCGAGAGAATTCCACAACCTGGGAGCAGCCTCTGAGAAAGCTCTCTTCTGTGTCCTCACTGTTCCTGTGAAGCAAGGGAAAGTCTCAAGGATCTTAAAATTCTAGCAGGTTCATATAGGGAGATATGGTCTTTCAGACTTAAATGTTTTCCAGAGATGTGTGGAGCTTGCTTTCATGAGAGGCTCACCAAAGCCCAGCCATGAACATATTCTGTAGTGGTCCTGTAATGGGGATGAGTTAAATATGTAGAAATTATTTTTAATGTAGCATAATTAAGCCTGGCATCGTGGTTTGAGTGTAGGACTAGGACTTTGGAGATAGCGATTTGATTCCCCGCTCACCCATGGAAATGCTCACATCCTTTCAGTCCCAGAAAACTCCATGACAGGTTCACCTTAGGGTCACCATAAGTCAGAAACTATTTGAAAGCACACAACAACAACAACAACAACAATTAAGCATACTTTAATTTAATTGTACTTTTGGGTATTAAAATAATTTTCATTGTATTTAGCATCCAACCCTGACCATTGGAGTGAAATTAATTTAAATTAGTGGATTAAAAGAATAAACACAAAGGTAGTCCTACTGAGAGGGTGGTCAAACATCCAAGCACTGGTGCCATATTCTGCCTCCTCTCCCTATCTTTTCCTGGCCAACCTTTTATATTCTTTCTGCAGTCTTTTGGCTTTGATCTTTTGGCCTCTTCCAATTACCACTGGGATCTGAGTTTTTCACGAGCTCAGCGCATACTGATGGAGGGACTTGATGAGGATGGTGGTTGCCGTATGATGTGCTTCCGAGTCATGCGGCAGATGAAAGAAGATGTCTGGTGTTCAGGAAACAAGCCAGTCCTCACATCCTTTCACCTGCAGGTGCGTGCAAGAAATAACAGCTGCAGAGGTAGAAAATGAAAAAAGATCCCTAGTACAACAAAGGGCAGTTTAGCAGTAATAGCTGGTGGTTGTAATTGTCAGTAGGATGGTGAGTTTGCTCTGGATTTTAATGCAAATTTTGAAGAAGATGCCCAAAGTACTGGACCTGTTTTGAATACAGGGTTCAGTATGTTGGAAAGCTCTTTTAAATTCTGAACTAAAACCCAAAATGGAATCACTGGAGCCATTGACATCGGAACCACAAGCCATCACTGTTGCTTATGGAGACTGGCTAATTTGCAAGTTGTTTATGAGCAGTAATTGAAACAAGGAGTGCTGTTTTGTGTGTGATCATGAAGCTGCTTCTTTTTTCTTCTTATTATTTTATTAAGGTTAAAAAGTCACACATAACAATGATAAAAACATAAGCACCACAACATACATTGCAATACAAACAAAACCATACAATAAAAAACTACACTGAAACTATTACAAATAACATAACAGACCACAAGATAGAACTAACAAAGTAGATTAAATTAGAAAAATATGGTCTGGTACAGACGCCTCGGGGCGTGAATACGGCTGGGGAGCATGCAGCAACCCCACATTCCTCAGCCCTAGCGCATATGGACAGAGCCATGTTTACATTGCGCCGTCCATATGCATGTGCAGCAATGATGTCATGGCGCGTGCTGCGTTTAGACGGCGCGGCACGCTCCTGACAGCATTGCGCTGCAGGAGGGTGTCTATGGTGCCCTTTCTGCATCATAAGAAGGAGCTCCAAAATGAAGCTCCTTCTTGGCGCTTGCGTACTTTGCGCGGCCTTCACACGACTGCGCCAAGGATGCCAAGGGGAAAGAGGCTGTAGTGGCGGTCCCTTTCTCCCCTTGGGAGTGCCGCCCACGGCGGGGGCCAGTGGGCGCCAAGGGCGCCCGCTGTACCCCGCTTCAGGCCACGAATAACCAGTAATTTACCTCTTCTCCGTGGCCTGGAGAATCAGTGGATTGGGGCCGCAAGGGCTGCTGGTGAGGAAACCCTGGCCCCAGTCCGGCACTTCTGTGGTGGGCGCCTACAGACTGCCCTTTTTGGGCAGTCTGTAAAGCCCCTGTGTGATCTATACACGCCCTTAATCTATATTAACCAGGTTAATTAATTTTAGAGATTGTTCCTTACAGTTCTACATCTTTAAGCCTCTAAGATTATTATTTGTTGCTTAAATAATGATTTGAGCCATACATAAAACATAACCTTATAAAAACCTACTGCTTTGTACATCTTTAGTATTAGTGGCCTTGACACACAGCTTTTAAGTTACTACTGTATAATAATACATCCAATCATTTCCATTCCTGTTCAGTTTTTTCCATAGAGTTCTCTCTCACCATGGCTATCAAAATATCTAATCTTTTTGCTTCTTCGGGCCTTCAATGTCACTGGGAGTTTGAGTATTTTTCCAGTATTTGGCATTCAGAATTCTTGCTACAGTAACCATGTACCAAATAATTATACGGGAGTATTTGCGATCTATTCCTTTCTCTAGAGTACAAGTCTCATTGAGAAAAAGGGGTGTTGGTCAAGGGAAAGGAGACCATCCACACAATTTTTCCAGACTTTGTTGGGGAAAATTCATTCACACAAAAATACACAAGATTGTCCCAGGGAGAAAACATATTTTTAGGCAGAGAACTTGTACTTTGTTTGAAATATAATGATTCCTTTTTTAAAAACCTACAAAAAAACCTACACAGATTTTTCCCCCCTAGTGGAATGTATGCCAATTGTGCAATTGATATTTTGCATAATTTGAGAAGTGGGCTTGATATATTCTGGGAGGTACACAGTAGATGCCTCCAAACAATGACACTTGTCTGGTGTTGACATAAGCCAAGGTCATGCAAAAGAACCAAGAGCCTATATCTAATTTTGAACTGATGGGAAAGGAGTTAATTTTCAGACATTCACAGTGCCATTTCATTAAATAATATTGTACTTAGGAACAAATTCTGGAATAGATTAAGCAAAGCATGATTCTCTTTGTCTTCTTGCAGTATAGTTAAAAACTTCCTGGCCTATCTGCTTTTCATGTGGACATCCCCCCACCCCCATGGTGCTTATAGCAGCAAGAAAACAAGTTATATACCCTATAATATTAAAAAAAAACAGCAGGAGGAGGAAGCAACAGGTTATAACATGGTTTACTTTCCAATACTATATACCTTCTATATACCTTCTATATAGGAAAGCTGCATTAAGAGCAAACATTTTAACACATGGTTGGGACTGATGGCTTAAAAGAGTTCCTGTGCTGTTGAAACAAAACCATTGTGTCTCAGTCATGATTTCTTTGCATGATTTTTGCAGATGGTGCTTTTTTGGACCTGTGAGAAATACCCTCACTCCAAAGACTGGCGCTGTTTCCGCTCAGGCTTCCTACGGCTGGTCCAGAAGTTACACAAATGTGTGAGCCAGCACTTTCTGAAGCACTACTTCATCAAGGACACAAACCTGCTGAAGTACGCCAATACCAACGATTTGGACACGGTGGCCAGTAGACTGTCTGTCTTCTTGGAGAACCCTGTGCTTCCCTTAGACTGAGAAGGGTGGAAAACAGGCTTCTGAGCCAGGCTTGGTCCTATTATTTCATTCCCATGTGGTTATCCTTCTTCAGGTGATAAGTAGTGAGCATAGAGGCAAATGTGGAAGCCAAGAGGTTTTGCGTTCTGACTCCTCACTATTAGTCTGCTTAAGGCACATCTTTTTACTTTGGAGCCAGGATTGGTCAAATGCCTAAGGAAAGAAAGAGGATGTGCTGGTTAATAAAGAGTGGGTAGTCTACTGCCCCTTGTTATTTCCATATTACAAGTTTTATGGGTTGCAGACTCAAAAGCAGTATTGTTATATTTGGAGCAAAAAAGAGCAACTGTAGTGTTCTGGCTGCTTAGTTTGCTTCTCCCCACCTGCTAAAGGGAGTTTACAGGGGGTGGGATTAATGCACATGTTTAGGTGTGTTTTAAAAATGCAGGAAGCATCTGGAGAGAAGCATCTAACATGAGGGTGCATGCGGAGGCTTTTTGAAGGTTTGTATCTTTACCTACCCAATGTTCCATACTCCCGTTGCTAAGATTTGTATCTTTTCTTCATTTCTGTTTTCTGTTTGTTCCTCTTAGTGTGTAGTTTGGCAGGGTTTCTTTCCCTCCTCCCACAGTTCTTATGCACATTTTTCAGAAACAAGCTAATGTGCTGATTGTATATACAAGGAACAGTACAGGAAAGCAGTGATCTAAAATAAATGCATTTGGGAATGCATGCTCTTTCTCCCATGTCAATCCTGATGGTTTACCAAACTCCTACAATTTATGAGCCTGTCAGGGAGTCAGTGGCATGTATTATTATATTATTTGGATTTGTGTCTTCAGGAAGAGCATTGTGTAAGAAGCTCAGTCCATTTCTGAAAATTGCACAAAGCTCTCAGGATTTCAGCCTAAATTGGAAAGTGTGTGTCTGGACCAAGCTTCCCATATTTACTGTTGCTCCTTCTGCTACCACACATACTTTTGCAGTGGAGATCAAAGGAGGTCTTTGCTGAGAAGGACTCAGGCTTATTTTTCTGTACCATTTTGAATTTTCAAACCTTACTATTTCCCAGATACCTGAGGGAGCTTCTTCTGCTGGTGCACAGCACAAATGAATGTACCTTTATTCTCATTTTAAAGATATATTAGGGAGGAAGTGAATAAAATAATACAACTCATATTAGAATAAAGTTTTTTTTATTCCAGTTAGCTGCACTTTGCTAACATCTGATAACACTATTAAACAATGGCTTTCCCCCTTTTCCCCTTTCCTGTTCCCTCCTTTTCTCACAGCATTTTGCCACTATTCATTCATCCCAAAATACAAAATCAACAGCAGGCGAGGAACTGATGATTTTGTTGCAGCTTTCGGTAGTTGTTGTAGCAGTTATTCACTTTGCTGTTAAGTCTCCAATAGAGACAGAGAGAGAGAGAGAAATACAGTCGGCCCACTACATCAACAGATACAAGCATTCACAGCTTGCAAATATTTAAAAAATATATAAATTCTGAAACCCAAGCCTTGATTTTGCCATATTACATAAGGCACACCATTTTACTATCTCACTGTATTTCATGGGATTTGAGTATCCACAGATTTTGGTATCCATGGGGAGTCCTGAAACCAAACTCCAGTGGATATACCAAGGGCCCACTGTAGATGGACAGGTTGCTGACCTGTAACAGTATTTCTTCGACTGGTCATCTGCGAATACATACAAATGGGTTCTACTGTGCCTGCGCAGTCAAATTCGGAACTTTCTGGAATCACTGGGCAAAGTAGAGCTTGCAACTTTTTGCAAATTTTAGGTGGTAGCTCTGCCCCTCTATATAAGCCCAGTTCCCGCTCTTTTCCCCAGTTCTGACTTTTTCCGCCACAAAGCGACAGAGGAGCAGAACCAATCATGAGGAGGACACCGAGGGAAGGAAGGGCGGGATTTGTATGTATTCGCAGATGTCCCCTCGTAGAAATACTGTTACAGATAAGCAACCTGTCCTTCTTCTTCGTGGTCTCTGCGAATCATACAAATAGGTTAGACTGACAAGCTTAGGTCAGCGGTGGAGAGAGAGTCATGACAACAGTTGTAAGATGAACCAAATAACATTTATTGATCAAGAATAAAGTGGCAAAGTGAACCAAACATCTGCTTGTGCCTTTTGCTTCTAATATAGAAGTGAACAACTGTATAAACAATCATACTCGACTGAATAGATATATAACCATCATACTCCAATGAGTGAAATTTTAAACCTTGTGCATGAAAAAGTGCAACATGATGCAGTAATGAACAAACACCTGAACTGAGGTACTGCACCCAGGCCTGGATGCTATGGCAAAACCTCAGGTGTGTACCACATCTGTCACTTCAAGTAGAAAAGGCCACAAGGCTGCATAACCCTGTAACAGTTAATTCTCATAGCAAACATATGTGAAAGCAACAAACATACGGCGTGACTGGCAATCACATAGCATGTCATAATGGCAAATATCTTCAGTAACAGTAATGAAGGGTAAACATTGGTACAGACACTCAGTGAATAGCAGACAGTAACACTGCCTTGCCAAAGGCTACGTCAGTCCTTGCCCTGGTGTCCAACCTATAGTGCTTGATAAAAGTCATGGGTTGGGACCAGACAGCAGCCTTACAGACATCCTCCAGGGGGACTCCAGTCAAAAAAGCAGAGGATGTCGCTACCGCCCTAGTTGCATGTGCTCTGACCCTGGTAGGAAGAGTTCTACCCGACAGTTCATAACTGAGGTGGATGGTACCGGCCACCCATTTGGAAAACCTCTGAGCAGTCACAGGTAGTCCCTTCTTTGGCTCTGAATAACACTGGAACAGTCTGTCAGAGCAGCTCGAACCCAAAGTTCTGTCCAGATAGAAGGCCAAGGCCCTCCGAACATTCAAAGAGTGCAAGCGACGCTCAGTATTGGCGGTCAGGTTCGGAGCCAGGGTCAGGAGCACAATGTCCTGGCACATGTGAAAGGCAGATATTAACTTAGGCAAAAAGGTAATGTCAGCACGGAGGACAAACTTATCCTTATGAAACCTAAGGAAAGGCTGGTCCCTCCGCAAGGCACAAAGCTCGCCTGCATGGCGGGCAGAGGTGATGGCTACAAGAAAAGCTGTCTTCTAAGTAACCAGCCTTAGATCAGCCATAGCCATGGGTTAGAAAGGCTTGGATCCCAAACAAAACAAAACATCCTCAAGGTTCCAAGCCGGTGTTGGTACCGGGACCGGTGGGTGCAAGTTGTTAAAGCCCTTCAAAAACCCCTTCACCAGGGGGTCCTTAAAGAAGAATGGTTTCCCTTGAAACTGGAAATGGAAACAAATATCAGACAAGTAACACTTGATGGAATTAAGGCAAATCCCTGATTCCACCAGTGTCACCAGGAACTCCAACACGATCGGTGTCAACACCCTGGATGGAAAGAGGTTCCTCGAAGCCAAGAACTGAAGAAACCTTCCACATGCAGGAGTAGGACCTCTTGGTAGCCAGTTTCTGGGCTGCCAGGATCACTCGCCATACCGAAGCCGGAAGGGTCATTTGGGCCGGAGTCTCCAAGCCACCAACAGCAGGTCATTGATGTCCGGATGTCAAACTCGACCCCCCTGAAGAGTGAGGAGATTGGGCCTCGGCTCAACCCAAAGAAACTGCCTCCAGGACAGGTGAAGAAGGGATGGAAACCACGGCTGCCTGGGCCACCAGGGGATGATCAGGATGGTGTCCGCTTGGTCCCTCGACATCTTGGAGACAACTCTCGTGATGAGTGGGAACAGCGGGAAGGCATAGAGAAATTCCCACCTCCAGCTGTGGAGGAAGGCATCTCCCAGGGAGCGCCAAACACGGTCCCTGGAGCAGAACTGGATGCAGTGGGAGTTGGTCTCCGACACAAAAAGGTCGATCCGAGGAGTGCCCCATCTCAGGAACAGGTCTGCCACAGTCTCCAGATGCAGTCTCCATTCGTGGCACTGCAAAGCGGACCTGCTGAGCTGGTCACCCAACATGTTTTCTTCTCCAGGAAGGTGAACCACCTGGAGGACACTCTTCCTCAGTATGCACCAGTGCCAGATGCGAAGAGTTATCTCTAGCAGTGTCGGTGACCTTGTGTTGATGCGGTACATGACGGTGGTGTTGTCCGTCAGGAGCTGTACTGCGTTTCCCAGGAGACTGGATTCGAAGGCCCTGAGACCTTTCTCCACCGCCAACATTTCCAGGGCATTGATGTGGAGATCTCGATGACACAGCTGCCACTTGTCCTTTACTGTCAGGCCCAACAAGTGGGCCCCCATCCCTCCAGGGATGAGTCCATGGTGAGGATGACCTGCAGTTCCAGAGGCAGGAAGGGCATGCCAGCGTAGACGTTCTGGGAGTCTAGCCACCACAAGAGAGACCGAGCGACTGGTCTCGTTACCATGAGCCATTTGCTTGGGGAGTCGGTCATCAGGTCAAAGGCCGACAGGAACCAAGACTGCAGCGGTCAAAACCGAACCCTTGCCCATGGAGTTACAAACATTGTTGAGGCCATGTGACTGAGTGTCACTTAGGCTCGTACCCTTCTGCTGGAAAGGCACTGACAGACGGCCTTGGAAAGCGACTGGAGACAGTCCTCTGGCAGGTATACGACGCAGGCGTCGGAGTCAAGGACGGCCCCGATGAACTTGATCCTGGTGACTGGGGTTAAATGGGATTTTTCCAAGTTCAACACCAGTCCGAGCGACTGCAGGAGGGATACTGCAAAGGAGATGTTAAGGCAAGGAGCATGGGAATTATAGTCATAGAAATGCAAAGCTGTATGTGAGAACCAAAGTCTGTAAATTTCCAGCACAAGGTGAGATAGTGTAGTGAGACACGTACACAATAACAACAGATGTGAGTATAGCCATAACACACACAGAATAGCAACACAAGTTCCGGAAAGGAAGGTCATGGAAAAGGTAAACAACGACATCATTGAAAACATCACATGAGTGTTTAGGTCATAGTAAGAGGTTGGACTATAGTATGGGAAAGTGTGGAAATAACCAATAGTATTGATTGTACACACCCAGTGCACACCCAGTGGGTGGTAACAAAAGTTGAACTATTTCAGTATTGTTCCGGTGAGCCATTGCTCCCTGCACCCCCAGCACTGCACCATCCTCAACATCATCAACAATGTGAACTAGAAGGAAGACTTGAACTTGTAACTAAGCTTTTGTGCAGGAGGAGATGAGTATGTATATAGCTTGATTAGCATAGCCAGAGTGTGTTTAGCAAGAGCAAGAAATGTGTTGCAAAGATGTTTATTGTTTTACTATAGAGTTTGTATTATTCAAGTAGTCAATAAAGATAGTTTAGTGCACAGCTCGCGTGGTTTGTTGACTGCATGGAAAGGGGAAGCAGCAACAGTGATTCCAGAAGTTCCAGAGCTGATGTTTTGTTCCTGAGCCGCTTCATGGGCAACTCTGCTACCTGCAACACATCACACCATTGATCAGTTCTGATCAGCCCAGTTTGACCAGATGGTGAGGACCTGAGCCTGGGTAATGTGCATCACCTCCCATCATCCCCAACAGGAGATGGCCTGTAACAGGTCCTCTTTTGAGTCTGCGGTGAAGAGCCAGTCATCTAGGTAGGGGAAGACTCTTGACCCTCGCTGATGAAGATAGGCTACCACCGGGGCCATGCACTTGGTGAAGACCCTCGGGGCTGTGGCCAGACTGAAAGGTAGGATGTTGTAGTGATACATTCCGTACCGATGGCAAAAGAGAGGTACCTTCGGTGAAGTAAGCATCCTTCAAGTCTATCGTTGCGAACCCCAAGCCCTAGTACAACAAGTGTAGAATACAGGCAAAGGTTACCATCCTGAACTTCTTATAGGCTAAGAAGGAGTTGAGTTGTCGAAGGTCCAATATGGGACGGAGGCCTCCATCTGGTTACAATACTGTGAAGTACCGGGAGAAGAAGTCATAAGGAACCTGGGAAGAGACCAACGGGGAAATTGCCCCCTTTTCCAGGAGAGTGTGTACTTCATCGAGAAGGGCGGTTGAGGGAGAGGTAGAAACAACCGCTCCAGTCGGCGGGAGCACTTCGAACTCAAGGGCATATCCCTTAGAGATGATAGTCAGAGCCCAAGAGTGGGTCCAGATGTTGTGGAAGGGCCTTAGGAGGTCCAAGAATAAAGGGGAGGTGATGGAGGCAACGGAGCATGCAGGGAGGCTTCATTGCCTCTTCTTATCGGTATCAGCATCTTGCTTCTTTGTGAAGGGTCTCCGATACTGAGGCTGTGATGCCTGCCAGAGGAGGAGGAGGATTGAGATGGAAACCTCTGCCTCTGGTCCTGCTGGGAGCTCCTGGGAGAATGAACACTGTCCTGAGCCAAAGAAAGACCGTTGACCACTGAATCTCCGGTGGGAGGTGGCCCGTTGAGTTGAAGACATGCCATGCTTCTTGGCGGTGGACTTCATTCTATACTTGTAGTTGAGCCGCTTGTCAGTGTCCTTGTTAAAGAGACCTTCGGTGTCGAAGGGCATGTCCTCAATGGCCGCCTTCACTTTCGTGGTCAGGTCTGACTCCCGGAGCCAAGCATGCCTTCTGAGGGCGATGGCAGCCACCATTGACTTTGCCGAGCAGTTGGTACTACGCCTGACAGAAGTGATCAAGATGCCTCCGATAGCGCATGCCTCCTCACGCAGTTGGTTGGCAGCTGGCAGCTTGTAATTGGGGAGCTCCGCCAGGAGAGGTGACATCCGCTCCATGAGATACTGCATGTAGGCCCCCATGCAGGCATTATAGTTGGTGACCTTGAGGCCGAGAGCTGAAGCCTCAAACAACTTCTTCGCCAGTCCGCCCACCTTCTTAGCCTCTCGGTCAGTCAGAGAAGTAGAGGTCTTTGGAGTGAAAACTCGTTGAGAGTCTTCAACGATAGCTGACTTTTGTACCGGATGCGAGTGCAGCCACTTTGCAGATGAAAGCTGTTGGACTATATGGCCCTTGGGGTTCCTTCAAATTCCAGGATTCTATGATTATGATTCAAAAAGGTGCTTCAAGATCCCTTTGCATACTGATTTTTCAGACTAACATGGCTTCATCTCTAAATTCAACTACAAGTAACTGTCATTTTTCACACCTGTCAATTCCAAACATTTGTTCTTGCATCCTTCCCACAGATTTTTACTGGAATATATACTTGACCAAAAGAAGAGTTCAGCAAGAGCCTGGCACCCTACTGTCAGAGCACTGTTATGCCTGCCTCCCACCAGGTGATGGTAGCCTTGCTGCATTTTTGGTGCTTTGATTCACTTTTTAAACTTGAACAACAATGAAATGCTGCCATTGTTCCTGCTTCAGACTTAAAACAGTAGAATCACAGGCAGCTCCACAGCTGAAAAAGACATTGCAAAATCATGACTGATAACAGATTTAAAAGAAGCAGTTCTCTGTTCAAGTCATTGCTGCAGACTGGAACATGTTTGCTCATCAGTGGAAGTGGGGTTGCAGAACGGAGGGCAATCGTAATCATGGCTGTCTATGGCTGTCTCTCTATGACATCTTCACAGTCCTGGACTGGGGAAAGTGGGACTCTCTGTGGGTTCCCTTTTCATTGTCACTCAGGCACACTGTCCAGAGCAGAGGCAAAACTCCGCTGAAGGAAGCATACATAGGGTTGCCAAATTCCAGCTCATCTTAATCGGACATCTAATTGGCATATCATGTAAATTATTATAATGAATTTACATTCTGATTATAAAAATTAACAACATTAATCATTGCACCTTTTCTACCATTACATTTGAACCTCAGTATGTTTTGGGTGGCTGAATAAAGGTATCGCTGTTTTGTAGATTTTAGATGTTATTGTACAATGGGGCCTTGCTTGTCATTCATGTACAGGCTTTGATTACAGTGGTATCGAGAAGATGAGGTTACCAGAGGCAGAGGCAAGTTGGAAGAGTTTTTATTTTTAAATCTGCAACAATGCATCTACAGAAGGAAATTGAGGCACATGAACTGTTGAAGATCATAATTACCAAGTGAAGTGAGGATTCTGAATTTACACAGGAAAAATTCTTTCTTGTGGACTCACATTCTCCAGTTCTGCTATTTTTCCATAACAGCTACTCCTGTTGTACAGAGAATCAAGTAGTTTTAAGGTCATGAATGCAATATGATAGTGGGTAGTGGTAAATCCGCACAGCCTCTTTCTTTTATTTCATGATTCAATGGATAAGTACTTTTTGTGGTTTTAAGAGTGCATTTTTTATGTCGGCCATAGGGTGCCCTGAATCATAAATTGCCTTCCCCTGAGCCTGAGAGAGTGTGACTTGCTCAAGGTCACCCAATGGGTTAAATCTAATCACAACAACAGTAATAACCACACCATAACACATCCATCGCTCAGAAATGTGCAAAGCCTTCAGCAATTACTTTTCCTTTCACTAACTGCCAGAAGGGCATAGTGCTCTGAGTGACTCTGGAGAGCAGGGTTTGATTCCCAGCTCAGCCATGAAATCCACTGGGTGATCTTGGGCAAGCCATACATTCTCAGCCTCAGAGGAAGGCAGTGGCAAACCTCCTCTGAACAAAGCTTGCCAAGAAAACCCCATGATAGGTTTGCCTTGTTGCTGTTGTGTGTGTATTGTGTGCCTTCAAGTCATTTCCGATTTATGGGCGACCCTAAGGGAAATCTATCATGGGTTTTTCGTTGCAAGATATGTGTAGAGGAGATTTACCATTGCCACACCCCTAGGCTGAGAGAGTGTGACTTGTCCAAGGTCACCCAGTGGGTTTTAATGGCTGAGCTAGGAATGGATCCTTAGGTGGCAGTGATCATGTTCTCCTGGAGTTTGTTATACAATTGAAAGGAGAAGCCAGGCATAGTCGGACACACGCTCTAGACTTTAGGAGAGCTGATTTCAATAAACTTAGAGAAATACTGGGGGTGATCCCATGGTCAGGAATACTAAAAGAGAAGGGAGTTCAAGATGGATAGGAGTTTATTAATGATTTGGATGACAGAATTGGGGGCATACTCATCAAATTTGTGAATGTCACTAAACTAGGAGGAGTAGCTAATACCCCAGAGGACAGGATCAAAATTCAAAATGACCTGAATAAACTAGAAAGCCGGGCCAATGCTAACAAAATGAAATTCAACGCAGAGAAATGTAAGGTTCTGCACTTAAGACGGAAAAATGAAATGCACAGATATAAAATTGGGGACATCTGGCTGAATGAAACTACACGTGAAAGGGATCTAGGAGTCCAAGTAGACCACAAGTTGAACATGAGTCAACAGTGTGATGCAGCAGATAAAAAGGCCGATGCAATTTTAGGCTGCATCAACAGAGGTATAGTGTCTAGATCAAGGGACGTAATAGTGCCACTGTATTCTGCTTTGGTCAGGCCCCACCTGGAATACTGTGTCCAATTCTGGACATCACAATTCAAAAAGGATGTGGAGAAACTGGAGCATGTCCAAAGGAGGGCAACTAAGATGGTGAAGGATCTGGAAACCATGCCCTATGAGGAACAACTTAGGGAGCTGGGAATGTTTAGCCTGGAGAAGAGAAGGTTAAGAAGTGATATGATAGTTTTGTTTAAATATTTGAAGGGATGCCATATTGAGGAGGGAGCAAGCTTGTTTTCTGCTTCTCCAGAGACTGGGACATGGAACAATGGATACAAATTGCAGGAAAAGAGATTCCACCTCAGCATTAGGAGGAACTTCTTGACAGTAAGGGGTGTTCGACAGTGGAACACACTCCCTCAGAGGGTGGTGGAGTCTCCTTCCTTAGAGGTCTTTAAACAGAAGCTGGATGGCCATCTGTCAGGGGTTCTTTGATTTGGAGTTCCTGCATGGCAGAGGGTTGGACTGGATGGCCCTGGTGGCCTCTTCCAACTCTATTCTATGATTGAACCCTGGTCTCCAGAGTTGTAGTCCAACCTTCAAACCACTACGCCATGCTAGGATTGCCATAAGTCAGAAGTGTCTTGAAGGCACACAACACACACAATACCTGCATGATTTTTCATGCAAAATTCTACCCTCAAGGACAAGAAAAACTCTCAGCTTTTTTATCAAAAACAGAGATGCTTGTTCAGAAATTTTCCTGAGTGAGTTTCAGAGTTCCAGTGCTCTGGCAATACTTTGGCAAGGATCTGTTCTTCAGCAACTAAGGTATAGATGACAAGAGTGGGTGACCTCTTGTCTACAGCCTGGTCCCTCCATTTACTCTTAGCCATAGTGGCCCCCTTGGCAACTGACAGCAGTCCCATGCTGGAACATCTTGTCCGCACCTGTTTGCCTTTGTAGATCACGAATGTCTTTGTCTGGCACATTCTTCAGTTTGGCAATCTCAGATACTCTCTTGTTAAGCAAACATGTCATTGTTATTGTTCCAGATAAGTTAAGTCAAAAAATTTCCATAATAAATAAACCACATCTAACAAAGAGACTGGTATATGTTTCTGGGCATGAATCCTTCCTATTTTTTGCTACTGTTCTTTCTGCTTATAGGTCTGATCTGGAGATGCTGTCTACTGTTCAATAGTCACATTTTTATGTATTATTAAATTTAAATACTACTTCTACTATGCCTTTCAATATAAAATTACCAAGGTGACTTTTCCTCGTTATCAGCTTTAATACTTAAAGCAACTTTTTCAACCAGTCTTTTTCAAATGTCCCATCTATTTAAGTAAAGATATCTTATAGTGTTTTGCCTGTTGGTAGGCTTCAAATCTTAAAAATAAAGGCCTGAACAGGGTGGCCAGATGCTATGACCACAAAGGAGGACAAGGCACCACAAAATGTAGGACATTCAAGGAAAATGTAGGAAATTACAAAATAAAATCTAACAACACTAATATAAATTCATTTTTATGGTTTATTTACAGTTATGTTATATATACCATATTTTATTAAGTACTCAACCATGTTTTTCTGATGAACCTATCTTTATTAAAATGCTTTGTTGGCCTGCAATATACTTGCAGAACTCTGAGCAAGACAAAGGCTTAAAATGGTACTTTACTAACAACAAACCCTTGACTGAATCCACATTAAAAATTTCCTTTCATTTGTCCATTGTGCTGAAATTAAGGGGAAAATTCTTTAAATATTTCCATTGTGTCCTCAAGCAGTCCATTGCCTAACACATTTGCTGTCCACTACCAAAGAATTTCAAAAGAAAATGCACTTTATACATTATGTCAAAGTTCTTGATTGTATAGATCGTGAAAAACTATGGATCACATTAAAGAAACTGCTGAGCAACCAAAAGAAGACAAGGGCTTGGAAGGGCAGCTATGAAAGCACTAGACAAGATCCTGAAATATAAAGTTATATAATAAGATCAACTCGTTTGTAATGTGGTGCTGCAGAAGGGGTTTTTTTTTGGGGGGGGGGATACTCTGGACTGCTAAAAAGACCAATAAAAGGGTCCTAAAGCAAATCAAGCCTGAACACTCTCTAGAAACCAACATGACTAAAGTGAGACTGTTATATCATAAAAAGACATGACAGACTAAAAAAGACAATAATGCTTGGGAAGGCAGAAGATAGTAGGAAAAGAGGAAGACTACATTCCAGATGGTAGAATTCAAGATATAGGAGTTTATCAGACGACGGAAATGGGAAGGTTAATCTGATGCCAGTCCAAACGCAATCATGGGGTTTCACGTTATTGTACAAAAAATGATCACACATAATTTCGCGTGAAGCGAAGTCAATCTGAACGCAATGCAAAGTTATCACGAATTCATGTGAATTCGCTTAACAAGTGAATTTGTAAATTCACTCTTTGGGCTAATAAGAAGTCAATACGATGTTGCCAGGTGTGGAATGCATATTCGTAGTGGCCCTAGGTTTCCCCCACTCATCTATTACCTACATTACCCATCATTCCACGCAGCATTTTTGATTCAATTTCGTTTCTAGTTGTACTCCGGGGCCGCCTGCAATGGCGCCTGGTAAGTGGTGAAAAATTGTGTTATAATTGCATCGTGATAACTAATAATTGTGTTATTACGTGAATATATTGTATTAACTCATGCAAATGCAATCTATTCACGTTATAACGCAATTATTAGTTATCATGACGCAATTATAATGCAATTTTTCACCAATTTTCAAGCAACCAGAGCTTCTTGATTTTTCACCTGTAGGTGGATTGGGGAATTGCCTTGGGATTTGTGCAGAGGTGGTTTGCCTTGCCAGACTGAGGGGGGGGGGGGGGAATAAATGCCCTTATCGCTTGACTGCAGAATACAAAGGTGTATGCAGGGATTATACTGTTTTATAATTTATATATGATTTTTATAAATTTGTATAATTTATTTTGGGCACCATAATGATCAATGAAAAAAGATATACGACGCAAAAAAGAGAGCAAAAATGAGCTTGCAGCCGCGATCGCGTGAAAATGGACGCAATCAATGAAGAAAATCACGTTATCGCATGAAACCGGAAACATACAAAAAGGATTTGCTGCTCAAATCACATTACTGCGTGAAATAGGAAACACTAGACAGGAAGCCCTGCTCAAATCACGCTATCGCGCAAAACCAGATATACAAAAACAGGAAGTGTTCCTTCTCCCGACCCCCGGAAGTTTAACATGCCGTGCCATGCTCAGAACATAACTGCGCTTGCGCGGCGAAGCCAATTCGCATTAAGGTATTTTGTAATGTGATGGCCTATTTTCCTCTGCCCCTGCTTGGCGTTCGGAGTGGATGCGTTCAGTTACTCACTTGTGATAAAAAATCACGTGATTGCATTTGACTTCGCATTCTATAAATTTGAAATTGGGAACCCCCCCCCCCATCTGATAAACTCCTATGCTGTGTTGGTCTGTAGAATCAGTATGTAGAGAGATCTTGTAGCACCTTTGAGACTGACATAAAGAAGTTGGCCGCATGAGCTTATAGTCCACTCTACTGTATGTACCTGAGGAAGTAGACTGAAGTGTACGAAAGCTCATGCTGCCAACTTCTTTCAGTTAATCTCAAAGGTGTTTCAGAATATCTCTGCATGCTGCATTCCAGATGGACAGTCTCAATCAAGGAAGCCACAGTGGCCCTGAGTCTGCAAGACCTGAGCAGGGCGGTAGATGACTGGGATACTTGGAGGGCTCTCCTTTATGAGGTTGCTATAAGTAAAAGTCAACTTGATGGCATCTAACAACAACCATAGTTTTAAATCACTTTGAAGAGCAGCCCCCTGTAGTGTAAACTATAGTAATCCAGGGTAGAGATAATTGAAGGTAATTGACTGGTCCCTCTTCCCTAAACTGGGAAAGGTGGCACAGAATAGTCAAAGCTGGGCAAAGGACTCCTCCATTAGCATTCAGCTTCCCAGAACCAGCACAGGACTCATGAACCCTCCCCTCGCCCCCTTTGCATATCCTGTCTATTATCTAATAAGACTTTCCTTGTATCTGGATTGACCCCCAATTTGTTCATCCTTATCCTGATCCTCACTGCATCTAGGCAATGGATGAGGATATGCACAGCTTCACTGGCATCAGTTGAAGAATGAGAAAGTTAGGAGTCAACTACCAGTCCTCAAACTCCAGATGACCTGCTTGAGCAGCTTCATGCAGATATTTTTAAAAATAAAAGATAAGTAAGAGTCAGATTTTGCCACAAAAGCCTCATGACTCTAAGTCAGAAACAAATTGAAGGAACACAACAACAAGAGTTTTGAGGAATGTCATAGGCCAGTGGCCAAGGAGGAGTCCCTGTACACCTCCTTCTGTGAATGCTCAACCACACAGGGCTGGAAACAAGAGTCCTGAACTTACCTGGAATCCTCTTTCCCATGTACGGGAGAGGCGTGGAGTGTGAGGGTATTGTCATCTTAAACCATGTGGCTTCTTCCCAGGGAGTATTGCAGGCTACCTGTATGGTTCCTGTTCTAGCAAGAAAGAGCCAGGAGTCAGGCTGACTGTTGGGCAGAACCTGGAAGCAAATATCTTTTCCTAGTCCATTTAGGGAACTCAAAAGTGTTTTCTTCTGAATAGATATGCATACGGTTGCATTGTCTTGTCCTTTCCTTTCCTTTCTGGAAGCAGTCTTTCTATTGAAGGCGGTCACAGCCTGGGGTACTGCTTCATTGTCTAATTTCTGTTAAGCAGGTCTGGCTAACATTGATGTAGTCTCTGCCTGGCAAGATCCTTTGAATGTGGGCTTAGCCTTGGGGTCCAGCATTTTTGTGCTCAGCACAAGTCACTAACCTGGCTGGGATTTGACACATCTTGGGAACGTTCTTAGCGTTCTCTCTCTCCCATTCTTGTGATGCTGATCATTTGGCAGGTTCTATTCTGGTGCCAGGAAGGTATGCTTTTGTTGTAGCAAAAAGGCTGTGCTCTGGTCCAGCAATGAGCAAAGTTCATGCTCACAGCAGGATCATGTTCCAGTTGCTGAAGTTTGTTTTGGCTCTCTCCTCTCCTAGATTAATGTTCTCAGCTTGGCATCTCACAATTATAAGATTGACAACAAGGTGGCTGCCTGTCACTGGCTCGATCTCTTCTCAGAGGAACTGTGAGTACATGGGAAAGCTGAGTGATATAGGGAGTATTTAATTCCATGCTCCATGAGTATTTGTGGTCTGTAAGGCCCTAGCTCACTCTCTCTCCCACTTTTGGGATAGTGATCATTTGGCATGCTCTGTTCAGGGCCAGGAAGGTTGCTTTTGGGGTAGCAACAAGGCTGTGCTCTGGGCCAGCAATGAGCAAAGAGTGGGACAGAGAGTTAGGAAGGAGATGTGGCTTAGTGGTTAAGATGCCAATTCTGATGATTGGAAGATTGGAAAGTTGGCAGTTTGAGGCCCAAGTGTCACATGATGAGGTGAGCTCATGTCTCTAGTCCCAGCTTCTGCCAACGTAGCAGTTTCAAAGCATGCAAATGCAAGTAGATATAGGTACCACTTTGGTGGGAAGGTAACAGTGCTTGGTGCAATCGTGCTGGCCACATGACCACCAGAGCAGTCCTCAGACAACGCTGGCTCTTCGGCATAGTGACAGAGATGAGCTCCGTCCCTACAGTCAGATACAACAAGACATTCATGTCAAGGGATTACCTTTACCTTTAAGGCCCTAATAGGATTAAGGCCTTATCCACCCTATATTGATGTGCATGAGCAGTAGCTATCTGAGCTGGTTTGTCCAAATTTGCTCTACCATGAACTCATTCAAGGTGTTTGTGTACAATGTTGTCTTTTCCTTCTCACTCCCCCCCATTACTGCCAGTCCTGCAAACTCCACTACAGATGTACAGTTGGCTCTCCACATTTGCAACTTTGTCTTTTGCAAATTTGTTTATTTGTGGATTTGATTAATACCTTCTCTCTAGAAATCTCTAGGTCCTCCAGTGCAACCCTGCCAGATGTTGAGCATAGAGTTACACTGAAGGACCTAGAGGGGCTAAACAGACAGGCAAAAAGAAGTGCTTTCAGGCTGGCTCGAAGGCATGGCGTTCAGATGACACATGCCTTGAAGCCAGCAGAAATGTGTCCTTATGCAGAGAAAAGCCATTTCAAAAAGAAGCAGCCTTTTCCCACTTCTTCCTGGCTTGAAGCCATATCATGTGGTCATGACAGGTGCACTCCAGCTGCCTTGGGAGACGGTGGTGCAGTTTCAATGTGGCTTTTAAAAAGGCAGCTTCAAGCCACTTTTTCTGCCCATCTGTTTCACCCCAGGGATTCCTAAGGAAAACACTTCTTTAG
Organism: Urosaurus nigricauda; assembly: GCA_034509955.1. Classification (NCBI taxonomy): domain Eukaryota; kingdom Metazoa; phylum Chordata; class Lepidosauria; order Squamata; family Phrynosomatidae; genus Urosaurus; species Urosaurus nigricauda. The sequence goes on from JAOEGL010000002.1 coordinate 135,568,435, forward strand.
GTATATGTAGGTCCTGCAATTCTATGATCAACTTTTGCTGGGTGTTGGCCACAGAGTTGAACTGGAGGACCTAGACATTCCTAGAGAGGTGTTCTCTCAGGTTAAAAAAATAATTTTTTTATTTGTGTGTTTTTTTTCACTTTCAAGGGGAACATATACCCCTAACCCCAGCAAAAGTGGAGGGTTTGTAGTCCCATACTAAATTCATACAGGCTCAATGCCACAGGGGATGTTATGGTTGATGGCACTGAATGCTACCAACATCACTAACAGGCATGTGCTTACCTTCTCCAGTTTCTGAAATAGGTCCACCAGAAACCAAAGCTGTCACCACCTCAAAAACAGGCTTTGATTCTGATAAAAAAGATGCAAATAAGCAGATTTATCCAGGAATGTACAACTTGAGAAACCATTAGCTAGCCACTCCAAGACTTCATTCAATATTAGAAACTAACCAGAATTGATCCAGAAACATGGAAGCCAGTGAATATTGCTCTATAAATTTCCTTTGGAGGAACTGGGACATAACTGTTATTCAGGAAAGCATTTACAACTTCCATCACCAGACCAACAGATCTCCTGGAAGTTGTTGCAAGTCAGAAGAAACAGGAGCCAAAGCACATGGGATAAGCCTTATCCCTGCAAAAAAGGGGTTAGAATGTTCCAGGATGACTTCTTTCTTAGTTGATGGCCAAGGAACTGGTGTCAGCCCACAAGCCATTGTTGCCAGTCCACAGTGAGGAAGCTATGGAAATATGATAATATGGGACAAATGTACTACAAGTCCTTTGCATGTGTAGGAGAGGGGGTGGACTGCTGGTCCACAAGGCTAGAAACTTGGGAAGTAGTGGCCTAGAATGCTACAGACAGAAGAATATTTGGCTATTTGCCCTATAGCTGACCAAAGAAGGGCATTCAGTTTGTGTGCAATAAGAGAAAGTCCAGCTCAAGGACACAGTAAATCTTGGTAAGTTTTTCCCTTGCTGGGGGCATGATGAGGGTTGAACCTAGATGCTGCTGGGTGTTCTTTGATAGGAATGTTTGAAATGCAACAACACTCAGTGTTGAAAGACATAAATGTGTTTTAGAGAGAGCAGCAATGACAGGGCTAAGGAGATTTTCAGTGACCTAAATTCTCCAAATGTCTTGTCCGCTGATCCTAACCTCTCTTAGACTTGCCATCAGCCTTTATCCACAGACTGAAGCATCCACATTCTGAAAATATTTTTAAAAATATAAATTCCAAAAACCAAACCTTGCTGTTGCCCTTGTATATAAGGGACACCATGGTTTTTAATTTGACTTGAGCAAATTAATCAAATCTCAGCTCAACCACGTAATGCCACTGGATGACATTGGGCAAATCACACTCTTTCTGCCTCAGGGGAAGGCAATGGCAAACCCCCTCTCAAGAAACCTGTCAAGAAACCCCCATGATATGTTTGCCTTAGGGTTGTTATAGATCAGAAACAACTTGTAGGCACACAACAACACAACTTGCTTTAACTAGTATGCTATTTTAATTGATTCTGCCACATCAGTTTTAGAAAGCAGGCAGGCAAGCTGGCTGCAGACACATTAGCTCCTATATCTGGCCAAATGTTTTAACTTCTCTTTGAACACCTTGGGTTTTGTTTTGCTGAAGAGTTTTAGAGAACTACCAAGGTCACTGTCATTTATTTTTTAAGTAAGGTACAAAGAAAGCAAAAAGGTAATGTGCACTTTCTTCACATACACACCAGAATAAATTTTTCATTGATGGCCTAGAGGGAAGTTGAGGTTACCTGAACAAACAGGGCCCCCAGAATTGTTTTTTTAAGGTGGGGGTGCTCAACATTGGCAAACAAGTTATTATTAATTTTGCCTACTTGCAGGTATTTGCAAGGGAAAATCAAATTACTTTCCCCGCCTATTTTCATTCAAAATATGAAGACTCTTACAAACATAATGTGTATGTAGCAGTTCCACTCCATGAGTTCAGTATCACTCCCAGGTAAGAGACACAAGACAGATTTCAGGTTGGTCTAAAAAGGTGAGACTATGAGTTATTGCACACCCACCCTAGTGACACTACTGAGTACCTTTACAGAGCTTTCCTTTCTCTAATGGAGTTCCTATAATAAAAAGTGTGGTGTATTTCCTTTAGTTGTTAACTATAGTTTCTATTTAGTTGTTAACTAGTCTCCAACATAGTCACTGGTGTCAAAGTTCCTTAATTGTAGTACTAGCTGCTGCACACATGCAGGAAAGATGTGAAGAAGGCCTCAGATATCTTACAGAGTGATGCTCCATAAGGGGCAGGGCACATCACCATGAAAGAGGGGTGGTTTCAGCCCATACACTCTCTTACAGTGATGTTTTGGCCCATACACTCCCTTACAGTGATGGACCCCAACTAGCTTCCTGAATTTCCTGAATTTTAGCAACCCTTTATTTAAAAAAGGAAAGAGAACATTTATATATTAAAAGCAGAGCATCTATGTATAGGGTTGCCATTTGTTCCGTAATACCTGGAAAATCCTCGATTGAATGTCTTGGCTGGCTAGGCCAGTTGAAGCAGTAAATCCCGGATTTCTCTATCATTGCAGGCTGATGAATAGGCTAAGATGTGGCAGTGGAGAAGAAGCAGGAAAATGTGCATGAAGACTGGCATCCTGCCCTGCAAGCTCAGATGTTGCATTGCCACCATATCCTTCCATTCCCTCTCCTCTTTCCCAGCAGACCCCAAGGTGGGAGAGGAAAGGAAGCAAAGAGAGGTGGCCTTGTGTTGTGCGTTGTGTTGGGGGATTGAACCCAAGGCAGCACAGTGGAGTCCCTTAACTTTCTCGAGCTGTTTGAAAGTCTCCCTTTCTTCACACCAGCCAGAGGGGGAAAGAAGGAAAAAGGATCTCTTAGCTTGGTACTGGGAAATAATGGTAGAAAAGGTGTAATGATTAATGTGTTGAATATGCATAAGCAGAATGCAAATTAATAATAATCATAATTAAAATAATTTGCACAATATGCAAATTAAATGCCCAGATATGAGGGACTGGAATATGGCAACCCTATGAATCATTTAAATCTTTATGTTTTGATCTTGTTTTACACTGCCCCAGCCTTACATAACATTAGCCAAAATCTCTGAGGAATGCTGCTATTTGGAGGAAGCAAAAAGACAACTCAAGAGGCAGCTCAGTTGGCATGGCCTCTCTGGATATGGCTTTTCCTCCACAGGTAATGCAGATCCATTCTTTCTGTTTGCCAAGCCAGTGGCACTGTGCTAATGTCAAGGCACCAGCCTGCCATGAGCAGCTTCATGTTCTGGCCCAGAGGCAGAAAGAAGCTTTACCCGCGGCACGTTCTGTTCCCAAGCAGCGCTTCAAAATGACAGCTGTGGGATGGGCCGAACTGGCTTGTTACGCAAGGATCCTCCTGTGTGGCTCACGTTCCACTGCCTTCCTGCCAAATAGAGAAACAAGAGAGGGGGGGGGGCTATACAGAAAGCAGTGTCACAGACTCTTGGGGAAAAATACAGCCAGGTATTGCTATATCACAGCACAGCCGCACGTTCCTCCAGCCCTGAAATGTGATTCCCTGTTTCACAGAGAGGCTTAGTGTAGCTTTCATAGCTTTTAACAATATGAGCTCCAGGACAGGTCCAGCATCCCTTTCCATATTGTCAAGGAAGTCTTGCTGCAAAGGCAAGTGAACTGCTGCAGGGGTGTCATAAGAGGAGGGCAGGCGGTGCGGACCACACGAGGTGACACTCTGCTCCCCAAACATCTGCCTTTGGGTAGAAATGGAGTGTGGTGTTCACCTACGACCCTTTAAAATGCTGAAGAGGCTCAGTGAGGCTCAGTGGGAAGATTGAGGAGAGGCTCCAGGCTTTTGAAACATTTAAATATAAAAATTTTAAATTATTTTTTTTAAAAAAAATTGAAAAAATTAAAATGTTTTATTCTTTTAAAATTTTCTTTTAAAATATCACATTTTAGCAAATGTTCACTTTAACCACATAAAATTATGAACATATCAATACACTTAGGCTGCTCACATGATTGTAATTTAAAGGTATAATTTTAATTTTGCTAGCTTTTCATGTCACAACTATTGCCATTACATGAAGTGATATAGATCATAGAATTATAGAGTTGGAAAAGGCACCAAGAAAGGAGACACCACCACTCTCCAAGGAAATGTGTTCCACTGTCAAACAGCCCTTACTGTCAGGAAGTTCCTCCCAATGTTGCAGTGAAATCTCTTTTCCTGCAGTTTGCTTCCATTGTTCCGCGTTCTAGTCTCTGGAGCAGCAGAAAACAAGCTTGCTCCCTCCTCAATATGACACCCCTTCAAATACTTAAAGAGGGCTATAATATCACCTCTTAACCTTCTCTTCTCCAGGCTAAATATCCCCAGCTCCCTAAGTTGCTCCTCATAAGGCATGGCTTCCAGACCCTTCATCATTTTGGTTGCTTTCCTTTGGACAAGCTCCAGTTTCTCCACATCATACTTCTATTAATGCAGCCTAAAATTGCATTGGCCTTTTTAGCTGCTGCAACGCACTGTTGACTCATGTTCAACTTATGGTCTACTTGGACTCCTAGATCTCTTTCACAGGTAGTTTCATTCAGCCAGATGTCCCCCATCCTATATCTGCATTTCATTTTTTCCACCCTAAGTGCAGTACCTTACATTTCTCTGTGTTGAATTTCATTTTGTTAGCTGTGGCCCAGCTTTCTAGTCTATTCATGTCATTTTGAATTTTGATCCTGTCCTCTGGCTATTAGCTACTCCTCTTAGTTTAGTGTCATCTGCAAATCTGATACGTATGCTCCCAATTCTGTTATCCAAGTCATTGATAAAGATGTTGAATAGCACTGGGCCAACAAGGCCTTGGCCCACAACAAGACCCAGGACGTGAGGGCCAACATCTTCATTGGCAAGCTGGACCTGGAGATCGATGAGAGGCTCCTGTACAACACCTTCAGCACTTTCGGGGTCATCCTGCAAATCCCGAAGATCATGCAGGACCCCGACACAGGCAACTCCAAACGCTATGCTTTCATCAATTTTGCCAGCTTCAATGCTTCAGATGCTGCCATCGAAGCCATGAATGGGCTGTACCTCTGCAATCAAGCCATCACAGTCTCCTATGCCTTCAAGAAAGACTCCAAGGGCAAGAGGCACAGCTTAGCTGCTGAGCGGCTCCTGGCCACCCAGAATCACCTCTCCCAGGCAGACTGGCCCCAATAGCTTTTTGCAGATGCTCCTCCTCCTCCATCTGTGCCAACCCCAGTTGTTACTACCTTTGATCCCGCCACCTGGTTCATTCCTTCTACTGGTGCCCCTGCTAGGAACCATGCCCCCAGGATGCCTCTGGCTATGCCACCCCCACCCATGCTGCCTGGTGCTGGGGCCTCAGGACCCCCTTCTGAAGCCCATCCTCCTCACCAGCACCCTTTCCCTCCAAGCAGCATGCATCCAGGGATGCCTCAGGTGCAGGTTCACTATGGGATGCCTGGGATGGGCCCACACCACCCAGGTCCCTCTGGAGCTGGGGGCCAGCCTCCCCCTCCCCCTCCTCCAGGCATGCCCCTCCCTGTGCCACCCCCCATGGAAATGCCACCCAGGGGGCCTCACTTTGGATCACCAATGGGTCACCTGGTCCCATGCCGCCCAATGGCAGGCGTGGTCCACCTCCTTTGATGCTGCCACATGGGTACAATGGCCCCCCACCCTACAGCTACCAGAGAATCCCTCTTCTGCCTTGGCCTGCCCAGAGACCCATGGTTCCTCCACGTGGACCCATGTGGGGTCCTCTCCCATCTTAGACCGGGGGGCTCACAGGTTCTGTGTCAAAAGCAAAAACCCACTGAAATATCATAGAATCATAGAATCATAGAGTTGGAAGAGACCACAAGGCCATCCAGTCCAATCCCCTGCCATGCAGGAACTCCCAGTCAAATCATCCCCGACAGATGGCCATCCAGCCTCTGCTTAAAGACCTCCAAGGAAGGAGACTCCACTACACTCCGAGGGAGAGTGTTCCACTGTCGAACAGCCCTTACTGTCAAGACGTTCCTCCTAATGTTGAGGTGGAATCTTTTTTCCTGCAGCTTGCATCCATTGTTCCACGTTCTAGTCTCTGGAGCAGCAGAAAACAAGCTTGCTCCCTCCTCAATATGACATCCCTTCAAATATTTGAACAGGGCTATCATATCACCTCTTAACCTTCTCTTCTCCAGGCTAAACATCCCCAGCTCCCTAAGTCGTTCCTCATAGGGCATGGTTTCCAGACCCTTCACCATTTTAGTTGCCGTCCTTTGGACCCGCTCTTGTTTCTCCACATCTTTTTTGAATTGTGGTGCCCAGAACTGGACACAGTATTCCAGGTGGGGCCTGACCAAAGCAGAATAGAGTGGCACTATAACTTCCCTTGATCTAGATGCTATATTTCTATTGATGCAGCCTAAAATAGCATTGGCCTTTTTAGCTGCTGCATCGCACTGTTGACTCATGTTTAACTTATGGTCTACTTGGACTCCTAAATCCCTTTCACACGTAGTTTCATTCAGCCAGGTGTCCCCCATCCTATATCTGTGCATTTCATTTTTGCGCCCTAAGTGCAGTACCTTACATTTCTCCTCATTGAAGTTCATTTTCTTAGCATTGGCCCAGCTTTCTAGTCTATTCAGGTCATTTTGAATTTTGACCCTGTCTTCTGGAGTATTGGCTACTCCTCCTAGTTTAGTGTCATCTGCAGATTTGATAAGTATGCCCCCAATTCTGTCATCCAAGTCATTAATAAAGATGTTGAATAGGACTGGGCCCAGGACAGAACCCTGTGGCACCCCACTGGTCACTTCTTTCCAGGTTGAAAAGGAGCCGTTGTTGAGCATCCTTTGAGTTCGGCCAGTCAACCAGTTACAAATCCATGTAACGGTTACCTTGTCTAGCCCACATTTTACAAGCTTGTTTGCAAGAATGTCATGGGGAACTTTGTCAAAGGCCTTGCTGAAATCAAGATATACTATATCCACAGCATTCCCTTCGTCTACCAAACTGGTAATTTTATCCTTCGCTCTTACTTGTTTCTGTGTCCAAGGGAGTGAAAATGAAGGAATACAGTATATAATTTTAAAATAATATCCATGTCCAATTTACAGTTGAACTGTGGAAATGTAAAGACTGAGCTCCTCCTGTCTCCAAGTTCTGAGCTTTATGTTTCTGAAAAGCTTTCTCAAAGTCACAGAGTGCATTGAGCAAACTTTGTCCTGTTTTGTCTGGCAAGCATCAGACTTTGAAAATGGAGAATTTCAGCAGTACTCCAACCTTCATTGGGACAGATCAAGTAATAACTTTTAACAAACACTGAAGAAAATGTGGAGACCAGATGATGACTTTTTTTTCATGATGAATTTATGATGACTTTTTTTTCAGTTGGTCAGTTGGTTACAAGAACTTTTACCACGTTCCACCTGGCTGGGACTCTTGGGGCCATTTGGGTGTCCAGCAGAAGTACAGTTGGGCCTCTATATCCATGGATTTCTTATCCATGGGTTCAACAATACACAAATTGAAAATATTTTTTTAAAAAAATATAAATTCCCAAAAGTTTGTTTTTGTCATGTTAAATAAGACACCATTTTGCTAGGTAATGGGACTTGGGCATCCATGAATTTTGGTATCTACAGGGTGTCCTGGAACCAAACCTCAGCGGATACCAAGGGCCCTTATGTATGAAATACCTCTTACACCAGTATCACTATGGAGGTTCACTCACAAAGAAGTAAGCCCAGATGCATTTCATGGGGCCTGTGTCCTTAGCACATGGATCGAGGCTTTTCATCCTTTGTCAATGTCCTCCTGTGGAATTTGTCACTAGATTGACAGGGCCTGTTATACATATATAAGGTGGAAAGGGCAATGAGATGAACAATTGTCCCCTTTTCTGGTGGGAAAAATCACAGTCTGTGAAGAGACCAGGGTCTGAATTCCCATTCAGTCTTGGAAACCCGCTGGGTGACCTTGGCCAAGTCTCTCTCTCAACCTCAGTAGAGGGCAATAGCAAACCTCCTATGAAGAAATCTTGCCAAAAAAAACCCCTATGACAGGTTTGTTTTAGCAGCCTTGTGATGTAGACTATGGAGTTTATCACACGAAGGGAATTGGAAGTATAATCCAATGGCAATCTGAATGTAATCATGGGGTTTTGCGTGATTGCATGAAAGCTGATCACACACATTTTCGGGCAAAGAGAAGTCCTTCCGAACACAATCATGGGGTTTTGCATGATTGCGTGAGAAACTATAACACGCAATTTCGGGCACTGGGAGGCAATTTCGGACAATTCCGAACGTAATGCAACATCAATACACAATCATGTAAAATTGCTGAACTAGCGAATTTACTCAGTTCTGAACTGGCCTCACTTCCATTTCTTTCAAAATTGAGAGAAATTCCTCCCATGTGATAAACTCCAAAGGAACAGTAATGAAATAATGACCTAGGGTGTCCAGGTTTTGAGCTAAGTCTGCATTAATAGAAGCATAGTTTCCAAGTGAAGAGGAGTAATAGTCCCATTATATTCTGTGCTGATCAAGCCTCATCTAGAGTATCACATTCATTTCTGTCTTCCTCATTTTAAGAAGGGTATTGACAAGCTGGCAGAGCCAGTGTGGTGTAGCAGTTTGAGGATTGGACTGTGACTATGGAGACCAGGGTTTGATTTCCAGCTCAGCCATGAACCCCGGTGGGTGATTTTGGACAAGTCACATAGGACCTTATCACATGTGAGGAATTTCTCTCAATTTCGCAATAGTAATTTTCGTATTCAATTCGAAATTTCGCGTGATTGCGTGAAAGTGCATCACACAATGATATAGCTAGGTTATTTCGCAAAATAAATTGCGCTATGGATTCGCAAATCACGCGATTGCGCGAAAGCTTATTATACATTATTGTACATTTATACAAACACATTCAGGAATATCTTATTACACCAGTGGATTTCTAAATGCGAAATTGCTCTCCTGCACATGCCCAGTTCTCAACCGATGCCATGGTGACCTCATGTACTTCCAGGTCATTGAGTTTGGGTACTCCCTCTGCAATTTCCAGTTCCTCCCTGAAATGTAAAAGTACTTTTTCCTCATTTTCACGTGAAAGCCTGCAAGCAGCTAAGGGTTTTACTTGCTGTGCTTTTTCCCCATTTTCACGTGAAAGCCTGCAAGCAGCTAAGGGTTTTACTTGTACTTTTTCCTCATTTTCACGTGAAAGCCTGCAAGCAGCTAAGGGTTTTACTTGCTGTGCTTTTTCCCCAGATATAGGATGGGGGACACCTGGATGAATGAAACTATGTGTGAAAGGGATTCAGGAGTCCAAGTAGACCATAAGCTGAACATGAGTCTACAGTGCGATGTGGCAGCTAAAAAGGCCAATGCTATTCATAGAATCCTAGAGTTGGAAGGGACTCTAAGGGCCATCTAGTCCAACCCCCTGCCATGCAGGAACTCTCAATCAAAGCACACCCAACATATGGCTATCCAGCCTCTGTTTAGAGGTTAGGTTGCATCAATAGGAGTATAGTGTCTAGATCAAGGGAAGTAATAGTGCCATTCTATTCTGCTTTGGTCAGGCCCCACCTGGAATAATACTGTGTCCAGTTCTGGGCACCACAATTCAAAAAGGATGTGGAGAAACTGGAGCGAGTCCAAAGGAGGACAACTAAGATGGTGAAGGGTCTGGAAACCATGCCCTATGAGGAACGCCTCAGGGAACTGGGGATGTTTAGCCTCGAGAAGAGATGGTTAAGAGGTGATATTTGAAGGGATGTCACATTGAGGAAGGAGCAAGCTTGTTTTCTGCTGCTCCAGAGAACAGGACCCAGAATAATGGATGGAAACTCAATAAAAAGAGATTCTACCACATTAATAAAAGAGATTCTACCATATTAATAAAAAGAGATTCTCTCTAGGAGGAACTTCCTGACAGTAAGGGCTGTTCGACAGTGGAACACTCTCCCTTGGAGTGGAGTCTCTTTCTTTGGAGGTCTTAAATCAGAGGCTGGATGGCCATCTTTCGGGAATGTTTTGATGGAGAGTTCCTGCATGGCAGGGGGTTGGACTGAATGGCCCTTGTGATCTCTTCCAACTCTGTGATTCTATGAATCTATGATTTTGGACCATGCCCAAAGCTGCATGCGCGCTGAGATGTTGGTGTGCCATGGAGGAATTCCCCATCAAAGCATCCTCCATGTTGGCCCCGCATCCTAAGTCGCATGCGTGCTGAGATGTTGGTGTGCCATGCCATGCAGGAATTCCCCATCAAAGCATCCTCCATGTTGGACCAGTGCCCAAAGCCCCATGTGCGCTGAGATGTTGGTGTGCCATGCAGGAATTCCCCATCAAATCATGCTGCATGTTATTGGTCAGAATAGAAGACTCTCAGGACCCCATGCCCCATGACGTGAGTGTCATCTTGAAATCACTGTAACAGTGCCAATTCTTATCTACCCAGACAAGTGGTGCCATGCATGAATTCTATGGAATGAATGGGAACCAGGGCAGATGGGGGGTCTGTTTGGATAGCCCTTGGGGACCTCATCTTAACTGGGCAAGTGAAGGAGGAATTGCTATGGCAACTGTTGGAAGGCAGGAATCACGCAAAAAGATGAGGGTAAAGCTGGCACTAGATGAGCATAAAAGTGCTCCCTCTTCTGGCCACCTGTTCATGCATGGCAAAACATTTTGGGCACTACAGGAAGTAAAAAGGAGAAGCCAGTGCCATGAAGGATCATGGGAATTGTAGTAATGATGGCGAAATTGGGGATGAATAGAAATGCCTATCACACCCCCAAAAAGCGAAATGAATACGAAATTGCCAGGGAATAGGAATTGTAAGTCCGCTAGTTCACCGAATTTGCCTATTTTCTGATTGCGTTTGGACCACATTCGCATATTAGGCAAAAGCATATAATAACCTTTCACGCAATTACGTGAAAACTCCCATTTTGTTCGCAAAAACAAGCAATTGCATGTAATGAGAAATCACGCAATCGCGCGAAACCTAATGATTGCGTTCGCAAAATCAGCAATTGCATGTGGTGAGAAATCACGCAATCGCGCGAAACCCCATGATTGCGTTCGGTTTTTCAGGAAAAAATTGGTCGTGTAATAAGCTCCACTCTCTCATCCTTGGGGAAAGGCAATGACAAGCCTCCTCTGAACAAATCTTGCCAAGAAAACCCAATGATATAGCAAATCTTAGGGTTGCCATAAATCAGAAACAACTTGAAGGCACATTACAGCAGTCAGACAAGTTGGAGTGGGTTCAGAAATGGGCAACAAGGATAATAAGAGGTATGGAGAACAAAAATATGAGGAAAAGTTGAAGGAGTTGATTATGTTATGTTGTTTAAATATTTGAAGGGATGTCATATTGAGGAGGGAGCAAGCTTGTTTTCTGCTGCTGCAGAGACTAGAACGCGGAACAATGGATGCAAACTGCAGGAAAAGAGATTCCACCTCAACATTAGGAGGAACTTCCTGACAGTAAGGGCTGTTCGACAGTGGAACACACTCCCTCGGAGTGTAGTGGAGTCTCCTTCCTTAGGGGTCTTTAAGCAGAGGCTGGATGGCCATCTGTCAGGGATGCTTTGACTTGGAGTTCCTGCATGGCAGGGGGTTGGACTGGATGGCCCTTGTGGTCTCTTCCAACTCTATGATTCTATGATTCTATGATTCTATGTTCACCGTGATAAAGAAAAGACTGAGGGGTGACATGCCTGCACTCTTTAAATACCTCAAAGGTGAGAGCAATTCAGCAATGGAACCAATTGCCTAGAGAGGTGGTGGAATCTCCTTCTGTGGATATCTTCAAAAAGAGGTTGGACAACTACTGGCTGGGGATGCTTTAGCTGGAGATTCTGCATTGAGCAGGAATTTGGACCTGATGGTCTATGAGATTCCTTCCAACTCTATGATTCAATGAGTCTAACTCTAAATAAACAAATAAATAAAGGTTTCATAAGGGAAAGCCAGATAAGGAGAGCCCAGTTCTTGTCTTAAATTGCATGTAGCTTCAATAGTCAAGAGTATCACTTTGAATTGTGGCAGAAACATACAGCTACCAACACATGTTTCACACGGCTATGTCCTATTAATTCTCTAATTTCCAAATTTTGAACCAGTTGAAGTGTTCAAGAAGTCTTCAAAGGCAGACCCATATCCACTGCATTGTAGTAATCCATTCTGGATGTCATCGACGATTGAAGTGTGTCTATTTTTTCTCTTTAGGACAGGATGCACTGGAATAACCACAGTGAGATGGACATTATTGTCAGGGTAAAACATCAATAAAGCAATCTCCAGGCCAAAGTTCAGCTTCAACAGATAAGTTTATTTGCTAGCAAAGTGTCCATAATGGGTTCCAGAAATATGGCTCACCCTGATTTTTTCAACGACAAAATATTAATTACACATGTGCAGTTCATCTCACACAGACTCTAAGTTTTGTTTCTCCACCTTCTCTCCCTAGTTTGCTCTTACAATGCTTCTGTGATGTTTCAGTAAGTGTTATCAGCTTAGCCAAGGCTTTGAGCAGAGGCCCATCTTTCAGCTCCTTTGTTCTGTGGGCTGACTTCCCTCCTCCCTTCTGAACTTGTGGGCTATGTTCCCCCTCCTTCTGAAGCCACATTGCAAAGTGCACCTTTTAACTTTTTTCTTCTTCTCTTCTCTTTCCTTCAGTTAGCCAGCTACAGGTAGTTCTGTTGCTCTATTGGGGCTCATCAGTGGTCATTAATGGCAGAGATTATTAATTATTACCTGCATGGCAGGGGGTTGGACTGGATGGCCCTTGTGGTCTCTTCCACCAGTGTGATTCCATGATTCACATTATGTCACAGATGCTGCTATGGCATACAAAATAAGAGTCTGTTCTAAAACTTTAAAAGTATCCCAGGTTTAACTACACATCAAGGAAAGCTGTTTCTAGCAACCTAGGAGACCAAGCTAAATTTGACAGACAAAGAGAGTTACTCATTGTATTGCACTCTGCTGCTGAATCCAGTTGCTTATGGTCACATAGCCTTGTGTGTGCCATTGCAAACATTTCTAAAATGGCTTTTGAGCTGGGCAAATGCTGACCTGCACTCTGTGTGCTTGAAAAGAACTTCTAGTGATATATTTGCTACAAGCACAATGCAATCTTGGATTGGAGGGCGGGGGAGTTAAATTCTAGGCCATGTACTGGAATCAGCACTAAGACGTCATTGCTGTGAATACAAGGATAAGCTCCTGTACTTATCTGACTAGGAAATCAACCAGTGTCAGGCAGATTTTGCATATCCAGAGCAATGAAAACCAGAATGTGAAATGTAAGCCCAAATTTTCAAGATGTAGCCTGTGCTCTTGCAGCATAAAAAGAGAGAAGGGGGGGGGAGTGTAAGACAAATTGGTTTTGCAGGAATCCCATAACGATGTACATATGGCTGCACATTTATTATCACTCTGTAAGCAGCATGGTGTAGTGGTTTGAGTTTTGGACTACAACTTGGAGACCAGGGTTCAATTCCCAGCTTGATCATGAAACCTACTGGATGACATTGGGCAAATCACACTCTCTCAGCCTCAGGGGAAGGCAGTGGCAAACCTCCTTTGAACAAATCATGTCAAGGAAACCCCATGATAGGGGTTTAATGGATATAAACCTGCTTCTTCAGATGCATCTGAAAAAGTGGATTTATATCCATGAAAGCTTATTCAAAAATAAAAACTAGTTTTAAAGGTGCTGAATAAGCCTAAATTCATGGCCAGAGGGGGATGAGTCATTATCTCTAGGCTGGGAAATGAGGAGGAAGCATTCTGCTTTGCATGTGCTGTTCGCTCCCCTCCCATATCCTTGCAAAGCCAGAAGCCAATATTTGCAGGGGAAACGCCTAAGGGGTAGAGTTGCTTCTGTCCTCAGAATAATAATAAGAAATCTAGATCTTTTTAAATTAAAATGTTACAGGTTAACTGAGTTGATCATCATAGTAGATGGAAACAGGGTTATATTCCATGGTTCTGGTTACTTCAAGCAGGTGATAGTCCTCCACCAGGGCTGGAGGTTTCTCACCTGCTTCCTTCCTCCTTGCCTGAAGCCTTACAGGAACATGGTCTCATTTTTGAGGCTTCCCAACCCTGTGCAGCCTTTTCCCAAAAGAAAAAGGAAAGTGAACAAGTTATGTTCTGTTAACTACTAGTACCTTTTGAAAAGCCAGCTTTTAAAAACAATTCCCAAACAATATATCCATACATTTCAATGTTCTCTTTTTTCTTTTTTATATATCACCTTCTCTTTTTACTTCCTCTTACCTTGAAGTATAATTGTCTGATACTATGTAGTAACTTGAAGCTTTTTTTATTGTTTTTGTATATAAAATGTTACAGTATTATAAATTTTAAAAAAAAGAAAAACCAGCTTTTGCAGATGGATGTATAGCAGTTTATGGCCCCATAGATGTGCCTTTTGTCTGAAATTCTGGGGATTCTATCCCTTTTGACAGGAAGCTGGAAGCTTTAGGATACAAGGGGCATACGTAGTCTATGGGCCACATTATTCCAACTCGTAGTATAAATAATTGTCACTAGAAGCCAAAATGAGGTTATTATACTTTGGGAACATCATGAGATGATATCACTCCTTGGAGAAAAATTATATTGGGGGGGGGGGGTGAAAGCCAAAGTAGAAAAAAGAGGAAGAACACATTGCTGATGGCTTGATTCAATCAAGGAAGCCATAGGCCTGAGTTTGTGAAACCTGACCAGTTGATGACTGGGATTAATGGAGGTCTGTCATCCAGATGGTCTCCATAAATCAAAGCCAAACTGATGGCAAATGACAAGTGTAGAGCCAGTGTAGTGAAGTAGTTTCAGTGTTAGATTGCAACTTTGGAGACCAGGGTTCGATTCCCAGCTCTGCCATGAAACCCACTGGGTGACTGTGGCCAACTCACTTTCTCTCAGCCTTGGGAAGGACATGGCAAACTCCCTCTGAACAAATCTTGCCAAGAAAAACCCATGACAGGTTCATCTTAGGGTTGCCATAAGTCAGATATTACTTGAAGGTACACAACAACAAACATGTTTTAGAGAGTCAGTGTGGCAGAGTAGTTTGAGTGTTGAACTTCAAGTCTGGAGGCCAGGGTTTGATTCTCAGCTAAGCTAAAGAAAAGCTTTAGCTTTTCTGACTTTACCCCTACATGTGCTTGCTCTTTGAATTCCTCTTTGGTTGATTTCCCCATTTGTCCATTTCTTATACATGCACTGTTTAAAACTTAGCTCAGTTGAAAGGTCCTTGGTCATCCATCCTGGGTTCTTGAGACACCTCCCATTTTTCTTCCTCATTGGAACTATTTGAAATTGCGCCTTCAGTATCTCCCTTTTGAGAAACTCCCATCCGTCTTGAACTCCCTTCTCTTTTAGTATTCCTGACCACAGGATCACCCCTAATATTTCTCTAAGTTTGTGGAAATCATTTCTCCCAAAGTATAGAATGTGTGTCTGACTATGCCTGGCTTCTCATTTCCACTGTATAACAAACTCCAGGAGAAAATGATCACTCCCACCTAAGGATCCCACCACTTGCACCCCATTTGCCCCATTACTCTCCAAAGCAGCCATGGGAGACCCCGCGTAGGGCCGCACGTGACGGTAATACTGGCAGACCCTGGGAGGAAGGGAGGGTGAGTGGGGAATTTTTGTCACCCTGGAAAGAAGGTAGTAGGTCTCCAAGGGCGGCAGGATCCCTAAAGGGTGCTTGGTGGGACCGCAAGGGGCAGCAGCAAGAACACAGGCCCCAGCCAGGAGGACCCAAAAAACATGAGGTGGAACCCTTGGAGAAAGGGTTCCGGGCACTTGGTAGGCCCCAACCTTTGGACTAAAGCGAGCCAAGAACCCAAATACGGTTCCCTTGGCATGCCGTAATGCCCAAGGACAAGAGTCTGATGGAAGACTACTCGGCCACATGGGGCTGGAGGACTTTTAGGTTAACCGTTTGAGTTTTATTAGTTTTTCGAAGCAACACCAAGTCTCCAGCAATTCTTCTCTGCGAACAGGAGGGTCAGGACCCACATACACAACCCACACCAACAGCCCCACCCACAAAGTCACACTCTCTTAGCTTCATGGGAAGGCAATGCCAAGCCACCTCTGAACAAACCTTGCCAAGAAATTCCCATGATAGGGTCACCTTAGGGTGACCATATGTCAGAAGCACCATGAAGGCCCACAACAAAATCAACAACAGGCAATAATGAACTCCATGGACTGATGTTTTGATTCAATATAAGAGAGTTTCATGTCTTCACCAATATGCACAACTGTGCCCTGGAGCAGGGATGTCATGTGCTTAGGAGTCAGAACTGGACAGTGTCCTCCCCACAATGAGTCATTATGATGCCATTGGACCCATGCCATCTGTCACTCCAGTGAGACTCACATTCTTGACTTCGTGGCTGTCCCTCTTAGTGCTGATTCCTTCCCTGGAAGGGAAGATGGCTTTCTTCTTCAGTCCCTATGAAATGGCCATGCCCAAGAGGCCTTAGCTTTGCATGAACATGAAGCATTCAGGGCACAGTAACCAGGCATCCTCCTTTCCTAGGACATGTCCTCCACTCAGCCTTCTGTTCAGGAAGAATTCCAAAATGTCCTCCCTTGTGAGCATGACTAAGAAACATGCATTTAGATATATATGAGTGTTTTGAACTCTCATTTTGTACTGTCCTACATTTTTCTTGAATGTTGTACATTTTTTGGTGCCTTTTCCTCTTTTGTGGTTATGACACCAGAGAGAGAAAGGTTCAGTGGATAGGATTGCAGGGGCATGATGCATGATCAACAGAGTATTCCCAGAGAGAAGAAGAGACTGTGCCAAGTAACTCAAATATAGATAAAATATGGGAAATTTTTATTTTATATATTGACATTGGCCAGGACAGTGTATGCAAGGAATTGGAAAAATAGAGATACACCATCTACACTAGAATGGGTTTGGAAAATGTATAATCTGATGGAAAATGATAAGCTAGCCTGTCTGATTAAATCCAACTCAATAGAGAAATTTAAAGAACAATGGACACTGGTGACAAACTTTCTAGAAAAATTTTGGAACCAAAAGGATGATTGAATTTGACTGAATGACATTATGGAACAGAAGGAACAACATCCTCACTCCTCACTGAACATTAAAGATAAATAGGGAAAAATTAATATTATTTCATATTGGGTTTGGTGTGATAACAGATTTGTATGAATACTAATACAAGGATTTTTCCCTCTTTCTCTCTTTATTATTCTGATTTATTAGGATTGCTAATATGTTAAATAATCTATGAGTCATATAAACAAACTGATAAGTAAATTTAAAATTTTATATATATATATATATATATATATATACACATATACACATACATACTTGTAATAATAAATGTCCAGAGAATTGTATAAGTGGATGAAAAATATTTTGAAATTTATAAAAAAAATAATCTTCCAATCACACTTTAGAGATATGTGTTATTGACATTTCAGATAAAAACAAAATGCTATACAGAGAAATTAGAGAAGAAAACATTTTGTTAAGAGGGAGAAAATAAAGCCACTACTTCAGGTTTGGAAGTTGCTATTTTATTTATTGAATGTTTACTTGTATTTGTATTGTATTGTATTTGTATTGCTAATCATGTTATGTAAAAGTTTTGTTAAATTATTTATGTAATTGTGTAACTTTCAATGTAATTTGTGTATTTTAAGATGAAATCTCAATAAAATTATTAAAAAAGAGAGACTGTGCCAAATAACTGTGCCTAATAATAATAATAATAATAATAATAATAATAAATTTCCCACCTCTCCTCAAGGCTTAAGGTGGGGTACAACGTTAAAATACAAAACACAATTTAAAAAGAAAATGCATATAACCAATAATTAAAATATAGTATTTAAAATACATTCATATAATACATTCTTTAAAATATATCAATTAAAAAGTTATGTTTTAAAATTAACTGCATAGGCCTGCCAGAAAAAAATAGGTCTTTAATGTTGTTTTAAATGCTGTCAGCGTTTTCAGCTGTTGTATCTCTTCCAGTAGATAGTTCCACAGTCTGGGGGCATCATATGAAAAAGTCCTCTTAGAAACATGCATGGGAAAAGCATGGATCAAGAGGTGGGTTGGTACTGAATAAACATGAAAAGGTAATAGGTAATATTGAAGGTCATTTGAAGGTCCCTTGCTTGGGCCAGAGCTTGACTGAGAATAACTAAAGTGGCTGCCAGTTATTGTGAACAAAATGTCTCTTAAGACAGTTTAAGCCTAAATTGACAATCAAAACCTGCAAATGACACCTATAGTTTAAACTGCAAACAAAACCCCATTTGCCCTGTTTCTGCATCAATAAAGGCTGAAAGAATTGTTTAATTGTTGCTTACAGGGTTAAATGGAAATAATAATGTATTGTGCACAATGGAGATAATCCCACAACAAAACTTGTCTGTTTTGTGACAAAGAATGTCCTCCATAGAATAGCCTGCTATGTGTAAAACACTTACCAGAACTCAAAACCCATAGACAGAATATGTGGATCACCTTGAATCCAGTCCTTCCTAGCTGAGAAAGGTGATGGTCAGAGAGAAAATAAATCAATCAACAGGGTATCATGTGGTCAGTATGGGGAATTCGACTTTGTCTTGGTGTGACTGGTGTTACCTAAATTGCTCCAAATTAATTTTGATAGGGAAATTAATTAATCAGCTCAAAGGAGCAGCAAGAAGGCTTTTTGGTAACTTTAAAAAGCAGAGGTCTTTTGTCTGTGTCTACTGGTTCCAAGAAACTAGATTCCAGAATGCGAGGTTAAAATGTAGTTTTATTAATACAATAAGGGGGTTGCAACATTCACACAAAGCACACACTCACACACTGATACAAGAGCTAATGAATTGAAAGTAGATTAAAAGGGATAGAGATTTAAAGGATGGGGATTATACATTACCAATGCAGAGGCCAGAATTCCAGATCAGAAAATTGCAGAAAAAGTGGACATAGAATGCTAGCATGAGGAGTCTAGGTAAAATTTCTGATTTCACCCAAGACTGAAAACGAACAGCCTCACCATGCATGAGAACAGAATCATATCACTTTATCATTAATATAAAGGACCCAACTACTTGGTAGGTTGGTCACTGTTACTGTGCCGGAGCAGTCCCACAAGACTGATATTTTGCCAATGGTCATAAAAGGTGATCTCAAAGAAAATAGCAGTGCTGGGTGGGAGGTGAACAAAGCACAAGCAAGAAACGCAATTCTCCTGCTAAACTTCTTCCATCAGGAAAAACCACAGTGGGACTATCAGGCCTAGAACACAATCTGCATGTATGCGTAGGAATGCATTTATATTTAGCCAAACATATACAGTGGCGTCCTCATGCCAGGTGTCACCTGGTGTGTGTGAGGGGGGAGGGGGAGGTGGCATTCAGGAACAATGGCATTCAATCTGGATTATTTTCATCATCTGAATTATTTTCACCTGAACTAACTGCATGCCATGAACATGTTTTGAATACATCTGCATCATCAACACCATCTTTATTTGAGTGCTGACTCGTGTGAGAAATATAACATGTTTTGTTGTTTTCATTGCCATGTTGCTTTTTTAAAATTTATTAATACATTCTAAAACAAAACATGACAACAAACAGTACACCAAAACAACAATAAATAAAAGACATTAACCCAGATAATACCCTGAAAATTATAAACAAAAGGTGTATTCAGGGATCCCGAAAGACATCTTTCCATAAAAATTTAGCTAAAATTGGGGGATGTCTAGAGAGTAAATCCTGTTGGATATATTCAATAACTGGGTGTCACATCTTATGAAAAGTCAATCCAGAGTGTAAGCTTCTTGCTCTGTTGTTATTATCTGCAATTTTCTCCATTGACCACAAGTCCCAGAGTCTAGTCCACCATCCTACAATATTCAATTTTTCAGTTTTCCAGTTCTTGGCTATCTCAAGCCTGGCGACAGCCAAAAGGAAACTGATGAGTTCTTTATGCTGCAGGGCTTTATTTTCATCCATAAAAATGGAGAACAGAAGGAGTGGTGATAACTGTATACTTTGTTTAGTGATCTAGGAGACTAGTTGTAAAATTTCTATCCAGTATTTATGCACCAAGGGACAATCCAGCCATGTGTGTACAAAAGTTCCCATACTTTCACATTCCCTCCAGCATTTTGGATTAGAATTGGTAGACATACAAGCCAGTTTAACTGGGGTAAGGTACCACTGATGTGCCATGTTGCTTTTAAAGAAATTGACAAAGCTCTTTGTTTGGTATCAGTCTCCTACTTTTGTCTGGTTGCCTTTTCATTGCCTTTCACCAACATATTGTAGGTCGAAGCAGAATATGGGCATCCAGGGCCTCTCAAACTAAAAAGATGGTGACCTTGAAGTGAATCCGTCACAGAGTTTTCTTAGCAAGAGGGTTTGCCTTTGCCTTTCTCTGAGGCTGAGAAAGTGTGGCTTGCTCATGGTCACTCAGTGGGTTTCCATGGCTGAGCCAGGATTTCCGTTCTGGTCTCCCAAGGATCCTAGTTCAATATTCATACCATTCCATCTTTCTGCCTCTCTCACTGGCTGTTACACTCCATAATCTCTCACATTGTCAGGCAGTCTGCTTGCCTCTAAGTGTCAGCATCACTCTACTTTATTGTCATCTCCACTGTTTAGGATTACTTGTTTCCATAGTAAATTTCCATACAGGGAAGAAAGCCAACTTAAGTATTTTCCATGGCTGGAGGAAGCCACTGTCACATACTACAGGATCCAGTTGCCATCTCTCTATTTTGCAAATGGGTGTCTGACTCCTCCACTGAACACAATGTGTGTTAAATTTTTCATATCTATGTAGATTGTCCATTCCTCCTCCCCATGTTGGCTCTGTAAGTTTCTGTACAAGTCTGTTCCTGGGCTCCTCCCAAATAACACTTCAATATCTTAGTGTTACATACATATATATGCATGCATGTTTTTCCAAAACTTCATCCAACAATTCCATCATCACTTCCTACTGGAGACAGGACTTCCTTGTTCGCTTTGATGCCAGGGGAGGAGCACTTTATCCGTGGGTGTTTACAATTGCTAGAGAAAAACCGAACAAAATCAAAATCCCTCAAGGCAAAGCACTGTTCATGTTGCAGCAAAGGTCAGTCTTATTACCTGTTTGCTTAGCTTCCCTTACTGAGCACTCAGTCGCATGCAAAAGCTTTATGTGCCTTTGACTTCCATGCAGAGATGTTGTGCTTTTGCCCTTAGCAAATTATACAGTGGACAAACTGGAAGCTGGGAAGTGTTTGCAGGTTACTCAAACATTTATAAGCCTATGAACACATGCTGAATCCACCCCTCTGCTAGGAATTCTTGGCAAGAACCACACTGTTGCATGTCAGATACTGTAACTTGTCTGGAATTGCTTAGAAATTACTTTTGGTTAAACTCCAGATCTTCTTCCCCCAACATGGAATTTGCCTACAGGAGGCAGGAAGTGCCGCTGTTCTCTGCCCAGAATTTGCCTCCCCTTTCATGTCTACAGGCCTACGGGTACATGAATACACAGGCCATTTATCTCAGCAAACACATTTTATTGCCAGGAACTTTTCCATGAATGACTGAAGCGTACTGGTACCATTTGTGGTCTCCCCTCCAGAGGCGACTGCTTCCGCAGTGAAAGCCTTTTGCCTTGACTTTGCCTGCTTCAGCCTCCAATAGCTGGCTCAGTGCATTCTTTATAATTTGCCTAGAGGTTATCTACAAATTTTGTTTTGCAATGTGATGATTCAAATAATCTCACTCATCCAATCCTGACTTGCTGTTCACACTACTTTTTTTTATCCGAACTGCATATTTGCGCATCTCTGTGGGTTCTGTTGCTCCCACGTGTCAGCACTGTGAATAAAGATGGAGTCAATAATGCATTATAACGTGTATTCGAAACACATTCAGAGTTTTATCTCGGTCTATCTGCATCAGTTATTCACACAGTCGACAATGCAAATCTTTCAGAAAAACTAAAACAGAAACAGAATCGAGAATCGTTATCCTGGGTTAAGTGGGTTTTTGGCAGCCCCCCAAAGACTTAATTGGATTTATTCAAAATTCATGTGAACAACAAAGATCCAACCCACATTTTACTGGGATTACTTTTACTGTCAGAATAACCCAATGTCTTCACAAGTATTTCAGCAGGAGAGCAAACAGACCTGTAACGTGGGCACATCATAAGGACCGGCATACGCAGGCTGTAGCCCAGCTGCAGGAGTCAGAGAGCCAGCAACATAATTGTGCAGCTGGGAAAAGCTGCAGGCACTGAAAATTTGGCCCCTGGGTTCAGTTACAAAACTCAGCTGTGTTTTCACCCCACTGACCCCACACACTGTTGGAGAGGCAGCCCTTGTTTGTGCAGCCAGCATGAAAGCGCCAGGCAACAGAACAGAAAAGGGGCAAAAGGGCAGGGAAGTAGGGAGGGAGGATACTGTTCTCGGTCCTCTTGCCTGCAAATGAAAGTCTCTTCCTTGCTGTAAAGGTGAAAGGTTGTACCAAAGAGCTGCAAGGAAATGTAACTATGCCAAGTTCCTCCTCCCCATCTGAGAGGGTGATATAGGAAGATTTCTCCTTGGGAGTGACTTGTGTTGCCTGATGTGTTTGTCTAGGGCAGTGATTCCCAAACTTTGGTTCCCCAGGTGTTTTGGACTTCAGCTCCCAGAAGCCCCAGCCAGCTTAATCAATAGCCAGGAATTCTGGGAGCAGAAGTCCAAAACATCTGGAGGATCAAAGTTTAGGAACTACTGGTCTAGGGCTAGGCAGTTGGAATCTTCCACCTGGCTGGCTGTTTAGCCCAGAGCTTGGAAAAATTACTGTTGGCATTACAGCTCTATGACTCCCCCCAGTTGCCATGCTGACTGGAGGATTATAGGAGTTTTAGACCAACATGTAACTTTTACATGCATTAGTCTAGTTACCAGAGGATCTGCATTCATGCACACCCAAGGAAAATGTTGTTACCTTGCCTTCTAGTGGGGACAATAGGATCATATGTGTTTTTGTCCAAAGTCAAAAAGAAAGTAATTAAATAAGGCAAGTAAAGAATATGGCGAATCGTAATAGTATCTGTCTGAGGGGTCCCGAGGTGGTGCTGGAGACCTCTGAGATCTGGCAGGTGATGGCCGTCGAAAAGGCGGGGGCAGAGTGAGAAAGAAATTCTTTATGCCCTTAGCGGAGTCACCAATATCTGCACTGGGACCATTGTCAGAACTGGTGACTGTGGAAATGTTGTCGATGGCACAAAGGTGGTGACAGGTAGCACAGCCACAATCAATGCCGAATCCCAAACACCCAATGCTGAGTCTGAAACAGTGACCGAGATGGCGGGTGATAAATCATCCACCGTTGTTGAGCCAGGCATCAAGAAAGCCATGGTAGAATGAGGTCTAGCTGCAGCTGTGGCGACTGACATGGATGTTGGTGTAGGCAGCGATGTTGAAGCTGAAGCAGCTGAAGGGGCGGCCGCCACCTTAGACTTATGCTTCTTGGGTTTATTGACGTCGTGGGCAGACAGGACATCAGGGCTCTTTTTGGCTTTCTGAATGTGACGTGTCTGAGAGACAGAGGGCACCTCCTGTGTTGCCGCTGACTGAGACATCGAAATCATCAATGGCAAGGCAGTCAATGCTGGGGCCAAAGCAACAGGCCTTGAATGTTAAACAATGCCGGTGTCAATAACAATGAAATGACCAACTTTAGGAATTCGAGGGAGTTTGGAAAAGGGAATTTTACCCAAAGGATTAGGTGGAAAAGCAGACTTCTGGGCAACAAAAAGAGAGCATTCCACAAAAAAGATCTGAGTTTTTGAGCCCTATTTTAGATAGTTACAGGGGTGAAGGCCCTGCAGTGAGGTTTGACTTTTGCGTATTTGATTATTCATGGATCTGATTACTATGTTCTCTCTGGGAATCTCTAGGTCCCCCAGCATGACTCTCTGGTCAATGTCCACTAGATGTTGCACTGGAAGACCTAGAGATTTCTCGAGAAAACACTTCTCTAAGCATTTTTAGGTCCACCAGCACAATTATTCGGTCAGCCTCAGGCAGATGTTGACCATAGTGTTGCACTGGAGGACTTAGAGATTCCTAGAAAGGTGCTCACTGATTAAAAAAAAAAGTTTTTTTAATTTGCATTTTTTCCAATTTCATGGGGTTTCTGTGCCAAAAATACCAACAAATATGGAGGGCCCACTGTATGTGATTTTTACTCTTTTTCTTGCATTTAAAAGTAAACCAACAAACATGTTCACCATTTTAAAATTCTCCCTGCCTGCTAGTTATGAAGAGCTAGTCTGACAAAAATATTTCTTCTTCTTAGGAAACACTCAGACAGATTCTCAAGGGAGAAGATACTTTGAAAGCCTCAGCTGCAGAGCAGCCACGGATGCATCCCTTTGTTTGTTTCTGATAATGGACTTGGCACGAGGAACACGTGGTGCTTAGCTGACCTCGAAGGGGACAGCAGGACCAAAGAGGGAATCCAGCCTTGGAGGGACAAAACAGCTGTGACTAAGGACTCTTTCATACAAGGCTAAATTGGAAGTATAATTTAAGGTCAATTCGAATGCAATCATGGGTTTTATGTTATTGCAAATTAACTCTTCACATGCAAATTCGGGCAGGAGGGAAGCCAATTCGAATGCAATCATGGGTTTTACCTTATTGCGAATTAAAGCTTCGCATGCAAATTCGGGCAGGAGGGGGTTAATTTCGGGTAATGGGAAGTAATTCCGAACGGAGCAGGGGTTCATGTAAATTCGCTAAACAAGCGAATTTACATAAATCCGCATTGGCTCCATTCGGAGTTGGGAGAAATTCCTCCCCGTTTGAAAGAGTCCAGAGAATGTACTTGCTCTTGACATGCAAAAATTTAAAAATGGCTAATACTATCAACTGGTGGGAATAGTATTTATTGGGACAAAGCCAGTATGGAGGGAGAAGGGGGTTTAGTCCTCTCCTCCCATGCTGCAGTACAGTTGGTCCTCTGTATCCATAGATTCTTTATCCACAGATTCAAGCTTCCATGGCTTGAAACTATTCCAAAAAAAGTATTCATTCCAAATTGCAAACCTTGATTTGGCTGTTTTATAGAAGAGCCACCATTTACTGTGCCACTGTATTTAATGCCACATGAGCATCTGCTGATTTTGGTATCCACGGGGGTCCTGGAACCAAACTGCAGCAGATACCAAGGACCACTGTATTGAGGAAAACTATTCCTCTGCAGGTGCTATTTGCATAGGAAGGAAATATTTATTTAGTATTATTATTTTTATTTATATCTTAATATACAGATTCAAGGCAGTCAACAACAAATTTAAAAATGATACAAATTATAAGCAATGCAAAATAGTTAAAAAGCATAAAGTTTAAAAAACAATTGAACAGTTTATAAAAAACATTGCACATGTAAAATATTAAAATGTATTAAATTCTATAGAAACCTTAAAATCAGAGTCACACAAGTTACAAACTTCGTAAGTTTTAAAAAGCCTGATGACACAGAATATTTTCACCTGCCACAAAAGGAGAGTAGGGATGGTTCCATCCTGGTCTTTCTAAGGAAGTACAGAACTGTCATGTTCCAAAATGAGAAATTAGATTTGTTAAAAGTTCTCAAAAACTTTTTTCAGAAGACTGAATTCATTATTATCTAAGATTCAGAGCAGCAGTGGGCAAGGTGTGCTTCAGGGGCCACATGTGGTGCCCCAAAGTTGTTTTTGCAACCAGCATAGTGTAGTAGCTTGAATATTTTCCCTTGCTGCTAAAATATGCCCTCTGTTTTTCTGTATATTCCTGTTGTAGTGGTTTGAGCATAGGACTATGACTCTGGGAATCAGGGTTTGAATCCCAGCTTGACCATGAAACCCACTAGATGATTTTGGGCAAGTCCCATGCTCTCAACCTCAGAGGATGGTAATGGCAAACCCCCTCTGAAGAAACTAGCCATGAAAACCTTGTGATAGGTTCAAAACGATGAAAGCACATAACAACAACAAACCACTTCCCTTTTTCTGACAGAAAGGGAGGGTGAACTGATTCTCCTGAAGGCATCCAAGAGCAGCAATCCACCTTTTAATCTGGTGACTCAGAGAGCTTCCATGCTCTGTTTAACATTTAAAAACCTTTCTGCCCATCTGTCCAGCCCCTTGGTTATTTGTTACATCAACAAATATGTGATCCAAAGGGTAGCTATGTTTGCAGCAAAGGCTAGCAGGTGTTGAGAAAGGTTCTTGGAGACCATCTTAACTGACATAGAAACCTGAGGATATGAGTGTATAAAAAGTTTTTTGTTATAACAACAATGGTTAATAAGCTCTCTTTCTTTGTTATTACAAAGTGATCTGTTTTATAATGCAAAACATGTATCTTAAGCTTAGATATGTATTCTATTTGGTTAGTTAATTTTAATGATGATTTTGTAATCGTAATTGTATGAAATCTTGGATATTTTTTTTTTTTTGCAATGGTCTTTGAACTAAGCAATAAACTGTCTATCACTGTCTATGTATATTTCATTTGCACCCACTCCTGCCAGATCCTAAGGAGAGAAAATTGAGGCCCAGACTACCAAGTCACCTGAATTGGAAAGAGACTTTCTTCTTGAGCAAGATAGTAGCCAGACATGTTTAACTTCACTCCTGCATTCTTCTCTTCAAGTCTTATCTTTGTTTTAACTTTCCCTCCCTCTTCCTTCATGTGACTTTCCTCTTCCCGACTGGAGGAAGGATACAACCGGAGACAACATAATATAAATTGAGCAAGAAATCAAGAACGTATTGTTTCTTGAATGTAATTTTTTTTCTAACTCTTTGCTGCTTTATCTGCCCTATAA
The DNA here is from genome assembly GCA_034509955.1 of Urosaurus nigricauda. NCBI lineage: Eukaryota > Metazoa > Chordata > Lepidosauria > Squamata > Phrynosomatidae > Urosaurus > Urosaurus nigricauda. The sequence continues at coordinate 135,595,389 of JAOEGL010000002.1, forward strand.
TCTCTTTTGTTTGTGTTATTGGGGGTGGGGGTGAGGGGAAGCATAAATAGAGAATAAATAGGAAAATGTCCCTTATTAACTGGCAAAATAAGCAGCTCAAATGAATCACTTGCGGCTCTAAGAGGGAACTGTAAGTCTGACTGCTCAGTTTGTGTGAGAAAGAAAAGTTTATATATTTGCAGACAGTTCCCCCAAAGAGGCGGCTTTGGCGAAGAAGGCGTTTGTTTATTGATGTGATGCCTGTTCCCAGAGACGGGAGGTTATTATAGAAGGTCAAATGTGTGATTTAGTAGGAACTGTTTGTCACAAAGATTGTACATATTGGGTCAATATGTTGTTCTCTGCAGAAGCACAGTCACAACTTCAGCCACACTGGGGCTGTTGATACAAATGCCTGGTTATGTCTGTCCTTCTGTGCCCTTTTGGCGTCACAGCAACGAAAGGCAAACCACCACTCTTATTATCTGCTGAAACTCAGCTGTGGTCAGTGGGCATTCCTTGAAACAATGGCTCTTTATTAAATCGCTGAAAGATTTTCTTGGCAGTAAAAACGGGCCAATACTAACATCAGCTTCCCTGCAAATGACAGTGGCGCTGGCCTGTTATTAACGTGAACTGGCTGAATTGTTCAGTGCCAGTTTAGCAGCTTGGGACCAATGCACAGAATCTGAACCCATGACTACAGAAGTCAGTCTCCATTGTGTTGTCAGGAAGCAGCTGTCAGGAAGAGGTGGTGGTGCTGGAAAGTAAAGTCTACCATGTCCAGGGTGAGCAGATGTCAGAACTGCAAAGGAAGACAAGGAGGATGTCTGGTCATCTTTGCCATGCCCCATTGGTGGCCTGGGTCCACAAAGAGCATTCCAAGGAAAAGAGAAAAGAATATTGGGTATTATCTGTAATATGTTTGTTTTCAGCTATGTGGGTGGGAATATCCTATATAATGGGTTGATTCCGTCTCATTGCTCCAAGTAGGCAGGGAAAACAGACTCGAAGGAGTCACCACCAGAGGGAGCAACCCCCACCATCCCTCAGTCAATATTATAGCCGAGGATAGAAAACAGAGAGCATTAAATGTAAATATAAGTATGATAACTAGAAACTATCATAAACACAAACTAAAACTAACTAATTAACAAGCACCCTTTCAGAGCCAAGGGAAACAGCCTCCTCAGTTCTGGATGGGGAGGATATTCCCACCTACATCGCTGAAAATGAACATATCACAGGTAAGACCCAATGTTCCTTTTTCCAGCGATGGAGGTGGGAACATCCTATATCATGGGACTTACCAAAGCTCCCCGACCAATAGGTGGGTGAACTGAGGCATATCCCCTATGTGAAAACCACAAGATGTGTCTTCCAAAGGAAGCCTATTTTGATTCAAGGCAACCCAACAGGGGTGGCATGTAAATGTGGAAAATGAAGGCCATGTCACTGTCCTACATTTATCTAAGATGGATGTGATTGTTGCTAGTGCAGAGGAAGTAGTTCCATTGTAATGGAGTGATCAATAATTGATCACAACAGATACCACAATTTTCTTGTAGCATGTTAAAATGCATCCAAGACAGACACAATTTTATCAACTCCTTTTTTTCTTTTCTTTTTTGGACTGTGACAAAAAGATGACAAAATCATTTCTTGAACCAAGTTATTAGAAATGTTGGTTTTGTCATCAGTGACCTGGATTGAGTCAGTCCTTAGTTAACGTGAAACTTTAATGTTAATTTGAATTAAAATCCAGCTGTTAGTAGTTGTGGTTGAAAACAAATACTATTGGTTGTAGCCCAAGGCAGTTTATAATTTGGAGGTGATCCTATTTTTTTAATGTATATATTTTGCTTATTGGGAGTCACAAAATGCTCCCCAACATCCTAAGCTAGCATCCAACATTATTTGGAACTTCAGCAGGGCCTAAATCAGACAATCCTCTTCAATTGGAAGCAACAACCACCATTCAAAGAGGTTTGACCTATTTGGTGTATGTCAGAACAGGTGATTTATCTGTACCATCTGTTTTTGATAGAGCTAGAGGAACCACTGTAGGCTCCTGGCATGAAATGGTGTTCATGCCAAACTATTAACTGAAGCAGATCAGGCACTATAGGTGCACCAGTAACAGTAGGTCCAATAACTAGGAACAACCTACCTGCTTGAAGGTGTTCTTCATGGATATTACCCTTTGTTTGGTCAGGTAGACTCTGGTCAGCAATGTGTCTACAACTGCTCCAAAGTGATGTAGGTTCTGAAATGGAACTAGGTTGTTCTTTTCGTAGGTTACCAGAAAACCATGTCTGGATAGGAAGGAAAGCACAACTCGACATCTTATATATCCTATGGCTCTCCCATAAGATGTCGAGTTGTGCTTTCCTTCCTATCAGATCTGATCAGAACATTGTGAAATTATGGGTCTATATGAAGGTCCCACTGTTTCCAAGGTGTGTCTATCAGTGTAGTGAGTGTCACTGAAGAAAACAACAGACTGAATGGTAGAGCCTTGTATGGAAAAGATTTCTCCTGTTAAAATATTTGTGATGAAGTGGTGGATTGGGCTGTAGAAGCAAATTACAACCAAAAACAGGGACACACAAAAATCTTGGAGGTGAAGTATCTCCAGAATTGTCTGGAGTGTCTCCAGTCTGAACCTGTGATTATTATAACCCAATTGACCCATTTGAGCTCTAGCACCACACTCTAAAAACTATTTTTAATAGTAATTTAATAATAATGGATCTAGTGATTGTCATCAATCAAATTATCAAATTTTGTTTAAAACAGGCATCCACATGCCAATGGTTTTGTTTATTTGATTGTTTTTATTTAAAATCTGCATCTTTACCAAAGTAGAGGTTGACTGTTTGCTGAACTGTAATAAATCTGGCCTGGCATCATCTGAGAAAGCGGCCATTTTGAGTAACTTGTAGATTGTCTTGATATAATTTTATGTTAACCTGCTTATGAGGGTTTCTCATAAAATCTTTAGCCCACAAAAGCTTGGTCCTCAAGATAATGATATACCTGAAGCAGGCCTAATTGCCAAGGAGGATGCTGTTTATGACCTTTTAAGCACCACATCTAATCTTTCATTAGAATCATAGAATCAGAGACCACAAGGGCTATCCAGTCCAACCCCCCTGCCATGCAGGAACTCCAAATCAAAGCATCCCTGACAGATGGCCATCCAGTATTGTGTGTGAAAGAGAGAGGGAATGTGTGTCTTCTCCAATTTGAGTATAAATGGTAGAAAAACTAGGGCTTATATTGAGTCATCTACTATTAAATTTGTAGTTTCGATACTACCTATCAAGGTAAATGATGACGCTTATTAACAGACATAGAATTTAGGTGTAATGTGGAAGGTCAACCCACTCTTTTCCGACACCTTCGTGAAGACAGCTCGGGAGACTGTCTCTAGTACTGAAGGCTCTGGTCTAAGAAAAGCCACCTTTGTCTTGAGTCAAATCAGGACCGTCCCTAGTAGACTCATTGGAGTGGAGGGGTGGCCTCAAAATTATTATTCCAAGATCTTAACCGCATTGTGTAGTAACACTGCTTAATGCTCAGTCAGAAATAGCCTGTCAGCAGATGGAGTCCCTGCATCAGCGCTCTTGTCTCCAAAGACCCCCTAGTGTCATATTTAAGCAATATAGAAGGTCGGGGTCCTGTTGCCATTCTTCAATGTACTGTAGAAAATAGCCTTTTTTTCTTTTCTTTTCTTTTCTTTTTTTTTAAATAAAAGATGGTAAGGTCTTTTTATTATTCTTAGTCTCAGCCAAGATACTTTATTCCAAACAATTTGCCCCCAGTAGGAGGTGGAATTGTTAGATTTCGTTTGTAATGAGCATCTATGTGTCAGTTCTTTAGTCAAGTGACAAGTCTGTCCTTGAACTGGAACTGAACCAGTTGTGGTCTTGGATTACATCCAGTCTCATTTAAGCTAGTATCTCCTGAAATAGCTACTACCTTTAACCATTGTTAATGCCCTGGCAGAACTTTATTTTGACCTCAAGTGTTTGTTTGCTTTTGTTTTTAACAAGTGGTCTAGGTCACACTGTTTACCTCTAGCAAAAATGGAAATAGCAGAGACACCTCTCATTGCGCATAAACTCTGGCAGCCACAAGTGGCATCTGTTGATTCCCATGACAAATTGAGGTGAGTTGTAACTATACACACACATACACACATACATATACATACCAGCTATTGGATTTGGGTTCATAATAACAAATTATGGAGGTCTTATTTACCTTCATAAAATCTGCATAAAATGGTGTATCTTGTGTTGAAGGCCCAGGCTTGGAGGAGGAGAATCCTTCCCTTGAGGAAGATCAGGATGGATCATCTAGCTTCAGAGTTGACATTAAACTCCTATATAAATTGTTTTATACAATAATACCATAAAACAAGTACAACAATAATAAACAAATACAATAATAATGACAGATTTCAGGAGCTTTCAGGAGGTACTGAAAGGCCCTCATCTTTATTTTTTATTTATTTTGTTTTTAACTCTTTCTTTCTTTTTTAGATTACCTTCCTCTTCTGAGGAGTGAACTATAGGTATTATTTTCCTTTGTTTTACAAAAGGCATATGAGTTATCAGAAGCAGCAGCAGGCCTTTCCTCTTCTGCCTTGCTGCCCTTAATCAAAATGGCTGCCACACCTTCCATAATCATTCCAGCTTTGCCTCTTATTTTAAAAAGGCAAGCAGAATAAATAAATGTCTTGGCCAAATTTTCCCCAAGGGGTGATAAAACCTCCAGACCAGGGGACGATGGGGCAGAAGGAGACTCCCTGCACCTGGAAATCCTTTTGTTAATCCTCTCTGATCCCTTCAGTCTGAGTGGATCTTGGAGGAAGGAGAGGAGAAGGCAGTTGGTTTTGGAGGGAAACTCTCCATTTGAATTTCTGAAGCAACTGAAGCCTCCTTCAAAGCTGGCAATGCAAGTCAGAAAAAACCTCTGGGTTAAAGCTTAACCCACAAACATAGGATTAAGAATCGAATCCTCACTCACCTCTTAAAATCTGCCTTCTCTCTCTCTCTCTCTCTCTCTCTCTCACTGTACAAACCTCTTGCCGGGTTTGATGTCTGCAGTGGGGCACAGTCTGGCCAAGGACAGGTGGTTCTTCCTCCTCCAGCCACACCAAGGTCCCATCAGGTTGTCCATCTCACCGCCCAAACCCCTTCTGGGGCTGGTGTCCGCAGTGTGGCGCCTATTGGTTAAGGACAGGGAAAATCCCTCCTCCACCGCGCCAACCTGGATTAAAACTGGACAGCCTGGGTTTAGCCCAGGACTTTCTTTAAAAAAAACCTGGAAGGGCTCAAGGAATGGATATACCAGGATTTCATCTCAGCTAAACAGTCGGCACTCCACATTTGTGGCTTTGGCTTTTGCAGATTTGATTATTCATGGATTTGTTTAATATGTTCTCTCTAGAAATCTCTAGTTCGTCCAGAATGACATTGCCAAAAGTTGACCACAGAGCCACACAGTAACACTTAGAGATTTCTAGAGAAAACACTTACCTAGGGATTTTTAGGTCCTCCAGTGCAATTGTATGGTCACCTTCTGCCAGATGTTGGCCATGGAGTTGCAGTGCAGGTCCTACAGATTCTTAGAGGGGTGTTCTCTCGCATAAAAGAGTAGTTTTTTAATTTGCATTTTTCCCACTTTCACAGAGGCCCTGTGCTCCTAACCCACATGAATGTGGAAGGCCTACTGTAGTTAGTCTGAATGAAGACAAGACTTCTGGCTTGTTTCAGAAACTTGACTATGCACTTTGGTAGTCTTTTCCTGAGGCCTCAGTGGTTGGTGGGGAAGTGGGCATAGAGGAGAGGGAGTAGGGAATGTGAGGATGAGAAGAGAGTAAGCATTGCAAAGCCTTTCCATTTTCCATGCACCTCCATCATTCCTCCTAAGACCTCCTTGTAGTGAGTCCAGTTGGACCTCAGTAGCCCAGTCCTCAAGTGATGAGTCCAGGTGGGCTTCAGTAGCCCAGTCCTCAAGACCAGGCAAGACCGTTTGTGAGTAAATATGATTTTTTCAGATCAACAAACAAGCGAGAAAGCTATCCCTTTTGTGCTCTGAAGCACTTCCAACTTACGATGCTGTAAGGCAGTGGTTCCCAAACGTTGGTCCTCCAGCTGTTTTGGACGTAAACTCCCAGAAACACCAGCTAGGTTGGTCAAATGTGAGGAATTCTAGGAGCTGAAGTCCAAACCAACTGGGGGACCAAAATTTGGGAATCATTGCTGTAAGGTATGGGAAGAGTGAGTTGGGAAGAGTGAGAGTATATGAAATGCTGGGAGTGACTGGCAATTGATTGAATGTAGAGATGTTCAAATTAGGGTGTCTAATTGTCTTGGGGGAGACAGAGATTTAATTAGACTTTAGTTAGGGATAGCTAGGATTATGAAGCGACAGAAAGAAATAGTGAGATGTGTTAGGATTTAGAAGTGGTCAATAAGTTACAGAAATAGCTACGCCTTGAAGTTCTGTAATCACAAGCTTCTGTAGACCAAATAATTTTTAACCATATGTTGAACTTTTGCTTAATAAATTGAGTTTGTATTAGTATATGCTTGTGCTTCTGGGAATGAAACAATATTGGTGTTGGAATGGTTGAGCTCAGACGTACGGTATCTGTAGTGTCAGCAGTGGTTCAAGGGTGATGGTGTCCACTGGAGAAATTACAGAAATAAAGTCTCAAACAGTAACCACAAGGACATCAAGAACTTTCCCACATTTGATACCATAGCAGAGGGACAAGAAGAGATCCCCACAGATGCTTCAAACATATTTTCATGTAACTTTGTCATTTGTAAACAAATAATTTTAAAGTAAGAATTGAACTATGGTATCCAGAGTCATAGTCCAACAGTGAAAACATTACACCATTCTGGTACAGTCTAATGGTCCCCAAATTGCAGCTAAGGTATGATATGATATGATATGATATTGTATGCCATTGCCCTACTCGGAGGAAGAGAGGGTGCGACTTGGCCAAGATCACCCAGTGGGTCTCCATTTCTCCATGGCAAGGATCTGAACCAGAACTCTAGTCTAGTACACAAACCACTACCATTGATTCCCAAAATCACTTCCCAGATATTCTGGATTTCAGCTCCCTGAATCCCAGACCATTGGCCAAAATGGCTGAGGCTTCTGGGAGCTGAAGTCCAAAACACCTGGAGGGGCAGAGTTTGGGAATCACTGCACTACATTATGCTGATACACCTAGAATCATAGAATCATAGAGTTGGAAGAGACCACAAGGGCAATCCAGTCCAACCCCCTGCCATGCAGGAACTCCAAATCAAAGCATCCCCATTGACAGATGGCCATCCAGCCTCTGCTTAAAGACCTCCAAGGACGGAGACTCCACTACACTCCGAGGGAGTGTGTTCCACTGTCGAACAGCCCTTACTGTCAGGAAGTTCCTCCTAATGTTGAGGTGGAATCTTTTTTCCTGCAGTTTGCATCCATTGTTCCACGTTCTAGTCTCTGCAGCAGCAGAAAACAAGCTTGCTCCCTCCTCAATATGACATCCCTTCAAATATTTGAACAGGGCTATCATATCACCTCTTAGCCTTCTCTTCTCCAGGCTAAACATCCCCAGCTCCCTAAGTCGTTCCTCATAGGGCATGGTTTCTAGACCCTTCACCATTTTAGTTGCCCTCCTTTGGACCCGCTCCAGTTTCTCCACATCTTTTTTGAATTGTGGTGCCCAGAACTGGACACAATATTCCAGGTGGGGCCTGACCAAGGCAGAATAGAGTGGCACCTGAGGAGATAAACAAGATGAAATTAGTTAAGAACTACAAGTTGGGGAAAAAACATGTTTATCATAAGAAATTGATAAACTCCTTTTATAATAACTCACTTGGGCTTTTACTTAGGAATAATTCTAGTGCTTACTGCTCCACAAAGGAAGAGTTTTTCAAAATAGCTTGTAAATCTCATCCAATTTGACTTTATACACATCTCAAAAATAAAACACAACAAACGTCTACAGACAAAACTGAAGATACAGGAGAAAAAATATTTTGAAATCAGCAGTGCTTTTGTGTAATATTGATCCTATTTTAGGAATGCTAGAAATGGAGGAGCAATCTAAAATCCATTAAAGGGAAGAAATCTGTGTGAAAGAGAAGGAGCAAGGGAAAGCACCTGGGGCACTCTTCTGGGGGTGTTAGCTGTTAAAGGAGATCCTTTTAAGGAAACTCTCACTTAGGTCAGAAACACTCTGCAGAAATAATCCAGTATCAGACTGCTTTAACTGCCCTGGCTACGTGCTAGGGAATCCTGGGAATTGTAGTTTATTGTAGCACCAGAGCATGCTGACAGAGAAGGCTAAATGTTTCACAAAACTACAGCTCCCAGAATCCCATAGCACCATGCCAGGGCAGTTAAAGCAGTCTCTCAAACCAGACTATTTTGGCAGTGTGTTTTAGACCTTAGTTGGCAGGACTCTCCACCTGTTTGTGTGTTTTGTTTATTCTTTTTTAAAATCCTTACTGAAAGAAAAAATTGGGGTTGAAGCAGGGCACTCTGAGTAGCTGCAGCAGCTTCTCTTTTTAGATCCTTTTTTCATAAGGTAGGTAACTCATATTTGCATCCAGGTAATATTGCCTTTGGTTGGTGCTTATCCTATGACACTGTCCCTCTTGTGGTGTTCTTCTGTGGGAGACTGTTTTAAAAACACTTTTTATTAACAGGAAAAAAATCCATTAATAACTTAATTTGTCACTTCTGTAGTGCAATGATTTTTCCTAATGAAACATTTACGCCAGTTTTGTGTGGTCAGTGGGAGTGCTTTGGGTTGAGAAAACAGTGATCAGGGGAGAAAGAGAAGCCCCCTCCAGCCTGCTTCCTTTTCCAGCCCTGTTCTTTCACACTGGCCCATTTTAGATTGGCAAAAAGAGGTGTGTTGATGGCTGCATGAAAGCCCAGCCTTTAGATGAGAAAAAGGGAAAGTGTGCCATGAAAACACTGTTTTGGCATTTTAAGGGAGAAGACGCGCCTTTAAAAAGGAGCTGGCCCATTTTAGATTGGCAAAAAGAGGTGTGTTGATGGCTGCATGAAAGCCCAGCCTTTAGATGAGAAAAAGGGAAAGTGTGCCCTGAAAACACTATTTTGGAGTTTTAAGGGAGAAGAAGCGCCTTTAAAAAGTAGCTTGATTTCCCCACTACTTTTTTAAAAAGGGTGCAACATTGCTATTGCATCTAAAGGCTAAGGTGTAGTTGCACGGTTAAATGGGGCTCTGTCTCTTTAAAGCACCCATTGAAAGGCAGCGATACAGGTGCGGATCATAATGGATCGTGGGTTGGGAGCATGCGTGGTGTGGACTTCACTTCTAATTAAAACACTCAATGCCCTGCAGGTGTAAAAGCTGGGGTTTAACCGCGAAGTTTTTAAAGCTCCCAAACCCTAGCTCCACCCCTAATCCGAACCCTAGACATGCGCAGTAGGGACTCTGGGATGCCGTTGCTATTATTCTACTGTGGATAACATGTCAGTTCATTCACAAAATAAAGGGGTTCATTCATGATGCACCAGTGCAACGGCACAGTTTAAAAAGGCGGAGGAAACACAATGATAATTTGACGGATCCTCATAAGTATACATTTGTCCTGCGCAACTGCGCAGGTTTGACGGCTGCCAGCTGCGAACTGCGCAATTGAGCAGGTCGCAGCCGGCAATGATAATTTGACTGTATGGTGTAACTGCCTTTGCGCAGTTCGCAAACCTGCGCAGTTGCGCAGGACAAATGTACACTTCTGAGGATCTGTCAAATTACCATTGCGTTTCCTCTGCCTTTTTAAACTGTGCCGTTGCACTGGTGCATCATGAATGAACCCCTTTATTTTGTGAATGAATTGACATGTTATCCACAGTAGAATAACAGTAACGGCATCCCAGAGTCCCTACTGCGCATGTCTAGGGTTCGGATTAGGGGTGGAGCTAGGGTTTGGGAGCTTTAAAAAACTTTGTGGTTAAACCCCAGCTTTTACACCTGCAGGGCATTGAGGAATTGCGCAGTTCGCAGCCGGCAAGGGAAAAAAAATTTAAAGGTTCACCGCGGCTAAAAGCCGCGTTCATTGCTGCCCATGTAGCTGGCTCCGCCTGTGTTTGTAGTGTTTTGACAGCTTCCCATGTAGCTGCTGAGCCACAGAAAAGACTTCAGATAAGTCGTTCCCAAACCCCTCAGTCTAGCGGCCCTGTACCTTTTAAATGCACACCTGGGGCTTGCAGTCTAGCTGCTAAGCATTAAGGAAAAGGCAACTTCATGTCACACTTTCCTGCCAATCTAAAAAGCCCCTATGAAACTTATTGCATTAAAAACAAACCCAGCAGCAAACAGAGAGAAGTTCATAGTTTTTTGTGGAGCTTTCGGGCTATGTGGCCATGTTCTAGAAGAGTTCCTTTCTGACGTTTTGCCAGCATCTGTGGCTGGCATCTTCAGAGAAGAAGCCAATCACAGATGCCAGTCACAGATGCTGGCGAAACGTCAGAAAGGAACTCTTCAAGAACATGGCCACATAGCCCAAAAGCTCCACAAAAAACTATAGATGCCGGCCATGAAAGTCTTCGACTCCACAGAGAGAAGTTCATTTATCTTTCCATTTCTGCATGACATTGAAGTATGTTCGCTTCTTCCAGTTATAAAAGTGTGGGAGAGGATGGTAAAAATGTCCCTTTTGGCAAACAGATTTTTCCAGATTGGCAAAAAGCACACTTTTGCAACACAGGAGTTTATGTAGTGAGAGAAACTTGCACTCACAATTTGAAAAGGAGACTGAAAACCTAGTAATAATTTCTGGAAAAATGCTCTGCTTGTGAATATTTGCAGCAGTGGATAAGAAGCAGATAAAGTACCTTGCCATTAGCACCTTCCTGAGTGAAATCGTCTTCAACCATTTTGGCTGTTCCAGGTCATATTTTCTCTTTTGCCTCTGGCTCAGAACAGCTCAGAACAGCTGGCAGCTTGCATTGTCTCTGTGGAAGGCAAAAGAGAGGGCTTGCAACTCCAAAAATAGAATAAAAAGGGGAATGCTTATGAACTCTGTTCTTGGTATTTGGATGAATGAAGGCAGCAGAACTGCAACTAATGATGATGACTCCTGGGAGTTTTTCTCCAGGGAAGATTTCTCTTTATTTTATTTTGAAATTTTATTGATTAAAAACATCCACAACCACACAGCAACATTGCATTTTAAGCAAATACCAAAGTTACAGGGGTTCTATAGGAGATATATGAGAAGAAAAAGAAAAGAAAGAAAATGTTCAGTTCGTAGATGTTTTATATAAATATCTAATTTAAGCCATTGTGTTTTAATTCTTTCTCCTCCTCTCTTATTCGTGTCATGTCTTCATATTGTTAATCTTCTTATCTTCTATCATACCTCATCTCAAAACCTTCTCCTGCATAGCCTTACTATTTCTCTCTTCTCCTCCTTTCCTGGTTTCTTTTAAGTTCTTTCTGTCTCATCTCCCCTGTGCTTCTTTCTAACCCCACTCATCCTTTCCAGTTAACCTACCATTACTCTCTCTTCCACCCCTACACTCATACCACTTGCTCCTCATCTCTTGCCAATTTCTTCACTTCATTCTGCCTTTGGAATCCCTGTAACTTCACTTCTTCGTAACTTGCTTTAAATTCTTAAATTCAACCTTTTATCTCTCCCTTATTTTTCGTTTTATTTTCACTTTGCTACTATATATAGTAGCAAAGTGATTTCTCTTTATTCATACAATTTCTTCCACACAAAAATAAACTAAATTTATTTTTTTAATCCATTTTTTAAATGGATTGGGACAGCAGTATCATCAATTAGCATGCACCATTAAGGCGAAAGGCAAGAACATGCAGGTTTGCTTTATAGTCAGGTTGTGTTGGATCTAGTTTAGCAAATTAGAAGGCACAGGACTTTTTTGAAGGAGGGTTGATTGTTATTCCATAAAATGCCATGCACATTTCTGCTGTTAGGTAAAGATATTGTTATTATTACTATTATTTAGCTCAGGGGCACCTTCTGTGCCGTCGCGCCCGGGCTATATGGTTTCAAGAGAACGTGGAAGCAGCCCTGGTGGCGCAGTGGTTAAATGCCTGTATTGCAGCCACTCACTCAAAACCATAAGGTGGCGAGTTCAAGACCAGCAAAGGGCTGAAGCTCGACTCAGGCTTGCATCCTTCCGAGGTCGCTAAAATGAGTACCCAGATTGTTGGGGGGCAAATAGCTTACAATTGTAAACCGCTTAGACACTCCTTTAGGGTATGAAGCGGTATATAAATGAAGCTGTTTGTTTGGTTTGGTGGACGTGGTGATTCTCTTCCCGGGGGATTGCTTTTTGCCCTCCTTTAGAAACTTTGGGTTTCCCAAGAACCAAACCGAACAGCTACTTTAGCAAAGGGGGTTTCTTCTCTTTATTAAACAAACAACAGAAAGCTTACTTTAGAGTCCTAAGTAACTGTGGTCCTGGGAACTCAGCCGGATGGCTCACCAAAGTCTCTCTCTCTATTCGACTTTGAGGCAAGGATGCTCAAAGTCTCAGCCAGATGACCTATATGAAGGCAGGGAACCTTCCTCTGTTGTCAACTGGCTGTTTGAAGGCTGAAGAATTACGTGCTGGAAGATGGCTTGACCAAGGCTTGGCTAGCACACCCTCCAACATGTCCACTCTGTAGAGTCTCTGGTGGCAGTAGATGGCTTCTCCTTTCCAGATCCCCAGAAAAAGGGGAGGAGCAAGCTTGAATTGTAACAAATAAACAATAATTGGGAGGTGCCAAGAACCAATAAATACAATCAAACCTTTAACAAGTTACAAAGCACATCAAAACAGTGCAAAAAGGGATTTTGGAACTTAAACTCTTTGCAAACTAAGAAGGCTGAAGCATGTCACAAATGCAAACCTCTAAACTCAAAGTTTTAAAAGCAGAAGGCGCTTGCTGTGCCATCACACCTTTAGAGGGGTCCACAGTGAATCCTTGACATCTTTACAAAGGGTTGCTGGAAAGTAGTGTGTGTGTGTGTGTGTGTGTGTGTGTGTGCTGGGTCTGGAATGAGCCACAGATTACAACCAGAGTAGGAGAGTCAGATCAGAGCAATCTTCCAACCAACAGCCTGGCATCTTTCATTGTTTTGGACTGCAACTCTCATTTGCCCCAGCCAGTTTGTTCAGTGGCCAAGAATGATAGGTGCTTTACTCCAAGGACACTGGGGGGAAGAAGGGGGGCAGACTAATTTTTAGAGAACAGAATTAGATAATACAAATTTTCTGACTTTATAAAAGACATATTCCTCTGAGAAATGAGTACAGCTGCAAAGGTAAACCTCCAGTTTAGTGTTCTCTCTGCATTTAAAGTTAAAAGTCCAACTTCTTCTTAAAGCATCTCATAACACAGCCAGCCATACACACACTCCCCATTTCCCTGGGTGGTGATACCTTCCTGCAGCGGTGAAGAACGGTACAATTTCTTCTGACTGGAAAAAAAATCATGCATGTATGTTGTCTTTGTAACACTAAGTTTAATGCAAGCACAGAGAGTATTTCATTGGGTTTATTTTAAGCACAGTTGAAGCAAATTAGCACTCTGCCAGCAAGCAGGCGATTTGTAACTCTGTACACAATTAACAGAGAGAATCCTAGCATCCCAAGGTGTAGGACAACAAATTGGTCCAGACATTTCCCTCTGTGTATGGTGCTCACATTCAGTTAAAACAGCACAACAGACAAAACAGTGCTCCCTCCATATATCACGAGAAAATGTGATTCACTAGAAAAGACGATAATACTTGGCAAAGTAGAAAGCAGTAGGAAAAGAGAAAGACGACATTGCAGATGGATAAAATCAGTCAAGGAAGCCACAGCCTTGAGTTTGCAAGACCTGTTGATGACAGAGTGACTTGGAGCTCTCTAATTTAAAACATTATAACTGCTATATTTTGACATCAACTTGATGGCAGTTAATAACAGTAAAATTCTTAGTGGGCATTACATCTGGAGAGAGATTCCTATTACAGACTGAGCCTCCCTTAATCTGGAATTTCAAAATCCAAATTACAGTGGCCCCTTGGTATCTGCTAGGTTTGGGTCCGGGAACAACCCCCCCCCCCCCCACCATACCAAAATCTCATTAAATACAATGTCATAGTAAAATGACATTCCTTATATAAAATGGCAAAATCATGGTTGGATTTTTAGAATTTCTATATTTTTGGAATATTTTCAAGCCATGGATGATCAAATCTGTGGCTAAAGAATCCATTGATATAACAGACCAACTGTTTTCCAAAAACCAAAACTTTCTTCATGGGTGGCTGAGACAGTAACACCTTTCTTTCTCATGGTTCAATGTACAGTACATGTACACAAACTTTGTTTCATACCCAAAAATATTTAAAATATTGTATAAAACCACATTCAGACTATGTATATAAGCGGATATCTCATTATGTATGTATATGCAATTACAGGTATTCCAAAATAAAAAAAAATCCAGAATTCAAAATACCTCTGGTATCTCTGCTCTTCAAGAGCCTATTATATTCTTTTGTAAAATCTTCTGGATGCCCATCTGTTGCCTATTCACAATGAACAAGACCAATGTAGCTGTACATTTGAATGACTGACAGCATGGGAGTGGCAAGAGCATATTTAATGTTACACAAAGGCAGTTGTATGATTCTTCCTTCAAAGTGCCATATAGTAGGCTAGAGAAAAGGGCATGTGGGGATCTTCTTTTCTTCCTTTTAGAACATGTTGCCATTTGCCTGTGAAACTGGAGCTTCCTCTCTATATTGTTTTACAGGTGCAGCTTCTTCATAAAAGGACATTGTTTCCATATGATGCAATAGCTTGTGAGATCCATGTTAAATTCACATGCTCAGGTTACTGTGCTAGAGAATAATTTACACTGCCAAAAAAGGAGCAGTATCCTCAGAGCCCTGTTCCCCTTGCTAATTCACTTTTAACTAAAAATAGTTTCGGTTTAATTTTCTTTTACTTAATTGTGTTTTTCTTTTTTGCCTCAGTTAGATGTTTCTGGAGTAGCATAGATGGCAAGTGAACAAAATGGCTGCTTAAAAGTGAAGCTGCCAAACCTGCCCATCTTTAAAAAAAAAAAAACATAGAAGACACAGTTCTGAATGATTTATCATGAATGAATCTCTCCCCGTCCCAGGATCCCTGCCCTTTTGGTAAAAAGATGCTGCTTTGTAGAATCACAGAACTACAGAGTTGGAAGAGACAACAAGGGCCATCCAGTCCAACCCCCTGGCAAGCAGAACTCAGAATCAAAGCATCCCTGAAAGATGGCTATCCAACCTGTGTTTAAAATTTCTAAAGAAGGAGATTCCACCACACTACGAGACTTCCACTGTTGAACTGCTCAAAACATTCCTCCTATTGTGATTTATTGGGTCAGGAAACAAACTCGTGACATGTTTTTACAGAAGAATTTTGAAACTAAACTGGTAATACAAGGAAAAAAAATACTAAATTTTTTAAAGAAATACTGACAAAAATTTTGAAAAAAAGAAGAGACTACAACTTCCTAATGGATCAACTAAAATATTATAAAGTTCCTTACAGATGGGAAGAGATCGAAGGAATTACAGTCACATAGAAACAAAAACGTTATAAGTTAAACTCGGCTGAAAAAGCAGGAGAGTTTTGGAAGAGATACAGAAAGGAAATTGAGAGAAGTAAAGCACGTAGCCCTAATTCAGGGGAACAGAATAAAGAAGAGAAAGAAAGACAAGATAAAAGATGGGAAGAATATCAAAAATGGCTGGACCAAAGAGAGTTGGAAAAGACGGAAAGAAAAGAATACTAAACGAAGTTAAAGATGAAGAGGACAAGAATGAAGTGGAAGAGGAGGAGAATATATCTAGATCAGACTTTGAGAACTCAAGAGGAGAGTCCTCAACAAGAGAGGTGAAACGAGAGAAGAGGAGAGAATCAAAACACGATTTAGAAAAAGTTTAACAGTAATAAGAGAAAGAATAAAGTGTAATTGTTTTTATTTGTGAATATTTTTTTCTTTTTCTTTTCTTTCTTTTTTTTCTTTCTCTCTTTTTTCTTTTTCTTTTCTTTCTTTTCCCTCTTTACTTTTCTTATTTAGTTTGGGCTTCCCCTGCACAAATTTTTTTGTAGTACCCATAATGAAGATTGTAACATGGAATATTAAAGGGTTGAACTCACCAATTAAAAGAAAAAAGGTATACCATTATCTATAAAAAGAGCAATATCAGATAATATGCTTACAGGAGACACGTATCCGAGAAAAGGACAAAAGATTTTTTTCAAAATTCAAGGTTAGGGAATGAGTTTGTCTCATCTGCAACGAATAAAACTAAAGGGATTGTCATATATATTAAAAAATCTATCAAAGCTAAAGAAATAATAAATGATAAAACAGGTCACTATGCAGCGGTTGAAACTACCCTTAATAATAAAAGGATGCTAATTGTAGGGATCTATACTCCACAAAATAAGAAAGGGAAATTCTTTAAAGAGATCTATAATAAAATACTACAACTAGATTATGAAAATATAATTTTAATATAATCAAAATTGATATAATCATAATATCAACTAGACAGAAATTCTGGGAAAAAAATCAATCATAATCAAGGCAAACTCCCTAAGAGTTTTTTTGTGTTACTGGAGGATTTAGGAATGCTTGATACTTGGAGACACTTCAATGGCCAAAAAAAGATCATACTTTCTACTCTGACAGACATAATTCATTATCAAGGATTGATCTAATATTGGTTTCCAAATCTATAATTCAAGATATTCATGGAGCTGAAATAAAACCCAGGTTTTTTTCTGATCATAACCCGGTTGTCCTCACCCTTAAAGAAAACAGAACAACATATACTTGGAAACTGAAAGATGAACTTTTAGAAGCCACAAATATTGTTAGTAAAGGCAAAGAAACTATACTAAAAATTTTTGAAGAGAACTATAATGAAGAACTGAAAACAACAGTAATATGGGATGCAAGCAAGGCGCTCCTTCGAGGGTTTTTTATTAAACAGGATGCAGAACTTAGAAAGAAGAGAAAAGCTAAACTAGTAACATTAACAAACGCTTTACAAAAAAAAGAAGATGAGCTTAAAGAAAATCCTAGCAATAAGGAGTTATCTAAGGCTATTAAAGTAATACAAAAGCAAATATCCCTAGAGACAGTATCAGACTTAGGCAGGAAACTTAAACTAGCTAAACAGAAAACTTTTGAACACTCTAATAAAGTAGGGAAATGGTTAGCTTATAAATTAAGAAAAGAAAGGGAAACAAGAACAATAACTAAAGTTAAAAAGGATGATACATTGCTAACAACTCAAGAAGGGATTTAAAAAACTTTTTACTATTTTTATTAAGATTTATATAAGGAAATGCCAATAGACATAGGGAAGATTAAAAAATATTCCAACGACTTGAAGTTTCCAGCTCCAAATGAATATCAAGAACAAATATTAAACAATTGAAGATATAAGAGATGCTATCAAGAAATCTAAAGAGGGGAAGGCACCTGGACCTGATGGGTTTACCTCCAAATATTATAAAACCTTTATAGAAGAACTGGTCTATCCACTTCATCAAACCTTTAATGCCATCTTAAGGGAAGGGATTCCTAACTCCTGGAAAGAAACCAATATAATTTTATTACCTAAAGATGGAAAAGACATTACTGAGCCTAAGAACTACAGACCGATCTCTCTCCTAAACCAAGATTATAAACTATTTACATCTATTTTGGCTGAAAGATTGAAATCATGTTTAAATATATGGATTGACGAGGACCAAAGAGGCTTTCTACCAGGTAGGTTAATAAGAGATAATAATATTGAATGTATTAGAATATTATGATAAATATATTGGAGATAAGTTAGCTTTGATCTTCGTCGATCTTGAAAAAGCTTTTGACTCTGTAAATTGGACAACACTTAAAGAAATAATCCAAAGAATGAATTTAGGTACAAATTATTGTAAGTGGATAAACGAAATCTATAAAAACCAAGAAGTGAGGATTCTAATCAATGGGGAAAGAACAGAAAAACTAGAAGTTAAAAGAGGGACAAGACAGGGCTGTCCCCTGTCCCCACTTTTGTTTTATTAATCATTGAAGGGTTAATCACCCAAATTAAAAACGATGTTACCATAAGAGGACTCAGGATCAAAAACTATAATTTTAAGATTAGAGCATTCGCAGATGACTTGGTAATAATTTTAGAAGATCCACTATTAAGCCTATTATTAGATCTAATTAATAAATTTGGGGAAGCAACAGGTTGTAAAATTAATATGGAAAAATCAACAATAATGACAAAGAACTTACCTCAAAAAGAAAAACTAATCTTAGAAGAATTATCAGATATTAAGATCCAGAAAATGGTAAGATATCTAGGAATAAATATACCTAAGAAAAATGTTAATCTTTTTGAGGAAAACCATCTAAAAGTATGGAGAGAGATAAGGAAAGATCTAATCAAATGGGACAATCTAAACTTATCCCTATTAGGGAGAGTTTCCGTTCTTAAAATGTCAGTTCTACCCAGGATACTATTTTTCTTTCAAATGATACCAGTGGTCATAACAGATAAAATTTTTAGAGACTGGAATAAAGAACTTTCTAAGTTGATATGGAGTGGAAAAAAGCCTTGGATTCACTATAAGGTTTTACAAGACTCAAGGGGGGGGGGGTTGGGAATCCCTAATTTGAGAATTTATTATGAGGCTTGTAACCTAACGTGGATTAAAAACTGGGTGAAATTAGAGGACAGCAGACTGTTAGAATTGGAAGGGAAAAGCCTAAGATTTGGGTGGCATGGGTATCTTGGTTATGAGAAACTGGAGTGTAACAAAGGTTTTAATTAACATTGCATAAGAAGGCCATTATTGAAATCATGGAATAAGTATAAAGCTAGAATAATAAATAAAATACCATTATGGTTATCGCCCCAAGAAGCTTTTTACAGAAGAGAAATGATATATAATGGAGAATGGTTAACATACAAATCTTTACTGAAACCCCAAAATGACTTATATAACTTTAAAACCCAAGAAGAACTGAAAGAAGAAGGTGTTGAACTAAATTGGTTCGCTTACAGACAACTTAAAGAAAGATTTATAAAAGACAATAAAACTGTGGGTACAGAATCTAACGACTCTGAAATAAGTAAAATCTTGTTAAGTAGCCCAAAAAAATCGATTCAAAAACTATATAGTGCCCTTCTGAAAATAGAGATGGAGGAAGAGGTTGTTAAGGAGGGAATGGTGCAATGGGCAAGAAATATAGGTTATCTTGAATTAGATAGATGGGAAGAAACTTGGATTAAAATACCGAAATACACAGTATCTCAAAATCTAAGAGAAAACTATTACAAAATGTATTTCCGGTGGTATCTGCCCCCTGCAATATTATCAAGAATGTATAAAAATAGTAGTAATTTATGTTGGAAAAGCAGAGAGAAAATAGGAACTTTTTATCACTGCTGGTGGACTTGTAAAAAAGTTAAGAAATATTGGGTAATGGTGAACGACACAATAAATAATATGTTAGGTGTTAATTTACAAATGAAACCAGAATTTTACTTATTAAACATGGTTGAAAACGAACTAGAAAACAAATATGGAAAACTACTGTTTTACCTGATTTCCACAGCGTGTATAACTCTGGCGCAGAAATGGAAATTAAATAGAATACCTGAAAGAGAGGAATGGCTAATAAAATTATTCGATGCAATAGAAATGGATATCTTAACTCAGATGCTTCAAGAGAAACAGATGGACACTATACTGAAGAACTGGCATCCTATATTGAACTTTATGAATATCTTATGTAAATTATAGAAGGCTTAGATGTGCTTATGGAGTAACACATGTATTCGCAGGTGAAGTGTAGGTATATTTTGGTCGATATATGGGTCCCAATTGTACGCTGATAGCAATATAATGCTAACAATAATCATTATTATTTATCTCTTAAGTTTGGATGTATATAATGGGAAGAAAATAACTTTCTAATTTAGTAATAAAGTACTTTAGAAGCCAGTTATGGATATTTAAGAATGAGAATGAGAATTACACTAGATTGAATAACTTAATAGTAGATAAAGGAAAAAAATAGGAGTGAGTTTTGCAAAATTGTAATAAGGATTGTAATAGCTTATGTAGATAGAACCGTCAATATTATAACATTTATGGAAAGTTACCAACAAACGGGGAAGGAAACAAATTGACAGAAGTTAGGAAGGAAGATAGTACGAATGTTGAAGGTTCAGTAAATGTTAGAAGGTATAGAGCAGGTGATTGATGGTATGTGAGAGTTGAGCGAAATGAAAGATGTTAGATAGGATGGAAGAGAAAAGTTATGAGGTGAAGAGGAGGAAAGAAGGTATGGGAAAGTAATAGGAGATATTTTGAGAAAGTTAAAGTTGAAGGTTCAAGAATGATTTATTGGAAGTCAATAAGAGAAGGGAAGACTGGCAAGAGGGGTTGTTAAGGGTATGTATGTGCACATTTATACTTTATGTAACTGGTGAAATTATTGATGTATTGCTCATATTTATGTGTATGTATGTGTTTGATTTTAATTAATAAAAATAAAAAAAACATTCCTCCTAATGTTTAGATGGAATCTCTTTCCCTGTACCTTGCATCTATTGTTCCAGGTCCTATTCTCTGGGATGTGCATCCATATGACGCACACCAGCACTCCACCCCCATGGCAGCGTGATGCTACGCGCCACTCTACAAGGCACATGGCATCACAGTGCTCCTCTGGCGCTGTGTTTAAATGATGCAGCAACAAAGGAGTGCCTTAAAGCTGCGGCAGTGCAGCTATTTCACACTTTCTAGGGTGCAAAAAGGAGCCACTTTTTTGTGGCTCTTTTTTGCGCCCTGGAAAGGCCAGATCGGGGCCGCAGCATGCGGTTGCATCAGGCCCTGATTTGGCACAACTGGAGGTGGTTGCTGGGCACTCCTTAGAGGCACTCTGCACAGCCTCTTTGCCTTTAGGGAATGTGTGTTTCTCTGAGGACATGACTTCACTGTACTGGTTGCATCCTCAAAAGAATGCTATAATTGTGCAGTGTGAAAGGGTCCTTAATCTTGACAATTCCTGCTTCTAGAAGTTCTTATGCCTACTGTTCACATGGTCTCCAAGTGGCTCTGCACACAGTTGTCCTCCATCCCTCATAGGTTTGGCCTACACTGACACTTTTCTGAGTTTTCATGCAAGAGGAGAGGAAAGAAATCAAAACCATTTTTCTGTCTATTTCTCATGAGCCTTTGTAGCTGAGCCTCCTCCTGTCAGCCTAGAATTTGGCTGGGATGAACAGTTCCTTCTCCTAGATGAATGGGGTTTACTTTCTTCTTCTCAGCTCCAGCTAGTGAATATGATCTGCCTGGAGAAAGAGATGGCAGAGGTTTCCTTTCAGAGCAGGTGGCACACGTGATTGATAACTAATGTGCTGTCTGTCTCTCTTGTTACACAAACAAAGATAAAAGCCTGCAGGTGGTGAGTGAAGGAAAAAGCCCCAGTGGGGCTTATTGGAGGAGAAAGCTGTCCTATGTCTGTGTCAAGAGAAATGTTGAAGGAGACCTTAGATGGCTCCAGAGTTTCCACAGACTAGCAACAGCCTCTTTAGTCCAAGAAAGGGTGAGCATCTGCCACATGGCACTTCAAAACGCCAGATGGATGGAGCTGTTTTCTGCCTGACCCTCCCAGATTTGAAAGATGAGACAGATGACTCATTCATTTACCTTGTTACCACTATCACTGCTGCCTTTGTTTATATGCCCTCCTTCCCCCCCCTGCCAAAAAACAAAACAAAACTGCGATTCAAGGCATCTTACACATTAAAACAAATACAATATAACCTAAAAGATTAAAATGCAATTAAACTGTCAAAATATTAAAAACAATTTAAAAGATGCAATTAAAAATAAGTAAAGCCAGTTTAAAACGTAAAATAAAAGCAGTACATCACTAGTATGAGGTAAGCTGAGGTTCAACACACCTGAAGGGTCTGTTGCAGGTGAAGCAGAGCAGCTTCACCTGCAAGGTCACCTGCATTCTATTGAAGGCAGGGATGGATAGGCATACACTGTGAGGGCCTTTTCAGCTCCTGTTACCCCAATGCCAGGGACCCAAGAGGGCACCCACAATCAATATTTAATAGGGGGATTTTATTAGCTCAATTACAGCAGCCGAGAGGGCTTGGGCAAAGCAGGGATCAAGTCTGTATATACCAGTTCAGAGAAACAGATCTCCACAGTGCAAGTCCAAAAAGTTCATCTTTATTCGCAGTGCTGACGTGTGTGAGCAGTACAACTCGCAGCAATGTACAGAGATGTGATTCTGATTATATATATATGTGAACAATAAAATGGGAATGCAAGGCTGAGATTATTCACATGGTTGCGCTAAAAACCCCTTAAAGAACTCCTTGCTAACTACAGAGAACAAGATTATCACTGAGAAATGGAAAAGCTCTGGATTGGGACTATTCTAATTTTTTTGATTGACACATTTTTCCTACATTGGTAGACATTTTAACTAGGCCCAGGTGGATGCCTCCGGTAACAGGAGAGGCTCTGTCAGCAGATCCAGGAAGAGCAGCCACTGTCTCTCATGACAGGATCTTCTTTTTCCCCTCCCTCTTCCCTTCCTCCAAACTCTTCAGTTCTCCAAGTGCTGAGGACACATGGGGATGCTGTGAAGGAAGGAAGGAAGCAAGGAGGGAGGGAGGGAGGGTGGGGGGAGGCAACATCTTCCTAGTTCTGGTGACAGAACTTCTTCCATCAGCAAAAGTGCCCAATTGGATTAATCTTTTGAAGCCATATTTCTGTCTTTCTTTGGGCCAAGATTTGACTAATTATTTGCTGAAATATTAACAGTAATCATAGCTAAGAGGCTTGAGGGCATTATACCAATTCACTTAGATCAAGAAAGTATTATCCATTAGCAACTGGGAACAGACAATATAGGTCTGCTGTCAAACAAAATAATAATGGAATTGATCTGCCTGCAATCATCTAATTAATGCAGAAAAGGCATTTGACACACTGGAAATTTATTCTACAGTCAGCCCTTCATATCCACAGATTCTGCATCCATGGATTTAACCAACCACAGTTCAAAAATATTCACACACAAACACAAATTCCCAAAAACAAACCTTGATTTTGCCCCTGCCCCCCCCTTTTTTTTAATATAAAGGGCTTGAGCATCCATGTATTTTGATATCTACGGGGGTAGGGGGTGGGTCCTGAAACCAAACCCCATTGGATATAAAGAGCTCACTGTAGTTATTTTGACAAATTTGCCTTTGGCTCAGAATTTTTTAAATTGATTTGAATTAACTTTCTTTTGTTCTTTCTTTCTTTCTTTCTTTCTTTCTTTTCTTCTTTCCATTTCTTTCTGAAGTCACAAATATTTACAAACTGTTTCAGTTGTTTAAAATTACTATTTATGCAGTGAGTGACACAAAACAGTGGAAATCTTTCCCTGTTAATGCTTGATTTATGCCCAGGCAGTCTAATGTGCGGCACCCAGGAGAACAGCATGACTTTCTGTTTGGCTTATGAACAATTTGAATGGAAAACAGCCTTGCACAGAGGCTAATTAGTAAAACTGGATTTTCCATTCTGGGGTTGATGAAAGCAAGTCATATTCTGAAAGCACTTCCTGAATACTGTATTAGCTGGTCCAAATCCAATGTTCTCTATTGGTACTATCAAGTCATCTGGTATATTTGCTTACTAGCAATTTTGCTGCTGTCCAGAAGTTATTGCATAACCTGGTATCTTGGTCTCCAACAATTTTTCTCAAATGATCAAGCAGAACTTAAACAGAACATTGGCAGAAATATCTCTGGATTTGGAGAGATGGTCTTTACTAAGTTAAATGTTTGGAATAAAGTTAATGTCACCAAAATGAACATTTTACTATGGATACTTGATATTTTCTGTGGTACTTTGTAACATACTCAAATTTTCAAACAAACATTAATTTTGCCATGTGTATTGTTGTTACTGCGTGTTTTCAAGCCGTTTCTGATTTATGGAGACCCTAAGGGAAATGTATCATGGGATTTGCTTAGCCAGATTTGTTCAGAAGAGGTTTGCTGTTGCCTTCCTCTGAGGCTAAGAGCATGTGACTTGCCAAGTGGGTTTCATGGCTGAGCAGGGAATTAGACCCTGATCTTTAGAGTCATGCTCCAATGCTCAAACTGTGCGTGTAGGAACATAAAATAAATGTAATTCTGTAACATAATTCATACCTCAGTTAAGAAAGCCTCTGACACCAAAGCTCCTTTTTACAAAGTCTTGTTAGGTCTCCCCAGACCCCTTTTCTTCCTTGCCCTCTGTCTAGAATAGATGGAAGGGTGTTTTGTTTTGTTTTTAGTACCATCAACCTTGAGAGAAAGGAGAAGGAAGGCTAGAAGTACCCTTATAGTTCAGGTTGCAGTGGTGTGCCTGCCAATGTGGGGAAAGAGTGGGATTTAATTCTAGCCAGTATTATGTGGGGAAAGAGTGGGATTTTATTCTAGCCATTGGTGGCTGCCTACAATAGGCAAAGAAAACAGCATCTGCCTCCAGAATCCCTTACTGATCATTCATGAACAATCAAACAAAGAGAAAACAGAATCCCTTACTGATTATGCTTGAACAACAAAACAGAGAGCAGATAAACTTTTCTCTCCAGTTCCCTGCAACAGGGATTACCAGAGGCTGCAAAAGTAAGATTTGGGGGGCCTCACAAAGCTTGTGGGACTCACTTCCCCATGTCAGGGGAGAACATGGATATGACTGACACATTTCTTATGTCTAGAGAGAGCACGCAGTTTCAGAGTTCCAGGCAAAAACACAATAAACATGGTTCAGGTTTGTGTATGTGTATACATGTGTGAATTACGAACAGCCAGATCAGAGGGGAATAAAATACCAAGGTACTGATAGTGAAAATCATTCTGTTAACAGTGGCCATTCACTAAACTGTTGTCCCTTGTAACATCTGACAAACACCCTGGCCTTAGATAATCCAAATAACATGTATACAATGGGTCCTTGGTATCTGCTGGCAGTTGCTCTGGGATCCCCCCTCCCCCGGGATACCCAAATCCATGGATGGTCAAGTCACATTACGTACAATAGCATAATAAAATATTCTCCCTTATATTAAATGGCAAAATCAAGATTTGCTTACAAAATCAAGAATGTCTTATTGCCATTTATATTTGGGGGGGGGGGGGAGAGGTATTGAATGGTTGAATCCATGGATAAAGAATCTGGATATTGAGGGGCAACTGTACTATATGTATGCCTGAAGATCTGGGTAACAATGCATGCACCTGGTGTAGCAGACCATTATCCACATATATTTATGCCAAAATGATTTTATTTCTTTAAGCACCACAGTGTTCTTTGTTGTTTTCATTCCTTGTACTCCTTCACTGAACAGAAATATGATACCAAAATATGGAGGAAGGGGTTAAAGTGAAGAAAGTTGTTCAGGCTACACACTAATTAGATGGTACAGGAGTGGTGCTTACATGGAATTATTGTAAACAGCTTCATCACAGTGTGGAATATAATGAATGGTTTTGTGGCATATCATTGTATTTGGGTGGGGGGGGAGGAGAAAAGATACACTTTTCTAATATTCTAGTGGTTCTAATAAAATTAATCCTCATCTCATCTCTAATTTTTGTGTTTTACTGAGGAAGCACACTTGTGTTTAGCCTGGAACTGTCCACACAACACATTTACTTTTTGGATACCAGTGCACAGTAATACAATGCCTATATAAATACCACACTAGATCACAAACCATGCAACCACTAATATATTTACATGCCTTCAGCTTCCACCCTGAAAACACTATCAAATCCATAGTTTTGTAGTGGACACAATACCAAATCCAAGTTTTTACCCAGGACTAATCTTTTACAGAGGACAGACCAAAAACAGAAAATTGCAGAAGCCCAGCCACATACAACTTAGATGTATGTTGGGTTCAAGTTCTAGAGAATAATGTAACCCACTCAAGAGCTCTTAGCAAGCCTTTACATGGGCCCTTGGTATCCTCTGGTGTTTGGTTCCAGGACCCTCCATGGATACCAAAATCTGTGGATGCTTGAGTCCCATTAAATACAATGGCAGAGTACAATGGTGTCCCTTATATAAATCGGAAAAATCAAGGTTTACTTTTGTGAATTTATATATTTTTAAAATATTTTCAAACCATGGATGTTTGAGTCCATGGATAAAGAGTTAGTGGATACAAAGGGCTGACTATACTTGCCTACAGACCAACTTCTCCATCTCAAACAGCTACTAACCTACACATAACATGGATAGGGGGACAGGAACAAGACCTTGCCACAAACTCAGCGGAACGCTGGTGCCACAAGAAACTACACTTCCCAGAATTTCATAGCATGGAACCACAGCAGTTAAAGTAGGGTCAAACTGGTTGATTTCTGCAGTGTGGATGAGGGGCTGATCATCCTCTAATGTAATATATGTCAACACTGCCATTCATCACTCTACACAGGACAAACAGGCCAGTCTCTATTGTTGTTGCTAACTGCCCTCAAGTCGATCCCAGCTCATGGCGACCCTGTGGATGAGACATCTCCAAGACTCCCTGTCTTCACTGCTCTGCTCAGTTCCTGAAAATTCATACCCGTGAGCTCCCTAATTGAGTCTAACCATCTACCATGTGGTCCTCCTCTCTTTCTACTGCCCTCTACCTTTCTTAGCATTATTGTCTTTTCTAAGGAGTCATGCCTTCCCATGATGTAGCCAAAGTACAATGTTTATGATGTGGCCAGTCTCTGTGCCAGATGATAAAAGAATATAAACTGAACATTAAAAATGAAAATACTCAAAAACTGGTTGGAGAACATGTCAGCTTTCTAAGACATTCCATCTCAGACCTCTAAATGTGAGATTAGAAAGGAGAACATCTGAATTACAAAATATTCACAAACTCCAATTCATTATAGTGATTGAAACAGAGGCAATAGTTTTCTGGCACTCTGGGCATATTAAAACATGAGTTGACATACCATCTACAAGTAGGTTCTCATTATCACTTTATTACTTCTCTTTTCTGGTCCTGAGTCTGTATCAGCATAGCCAAATCAAGAACTTTCTCCACAATTCATATGTTTACCTCCTGGCTTTATGTAGCTCAGAGGAAGGTGCTGGGGTGGAGAAGGTCACTTCACATACAATGGAAGTAGATGGTTGGAGGTCCAAAAGGTGGAAGAGGGAACAAGGGGAGCAGCTATTTTAGATCTGATCTTAACCAACAGGGATGACCTGGTTAATGGGGTGCAAGTGGTGGGATCCTTAGGTGGGAGTGATCATGTTCTCCTGGAGTTTGTTATACAGTGGAAAGGAGAAGCCAGGCATAGTCAGACACGCATTCTAAAACTTAGGAGAGATTATTTCAATAAACTTAGAGAAATACTGGAGATGATCCCATAGTCAGGTATATTAAAAGAGAAGGGAGTTCAAGACGGATAGGAGTATCTCAAAAGGGAGCTACTGAAGGCACAATTTCAAACAGTTCCATTGAGGAAGAAAAATGGGAGATGTCTCAAGAAGCCAGGAACTTTCAACTGAGCTAAGTTTTAAACTGAACATGTATAACAAATGGAAAAATAGGGAAATCACCAAGGAATTCAAAAAAAATAGTGAGCACATGTAGGGGTAAAGTCAGAAAAGCTAAAGCACAGAATGAACTCACGCTTGCTAGAGAGGTTAAGAACAATATAAAGGGCTTTTTTGGGTATGTCCACAGCAAGAGGAAGAAGAAGGGAACAGTCGGCCCACTGCATGTAGAAGATGGCAAAATGCTAACAGGGGACAGAGAAAAGGCAGAATTACTCAACACCTTTTCCTCAGTCGTCTCAGAAAAGGCAAAGGGTGCTCAACCTGAGAATAATGGAGCAGAGGACAGAATAGGAGACTACATCCAAGAGCATTAAAAGAACTGGCAAATGTAATATTAGAGCCATTGGCAATAATCTCTGAGAAGTCCTGGAGAACAGGAGAAGTCCCAGCAGACTGGAGGAGGGCAAACACTGTTCCCATCTTTAAAAGGGGGGGGGGGAGGATCCGAACAATTATCGTCCAGTTAGTCTGACATCAATACCAGGAAAGATTCTAAAGCAGACCATTAAACAGAGAGTCTGTGAACATCTGGAAGGCAATTCCATAACCACCAAAAGTCAACATGGGTTACAGAGAAACAAGTCATGCCAGACAAACCTGATCTCTTTTTTTGATAAAATCACCAGCTTGATAGATGAAGGGAATGCTGTGGATATAGTGTATCTTGATTTAAGTAAGGCCTTTGACAAAGTTCCCCATAACATTCTTGCAAACAAGCTTGTAAAATGTGGACTAGACAAGTTAAATGTTACATGGATTTGTAATTGTTTGACTGGCCGCACCCAAAGGGTGCTCAACAATGATTCCTTTTCATTCTGGAGATAAATAACCAGTGGGGTGCCACGGGGTTCTGTCCTGGGCCCAGTGCTATTCAACATCCTTATCAATGACTTGCATAACAGAATTGTCGGCATACTTATCAAATTTGCAAATGACACTAAATTAGGAGGAGTAGCCAATACCCCAGAGGACAGGATCAAAATTAAAAATGACCTGAATAGACTAGAAAGTTGGGCCAAAGCTAACAAAATGGAATTCAGCACAGAGAAATGTAAGGTACTGCACTTGGGGTGGAAAAATGAAATGCACAGATATAGCATGGGGAACACCTGGATGAATGAAACTACGTGTGAAAGGGATCTAGGAGTCCAAGTAGACTACAAGTTGAACATGAGTGAACAGTGTGATGCAGTAGCTAAAAAGGCCAATGCAATTTTAGGCTGCATCAACAGAGGTATAGTGTCTAGATCAAGGGAAGTAATAGTGCCACTCTGTTCTGTTGGTCAGGCTTCACCTGGAATACTGTGTCCAGTTCTGGACACCACATTCAAAAAGGATGTGGAGAAACTGGAGCGTGTCCATAGGAGGGCGACTAAGATGGTGAAGGGTCTGGAAACCGTGCCCTATGAGGAACGCCTTAGGGAGCTGGGGATGTTTAGTATGGAGAAAAGAAGGCTAAGAGGTGATATGATAACCTCATTTAAATATCTGAAGAGATGTCATATTGAGGAGGGAGCAAGCTTATTTTCTGCTGCTCCAGAGACTAGAGTGCAGAACAATGGATGCAAACTGCAGGAAAAGAGATTAAACCTCAACATTAGTAGGAACTTCCTGACAGTAAGAGCTGTTCAATAGTGGAACACACTCCCTCGGAGGGTGGTGGAGTCTCCTTTCTTAAAGGTCTTTAAGCAGAGGCTGGATGGCCATCTGTCGGGGATGCTTTGAATTGAATTGAGAGGCCCTTGTGGTCTCTTCCAACTCTATGGACTCTTTCACACTGGAGGAATTTCTCCCAAGTTCGAATGCAGCCAATGCGAATTCACGTGAATTCGCTTGTTTAGCGAATTTACGTGAATCCCCATTGCATTCGGAAGGCGTTTGGAATGACTTCCCATTACCCGAAAATGACCCCTCCTTGCCCAAAATTGCGTGAGAAGCTTTAATTCGCAATAACGTGAAACCTATGATTGCGTTTGGATTGCCCTTGGATTATACTTCCAATTTCCCATGTCTGAAAGAGTCCTATGATTGTATGAAAATGTATCTCCCTCTTTTGTCCCCTAAGCAATCTTTGATAGCCATTGTTGAAAGTGAACTTGTCACCCCATCACCATCTGCATGTTTTGCATTTCTATTACTCTTCACACAGACAAACAAATCCCATCCAATGATACAAATATCTATGCGCAGGTGCTTCATTCCATGCATCTGATGAAACAGACTGAGTCAATTGAAGTTTATGCTACAAACTTCTTTTCTCAGTCTCAAAGGTACGACAAGATCTCTTTGTATACTGTTTTTCCAGACAAACATGGCTATGTCTCTGACTGTGGGCTGTGTATAAGGAGAGGAAGGAGGGGAAGAGAAGGAGGAAGAGTACTAAGAGCAGTAGCAACCTGCTTTCACCACTGGATTAGTCAGAACATTGAAATGAAACTAACTCTTGGCAAGTAGCCTGGAAACATGAACTGGACTGACCAGTCTTGTGAGAATTGCATTTAAACAAGGACCCCATTTGCTTCTCTGATTCAGACCTGGGTCATACTGGGTCAGAAGATGGGGACAATAGCTTGCCTCAGTTGTCTGACCCATTCTGGAGGCTTCTGTTAGCAATGTGTTGTTGTTGTTGCTGCTGCTGCTGTATGCCTTTCAGTTGTTTGTCATAGAAGTCTGTATTGTGAGATTTTCTTGGCAAAATTTGTTCAGAGGGGTTTTTGCTTTCCTCTGAGGTTGAAAGAGTGTGACTTGCCCAAGTGGGTTTCCAAGGCTGAGCAAGGACTCAAACCTCATTCTGTATTCAAATCTTGTTCTCCACAGTTGTAGAACAATGCTCAACTCACTACACCACACGGGCTCTCTGCATTTCAGCAATGATCATCCCCAGACTGGACATAAAGCTGGGGGCTGTAAGCATGTGCAGAAATCCTCACATGGGAAGGGGCTGAGCCTTTGTTTAAATGCATGCCTACCAAATGCCATCGGCTATGAAAACATCTCCTGTTTGGCCAACTCTCCCACCCAGTAGTCCCACCCCACCACTGCAGGCTTTCCTATCCTATTGTTTTCATTTCATGCTTCTTTTTCTCAGTACTGAGAACTTGTGGGGGGGGGGGATAGCTCATCCTCTAAGCATCACACCCATTTTTAAAGGTGGTTCAATGCATTTTAGATAAGGAGGAGTTTCTCTTGCAGCATGTGAAGCTATTCAGGTCCCAGTCATTCTTAGCTGGTGAAATGTGGAGATCTTGGTCTGCTTCATGACCAGCTGCTTCGCTGCTTCACCACCAGCTAGAACTTCTATTACCAAAAGGTGTGTTCTGTGTGGATTGTGGTTGCCCTGCTATTGCCAGCAGCATCAGGAGCATCAAAACTGATCATTGACTATCTTTTCCCTATCAGTGCTTTTAATGTGAAACTATTCTTTTGATGTACGCTCTTGAGTGGTTCTCTCTTAGCCCTTTAAATATTCATAGAGAATACATGTAAAGTGGACCTCTCTGTGTTTCCCTGGAATTGCTATTGAAAGAGATTTCCTCTAAAAGCATTTATTACAGCACTACGTGAAAACCCTTTTATTAGCTAAAATAGAGATAAGTGTTAATTTGGTAGATTGGTAGCCACTGGCAGTTCTTTCACTGATCTGCAGCAGATCAACAAGGAACCCAACTGTTTGATGACACCAACAGGTAAGCCACCAAATTAAGCTCAGACAAAACTGAAAGAAAACAAAGAGTGAATTTGTGTGTGAAAGCAGTGATATCACTGGGGTTGGCGTCACCTGGTGTGGTCACTCATGGTGTCACGCCCCTTCATTGACCTCCTCGTCCCATTCCACACCATACAGAAGACTTACTAATGCTTTTTATACTAATGTTACTCATAAATCGTAATTCCTATCACTGAACACAATGGCAATTATTGTTGTGTGCCTTCAATTCATTTCTAATTCATGAGGTGAATCTATCATTGGGTTTTCTTGGTAGGATTTGTTCAGAGGAAGATTGCCCTTGCCTTCCCCTGAGGCTGAGAGCATGTGACTTGCCCAAGGTCACCCAGTGGGTTTCGTGACTGAGCTGGGAATCAAATCCTGGTCTCCGAAGTCTTAGTCCAACATTCAAAGCTCTATGTCACACTAGCTCTTGATATGGCAATAGTTGTGACCTTAGCATACAGGGAAAATTGGGGCTTTAAACAGCGATTATTCCATTCAAAATGCGATACCGCAATTAAGATTTTCACATACATCACTAAACAGGGAATAAACAGGCAATCTCGAGGCAATTCAGAATTTCCCTGTCAATGATTTGTTGCTGTTTATTGTTTGTTTAATAGCGATGTTGTGTGAAAATCTTAATTACTACGATATTGCGTTTTGTATGGGATAATCAATGTTTAAACCCCCAATTTTGCCCAATTTCCCCCATGTGATAAGGTCCATAAACAACTAGCAAATTAAAATGATACCTCTAAATTACAATATACACACAGCCTAAATGTTTTATATGTACATTGTTTCATGTGGTTCAAGTGAAAATTTGATAAGAGGTGATGTCAGTACATATAATCAAATATACTAAAGAGATAAAACACTAATCCAAAAATTCCAAAAGTTTTAGAAAACAAAAAAGTTTTCAATTTGGATTTTAAAACAGTGAAGGAAGGAACAGTCTAAAAGTTTCCAGGGTGGCGATTCCAAAAATAAGGACAAGCAAGAGAAAAAGGATGAAAAGATGGCACAATCAGCAGTTTCAAACCTATTGCAAGTCACTTTGTGAATTTTCTTAGACAAAAAACAATATATTAAAAACATTAAATGCTGTTCTGTTTCCCACCCTTTGCTAAAACTCTGGACTCTTGTAAAAAGAAAGCTTTACCATGCTCTCTTCTACATAGTGATCCATTACTGCAGCTTCCAAAACTGGTTCTTACTTCTCTTAGGGGTCATTCAGATGTCTTTTTTTTTTTAAGCGAGTCATCTCATTCATGCATTCTGGGTTTGTTATTCAAACTATGGACTTTGTCAGGGGAGGAGTGGGAGTTTAAACAGACATTAGCCCATGAAAACAGCATAATCGCTATGAAGATTTTCACATGCATTGCGATTAAAGGGGACTTATCCTGGCAATAAACAAGATAATTAAAATTAAATAATTATTTAAAATTATTTAATGAATACTTCTATAATCAATTAAACTCTGAACATGCATCAGTATATATCAATCATTTCTGGCTAGTAGTTCACATTAACCGGGATTCTGTAGTGGCATTTGGCTTGTGTAACAGTGTAATGGAAAAATGTGTAGGGTTGCTATAATTCTTTACCATCAAAATTTAGCCCAAAATGTAGGACAAAATGTAGGGCAAATTTAGCCCCAGATGTAGGACATGCAAGAAAATGGAGGACACAACCTGTTTATTGCTAGGATAAGTCTTCTTTAATCACGACATCACGTGACAATCTTAACCATAATAGTGCGATTTTCACAGACTAATGTCTGTTTAAACCCCCGCTTTTCCCTGATTTCCCCTGTGTGATAAACTCCTATGGAACCACATCAATCTGCATCTCTGCAAGTTCAGTTGTTCACATGTGCACGAATAAAGATGGAGTTGATGATTCAAATGCATTCTGAACATGTTCAAGGCATGCAACGTTTTATCCCAGGTCTATTTGGGTCTATTCTCATTGGTCATTCACACTACTGATGGTGCCAATCTTTTTTAAACTTGGGGAAAACCCTGATATCAATTATCCGAAATTAAGTGGGGTTTTTTGGCAGCTCTCCCTCCCCAAATGTAATCAGGTGCATTTGGGATGTGTGTGAACAATGGAGATTTAACCTGGATTCATCTTGGAATATTTTCATAGTGTGAATAAATCACCTGTACAGTGGTCCCCGGGATCCGAATCCCCCGGGGAACGAATTCCCCGGGGTCCGAAAGCGGCGGGACCGCAAAAATTCCCCCGGGATCCGAAGGTCCGTCCGCTAAAGCGGTCCCCCGGGATACGTGCATTTCCGGGTTACGAAAGGTAATCCGGAACGGATTACCTTTGTAACGCAGGGGACCACTGTATTACTGAAACTGGCTCTTTCACATTAATCTCTTTACTCAGTTTTCTCTGGCAACAGGCATTATTGAAAATGAGTATTTTATGTATTAATCAGCCAACTTCTCCTCCCAATTGTTTTATAAAATCTGGTCCTGCTGTGTCATTTTTACATCTAGGTTTGGATGTAGATTCTACAAAATGTAGATTGCTGCTGTCAGTGTTTCTTAATACAGTAGAGTCTCGATTATCTGAAATAAACTGGACTGGCTGATAATGTTGGATAATCCAGAAGGTCCAAGAAAAGCCTTGAAATCACTATGAATTGCAAATAAGTTTTATTGCAATAACAGTAAAAGTAAATGTTAAGAAATCACTGATCAACATTGTGATGTACAGTATAAACAGTTCAGTCCTCTGAAAATTTAAAGAAATCACAGCAGCCACAACGTTGGATAATCCGGAATGTTGAATAAATGAAGGTTGGATAATCGAGGCTCTATTATATATTAATTTTGGCATAAAATATCTAGGAAGAGAACAATTGCCTGAAGACTTAACAGTTCAAATAAGAATTGGCAGTGGGAGTGGGCAAGTAGAGGGAAGAGGAAAACAAGAATACTAGGACACAAGTTTTTAAAATTATAAACTACTTATAAAAACATTTCTTATACAAATGGTTCAAAGAGAAGAGAATGAAATGAAACTCCTCTTTCAGAAGAGCTAGTAGAATGGACATCCTTTCCCAGTTCTTTACATGCTTGTTTAATACATGTTTTCCTCAATTACACATTTGAAAAATATGGGGATGAATGTTATCTTTAACTGGGGAAGTATACTGTCATGCAGAATGAGGAACATGATGTATGGAGTATTCAGATTAACTGTAATTTTAAATTTCATGTCTCAACTGGTCAACATTCCTCATTAACACGTAGAAAGATATATCAGGCAGTTGTTGTCCATTCCTGGATAGGATAAGCTGTCTCCTCCAGTCCTTTGTTTCAGAAAACCTAAGACAACGCCAGAACATCCAGAATGATTTATAGGTCTGCTAGGAGAAGCCTGAGCTTGCACTTTCATCAACGCAAGTTTGTCTTTTAACTTTTCTATAGGAAGGCTCTTTAGCTATGAAATTGAGAAAGCTGTGCTCTTTGGCTTATTATAGCACATAGAGATTTTTGGATTTCTAATGTCTGGAACCAGGGCCGTGCCTAGGGCGGGGCAGGCGGGGCAATGCCCCGGGGCCCCCAGCTGAGGGGGGCCCCCAGCTGCCGTCCTCATAAATGTCCTCCTCTTCTTAGTCGTCAGTCCCTGCCTGGCTGCAGCTTGCCTTCCCCCTCCCAGAGGACAGAGGAGTGGGAAGGCCCTGCCTGCCTGCCTGCAGCAGCCCCTCCTCCTGGGCTCCTCCGGTCCATCCCCATTCCCAATGGCTGGGCTACTGAAGAGGAGAGGAGCTGAGGAGGAGGAGTTCTTTGTGTGGGAGCGCACCAGAGCACGTGTGGGAACAAGTGAGAAGTGAACTGAGAACTGGTAGGGCTGCTGCCTGTTGCCTTTGGCCTCCCTGGCTGGGCCCGGGGCCCCTGGGCAGAGGATGGGGGTGGGCTTGCCTTGCTTGGGCCCAGGGCCCTGTGCTTCCGTTGGGTTTGGTTTGGGGTGCCACTGCCACCAGGGAGGGGGTCCACCTAGACTGGGAACTACTACTGAGTACTAAAATACTACACTACTAGTTGTGGGGCCCACATCTCTAGGCTTCTCACTCTATCTGGCTAAGGCTATGGAATTCTGGGAGTAGGAGTCTGTTGTGGGGCCCACATCTCTAGGCTTCTTCACTATCTGGCTAAGGCTATGGAATTCTGGGAGTAGGAGTCTGTTGTGGGGCCCACATCTCTAGGCTTCTCACTCTATCTGGCTAAGGCTATGGAATTCTGGGAGTAGGAGTCTGTTGTGGGGCCCACATCTCTAGGCTTCTTCACTATCTGGCTAAGGCTATGGAATTCTGGGAGTAGGAGTCTGTTGTGGGGCCCACATCTCAAGGCTTCTTCACTATCTGGCTAAGGCTATGGAATTCTGGGAGTAGGAGTCTGTTGTGGGGCCCACATCTCTAGGCTTCTTCACTATCTGGCTAAGGCTATGGAATTCTGGGAGTAGGAGTCTGTTGTGGGGCCCACATCTCTAGGCTTCTCACTCTATCTGGCTAAGGCTATGGAATTCTGGGAGTAGGAGTCTGTTGTGGGGCCCACATCTCTAGGCTTCTCACTCTATCTGGCTAAGGCTATGGAATTCTGGGAGTAGGAGTCTGTTGTGGGGCCCACATCTCTAGGCTTCTTCACTATCTGGCTAAGGCTATGGAATTCTGGGAGTAGGAGTCTGTTGTGGGGCCCACATCTCAAGGCTTCTTCACTATCTGGCTAAGGCTATGGAATTCTGGGAGTAGGAGTCTGTTGTGGGGCCCACATCTCTAGGCTTCTTCACTATCTGGCTAAGGCTATGGAATTCTGGGAGTAGGAGTCTGTTGTGGGGCCCACATCTCTAGGCTTCTCACTCTATCTGGCTAAGGCTATGGAATTCTGGGAGTAGGAGTCTGTTGTGGGGCCCACATCTCTAGGCTTCTCACTCTATCTGGCTAAGGCTATGGAATTCTGGGAGTAGGAGTCTGTTGTGGGGCCCACATCTCTAGGCTTCTCACTCTATCTGGCTAAGGCTATGGAATTCTGGGAGTAGGAGTCTGTTGTGGGGCCCACATCTCTAGGCTTCTTCACTATCTGGCTAAGGCTATGGAATTCTGGGAGTAGGAGTCTGTTGTGTCTGTAAAGTTTGTACTTATAAGGTGTTATTACAGTATTATTCGTTGTGTTGCTATTTTGAATAAACTTTGAATGAATAATGTTTTTGCTTTGCCCTTCACCACTAACTGACAATGTATAGTAAAGCACACACATGATCATGCAAGTATGTTCGAACATGAAAAAATATAGGGGCCCCAAATGTTCCTTTTGCCCTAGGGCCCCTAAAGGTCTAGGTACGGGCCTGTCTGGAACTCCATTTGAAATCTTAAATATCTTCTGTAATCAATTAAACTCTGAACATGCATCAGTATATATCAATCATTTCTGGCTGGTAGTTCACATTTACTGGGACTCTGTAGTGGCATTTGGCTTGTGTAACAGTCCATCGCATGTAGGGTTGCCATAATTCTCTATCACCAAACCGGGACAAAATGTAGGACAAAATTTAGCCCAAAATATAGGACAAATTTAGCCCCAGATGTAGGACATTCAAGAAAAATGGAGGACACAACCAACTAAAAGCCACAAACATTAATAATTTAAATATATATATATATATATATATAAATCCTTATTTACAAAAACAAAACCCAACCCTATTAATATACATCCATGCTTCTTTGTCATGCTCAAAATGGAGGAGATTTTGACATTCTTCCTGGACAGAAGGTTGAAATGGAGCACTTAGGCCTCACTTGTTGCCAATGCCATGCTAAAACCCCGGCAGGACTCAGGGAGCACTGGTGGAGGTGGAGGAGAAGGCAGGAGCTGGGATTGGCCGGGACATTCACAAATGGCTAAAAACCGTGAATGTCCCAGCAGAATCTGGGATAAGGCAACCCTCCCTGAGAAGCTAAGCAGTGGAGTAACATCTTCTGCAAGTTATTTTACTGACCTTTCTTAGTTTCTACAGGTTCAGGCCACTGATATCGATTCAGATCTCAAAATGAAGAGCAAGCTGGAGAAATCTTCTGTCTCTGTGTGCAAGAGAGAAGACTTGAATTATGATAAGATGCCAAACTCCAAGGGAAGTCCCAGAGCATCCAGAAGTATCCAGAGAAGGATTCACAAATGCCAAAATCAGGAGGTTAGCACTAAACCCAAGCCCCCCCCCCCCTCCCAGAGATGCCAGTTTCTTTCTTTCTTTCTCCCCTATTCCAGCATTGACAAAATCTTTAAACTAAACTCTGTACAAGCATGCAAGAGGAAGATGCCCGGAGACATCGTGATTTGTTTTTTGAGAACCAGTATGAGAGACTTAATCATTCAGAAAAATAACGAAATGAAATTGATTATAGAAAACAATGAAACAAAACTTTATAAAGACTTACCTCCACAGATATTGATGGCGAGAACCAAATATAAATCATTGATTCAATTTCTGAAATGGATCAAAATCAATTACAGGTAGAAATGTATTGAAGGCTTATCCTTCTATTACAACCCTTCTATTACAACCAAAAAAGACACAAGATAGATAATGAGGAGAAAGCCAAAAAATATGGAACAAAAAATAAAAAGAGACTTTAGAGAAAGAAGAGATAGGAGCAAGGATGGATCGCCAAACACCAAGGAAGAGAGTGCTAGAAACAATAGAGAAAAGAAAGATGGAGATGATAACAACGATGCTAAGGAGCCTTAGCAACTGTTCCCTAGAAGCACGGTCCTTCACTATGGAATCTTCTGGCCTTCCCCGCAACAGCAATAGCAATAGCAACAACAAGCACATTTCTATACTGCTTATCAGTGCACTTAAGCACTCCCTAAGCAGTTTACAAAGTGTAAGTTAATTGCCTCCAACAAGCTGGGTCCTCTTTTTAGCACCCTTGGAAGGATGCAAGCCTGAGATGAGCTTGAGCCCTTTTACTGGTATTGAACTCACAACCTTATGGTTTGTGAGCGAATGGCTGGAGTATAGGCATTTAACTACTGTGCCACCAGGTGAGACTGCGCCAGTCGCAATCCAGCCTAGCGCTGAAATAGAACAACAAATGTACGCTTGTTTACTTTTGCTGGTAAAGCTGCTGCTAAGAAGAATATATCGGTTTTCCAGGTGAAGGCAGCTGTGCTTGAGGGCAGACAGCGAGGAAGTGGAAAGAGAAGCAGCTGGGCTTTGCCTCACGAAGCATAGGTCAGCTCTTTTCTCTGTGGGAAGCAGGCATTGAGCCTGTTTCTCTCTTTCTAGCCATTCAGAGGGAAAGGGTGAGGCAACCCTGAGGGACCCCAAGGAAAAAGCTTATAACCTGAGTCCACAGTAAATAATGTCCGCAGTTCATGAAGAGCAAGGCAGTGTCGTGTCATTAAAAAGGGTCACGAGAAAGGTATGGCTCAGTACAAAAGTCTGTGGTTTGGGGCAGGCCAATTGAATCTGGGGCTGCATCCACACTGGAGAAATAATCCAGTCTGAGAACACTTGAATGGCTCTGGCTCAAGGCTGTGGAATTCTGGGAATGGTCAATGCTAATTTCAGCTGCATCAACAGAGGTACAGTGTCTAGATCAAGGGAAGTAATAGTGCCATTCTATTCTGTCTTGTGTCCAGTTTGGGCATCACAGTTCCAAAAAGATGTTGGGAAGCTGCAATGTGTCCAAATGGCCACAAAAATGGTGAAGAGGTCTGGAAACCATAAAGCCCTATGAGGAGAGACTTAGAGAGCTGGGGATGTTTAGCCTGGAGAAGAGACAGTTAAGAGGTGATATAATATGGAACTCTGGGATTTGTAGTCTGTTGTGGCAGAAGAACTCTGACAGAGAAGGCTTAATGTCTCACAAAACTACAGTTCCATAGCATTCAGCCATAGCAGTTAAAATGGTGCTCAACTGGATCATTTCTGCAGTGCAGATGCAGCCTAAGTAGAGGATAAAAGAGGGAAGAGGAAGGAGGAGAGAGAAACGAGGCATGCAGCTACACAGTAGAAATAATGCAGTTTAACACCACTGTAATTGCCATGGCTCCATCCTACAGAATCCTGAGATTTGTAGTTTTGTGATGCACCAGCACACTTTGGCAGAGAAGGCAAAAGACCTTGGTATTATTATAAATCCCAGGATTCCATAGGATGGAGCTATAGCACTGAAAGTGATGTCAAACTGCACTATTTCTAGAGTGTAGATGCACTGGCATTTTAAAGGAAGGGGAAAAAGTGGGAGGGTAGAGAATTCATTCAAACCCTCCTTAATAAATCAAGACATTTGCAGGATATGTGAAAGATATTCCTACTATCAACTAAAGGAGGTGTGAGCAACTATACCAGGTCCAGAGCTAACTTTGATCCTGAGCAGATGGGTAGGCCCATGGTATCCTACCCTTGATTCCAAGCTAGGTCAGTCTTCAGGTTGGCATGATGATGGGTGAGTGTTTACTATGGACCCCACTGCCTTTGTGCCTTCTCTAAAGGCTCCTGCTACTGCTCATAAGGGCAGAAATGGGATGCCTGGCTATACCCACGTTTCCAGGTGCCCCCTTCTAACCTCAGAGGCCATGGCAGGGGCCTTCAGAGAAGATATAGTGGCAGGTAAGAGGCCTGCAAGTCACCACAGTCACAGTTTCCTGGAAAATCCATAGCAAACTGCTGGTCTTTTGGGGCCAGGATTGATGTGGGACCACTGGATCAGTGTCCAGACTGTTAAACCAGAAACAGGGGTCATGTTTCACTTTAAAAAGTGACTTGCCATTTCTAGATGCTTCCAGGAGATGCCAGTTACCCTCCCCTCATTTTGGAGGGATAGAAAAAGGGCAGTCTGTGGAATCTGGAGATATCAAAGGATACAAAAATAGTCACAAGGGTTAACTTCAGCCCCAGGGCCACATTTTGGCCAACCCTGAATGGAAGACTTGTTTCCTCAGTCATCTGTCTCTGATTACTGTATTTTCCTAACTGTCCTCATTTACCCCTGTGGTTTTTAAAAGGAATTATTTTATTGTTTCTAAATATGTTCTATCATTATTTTAAGGTTTTTAGCAAGTTGGTTTTGTTGCAACTTTTAATGGTACACTATTTATTTTCTTCAATTACGGGACCTGAAACAATTTACAATACAGGTTACATAAAAATACAGCTATTATAAAACAATATGAGAGACATATTTTTAAAAAACTGTACAAACCTTCCAATTAAAACTTTAGTTTGAAATGGTTAAAAGCACAATTAAAGCATAGTTTAACAAAATATAGTGCATAAGTTACCACCTTCATTGCTTATGACAGTGAATAATATATATGTGAGTATATATATACATGTGAAAGGAATGTAGGACTCCTAGTAGATCACAGGTTCAACATGAATCAACACTGTGATACAAGCAGCTAAAAAGCCAACGTGATTCTAGGCTGCATCAATAGAAGTATAGCATCTAGATCAAGGGAAGTAATAGGGGCAAGGCGGAATAGAAATAAATCCTATTATTATTATTACTATTATTTTATTCTGGTTTGGTCAGGCCTCACCTGGACTACTACATGTCCAGAGGAGGATGGCCAAAATGTGAAACCATAAATCCCTATGAGAAGCAACTTAGGGAACTGCTAAGTGTGATTAGTTTGGGGAAGGGAAGGTTGACATGATAGCCATGTTTAAATATTGGAAGGGATGTCATACTTAAGTTGGAATAAGTTTGTTTTCTTCTGCTCTAGTTAATAAGACCCAGAGAAATGGATTCAAACTACAGGAAAAGAGATCCCACCACAATATGAGGAAGAACTTTCTGAAGTAAGAGCTGTTCAAAAGTGGAACAAGCTCTCTCAGAGAGTGGTGGAGTTTCCTCCTTTGGAGATTTTTTCAATAACGACTGGGCATCTTTTGGAGGGGCTTTGATTGTGTATTCCTGCGTGGCAGAATCAGGTTGGTCTAGATGGCCCAGGGGGTCTCTTCCAACTCTGTTCTTATTCAGTTTTGCCCCATTCTTTTTGAATCACCCTGTATGTCTGTTAAATAGATTGTACGGGCAGAGAAAAAACACACATGACTCCTGTTTTATATGTACCTCTAGGCTCAATTAAAAATCACATCCATGGCCTATTAAATGCCACACCCCAGGTAGGGCCATGCTAAAACGAAAGGGAGAATTTGCTTCATCCACCAGATGGACTGATACAAGGAATTTTGCAAGGAGGGAGAGGCCTCCAGCCAGACTCTTCATTAATTCTCCAGTTAATTCCATTTGTACAGTAACATTACTCAAAAAGACATTAAGATCCTTTGGTTGCCATTCCTTTTCTGCTTTTTTCCAGCATTTCTTGCAAGACATTTTTCTGTGCAGTAGCTATTTTAATTATTGCTGGCACATCCAGAAAGGCTTGAGAGTAATTAAATGAACTTAGTGTACAAAAGAAAGAGGAGTTGAAGAGCTATGAGTGATTGTTGCAGCTGGTGGTTAGGAAAAGTTCTTGGTGAATCCAACCAAAGCACATACAGAAGAGTAGTAAATTGCCCCACAGCATGAGCAAAGGGAGGGCCAGCATCTTTGCCAGGACTGAAGGAGCTCTGGGCATGTCCCCCTTGCAAAATATGTCCATCCAAGATGCTTCGCTTCTAAGGCTGCACAAGAAGAGGTCAGCAACTTCTTTTCTGGCAAGGCTCCTGTCCTCCAAGTAGTTTTAGGCTGGAATAAAACTATGGCAACCCGGGATAAGAGAGTTAGACTGACTCATATGCCCTCTGAAGCTGAGGGAAGATTCGAATCTAGGGCTCCTTGATTCTAGTCCAGTATTTTGAAATATACTTCATAACATGGCCAAGGTTTGGTTCAGGAGCTCGCTAACAGCACTGCCATCTTTGTGGCAAAGAAGAGACTTGAGGTCACATTAGTCCCTTTACACTGAAGCTTCTTTTTTTATTTTTGTGTATTTATTTAAGGCATAAATACAATTTTTGTGTATTTATTTAAGGCATAAAAGCCTGCTCAAAGAAGTTCCCAGGTTAGTTCAGCTCAGGAGAGTGTCCGCCCAAGAGATTATGATATGAAAGGGAAACAAGCAAACTCAGACACCATTTCTTAAGATTATAAGAAGTTTCCCAATGAATAGACTGAATGGTAATAATCTAAAATAGTCCAGACAGAATAAATCTTTAGAGGACCCCCATGCTATATGCTCCCAGCAATGGAAGACTGGAATATTTACAGACAGAAGCTCATAATGCCTTCAAGTCACTTGTCAGCATGAATTTCATAGGGTTTTTTCAAGCAAGGAAAACTCAAGAGGTGGTTTTGCCAGTTTCTTTTTCTGAAATATACCCTACAGCACCTGGTATTC
This sequence comes from Urosaurus nigricauda, assembly GCA_034509955.1. Lineage (NCBI taxonomy): Eukaryota > Metazoa > Chordata > Lepidosauria > Squamata > Phrynosomatidae > Urosaurus > Urosaurus nigricauda. The sequence goes on from JAOEGL010000002.1 coordinate 135,638,187, forward strand.
CTTGGTAGTCTTCCAGGATCAAACAGGATCTAGTGCTTTTGGGGTATTTAGGCCCTTAAGTCCTCCTTAGGTAACCCAGAATCATATTTTTCTCTCCAAACCAGCACAGTGTGCTGCTAACAGTTTGTTGGCTTAACTCAGAGATAGGAAAGTTAGTAGAAAAATATCGATGCATGTCATCATTAGTAAGAAAAAAAATCTACCTTACTTGTATTTGGATTAGAAGGTGGAAATAATTCCCTCTTTGAGTTTTGGAGAGGAGGAGACAGATGGACAAGTTTTTTTGGGAGGAAAAAAGTCATTTGCCATCCAGCTTACCAAAACCTTTTCCCTGTTCTCCCTTTCTCCATTGGCTAATACAAACCATGAAACAGTTTGGCAAATATCTAAGAAAGCTAGGTTGTGGGGGAAGAACCAACTGGGAAATGAAAACTTTGTCAGCTCCTTAGCACTTTCTCGTGTCATTAATTAATTACTTCCTGTTAGAAGCCTTTCACCTTAATTGGCTATTGGTTTTAACTAGATAGTCCCTGTCTCTGTTTGACATTCTAAGTACCAGTATCAAGCCAAAACCAGTGGCACTCACTCTCGTCTCAGCAGAAGAGTATAGGGGTTTTATTGTTGTTGTTGTGTGTCTTCAAGCCATTTCCAGCTTATGGTGACCCTAAGGCAAACCTATCATGGGGTTTTCTTGGCAAGATATGTTCACAGGAGGTTTGCTATTGCCTTCCCCTGAAGCTGGCCCAATGTCATCCACTGGGTTTCATGGCAGCGTGGGAATTGAACCCTGGTCTCCAGAGTTGTAGTCCAACAATCAAACCAATTTGCTATTCTGTTTCTTTTTGAACATTACCAGTCTTCAGGGGCATTTAACTGATGCTCACAAGTGAGCTTCTATCTTAGTTTAATTAAAGGAGTAATGGCTGCTTTTTAAATATCTTTCCCCATTCTATTTACAGACAGAAGCTCATCATGCTAGCAATTGGAAGATACTATGAAGCTGTCACCCTCCCCCAGATTATCTAAAATAAGGAAAATAACAAAAAAGCAGTAAAAATCAAGGGAGAGTTGAAAATGAAGAATGAGGTCTTATAAAGCCCCAGTAAAATTCCATGAATGGGGCTAGCTGATGTTGTGATAAAAATCTTGTCTTAAACTGTTCTGAAGAAACAGTTGAGAAAATCAGCAAATGCATTTCTAGACTGCAAAAGCTTAAAAACCAGGTTGAAACTGCCCCAGACTGAATGAAGGCAGAAGTTGCCCAAACACGCCAGAGGCCTCTGAGGCATTACCTGGTAACAACTGGGAACATACATTTCAAATTTGCTGCCCCACCTGAGCTGAACAAGTCCTCTGTCTCACAAGGAATTAACTTCTTATGGCTTGAGGCAAAGGTTTGGTTCTTGCACAGGTGGCATTCAGATTTCTGATAATGGGACAGTGAAAAAACCAGAGAGAAGAAAAGCCGCTGAACAAGGTTGGGAATGCTAATTTCTGGGGTGCAAGATGGAATTTCAGGTGCAACTAACATACTTACGTGAATCCTGGTTCAGTTCTCTTTTGTCAGTCAAGAAAAAATCTAGGAATTGCCTGAATCCACAGGCAGACCTCCAAATCGCAGTCATGAAGAAAGCTCCAGGTTTTGACAAAACCATGAATGAGAAACAGGAGCAAAAATGCACTGAATTTTATGTTCACAATTGAGGATGATTTTCCTTTTTACATTTTTTCCTTAATAAACAATCAGCCTAAGAATGGCCAGGAATGCCCCTAGAAGCCTCCAGGCACTATGCCCTCCCTGTGCCTGCATAAGCCCCAAATAAATTCTCCCTCTTCAAACACCCAACCAAAATGTGGAGGAAACCTTACTACCACTGCCAATTTAGAAATGGAGAAAAGGGGCCCTTTGGGAAGCAGGAAAATAAAACGGGGTGGCCCCAAGACTCTTAGTGACTTCCCACCCTAATGTACACCAAGATGCCCAAATGTCAAATTCTTTAAAAGCAGGGATCCTTAATCTGTGTCCATGGATATATTTTACAGAGTCTAAATTGATTGCCATTTTTTCCCTTTCTGTTGACTTTGAAAATTGTGTTTGTGAAAATAAAATCTTTTTTTAAAGTAAAAAAAAAGCTTTATTTTTCAAAGTTCATTTTGTTTGCTGGCAATATTGTATGAGGGTCAATAAGGGGTTCAAAAATGAAATTAGACTACTTCATCTTCAAATGTGATATTAGTTTTGTGGGGGCGCAAATATTAAACATTCCCTAGGGGTGTGGAGCATAGAAAAGGTTGGGGACCACTACTCTAGCAGCTATAATATTCTTATGTTGTGTATGCCCAGTCTCTTTCAAATCAAAATAGATTTGGGGTGAGGGCAAAGAACTTTGGATCTTTTGGTGAACTCCCTGACATTTCTATAACATACTTTTCTCATTTTTATTTTTAAAAAGTTTAATTAAAACCATGATGCTTATCTGATACAGGGAGCTAGAACTGAAATCTACCATTTTTTATCAATGGCATGGAAGAAACTGAAATCCCAGCCAGGCTAGAAGACCGAGGAACAATGGCTGCAAGGTTTCGCTGCCCCCACAATAGATGTCCATCCTCAAAAGTTAGTGAGAACAACAACAAACAGTCTACTGAAAAGATTAAGAAATTTTATTTGATGCATTTTATGGACTGCAGCCCATTTGGTTCAAGGAAGATCAATGAGAAAAGATAAAACAGAGACTTTGCCGTCTGTGAGGCTACAGACTGTCAGATAAGAGAGGGCTGAACACAGATTATTTAAAAAGGAGTTAGCAGTCATTCCAAGTTTCCCTTATCTGGAGGGTTAACAAAGAATAACAGTCTTGTGAGCAGTCTCCACAAACCAGCATCACTGGCTGTATCTGCACTGCAGAAATAATCCAGTCTGACACTGCTTTAACTGTCATGGCTTGAGGGTATGGAATTCTGGGAAATGTAGTTTGGTGGGTCTTCCAACATGATTCTACGATCAACTTCTGGCAGATGTTGACCATAGATTTGCACTGAAGGACCTAGAGAGGTGTTCTAAGGTACTAAGAATAGTGGGGTTTTTATTTGCAGTTCTTCCATATTCGTGGGGGTCCAAACCCCAGCAAATGTGGAGGGACCACTATAATCAGTGAATAAATACAGTGCTTTTGAGTATTTTTTGAGTATTCAAAGTACTTTACATTTGTTGTTGTTTGCCTTCAAGTAATTTCTGAATTATGGGGACCCTAACGTGAATCTATGATGCGGTTTTCTTGGCAAGTTTCTTCAGAAGGGACATGCCATTACTGTCCTCTGAGGAATCTTGTAGCACCTTTGAGACTAACTGAAAGAAAGCTTTTGCAGACTTCAGTCTACTTCCTCAGATGTAGAAGTCTACGAAAGCTCATGCTGCCAACTTCTTTCTTTCAGCTAGTCTCAAAAGTGCTACAAGATCTCTCTATGTACTGATTCTACAGACTAACACGGCTACAGTATATCTTTGAATTCTGTCCTCTGAGGCTGAGCGAGTGTGACTTGCCCAAGGTCACCCAGTGGGATATGAACCCTGCTCTCCAGAGTCATAGTCTGAACGCAGAGAAATGTAAGGTACTGCATTTTAAGCAGAGGCTGGATGGTCATCTGTCAGGGATGCTTTGATTGGGAGTTCCTGCATGGCAGGGGGGTGGACTGGATGGCCCTTGTGGTCTCTTCCAACTCTATGATTCTATGATTCTAGTCCAGCATTCAAACCACTACACCATACTAGCTCTCATACCTTACCTCATTATAATTCTTACATTATAATCCTTATAGATCACTCTATTACAGTGGTCCCCCGGGTTACGAATCCCCTGGCCAACGAAATCCCCAGGATCCGAAAGAGCCGGGGCCGGAAAAACGGCTCCGGTCTCCGGAAAAAACCCCGGGTTGCGAAAAAAAGTGCTGGCCCTTTAAATCTGCCGTGCGGCGCTACAAATAAAGCGGTCCCCCGGGTTACGAAGATTTCCGGGTTACGAAAGTGATGCCGGAACGGATTACTTTCGTAACCCGGGGGACCACTGTATTATCATATTGTAGACTGAAGGGAAGGGAAAGGAAGAGAAGACTTTAAAGCCACAGCAAAGTCTGAACTGGGAATTTCCTGGGTTGAGGCTCATTCTCGTAGCCACTAAAATACATCAATCACACAGATTGATGGAAATTAAATGAATTCTCTGAAATCTTCCAAACCTAGGTCACTTTTCCCACTACCGTAAGTGCAGTGCAGCAGGCTTTTCTCAGACTATCCTCTGCAAGGGCATGGAATAAATGGTATCATAAAAATTGACCTTTGCTCATATTTCTTTGAGCATTTCTGTGCAGTGGGAACCAGCTGCATCCTTGCAGTTCATGGAAGGCAGCCCCAAGGCTGAAGGCATGTGACTTCACAAAGTTAAGACTATACTTACCATAAATGCTCTCCCTGCAGTAGAATAATTGGAGCTTTTCCCCATTTGTTTAAGGAAAATAAACAATTGGATTTTCTGTGTGATTTAAAAAAAATCCCTCTCCATGTGGGAAAATTTCTGCTGAAAAGTGTGTGTGTGTTTTGTGGCATTGTTTTAATCAAAGTAGCTCAAGGCTATGATTGCAATGGCCCATTCATAACATGAAATCCCCTACATTGTTCCAGGAATTGTCTCACTTTATTCCCATGAGCTCTTGGTCTAAGCTGTCTATCTAAGCTGATCTAAAATGGTCTAAGCCAAAGGAAAGAATCATGCACCCCTCTGAATGTTACTGGACACAAGTCCCTTGGCAGTGAAGAAAGCTAGGGGCTGTATTTCAGCAATATCTGGAAGGTTACATGATACCCACCTCAGACCTGAGCTTTAATGGTTTTGGAAACTGGTCAGACAATTTAAAATTGACAGGCAAACAAAACTGAGACAAGAAAGAGGCTATGGTTCAGGGTGTGTGACCAAAAACAGGGAAGGGGCTTTGTGGGGTAGTTGTTTTGCAAGCTAGATCCCTCAGAAGTGATACACATTAAGGTTTGAAGATTTTTAGTGGAGTCTCCTTCTTTGAAGGTTTTGAAACAGAGGCTGGATGGCCATCTGTCAGGAGTGCTTTCATTGTTCATTCCTGCATGGCAGGGGGTTGGATTGGATGGCCCTTGAGGTCTCTTCCAACTCTATGATTCTATGATTGCATGGGGACCTTGATCCAGCAGAAGCCTAAATCCTACTGGTTAGTCCCATGTAGAACAGAGAGCCATTGAATGTGTTATTGAATGGTGAGTCAACACTTATAATCCATTGTGTCTCCTCCATTTGAAACTACCATCAGGATTCAGGCCAATAGCTGCTCCCCATCATGGAAATGGAGTTGGACAGCTCACTCCCGTAAAGCCTACAGCAGGAGGCACGGATTCTCTACGTGTCAGCTAGGTAAAGACACGTGGCACCTCCTATCCACAAGAGCTCTTGAAATACCCAAGTCCTTCCTTCCATACATATTCCGCCCATCATCTTGACAGATAGTTTAGCTAGTGATAAGTGGCTGCCATCTGTGAAAAGCATTTCTGCTATGTTATTGCTCCTGTCACTGGCTGAAACGGAAAATGAATGTTGCCAGCTTCCAGAACATTTTGAATAGATGCCTGTGCTCTCATTCCTGTGTGCCAGAGCAGCAGCTGTGCCTTATCCTCTTGTAATCAATAGAACTGCTCTCTGCCATGCAGTTTTGAAAGGGCACAAGTATCTGAGGACAAGAATCAGGTAAAGAGAAATCAGAAAACCAAAGTGACAAACAGAGAAGCTGCATGAACAGAAGGGGACTTGGCTGGGAGTGATGAGGAACAGACAGGCATCTGTTGTTTTCTGTCAAGCTATCTTTTAGACTAGTGATTCCCAAAGTGGGGAAGCAGTGGCCTTTAGGACCATAGTGGGGATAAAACTTCTTTTCAGGATCCCCTCAAAACCATTACACACCCTCACTAATCATTTTGTGTGGCGCTGTCTCCTGCTCTTTTCCTGCCCATGTGAGTTCACTCCTTTACCAGCGTCTTTTGCTAATACTGGAAACTGGAAAACCCACGTGAGGCTTCTGTGGCTTACAGCAACACCATTTTGGGACAGACTGAAACAAAGACTTACAGCACATGGTGGCAGGGGAAAAGTTGTGGCAAAAAAGGAACTTTCAAATTTGGGACCCTCCTGAAGCCTTGTGAGCTTTGCTGGGACTTGGTTAGCAGGTTGGAGTTGCACTGCTGCTCCTGCTTTCTTTCATCAGAAAGTCTAAGAGAAGAGGTAACAAAAGAAACAATTTTTGTGGGGGAGTGGACAGTTGAAGTGGTGTGGGGAAGAAATGTCTCTGGGGAAGGAGTATCTGTGCTTGATTCTTGGAAAGAGTCCTTTGTTTCGGAGTGGCTCCTGTAGTTAAAATCCCTCCCCTTCCCAGTCCACACCAGTCCAGAGCATGTGGCCTCTGTAAACCCCCTACACACACACCAGCTGTGCCTTTCTCTGACCTGATGAATGATTGAGAGTCCCTCCTCTCTGGGGAGAAGCTTATCCCTTGCACCTGGTCAACCTGAGAGCAGCAACTGAGCAGCTGGGAGAGCAGCAACCAAGAAGTCTCTTGTCTGCACTAACCTTTGCTGCAAGGCTGACATTCAGTTGCTGTTCAGTCTGTTCAGTCACTACTCTCAAGATGACAGGACACAAAGGGAGCAGGGACTGAGCAGCCAGTCAAAAAACAGTCAAGAAGCCTCTCACTTGTGCCAGCCTTAGCTGCAAGGCTGGCACAAGCAGGAAGCTTCTTGGTCACTGCTCAGTCAGCTGCTTGGTTGCTGCTCCCATGTTGACTGAGTGCAACTAAATTTGGTTGTTTTGAATTTGCAGTAGGATAGTAGACCTAGGGGTCGTTCCCACTACAATCAACTTGAAGTTGTGATTTAGGTTATTGTTTGTCTTCCTAGTTCCCACTGGAAAATGATTCTGAACCTCATTGGATCAATTCCATTTGGAATAAAGCAGGGCAAACACAAAAAACATGGGGTTTCTTGACAGAAGTTTGAAAGAGGATCTTTTCCGAAGAATTGATTCTGATGCATGTCCAATAAGTGGGAATGCCAGATCAGAATCGATTCTTTTTCTGAGGGAGGAACAAATGGCAGATGGGTGTGTACCATCCTTCCCTAGAGACACTCACCCCCAGTGCTGCTTGTTTCCTTTTTTTGTTGCTGTTAAAATAAACTTGATCAAAAAATCAATAGATTGCTAAAGCAACCTCTTGCAAAAGGTTGCTTTAGCAATCTATCAGACTTTTGGTAAATTTTTATTCTTATAAAAAGGGGAGGGGCTTCCATCCATCTTCTCCTCCTCCTGCCCCCCAACTTTGCCTTGCCGGGCATGGCAGTGGTCTTTTTGGAGACCCACGTGGGTCCCCCTCCTCTCTGCCATGCCTGGATTGAGCAATCCAAGGATGGCAGGGGTCTGGGAGGGACCCATGGGGCATACCCCTTCTCTCTACCATGCCAGGACCAAGCAATCCAAGGGTGGCAGGGGTCTGGGGTGGAGACCCCTGGACGTCTCCATTCCAATTGCTATGATCCAAGGGTGGCGGGGGTCTGGGAGGGGTCCCCCTTCTCTCTTCCATCTTTGTAGCAAGTGATCCAAGGGTGGCAGGGGTCTGGGAGGGACCCCGGGGATCTTCTTTCTCACTGCCACCCTTGGACTGGTACCCCATGGAGAAAGGGAGACAAGGGTGACAATGGAAACCCACCTCCGCCCATGGTCCTCCTTCTCCAGGACATGCCCTCCACTTCGTGCCCCCCCAGGCTTGTAAGTCCTGGCTGCTTACGTCACAATAATTGATGTGTCTTTTGAAGGGGGGCAGCTATTGGGAACGACAACCGAGCCACAAAAAGAAGCAATTTCATAGAGGGAAGAAAAAAAACCTTTCATAATGAGAACTAGGTTCCTTTTGGAATTGAATTCTAAAAGGCAGCGAGAGCAAATCAGGATTCAATTCAACATATAGAGGAAATGAACCCCTAATATCAAAAAAATATGTGCTGGGGGGGCGCTAGAGTTGTCACCCAAGAGAAAAGGGGGCAGTAGCCCAAAAACATTTGGGGAACACTGTTTTAGACTGTAACCCCCTTACAGGCAAGGACCAGGCTAGTTTCACCTACTTTTAAAGGTGCAGTGCACTAACGATGCCATAGAAATAATCAACACTGTAAAAATAATTGGTAGTAATAAAAAGCCCTCTCCCTCCCCTTTTAGGAATGTAATTGCATCATACAAGTGATGGAACTGCTGCACCTGCAACACTCATGGGATATTTGTCTTCTTGCCTACAACATCTTGCCTACACATGCCCCAAGTGTAAGTTGGTAGCCCTCTTGGAGGAAGAAGTACAGCAGCTGGAATCCAGGGTAGCTACACTTCTGCATATTGGGGAGCAAGAGGTTTTCCTGGACAGAACGGAACAAATGGTCTTGGATGGGGACCACACAGAGAAAGTTGCTGGGGAGGAGAAGGTCACTTCACATGCACAGGAGGCAGACAGCTGGAGGAATGTCGCAGAGAGAAGCAGGGAAACCAGGGATTGTTCTGGGAGCTTGCAGCTACAGATTCATTTTGAAGCCCTTATCAAGGAGGATGAGGAAGACCACCATGGAGAGACTTCAGGGACGGAGCAGGGGAGCCTGGGAGTTCCACCATAGGGAACAGCCACTGATAAGCCTTGGAAAAGGTGGGGGGAGTCCTTACTGAGGGGTACAAAAGCAGTGATTTGTGGGCCTGACAAGATGTCTTGGGAGGTGTGTTGTCTCCCTGAGGCAAAGATCCCGTGATGTGACAGAAAAGCTGACAAGACTGGTCAAGCCTACTGACCAATACCCCTTCCTTTTAGTCCATGTGGGAACAAACGACACAGCAAAACACAGCTTTCAGAATATCAGAAGGGATTACAAGGCATTGGGTAGGAAGCTGAAAAAAATGGATGCACAGGTTGTCATCTCGTCTCTTCTGACAGTTGAGAGGCATGGTCCAGGAAGGGAGAAGAAGATAGCTGATGTAAACAACTGGCTCCGCATATAATGTCGCCGAGAACGATTTGGATTCTTTGATCACAGTCTGAGGTTCCATGAGGGTGGACCTCTGGCAAGGGATGGGTTCCATCTGACCCCAGTTGGCAGAAATGTTTTTTCCAACAGTCTCAAGAATGTGATCAGGAGGGTTTTAAACTGAGTTAAGTGGTGAAGGGAGGCAGTATTCTGGAAGAAAAAAGGGCTGGAGAAAAATAGTCAAACTGTCATAGAGGGAACAAAGCAAACAGTGTAAGGACTCAACACTGGGAGGCAAAAAAACTTGCACAGGCTGCAAGTAAAGGGCACACATGTTCTTAAATATTTCTACACTAACGCACAGAGCATGGGAAATAAGCAAGATGAACTTGAACAAACAACAAAGCACAACAAAGCAAATATGATATAATAGACATCACTCAAACTTGGTGGGATGAGTCTCATAATTGGAATGAAAGAATAGAAGGGTATAACCTTTAAAGAGAAATAGGCTAAACAGGAAAAGAGGAAGAACAGCATTATATGTGAGGGATATTTACACCAGTGAAGAGATCTAGGACATCAATACTGGAAGCCAGGTGGAGAGCATCTGGATAAAAATTAAAGGGAAGGGAAAAACAGGGATGTTATTGTGGGAGTCTATTATAGATTCCCAAGTCATACGGAGGAACTGGATGATGCCTTTCTAAAACAGGTGACCACACAGAGAGAAAAGAGAGATGCAGTAAGTGATGGGGGACTTCAACTATCCAGATACTTGCTGGAAATCAAATTCTGCCAAATCCTCAAGGTCTAGCAAACTCCTCACTTGCCTCGATGACAATTGCATTGTCCAAAAGGTTGAAGAGGCAACAAGGGCATCAGCTATTTTAGATCTGGTCTTAACCAACAGGGATGACCTGGTTAATGGGGTGCAAGTGGTGGGATCCTTAGGTGGGAGTGACCATGTTCTCCTGGAATTTGTTATACAGTGGAAAGGAGAAGCCAGGCAAAGTCAGACGTGCATTCTAGACTTTAGGAGAGCTGATTTCAATAAACTTAGAGAAATACTGGGGGAGATCCCATGGTCAGGAATACTAAAACAGAAGGAGTTCAAGACGGATGGGAGTTTCTCAAAAGGGAGATACTGATGGCACAAATTAAAACAGTTCCAATGAGGAAGAACAATGGAAGATGTCTCAAGAAGCCAGGATGGATGACTAAGGAACTGTCAACTGAGCTAAGTTTTAAACGGAACATGTATAAGAAATGGAGAAAAAGGGGGAAATCACCAAAGAGGAATTCAAACAAATAGCCAGCACGTGTAGGGATAAAGTCAGAAAAGCTAAAGTGCAGAATGCACTCAGACTTGCTAAAGAGGTTAAGAACAATAAAAAGGGCTTTTTGGGGTATGTCCGCAGCAAAAGGAAGAAGAAGGAAATGGTAGGGCCGCTGTGTGCAGAAGATGGCTAAATGCTAACAGGGGACAGAGAAAAGGCAGAATCCTTATGAATTTTGATCATGTCTTCTGGGGTATTAGCTACTCCTCCTAATTTAGTGTCATCTGCAAATTTGATAAGTATCCCCCCAATTCTGTCATCCAAGTCATTGATAAAGATATAGAATAGCACTGGGCCCAGGACAGAACCCAATGCACTCTGAACACTGTCTGAGCCCAGGTTTCTGGGGTTCTGTTCTGCTTCCAATGTGTCCATGGGCCTTTTAAAGGCCTGTGCATTGAATGGCTTTGGCAACTTTGTTCTTTGTTTGTTTGCAAATTGGGCTGAGACAGTGTTCAGAGTGCATTGCCTTCCAGTTTCAAAGGTTTCTGGGGTTCTGTTCTGCTTCCAATGTGTCCTTGGCCCTTGGAAAGGCCTGTGCATTGAATGGCTCTGGCAACTTTGGTTCTTTGTTTGTTTGCAAATTGGGCTGAGACAGTGTTCAGAGTGCATTGCCTTGCAGTTTCAAAGGTTTCTGGGGTTCTGTTCTGCTTCCAATGTGTCCTTGGCCCTTGGAAAGGCCTGTGTATTGAATGGCTCTGGCAACTTTGGTTCTTTGTTTGTTTGCAAATTGGGCTGAGACAGTGTTCAGAGTGCATTGCCTTGCAGTTTCAAAGGTTTCTGGGGTTTTGTTCTGCTTCCAATGTGTCCTTGGCCCTTGGAAAGGCCTGTGCATTGAATGGCTCTGGCAACTTTGGTTCTTTGTTTGTTTGCAAATTGGGCTGAGACAGTGTTCAGAGTGCATTGCCTTGCAGTTTCAAAGGTTTCTGGGGTTCTGTTCTGCTTCCAATGTGTCCTTGGCCCTTGGAAAGGCCTGTGCATTGAATGGCTTTGGCAACTTTGGTTCTTTGGTTGTTTGCAAATTGGGCTGAGACAGTGTTCAGAGTGCATTGCCTTGCAGTTTCAAAGGTTTCTGGGGTTCTGTTCTGCTTCCAATGTGTCCTTGGCCCTTGGAAAGGCCTGTGCATTGAATGGCTCTGGCAACTTTGGTTCTTTGTTTGTTTGCAAATTGGGCTGAGACAGTGTTCAGAGTGCATTGCCTTCCAGTTTCAAAGGTTTCTGGGGTTCTGTTCTGCTTCCAATGTGTCCTTGGCCCTTGGAAAGGCCTGTGCATTGAATGGCTTTGGCAACTTTGGTTCTTTGCAAATCTTTTTTTTTATTATTCTTTAGATTGGCCCTGCAAGTCATTCTTAACTTCTTTAGTGCCTTAGGCAAGTTTCTATTAGAGTGTATTGTAGGGTACTTAAGGAAATAGGCCTCTATTGTAACCTTCCATTGACTTGCAGGGTCAATCTGGGGCCAGTTTTTCGGCCTCTTTCGTATCCCGGGGTTTTCGTTAGGCGGGGGATTCGTATCCCGGGGGACCACTGTATTAAACCAAATTCATGGAAGATTAGTAAATGATTGAAATAATCCAGAGATTATATTGAGATAAAATAAAGGTCTGAAATTGCTAAATTGGAATGCAAATGGATTAAATTCGGCACAGAAATGCAGATCGGTCTTTCATTTTCTGGAAAAGCACAAATGTGACTTTATCTGTTTACAAGAAACACACATAAAACAAGGAGAAGAAAAATACATTGTGAATAATAAACTAGGTATAGTATACTCATCCTCAAACAATAAAAAGAAGAAGGGAATTATAATTTATGTAAAAGAACAAACAGAATCGAGAGAAATTTATAAGGATAAGAATGGCCACATGTTGGGTGTACAAATTACTATTAATGGGAAGAAATTATTAATGATGGAAATATACACACCACAGGGAAAGAAATCATATTGTTATGAAGACTTGCAAAAAGTGTTGCTGGAACAAACTTTTGATGACATAGTAATCTTGGGGCATTTCAATTGAGTTATCAAACCAGAATGGGACAGAAATTCAAGTAAGATAATACAGGAGAATCAAGGGAAACTACCCAAATCGTTCTTTACTCTAGTAGAAAATGTAGTATTGGTTGAAACTTGGAGACAATTATATGAGAATGCTAGAGAATACGCTCATTTTTCAGATAGTCACAAATCAATGGCCAGAATTGACTTAATATTAGTAACACGGACATTAACAACACTTTTGAGGAAATAGAAGTCAAGTCCAGATCACTAACAGACCACAAACCCTTAATATTAAAATTAAAAGATATAAAGAAATATAGGAAGATGTTTAAGTGGAGACTGAATACTGATCTTTTGCATAATGAAGAAATAATTAGAGATATAAAAAGAACTTTAATTAATTATTTTAACAAAAACCTGAATAAGGGGACAGAAATCGAAATGGTGTGGGATGCCGCAAAAGCAGTAATTAGAGGTTTCCTAATTCAACAAAGTGCAATTTTAAAGAAAAAAAAGAAACTTAAAAATGGACACATTCAACAAAAAACTTAAAGGGAAGGAAACTCTTCTAAATAACAATCCAAAAAAACGAGAAAATAATAAACAAGATTAAATGGTTGAAAGATCAAATATTATTGGATCTGGTAGATGAATGGGGTAAAAAATTGAGAAAGATTAAACAACAAAATTTTGAAAATGCAAATAAACTGGGTAAATGGCTCTCTTACAAATTGAAAAAAAGAAAAGAAATGAGACTAATAACCATGTTAATGAAAAATGATGAAATAATAACAGATCAAGAACACATTCTGGAATATTTTTAGGAGTATTATAAGAAACTATGCTAACACACAAACTCAGAACAGTAATTTCAAAGAGTTCATAGGGACAGAGAAAATCTTTAAGTTAAATGACATTCAAAAAATGACATTAAAAGCAGAAATCTCAATAGAAGAGATGGAAGAAGCCAAATCCCCTGGCCCTGATGGTTTTCCAATAGAATTTTACAAAATATTTAAACAGGAATTTAAAAAACCACTAGGCCTAGTAATGAATAATATATTAAAAGGGAAAATTCCAGAGACATGAAGGAAGTACTGATTCCAAAGGAAAACAAAGATAAATTGGACCCAGCAAATTACAGACTCATAGCACTACTTAATCTGGACTATAAAATATTTGCAACTATTATGGCTCAGAGATTGAAAAATTGTTTAGAGTGTATGATAGATAAGGATCAATGTGGATTCTTGCCTTGTAGACACATGAAAAGACAACATGAGACATACAAGAGGGTATCATAAAGTTTTAATTATCACCTTTAAAAAAAATTTGACAGAAAGTTTGTTTTGATTTGTAGTTGTTAACGTATCTCTATGTAGTCACCATCCACATTTACACATTTTCCCCAGTGTTTCTTGACCTTCCAAATACCATTATTGTAGAAGTTTGCAGATTGCGCCTGACAAGGATTTTATACTTTAATCACTTCTGGCAGAACCAATCACAAAAATAAAGGATGCAATGAGTTGATTTTCTCAGCAATGTGCACTTAGGGATCAATGATGACACTGACAAAATTTCATCAATATGCCATAATAGCTCCCGGGTGATAATTATTACTTTACGATACCCCCTCATAAGGCATAATCTGCAGATTTCTACAATATCAGATATTTGGAGGGTCAAAATACACTGGGAAAAATATATAGATCTAAATAGTGACTACATAGAGATAAGTTAACAACTATAAATCAAAACAAACTTTCTGTCAATTTTTTAAAAAGGTGATCATTAAAACTTTGCGATACCCCCTCGTATATTAAATATATTGGAATATTACGAAAGACATAAAGAAAAAAAATAGGGTTGGTTTTTGTAGATATGGAAAAAGCATTTGATTTGGTAAACTGGACAGCATTAAAGGAAATTATGGATAATATTAATATAGGCTCAAATTATATGAATTGGATATCACAAATTTACACAAAACAATGAGCGAGAATTAATATTAACGGAGATATGTCAAAACCAGTTGATATAGAAAGAGGCAAGGATGCACATTATCCCTCCTACCTTTTTTATTAATAATGGAAATTCTATTGATTAAAGTTAAAAATAATGAAAAAAATAAAGGGAACAAAGATTAAACAATATGAATACAAGATCCGTTCATTTGCGGATGACATAGTGATAAATCTAGAAGACTCTATAAAGGATATAACAAACTTAATGGAGACCTTGGACAAATCTGGGAATATATGGGCTGAAAATAAATCAGTGATATTAACAAAAAATGTGGAAAAGGAAGAAGAAATTCAGTTACAAAAAAAATGGGGATTAAGACGCAAAACAAAGTGAAATATTTTGGTATTTCGCTAATGAAAAAAATAATGAATTATTTGAGAATAATTATCAATCATTGTGGAAAGAAATTAAAAAGAACCTATTAAACTGTAAAACTATTCAACTATCCCTATTAGGTAGAACAGCAACTGTTAAAATGTCCATCCTTCCAAAATTACTCTTTTTATTCCAGATGATACCAATTATAAACACGAATAAACCATATAAGACATGGGAAAAAGGCCTATCACATTTCATTTGGCAAAATAGAAGACCGAGAATTAGACTGAAATTACTACAAGATGCCCAAGAAGGAGGTGGGTTGGCTTTACCAAATTTACAACTCTGTTCAGAAGCATGTAGTCTCATGTAGATTCGTGACTGGATGTTATTAGAGCAGAGGTCTCTTCTAGAATTAGAAGGGGAATGTCTAAGTTATGGTTTTCATGCCTTCTTAGCCTATGGGAAAGATAAAATCAATCAGATGATTAATAATCATTGTGTAAGGAAGAATCTCGTAAGAGTGTGGAATAAATATAAAAATAATATTACGAGCAGCTTTCCAATGTGGTTGTCCCCCCAGAAAGTGTTATATAGGAAAGAAATGTATAGAAAAGAGAAATGGTTTAAATATAATGAATTGACAAAGAAAAACATGGGTAAAATCAGATTAAAATCACAGGAAGAATTGGAACATATAGGATTTGATAGAGGTTGGTTCACTTATAGGCAAATCTATGAAAGAACAATGTAAGACTTAAAGCAATTTGGCCAAGAGGAAAATAAGTCTGACTCAGAGAAAATACTATGTGGAGAAGAGACTAAATTAATTGGGAAATTGTACAAGAAGCTATTGGAAAAAGAGATGGAAGATGAGGTGGTTAACGACACAATGGTTAAATGGGCAAAATACTTTGGGTAAAATATTCAGTTAGACCAATGGGAGTGGGTTGGAAGAAAGGATTAAAATATACGGCTTCCCAAAGTATAAAAGAAAACTGGTACAAGATGTTTTACCAATGGTACTTAACTCCAGAGAAATTAGCTATTATTTGCAAAAATAAAAACAACAAATGCTGGAAATACAGAGAACCAACAGGGACTTTTATGCATTGTTGGTGGGGCTGTAAAAAGGTTAATAAATTTTGGAAGCAAATTAAGCAATTAGTATGTAAAATGCTCCACATTGAAATAGAATTAAGACCAGAAGCTTTCTTATTAGGAATTTTTGATAGAGAAATTGGGAATAAATATGTGAAACCATTATTTTTATATGACAGTGATGCCAAGAATCTTATTAGCACAAAAATGGAAGTCAAAAGAAGTTCCTAGTAAAGATGATTGGATAAGAAAACTAATAGAACTAATAGAATTATATAAAATGACTCAAATATTACAAATTAAAAAAAAACCAGGAAAAATTAGCGAAGACTGGCATTTGGTGTTTGATTACATAAAGGAGCAACGAGGGAAGGTATTTGTCTGAAATATTTTTTTCCATATAATATAGGCTAGTTTTTGAGGTAATGTGCAGTTACAAAGAGGGAGATTATGAAATAATTGCTTAATAATATAATGAAATATTTAAAGTAATTAAGAAGGGATAAAGGTATTTTTTAACAGTATGAGAGGAAGGAAGTTTTATATGTGTAACTATTTGTAATTGTGGGTTTGTTTGTTTTTATTTTTATGTATGTTTAGGGGAAGGGGTTTGTAGATTATATTGTATGTATGTCAAAATAAAAAAGAAAAGAAAAGAAAATATCAAAACAGTCCTACTGATTTCAATGGTACTCAACACCTATTTTGCTTCAGTTTTCTCCAGAAAAGCAAACTCTGTTTATCCTGAGAAGGGATCCAAACTGCAAATCAAGATTAATCAGGAGATAATTAAGAATCATCCAGGCTGCATAAATACTGCAGAAATAATCCAAGTTGGCACCAATTTAACTGTCATGTCATAACATTATGGAATTCTAGGATTTGTATGGAATACAATAATTTTGCAAATTAAAGTGCAGTTGGCACTTTGAAACCATGATTCAGCAGAGGATAATAGTATTTTACTTAATTAGAGATGATCACACTAGAATACAATATTGCTTTGTCAGGAGGTATTCCTAAAGTGCTGAAAGGCAAGCTGGGCTTACACTTGAAGTTAGCGTCAATACTGGTAATGGGGTGTGTTCTTCACTCTGTCTCAGAAAAGTTAGTTTTAGGAGATTCAGGACAGACTGTGTTCTGTCCTCAAAAGAGGGGAATGGCCAAAGGTGCATTAGTCACTTGAGGCAGTTGCCCCACTTGGCCTAATGGAAGAACCAACCTGACGTCCACCAGCAGGACAAACTGTGGTGATGGAAACCATTTCCTTCCCTCCTGCATCCCCAATTTACCCCAGAGTTGGGAGGCCTCATGGCCAGTGGCCTTCCATAAAAGTGGTGTACACATGCACCTGTGAGTAGCAGTACTGTCTTGAACTGTCATTTTCACTATAGGTTGGCGAGGTCCTCCTTTTCCTAGACATGCCCTACATTGCAACCTTTTATCTGGAGATCCAGGAGAAATTCCAAAATGTTCTCTATTTTGAGCCATAAAATTTGTGCTTTGGTCATCTGGTGCCTTAGGAAGCAAGCAAGAGGTAGATCTACAGATTTATTACTGCTTCCACTGCAAAGGGCATGTTAGTTTTTGCCAAGCAATAAACATGACCAAAATGTTTATTCTGCAACGATACACCCAAATGGTTACCAAAAAAAAACCTGTTCCCTACATTAGAGTGGTAAAGGTCAGCAAGGTTGCAGACACTAACTTGTGGGGACACTAACTTGAGCGGCATGATCCCAGCATATCAGAAGAAAGAAAGGGTTGAGAAGATGGTCACTGACCATGTGGTTTCTTTGTTTTTTCTGATGGAAAAGAAAGGAGGATCTGGGTTACTGAAGCAGATCAGCAGCACCAAGAGAAAGGTGTGCAATTTGGGTTGAGGAGGAAAGAGAAGGAATGAGAGAGCAACTGGGAAAACTACAAATGAAAGTACACTTGTCCCCCCACATTTGCTATGGTTAGGGGCACAGGACACCCATGAATGTGGAAAAACCATAGATAACAAAAACACTATGTTTTACCTGAGATAACACCTCTCTAGAAATATCTAGGTCCTCCAGTGCAACTCTGTAGTCAGCATCTGCCAGACATTGGCCATAGAATTGCATTAGAAAAGCTACAATTGCCTAGAGGAGTGTTCCCTCTAGGAATCTCTAGGTCTTTCAGTGTAAACTTTGGTTAAAGTTGACCACAGAGTTGCGCTGGAGGACCTAGATATTCCTAGAGAGAACATATTAATAAAATCCGTGAATAATCAAATCCGCAAAAGTGCAAGCCAATGAGGCATTTCTCTAGCACTGAGCTAGGACAGTTGCAGCTGTCTCAAACTGGATTATTTCTGCAGAAATAATGGGATTCCCAGCTGGTTGGTGATTTTTAACATCAGAGTTACAAAAGGATTCTTTTTGATTGATTGCTATGACATTGATTTAATCAATAAAAACAGGACAACCCCAGGGAGTTTGGAACAGCATGAGGTGTTGGGAAATACAATAGAGGCTAGCAGGGAGATTGGCTCATTGCTTGAGGTTGACAGATGTCTTCTGTCTTTGACCTTCAAGAGGAAATGCACATGGCAGGGGGTAGGAAAGAAACGATACTTACACCCATTAAGTTGCATGGGCCCTTTGCACACGCCCTCAGGTCCTATGTGTCTGCTCATGAGAAGGTCACTTGGCTTTGCAAAGGTCATCATGACCTTTCCTGGACTGGCCTCTATGTAACTGCTATTATAACAAAATACAGTATAGCAACATATTTGTACCCCTAAATATTGTGGGGTATGCAGGGTGTGCTAATACGACTACATTGTTATTGGGACCGCTTCATGACTTGGTTTAAATGCTTGGCCATCTTTGCTTAAGAGACAGTGAAAACCCATTCTGAAATGCCATACTACTGTTTCTGTAGTGTAGTTTAAAAATAAAATAAAATGTTAAATATATTTTCTTATTCTTACTCTTTCCCAGTACAGTCTCTGTGTGTTTCTTTTGCTTTCCAACATGGTTTCAGAGAAAACAGTGTAACTTCCCTTCAGTGTAATCTGAGCCTTATCTTCTCAGGTGATCTCATTAAAATCACAAACCAAACCAGGTGGGAGTGAGAATGATTACAGCTTGAACCACGATGACTATCCAGTTTCCAATACCTACTACCACTTTGTATTTTCTGCACCCTCCATAAGACAATTGCTCTTTGAAAAGCATGTATTTCTTTTTATTGCCTTTGAACCTGATCTATATATTTATTTTCAGCTTCAGAACTTCTCTGCTTGATTTCGGTGCAATGCAGATTTTCAATTATAGTTTTTTAATGCCCTGAAGACCATCAAAAGTAATGTCCCAGGGCAGGAACATATATATATTTGGGAGTAGAGATTATCACAATATATGTGAATGGATATCCCATTTTACCTAGATATCCATACTCCAGGAAATATTTCTTCCTGATTTCACTACAGGAAGCCTTCAATTCCTGTTACTTCTTTATAGAGCAGGTTTGTTTTCTGCTGCTCCAAAGACCAGGACCCGGACCTATGGATGCAAACCACAGGAAAAGTGATTCCACCTAACATTAGGAGGAATGTCTTGACAGTAAGAGCTGTTTGACAGTGGAAAATGCTCCCTTGGAGTGTGGTAGAGTCTCTTTCTTTGGAGGTTTTTAAACAGATGCTGGATGGCCATCTATAGAATCATATAGAATCATAGAATCATAGAATCCTGGAGTTGGAAGAGACCCTGCCATGTAGGAACACACAATCAAAGCACTCCTGACCAGTGGCATCACTAGAGTTGGTTTCACCCAGTGTGGTAATGCATGGTGTCACCCCACCCACCCATTGACCTCCTCCTCCCATAGCACACAATGCAGAATCCTTAGTAATTTTTTTTTGTACTAATGTTATTCATTAATCATAATGCCTGTATATCACTGAATGTAATGGCCATAGTGGGGACATAGACAACTAGCAAAATTAAAATGATACCTTTAAGTTGGAATATCATACACACAGCCTAAATGCATTTACATATACATAGTTTCATGTGGTTGGAGTGAAAATTTGGTAAAAGCTGATATTTTTAAGGAAAATGTATTAAACAAGAAATTTTTAAATTAAAAAAAATAAAATTTTTAATGTAAAAATATTTTTTTAATTTAAATTTTTATTTTAAAAAAACAGGAACCTCTCCTTTCTTTTATCTCTCTGAGCCTCATCCCACTCACACCATTTCTTCAGCATTTTGAAGGGACACAGGTGAATGCCTCACCTCACCCCACACCTTTGACGTTTGGGGAGCAATCATTAAGGGAGCAGTGGTGCCACCCCACTTAGGGTGTCACCCAGTGTGGTCCATACATCCTGCGCATCCCTAGTGATGTCCCCAGCTGTATTCCAATAACATCTGGTAGGCATGCTTTCCCTAGCCCTAGTTGTATACATTTGAGCTGCAAGGGAAATTCCAAAGGTGTAGATGTAACGTTATGTTGGCTCCTTTTGAGAAGCATGCTGAATTTTCCTTAGTTTCATATATAAATGCAATGTGGTGGGAGAAGTGAGGCTAAACAATAGAACCAAAAGGCAGTGAAATGAAAGTCATTCAGCTTCACTCCCTTGCAGCTCAAATATATACAACTAGGTCTAGGTAAAGCATGCCTACCAGATGTTATTGGAGTGCAGTCAGGGGCATAACAAGAAATGTGCGGGGTGACACCTCACCAGTGATGAGAACTGTTCAAGCCATTTAGCAACAGAAGAAAATTCACTCCCCCAGTCAATTCCCAGCCTCCATATCTTTTCTCAGCCTCAAACAGTCAGGCTAATGTAAAAAGTATCAAACAAGGTCACTAATGCAAACTGAGTCTGTCATGCCACTGGTCAGCTGTTCACGTCTGGTCATGATAATAAAAAGGACTTCAAATCCTATCTTCCTGGTCCAAAGTGTCAACTTGCAACAGGTTATTATACCACAAAAGTGGAAGAGGTCAACCTGTTTCAGCAGATATTAATAATAATACATTTATTTCTTGCCTCTCATCAAGGCTCGAGGCAGGGTAAAGCATGTTAAAATACAAAACACAATTAAAAACACATAAAACCCACTGTTAAAATACAATACTATTTCAGTATACTAAATACTAAAATACAATACTACAATGTGTATACAATATACACAGGAAACAACTAGGTCAGGTAAGTCTTGGATAAGTAGACAAAAACATTTTGAATCTTCTTAGAGCCCAAACTTTGGGCCTCCATTTGTTTTTCAGATCCCAGAAGCCTCAGCCAATTTAGCCAACAGTCAAGAATTCTGGGAGCTGAAGTCCAAAACATCTGGAGGACCAAAGGCTGAGAGAACCATTGCTCTAGCGACCACTTGAAGGCAGCTTCCAAAAGGCACTCAAACAGCATTACTTTTCCCCCACCAATTTCCACTTTTTTATGATTTCCATTCCAGTGCTCAGAGGAGTTTATCACATGGGAGGAATTTCTATCAATTTCAAAAGAAATGGAAGTGAGGCAAGTTCGGAATTGAGTGAATTCGCTAGTTCAGCAAATTTACCTGATTGCATACTGACACTGCATTGCGTTCAGAACTGCCCGAAATTGCCTCCCAGTGCCCGAAATTGTGTGTGATAGTTTCTCACACAATCACGCAAAACCCCATGATTGCGTTCGGATTTTCTTTGCACGAAAATATGTGTGATCAGCTTTCACGCAATCACGCGAAACCCCATGATTGCCTTCAGATTGCCATTGGATTATAGATTTCTGCATTTTCCTGTTCTCTCTGTTTTGCTGTTGACGCACATTCAATAACAGATTCCCAAAGCAGATGCTGTTTACCTGTTCTTTTCTTTTTTCTTTCTTTTTTGTTTTTAATTTTCAAAAACAAAGAAAAACATAAAATAATAAATAACAAAAAGAATATTTGTACAGTACATTGCTTGATTTCTTTTGTTTTTAAACTCTGTTTGCTAATCTCCTATTTGCTATACAACCTTAGTACTATATACTTCCCTTTATCTTTTTTGTAAGACATTTTCTCTCAATGTTTCCCACTTCTGATTTGATTAATCCAATCTTACTATAGTCTCTTCAGCTGTTAGTTGAAATTCAGTTGTTTTGGACCTTAGTTTAAGTTATTCTTATTTCCTACTCTTTTCTCCTACCTTTTCATTTCCACATATTTTTACAATAATCAATTATATATTATATATTGTTAACTTTTTCTGTTGTAGATAGACACACATAGCTACAGTAGCATCAGCCAGAGTAGGATCCCATTCTTTCTCAGCTTACTGTTCATAGCGTTGCTTGCTGCAAACATGTTGTTACAACCTCGCACCTAAAATCTGTATTCCTCCAGATCTCATAGAATCATAGAATCATAGAATCATAGAGTTGGAAGAGACCACAAGGGCCATCCAGTCCAACCCCCTGCCATGCAGGAACTCCAAGTCAAAGCATCCCTGACAGATGGCCATCCAGCCTCTGCTTAAAGACCCCTAAGGAAGGAGACTCCACCACACTCCGAGGGAGTGTGTTCCACTGTCGAACAGCCCTTACTGTCAGGAAGTTCCTCCTAATGTTGAGGTGGAATCTCTTTTCCTGCAGTTTGCATCCATTGTTCCGCGTTCTAGTCTCTGCAGCAGCAGAAAACAAGCTTGCTCCCTCCTCAATATGACATCCCTTCAAATATTTAAACAGGGCTATCATATCACCTCTTAACCTTCTCTTCTCCAGGCTAAACATCCCCAGCTCCCTAAGGCGTTCTTCATAGGGCAAGGTTTCCAGACCCTTCACCATCTTAGTTGCCCTCCTTTGGACATGCTCCAGTTTCTCCACATCCTTTTTGAATTGTGGTGCCCAGAACTGGACACAGTATTCCAGGTGGGGCCTGACCAAAGCAGAATAGAGTGGCACTATAACTTCCCTTGATCTAGAAACTATACTTCTATTGATGCAGCCTAAAATTGCATTGGCTTTTTTAGCTGCCGCATCACACTGTTGACTCATGTTCAGCTTATGGTCTACTTGGACTCCTAGATCCCTTTCACATGTGGTCTCGTTCAGCCAGGTGTCCCCCATCCTATATCTGTGCATTTCATTTTTCCGCCCTAAGTGCAGAACCTTACATTTCTCCGTATTGAATTTCATTTTGTTAGCACTGGCCCAGCTTTCTAGTCTATTCAGGTCATTTTGAATTTTGATCCTGTCCTCTGGGGTATTAGCTACTCCTCCCAGTTTAGTGTCATCTGCAAATTTGATAAGTATGCCACCAATTCTGTCATCCAAATCATTAATAAAGATGTTGAATAGCACTGGGCCCAGGACAGAGCCCTGTGGGACCCCACTGGTCACTTCTCTCCAGGATGAAAAGGAGCCATTGTTGAGCACCCTTTGAGTTCGGCCAGTCAACCAATTACAAATCCATGTAACAGTTAACTTGTCTAGCCCACATTCTTCAAGCTTGTTTGCAAGAATGTCATGGGGAACCTTGTCAAAGGCCTTACTGAAATCGAGGTATACTATATCCACAGCATTCCCTTCATCTACCAAGCTGGTAATTTTATCAAAAAAAGAGATCAGGTTCGTTTGGCATGACTTCTTTTTCTGAAACCCATGTTGGCTTTTTGTGATTATGGCATTGGCTTCTAAATGTTCGCAGACTCTCTGCTTAATGATCTGCTCTAGCACCTTTCCTGGAATTGATGTCAGACTAACTGGACGATAATTGTTGGGATCCTCTTTTTTTCCCTTTTTGAAGATGGGGACAACGTTTGCCCTCCTCCAGTCTTCTGGGACTTCTCCTGTTCTCCAGGAGTTCTCAAAGATTATTGCCAATGGCTCTGATATTATCTCCTTCACCATCCTCCCAATTCTGATGCTGCTGAAAAACTTAAAGTTGGACAGAGGACAAGGAAGAAAAGGGGAGGTAGTTGAGCACAAGATGCCTTTGAAAAAAGGAGATTCTTTTCAGAGGTGTTGTTAAATACCTGTATTTAGAGTTCTTCATGAAGCCATTTTGCTTGCACTTTAAGACATAAGAAAAAGGACACCCCAAGAGCTTGCTGTTCTTAAATCAAAGTTCTCTGTTTGTGCAGACTGTGATTTTAGTTCTATTATGCTTTATAAAAGAAGGAGAAGGAGGGAATCACCAGCCAATTGCAGCGCACCCGCCCGAGCAGCCCGGGGAGCCAGGAGCTGGGTGATCACACGTGAAGAGAGCACACACCACTGCCCACCCACCAGTGGGAAGCTGTCTGGCTGCAGGTTTCCCGCTGGCGGGCAGCCGCAGGGAGCCAACATCTTGGAGCTTGTGAGCCCCGCAGCAACTGCACCTGTCCGCCCAGGGCAGGAGGTGCCATATATAGAGTTACACTCCCCCAGGCACTGCCACAACAAACTACCATTCCCAGAATTCCATACTATTGAGCCATGGCAGTTAAAGGGATGTCAGTCTGGTCTATTTCTGCAGCCCCTGAAATTTCAGGCTCACAGCTTGGTTGTTTTCCTCCTGGACTCAGCTCTGCTCAGGTTTCAGCTGTGGCCAGGAATACATTTGCGCAGCTAAAACTAGTGCACCAACTTTGCCCCTTCCTTGAGACATTGGCTCTGGCTAAGGTTCCACGTGTCTTGATTACATTTCATTTGGACTACTGTAATGCACTCAACGTATGGCTGCCTTTGGAGACTGTTCAGAAATGCCAGTGAGTCCAAAACGCTGCAGCCAGAATGCTGACCAAGGCCAGTTTAGAGGAAGCATATAGCTCTCTTGTTAAAAGATCTTCACTATTGGTTTGTGTCCAGGAACAATTCAAAGTGCTGGTCATGACCTATAAAGCCCTACACAGCTTAGGTCCAGAGCCCTAAGATCTTCAAGAGAAGGGTTTCTCCTGATCCCACCTCCATCACAGGCTTGCTTGGTGATGACACAAGGGACAAAGGAGATTATCACATTTTTTAAAAAAACTCGATATATCTCTGACAGGATATAGTTGCGTTTTGGATTACTTGGTTTTATCACATTCAAAATTGCCACCATCACCATTGTAATAATCTGAAAAGTGACTGTATCCTGTCAGGGATAAGTCATGTTTTTTTAAATGCAATAATCTCCGAAGCCTTCTCAGTGGCTGCTCCCAACCTCTACACCCTCTAACAGGAGGCTAGACCCTATCTGCTCTCTCTTTTGCCTAAAGGCAAAGACCGTTTTGTTTAAGCAGGCTTTTAAGGAGTCTGTCCTCCTTACCCCCAGATTTTTTTTTATCCATGGATTCA
Organism: Urosaurus nigricauda; assembly: GCA_034509955.1. Taxonomy (NCBI): domain Eukaryota; kingdom Metazoa; phylum Chordata; class Lepidosauria; order Squamata; family Phrynosomatidae; genus Urosaurus; species Urosaurus nigricauda. Next base: position 135,663,325 of record JAOEGL010000002.1, read on the forward strand.
AGCATCCACGGCTTGACAGTATTCTTTTTAAAAGGTATAAATTCCAAATAACAAGCCTTGATTTTACATAAGGGACACCATTTTGCTTTGCCATTATATTTAATAGGATTTGTCTATCCACAGATTTTGTTATCCACAGGTGTCCTGGAACTAAACTGCACCTGATAACAAGGACTTATTATATAGACAAGAAAGCACTTTTATTGGGATTTTATATATATATATATATATATATATATATTTAATTATATCTTTTGAATAATTTTACAGTCAGTCCTGCTTATCCAAGGAATCTTTATCCACAGATTCAACCATCCATGGCTTGAAAATATTCCAAAAATATATGAATTCCAAAAAGCAAACTTTAATTTTGTTGTTTTACTTAAGTCATAGAATCACCATTTTTAATGGCACCATTAAAAAAAAGTGGCACCATTTTTACTATGCCATTGTCTTTAATGGGACTTTATCCCTGGATTTTGGTATCTACCTGGAAGCAAATCTTAGCAGGCACCAAGAGCCGATTGTATATTATTTCAAATTATTATTTTAATTGTTTTTAAAAATTGTATTGTTCTGTTTTTTTAGTGGAGTTGCTTTCGATTTTACTTTGGCAGAAAAGCGGCATACAAATGAAAGAAAGTGTACATTTCAACATCTGGAGAACCAGGCTGAATATTTTTATTAATCTTTCTTCTCATGAAAACCTTTTGGAATTTTTTCAGTTCTTAAAGGAGAGTATTTGGTCAACAATCAGCAAATTCACAATGAATTCAGCCTCTCTTTTAAATCAAGATAGTTATTGTGCTTGTAAATCTCTGTGATCAACTGACTAGCAGGAGGTTCATGACAGACAACGGGAAGTTCTTCTTCAGACAATGTTTAATTAATTTTGGAATTTACAGCCACAATAATTGTCTCTTCTTTTCAGATGACGAAAAGAAGTTCTGATTCTGAACACTACAAAACCTTATTATTTTGTGACATTATATATAATCTTAATAAACCTACTCCTCCCCCTATGGCCTGTATTTGTTTTCATTATTTATAAACAGGTGTGTTTTTTTTCAGGATCCTTGAGTCAATGTACAATAAAATGGGCAATACTGCATTGCAAAATTGTATTGTACTATTATATTATATTATATTATATTTACTTTATTCATACCCTGGTTCTTCCCCAAAGCTGGAACACAGCCAGCTTATAACATAAAAAACATAGAGGGGAAAAGAAATAGATAAAACAAGCATAACATTATATTTAAATTGGTATTAAACTACCTGTATACTGTATAGCCATGTATAAGTTTAGAACTATTAGTCCAAAAATTGACCCCAAAAATGTGGGTCAACTTATACACGAGTCAATGTAAGCACTTTACTTTGGGGGGCATTCACTCTCTCTTTCTCTCTCTCTCTCTCTCTTTTTTTTTTGGTCCAAAGGAAATGCAGATCGCCGCGCTGATGCATATTGGGTTTGTTGTCCCCATTTTATTTTGGGTTCATGAATCTCTTTGAATCATTGTAACCCTTTTGTCACATGACATTGTTTCGGGATAAACCAGAGCTGCCTCCATTCCCTTGAACAATACAGAGCGATCCAAATCGATTTGAAAGCATATTCACACTTCTAAAGATACAAATCAATGCGGATCTTTCAGGATAATTCAAGGGGGGGGGAGGTATTTAATATTAAGTGGGGTTTTTGCCATTCCCTCCCTCAAAGTGCATTGAGTGCATTCGGGATGTGTGTGAACAACAAGGATTCATCCTGGTTTATTTTTGTAGTGTGAATAGGGCCTCCAACTCTTATATATATATAAAAGGGAACCATCCTTTGGTGAAAGCCAAGATTGTCATCTGTCCTAAAGCACTGACCCCCCTCTATTCATCCATCCAGCCTTTAGGGTGAGCACAAAATCTGCCCTCGAGTGATATATGAAGTCAAATTAAAATTATTTAAAGTATCTTCATTTAAAAACAAAATAAAAAAGTTATTGTTGGTGGTGTTTGCTGCCCTCAAGTCAATCCTAACTCATGGTGACCCTGTCTGTGAGAGACCTCCAAGCCCTGCTATCTTCCACTGGTCTTCTTAGGTCCTACAAATTCATTCCTGTGACCTCTTTAATTGAGTCTAACCATCCTGCATGTGGTCTTCCTTTCTTTCTGCATCTCTCCACCTTTTCTAGCATTATTTTCTTTTCCAGTGAGTCATACCTTCTTATGATGTGGCCAAAGTATGACAGCTTCTGTTTCCTCATCTTGGCTTCCAGGGAGATTTCCGGGTTAATCTATTCAAGGATCCATTGGTTTGTTTGTTTTTGGTTGTTCTCAGTATCCTAAGCACTACATCTCAAATGGCTTTATTCTCTTCTTATCTGCTTTCTTCACTGTCCAGTTCTCACATCCGTACATCTTGATGGGAAATATGATGGCATAGATGATTCTAACTTTCGTGCTCAGTTTACTCCATTGTAAACTTACTCCTCACGATAGGATCTTTTCTAGTTCTTTCCTTCCTAGTCATACAGCTCACTAAGAGAAGCTCTTCTATGTAAAAATGAAGAGTTTCTAAAGGTCTCTTGCAATACAAAGATCTTCATCTGCTAATGAATAGATAGCAAAGAGGAATCCAGTCTAGCTTTCCAAAGCCTCAGAGCAGCTACTGAGAAGGCCTTCTATGGCATTCCCATGAGATGTGGACTGCGAGGGTGGCAAGCCCCAGAGAAGAGCTTCCCCCAAAGATTTCAGAGATTGGCCAGGCTTACATGGGAAGATATTGGCTGGCATCCTGCCATTAAGTCTTAAGTGGAGTACTTCCTTTCAAGTGATTGTTGAATGGTGAATCAACACATAATCTACTCTTCTTGTTGCATGCTGATTTATGGTGACCCTAAGGCAAACCTATCATGGGGTTTTCTTGTCATGATTTGTTCAGAGGATGTTTGCCATTGCCTTTCCCTGAGGCTAAGAGCATGTGACTTGCCCAAAGTCAGTCAGTGGGTTTCATGGCCAATCAGGGAATTGAACCTGGTCTTCAGTTGTAGTCCAACACTCAAACCACTCTGGCTGTCTGGGTCTACTCTAATCAGGACTAAAATAGTATTTAAGCTGTAGTGTGCAGCTCTTTAGACCTGCTGAATTTTCTGAATATTTTTCAAAGGCAGCCCTATGTAGTCCAAATGGGTTGTGACCAATAGATATGCCACTGGGACCAGGTTAGACATCTTTAGGAACAGGCAGATTTGTGCAAATTGTGCAAATGCCCAAACCTCCTGAAAATCTTTCCCAGCAGTTTCCCGTGGCCATGGAGTTGAACAGGATGTAACAGGATAAAAGCAGAACATAAATAAAACATTATTTTAAAAGAGACTGAAACTACTTTAAATACTCAAGAACTGTGGCAGCCAGTGGTTTCCATGCGAGTGATCTAGTGAATCTGCTCCAGGCTTTGGTCTGACTTTTAAAGAACCAGGTGCTGAAAGTTTTTGCAGACTTCACCTAGTACATTTTGTTTAATTTGGGGCACCACAGTTTAAAAAGAACACCAACAAACTAAAATGTGTCCTGAGATGGGAAGCATCTTGGAGACCAAGTACTGAGGGGAAAGTTTGAAGGAATTAGTTAGCTTAGAGAAGAAAGAGTAAGTAAGTAACATGATTTGTTTGCTGAGTGCCTTCAAGTCATGTCTGACTCACAGCAACCCTAAGACAAACCTATCACAGGGATTTCTTTAGTAGAATTTGCTTGGAGCAGGTTTGCTCTAGCCATCCCCTGAGGCTAAGAGAGGGTGATTTGCTCAAGGCCACCCAATGGGTTTCCATGGTCAAGCGGGGATTTGAACCCTGGTCTCCAACACTCAATTGCAACACCATGCTGGCTCTCAGCTAACACAATAGTTATTTTCAAATATCCAAAGGCACAAATTTGTTTTCTACAGCCCCAATGAATGGGTTCACATTACAAGAGAGAACATTTCAGCGCACAATTTCCTAACCTTCCTGATGGTACAAACTGTTTTGAGAGTGGAACAACCTGCCTCATAACATGGTAGATTCTCCTTTTTTTAGCTTTTAAAGAAGAGGCCGGATGGGATGTTGTTGTTATAGCTGATTCCCTGAAAGCAAAAGGGTGGTACCAGATGAGAGGTCTCTTCCAGCTTTATGATTCTATGTTCAAACAGCCAAAAGAACATTTTCTTTAATATGCTGCAGACCATCAGAAGTGGGTTGAACAGAGAAAACAGTTTCCTGGCCACACTATACACATTATAACACTAGCTTCTGCACACTACACACACTAGAACACCTGCCTCATTGGGGTTCTTTTGGCTAGTTCACCATGTCCTCTTTTTGTCTCCCTCACTACATCGCAATGGGTGTTAAATTTCCTGGACTTGACTTTAGGCAATGTCCTTGCCTTGTCTCCCAATGACCATAATTAAAACTGAACTTGTCACCTTTATCTCCACAGTCACAAAGTTGTGCATTCCTATTGACATTCTCACACACTGTTTTTGTTATTATTGTTCTGTGGTTTCAAGTCATTCTGACTTATAGCAACCCTAAGGTAAACTTATCACAGGTTTTTCTTGACAAGTTTCTTCAAAGGGGATTTGCCCTTGCCATCCTCTGAAGCTGAGAGAGTATGACTTGCCCAAGATCACCTAGCAGGTTTCATAACTGAGTTGGGAATCAAACCCTGGTCTCTAGAGTCATATTCCAGTGCTCAAACCACTACACCATGCTGGCTCACACACAGACTGCTATATAGGTCTGTCACTGAACTTTCCACTCTTAACACATGCATCTGAGGAAGTAGGCTCAAGTCTATGAAAGCTCATACTGTACTACCAACTTCTTTCTTTCAGTTAGTTTCAAAGGTGCTACAAGATCCCTTTGCATACTGATTTTCCAGACTAACACAGCTATGCAGATTATCAAATGGGGACGGGGAGCTGAGAGTAAAAGGCATACTTCTGGCAAAGTCGTGTGATTGCACTGAAAATTTTCAGACACATTGCGCTTATCTAGGACTTAACCCACGAAGATCCAGGAATGCTCCAGCAACAAACCATTCACAGGGAAGTCCAGGGAATGGTTTGTTGCTGGAACGTTCCTGGATTTTCATGGACTAAGTCCTGGAAAAGGACAACATCATCTGAAAATATTCAGCACTATGGCAAGACTTTGCAAAAATATGCCTTTTTCTTCCCTGATTTTTCCCTGTGTGATAATCTCCTATGTCTTTGAATTAAAAGAAACATGGATTTTAAGATGTTGCAAGTGTTTTAAGGATGGTATCAATTTTCTTCCTCACCACCGCTGCAACAGACAAAACAGAGTTTGCCTTGCTGAAGTTCTAACAAGGCCAATAGAGAAGCATTGGCTCTCTCTCTGCTTGCTGACAAAGTAGGCAAAGATGGGTGTACACCTATGATCTGAAGGGATCAAACACCACTTGAATTCTTCCAGATCCCAGAGGCAAAGGGGGTCTCTCTCTTTTGAATTCCTTAGTTTTCATGGAAATTTCTTATCAGAAATAAATCACAGAAACATTACATCAAGGTACAAATTCATCTTCTCAAAGCAGTCTTTGCTACAGAATTGTTAAGGAAACTGTCCAATACTGTTCCAGCAATACTCATGGCTCTGCCACTAATACATATAACAACAGGCTGATGAATGAAGGTTTTACCAAGTTTAAGTAAGTGGCTTGGAGAACAAAATGAAGAGGCTTATACTTGTAATTGTTTGAGAACATCTCCACCCCTTCTCATTATGCTGGAAAACTCCACTGTTTGTATGGCAATGGAAAGCTAAGGAAATTATAACCATTATTTAAATACAAAACAAATACATACCAGTCTTCTAAAAATGTGCAAATGCAAATGCAAAAAATGATTGCTCAACAAAAATCAGACTTATCTCGTATTTCATAAATCCAGTATGTGTTGCAGAAAAAACAATCCCAACTCTCCCGCTCCCCCATCCTTTCCTTGATGTTTTAATATTTGGAATAAAATCTTTCCTTTGCTTATGCCAACAGATGACATTCAATTGGACTGCTGTAATAATTCACCCTGTAATATGCATATTTGCAAATGAAACCATGATTCAAGACAGCAAAGAACTGCAGTCCCAAGTTGGCCAGTATTTTTCTTTGCAGATATCAGCTGTTTTGTTTGAGAGGAAATTAGGTATGAGTTGAGGAGTTTCACACTACAAGCAGCCAATGTAATAATGAAACAATAGCTTTCGAAGGAATTGGTCATTACGATGTCTTTAGATGCAGTTGTGTGGATATATGGACTGAAGTGAGATTTTGTTGTAGAAGTTCTTCTATACATGTTGGTTATATGGAGTGGTACAGTGGGCCCTCCCCTTACACAGGGGATCTGTTCCAGATCCCTCTGCGTAAGGGAAATCCCACTCATGCTCAAGCCCCATAGGAAGTAATAGGGCTTGCACACACTGGGTGCCACGTGCGCGCACACCACGGCTGCAGGGCCCATTACTTCCTATGGGTGCCGCGTGGCCACTTCTGGGTTCCGGCTTTGAGTGTATGCTGGAAGCCGTGTATGCTGCACCCGCTTATAAAGTGGGCACACTGTACATATACAGTGGGCCCTTGGTATCCACTGGGGTTTGGTTCCAGGATACTGGATATCCACCATGGATACGAAAATCCATGGATGCTCAAGTTCCATTATATACAATGGGGTAGTAAAATGGTTTCCCTTATATAAAATAGCAAAATCAAGGTTTGCTTTTAGGAATTTATATATTTTAAAAATATTTTCAACCCATGAAAAAAATCTGTGGATACGAAGGGCCAGTTGTACCAGCATGGAATCATGGTTTTAGTGTTGGAGTGGCCTTTTCAAATGAGCCATGAAAGCCACTGGGTGACCTTGGGCAAGTCAGTCTCTTACCACCTCAGAGGATGGCAATGGCAAACCCCCTCTGAAGACACTTGCCTTAGGGTCACCATAAGTCAGAAACAAGTTGAACTCACACAACAACAACAACAACAACAACAACGTGCATATACAATGAATAAGAGTGTTTTGGTATGCTATTACCCATGTTTCCCTGAAAATAAGACAGTGTCTTATACTAATTTTTGCTCCCAAAGATGCACTAGGTCTCATTTTCAAAGGATGTCTTATTTTTCCATGAAGAAGAATCACATTTATTGTTGAACAAAAAAAATTTGAACATTTATTATATACTGTATATATATATATTTATATGCTAGGTCTTACTTTCGGGGGAGGCCTTATATTTAGCAATTCAGCAAAACCTTTACTAGGTCTTATTTTGGGGAGATGTCTTATTTTTGGAGAAACAGGGTACAAAAGGAGCAGAATTCAGTCCTTGAAAATATCTGAATAGAACTAACACCAGGCAGAAACTTTCCTGGAGTGGGTTTCAGACTGGTAGCTTTCCTGCAGAAATTCTAAATTAAATGGAAACTTCCAGTTCAAGGTGCCCTCCTCTTTCTTCAGGCAAGCATGCATTTGTGTAGCTAATATACCTCCTTAGTTCTTATCATCCTTTCCAAAGGTTTATGAGCAAGCAAAGGGAAATGTTTTACCTCCCATTCAAATTTCACGATGGGTAGACTCAAATATAGCAAAGAGCAGGTAAGAGAACCACACTTTGCTTCACCTTAAGGGCCACATGGTGCAGGTGAATGGGGGCAGAACAGGCCAGACACTCTAATGAAAGCTGCATCCGCACTGCAGAAATAATCCAGTTTGATACCATTTTAACTGGGCTCAATACTAGGGAATTCTGAGAAGTGCCATTTGTTGTGGCATCAGAGTATTGTTATGACACCCAGAATGCCATTGCACTGAGCCATAGCAGTTAAAAGTGGTGTCAAAGCAGATTATTTCTGCAGTGAGGATGCAGTCTCAGTAATGTGGGGTTGCTGTCATTACTGACTTGTCACTGCATTGCCAACTTCCATCACAGGGTGCAGAATATGATACATATGAACCACATCCCACAACATAAGATCCAACACAGCTGCCCTTAGATGTTCATAAGTTCTATGGTTAGGCTTTGGTAACAGGATGGTAAATAGGAGGCAAGGTCCAAAACTGACAGATGAAAGAAACAAGAGGAATCAAAAGTATCATGGCACATAGCACACTTCAGCAAAACAAAATGGAGAAAAGCAAGTCCCACAGCTACCGGTATGAGTAAATGTGCATATGATTGCTCTTCAGATACTGTTTGTTTGTTTATTTACTTAATCTGCCACCCTCCCTAGTGGATTTACAAAATGTAAAAAACTGCAGATTAAAAACAATGCAGATAGAAATATACAAGAAAGATTGTTAGAATGTAATGAATTAAACTCAACTGGCTCTGCATTAATTACATTTATAGAATTTACAAGCAGAGTGTGTCTGATCATATTTGATCCAAGTAAAAGCTTTGCCAGTTACTTATTTCATCATTTCATTCTCAACCTCACATTTTGTCTCCCATCATGGACCTTGAGGTCCCCAGAATCAGACATAGACCCACATAGCTCCATCAAGATTGCTGCATGATATGCTTTCAGGCCATGCCTGCAGCTTCAGATAAGCTTAGCAAAGGGCAGATTGTTGAAATTTAGATTTCAAATTGAGATGTTAAATGCTTATATCTTGTGAAAGATCAACCCTTTTCTCAGTCCTTTCCCCAGGCAACCCATTAATTTCACCCTCTCCACCCCCAACCAGGTCCCCCTTCTTCTAAGGAGATTCCTGGCTCTCATCATGCTCCTGGAACTTCTTCAGAACTTCAGTCTGCAGAAGTAGAGACTTAAGGCAGAAAGAATCCACTTTGCAGAAATAACACTATTTCTGGGAACTGTAGCTCCCAAAATTCCATATCATTGAGCCATGGCCGTTAAAGTGGCGTCAACATGGATTATTTCTGCAGTGTGGATGCAGCCTCAGGCTGCCTGAATGCCTGGGAGCACCAGGGAGGAAAAGGCAAGATATAACTGCCTAATACATGGTGCAGAAGTTGAAGCTGGGGCATCATGGTAACTTAGAATTTAAGAATGAAAGACTTTAAAGGCTGCAACACTGAAACTGGAGTTTGATCCTATCATTCCCTGGACTCTTTCAAACGGGGAGGAATTTCTCCCAACTCCGAATGGAGCCAATGTGGATTTATGTAAATTCGCTTGTTTAGCGAATTTACATGAACCCCTGCTCCGTTCGGAATTACTTCCCATTACCCGAAATTAACCCCCTCCTGCCCGAATTTGCATGCGAAGCTTTAATTCGCAATAAGGTAAAACCCATGATTGCATTCGAATTGGCTTCCCTCCTGCCCGAATTTGCATGTGAAGAGTTAATTTGCAATAACATAAAACCCATGATTGCATTCGAATTGACCTTAAATTATACTTCCAATTTAGCCTTGTATGAAAGAGTCCCCTGTATGTAGTGGGAGAGAAGGAAATTAACTGAATCACAAGAGTTGCCAGTTTCAAAAAGGCTTTAAAAACGCATCTCTTCCGGCAAGCCTTTCCTTGAAAGGAAAATAAACGAAACATCAACTCCCGGCTCTAGAAAATGGAAATGGAACTGGGGAAATAACATTTGCTATCCCCCTGCTTAAACTGTTGGATTTCATCTGTTGCGGATTTGCACACATGCACTGTCCATGAGATCATATCTGCTTTAATTGTTGCTGATTTTAACTTTAATTGTTGTCAATTTTAATAAGCTTTGGTTTAATTTAATTTTAAAAGGGGTGGGTGGGAAGAGAGATGATTGTTATTTTACTCTGTATTTTTAAACTCTTGCTGTACTGCACTCCGAGTACTTCATTAGAGGAGCGGGTTATAAATAAACATTATATCATCATTATTATTACAGCAGGCTGCGTCCTCCACCCTGCAGAAAGGAATCCATTTTGACTTTCACCTTTATCTCTCATGGCTCAATGGGCAACTTGTGGAATGGTCTGCTGGGTGAGATCTGTCGAACTACCAACTTAGACAAGTTTTTAAAAAGCTCGTCAAGACACCTCTCTTCCGGCAGGCCTTTCCTGAATAAAACATTCTGTCATAAAAACAATGTACTATCCTACCATTCTGCCCCTTGTTCGTTGATATTAATGGTTTATTTTGACTGTAACTTAAATTATTTTTTCGGGGGGGGGGAGGATATTGGTAATACAAAGTATTGCATGTAGAATGTTTTTAATGTTGTGAGCCGCTTTGATCGTTGTTTTTTACAAAAAGTGGGGTATAAATAAAAGTTTATTATTAAAAGTACGGGGCGCTGGGATCTGTAGTTCGCCGTGGCGCCAAAGCTCTCTGACTGAGAAAAGGCTGAATGGCTTAGGCCCTGCTGTAATAGCTGTTTTTGTGGCTCAAGGCTATGGAATTCTGGGAGTTGGAGTTTGTTGTGGGCCCAGAGCGGAGCAGAGCTCCGCTCTGGGCCCCACAACATACTCCAACTCCCAGAATTCCATAGCCTTGAGCCACAGAAAGACTTAAGACTTGAACTCTGGGCCCCACAACAACTCCCAGAATTCCATAGCCTTGAGCCACAAAAACAGTTATTAAAGCAGGGCCAAACCAGGTTATTATCTCTCTAGTGTGGCTGCGGCCTATATGTGTGTCTGTGCTTGTGCTTTCCCTGTGGTAAAGTCACTAAACCAAACTGAGGCGGCGGCCTGCTTTAGAGTGAGTGAGAGAGCCTGGGCCTAGTAGTCATTAAGGCCAGTCCCCTCGTCGTCGTGGTTTTGGGGGCGGGGCCTAGCCTTGGGGGGGCGGGGCGTGCTTTGGGTGTCTGACTCTGAGGCGCCTTTAGGCGGCTTTCTGGGCAGCCAGGCGGCCACTCCAAAGCAGGAGCCAAGGAAGGAAGGAGGAAGGGGCCAGAGAGACGCAGCAGGCGTTCCTCCCCAACCAGGCCTACTCTGTTCGCCCCACACACGTGGCACTCTCCCCGAAGAAGAGCACCCAGGAGGAAGAGACTAGAGAGACACCACCGCCGCCGCCGCCATGGGCAAAGGGGTAAGGGAAGGAAGGAAGGAGCCTCATCATCATGGAAACCCGCTGCTGGGTGGACCTCCTTGGGCAAGCCATGAAGCCACACTCTCTCTCAAGCCCCCTCTGATCAATTCATATATAATATCAGTGTGTTAGCCTTTGAAATCAGTATGGAGAGAGAGAGATCTTGCAGCCCCTTTGAGACTCACTGGAAGGAAGGAGGTGGTAAGAAGCAGGAGCTTCCCTCCCTAGACCTAAAGTCTACTTCCTCAGATAATATTTAGTATACTGTGGTATATTGTAATATACTGTAGTATTTTTAGATATAGCCATGATAGCCTGCAGAATCAGTCTGTAGAGAGATCTTGCAGCCCCTTTGAGGCTCACTGGAAGGAAGGAGGTGGCAGCAGGAGCTTCCCTCCCTAGACCTAAAGTCTGCTTCCTCAGATAATATTTAGTATACTGTAGTATACTGTAGTATATTTAGATACAACAGAATCGGTCTGTACAGAGCAGCACCTTTGTGAGTAAGCAAAAAGAAAGAAGTTGGCAGCAGGAGCTTCCCTCCCTAGACCTAAAGTCTACTTCCTCAGATAATATTTAGTATAGTGTAGTATACTGTATATATATATGGTATATATCTAAATGTATGTAGTATATTTAGATACAACCATGTTAGTCTACAGAATAGGTCTGTACAGAGCTTTTGTAGCACCTTTGAGAGTAAGCAAAAAGAAAGAGGTTGGCAGCAGGAGCTTTCATAGACGTTACTCCCTCAGATAATATTTAGTGCACTGTATACAGTAGTATACTGTAGTATGTTGAGATATGACCTTCTTAGTCTGTAAAACCAGCCTGTGGAGAGGTCTTGTAGCCGCTTTGAGACTCACTGAAAGAAAGAAGTTGGCAGCAGGAGCTTCCCTAGACTTCAGCCTACTTCTTCAGATGCATTTGAATAGGATGATGATGATGATGTAGATGTAGAGAGATCTTGCAGCACCTTTGAGACTGGCTGGAAGAAATAAACTGGTAACAGCAGCTTTTCTAGACTTCAGTCTACTTCCTCACATAATATTTAGTATACTGTAATATACTATAGTATACTTAGATACAGCTGTGCTAGTCAGTGGAATCAGTCTGTGGAGAGCTTGCAGCACCTTTGAGACTGGCTGGAAGAAATAAATTGGTAACAGGAGCTTTTGCAGACTTCACTCTACTTCTCAGATAATATTTAGTATATTGTAGTATACTGTAATATGGTGTAGTATATTTAGATATAGCCAAGTTAGTTCTGTAAAGTCAGTATGTAGAGAGATCTTCTTGTAACACCTTTGAGACTAACTGAAAGAAAGAAGTTGGCAGCATGAGCTTTCCTAAACTTCAGTCTACGTCCTCAGATAATATTTAGTATATTGTAGTATACAACTGTGTTAGTCTGCAGAATCAGTCTGTACTGTACAGAGATTTTGTGGCACCTTTGAGACTGGAAGAAAGAAGTTGGCAGCATGAGCTTTCGTATTTCGTATTTAGTGTACTGTATACTGTACTGTAGTATACTGTAATATACTGTAGTATATTTAGATGCAGCCATGTTAGTCTGTAGAACCAGTATGTAGTGAAATCTTGCAGCACCTTTGAGACACACTGAAAGGAAGAAGTTGGCAGCATGAGCTTTCCTAGACTTAAAATATATTTCTTCAGATACTATTTACTATTATAATATTTAGTATTATATATTAGTAACATAGCCTTGTTAGTCTGTGGAGTCATTCTGTAGAGAGATCTTCATGCAGCCCCTTTGAGACACACTGAAAGAAAGAAGTTGGCAGCATTTGGCAGCATTGAGCTTTTCTAGACTTCAGTCTGCTTCCTTAGATAATAATTGCGTCTGTGGAATCAGGCCATAGAGGGATGTTGCAGCACCTTTGAGACCTATTGAAAGAAAGACGTTGGCAACATGAGCTTCCCAAGACTTGGTCTATTTCCTCAGATACAGTATACTGTAGTATATTTAGATACAGTATAGCCATATTAATCTTTAGAATCAGTATGAAGAGGGATGTTGTAGCACATTTGAGACCGACTGAAAGAAAGACGTTGGCAACATGAGCTTCCCTAGACTTCAGTCTATTTCCTCAGATGCATGACTAACCAGGGTTCAAATCCCAAGCTCAGCCTTGGAAGGCCACTGGGTGCCTTGGGTCCAGTCACACTCTCTCAGCCTCAGAGAATACAAAACAAAAGCCCCTCTGCAGGTGGCCCGGGAAATAGCTTCCCATCCCACTCACCCACCCTGTGTCTGTGGGATTCGGTCCTCTGTGGATTCATCCGCTTTGACCCCACTTTATCTGCCATTGGCTCAATGCTCAGTAGAATCCTGGCCATTGTAGTCCCTCTGATACAGAAGGCTGAAAGAAGGGCCTGCAAAACTACCATTCACAGGATGCACTTGAGCACTGCAGAGCTGGGGAAGATAAAAGCAGGGTCAAAAGGCACAGGTTTCTGGAGTGTGGATGTAGCTCTTAACTTTCATTGGCTCCGTGCTGTGGAAGCTTGGGAGTTGTAGTTTGAGGTGTCACTGGAGAGTGGCTATGGCTCCATGATGTGGAAGCCTGGGAATTGTAGTTTGTTGCGGGGGGGGGGACCAGAGCAGAGCCAATGGCAGTTAAAATGGTGCCAAACAGGATTATTTCTGCAGTACTGAGGCAAATACAAAGTTTCTTTCAGGGAAAGTGAGCTGTTGGCACAAAGTTAGCCTGGAGGCTAAAAAAAGAAGGCAAATGTCACAATTGTGGAAAACTACAGCTGCATAGGGTTCGTTTTAAATTAAAAACATATTCATAAGGCTTAGTCATATATGACAGTACAAGAGGTTTGCATCTTTGTCCGAGGCCACATTTTCTTAGCCTCCCATCTGTTATCCAGGCAGTGGGAGAAAAACAATTAACCTTCCAGAGTGTTTTTCTTATTTTATTTTAAAACTTGCTGAAACTGGAGTGCTTCTGGAGATTCTTGTGCCTAGAACGAGAGCCAGGATAGTGAGAAAGAGATCCTCAAAGGAAAATGAGGGGCCCTGATTTAGTATTCCTCCTCAACACCCCAACATTTATGTGTGTGTGTTGTCAGTCTTCAAGTCATTTCTGACTTTGTAGGTCCTCCAACATGATTCAGTGATCAGTATCTGGCAGGTGTTGACCAATGAGTTTCACTGGAGGACCTGGAAATTCCTAGAGAGGTGTTCTCTCAGGTAAATAAAAATCATGGTTTGTTTGTTTTTTTAATTTGCAGTTTTTCCACATTCATGGGGGTCCTTCACCCCTAATCCCAGCAAATGTGGAGGAAACACTGTATAGTCACCTGCATTTCATGGTCACAACAACCTGTGAGGTAGGCTTGGGTTGAGAAATAGGGACTGGACCTAATTTAAACTCAGGTCTATCCACTTCACTGTTTGAAATTGCCAGTGGAGTGAATGAGCCTCCTTGCACTTAAGGTGGAAATGCCCATCCAGCACTAAATCTGAGTGCAATACTTTTCTGCCAGAGCCTCAGGGACCATGTTTTGCATGAGGATTGTGAATTATAATTGCTTATATAATTGCAGCATAGGTAGAGACAGCAGAAGGAATTGCTTAATTGATGAAGCTTCCATATCTTCCAGACCTTGCAATTCCATCGAGTGTTGTTCACACCAACAATACTACAATATGTAGTATGCCATATCATCGTCACAAAGGTGTAGTATCATTTGGATCCCTTTTGGAATGAATTTTCAGGATTCTAGACATCTTTCCCAGATAACAGGCTACATCTGCACTTCAGAATTAATCCAGTTTGACACCACTGTGGCTTCATGCTGTGGAGTCCCGGGAACTGTAATTTGTGGCAGCACCAGCACTCTCTGGGAGACGAGGCTAAGTGTCTCACAAAACTACAGTTCCCAAAATTCCATAGCAATGGGCAAGGGCAGTTAAAGTGATGTCAGACTGCTTTGTTTTGCAGTGCTGATAACAGCCACAGAGTACTATCTATGAAGGAGGCCCTTTTCTGGATTGTCTCCCACTTTCTTGTTAGTATAGAACATAATCACAGCATTAAAGCTAAGGTCCAAACACACTACAGAAATAATCTAGTTTGAGACTGCTCTAACTGCCCTGGCTCAGTGCTAGAGAATCCTGGGAATTGTAGTGTTTTTTGCCAGCAGAGCTCTCTGACAGAGAAGGCTAAATATCTCATAAACGACAATTCCCAGAATTCCCTATGACTGAGCCAGAGCAGTTAAAAGTGGTTTCTAACTGGATTGTTTGTGCAGTTTTGTACCTACGTTGCTTGATTGAAATCTCTGGGGGACATTTTAGTCCAAAACACACTGCAGAAATAATCCAGTTTGAGACCGCTTTAACTGCTCTGGCTCAGTGCTAGGCGAATGGTAGTTTATTGTGGCCCCAGAGCTCTCTCTAACAGAGAAGGTTAAATGGCTTCTATAGTTGCCAGAATTAGAATCATAATCATAGAGGTCCTTAGCACTGAGCCAGGACAGTTAAAGCAGACTCAAACTGGATTATTTCTGCAGTGTGTTTTGCACCTTGGTTGCTTTTCATGTCATTATTTGCAGCCAGAGAGGGTTGCTGGGCTTTATGTCAGCAAAAGAGCACCCTTTAGCTCTTAGAATCCAGTCTTAAATATCTTCACCTTGGATGTAAAGCTTTATGCAGTTCAATGGGTTTCACAGCTTTCTAACAATTATTAGGACTTTATTTATTTATTTAGAGCCATCCATGTGCATAATGTTTTACAACAGAATAAAACATTTAATTTCCTGGCCAAAGTGCGGTTTCAACCCTGGTCTCCAGAGTCTCAATCCAGCACTCAAACCACACTGGCTGTGTATTGATCATATTTTCATTTTGCCTTTCCACTCAGGATCTTACAGAATTTTACAGTTGACCCTCTGCATTTGCAGCTTTGACTTTTTTGGCTTATTATTTGCGGTTTCGAATTATATGTTCTGTCTAGGAATCTCTAACTCTTCCAGCGCAACTCTGCCAGAAATTGACCATAAAGTTGTGCTGGAGAACCTAGAACGCGGGCGAGATAAAACGCTTCTGTGGACATCACTGATATAGACGGTTGCCTACAAAATCCTTAACATAGCAATAGCAAGCTTTACAGATCTAGATGCACCTTCCAGTTTCTTTAGAGAAAACTTACAGATGAGGTTCTGGTGGTAAGTATCAGTTTAGATTGGTCTTTACCAGTTATTATTATTATTAGCTTTATTTATAAAGCGCCGTAAATGTACACGGCGCTGTACAAAAACCAAATAAAATCAAGTTCTTTTTTGTTGTTTAGTCCATTGCTGTTTGCAATCATGGAACTGGAACCTTAATTGCAACAAAACATAAGAGCTTCCATTGAACATGGGCTGTTCGTGCCTTGGCTGGGTTTAAACAAACAAAGCTGAAGTTCTGCAGTCTGGGAATTCTCCTTGTTAGCACTGGCTTCGTTAAGCAAACCACAAAGGGATCTCAGATTCAGAGGAGTCAGTTTGAGTTTCAAGTAAAAAAAACAACCTCCACGCCACACAGAATACTCAAAGGATGAACATATTTCAGCATGAGAAAAAATGGAAAATTACTTGAACCTGTTTTGCAACTAACTCTTGGATTTGGTGCTTACGTAACCAGAGATTCAAGTATAGCCTGAAGACATAAACCTGCTTGCACCAGATTATTACTATGAATGCCAGTAGGGCCCCTCTGTTCCAACCAGGTTTTTGGATATTGGCCTGCAGCTGACTTTTAACCTTCTGCATGCCCTTTTCAGTTTTAAGGACTGATATCAAATGGTGTGTGTGTGTGTGTGGCTTTTTCCCAGTGTAGCTGTTCCACCTCCATTGCTTGTTGCATGTATACCTGAACCCTGTATGGTAGAACTAAAAATCTCTTTGTACTAAGGTGTTTGAGGCAATATTCCGGGGGGAAAATTATCTATGTAGGCATGTACTTTTTTTAAAAAAAAATTCTGATAACAGCCATGTGTTAACCTTTCATTGTTGTTTCATTGTTGTAGTGTGTGTTCAAGTTGTTTCTGACTTATGGCGACCCTCAAGTTGGCCAGTAATGGGTTTTTTTGGCAAGATCTGTTTAGAGGACTTTGCCATTGCCTTCCTCTGAGGCTGAGAGAGTATGACTTGCCCAGTGGGTTTCATGGCTGAGTGAGGAATTGAACCCTGTTCTTCAGAGTTGTAGTCTAGTTCTCAAAGCACTGCACTGCACTGCTGCCTTTGCTTACAATCTTAAAATTTATGATTGCATAGCAAGAAAATATAGTGATAAAATAATGTAGCCAATACCTATCATGTTGTTGTTTTTTTAAATCAACACAAGTACAAAAGTACCGAACAACATAATGGATTCATTCAGGAGGGTTGATTTTTCTATTATGTCACAGAGGATGTGGCTTTCCATCTAAGAAATTAATGTGATCTCAGAAGTTTCTTGAGCATCTCATGTGCATAGTCTGCTAGCAGAGCTTTTGATATCACTTTCTCTGTGCACATTTGTACTCTAGTACAGTGGTCCCTCCACATTCATTGTGATTAGGAGTCCCTGTGAATGTGAAAAAAACAGAAATTAAACACGATTCTTTTTATTTGAGAGAATACATCTCTAGGAATCTTCAGGACCTCCAGCATGGCCAACATTTGCAGAGGTTGGAGGACCTACAAATATCTAGAAAAGTGTTTTATTTAAGAACTTCTAGGTTCTCCAGCACAACTTTGTGGTCAACTTCTGGCAGAGTTGTGCTGGAGGAAGTAGAGATTCATAGAGAAAACATATTAATAAAAACCGCAAATAATCAAATCCGCAAAAGTCAAAGCCGGAAATGTGGAGAGTCAACTAAAACCCTGAGTGGAAAGGCAAAATGAAAATATGATCAATACATAGCCAGTGTGGTTTGAGTCCTGGATTGAGACTCTGGAGACCAGGCGTCCACAAAATCTGCAAATCCGCAAAAGTCAAAGCCGCAAATGTGGAGGGCCAATAGTTATCCTTATCTGAGATTTTTAAACTGCATTGTTCATCAGTTGAATGTCCCAGAAGAAGGAAAATCCAAGCAGTGGTTCCCAAATTTGGGTCCAAATTTGGGTGTTTTGGACTTCAGCTCCCAGAGTTCCTGAGTGTGTTGGCCATTCTGATTGGGGTTTCTGGATCTTGCGGACCAAAACACATGGAAGACCAAAGTTTGGGAATCACTGAACCAGAGGAGAGGCTGGAGCAAGCAGCTGCAGAGGAGAAGACAACTCCCTTGTTTTATATTGCCACAGCTCTTCCTAGTATGCCCAGCACGAGAAGCGATATCACATCGCTTTTGCTTTTGCTTTTCATTTATTTGAGGAGCGTGTGAAAGGAGCAAGGGGCAAAGTCCTACATCTTGCAGAGACTTTAAGTGATGGGGGGCAGGGGGTGGTGGGAAAAATATATCCAATGTTTTTTCTAAATTGAGGGGGTCTGAGGTCCCAAATTGGAGCCCACTGGTCTAAATACTGCACTTTTCCCACCCTTTGTATCTATGATGTTGTAGCAATCATGCCCTTATCGTTGTAGTGGTTGCATAAGAGCTCTTGTAGAATATTTGCTGCACAGATATCATTTTTGGACACAATGATACGTTCCCTGGCTTATTGAATGTGTACAGTGTGTTTTATGCTGCCAGATCAGGAGAAGCGGTTGGGTAATGAGCATGAGCATGCTGCCTGCACCTGATAATGCCGGGTTTCCAACCTTCTCAGGAATTCATATAGAGTGCCATTGTTACAAAGGGAAGGAATTTGTACATTGCACACTAATTGAAAAAAGGAAATACATATCTATCAGTAATATGCATACAGCCCTTCAGTTACCAGTCTGCTTCCTTGCTTTGATGGAACTCACAAAATTGTGATTTTCACTCTGTAACACTTAACCTGAGAAATTGTGCTGATCCACAGTCTGTTGGCTGGGGTTGCACTTGCAACCTAGTTTCAGGATGACTCCCACCTTCAGAGAAATATAAGAAGTGATCATGGATAATTTTGGATTCTAAGCCTGAGTAATTTTGGAATTACCCTCCACATTTGCAGCTTCCAGTTTTGATTATTTGCAGATTTGATTAATATGTTCTCTTTAGGAATCCCTAGGTCCTTCAGAGAAATTTGGCTGGAAATTGACCATAGAGTTGTGCTGGAGGATCTAGAGATTACTAGAGAAAACACTTCTCTAGGCATTTGTAGGTCTTCCAGCATGATTCTGTTGAGCACAGAAGATTCATAGAGAGGTAATCTCTTAGACAAAAAGAATGGTGTTTTTTAAATTTGCGTTCCCCCCCCCCCCCACTTTCCCAGGGGTCCTGTGCCCCTAACCCCAGAGAATGTGGAGGGCCTACTGTACTGTAAATTGTTGGGTTGGGTTCCCTGTCTAAACAGGCAAGAGCAAGCTTTGAAGGTCTCTTCATTCTGTTGCAAATAAAAGGAAAATGCTTGTTGTAATTGAGTTTAGATGTCATTGCTGCTTTGTTGCCTTGGTTAGCAGCATGCAAGTGGTTCATCATTTCTATCTGAAATAATAAAATTATAAATAGTGATGGTTCCAACCAAAATTTCCTCCACATTAGATCTCAGTAAGATAGCTGTACCTGAGGGAGTGGGCTTATTTATTTGTTTTTTGGTCAGAGGAAGTGGATTTCCATAGCTTTGATCTATTAACTGACTGTGACTTAATTTGAGATATGTAAATCTTCATTTTGCTTATTGTCAACCTGTAATTTGGGCACCGCTGACGCCTATTGTACTGTATCTGCAAGGAATAGGAGATGGTATTTTTAATCCAACTGTAATTTTGTGCCAGCATGGGGAAGTGGTTTGAGCATTGGAACACCCTGGAGATCAGGGTTCGAATAGTAGCTCAGCCATGAAACCCACTGGATAACTTTGGCAAATCACATACTCTCAGCCTCAAGATGTCAATGACACACACCCTCTGCAGAAGTACACCAAGAAAAACCCATGATAGGGTCACCTTAGGGTCGCCGTAAGTTAGAAATGACTTGGAAGGGCCACAGCAACAACATTTTTAAGCGTTGAGTGCAATCTCTCTTCAGGGTGGATTTTGAGTCCTTGGGCAGAGCACTGGGAAGAAGAAAGGTATTTCTTAAGTTGGGATTCTGAGAGGAGCAGCATTATCCCCTGGAAACCTAGTAAGTGGATTTGTTGGGAAACCCTCTTGTGGGAGTGTACAGCACAGCTGTAACACAGAAAAATGTGTGTGCACAAAGGCTTCAAGGGGAAGATGTGGTGCTCTGCCTGTATTTTTAGTCCTGGGATTAAATACCAGTGAGCTTCCTAGTTGGTGGCAGGTTCTCTACTCCCTTGTTTTTGAGTTACCCTGGATTTGGAATTACAGGTTTCAGGAATAGGAGAGTAACTGCCAATGACATTTTGTAGGGGCAAGAGGGATGACAATGGGGAGGCTGGCCCACTGCCATTGTTAGCTAGAGAAAGGAGTGTTGTGGTAGTGCTCTGTTCTTGCAAATGAAAGCATCTTCTGCTAAGAATGGTGCTTCCCTTGGTATTGCCTGTCTTGTCTATGGGCAGACCACCCTTGCCTTAAAGAGATAGTGCGCTGACTTGGATTGTAATGCCCCTTCATGAGAAGAGATGCTGTGGCCCATAAAAGGAATGAAATACTCAAGGAGAGATAAGCTAGTTGAAGGAGCCTGTTTTTCCCTGAAATGGTCAAGTGAGAGAAGCATTGCTGCTGCCTTGCTTTCCAGTCCCAGTTTTGGCGCTCTCACACACAGACCTTTTGAATTTACTCTGCATGCTCAATTTCCTCTGGCATTTTCTGGCATGCATATGCTACCCCACATCTGTCAAGAGGGTTAATTTTTCCATTGCCTGGGGGGGGGAGGGAGGAGATATGTCTTGAACAGTGGTTACAGCCTTTAGCCTTTCTCACTGAATCATGCCCTTGCAATGACAAGTGCATCTGAGCTGCATCAGGCCATACATCAGAAGGAGGTTAGGAACTCACACATGTCTAGAATATCATCTGCTAGACAAATGGTGTGGTAACACTTCTGTTTGGGTAAAATCACACTAGATGCCAGGTGATCTTCATTTTTCCCCTTCTTGAAGGTTCAATGCAATTGTGGGGTGTGTGGATGTGCCTTCATGTTGCCTTCGTGGAACCTATGCAAATGAGAAACAGCCTAAGGCCAGGGGATTCCCTTCAGACAATGAGCACCAGTTAGCAGACATTAATCCTTGTTTGCATATCCTCCCACCCTGAGGACTGCCATTAACAACAGAACAATACATTTGCATATTACTCCTTCCTTCCCAGGGTCACACAGGATATATATCTCCAATCCTTTTCCAGCTATCATTATCTGAAGAAGCCAGCCACAGATGCTGGCGAAACATCAGAAAAGAACTCTTCTAGAACATGGCCCCATAGCCCAAAAGCTCCACAAAAAACTATGAATTTCATGGAGCTAAGTTTTTTGTGGGTTTTTTGGGCTATGTAGCCATGTTCTAGAAGAGTCTTTTCCTGCCATTTCACCAGCATCTGTGGCTGGCATCTTCAGAGAAGATGCTGGCGAAACACAGGAAGAAACTCTTCTAGAACCTGGCCACATAGCCCAAAACCCCCACAAAGAACCATGGATGCCAACCATGAAAGCCTTCAGCTTCATAGAGTTTTCTTGTTGTTTTCTTGTCTGAAATTCTTGCAAACAAGCTTGTAAAATGTGGGCTAGACAAGGTAACTGTTACATGGATTTGTAACTGGTTGACTGGCTGAACTCAAAGAGTGCTCAACAATGGTTCCTTTTCAACCTGGAAAGAAGTGACCAGTGGGGTCCCACAGGGCTCTGTCCTGGGCCCAGTCCTATTCAACATCTTTATTAATGACTTGGATGACTGAATTGGGGGCATACTTATCAAATTTGCAGATGACACTAAGCTAGGAGGAGTAGCCAATACTCCAGAAGAAAGGGTCAGAATTCAAAATGACCTGAATAGGCTAGAAAGCTGGGCCAATGCTAACAAAATGAAATTCAATGCGGAGAAATGTAAGGTACTGCACTTAGGATGCAAAAATGAAATGCACAGATATAGGATGGGGGACATCTGGCTGAATGAAACTACGTGTGAAAGGGATCTAGGAGTCCAAGTAGACCATAAGTTGAACATGAGTCAACAGTACGATGCAGCAGCTAAAAAAGCCAATGCTATTTTAGGCTGCATCAATAGAAGTATAGCATCTAGATCAAGGGAAGTAATAGTGCCACTCTATTCTGCTTTGGTCAGGCCCCACCTGGAATACTGTGTCCAGTTCTGGGCACCACAATTCAAAAAGGATGTGGAGAAACTGGAGCGAGTCCAAAGGAGGGCAACTAAAATGGTGAAGGGTCTAGAAACCATGCCCTATGAGGAACGACTTAGGGAGCTGGGGATGTTTAGCCTGGAGAAGAGAAGGTTAAGAGGTGATATGATAGCCCTGTTCAAATATTTGAAGGGATGTCATATTGAGGAGGGAGCAAGCTTGTTTTCTGCTGCTGCAGAGACTAGAACGCGGAACAATGGATGCAAGCTGCAGGAAAAAGATTCCACCTCAACATTAGGAGGAACTTCCTGACAGTAAGGGCTGTTCGACAGTGGAACACACTCCCTCGGAGTGTGGTGGAGTCTCCTTCCTTGGAGGTCTTTTAGCAGAGGCTGGATGGCCATCTGTCGGGGATGCTTTGATTTGGAGTTCCTGCATGGCAGGGGGGTTGGACTGGATGGCCCTTGTGGTCTCTTCCAACTCTATGATTCTATGATTCTATGCACCTTCAGGTCATTTCCAACATAGGGTGACCATAAGACAAACCTCTCATGGGGTTTTCTTGGCAATATTTGTTCAGAGGAGGTTTGCCACTGCCTTCCTTTGAGGCTGAGAAAGTGTGATTTGACCAAGATCACAAAGTGAGTTTCATGGCTGAGCCAGGAATTGAATCTTGGTCTCCAGAGTCACAGTCCAACACTCAAACCACTGCGCCATGCTGGTCTCAACTTGATGAATTTCATACGGTTTCTCAGGCAAGGAATACTCGGAGGTGGTTTTGCCAGTTTCTTCCTCTGAAATTGGAGGGGAGGGAGCAGAATTATAGTTTTTTTGCACATGGGTTGTTAACCTAGAACAGTGGTTCCCAAATTTGGTCCTCCAGATGCTTTGGGCTTCAGCTCCAAGAATTCCACACTGTTGGCCAAACATTTCTGGGAGCTTAAGTCCCAAATATCTGGGAGGACCAAAGGTTGGGAATCTCTGGCCTAGAAGGTACCTATGGGTATGATCTCAACCCCTATCCAGATCTTGAGCCTTATACACCTCTGGATCTGGATAGGCCCCATTCCCACTACATACTATGGCCCCATTCCCACTACATTTTGAATCGAAGTGTGAGACAGGCTATATGACCCTCGTTCACACTCAAATCGACTTCCGGTCCTCATAGGATCGATTAGTAGAGGAAAGAATCGGGTTAAAAGCAAATAGCCGGGGCTTTCCTGACATTAGTTTTAAAGTGGTGTTTTTTGGGGAAACGCAGTTCTGAAGCGTTTCCAGTAAGTGGAAATGCTGATCAGAATCATGTTTGGTTTTTTGTTTGTTTGTTTGGGTGGGGGTATTGATCGCAAATGCAATCTTGTGCATTTGCAATCTTGTGCATTTGTGATGGATTGCATTTGTGATCACTGTAAAGAAGAATTTAAAAAAAAAAACACCTACACACTAATCTGCAGTTCCTTTTGGGGGGGCGGGGTGCATCCTTCCTTCCTTCCTTCCTCCCTTCCTTCCTCTTCCTTCCTTCTTCCCCCATCCCTTCTCCTCTTCCTTCCTTCCCTCCCCCCTTACTCTCCACTGCCGCTGCTGCCTACCTCGCCACTGGGCCCGGGGCTTGCGGTGTTTCTTCCCCGCCGCTCACTACCGCTGCTCCCGGCCAGGTCCCACGGCCCTTCCTTCTGACGGAATGGAAGGCCTGGGAGCCTGGCAGCAACAAGCAGCACAGCACCTCCTCCTCCGCTGGGCCCGTCCTGCTCCCGGCTGGAGCTGACGGGCCCTGTGCTGTGCTGCTGCCGGGGCCCATGCTCCTCCCGGGGCTGATGGGAGCAGGAGGAGGAAGAGGTACTGCGCCGCTCGCTGCCGCTGCTGCCAGACTCCTGAGCCTTCCATTCCTCTCGGAAGGCCCGTGGAACCCGGCCGGGAGCAGCAGCAGCGAGCGGTGGGGAAGAAGAAACACCGCAAGCCCTGGGCCCAGCAGCGGAGAGGGGGGGAGGGAACTAAGGAAGAGGAGAAGGAAGGAAGGAAGGAAGAAGGAAGGATGCACCCCCCCCAAAAGGAACTACAGATTAGTGTGTCGGGGTATTTTTTCTTCTTCTTTACAGTGATCACAAATGCAATCTATCACAAATGCACAAGATTGCATTTGCGATCAATACCCCCACCCCCAAAATTTTACCCTGCGGGAAGGGTTCAGGGGTAAAGGGCTGTCACCTTCCCTGGCAGCTCCAGTGGGAACGACA
Organism: Urosaurus nigricauda; assembly: GCA_034509955.1. Classification (NCBI taxonomy): domain Eukaryota; kingdom Metazoa; phylum Chordata; class Lepidosauria; order Squamata; family Phrynosomatidae; genus Urosaurus; species Urosaurus nigricauda. The sequence goes on from JAOEGL010000002.1 coordinate 135,687,943, forward strand.
AGTGTTCCCGGCTAAGAAAGCGGTTCCAAACAAGATCCCTTTTTATAGTGTGAATGAGGGGCCTTTTGGAATTGCTTTCCTAAGTGGAGCAGAGCCCGGTTCCAGTGTGGATTTTTCCGCAAGTGGGAATGGGCACTATGTGTTCCCTCCACACTGGCTGAGCCCTGTCAACATAGCATTGTGCTTCTTCACACTGCTAGGGGCCTTGTAAGTGCCATCAGTTGTGCTTGTGGTTAGAACAGAAAACCCAAGGGAACTAGTACAAATGTTGGAGGACTGGTGCATTAAGGAAATGGGACACCCACTGCTTTCCAGAGTGGTAGCCATGGAATCATGAGAATAGGATTGCATCCTCAATGCAGAAATAATTGACATCACTTTAACTGTCATGGCTCAGTGCTATGGAATTCTGGGATTGGTAATTCTGTGAGATATTTTGTCTTCTCTGTTAGAGAGCTTGGTGCCTGAACAAACTACTGTTCCCAGAATTCCACAGCATGGAGCCATGGCAGTTAAAATGGTGTCAAACAAATTGAGTCTGCAATGTGGATGCAAAATGGCTTGCTTTCCTGAATTCCATCTAAATCTAGCACAGTTTTGCCCGAGGGCTTTGGGAGTGAGTAACATCTAAAACTGCTTAAATGAATAACATGAGCATGCTTAATCTTGGCATCCAAGATTAGTCCAAGGTTCGGGGTTGGACTGAATTGAACAAAGGATCCCTCTTTTCTCACACACACACTCAAAGTCAGTTTGTTGTTGTGTGCCTGTTTCCAGCTTATGGTGACCTTATTGTGGGGTCTTCTTGGCAAGATTTGTTCAGAGGAGGTTTGCCATTACCTTCTCCTAAGGCTGAGAGAGTGTAACCCACCCACAGTCACCCAGTGAGTTTCATAGCTGAGCTAGGAACCATACACTGGTCTCCAAAGTGGTAGCCCAACATTCAAACCGCAATGCCACCCTGGCTGACTCCCCAATTCAATAGCCTTTCTTAAATAATAGATTAGATCAGTGATTCCCAAATTCTGGTTCTCCAGATGTTATGGACTTCTACTTCCAGAATTCCTGGCTGTTGATTAAGCTGGCTGGGGTTTCTGAGTTGAAGCTCCAAAAATCTAGGGAACATAAATTTGGGAACCACTGAATTAAGACTCTGAGGTGGCAGCTTGCCAGGAATTGGATATTCAGCTCTGGCTTCTACAACAGACAGCATCCTTTCTTGCCTTGCAGGGTGCCCTGGTTTATCCAGGTGGTAAAAGGCTTTGCCCTTTTTCCTCCCCAGCCATGATTTGGGGTGGAGGAAGAGGTCATTGCCTGTGATTTGCCTTCAGAAGATAACAGTCTTGCATCTGTTGCTGAGGCACAGAACAGTAGCTGCTTCAGCTCTTTGGGATGCTGTTTTAATGATGTCACTACAATAGCAAAGCAGATTCCCAGGGACTTTGTTTTATGTACTCTGGCTTTTATCTACTCCAGATTGAAAGGACAGCCCTCCTACTTGTTTAATATTCTGCTTTCTCTTGCACTAGGGGCATGGTAGGAGCAGATCCAGTGGTTCAAAGCCTCAAACTATGGAGTAGTTCATTATATTTTTTTTCCCAGAGGGTGGACAGTACATGTGTTCCTGGCATTGCCTTCTGAAACTGTCATCTCATTCTGCTGTTGATTTTTTTAAATTATCTGTTCTGTAGTTAAAATAAGCTTTTTATTTCTTGTAAATTACCCAAAAAACTTTATACTTCTGCAGAACATTAAATATATACATGTTCAACAAATTTTCTAAATCTTTGCACCAACCCTATAAATTACAATTAAGCCATTGAGCTTGAGATATCTTGGCTTGAGGCCTGTAACCTTCATTCTGGTGCTATTCATATCTCAGCCCAATGCTTTTTATCATACCCTTCACCTCCTGTCTTATCTTCCCACGAATCCATGACTTTCAGCACAATCCAGGCATGTCTTTTCTGAAGCAATCTCACTGGGATTTGAAACAATGCAAATGTGTGTAGGATTGCAGCTTTAGCATTTTTTTGAATGTTGTCTCTTACTTATGTCTTTTAATTAAAATTGCAGAAGGATATAATTTCTTTGCACAGTTTGTGTTATTAGAATAATTTTTTTTGCAAAAATAAGTGCTTTTACTTTACGTGGATTTATGTCCAGATTGTATGAGTTATTTGAGGTTATATGTGTTTATACATAGCAGCACTCACCTTTGTGCTTTGTTAATCAACATTTAATATATGCAAGCTTGAAGTATATCTGTTGAATTAACGGTTGTGCTACTGGTTTAGGAATTCAACACTTGCTTGCCTACTTGGTCACACTAGTATTTTAAAAAAAGCTGTTCATTGTTTAAATTAAAAATGGATGGCATCATGAATAAAAATATTAAAGCTTTTATAGGACCTTTATAGGACTGTTTCCACAAGATGAGGCATCTGAATTATATCAGTAGATGCTTGTTGGTTTATAATGTTGGCTCAACACCCTCACACATAGTCTTCAAGAAAGAAAAGAAGCCACAGCAAACTGATAAATTAAAAAAAAACTTTATTCTTATACCCCACCTTTCTGGTGCAGCAATCAAAACTAGGATCCATGGGAAAGTGCCGTCCATCTGTTGTGGTCTACAGAGCTCTATTTTTGCTCAGGCTTTCACTTAATTGAAATTTCTTGAATAGTAGAATTAGGATTTGAAGAGGGAGCCAACATGGTGTAATGATTTGAGGCACAAACAAGGATTTTCAGACCTTTTTCTTATGATTAATTATATTACGTTATGCCTACTGCTCCAACCTGTTACTGATTGGAGTCAGTGGTGAGGAAATAAGTTAGCATTGCCTAAATTATGACATTTACCATGATACATGTAAACCAAACATCCATGAAAACATGAACTAAAAATGGGATGTGCAGTGAGCCTTTGGTATCCACTGGAGTTTGGTTCCACTGAATACCAAAATCCGTAGATGCTCAAGTCCCATTACATACAATAGCACAATATAATGGTGTCCTTTATATAAAATGGCAAAATCATGGTTTGCTTTTTGGAATTTATGTATTTTTAAAATATTTTCAAGCCTTGGATGCTTGAATCTGTGGCAAAGAATCTGTAGATACAATAGGCCAATTGTACAGTGGGTCATTGCTATTCACTTGAGGTTTGATTTCCAGAACCCTCCATGTACACCAAAATCCATGGATGCTCAAGTCCTATTAAATGTAGGTGGCATAATAAAATGGTGTCACTTATTTAAAAGAGCAAAATCAAGGTTTGATATTTGGAATGTGTGCACAATTTTAAAAATATTTACAGGCTGTGGATATACAGTGGGCTCTTTGTGTCTACTGGGGTCTGGTTTCAAGACCCCCTGTGGATACCAAAATATGAGGATGCTTAAGTCCTATTAAATAAGGCAGTTAGTTGGAGGAATGTCACAGACAGAAGTAGGGAACCCAGGGATTGTTCTGTGAGCTTGCAGCTACAGAATCGATTTGAACCTCTCTCTATTATCAGAGATGATGAGGGACAGACTGCAGGGACAGAACAGGCGACCCTGGGAGTACCACAAAAGGGAACAGTTGCTGCTAAGCCTTGTAGGAGGCGGCTGGTGGGGGGGGGGGAGACTCCTTGCTGAGGGGTACCGAAGTAGTGGTTTGTGGGCCTCACAAGATGTCTTGGGGGGTGTTGTCTCTCTGGGGCAAAGATCCATGAGAAGCTGACAAGGCGTGTCAAGCCTACTCACGGTTATCCCTTTCTTTTGGTCTATGTAGGAACCAATGGTACTGCAAGGCACAGCCTTCAGAATATCATAAGGGAATGTGAGACTCTGAGGAGGAAGCTGAAAGAGATGGATGCACAGATTGTCATCTCATCCCTTCTCCCATGGTCCAGGAAGGGAGAGGAAAATAGCAGAGATGAATAACTAACAGTGCAAGGACCCAAAAGTAGTAGGCAAAAAAACTTGCACAGGCAGCAAGTAAAGGGGACGCATAGTCTTGCTCCTTTATCACACTAGGGGGCAAACAGGATTTAAACAAGACTTAAACAGGAAATGCCCTATGTTCATCACACGACATTTCCTGTTTAACACTTGTTTAAATCCTGTTACCCCTTAGTGTGATAAAGCAGTTAGATGTCTCTACACTAATGCACAGAGCATGGGATTATGAATTATGGATTATGGGATTAAAAGAACTGGCAAATGTAATATCAGAACCATTGGCAATAAACTTTGAGAACTCCTGGAGAACAGAAGAAGTCCCAGCGGACTAGAGGAGGGTAAATGTTATCCTCCATCTTCAAAAAGAGAAAAAGAGAGGATCTGAACAATTAACATCCAGTTAGTCTGACATCAATATAGGAAAGATTCTAGAGATCATTAAGATCAACATCATTTTTATTTACAGTCTTTGACCAAAGTAAAGCAGATAATTAAAAAGTGGGTGTGAACATCTAGAAGGCAATTCCATAATGACAAAAAGTCAACATGGGTTTCAGAGAAATAAGTCATGCCAGACAAATCTAATCTCTTTTTTTGATAAAAATAGCAGTTTGGTAGATGAAGGGAATGGTGTGGATATAGCATATCTTGATTTGACAAGGTTCTCCATGACATTTTTGCAAACTGTTACATGGATTTGTAATTGGCTGACCGGCCGAACCGAAAGGGTGTTCAACAATGGTTCCTTTTCATCCTGGAGAGAAGTGACCAGCAGGGTGCCATAGGTTTCTGTCCTGGGTCTAGTGCTATTCAACATCTTTATCAGTGACTTGGACGACAGAATTGGGGCATACTTATCAAATTTTCAGATGACACCAAGGAGTAGCTAATATCCCAGAGGACAGGATCAAAATTCAAAATATTTATTTATTTATTGTATTTATACCCTGCTCTTCAGGCCTAAAGGCTGTCAGAGCGGCTTACAATTAGTATTTTTAATTAGACAGTTCCCTGCCCTCAGGCTTACAATCTAAAAAGACATGACACAAAAGGAGAAGGGAATGGTGGTGGGGAAGGGGATTGGGTCCAGCAGTTCTTCTCTCCCTCTGAGGCCTGGACCAAGGCAGATGGACTGGAGGGAGGGCTCTCTTTCTTCAGGCTAGCTGTGATGGAGGTGAGCCTGCCTGTTCAGTTCCTTGCAGGCCGGAAGATGACAGCTGGCCCAAAGCTAACAAAATGAAGTTTAACACGGAGAAATGTAAGGTAATGCACTTAGGGCGTAAAAATGAAATGCACAGATATAGGATTGGTGACAACTGGCTGAATGAGATTACATGTGAAAGGGATCTAGGAGTCCAAGTAGACCACAAGTTGAACGTGAGTCAACAGTGCTATGCGGCATCTAAAAAGGCCAGTGCAATTTTAGGCTGCATCAATAGAAATATAGGGGTGGTCTGTAGCCACTTTTTTTTTTGCTGCAGAGCTTCACCGCAGCAGCTAGACGCTGCAGTGAAGCTTCGCAGTAAAAAAGGAGTGGGCAAATCACACTCCTATTTTGCACCGCAGTTGCGGTGCGATTTTTAAAAGAGGTGCCATTTGGCGCCACAGCAACTGCGCAGCTCCATGCACAGTTGCAGCGGCGCCATTACATATGCTGTTTAAACGGTGTTACATAATGTCGCCGGAGCCATTACATGCTAGGGTTCGGGAGCGTGTAAATGATGCACACTCCCGAACCCTATAGGTGCCGCGGTGGTGCCTCTTAGTGCCCGTTTAGATCGGGCCATAGTGTCTAGATCAAGGAAAGTAATAGTGCCACTATATTCTGCTCTGGTCAGGCCCCACCTGGAATACTGTGTCCAGTTCTGGGCACCACAATTCAAAAAGGACATTGAGAAACTGGAGTGTGTCTAAAGGAGGGTGACTAAAAATGTGTCTTGAAACCATGCCCTATGAGGAATGACTTAGGGAGCTGGGGATGTTTAGCCTGGAGAAGAGAAGGTTAAGAGGTGATATGATAGCCCTGTTTAAATACTTAAAGAGATGCCATATTGAGGAAGCAAGCTTGTTTTCTGTTGCTCCAGAGACTAGAAATAATAATAATAATAATAATAATAATGTTTATTTCTTACCCGCCCCTCTATAAAACAATCGAGGCGGGGTACAACAAGGTTAAAAAACAGGTTACAGATTAAAATAATTCAAGAATTCCATCCAAACCTCCCCCCCCCAAAATAGGATTAAACTAGTTAAGTTTAAAATTAAATTACTAATAATAGAAATACAATACAGCATAATACACAAATAAAAACCGCAATGCTGACCACAGCATGGGTAGCAACAAAATACAGGGAGTTGGGAATTGGCTGAAAGATTTTAGGAGCCGAGTAGATTATACAGTTTCAGGGAAGGCCTGCCGGAAGAGAGGCGTCTTTAAGGCTGTTTTGAAACAGTCTAGCGATGTAATGAGATGCATCTCGTCCGGCAGGTCATTCCATAGCCTGGGAGCAGAAGCAGAAAAGGCCCTCTGGGAGGTCTGAACTAATCTAGTCTTCATGGGCTGCAACAGATTTCTCCCAGAGGACTGAAGCATGCAGGGGGGGTTCATATGGGGAGAGGCGGTCCCTGAGATAAGATGGACTCAAGCCATGTAGGGCTTTAAAGGTTAAAACCAACACCTTGTACTGCGCCCAGAAACTAATTGGCAGCCAGTGGAGAGCTTTAAGCACAGGTGTAATGTGCTCTCTCCTAGGTGTTCTGCTAACAAGCCTGGCTGCCATATTTTGAACTAGTTGGAGTTTCCGGGTTAGGCACAAGGGTGGCCCCATGTAGAGCGCGTTACAGAAATCCAAACATGAGGTTACCAAAGCGTGCACCACTGTTTCCAGGTCCCTCTGATCCAGGTAGGGGCGCAGCTGGCGAATCAGCCGAAGGTGATAACAGGCGCTCCTGACTGCCGCACTCACCTGACTAGTCATGTGAAGCGACGAGTCAAGGAGCACCCCCAGACTGTGAACAGGGTCCTTCGAGGAGAGTTTGACTCCATCTAGGGCCTGGAATGATGGATGCAAGCTACAGGAAAAGAGATTCCACCTAAATATTAGGAGGAACTTCTTGACAGTAGGGGCTGTTCGACAGTGGAACACACTGTGTGTGGTGTGAGTGTGGTGGAGCCCCTCCTTGCAGGTCTTTAAACAGAGGCTGGATGGCCATCTGTCAGGTGTGGTTTGATTGAGATTTCCTGCATGGCAGGGGGGTTTGATTGGATGTCCCTTGTGGTCTCTTCCAACTCCATGATTCTATGAAATACCATGACATAATAAAATGGTGTCCATTATCTAAAATGGTTTGCTTTTTGGAATTTATATATTTTTAAAATATGTTCAAGCTTCTGATGTACAGTGGGTTCTTGGTATCTGCTGAGGTTTGGATGCATGGATACCAGAATCCATGGATGCTCAGATCTCATTAAATGCAGTGACATAATAAAATGGTGTTCTAGAATTCATATATTTTAAAAATATTTTCAAGCCATGGATACTTGAATCACTCGATAAACAATCTATGGCTGACTGTATAATTCTAAACTCTGGAGTCCATTGGGAGTGGAGGCTGGCAGAATGAATTGGCCAACTGTAATATTTAAGCAGAGCAATGAAATGTACTTTGGTAGTATGCAAAGAAGTTGGGGTGGGGGAACTCCAGAATTTCCCAGGAACATGACTCATGTTCAGGGAGGGAGGAACACGGAAATGGGCAAACCAAACCGTTTTAGAAATGTCGTGTATGAAGAGGTCCGTCCCATGAGAGGTGACAAAGAACAAAGCAAGGTTTGTGCCCCGTATGATTCATAGGTTGCACTTCCTTTGACTATAAAAAGAAGGGGCAATGTAAACCACACTGTTCCAAGTGGTCTGTGCTTGGTGCCTCTGTCTGACATGATCCCTGAGAGTTTTTGCAGCTCATTTGTATTTAAACAAAGAGATTATGACGATTGCAGTGGGGCTTATTTGAAAGTTGTAGTACATTTTTGTTCCCCTCCCTTCACATGACTTCTCTTTCCTGAAAAGGGGGAGATGGAAACGTTGCAGTGGAGAGAAAACGTCAAGAATGTGGTACATTTTCAGCTTGGCTTCACCTTCTGCACAGATAACAAGCATAGAACAAAAGCTCCCTTCCATTTATTGAAAACAGTCTGTGGTGTTCTTCCTCACAGAGTACAGCTCTGGGTACACTGCAGAAAGTATGAGGAAAATAAATATTGGTTTTTGGTTCTGCATTTACGTTGGATTTTAGATGCTATGTCAGAAATACCTTTTTAAAAAAGCAGCTCTGAAGTGAAACATCACTCATTCTGTTGGCAATCAGCTTGCCTCTCCTTGCCTCTAATAGTATTTTACCAGTTGCTGAGCATTGGACTACAACCCTTGAGTTGTTGTTGTGTGCCTTCAAGCTGTTTCAAACTTCCTGCAGCCCCAAGGCTTTTCCTAGCAAGATTTGTTCAGAGGAGGTTTGCCATTGCCTTCCCCTGAGGCTGACAGCGTGAGACATGCCCAGGGAATCCAACCCTGGTCTCCAGAGTCGCAGTCCAACACTCAAACCACTACACCATGCTGTCTCTCATGGTTCATATTCCTGGCTTTAGAAACCCACTGGGAGACCTTGCACAAATCACACACTCTTGGCTTCAGGGAAAGGCAATGGCAAACCACCTCTGAACAAGAAAACTCCCATGATAGCTTTGCCTTGGGGCCGCCATAGATCAGAAATGAGTTGAAGGTACACAACAACAGCAACAAAAACTTCCAAAACTTAAAATGACGATATCCTTGACGGAGCATGGTGGCACAGTGGTTAAATGCCTGTACTGCAGCCACTCACTCAAACCCATAAGGTTGCGAGTTCAAGACCAGCAAAAGGGCTCAAGCTCGACTCAGGCTTGCATCCTTCCCAGGTCGCTAAAATGAGTACCCAGATTGTTTGGGGCAAGTAGCTTACAGTTGTAAACCGCTTAGACACTCCTTAGGTGGTATGAAGCGGTATATAAATGAAGCTGTTTGTTTGTTTTGTTTGTTTGGAGCATGGCTTGGCTTAAGAAAACTGGTCTAATTGTATGCAATCATGCTGCTAAATATAACAGCTCCTAGGTCTCTATTACATCTGCAGTGCTCCAGCTCATCAGGGTTCCCTTTAAAGGTCCATGTTTAAGAAATCAACATTGGGTTACAAGTGCTGCATCCACACTGCAAAATAATCCATTTTGACACCACTTTAATGGCCATGGCTCCATGTAACTGAATTCTGGGAATAGACGTTTGTTCTGGTGCCACAACGAACATCAATTTCATAGCATTGATGAGCCATGGCAGTTAAACTGGGGTCAAACCAGATTATTTTTGTGAAGGGTGGGGGGAGGTTGAAAAGGTTTTGCGTTATTTTCCTGGCCCAACTCTTCCTGTCTTTCTTGATGTTCTGTCTTTCCCTCAACATCTCCTTCACAAAACAAATTCTGCATCTTTATCAGAATCTATGGTAGCTTGTGTACAAATAGGGTTATTAGCAAATTCAAGGAGGGAGAGGCAAGCCAGGTACAGGAAGCAACTCGGTATGTTTTCACAATGTATGTGTATAGTCCCCGAAGATTACCATGATTCATGTAGTCTAAATTTAAGCCTTCCATGTTCCATCAAATTGTGGCAGACTCAAACATTACTGTGCGCAGCTATCTTCAGAAGTCTACTTCCTCCTGATCGGGAACATCAGACCATAGTTTCTAGATTTGTAGTTCGGATGCTGTGGTGAATTGCTATAAGAAGCATGTAGAAACCAAAGGTCCCTCCCCAGTTTAGACAGGGTGACCAGAGGTCCTCCTTTTCCGGGACATGCCCTACATTCAGCCTTCTGCCTGGGAAGAATTTCAAAATGTCCTCTATTTTGTGCATGACTAAGAAACATGAATTTATATTTCTATCAGTGTTTTTAGCTTTTATTTGGTCATGTCCTCCATTTTGCCTGAATTTCATACATTTTGCAATGCCTTGTCCTCCTTTGCGGTTATGACATCTGGTCACCCTGAGTTCTGTGTATTCTTCAGCTGCTGTTTCCACATTGAGTTCCAGTTGAAGGTCTTGCAGTCAACAGCAGAGAGAGAAAGTGCTACTGAAAATATATGCTGTTGGTGTGAAAGAGGGGATAACAACAACGTTTATTTATAACACCCTTTCCACCAAAGAGCATAGTATGAAACATCAAACCCACCCTCCAATACTGTTTTTCTGTTTCTGTTGACAACATCTCCAGGTCCAAGAAGCCCACAGTCTTGGTTTCATTTTTGACTCTTCTTTGTGGTTTATCCTCCAGATCTAGGCCAAATCCAAGGCCTGTCAATTTCAACTTTACAACATTGCCACAATCCGCCCATTTCCCTTGGCCTCTACCGCCAAGACTCTGGTCCATGCCCTAGTGGTCTTGCAGCTAGATTATTGTAACCTTCTTCTAGCAGGGCTTCCTCTCTCTCACCTCTGTCCTTTAATCTCTGTCCAGAATTCAGCTGCACATGTTATAACACTCGCTCACCGCTTTGACCATCTTTCTCCTTTTCTCCTCCCTTCATTGGCTCCCCTTCCCCTTCTGCATTTGGTACTAACTTTTGTTGTTGACTTTGAAAGCCCTCCATGTAGCCCCTCCTTATTTATCTGAACTTCTTTCTCCCCTCACTCCTTCTTGTGACCTCCGCTCTGGTAGTCAAGGTCTCCTAGGATCTCCACTGCTCCATCCCGGATTTGTCCCTTCTCACTTGTTGCCCCTCACTCTTGGAACCTCCTTTCCCTATGAACACACCTAATTACTTCTCTGGCCAGTTTTAAAACTGAGTTAAAGACTACTTTGTTTAGGGAAGCGTTCCCAGAACTGGGACTCAGAGTGGCTTCACAACGTTAAAAGACCTAGCCTGAAGAACAAGGCCCTTCCTCCATGCCATCTGCCATTTTCTGGCCTCGGAGGGAGCGTAAAGGCAGGCACAATGCCATCAGGCCTAGCCAGAGCAAGAAGAAGGGCCCTCCCTCCGGTCCATCTGCCATGGTCCAGCCCTCTGAGGGAGAGAAGATCCACTGGACTTGATCCCTTTCCCCACCACCTTTCCCTTCTCCTTCTGTGTCATGTCTTTTTAGATTGTAAGCCTGAGGGTAGGGAACCATCTATTTTAATTGATTGTATGTACGGTGCTGTGTAAATTTACAGCGCTATATAAATAAAGTTTAATAATAATAATAATAATATATAATCAAAAACAGATGATAAAACACAAGACTATAAATTACTAAAATAATGTACTAATATACTAAAACAAACTCCTTATCAGCCACTACTCATCTCAGCAACCTTATGCACTCCCAGCAACTCCAGCAAGTTGGAGAGAAATGTCTTCAACCCTTTATGCAAACAGGTCAGATCCTTCTCCAGCCAAAGGCACAAAGGAAGACTGTTCTTCAGATACGGAGCCAGATCCTGATAGGCTCACAGATGGAGCCATACAAAGTGGCGGAACTGCCAATAATCCCTTGAGTTTAGATGTTAATTTCCTAGGTGCTACATACCATTCTATATGGTATATGGGGAAGGTGATATAGGGAAGGGCTTAGTCCTGCTGCTAAATTCTCTGAATAACTCCAGTTCTCACTTGATGAAATTCATAGCAATTCTACAAAGATCTTTATATGCTTTTCTGCTAATAGCTATCTGAAGGGTGGGTCTCTTATTATAATAATTTTAGAAAGGGAAGCAGACTACCAAAAAAAAAAAAACCAGATGGTATAATTCAGGGTTTCCCCCTTCCTCTACAGTCCAATTTATAAAGCTAAAACATTGAGAACAAGGCAACTGTTCCAGAAAGTATCTTGTGATAAGACTTTTATGGAATTTCCTTAGAAACTACCATCGTCTTTTGGGCATGTAGAATGTGTTTCTAAATGACCTGTTTTGTGTACACATGGAGATCACTTGTACAAATCTAAATAATTCCTTTGGATTGCAGCCAGAGAATGATGGAGCAAATGAGCATATCAGCTGCTGGAACTGGTGGGAGTTTCTCCAGTGCTTAAAAAAAAAAAGAGCGAACAGAATCATTCTGAGATTGACTCAATCGAGATATCACATCAAATGATAGTTTTGCGCTAATTATAGTTTACAGCTTAAAGTATGGTTTGAGTTTCAAAAAGTATAACATGAAAATTGTTTTAGAACTGTTTATTTCTTTGGATGTTTTCCCTTTTTCACTTAACTTCCATATCTGGGGTTAGAGATGAGGCAAGAAGGGAAGAGAAACTATTTCTCCCCAAAGTTTTTTTTTTGGGGGGGGGGAGGGAGTGGGGTAAGAGGAAGGGTTTCTTTTACAGATTTGTCCATCTGTGTCCAGTATCTAGAAACCCTGACACAAAATGATGACCTGAAATCTGATTTGTAGAATGAAATAAGCCATAGGTTACAAGCCATGATTAGATACCTTGCCAGATCATAGCTAAACATTCTAAATGGAGCGATTACCTAGCATCTAGTAGCTTCAGAACCAGATTAGATGTGGGTGACTTATTAAGCATTGATCCTGTGAACCTGGAGTGGGTTTTCCTCCCTTTGGCAAATAATACATGCTGGGAGACCTTCCTGACACTTCCTTTAATTCAGTCAGGTTTTAGCTGGGATCTTTGTTACCCTTGTTGGGAATGGGATGGGATGTGTGTTTGGGTTTTTAATGTTTAAATGACACTTGGGTACAGAACACGCTGCAGAAATAAACCTGTTTGAGACCATTTTAACTGCCCTGACTCAGTGCTAGGGAACCCTGGAAACTGTAGTTTATTGTGGCACTAGAGCTCTCTGATAGAGAAGGCTAAATGTCTCACAAAATACAGTTTCCCAAATTCCCTAGCATTGAGTTGGGGACATTTAAAGTGGTCTCAAACTGGATTATTTCTGCAGTGTGTTTTTGTACCTAGATTGTATTTGTCTTTAAGTCATTTGTGGATCAAGAATAGCTGATAAAAACATACTTGAGGATCTGGTTCTGTAATTCTCTTGCATTGTGATAATTATAGTCCCCTTTTATGCATGTTTATACAGAGCTAAACCCTGCTGTGTTTAATAGGCCTTAGAGTTTGAAGGGATCCCAGTGTCCCAGAAGGATCACTTCCAGAATCCTTACCACATCTTGGTTTGATGGAGGATGTCATGGCTGCAAGGCAGATCATGTGTTTTGCCTCTGCACGATGCTGAACAAGATAGACCAGAGGCCTGATCCAGTGCAAGGCAGCTCCTCATCTTGTCTGGTTTTCTTGTAGACTGGGCGTGACAAATATGAGCCAGCTGCTACAAACGAGCATGGACCCAAGACGAAAAAGGGGAAGAAAGAGAAGGATATGGAAGAACTGAAGAAGGAAGTTTCACTGGTAAGAAGAACTCTCTCACCTAAGAGAGAACGGGAGGAAGCTGGCTTATGAACTTTAAGACATTGGCCTAAATTTTAGACTTCCGTTACTCTCTGCCAGTTATACTTTCTATCTGTTTCTTCATCCCACCTCATCCCAGGTAGCTTTTTTCTTTTAAAAAAAATCTATGACAATTGTGTTGACATTGGGATGGGTGTGTGGAATGGGGTAATCTTTTGTTGAATGTTGCCTAAAATGGACAAGGAAGTCGTCTTGTGTATATAATATAAAATATATGTATTATTGTCCATTCAGAATAGTCATGAGTTCCTCACATTTGTTATCATGTTCCCCTTGTAATAAACCCACAAAGTAATTTACAGCTGAAGGTGAAAGAAAGTGACTTACTCAAGCCTATCTAGTGAGCATAAGGCAAAATTAAGATTCAAGATTCAAAGCTCAGTCATCTGCGCATGGGTCACTGAGTGGTGGCTGCTTGAGTTACGGACTTTTGTAGGTTTTTGGAAGTTGTGCAGCCCAGGGTCTTAATTCTGTAAAGCTGTGTACAATAAGTGTACATGTTCAAGCAAGATGTGGTAGATAAAACTATTGTTTGGCTAGAATCAGCACATCTTAGGAGTTTTTAACAAATTTTAAGTTTCCTTATCAGTGGTGGAAACTTCAGCTTAACTTTGCTGTTGAAACTCATTGTGATTATTGGCAACACTTTTCAATGTCTGGATCTTGTTGCATTTACCTTTTTCTGCTTTGCAGGATGATCACAAACTCAGCCTTGATGAACTTCATCGGAAATATGGAACAGACCTCAGCCGGGTAATGTGGCCATCTTTAGAGGATGGTTTCAGTAAAACTGCTAGAGTGTCCTTATTTTCTTGAAAAATCTGCCATTGGGGAAGGAGCTAGTACAACCTTCCACACCACACACCACAATGCCACTGTCCTGCTAAAAAGTTGCCAGGGTACATGCCTTGCTGTGAAATGCCAGCTTGCCATTTCATTCATCTATGAATAAATAACCATAGACTTTTATCCTATATGGGCCAGAGCAGTTGCACACCTGAAAAAGATAATGTAATGCTGGCTTGATTAAAGGACTCCAATTTTTAACAACTTTTAAATCAAAAAGATATTTCCAGTCAACCAGACTTTTTTGAAAACACATATGCTCATTTGTAAAATATAGTTCAGTTCATCTTTATTATAATCCTGTCCCAGCACAAGCAAAATATAGAAGTATAACAAAAAGGGTACTTGACATAACGCCATTTTGGAAAAAGCCTTCCCCCTTCATCAGAAGAAAGAATACATTGTACTGACTGCAGAATGTACATGCATTGCCTTAAAACAAAGTTGTTGCTTTTTAAGACAATTGTTTTGTTTGGGAATATGGGACCCCTAATATACATACGGTTAGACTGCCCTGAAATATGTGATTTTTGGAAACTAGCTACAGTGTCAAGAGACCATTGTACAAGAAATAAAGGTCTGTGAGTGTCTCGTAATGCTATCTTTTTATGTGGGAAAAATGAGTGTTGTTAGAGATTGCAGGATGTTGGAGATGCTGAAAGTTCAGTGTTACTGCATGGGCTGTAACACTGATGGAGAAACTAACTTAAAAAACAACAAACCTCAAAGCAATCACTAGATTAGAGAGTGAGAACACAGGTTCTTGGAGATTTGGTTTCCATTTATTCAGTATGTGGGCAAGGGGCCATGGTGTTCTAGCATAGTATATGGACCATTGGAGAGATGTCTTCTAATGTGATACAAATTATTCTGAAACTACTGTATTAGATGGTTTAATACTTAGGCTTATTTTAGGTTCAAAGCAGTAATGAACTGAAATTGTGGTGACAATCTTGTTAACAATTGTTTAGATTTTCTGTTGAAAGATGATCATTTCATAATACAGTTGTCCTTCTTGATTCGCTGACTTGGAGCCTGCAGTCTCACTCATTTGCAGACAGCAAGTGGAGAGGGAGCACGCCACCATTGAAATCAGTGGCAACTTGAATATTTGTGTTTTTCCAGAGTCGTGGAAGAGGTTCAGGACAGATCTGCCACGGATAGGGAGAGACGACTGTAAAATCTTTAACACATCAGTAGGAAAATAAAACGGCATTAATTGCATGCATACTTGCAGAGATGTATGTTTGCTGACAGCGCTAAGAGTCTGTTAAAATAGGGGAAATTATCACTAATAAGGCAGTTAATTTAAAAGAAATGACTTTGTAGAGGATATCAGCAACAGAAGAATTGGCGTTTTGGGGTGCCTACTGAAACTGCTTTCTTAGCTTTGAGAATGGTTCCTCCTGAGTGGAGCACAGGGGTAATAGCTCTTGGATATTATAGTGTATGTTAATTTTTCTTTTCCCTTTTCTGATTTTTAGGGCCTGACTCCTGCCCGTGCTGCAGAAATCTTGGCTCGTGATGGCCCCAATGCTCTCACTCCTCCTCCCACAACCCCAGAATGGGTCAAATTCTGTAGGCAGCTGTTTGGGGGCTTTGCCCTTCTCCTGTGGATTGGAGCAATTCTTTGTTTTTTGGCATATGGTATTCAAGCTGCAACAGAGGAGGAAGCAAACAAAGACAATGTGAGTAAATACATGGTGTGGATTGAAGAAATAGATGTGGTATTAAGCTAGGTAGTGGTTCTGACTTATCTAACATGTGCAGCTCAGTTCAAAGGGGAACACTTTTCCACTGTACAATCAAAGTTTAGGATTGAATGCTTACCATTGATTTTATGACACTGTGTCATTCAAAACACTTCTCACTTAAACCAATCTAAGTTTTGCATTTGTATCTTCTAGTTGTATCTTGGTATCGTGCTGGCTGCTGTTGTCATCATAACTGGTTGTTTCTCTTACTACCAAGAAGCAAAGAGTTCAAAGATCATGGAATCCTTCAAAAATATGGTACCTCAGGTATGTAAGGACAGTATGTTTTCTGCTGCTGTTCTGTATGGTGATAGATGACCATTACCAATTGTATGAAAGGAGCTTATCAAACGCTCGGGTGTTGTTGGGTGCCATTTGAAAGTTCCTCTTCTTTGTTGCAGCAAGCTCTGGTGATCCGAAATGGAGAGAAGTTGAGCATCAATGCTGAAGGGGTGGTTGTTGGAGATTTAGTGGAGGTGAAGGGAGGAGACAGAATTCCAGCAGATCTCAGGATCATTTCAGCCCATGGCTGTAAGGTATGTGCAGTACTGAAGAGGCTAAAATGCACCTGTAGAATTATCACGCCTACCTTAGGTTTATTTCCTCCTTGTAACTCAGGGTAGGAAAAGTATGGCAGGAAGACCACGTGCACCCAGTATGGCTCCCAGAGTCCAAATTTGTTTGTTTGCTTTTAAAGAAATGGTTAATTTTATGGGTTAATTTTGCCTTTTTCTGCCATTTTAGGCCCAGGGGAGGGGGGCCTTTTCTTCTAATGGGAACCAACCAGGAAGTTGACTCTTGGGTCAGTTTCCCCTTGTCACGTAACTTTTGTTTTGTTTTGTTATGGTGGAGAGAGTGCCCACACCTTTTATGCAATCTTACTCTGACATGTTTTCTCATGCAGGTGGACAACTCTTCTCTCACGGGTGAATCGGAGCCTCAAACCAGGTCACCAGACTTCACAAATGAGAACCCACTAGAGACAAGGAATATTGCTTTTTTCTCTACCAATTGTGTTGAAGGTAAAAAGAGAAAAAGTGGTTTTTACACTGTTTAATGAAATGAGCCAATGGAGCTTCAAAATGATGAATAGCAAGGGCCAAGGGTGAATGAGGGGAGCTCTTGCCAGCAGGGTAGTTTTTCTGTCAGCACACGAAAGCTGGCAGGATACTGTTTGCCTAACAAAAACAGCATGCAGTTGCTTGTGTCTGCATTCTCTCTGAACAAAGAGGGCATTCAGGTAGAGATGCTTGGTAGTTTGGAGAACTTAATTCCAACCAGACCTCAGCCAAAACTGGAGTATAAACCTGTCTCTTGCTGTAGTAGCCCCTACATTTGTATACTTGCTATGTGATGAGTTTGTCAGACACCTGGAAAATGTTGCCACCCAAATGTGCTGTCTTGATAGTTATTGTGCTAGAGAGGAATCTTTGCTGGGGTAGGGGTGAGGGGCAGATTAACAGACGTGGATAGTGGACAGCTTATCTCCAGAGAACAAAAAGCAACTATGTGGTAGATGATCAGAAAATAATGGGATGAAAATCAGTGTGCCACCATTCTTGATGGAGTTGCAGCATCTTTTGATCTGCTTGATAGGGAGGAACTTCTATCTACAGTGAAGTGCATTATCACAACTAAGATAGTTGTTCACATAAATACCTGATTTAACTCTGCTCTTGATCATTGTCTCCAGGTACTGCCCGTGGCGTAGTCATTAACACTGGTGATCGTACTGTAATGGGCCGCATTGCCACTTTGGCCTCTGGACTGGAAGGGGGACAAACACCCATTTCCATAGAGATTGAGCACTTCATCCACATAATTACTGGTGTAGCTGTATTCCTTGGTGTTTCCTTCTTCATCCTTTCACTGATCCTTGAATACACTTGGCTGGAGGCTGTTATCTTCCTTATTGGCATCATTGTGGCCAATGTGCCTGAGGGTCTTCTTGCTACCGTCACAGTAAGTTGAAAATGCATATTGGATGAGCAGCTTTCAGCAACTGCTGGTCGGTGCTTTTCAAAAGCAAATTTTATGTTCCTTTTAACAAAAGATATGAGGAGGCAGGACTGCAGTGCATACACACATCCATCTCTTTGTCATTCTGTAGGTTTGTCTGACGCTCACAGCCAAGCGTATGGCTCGTAAGAATTGTCTTGTGAAGAATTTGGAAGCTGTAGAAACTCTTGGCTCCACGTCTACAATTTGCTCTGACAAAACGGGTACCTTGACTCAGAACCGGATGACCGTGGCTCACATGTGGTTTGATAACCAGATCCATGAGGCTGACACTACAGAAAACCAGAGTGGTAAGTTGCCTGCCCTTTCTGTCAGAGATAACTAGGCTGGAGGCTTATGGGCAAAATATGTAAGCTAACATCATCTGAAGTATTAATAGGATCTGCAATGAACTGTCTTACCCTTGCATAATATCCAATGCAGTCAAGGAAAAGATATTTTTCAGAATCTTCCTGAAAAAATGGTGTGGGAATATCTGAAGCTGTAGTATTGCTGAAGTTAATTAGGACTAGAGTGGTTCCTTGAATTGATATCTCTTGGAGGCCCTGCATAAGATTAGGATATTTAGTAATGGTGAAGAGAGAGTTGTTGCTGGTGAAATGTATGGTGGAGATCTGTATTTTACTTGTAAATAAGCATTTTACAGTGGTAACTGAGAAGGCTCTTTGCAGACTGAGTATTTGTGCCTGGTGCAGAAGATCTTGGATTGTCCCAACATGTAATAGGACACAGAAGCATGGCCACAATTTCTTTGAAAATAGAAAAACCAGCAACTGTTCAAAACTTGCTCTGCTTAATATTCCCAGAAAACCTGAAGTAGGGATAGCAGTTGCTGCTTTATTGAGTGATGTGGGTCAGGAGTGAACCTGGGTCTGGCAGCATGTATTATGCAGCCTGTAATTACCACTGTTCAAAGGACTTAAGCAAATGTTCTACACAGTTTTTTGGTGGATATGAATTCACAAGGGGAAGTGGAGATAAATGGATGGTTCTGGGAATGGAGCTAAATGGGGCCCTTTCTCCTGCTTCCTCCTCCAAGGTGCTTCTTTTGACAAGACATCTGCTACTTGGACTGCTTTATCCAGGGTCGCAGGACTTTGCAACCGGGCAGTGTTTCAAGCTAACCAAGAAAATGTTCCCATCCTGAAGGTGAGTGTCAGTCTCTTGTTGCTGCTGCTCATTTGTCTGTCATCTTCTGTCCTTATTTTCAAGGCCAGAGGTGGTTAATTTTGAGGCACACACCCCATCCATTTGGGGGGCAATTTTCTTTTAAAAAGTTGTGCTAAACAATTTTTTTTGGGGGGGGGAGCTATCTTGGAGAGAAAGAGGTATGGATGTGTGTGTCTGCACATCCCAACAAGATCTTAAAGGGAGCAAATTTTCTGCCTCCAAACCCCTTGCCTACCCACTGTTGAAGATGAAATCATGAAAAGAAGGAACCTTAAGGAATAGCAAGATTTTGTGAATGACAGAGGAGGCACATGGCTATATCTCCAGTGCTGGAGGACCAAATAACAGCTGTTCCTTATTCACAAGTTGTCTGAAGAATTTTTGACATTCATCAAGTATTGGGGTTGGAGTTACAAGAGCCTTCATAGCAGAAAAGTAAATGGGTGAAGGGTTGTGCTGATACCTGCACATACAGGACATAGATACACAAACACATACATAGATACATACATACATACATGCTTTATTTTTACCCCGCCTCTGTCAGAGACAGTTGAGGCAGCTTACAATTAAAATGGAAGCATACATATCCCATATCCCAATCATTCCCTCCCTCCCCTAAAACATTAATGAAACAGATTAAACAATAAAAAACAATACAATTAAAGTAATCAGAGACGGGCAGATGGGGCACAAGTACTCAGTGAGATGGTGAATTTGGTTGGTGGCTGGGATTACTATTCAGGGAAGGTCTGTCGGAAGAGATAAGTCTTGACAGCCTTTTTAAAGCTGTCCAGACTGGTAATAGGATGGATCTCCTCTGGCAAGCCATTCTATAATCTGGTAGAAATGCCACCAAAGTCACATACATGTTTATGCCAGCTGTAAAATTATCCCAGTGTGATTTGGGCAGGTGTGCAGAACTTGTGCCCACTGAGCTGAAAACTGCTCACTTCCCATGTATTTGCAGTTTGTAACGTGCTTGAAGAACTGCCTGTTCTAAGCAAGCAACAAAGCTAGGAAGTTTATCAAGTCTGTGATTGGCAACTTTATATGGTTGCTAGGCTGCACGAAGCTTAGTGGATTGGAAATTATACAGATGCATCTTTAAGCATAGATACTTTTTGTCAGTGGAACAAATTGAACATCCTTGCAAGGAAGCCACGTGGAAGCAGTGCAGGCTAACAAAGCACAGGCTGTTTTTAGATCGAGTCTTGGTTTACAAGTGTCTGCAGAGCAGTTTGGCTGCCTATTCCTGGGCATATTAAAATTTGGTGAATAGGATAGCCTTTAAAATCCTTCATATATTCACTGAGAGCTGTTGTGTTTGTTTGCTAGAGAGCGGTGGCAGGAGATGCCTCTGAATCTGCCCTCCTAAAATGCATTGAACTCTGCTGTGGGTCTGTCAAGGAGATGAGGGAGAAGAATGCCAAGGTGGTGGAGATACCATTCAACTCTACCAACAAGTACCAAGTAAGAATCATCTGCCATGTCTCACAAAAACAAGTAGCTGCTGGTAAACACGGCATCTTTAAGAGATAGGCTAGTCTTGTGTTTAACCAACGAAATGTGCTTGCATGACATCAGTCAGAATTCAGTTTTTGTATATGAGGTTTGGGGATCATGTGTATGAAACCTAAAGAGTGCATTCCAAACCCAGTGACACATTGTTTTATTTTGTTTTTTAAAAAATTCTGCTACAAAAACACAGCTGTCAATCCACAAGAATGCAAACCCATCAGAATCACGATACCTGCTTGTAATGAAAGGGGCCCCAGAGAGGATCCTGGACCGTTGCAGCACAATCCTGATCCATGGGAAAGAGCAGCCCTTAGATGAAGAGGCCAAAGATGCATTTCAGAATGCCTACCTTGAATTGGGAGGCCTTGGGGAAAGAGTATTGGGTAAGGTGGATCTAGTTCTGTCTTACAGTAGTAGATTTGCTTTCCTGTGTTTGTAGAATCAAGAAACACTTGAGGTGCTTGCAAAGGGCTAACTGGGACAATGCATGGCGGGTTCTATAGCCTTTAATGGCCTGTCAAACAAAATATTAACAGGGCCAAATTGTAGCCTCATAATACTATATAAAACAGCTTAGATTGGCTGCTTAATAATAATTTCCCAGGTGGCTTCCAGGCACCAAGTGGAATAGGCCTGGTGATCTCCTGCTCCGTGAGGGTACACTGGCATGTAAAACCATCTAAACTGGGTTTCTTGCAGGCTTTTGCCACCTGGCCCTGCCAGATGAGCAGTTCCCTGAAGGCTTCCAGTTTGACACAGATGATGTGAACTTCCCAGTAGAGAACCTCTGTTTTGTTGGGCTGATTTCTATGATTGACCCTCCCCGTGCTGCTGTGCCTGATGCTGTTGGCAAATGCAGGAGTGCTGGAATAAAGGTAAAATTGCTCCTTCACAGGATTTTTTCAGATATTAACACAATTTACTTTCATAAACACAATGTCAAAGTATGTAAAGAGCCACCTGTGTTCTGAGGATTGGACACACAAGGGTGCCAGGGAAATCAGTATACTGCTTTCCATTGCAGAACAGATCCATCAGAACAATTGCTTCTAGTGCTTGTGTCCTTCTTGAATACTCCACAGCAGCACCAGTCTTTTTGGCTTGAATCCTGTTGCTTGTCCCAGTGTGATTTACACCTATGTTGTCTGCACTCCAGTAAATTTGCCTGAGAATAACCGATAGAATTCTGGCCTCAGCAGGCAAGTGGCACAGGTCCAGGCCATTTGAAGGACCATGTCTTCCACTATGAGCCTGGGTGAGGTCTTCTGAGATCTTCAGTGGACATTCTTATGCCTACCCCACCATCTTCATAGTCATGTTTGGTGGGAATGCAAGATAGGGCCTTCTCCATAGCTGTTCCTAGACTTTGGAACTCCCACCCTACCCTTCAGAAATGAGGATGGTTCCTTCCTTGCTGTCTTTTTGGTTGCAGAAGACCCTTCTGTCCCAGAAAGCTTTTGGGAATTGTTAACAACAGGATTGTTAACAACAGGCGGGCTTTTTAAAATGTTCTCCTGCTTTTAATCTTTTTAAAGTAATATTTTAAATTAGTTTAATTCTGTTGTTAGTTTAATTCTGTTGTTAGTTTAATCTTGCCTATTTTTTTTTAACTCTGTGGGTTTTTACTTAAAATTTTGTCTTTTGTAAGCCACTATGAATCTCAGTCTGTGAAAAAGACAGAGTACAAATAAAAGGAGCAAGGGGGAGAATGATATTTTGAAAAGACACATTTCCACCTAGTTTGTGCTGTTCCTTCTGCAGACTAATGTTGGTTTGTATTGCCTTGCAGGTTATTATGGTGACAGGAGACCATCCTATCACAGCTAAAGCTATTGCCAAGGGAGTTGGCATCATCTCTGAAGGCAACGAGACTGTAGAAGATATTGCGCTTCGTCTTAACATTCCTGTTAGCCAGGTGAACCCCAGGTACTGAACAGCACTTCAGGCCAGTGCAGACAACAGAGATTGTCCTGGGGAGCGGGAGGAAACTGTTGGTTAGTTTTCCTCTAAATTCTGGAGTTTATCAGCAGGATGTGAAGAAGACTAGTAGACAGAACTGGAGCAAGAATTGTTTAAATGGTGTTTTTGCTTCACCTCACATTTGAACTTAGTGCATGAATTTGACATGAATTTTCTCAAGTGGAGCATTTCCCACCGAGACCACAGTTCTGATCCTTTCTGATGCAGGCCTCTTTGGCTGAGAGTCTGGAAGTAAAGAGGAAATTTTCTACTCTTGGCACTTTGGGGGAAAGAACTGGAGTAACATTCTGAAGTTCACAGAGTATGCTGTATTTCAACTTTCAGGGATGCCAAAGCTTGTGTGATTCATGGCTCAGATTTGAAGGACATGACCAGTGAGCAGCTAGATGACATTCTAACGCACCACACAGAAATAGTTTTTGCCAGAACATCTCCCCAGCAGAAGCTGATCATTGTGGAAGGCTGCCAACGACAGGTAAGCCGAAAAATTCACCCCTGCAGTGTGGTGCTTTTAGCTTTCTACAGCAGCAGTAAAGGGTCCTTGAAGAGCTTTTAGTGCTACTCATTTCTCAGTCCAAGATCTGTAGCATAGGATGTACAACCTCTGCTTCAATACTTCCAGTGAAGGAGGGCCCACCACCTCCTAAGCCAGTCTGGTCCACAGTCCAGAATGTTGAGAATTCCTCTTAGTGTTTAGGACACCTTTTTCCTGCAATTTTTATCCATTGGAAATGTGTGGTATTTACTTAGCAAGATAATTACAATACAGTAGACACCTGGGTTATTTTACCACTGTTGTTTTCTGCATTGATCCCCATTAGAGCTTGATCTGTCTTGTCAGTGCTCTCCAACTATACATGAAGGACCTTTATGCTCTAATTAAATTTTCACCATGCCTGGCAACATCTATTCTGGCTAGAGGTGTTTTCTGATACATGAGAATCTAACTTCTTGAGATGCTGGGGATTTCACCCAGCACTTCAGATTGTAAATCATGTGATCTGTCGGGGATGCTTTGATTGAGAGTTCCTGCATGGCAGGGGGTTGGACTGGATGGCCCTTGTGGTCTCTTCCAACTCTATGATTCTATGATCTAAATCAGACCTTTGGCCCATTACCAACAGAGAATAACTGACAGCACCACTATGTCTGGAAATTCTAAGAAGTTGTCTAATTAACTATGGGAGACCTGAAGCTAGCAGATGGCCTGCGCTTGAGATAAGTCACATAAACCAGCCTGAGAATGAAAGCTCTTCCCTCTTTCCTTTCCTCTTTGCAGGGTGCTATTGTAGCTGTCACAGGCGATGGTGTGAATGATTCCCCTGCTTTGAAGAAGGCAGATATTGGTGTTGCTATGGGTATCGCTGGGTCAGATGTCTCCAAACAAGCAGCTGACATGATTCTGTTGGATGACAACTTTGCTTCTATTGTTACTGGGGTTGAGGAGGGTGAGTTATTAATGCTGGGAAGAGCCAGAGTGGCTTATGCATAATGGATCAGAATGTTTCTATGTCATGCCATCTCTTCCATGTCAGATTCAAGAGGCCTGAAAACTTGTGGGTATGTCTGTGGGTGGGTGTTTCATAAATGTATTCATAAATTCTTCATTGCCTAATCCTTGGACATGACTGTTGGCTCCTACAGAATATCCAGCCCTAGTTATTTGGATTTCCATTGTATGCTCTGCTGTGGTGATATTTCTTTGCCTTTCCATATCCATGTGAACTGAATCTTGTTCTGTAGGGGGCTTGTTTAGGTGGTGGAGGTTGGTCACTTATACCTAGGGTTCTGCGTTTACACCACAGCAATGTATCCCCCCACCCCTTTTAATTAAAAAGAAGCTCTTTTTTTCTTTCAGGCCGCCTGATTTTTGATAACCTGAAGAAGTCAATTGCTTACACTTTGACCAGTAACATTCCTGAGATCACACCTTTCCTCATCTTCATCATTGCCAACATTCCCCTGCCACTCGGGACAGTGACTATCTTGTGCATTGACTTGGGTACTGACATGGTTAGTAAGGCTTCCTCGCAGGCTCCTTATTTATTTTCACCATTATCTAAAACCCCATCCCCAGTAGCCAGAGGCATACATTTATACTGCATGGATGTTTTAGAATGTTTGTCTTGTAACATTACTTTGCACTCACTCTCAAGTGCATTCTCTCTCCCTTCCTCCCTGAATAATAAAGGTTCGTTCAAGATGTGCAAACTGTCAATTTGTATCTGATGTTCCGTCTCTCTTTCTCTCTCCGCCTGCACTGTAAAGGTTCCTGCAATCTCTCTGGCATATGAACAAGCAGAAAGTGACATCATGAAGAGACAGCCCAGAAATCCCAAGACAGACAAACTGGTAAATGAAAGGCTGATCAGCATGGCTTATGGTCAGATTGGTAAGTCCTTGCCCAACACCAGTCCTCTCTCTTTGATGACTGGGTGTGGATGTTTTATGAGTATGGGCAGGTGGGAAAAGGATATAATCAGAGCCTGGAAAAGTTTTATTTTTGGACTGGAGTCTTAGAATACCACCACCACCTACCAATTTAGCAGGGTTATTCTGAGAGTTGTACTACAAAAAGTAGTTTTCCTATCTTTGGAGATTAAAAAAAATATTAGCAGAGTACATGCTTTGCATGTATAATGGTTGGAGACTCTTTTAGGTTCTTCCATATTCCTGGGATATGTTCATAATCATCTTCACCTACCCACATGTACCCCCGTTTATCCAGCACATACACACAGAGTCAGCGTGGAGTAGTGGTTTGAGCATTGGACAACAGCTCTGGAAATCAGGGTTCAGATCTGCACTCAGCCATGGAAATTGCCTAGGTGACCCTGGGCAAATCACACTCTCAGCTTGTGAGGAAGGGAAACCCAAGTCCAGAAAGGGAAAGAAAATTTGCCTTCAGGTTTTCATAAGTCAGAAATGACTTGAACGTACACAAGAAAGTACACAAGAACATTTCAACCTCCCATAAAAGCTATTTGGCTTAGAAAACGATTCTGTTTACACAAGTGGCTGTTCACAGCAATCAGTGGGGAGGAAAGGCTTCTCCACCCAGATTTAGCAGGTGGCAGCTCTTTGGCCCAGGTATAGCTGAGAATGACTCCTGTCTGAAACCTGGAGAGTGTCTCCCAGTCCTTGAACTTAGTGCCAGGCTTAATAGACACACTGGCCTCCTCTGTATTGGGTCCAGCCAGAATTTGGGCTCACCATCTTTGATCTACCTTTTGGCCAACAGGTTAGGAGTTCTTAATATGTGTATCTCCCCTGTACTGAAGAATATCAGGATGGTGCACAAGGGAGAAAAAGGGGGGGGGGGGGTTCAACTCTGCTACAAATGAGGAAATAGCTGGTATCTGGGCCTTGATCGCTTTTTGCACAGCAAGACCATGACAGAGAAAGCCTGGCTGCAGTTACAGTCAGCTTGGAGACAGTGACTGTGCACAGATGTGCCTTCGGGCTCTTAGGAAAGAAAGGGTCTGTGTGTCAGTGTGAATGAGCTTTAATCACAGATTGTCTTCTAGCATCTGTTCATCTTCCTAACTGAAGCTTCCCCCTCCACCCCTCTCTGTCCAGGAATGATCCAAGCTTTGGGAGGCTTCTTCACCTACTTTGTGATCCTTGCGGAGAATGGCTTCTTGCCATCCTCCTTGTTGGGCATTAGAGTGATGTGGGATGATCGATGGGTTAATGACGTTGAAGACAGCTATGGACAACAATGGGTGAGTGTCCCAGCAGCCAAAAAGATAAGGCACATTACCCACATTCCTGGTGTTTTTTTGTTCCATAATGAACAGACAAAGCAAGAATTCTAAACCACACCCCCTCCTGCTTTTTAATCCATCAGACATACGAACAAAGAAAAATTGTGGAATTCACTTGCCACACAGCCTTCTTTGTCAGCATTGTGGTGGTGCAATGGGCAGACTTGGTTATTTGCAAGACCAGAAGAAACTCTGTCTTCCAACAAGGAATGAAGTGAGTAGCTAGCTTACAATCCCTCTCCCCCCACTGCACACTCCTAATGAGACCCAGAATTGCTCAAAATGAGAAGCCGGGGCAATATGGCCCAATACATACGGGCGCAAAAGAGTGCCCTGATGATGTGCTAGGGTTGCCTCGGTGCAGTGCATTTGCACCGCAGGCTAACCCTAACACGTATGGACGGCGCAATTTTGTATGGCGCCATCCACACGCATGGTGTGCCAGGGCTATAAGATGCATAATGCATCCACACAGACCGGCATGCGCCTTACGCCTCCACACAGCAGGCGGGCGCCTATGGCGCCCTTTCTTCAGCGCAAAAAGGAGCTCCAAAACAGAGCTGCTTCCTGGCTTCTGTGTCCTTGGCACAGCCTTCACACAGCCGCACCAAGGAGGCCGAGGGGAAAGGGGCTGCGCGGCGGCCCCTTTCTCCCCTTGGGAGCACCACATATGACGGGGGTGCAGCGGGCACACAGGAATCCGCTGCACCCCACTTCAGTCCACAGAGAAGCGGCAATTTGCCACTTCTCTGTGGCCTGGGAAAGCGGCAGATTGGGGCCACAAGCACTGCCGGTGAGGCAGCCCAGGCCCCATTCCGGCACTTCCCTGGCTGCCTACAGACTGCCCCTTTTGGGCAGTCTGTAAAGGACCTAAGTATTAGATTTGTTTTGGAAGAGAAACCATTTTGACATCAACCTGGGGAAAACAAGTTCAAAGCTAAGGAAGTCTAGTAGTTTGAAAGCTAAGAAAGTCTAGTTTCCACACAGAGTAAGTGTTGAGAAAGAATTGTCTCCTCCTGCACTAACTTTTTTTACATGTACTTCCCCAGGAACAAGATCTTGATTTTTGGTCTCTTTGAAGAGACTGCCTTGGCTGCTTTCCTCTCTTACTGCCCTGGTATGGATGTTGCCTTGAGGATGTATCCTCTCAAGTAAGTAACGAATCCTGTTGACCTTTGAGCTTTTAACTTTCCCACTACTGCTGTGGCTGATCTGGCATAAGCTTTCCAATCTTAATTTCTTGAATGAGTTGATATAAAAAGCAGCTTTGGGCTTACCTTAAATTGTACATTGATAACATTTGCTTTGGGCAGCCCTCTCTGAACCCCATTTATGCCATTGCTTACAGAAATTGTATTTCTTCCCTTGCAGACCAACATGGTGGTTCTGTGCCTTCCCTTACTCTCTCCTCATCTTTGTGTATGATGAAGTACGAAAACTTATCCTCAGACGCAGCCCAGGAGGTAAGATGTCTGCTGTGCCATAGCATTCTTGGCCATTGTTACATATGCTGTGGGAGCTTCCCCGTAGTGGGCATGTCTGCAGGAAGTTCCAGTGTATTTCACCATAACTGAACATCTTTGTTGCCTTTGGTTAATTGGTGATCATCACCATCGTCACCTCCACCACCCATCCATCATCATTTATTTGTATAGTACCCTCAATTTAAAAGGCACTTTTCAAATTAAAAAGAAAGCCCTGCCAAAGGTGTACAGTCTTTACAATCTGCCGCACAGTGTACAGTGTATAACACACAAGAAAAGGAAAGAGTAATACAGTAAAACTATGCAATCCAATTGTAAAACAAATCCAGATAGACTAGAATACAAAAAGAGCAATACAACATAACATAAAGCAAACTGACAAATACATATAATCAAACATACAGATGATAAAACAATATTAAACTAAAATTCCAAAAATGGAGAAATATGTTGTACAGCTCAAGAGTGCTGAATACCTGTGGAGTGCCCATGGACCCAGTGGTTGTCAGGAATGTTGACACATTCTCCAACTTTACAGTGCAGTCATTTAAAACCTTGGGAGATGTAGGAAACTCAGGAAACTGATGCATACTTTCTGTCTCTCACTCTCTCCTTCATGCAGGCTGGGTGGAAAAGGAAACCTACTACTAAAGTACTGCTGGAACAGCCTCTGTTGCATTTTTCCTTGACCCTTCTCTGCTGTGGACTTCTGGAGCGCAAGGAGATGGAGCCCTTATAGGGCAGAAGCAAGCAGAGAAAGAGGAAAGGAAACAGGCAGTATAGAGGAAGGGAGTGCCCAATATATGTAGTCCAGGGTAGGGATGGTTTTAAATGTGCCTTTTTGTTTTGTTTTTAAGGAAAAAAAACCAAGATTTTCTATCTGGACTTTTACAAATAAAGGTGGATTATAAGAGGACTTTGTGACTTTGTGCTGTTTGAAATGCTGTACTGTTTGCCCATAGAGTAGGAATCTATGCAACATCATCTTAGTTGGTTGGTTTAGAATTGGGGGAAATGAATCCACCCCTTCTGCAAGCCAGATGACAAACTGTGATGGGTGAACACTACTCCCCCCCCCCCCCCCCCCCAAAATCAGGCCCATGTCCTAACGTTTTGGCTGACAGCAAATATTGTCTTACCTTGCATACAAGCACTGGCTGAAACCACTTCATGGGGTGGGAGATTACATAGTTGGAGCCAGCCAAAGTCCTGGGTTAGGGTGTGAACACTTGGTTGTGGATTCCCTGTTGTCTACACTAATAAGCACTTCCTCGTTGAGTTTACTGTTGGTTTTGAAGTAAAAGGGGAGGGAACAAGCTTGTTTTCTGCTGCTCCAGAAAACAGGACCCGGAATAATGGATTGAAACTCCAGGAAAAGTGATTCCACCTCAACATTAGGAGGAACTTCCTGTTCGACGGTGGAACACACTCCCTCGGAGGGTGGTGGAGTCTCTATCCTTGGAGGTCTTTAAGCAGAGGCTGGATGTCCATCTGTCGGGGATGCTTTGATTGGGAGTTTCTGCATGGCAGGGGGTTGGACTGGATGGCCCTTGTGGTCTCTTCCAACTCTATGATTCTATGACCTAGCATTAACATAGTGTTGCAAGATATGTTGAGTGACAGCTACTTTCCCCCCTAAAAAATTAAAACAGCTTAACAATGACCTTCAGGATAACTGGAGTATTAAGATAAAGGTTGAATGAGGACTGGAAGTGGTTGACTTAGCAGGCTTAGGAGTGGGTTGGCTGACTTTGGACCTCTCACTATTTAGATGCCCTGTGGTTTTGGAGATAGACATAAGAAAATAGATAAAGTGCAGAATTTCTACAGATACTGATAATTTTTGCTGTTCCATCGGAAAACAAGAAGTTTTAACATTTGAAGTTGCAGGCACAATGCTTTTTCTACAGATTTATGGGTGCTGAGGGCCAAAACTATATTCATTTAACCTTCTTAATTCCCCCTTTCTCCCACATGGTAACTAAGGCAGCTCGAGACAAAGTTAAAACAAGACCTAACTGCCAGTGAAAAGAGCGTAGAGAGGGGGCCAGCCTTCTCTCCTGTGGATGAGGTTTCCATAGCCTGGGAGCAGCCACTGAGAAGATTCTTTCATTTTTCTGCACCAGATAGGACTGTGACGGTTGTGGAACCAAGAGAAAGCCCCCTCCTAAGATACAGGCAGGTTCTTACAGGGAGATAACCATCTTTCAGATCTCAATCTAAGCTGTATAGGGCTTTCTAGGTCATAACCAGAACTTGGAATTGTGCCGGGAAACAATTTGGTAGCCAATGAAGCTATTTGAAAAGGGCATTATCTGCTCTCTATAGCCAGACCTGGGCACCACTTTCGCCACAGTGTTTTGGACCTACTGAAGTTATTGAACAGTTTTAAAAGGCAGCCCCATGCAGAGTGATTTCAGTAGTCCAAACAATCTGTAATTCAGGCTTGTACGACTTGCCAGATCCCCCAGGAACAGATGCATCTAGCACTCTGCTCCTAACTGCAATTTTGATAGGGTATAAACAAAACAACTCCATAATTCCTATTTTTAAGTACACTTCATTGAGTTCAGGCTGCATCTGCACTGCAAAAATAATATAGTTTGACACCACTTTAATTGCCATGGCTCACTGCTATGGAAACCTGGGTTTTGTAGTTTGTTGTGGCCTCAGAGTGCTCAAGCAGAGAAAGCTAAGTATCTCACAAAGCTACAAATCCCAACTCCATAGCAATGAACCATGGCAGTTAAAGCGGTTTGAAAATATATTATTTCTGCAGTGTAAATGCAGCCAAGGCTTCCAGGTAAGTGAACTGCAGCCTGTATTTAAGTGCAGGTTTTAAATAATGCAAGGGAGCAGATGGACAAGGATTTAAGTGGCTGGGATTTTATTTGAGATCAGACCTCTAATGTGTGGCTAGAAAACACCAGAGAGCCAATGCAGAGTGGAGTACTAGTATCGTATTTGCTCCTGGCAACTCTTCTGTACATGGCAGATAGTCTGTTCCATTCTGCACCAGCTGAAGCTTCCAAACAATTTTCAGTGGCAGCAAATATATAATGCAAGGGGAGTTAGCAGCTACTAATCCTGAGCAAGTGAGAATTGCTTGCTAATTAAATCATCCCCACAGAAGACACTTCAATATCTTCAGGCAGCAAGAGAAGGGACACTGGTGAGTGAATGAGTAATTTCCATTTTACACTCAAATACAAACCAATTCTTTCCTGCCCTTTTGGACTCTGTGCAGAGGTCCACAGAGCTTCTCCTTCTTGGAATCTGACCCCTTGTCTCCTGTGGCCTTGGCAGTTTTGAATTACTAAGCAGTTCAGGGTTGAATTTCAAAGTTGCCTTGAGAGAGCTTTTCTTTCACAAGCATGAATCTCTGTCGATATCACTATCTGCATAGCAGATCAGCTTGTGCTGATCTATCTTCACAGCAAATAGGACAGTGTGAGTCCTTCACCATGAGCTCAAACCCCCAAGTGAAAGGAGTGTTGGTTTGTATCAAGGCTTCCACATATCACATTAAGGCTGCCATGCAACCCTGTACTTCTTCCCTGGGAGTAAAAACTAAAGGTAGCCAGTAGGGTTTGCATCTAAACATAGAGATTGTTCTACTATGAGTATTAAGCGCCCTAAACTTATCTGATGTTTCTGGAAAGTCTTGGCAGCAGTAACTTGAAAGTAGGCATCCTGCCTCTAGCAAGCGAAGTTCCATTTAACTATAATGGCTGCTGTTGTAGATCCAAACACCTTCCATCAATGTGTCTTAGCAATGAAATTGTATACTAGTTTTGGTGTTCTTTAGCCTCAAGTCATTTCCAATTTATGGCAATTTATGAGGTTTTCTTGGCAGGATTTCTTCAGAGGAGGTTTGCCTTTGCCATCCCCTCAGGCTGAGACCATGGGACTTGCCCAAGGTCAGCCAGTGGATTTGAACAGCCAAGCCGGGATTAGAACCATGGTCTCCAGAGTCATAGTCCAACACTCAAACCACTGTGCCACAGTGGCTCTATCCTAATCTGCTCAGAATTAAGTGGCATTGAGTTTGATGGTACATACTCTCAAGTAAGCGAACATAGGAAAGCTTTTCTGCTTTATCTCTGAAGCAGGAAATGTGCTTTTTCTACCCAGTGCCAAAATAACTGGCTCTGGAAAATAACACACCTTCTTGGGTGAAGAAGAAGCGTCATCTGCTGTTGTGCCTCCGGCTCTCCTGCAAGTCCCTTAATCTCCAATTTTTCTGCACTCGGATTGAAACTTGCCAGAACCATCCGAGAGCCCTGACAGATCTTGCCTGAACCAGCCCATGTAAACACCAGCTGTCGCCCAAAGCTAAGCAAATACATCATAGTTTCAAATCCCAGGGAGTGCTGTTTCCCAGACATACCCAGCAGCATCTCCTTGCTCAGTGGACTCCATTAGTGTGGGTATGATGCAGACAGCAAAGATGGAGGTCAAAAGCTGAGTTGCAGACCACAGCATAACTTCATCACAGAGAGAAGCAGAGAAGGAAAAAAGCATGCCATGTTCAAGGGGCTTGGCTTTTATACCAAAAGAGTCCTGCAATCGTGCAATGCTAATAACTCCACATTAGGCGATCCCTCCCTGCTCCTTTTACTTTCCCTGCAAGTGAAGGCTTCCCTGCTTCTGCTCTACTTGGGGTATTTACCTGGGGGAGGCATCACCAGAGCTGGCATGGCAAAATGGTTTGACTTTGACTCTGGAGACCAGGGTTTGATTCCCAGCTCAGCCATGAAACCCAATGGGTGACCTCAGTCAAGTCACACTGTCTCAGCCTCAGGGCACGACAGTGGCACACCTTCCTCTGAAGAAACTTACTAAGGAAACCCCATGATAGGTTTTTCTTGGGGTTGCCACAAGTCAGAAATGACTTCAAGACACAACACAACAACAGACTAGAATACAGCTTCCTGCTAAAACTCATTCGAATGAGGGGGAGTGTTTGGACCCACAACAGTAGCATTAGCTCCATCATGGTTAAGAAGATCTATTGTGGTCCTTGAAGGAACACAACAACAACAAAGTACAGTATCACTAGCTTCAGCAAGTATCTCAATGGGAGAGCTACCATGACGCAGTGGTTTGAGCATTAGACTACAGCTTGAGATCAGGGTTCAAATCCTTGCCTGACCATGGAAACCCATGACCTTAAGCAAATCGCACACTCTCACCCTCAGAGGAAGATGATGGCAACACCCTCTGAACAAATCTTGCCAGGAAAATCCCACGATAGGGTTGCCTTAGGGTCACCAAATTCAGAAACAACTTGAAGACACACAACAGCAAAATCTCACTCAA
The DNA here is from genome assembly GCA_034509955.1 of Urosaurus nigricauda. NCBI lineage: Eukaryota > Metazoa > Chordata > Lepidosauria > Squamata > Phrynosomatidae > Urosaurus > Urosaurus nigricauda. Next base: position 135,721,256 of record JAOEGL010000002.1, read on the forward strand.
CTTCTGCTCTGTAGTGTCCTATTACATTACTTTCCTCCCCCAGTCTTCTTCTGTCTTGTCTTTAATAAAAGCTTTCTGGATTTGGCTGGACTGGTCTCTGTACTCCCATCAAGAGAGAGGCTGTTCTCAGCCATCCTCATTACCCAGACCACTAAGAGGTAAGTTTAAGGAAAACATGCAAGGAACCAAGGACAAACAGACTCATAGACAGACAGACTGACTAAGGGCATATAAAATGAATCTAGAAGTCCTAGTAGACTACCAAGTTGAATTTGAGTCAAAGAGTGATGCAACAGCTAAAAGAAGCCAATGTGATTTTATGCTGCATCAACAGAAGTACAGTGCTTAGATCAAGGGAAGTAAAATATTGCCACTATACTGCTTTGTTCGGGCCTCACCTGGAATACTGTGTCCAGTATTTTAAAAAGATGTTGAGAAGCTGGAACGTGTCCAGAGGAAAGCGACCAAAATTATGAAGGATCTGGAAATCATAAAGCCCTATGAGGAGAGACTAAGGGAGATTGGTATGTTTAGCCTGGAGAAGAGAAGGTTAAGAGGTGACATGAGAGCCCTGTTTCAATATTTGAAGGGATATCATACTGAAGTTAGAGCAAGCCTGTTTTCTGCTGCTCCAGAGAAGAGGACCTGGAACAAGGGATACAAGCTACAGGAAGAGAGATTCCACCTCAATATTAGGAGGAACTTCCTGACTGTCAGAGCTGTTCAAGTGGTGGAATCTCCTTCTTTGGAGATCTTTAAACAGTGGTTGGATGGCCATCTGTCAGGGATGCTTTGATTGAGAGTTCCTGCACGGGAGATTTCTCCCATAAATCTACAAAAGTTGAATGTGACATAATGTTATCGGTCTGCAAAAGTAAAGCATTAAAACATTTGGGGCACAACATGCTATTGTCACAATTGTGCTAGCAGCACAAGCCCTCCCGTGTAGGCTGCTGAATGCATATGCTTTGCTCCTAGTTGAGGTGTGCAGGTTTCCTCAGGTTCTCAGATGTATTATTCAGCAGGAGCCAGAGGAACAAACAGACCCCCAGTCTCCACTGGCCAGTCATAGAATTATAGAGCTGGAAGAGACCCTAAGGGCCATTCAGTCCCCTTCTGCCATGCAGGAACTCACAATCAAAGCACTCCTAACAGATGGCTGTCCAGCTTCTGTTTAAAGACCTCCAAAGAAGGAGACTCCATCATACTACAAAGGAATGTGTTCCACTGTTGAACAGCTCTTGCTGTCAGGAGGTTCCTCCTAATGTTGAGGTGGAATCTCTTTTCCTGTAGTTTAAACCCATTGCTCTGTGTCCTAAGACTCTTGAGCTGCAGAAAACAAGCTTGCTCCATCCTCAATGTGACACCCCATTAAATATTTAGATAGGGCTATCATGTCACCCCCTTCTTATTTCACTTCTCTAAGACTAAACATACCCAGCTTCCTAAGTCTCTCCACACAGGGCTTGGTGGTTTCCAGACCCTTTACCATTTTGGTTGTTTTTCTCTGGACATGTTCCAGCTTCTCAACACCCTTTTTGAACTGTGGTGCCCAGAAATGAACACAGTATTCCAAGTGAGGCCTGCCTAAAGCAGAATGGAGTGGCACTATTACTTTCCTTGATCCTTTTTAATAAGGCCAGATGTGTACTGTGTAAGTGGGAACCAAAGCCCTCCAAAGCCCTCACCCTCATCCTCCACCTCTTAAGCCCTTGGCATCCTGCAGAGCCTTTTGCCCGGTGGCCAGGATGCCTTGTGTAATTGCAGAGCAGGAAAGCAGGCCAGGCAGCTGATCTCTGCTGCTGGGTCAGTGCTGCCCACACGCTCACAGGCGGGCCTTTGTTCCCCACTGGCCAGACAAAGAGCTCTGTTCTGCCTCTACCTCAGCCAAGCTGTTCATTGACATGCTACGAGAGTACATTTTAGAAGAATAAATCAATTATGGATCAGATGACTTGGCCTCCTGCTTGCACCTCTTTCCTCCCCAAAGCGCATGTGTGTATATGCGCATGCACACACACACACTTTCGGCTATGCGCTGAGCTGGTGAGTAACAAAAACCAGGACTGACCTCCTGAGAGGGACACAAAGCCAAGGTTTCTCTATCTATTTCTCTTTTTCTTTTTTTCTGTGTTATCACTGAAAAGGACTGTTGCTGCTGCTGCTGGCTCTGAGATGCCAGCAAGCAGAGGCAGGTGACAAGAGCTCTGCTGATACCAGATTCCCTTGGAGGGTGTCAAATGTCCAGCTCAGAGCACATGAAATGTTAATCCAAGCAAAGGAAGCTGTCTACTTACCTACAGAGCCTTGTTGTCAAATAACTTGGGCTTCAAAGGCCTCTCATGCACAAGAGCAGGGCAAGCTATCTGGTGACCTTCTGTGAGCCCATGGCCTCTAAAAGGGTATTAAATGTTCTTCCATGCCACCAAGGATTTACCTATGTTGTCCTGTGCTTTCACCTCAATTCCGACTTATGGCAACCCTAAGGTGAAACTATCACAGGGTTTTCTTGGCAAGTTTCTTCAGAGGAGGTTTGCCAGTGCCATCCTCTCATTATGAGGCCAAGATTGGATTTCAAGCCTGGTTTCCATAGTCCAACACTCAAACTTACTTGACATGCCACAACACTTTACTCTGTGTGTGCGGATCGTGTGTATTTCTCACTTATGACAACCCTAAGGCAAACCTATCACAGGATTTTCTTGCCAAGATTTCTTGAGAGGAGATTTGCCATGGCCTTCCCAGAGACTGAGACAGTGTGACTTGGCCAAGGTCACCCAGTGGGTTTCAATTTCTGAGTTGGGATTTGAACCCTGGTCTCCAGAGGGCTAGTCCAACTCTCAAACAGTATGCAATGCTGGCTCTCATCAGGATTTACTACCAGTTTCCCAGTCCAGTCAATCAGTTACATTTATTGTACATGACCACAGGTCATCACAAAAAGAAAAAAAGAACAGGCATAATGCAAAAACAATAAGTAAATGAGGCATTAAAAATCACATTAGCTGTAACTTTAAAACCAGATTAAATTCCAAAACCTTGTTAAATTTGAGTGACACAAATATGCCAGACATTATGGAAGTTCAAAGGTTCATTCTGTGTCTTTTAGGCCAATCTCATATCAGGTTCTAGACCTTCCTACTCTGACTTCTTGTTTGGTTGACAATGACTGGCTCATGTCTTAGCTATGACCAATAGAAAAGTTGCAGCTCTGTTAAATATAATAGTCTCATTATTGTAAAGTGAAAAAAAAATCTTTCAGCTTGTTGGCCAGAAATCCTTAAAATCCAGTTTTTCAATAAGACACTTACATTTCAGTCATGCATGAAATGTACCAATCCTGATGCAATCCTTCTCATTATGGGAGTGAGTGATCCATCAAAAAGGATCATTTCTCATCTCTTCCTCTGCACTCTCCCTTTGCCAGAGCAGAACAAACTGGTACCATCTGTAGGGTTGGTACTGTTTTAATTAGATGATTTTAACTGATTTAAATTCTTACCATAATCTTATCTTTCTCTTATTCTGGGAGAAAGGCAGCATAAAAATGAAATAAATCAATAATAAATAAATAAATACAGGCTAGGGTCCAACCGTCTATGTATGCCAAGGTTATAACAAGACAAGAGATCTTGGAGATGTCTTATCCACAGGGTCACCATGAGTCTGGTTGACCCAAGGGTAACTAACAACAACAAGAAGAACAACATGTAAATAATCATGCAGCAATTTACCCAAATGATAACTTGTTAGGATCTTTAATTCAAAATCCCATTCCATGGCTATGAATTAGGGCATTCAAGCAATGAAACTGTTAAGGGAAAACCAGTTGGAACTGAAAGTACTGATAACATGTTTATTGTAACAAATGGATTAAGTTAATAATCTGATGGAGCCTCGTCACTCCTTTGTATCTGGTTAACTCTATAGAGAAAGTACGAAGTCAGGGGAGAAGAACAAGTGAGACACTTGGACACAATATTATTCTAGGTGAGGTGTGGCCAAAGCAGAATAGAGTTGTACTATTATTTCCCTCCATCTATACTTCTATTGATGCAGCCTAGAATCACATTGGCTTTTTTAGCTGCTGCATCACACATAATGTCAGAATGTCCCTATTATCCATATTGGCCACTCTTTCTTCCTTCTCTTAAAGGATCGTCGTTTCTAAAGCAGGTGAACAGAAAATTATTATTCAGTTAAACATTTGGATGCAGAAACGAAATATAGACCATAGTGACTACAGCTTGGAAATGTTACTTGTTTGTATTATAATCCCTTCAATCTCCCAGCCATTTGATAAATAGCCCATTTTCATCTCATGACTTACCCTAATTGGAAGATGGCATTTAGAGCATACTCAGTTGTAATATTCGTTCTAGCCATTTGGACACAAGCTATGATAGTATCCACAAACCAAGTTTGGATAAGAACAAAAGGCAATGGAGTAGGATGCATAAACTAACCTTGGAAAGCCAAAGGTGGCCCTTGTTCCTCATAAACATTCAATAATATGAGTCTGATAAGAAAATTGCTGTATACCCAGAATCATAATTGTTTGATCTTCCCTGTTACAGTTTTTATGGGATCATAATCTCTGGCAGAAGTAGCAAAGTACAAACAGTCCTGCAGCAAAGAAACAAAGTGCAAACAAGGGTTCTTTTCCCATTGTCCAGAAAAATAAATGCCTCTCACATATGGACAAGTGATGAACAAAGATGAAGGAGATGGTGAATAATCTAGCCTTCCTTGGTTTTGTTGTTAATTACCTTTGAGTTGATCCCAACTCATGGCGACTCTTTGGATGAGACACCTCCAAGCCCCCCTGTCCTCCATTGCTCTGTTCAGGTCCTGTAAATTCATACCCATGATTTCCTTAATAGAGTCCATCCATCTGGCTTGTGGTCTTCCTCTCTTTCTACTACCTTCTGCTTTTCCCAGAATTATTGTCTTTTCTAGTGACTCATGTCTTCTCATTATGTGGTCAAAATAGGACAGCCTCAATTTGATCATCTTGGTTTCCAGGGAGAGTTCAAGCTTGATCTGTTCAAGGACCCATTACTTTGTCTTCTTGGCCATCCTATATTTGAGCCTTTCAGCACTCTCCTCCAACATCACATCTCAAATGAATTCATTTTCTTATCCACTTTCTTCACTGTCCATTTCTAATATCTGAACATGGTGATAAGGACTACAAAGGCTTGTACAATTCTTTCATGCTCAGTTGTCTGTCTTTACACTTTAGGATCTTTTTCTAGTCTTTCATAGCTTCCCTCCCCATTCCCAATCTTTTTCTGATTTCTTGATTACTTGACCAGATGGAGGGGAACCTAATGAAAATACGGATTACTTTTAAGAATAGGCTGTGCATTTTCTGGGGTAATATTGACAGCTTCTCAAGGCTTGTCAAGGAAAGGGTTCCTATTTTATAGAAAGATCTTCATTTTGGAAACATTGGGGTTACACTGGAGTAGCAGATGTACAGAGAACATCTTTGTAAAGGGAGGAGAAATGGTAATGCTTAAACAAGAGGTTCTGTGTGACTCCATTAACTTGCCTCCATAGCCAGCAGAACACTTCACAAACTTTCCATTTGTCCTGATTGGACAGGGTCAGTCCTTTTAATCCTCTGCCATCCATCTTTTTCAGTTACTTTTAAAATGTCTCATCTTCTCCTCCCACTTTTTTCTTTTGTCATGGCTTCTTTCTGTTGTTGCAAGCTAGGCTCAAAATGCAAAAGTAGTTTGTACTCAGTTAACTCAGCAGGTTAGAGAGGAGAGGAGGTGGCACAGCCTTGCCCTTCTTCCCAGGACCCACAGGCAAAAGCAATCCGCAGCCTCAATCAGCCTGTGTATTCTTGTTCAATAATACCTTTTGTCATCTAGATCGCACTCTTTCCAAACAGATTGATTGATCTTGTCCATTACAATAGGGCTACACAATGGGCCCTTGGTATCCGCTGGAGTTTTGTTGCAGACACCCACCACCACCCCCAGGATACTAAAATCCATGGATGCTCAAGTCCTATTATACAGTCAGCCCTCCTTATCCATGGATTCTTTATCCATGGATTCAAGCTTCCACAGCTTGAAAATATTCAAAAATATATAAATTCCAAAAAGCAAACCTTGGTTTTCCCATTTAATATAAGGGAGACTATTTCACTATACCATTGTATTTAATAGGTCTGGAGCATCCACCAGTTTTGGTATCCATGGGGGGTTCTCAAACCAAACTCCAGTGGATACCAAGGGCCCACTGTATACAACAGCGTAGGAAAATTGTGCAAAATCAAAACAGCAAAATCAAGGTTTGCTTTTCTGGAATGTATATAAATACATTCCAGGTATGGGAATTCTTTTACTATTTCTATTTTTTCATTGTTTAGGTTGAACTTGTGAAGGTCCTCAGTGGTCATTGTTTTTGTTTTCTTTATGTTCTTTATGTTCAGCATTAAACCTGCCTTTGCACTTTCTTCTTTGATCTTCCTTAGTAGGTGTTCCAGGTCTGTGAGGTTCTCTGCTAGTATTATGATGTTGTCAGCATGTCACAGATTATTGATATTTCTTCCTTCTATTTTTCACTCCTCCCTCTTCCATGTCCAAGCCTGCTTTCCTTACAATATGTCCTGCTTATAAGGTGAATAGGTAGGGTGATAGCATGCAGCCTTGTCTGACCCCTTTGCCAATTGGGAACCATTCTGTTTCTCCTTCTTCTGTTCTGACAGTAGCCTCTTGTCCTGAGTACAAATTCCTCATCAAGACTATCAGATATGTTGGCACTCCTGTGTCTTTAAGGGCATTCCATAGCCTTTCATGATCTTTGCAGTCAAAGGCTTTGCTATAGTCTATAAAGCACATGCTGATTTTCATGCTGAGGATTATTAAGAAACCCTCAAACCCGATTTGGGGGGGAGGGGGGTCCTGAAGAAGCCATGTTAGCAACCTATTAATGACCTTTCTACTTGACCAAAGCCTCCTCATTCCAGGCACCGTGCTCTCTGCATGAAAGTGTGTGTGAAATATCCATAGCCCTGGAGGGAATGCATGGGTGATGACAGGTTATTTTTCCCCTGAGCGTCATGGAATTTTTGTTGCGGTTGTAAATGCTATTAAGTTCCACAGATAATAGGGCAGTGCAGCTACAAAGCATTCAAGGAAGCCTCCTAAAGGGGCAAAGCAACTCAGCTGCTGCAAACTCCACTTCTGTACAAAGCGAGCACACATATATGAACCTTACCTTTTAAGCAGTAATTTCCATTCTTTTAAACCAGTGGTTCCAAAACTTTGATCCTCCAGATGTTTTGGACTTCAGCTCCCAGAATTCCTGGCTGTTGGCCTTCTAGGAGTTAAAGTCCAAAACAGCTGGCAGACCAAAGTTTGGGAAGCACTGTTTTAAACCAATATCCATTCTGAGTTTGGAAATATTAACTTTTGGACTATAACCTTGAGAATCCCCAGCTTGCAAAGTGCCTAGGGAGTCTAGGTATTGCTGTTCATAAAAGCAGTGTTTCCAAGCTCTGCTTCAACTGTTTAAAAATAAAATAAAGGCAATACATTTTGCAAGTGGACATCATAACAAGGAACATGGGTTCAACAATTCTGAAATTCCATCAAAAGCCAATTCATCATATTTCACCTGGACATATTTACTTTTTAATGCATCACTGGAGCCACCGTGCTATAGTGGTTTCAGCACTAGACTATGAATCTTGAGAGCAGAGTTTGAATTCTGGTTGAGATATGTAAACTCACTGGATGACCTTTGGCAAGTCACATGTTCTCAGCCTCAAGGGAAGGCAATGGCAAACCTCCTCTGAAGAAATCTTCCCAAGAAAACTCCATGATAGTTTTGCCTTAGGGTTACCATAAGTCAGACACAACTTGAAGGCACACAACCACAACAAATAACAAATATATCATTGCATATGTTCCAATATTTCACAAATGAAAACCAGGACATAGGCAGCTAAACAATATCAGATCAAGATGGGAAAAGCTATTAATGAGGAAGAATCTGGAGAAGCGATGGTTAAAAGGTGATATAATAGCCCTGTTTAAGTATTTGAAAGGTTGTCATATTGAGTATAGAGTAAGCTTGTTTTCTGCTGTTCCAGAAAACAGGACCCGGAACAATGGATGCAAGTTCCAGGAAAAGAGATTCCACCTAAACATTAGGAAGAAGTTCCTAACAGTAAGAGCTGTTTGACAGTGGAACACAACTTCCTCGGAGAGTGGTGGAATCTCCTTCTTTGGAGGTCTTTAAACAGAGGCTGGATGGTCATCTGTCAGGGGTGCTGCATGGCAGGGGGTTGGACTGGATGGCCCTTGTGGTCTCTTCCAACTCTATGATTCTAGGAACACACAAGTTTGGAGAGGCTGCAGCAGTTTACTTTTACTTGAGCAAGATTCTACTTCCTCTCTTCTCCCCCTCTGAGTTAACTGAATACAAACTACTTTTGCCTTTTGAATTCAGTTTGCCGCAATTGGAGTAAGCTGAGGACAAAGGGGGAAAGTAGGAGGAGAGAGAAACTGGGGCATTTTAAAAGCATCTGAAAAACTGGGATTACAGAGGATTAATCAGGACAGTCACTACCAAAATAGGACAGTTGGAGGGTATGTGACTGAACTGTACTTATAAATTTGATTAATGCCTCTGCAGAATGATAGAAGCTTCAGCTTTGAATCATAAGCTAGGCAGCATAGAAAGTAACTTCTGTGACCAGAAGGGGCTCAACAAACTCCTTTGCTTTGGGTTTCATTAATCCATCCTGCTTGTTGAGTCAGAATAACATGGGTTCTATGCATGTCATATGCAACATTTAGTTGTTCCATGTCATGTATTAACATTAAGGAGCAGTAAGCACATTAAGGAGCAGTCGTACAAAATGCTCACAGGATTTAGATTTGAGGATTCAGAGGAAATCTAGGTACTGCATTCAGGCCAAGTGTGTGCATTTTTGGAGAACAGCAACTCTCCAAAAATGCCCACACTTGGCCTGAATGCAGTAACTAAATTTCCTTTAAATCCTCAAGTCTAAAAATCCTGTGAGCATTTTGTGCGACTGCTCCTCCTGAAGCTAGGAACAGCTGATTCTTTGGAATGCAGCACTTGCTGTTCCTTCATAATGTACTTTGGCCTTGCCAGTTATGGGATTTGATCCTTGACCCCAATACCGAAAACAGCAATGAGCCAGCCCGTTCAGTGGGAAAGGTACAAACAATTGTCTGTGTAATGATCTTCACTTTTCTGTGATGGGAGTTTGTTAGAAATAGGGAGGTGCACTTTCAGTACTTTTTGTTCTGTATGTCACTTCACCAGATGAGTGAATGTTTAACTACTGAAGGAACATTACCTTTCAGCAGTTAAGCTGCCCAGTTAATCAGTTGCTAGAATGCACGGAAGTCATCAGTACTGGGAAAACTTTACTTGGAAGGTGTTCAGAGTCTAGCTTACTTTCTCTTAACTTTTTTTTTTTTTTTTTTTTTTTTTACGTTTAGGCTACAAAAACCAAATACACAGGGAGTGTGGAATATATAGCTCAGCAATAATACATGTGAAAAGGAACTTGGGACTATTGTTGTCCATAAATTGAACATGAGCCACCAGTATGATGCTGCAGCAAAGAAGGTGAATGCTATTTTAGAGGGCAGTAATAGAAGCATAGTTTCTAAGTCAAACAAAGGATTACTCCTACTCTGTTCTGTGTTGGTCAGGCTTCATCTGGAGTACCACATTCAGTTCTAAGCACTTCATTTTAAAATGCCTTAGTGCTGACACCATTACCATGCTGTAAATCGCTTTGGCTTCTGAATAATGCTGAATAAAGTTCTGGGTTCCTGAGTTAAAGACTGCCAGTATATAACAAGGGGTCTGGACTTGATGTAGGCTGACCCTGTTTCTTTGAGACAAAAATGGAACATTGGGATGGTACTAACAAAAAAGTGTGATCGCAAAACTTTTATTACATGAACCTATTGAGCTAACAATTCTTCTTCAGTGACATAAGTCATACAAAAAAATTAGGTAGATGTAGTAGGGGACTGTATTTCATCACAACCGTACCATGAATATTTCTCAGTTAAAGTAATCTCATACAGCAAATTTCGGTCTTTCAACACTGTATCATAAAACTTCTCACACCATTCCATTTTTGACAACCATAATTTCAAAGAGGGATCTTCAAACTATTTTTCACTAGACAGTTTTCTTGAAAATGGGACAAAATTGACATTGTAATTAAAACGATGGCATGGTCTGGAAATATGACAAAAATGGTACCGTCCTATTTAAAACAGTATATTTGGTCAGCCTAACTTGCTGGTTCATGAGGCTTCTCCCAATCCTATGATCCTATGAGTGTGATTGGAAGGAGGCTGATTTCAATAAATCTTCAAAAAGGGGAATCTCCAATCTTCAAAAAGGGGAAAAAAGAGGATCCCAACAATTATCGTCCGTTTAGTCTGACATCAATACCAGGAAAGATTCTGGAGCAGATCATTAAACAGAGAGTCTGTGAATATCTGGAAGATAATTCCATAATCACAAAAAACCAAAATGGGTTTCAGGAAAACAAGTCATGCCAGACAAATCTGATCTCTTTTTTTTAATAAAATTACCAGCTTGGTAGATGAAGGGAATGCTGTTGATATAGTATATCTTGACTTCAGTAAGGCATTTGACAAGGTTCCCCATGACATTCTTGCAAACAAGCTTGTAAAATGTGGACTAGACAAGGTAACCGTTACATGGATTTGTAACTGGTTGACTGACCGAACCCAAAGGGTACTCAACAATGGTTCCTTTTCATCCTGGAAAGAAGTGACAAGTGGGGTGCCACAGGGTTCTGTCCTCGGTCCTGTGCTATTCAATATCTTTATTAATGACTTGGATGACAGTATTGAGAGCCTAGTTATCAAATTTGCAGATGACACCAAATTGGGAGGAGTAGCTAATACCCCAAAGGACAGGATCAGAATTCAAAATGACCTGAATAGACTAGAAAGCTGGGCCAAAGCTAACAAAATGAAATTTAACACAGAGAAATGTAAGGTCCTACACATAGGGAGGAAAAATGAAATGCACAGATATAGGATGGGGGACACCTGGCCGAATGAGACCACATGTGAAAGGGATCTAGGAGTCCAAGTAGACCACAAGTTGAACATGAGTCAACAGTGTGATGCAGCAGCTAAAAAGGCCAATGCGATTTTAGGTTCCATCAATAGAAGTATAGTGTCTAGATCAAGGGAAGCAATAGTGCCACTCTATTCTGCATTGATCAGGCCCCGCCTGGAATACTGTGTCCAGTTCTGCGCACCACAATTCAAAAAGGATGTGGAGAAACTGGAGCGTGTCCAAAGGAGGGCGACTAAAATGGTGAAGGGTCTGGAAACCATGAAGCCCTATGAGGAAAGACTTAGGGAGCTGGGAATGTTTAGCCTGGAGAAGAGAAGGTTAAGAGGTGATATGATCACCCTGTTTAAATACTTGAAGGGATGTCACATTGAGGAAGGAGCAAGCTTGTTTTCTGCTGCTCCAGAGAACAGGACTCGGAACAATGGATGCAAACTGCAGGAAAAAAGATTCCACCTCAACATTAGGAGGAACTTCCTGACAGTAAGGGCTGTTCGACAGTGGAACACACTCCCTCGGAGAGTGGTGGAGTCTCCTTCCTTGGAGGTTTTTAAGCAGAGGCTGGATGGCCATCTGTCGGGTATGCTTTGATTGGGAGTTCCTGCACGGCAAGGGGTTGGACTGGATGGCCCTTGTGGTCTCTTCCAACTCTAAATTTCTATGATTCTATGATTCTATGATTCTATGAGGCATTAAACAGACATGGGAAGGCTCCTTAATTAACATGACTATAAAAAAAACAAAAGAAAAACAAGTAGATCCATTATAAGCCCGAAAATTCAGTTGGTTGTTCAGTGGCCCCTCCACATTTGCTGAGGTTAGGGATAATGGATCCCGTGGATTTGGAAAAACTGCAAATAAAACAACACGATTATTTTTACCTAAAATAACACCTCTCTCGCTAGATCCTTCAGTGCAACTCTGTGGTCAACAGAACAACTCTAGGTCCTACAGTGAAACTCTGTGGTCAACAATGTGCCAGACATTGATCATAGAATTGTGCTGGAAGACCTACAAAGGCCAGATAAATGTTTTCTAGGTTCTCCAGCACAATTATATAGTCAATTTTGGGCAGAGTTGTACTGGAAGACCTAGAGATTCCTAGAGAGAACATACTAATCAAATCCACAAATAATCAAATTCACAAACGTCAAAGCCACAAATATGGTGTTGAATTAACATGTTTTCAGCTTAGCAGTCATAATGTACTCAATGAGGTCCACAACTGTGCTGAATTTTAAACCAACCTGAAAAAATTGCCATTTTGATGTGCCATTAATGAAATAAGAGGAGTGATAACATCATTTCATTATTAGATGGTGTAATTTGTTAGGACATTGGAGTCTATGTTCAGTACAGTCCAAAATGGGAGCAGGAAGAAAGGAAGAAGAAGGTTAAGACAAACAGAGCTTCCATCTTCATGAATGACTTAGTGGAAGGAAAACAGAGGATTGTTGGAGCTGAGCTAGGGTTGCCAGAGTGAAAACTGGAGGAGGCTCCTATGCTTTTAGTGGTTGTGTAGAACAGTAGAGAGCCAACATGGTGTAGTGTTTGGATGTTGGCCACAAGAACTCTTTGAGACCAGGATTCAAATCCCCACCTGGCCATGGAAACCTACTGGGTGGCCTTGAGCAAGTCCCATAGCAAACCACTTATGAAGAAATCTTGTCTCATGGACTTTATCAGATGAGGTAAAAGCCAGGAGTAAAAGGGCATTTTCCCAGCAAAGTCCCAAGATCATGGCAAGACATATCACGATTTGAGAGGATTTATCCCAGGAATAACCAGGAAATGACCATCAACAAATCATTGTCAAGATTTCCCCGTGAATGATTTGCTGCTGGTTATTCCTGGGATAAATCCTCTCTAATTCGCTGTGGTCTCAGGACTTTGCCAGGAAAATACTTTTTAAATCCTGCCTTTTCCCTGCTCCCCTCCAACCCCACCCCCACCCCTGTATGATAAATTAGGGTTGCTATAAGTTGGAAATGTCTTGAAGGCACACAACAAGAAACCTCCAGTTTTCACTCCACATAGAGCCAGTGGTATCTTTGCTTCAGGAGGGAGTAGATGCTGGAATCTACAAAAATGGTAGTTCAAAGTATATAGTAAAATGTAATCAGTTTATTTTTCAATTGTTTTAGAATTTCTGGGGCAAGCAGGTGTAAGCTGATTCTCAAGGACGCAATTCTTTGTGGTTTTACATCTCGCAGTTACCGCTAACACTCAGCAAGCTTGTTCGAAAACTAATTTATTTCCTTTTAATAAAACATCACTTGTTGAGGCTGGAATGATTATTTCCCAGAATCCCATGAGGGACATAGAATCACAGGAGTTTATCAGACAACAGAAATTGGAATCATAATCCAATGGCAGTCCGAACACAATCATGTTATTGCGTGAGAAACTATCACACACAATTTAGGGCAATTGCAGGCAATGAGAAGTCATTTCGAACGCGATGCAGTGTCCATACACAATCACGTAAATTCGATGAACTAGCAAATTCACTCATTTTCGAACTGGCCCCACTTTCATTTCTTTTGAAACTGAGAGAAATTCCTCTCGTGTATAGAGTTGGAAGAGACCTCAAGAGTGATTGAGTCCAACTCCCTCCTGCCATACAGGAACTCATAATCAAAGCACACCCAACAGATGGCCATCCAGCCTCTGCTTCAAAACCTCTAAAGAAGGAGACTCCACCAAACTCTGAGAGAGTTCCACAGTGGAAGTTCTTCCTAATGTTGAGATGGAATCTCTTTTCCTGCAGCTTGCATCAGAAAAATGCAAGCTTGCTCCATCCCCAATGTGGCACCCCTTCAAATATTTCAACAGAGCTATCATATCACCTTTTAACCTTCTCTTCTCCAGGTTAAACATCCGGACGTCCCTAAGTCTCTTCTCAGAGGGCTTTATGTTTCCAGACCCTTCACCATTTTGGTTGCCTTCCTCTGGACATGCTCCAGCTTCTCAACATCCTTTTTGAACTGTAGTGCCCAGAACTGAACACAGTATTCCAGGTGAGGCCTGACCATACATGTGAGTAATCTAGGGTTACAGGTGTGTATGTTTGCCTATCCTATGGCTCCTTGCAAAAATGCCTTTCTCACCCCTGCAACCCTGCCAACCTGCTGCAAAACGCCTTTTAGGAGCCAAAAAACTAGGTGGGGTTCCCAGGCAGCAGCCAATTATAGCAGAGACAAAGGAGATTATCAGATGGGTGACAGGAGCGAAAGCTGTCCTTATCCCATCCATGACAGAGATCACACGAAAGACATTCATACATTCATGCTGATCCTATCATTAAACTGTCAGTGAAGTTGAATTATTTAACACATTCTTCTGTTAATACAAAATGAAGGGCAAGGGCAGGACAATTCCACTTCACTGACAGGACAATGGCAGGATCAGTGCGATGTCATGTGAAAGTCCTTTGTGCGATCGAGGTCAATTGTAGCTTAATGGTTGGACACTGACAGGATAAGCACGACATTGTATGAAAATCGTCTTGCAGTCATACTCTAGGAACAGGAAAAGAATGGGACAGGGACGTTCTGTCCCGAGTCTGATAATCTCCCAAAAAACAAAGATTCACACTAAAAAGCCAAAGGAGCTCACCCATCCTTTCATGCATGCCTTTGCAGTCGGACGATATTAGTCCAGGTGCAACTGTATAGGCAAAGCATGACAGAGTTTAGGATCTCTGCCACTATGTTCCAAGGAGGGGGATTATGGGAGTACATGTTTAAGACTGCAGAATGCCAAGGGAACTCAAGTTTTATTCAGTAACAGCTTATTTCAACAACTATGGTCCAAAACGCACTGCAGAAATAATCCAGTTTGAGACCCCTTTATTTACCCTGGTTCAGTGATAGGGAATCCTGGGAACTGTAGTTTTGTGAGACATTTAGCCCTCTGTCAGAGCTCTAGTGCCACAATTAACTATAATTCCCAGGATTCCCAAGCACTAACCCAAGGCAGTTACAGTGGTCTCTAACTAGAATATTTCTGCAGTGTATTTTGGACCTATGCTATGTTATCTAAGGTTTTTTGGGTGAGGATGGAATAAATAATAATAATAATAATAATAATAATCATCATCATCATCATCATCATCATCCCATCTCACCTCATGGATTGTGGTGAGGATCAACAAAAAATCAACAACAAATAACATAAATTAAAACACATTAATGTCAGACAAGAAGAAACTGGAAGAGCTCCATCTAGGATCAGAAGCTGATGAAAAGCCCTCCATCCACACAAACTGCCACTGCTGTGCCCTGGAAGAGAGAGAAGAAGAGGCAATGTGCCATTTACAGTGATGGCTCTATGATAGATAGATGATAGAGATAGATAGATAGATAGATAGATAGACAGATAAGACTGACTTCCATTTGTCCCTTTCCCTCCCTGTGGCTGATGAAAGGAATCAGCAAAGATCAATATCTCATACCTTTTTTGTTTTGTTTTCTAAGCAGCCGAAGAACATTTTTAGTTGCAAAACAGGATAAAAATATCTTAAATAAATAAATTTAGAGGGATATTATTCACTATGAAATTGGCAAGACTCAAATGGTTGTAGAAAAACGATTAAAATATACAGTGGGTCCTTGGTATACTTTCATTCCATGGATGCTCGAATCTGTGGATAAGGAATCTGCAGATACAGAGGGCCAACTGTAGTAGATGTACTGCTTTAGAAAAAAAAATTTCTTTTTTTCTGCCTTAAGATTGAAAAACAAAGATACTTTGAGAGATATTAATTTATGAGTGGGGCAGGGAGGGGGAGAAGAACAATAGGTTCAGATTTCTTACAGGTGCAATGGTGTATCCCTCAGCATGCAGGCAGCTGCTCTATTTCTGTCCTTGCCAGTCCCAGACCCCTGGAGCTCCTATATGCCACTATGTTTTATGATAACACTTCAACTCTGATGGTCACCAGCAGACAGATCTACTGATCCTCAGGCCCTGAGAGTCCACACATGGAGGTATATGATGTCATGTAATCCAGGCACCCTTATGGAGACAGAGGATTAGATGGTAGAGCCTGAAGGCACTGGATGAGAGAAACAAGGGGAAAGAATTCAAAGATATAGCCGTGTTAGTCTGTAGAATCAGTATGTAGAGAGATCTTGTAGCACCTTTGATACTCACTGAAAGAAAGAGGTCCAAATGCATATGAGGAAGTAGACTTAAGTCTACGAAAGCTCATGCTGCCAACTTCTTTCTTAAGGAAAAAGAAGTCCCTTGTCTCTTCAAGGAGTTTATCACAGAAGAGGAATTTATTTCAATTTCGAAAGAAACTGAAGTGAGGCCAGTTCGGAACTGAGTAAATTCGCTAGTTCAGTGAATTTACGTGATTCCGTATTGACACTACATTCTATTCAGACTGCCCGAAATTGCCTCCCAGTGCCCAAAATTGCATGTGATAGTTTCTCATGCAATCATGCGAAACCCCACGATAGCGTTCGGAAGGACTTCCCTTTGCCCGAAAATTTGTGTGATCAGCTTTCATGCAATCACGCGAAACCCCATGATTGCATTCAGATTGCCAATGGATTATACTTCCATTTCCCTTCGTGGGATAAACTCCAAAGACAGAGAATGAAGAAAAAGATACTAAATGCAGAATAACTTGTTGAAAATTTGGGAGTGGTTTGAACAGCAGAAAAGGAAGAGACGTCTAGGGAAGGGAGAACACCTTGGGATTTCAGTCCTGGGACCTTGATGACCTAAGGAAGAGACTGAAGCCCAAAGTATGAGGTTCTTCTGATGTAGGGTGACCAGGCATCCTCCTTTTCCAGGACATGTCCCACATTTCAACCTTCTGCCCAGGAAGAATTTGAAAACATCCTCCATTTTGAGCAGGACTAAGAAGCATGCATTTATACTTAGATGAGTGTTTCGAGCTTTTACTTGGTCATATCCTACATTTTTCTTGAATAGCTTACATTTTGCAGTGCCTTGTCCTCCTTTGCAGTTAGGACATCTGGCCACCCTGCTCTAATGGGCGGTACTTACATGGGAATAGGAAGGAACAGGGCATCTGAGGAGACCAAAATCGTGTCCAGGAGCCCCTGCAGAGGAGATGGATCAAGTTCACTTTCCCACAGAAAGTGGGAAGCTCACCTGGAGCCACTTCACTTTCCCACGAAAAAAGCAGAAATATAGGAGAAGAATTTGGGGAGTCTTCTTCCCCTACTCCTAGGTAGTATATTGTGGGGAAAGAGTGCTGCTTTGTACAACTTTCATTCTCCTCACCTCCTCTCATATATCCCATGATGCAGCGTGATGGGCGTTGCTGCCCAACAGCATTCGGAGGGCCACAGGTTATCCACCCATGTTCCCTTTCACTCTTAAGGTAGGTAATAACCATGCTTATGACTTACACTAAAAATATCAGCACAAAATAATTACTCAATGAGATCTGGAACCATACCACACTTCATAGCCCTTTGGAAAATGAGTTTGACTGCAGAGATCTGTAATGAGGTGGTGTGCTGATATTGAATAAATTTTACTTGAGAGTGTTTTTTTTTATTTTACTTTAATTGCTGTTTGCTGTCCAAAGTGGTGTGTGAACAGACATTTATGTTTTTGTGTAAATATACACTTACATTTTTATTGTGTGATTATTGGGTGTTCTTTTTTTAAAACAAAAATCTTTGGTACCAAGTGTCTAGAAGCAATTTTGCTAGGACTGTGACCTAGGAGGAAACCCACTGGGTGAGCCTGGCCAAGTCATACTCTCTCAGCCTCAGGGAACAGCAACTGCAAATTCCCTCTGAACAAAACATGCCACGAAACCCCCATGTTAGATTCTCCATAGGGTCACCATAAGCTGAAATGACCTGAAGACATACAGCAACAAATAGCCTGGCTGACGTCTCTGCTTCCCCCCCCCCCCCCCCCCAACACACACATCTTACACCTGTGTATGTCTTTTCTTTTTGTGATGGTGAAAAAGGATCATATTCCTTTCCACCCGCCGTAATGACTAAATTCATCACTCACACACTGAGTGCTGTAACTCCCTTCCACCAAAAGGGAATGAGTCTATCATTCTCTGAAAGGATTGAAGGACCTTGGGGGTCTAACTGGATCGTGCATCTGGCCATGAAGACATACCCAGTTTATTGCACTAACCTCATATTGTGCAGAAAATACACTTTGACTGCTCTGGTGGCCTGCAGTGGCCTTCTGGGGTTTGTAGTTTAGGGATAGGCATTTAGAACCCTCAGCCAGAGAGCTTTTAGGTTTCACCAAACTACAAACCTCAGAAGGCCACGGGAGGCAGTCAGAGTAGTAAAAAGGAAATAGTAGCAGTACAAGAGGGTAGTGTGGTAATCTACATAGACCCTTCCACAACTCCCCTTCTCTGCTCTCCACCAGCCATGGAATGACTACGGGGGGGCTACAGCAGCTCAACAGTAATTCTAGGAGGGGTCTTGGATGGCCAGCCATGGTGCATTTCCCCATGCAGAACTACAGTGGCAGGTGAAGGACAGGGTAAATCTTAGGAGTTTATCACACAATGGAAATTGGAAGTATAATCCAATGGCAATCTGAATGCAATCATGGGGTTTCGCGTTATTGCATGAAAGCCGATCTCACGCATTTCCAGGCAATGGGAAGTCCTTCCGAACGTAATCGTGGGGGCTTCACATTATTGTGTCAGAAACTATCACACCCAATTTTGGGCACTGGGAGGCAATTTCGGGCAGTTCCAAACGCGATGCGTCGTCAATACACAATCACGCAAATTCGCTGAACTAGCGAATTCACTCAATTCCAAACTGGCCCCACTTTCATTTCTTTCAAAATTGAGAGAAATATCTCCTTTGTGATTGTCCATAGAATCACAGAGCTAGAAGAGACCTCAAAGGCCATCCAATCCAATCCCCTTCTGCTATGCAGGAACACACAGTCAAAGGCCTCCCCAGGACAGATGGCCATTCAACCTCTATTTAAGAACAGCCTCCAAAGAAGGAGACTCCACCACCCTCCAAGGGATTGTGTTCCACTGTTGAACAGCTCTTACTGTCAGGAATTTCTTTCTAACATTGAGGTGGAATTTCTTTTCCGGTAGCTTGCATCCATTGCTCTGGGTTCTATTCTTGCTCCATCTTTTTGGGACCGTGTGCTTGAGACCGTGTGCTTGTTGCTGAAGGGGAGGAGCTTCTGTGAGTCACATCTGTGAGTCACAAGGGGGCGGAGCTAGCAGACTAGCTTTATATACCACCTTCCAGAGCCTTCCAGAACAGTCCGGCCAGAGAGAGGAGAAGGAGAGGAGCTGCTTGGCAGCCATTTTGGGACCGTGTGCTTGAGACCGTGTGCTTGTTGCTGAAGGGGAGGAGCTTCTGTGAGTCACATCTGTGAGTCACAAGGGGGCGGAGCTAGCAGACTAGCTTTATATACCACCTTCCAGAGCCGCGCGCCGTTAGTTTTCTTTAACTGAACAACTCTGCTCAAGTGGCATTAGACTTTGCAGTATGGACAACGAGGGATCTGCCGCAGTCACCTGCAACTCTTGTGGGATGTTTCTCTTCTTGCCTACAGAAGTGGAGAACTTCACATGCACCAAGTGCAAGTTGGTGGCACTCTTGGAGGAGAAAGTGCAGCAGCTGGAGTCCAGAGTAGCTACACTTCAGCAGATTAGGGAACAAGAGGATTTCCTGGACACAATAGAACTAACCATCTTGGATGAGTACCATGCAGAGGAAGATGCTAGGGTGGAAGAGGTCACTTGCCAAACAGAGGAGGCAGACAGCTGGAGGAAGGTCACAAAGAGAAGTAAACCAAGAAGGAATTGTTCGGGGAGCTTGCAGCTAGAGAATCGATTCGAAGCGCTTTCCCTTATCAAGGAGGATGAAGAAGAGCAGCATGGACAGACTTCAGGGATGGAGCAGGGGAGCCTGAGAGTCCCACCCGAGGAAACAGTCGCTGCTAAGCCTCGGAGGAGGCGTGTGGTCGTAGTGGGGGACTCCTTGCTGAGGGGTACAGAAGCAGTGATTTGTAGGCCTGACAAGATGTCTCGAGAGGTGTGTTGTCTTCCAGGTGCAAAGATCCGGGATGTGACAGAGAGGCTGACAAGACTGGTCAAGCCTACTGACCAATACCCCTTCCTTTTGGTCCATGTGGGAACTAATGATACTGCAAGACACAGCATTCAGAACATCAAAAGGGATTACGAGGCGCTTGGTAGGAAGCTGAAAGGAATGGATGTACAGGTTGTCATCTCGTCTCTTCTGCCAGTTGAAGGGCATGGTCCAGGAAGGGAGAGGAAAATAGCAGATGTGAACAACTGGCTTCGCAGATGGTGCCGCCGAGAGGGATTTGGATTCTTGGATCATGGGCTGCGGTTCCATGAGGAAGGACTTCTTGCAACAGACGGGTTGCATCTCACGCCAGTTGGAAGAAATGTTTTTGCCAACAGTCTCAAGAACTTGATCAGGAGAGCTTTAAACTGAGTTCCGAGGGGAAGGGAGACAATATTAAGGAAGGCAAAAGGGATGGCGAAAATAGTCAAACTGACATAGAGGAAACAAGGCAAACAGTGCAAGGACCCAATAGTGGGAGGCAAAAAAACTTGCACAGGCAGCAAGTAAAAGGGAACCATGGTCTGCGATGTCTCTACACTAATGCACAGAGCATGGGAAATAAGCAAGATGAACTCGAACTCCTAGTACAACAAGGCAAATATGATATAATAGGCATCACTGAAACCTGGTGGGATGAGTCTCATGATTGGAATGTGGAAATAGAGGGGTATAACCTTATTAAGAGAAATAGGCCAAACAGGAAAGGAGGAGGAATAGCACTATATGTCAGAGATATTTACACCAGTGAAGAGATCCTGGGCATCAATCATGGAAGCCAGGTGGAGAGCATCTGGATAAGAATCAAAGGGGAGGGAAACAACAAGGGTGTTACGGTGGGAGTCTACTACAGACCCCCAAGTCAGACTGAGGAATTGGATGATATCTTTCTAGAACAGATGACCACACAGTCAGAAAAGAGAGATGTAGTAGTGATAGGCGACTTCAACTATCCTGATATTTGCTGGAAGTCAAACTCAGCAAAATCCTCAAGGTCTAGCAAATTCCTCACTTGCCTGGAAGACAATTTCATGGTCCAAAAGGTGGAAGAGGCAACAAGGGGGTCAGCTATTTTAGATCTGATCCTAACCAACAAGGATGACTTGGTTAATGGGGTGCAAGTGGTGGGATCATTAGGTGGGAGTGACCATGTTCTCCTGGAGTTTGTAATACAGTGGAAAGGAGAAGCCAGGCAGAGTCAGACACGCATCCTAGACTTTAGGAGAGCGGATTTCAGTAAACTTAGAGAAGTATTGAGGGCGATTCCATGGTCAGAAATACTAAAAGATAAAGGAGTTCAGGACGGATGGGACTTTCTCAAAAGGGAGATACTGAAGGCACAATTTCAAACAGTTCCAGTGAGAAAGAAAAACGGGAGGTGTCTCAAGAAACCAGGATGGATGACTAAGGAACTTTCAACCGAGCTAAGTTTGAAACGGAACATGTATAAGAAATGGAAAAAGGGTGAAATCACGAAAAAGGAATTCAAAGAAATAGCAGGCATGTGTAGGGGTAAAGTCAGAAAAGCTAAAGCGCAGAATGAACTCAGGCTTGCTAGAGAGGTTAAGAACAATAAAAAGGGCTTTTTTGGATATGTCCGCAGCAAGAGGAAGAAGAAGGAAACGGTAGGGCCACTGCGTGGAGAAGATGGCAAAATGCTAACAGGAGATAGAGAAAAGGCAGAATTACTCAACACCTTCTTTGCCTCAGTCTTCTCAGAAAAGGCAAAGGGTGCTCAACCTGAGGATAATGGAGCAGAGAACAGAATTGGGGAATTTCAGCACAGAATAAGTAAAGTGATAGTAGAGGAACACCTTGTTAATCTAAATGAATTTAAGTCTCCGGGACCAGATGAACTCCATCCAAGGGTATTAAAAGAACTGGCAAAAGTAATATCGGAGCCATTGGCAATCATATTTGAAAACTCCTGGAGAACAGGAGAGATCCCAGCAGACTGGCGAAGGGCAAACGTTGTCCCCATCTTCAAAAAGGGGAAAAAAGAGGATCCCAACAATTATCGTCCAGTTAGTCTGACATCGGTTCTAGGAAAGATTCTGGAGCAGATCATTAAACAAAGAGTCTGTGAACATCTAGAAGGCAATGCCATAATCACAAAAACTCAACATGGGTTTCAGAGAAACAAGTCATGCCAGACAAATCTAATCTCTTTCTTTGATAAAATTACCAGTTTGGTAGACGAAGGGAATGCTGTGGATATAGTATATCTTGATTTCAGTAAGGCCTTTGACAAGGTTTCCCATGACATTCTTGCAAACAAGCTTGTAAAATGTGGGCTAGACAAGTTAACTATTACATGGATTTGTAATTGGTTGAGTGGCCGAACTCAAAGGGTGCTCAACAATGGCTCCTTTTCATCCTGGAGAGAAGTGACCAGTGGGGTCCCACAGGGCTCTGTCCTGGGCCCAGTGCTATTCAACATCTTTATCAATGACCTGGATGACAGAATTGGGAGCATACTAATCAAATTTGCAGATGACACCAAATTAGGGGGAATAGCTAATACCCCAGAGGACAGGATCAAGATTCAAAGTGACCTGAATAGACTAGAAAGCTGGGCCAAAGCTAACAAAATGAAATTCAACACAGAGAAATGTAAGGTATTGCACTTAGGGCGGAAAAATAAAATGCACAGATATAGGATGGGTGACACCTGGCTGAATGAAACTACATGTGAAAGGGATCTAGGAGTCCAAGTAGACCACAAGTTGAACATGAGTGAACAGTGTGATGCGGCAGCTAAAAAGGCCAATGCTATTTTGGGCTGCATTAATAGACGTATAGTGTCTAGATCAAGAGAAGTAATAGTGCCACTGTATTCTGCTTTGGTCAGGCCCCACCTAGAATATTGTGTCCAGTTCTGGGCGCCACAATTCAGAAAGGACATTGAGAAACTGGAGCGTGTCCAAAGGGGGGCGACAAAAATGGTGAAGGGTCTGGAAACCATGCCCTATGAGGAACGACTTAGGGAGCTGGGGATGTTTAGCCTGGAGAAAAGAAGGTTAAGAGGTGACATGATAGCCCTGTTTAAATATTTGAAAGGATGTCATATTGAGGAGGGAGCAAGCTTGTTTTCTGCTGCTCCAGAGAACAGGACCCGGAACAATGGATGCAAGATACAGGAAAAGAGATTCCACCTGAACATTAGGAAGAACTTCCTGACAGTAAGGGCTGTTCGACAGTGGAACGCACTTCCTCGGAAGGTGATAGAGTCTCCTTCCTTGGAGGTCTTTAAGCAGAGGCTGGATGGCCATCTGTCGGGGATGCTTTGATTTGGATTTCCTGCATGGCAGGGGGTTGGACTGGATGGCCCTAGTGGTCTCTTCCAACTCTACGATTCTATGATTCTATGATTCTATGATCCATCCTCAACATGACACCTCTTCAAATATTTAAACAGGGCTATCATATCACCTCAGTGGCTGGGGGGAGCAGTCTGCCCCACATGCAAGCAATAAGGTAGGGGGTGCCTTCTTCAGGACAGAGGACAGGGAGAAGCAGGGAGGAAGCAAGCTGGATTCAGCCAGCAATGGAGGTGGAGGCATCTCCTGCTCCCGTGGAACTCCTCTCTATACCAGTAGCTACAACCTACAGAACACCCAGCCTCAGCCAGATGAGGACAAGGAGGAGGCAAAGTTGTGTGACTTCTATAGTGGCAGCATGAAGATGCCAGCCACAGATGCTGGCAAAACGTCATGAACAATCTCTTCTAGAGTATGGCCACATAACCAAAAAAAACCACAGAAAAGCAACTTCCTGGGGAATGTTGTTGATGCCAGGTAAGAGCATGACAGAGAAGTACCCTTCAGCCATATTCTGCCTTCCACCTGCCTATCCAGCCACCTTCTCAAATGAGGCAGAAGCTCCTTGCCATTGCACAATTAAGGATGGCGGCACCTGGTGGGTCACTCATGGTGTGTCCCCTTCAAGGACTTCCTCCTGCCATCGTATCCCATACAGAATCTTTAGTCATTTTTTGTACCAATCATAGACTCACAGAATCACAGAGTTGGAAGAGACCGCAAGGACCATCCAGTCCAACCTCCTGCCATGCAGGAACTCCCAATTATAGCATCCCCGACAGATGGCCATCCAGCCTCTGCTTAAAGACCTCCAAGGAAGGAGACTCCACCACCCTCCGAGGGAGTGTGTTCCACTGTCGAACAGCCCTTACTGTCAGGAAGTTCCTCCTAATGTTGAGGTGGAATCTCTTTTCCTGCAGTTTGCATCCATTGTTCCGCGTTCTAGTCTCTGGAGCAGCAGAAAACAAGCTTGCTCCCTCCTCAATATGACATCCCTTCAAATATTTAAACAGGGCTATCATATCACCTCTTAACCTTCTCTTCTCCAGGATAAACATCCCCAGCTCCCAAAGTCATTGCTCATCGGGCACGGTTTCCAAGTCCCTTCACCATCTTACTTGCCCTTCCTTTTGACACGCTCCAGTTTCTCCAGATCCTTTTTGAAGTGTGGTGTCCAGAACTGGACACAGTATTCCAGGTGGGGCCTGATCAAAGCAGAATAGAGAGGCACTATTACTTCCCTTGATCTAAACACTATACTTCTATTGATGCAGCCTAGAATTGCATTAGTTATTTTAGCTGCCGCGTCGCACTGTTGACTCATGTTCAACTTATAGTGTACTTGGACTCCTAGATCCCTTTCACGTGTAGTCTCATTCAGCCAGGTGTCCCCCACCCTATCTCTGTGCATTTCATTTTCCCACCCTTTTTCCATTTCTTTGTGTTGAATTTCATTTTGTTACCCTTGGCCCAGCTTTCTAGTCTATTCAGGTCATTTTTAATTTTGATCCTGTCCTCTGGAGTATTAGCTACTCCTCCTAGTTTAGTGTCATCTGCAAATTTGATAAGTATGTCCCCAATTCTGTCATCCAAGTCATTGATAAAGATGAATAGCACTGGGCCCAGGACAGAACCTTGTGGGACCCTACTGGTCACTTGTCTCTAGGATGAAAAGGAATCATTGTTGAGCACCCTTTGGATTCGGACAGTCAGCCAATTACAAATCCATGTAACAGTTGCCTTGTCTAGTCCACATTTTGCAAGCTTGTTTGCAAGAATGCCATGGGGAACTTTGTCAAAGGCCTTAATGAAATCAAGATATACTATATCCACAGCATTCCTGTGATGAGCAATGATTACTCATTAATCATAATGAGCAATAATACTCATTCCTGCATATCACTGAATGTTGTGGTAATAATTGTGACATAAATTATTAGCAAAATTAAAATTATACCTTTAAATTACAATATCACAGCCTCAGTGCATTCACATATACATAGTTCCATGTGGTTGAAGTGAAAATTTGGTAAAAGGTGATGTTTTTAAAGTTTTTTTTAATTTAAATTTAAAATCTAGGGCCTCTACTTTTTCCTACCACTAAGCCTCACTCCACTCACACAACCTCTTATAGCATTTTAAGGGGACAGAGATGAACGCCACTGCCCATTTTTGCCAAAAGACAAATGCTTGAGGAGCAGCAGTGTCACTCCCCTTAGGGATGTCACCTGGTGCAATCTGCATTCCCTACACTCCCCTAGTGCTGCCACTGGCTCCTTATAGCCACTCTGCCTGCCAGCCTGCCAAGTTCACATCTGGTATTCAACAATTGCTGCAGCTAGCACCAACACTGTAGCTCCCAGCCCAGACCATCATCTTTATGCTTACTGAAAACCCCAACTAGTCATGAATTCTGGGGTCATGGAAATCAATAGGAGGCATCATGCAGCTCTCCAGATGTGGTGCAATGGTAAGTCCCAGAATTCCTCAACATGTGTTTATTAGTTTGTATTCCTTATTATTACTGGAAATAATTTTGTCTTATAGAGGAGGGAGGGGGTTAAAAATTATCCACTCTGGGTGTCAAATATGCCACTGCAGAACTATTACATTATTCTGAGCCATACAGGACCTCAGTCCCCTTAAATTCTAATGTCTAATCTAGCCCTGAAGATACTATACTGTATGTTCCAGTTTGACCTCAAGCTAAGGACTGAAGGATCTGCAGCTCTGCTACATTTTTAGTTTGTGCTAATATTCAGAGTTCCAGGTTTGTGAAGCCTGTGGTGTACTTCCAATCAAACAACTGGGCCTGTTGCTTCTGTACCAGTTAAGCTCAGAAAGTGGGGATTGCTACTCTCCCCAGATATTGCTTTCATGCTCACAATGAAAGAAATGAGGAGGAAACACATGCAGTGAATGATCCACCTTACCTTGCCCAATGAAAAGAAAGGATTGCAACTCACCTGAGACCTTGGATTGTGCCTTCCAAAGCATGTGTGGATTGCTCATTTAGGTAGGTAGGCTTTGCCACTCTGTTTGTGTTTAATGCAAGTGGTGGGAACTATGGAATACCTCAAAGAGAAGAGATTTGCAACTGGCCTTGGCCCTGATTTTACTCTCAGCAATTGCTTCCATCCACTGTGGGCCAAGGAGAAGATCAATTAAAACATGAGGTATGCAATTTGTAGGATTCCAGGGCCAAAGTGAGGTTTTAACTTCTCTTCTTGGTGGTGGGACTGTGCCCGGAGGAATAATAATTTTTTTTATGCAAAGGGATCTTGTAGCACCTTTGAGAATGAGAAAAGTTGTAGCATCAGCTTTTGTAGACTTGGGTTCTGTACAGACTGGCCTGAAAGGTTGGCCTGGGGGCAGAGTCGGGGCATAGCTTCCTGATGATGCATGCCCAACTCCACCACCACTACCCCCCGGGCACCATGACACGATGCGCCACTCCAGATGACATGTGGCATCATGGTGCACCTCTGGCGCTCTGTCCAGATGACGCAGCACCAAGGGAGCAGCATATGGTACTCTTTTGAGGGAGCAAAAGGAGCCGCTTTTTGCACCCTCAAAAGGCCAGATCAAGGCCACAGTGTGAGTTTGCTGTGACCCCATCCAGCTGAAGAAGCTGTTGGTGTACTTAACAACAACAACAACAACAGCAAAATAATTTTATTATAATCTGCCTTTTCCCGAAGGAATCAAGGTGGATTACAGCACAAAATGACAATAAAATACAATATAGAATAAAATTCACAGTTTTGAATAATCCCATACCTAAAAGCAATAGCTAAAAAACAATAACAATGAAAATTAAACAATAATAAAGATTATTAAATTTTTAAAAAGTTATCTGAAATTAAGAGGTATATTTGAGGCAAGACAAGTATCTTCTTCTTGGGGCAGATGGGGACCATAAATATCAGTGAGGGGAAGGCTATTCCGGAAAGGCTATTTTGGAAATAGCCTTTTTTTCTCCTTACTTTCTCAGATACTTGGAGTAAACTGTTGCCTGGAAGGCAGCATGTATGCATCTGGGAAAACAGACCAAGGGGCTGTGAAGACTGCCCCAATAGGCAACCTGCAGCTGCCTTCAGCTGCACTGGATTGGTGCTGTGGCAAGCACATGCTGAGGCTCCGATCTGGCATTTTCAGGGCACAATAGCCACATCACCGCGGGTTTAAGGTGCTCCTCTGGCACTGTGTCATGTAGAAGCAGCACCAGAGGAGGGTCATCACACCGTGACCAGTGTCATCACTTCCTCAGCTCCTAGCCAAAGCAGAGAATCATTATGCTTGTGTAAGGATGGCACAGCTCCTGCTATTCCAGTTCTGGCACCCATAATGTATCTTCTCACAGCAAAATGTTTGTTACTTAGGCTTGCTGCACACTACGGTATGGCCAGCAACCTATGATAAGGCAAATACACAGAGTGCCACATTCTGCACAAAAAGGCAGAAATGTTAGGAAAAAATTGAACTTGAGTTCCTATCTGTAGAACATATTTTGTGTTGATGTACATAGGCAAAGTGTGGCCTTACACATTTTTAAAATAATTAAATTTCACATTGCACAGATAGCTCTGTCATGCCTACTTCCCTATCATCTTTGCCATATTTTGAGGTGTGAGCAAACCAACTTGAAGTTAATTGATTACCTATATTGACTACTGATTAACTGTACTGACTGTATTCACACTATGAGTGAGATTATGTATATAAATCCCAGGAAAAGCTGATAGAGACAGCTATGGGGCAACCTGCTGATGTCTTGTGAGCGCCATTCTAAACTTATTCAGAGAATTCATAATAAATCTTACCTCTTTCCTTACCAGTATAATGCAACACCTTTAGCTACAGGTGATGGTCTCCAGGCTGGGAAATAAACAACTGCATCAACAACTAAGGCAGGGATATGTAGGCTTTTTGAGTACTGAAGGCTGTTTGGGGTGAAGGCCATATGACAGAAACTTGGCTTTGGCTCAGATGCTTATCTGGGAAGACAAAGATGGCGTTGTTGTCATTCAAAGGCCCTGGAACTATCATCCACATTGAAGTATCCATCCAAAGGACTGAATGCCTCCTTCCCAAATTGATGTTAAATAATTCCAGAGGAGCAAACAGGTAACCTGTAGTGGAGGCACTGGTGGGGTGGATATCTGAAGCATCTCCCCCCACTGCCCCCCAGCATCTTCCACTGGCCATATTAGTCTGTTACAAAAAAACTCACTTCCCCAGACTGGGTTGGAAAATTCATACATAGAAGACACACCCTTATTCTATTTTATTCTAAGCAGTAATGCCTGAATCAAGCACTACTTCCTCTCTTGTAATGGAGAGTGATTTAGCACATCCCATAAGGAATGACTGTGACATTGCCAGTTATCCTGTTGTGAACTTTCATTATTTCTGTAGTATCCATTAACACACAGTTCTAGGTTCTAGGACATTTCAAATTCTCTCTCTCTTGCTTTCTCTCTCACTTTCTCTCTCTCACACACACACACATAGACAGAGCACTTGTCTATGTCACAAAAGCAACTTTGCTTCCTCAAAGAAATAAATGGTAAAACATAGAATCATACAGTTGGAAGAGACCTCAAGGGCCATCTTGTCCAAACCCCTGCCATGCAGGAAAACACAATCAAAGCACTCCAGACAAATGGACATCCAGCCTCTGTTGAAACTCTCTAAGGGAGTGTGTTCCACTGTCAAACAGTCTGCTTTATCACACCAGGAGGCAAACAGGATTTAAACAA
This sequence comes from Urosaurus nigricauda, assembly GCA_034509955.1. Classification (NCBI taxonomy): domain Eukaryota; kingdom Metazoa; phylum Chordata; class Lepidosauria; order Squamata; family Phrynosomatidae; genus Urosaurus; species Urosaurus nigricauda. The sequence continues at coordinate 135,750,575 of JAOEGL010000002.1, forward strand.
GAGTTAAACAAGAAATGTCCTATGATAAACATCAGGCATTTCCTGTTTAACTCTCATTTAACTCTTGTTTAAATCCTGTTTGCAGTGTGATAAAGCAGCTACTGTCAGGAAGTTCCTCCTATTGATGAATCTATTTTCCTGTACCTTGAACCCATTGCTCCTATTTTCTGGAGCAACAGAAAACAAGCTTGCTCCATCCTCAGTACACTACAGCATCCCTTCGGATACTTAAACAGAACTAGCATATCACCTCTTAACATTCTTTTCTCCAGGCTAAACATCCCCAGCTCCCTAAGTCTCTCCTCATAGGGCTTTATGGTTTCCAGACCCTTCACCATTTTAGTCACCCTCCAGAAATACTCCAGATACTCATCACCCTTTCTGAATTGTGGTACCCAGAACTGGACACATTATTCCAGGTGAAGCTTGACCAAAGCAGAATAGTATGGCACTAGGAAGATTATCACATTCAATTTAAAGCAACCTTTCCTACAGGATAAAGTCTTGTTTAATTTTAAAAGTGGATATTATCGCATGCAGCTGCGGCTGTATACAGCCCGGATCCCAGCCACGCTTATCCTGCAGCTTTTCAAAAACATCACACTGTTGACTCATTTCAACTTGTGGTCTACTGGGACTCCCAGAATCCTATTACATTAGTCTTGTTAAGCCAGGTATCCCCCATCCTATGTACTTCAGGTTTTAGTCTGATTTTTTTAAAAAAACTGTCCAAGGTTATAAGCCTACTTTGGACACAATGTTCACCAACTTGGAAAGTTTATAGTTCAGGCTAAAACTGAAGGAGCTCTGGTGGCACAGTGTTTAAATGCCTGTACTGCAGCCACTCACTCAAAACCATAAGGTTGTGCGTTAAAGACCAGCAGAAGGGCTCAAGCTTGACTCAGGCTTGCATCCTTCCAAGGTCGTTAAAATGAGTACCCAGATTGTTGGGGGCAAGTAGCTTACAGTTGTAAACCGCTTAGACACTCCTTAGGTGGTATGAAGTGGTATATAAATGAAGCTGTTTGTTTGTTTTGAAGAGATAATTCTCTGTGGGGTTCCCTACACTGACTAAATAAATAAATAAATAAATTCAGCTTCATCTGAATCAGGACCTGCAATGTTGTTGAGGATTTGCGGAGAATTTGCAGGGAATGTGAATCTGAGGGCTTTAATGTGCTTTTTAAAAAACACCTTTATTAACTGCAAAATGATCATTTAAAGCATCACAGCTGTAATGGATTCTAATAATGGGTTCCAGGGGGCAGGGACCTAAGTCAGGTCCTATACCACCCTAAACAGCTCTGCTGGATGAGAGTTTACAGACGCAATATGTGCACAGAAGAAAATTTTCTTCGCTGCACGTATTGCCACTCCATAGGAATAGAGGCATTTCCTATGGCATGTCTTGCCAGACAAGAGTTGAGTTTTCCTCCAGTAGCACTCTAGTCATTGTCCTTCCCACTTCATCTTCATGAGATCTTCTGTATACCATTGATTACAATTAGGAGCAGGTCAGAAAGGACGCTTGGGAGCGATTGTGTTAAAAGCCCTAGTAAGATTGAAGTTCCAGGTATTGACAGGATCACTGGCAGTACCAACCCAAGAACCCTCCAAAGTTTTCTGGAATCCTTTAGGATCCATCAGCCTTTGAGGGCGGACTGATCTAATAGGTCCTCTGCCCCTGCAGGGGTGGATAGTGGCTTTAAGTCCAACTTTGACCAGGAAATGATCTGTTCATGACAATGCAATGGTATTTATTACCCACAGCTGTACCTGCTTGGTACTAAAGACTGCATCGAGGGTATGACCTGCACAAAGTGTAGGGCCAGAGACTAATTAGGATACGCCCATGTTTGTCATGGAAACCATGAACTCCCGAGCCGCTCTTGTCAAGTTTGATAAACTGGTCTTCAATGGGATGTTGAAGTCACCCAGAAATAAAAATCTGGGTGACTCCAGCACCAACTCCAAGACCAGTTGTGTCAGCTCAGCTAGGGGGTCCATTAGACAGCGGAGTGGTCAGTATACTAACAGAATCCCCAGACTATCACTTGTCTTCAGGCTCAAGTAAATACAAAGTACAAGGTGTTGGTGATCACCTTTAAAGCCCTGCATGGCTTAGGCCCAACCTATCTAAGGAATTGCCTGCTTCCATATACAGTGGTCCCCAGGGTTACGAAAGTAATCCGTTCCGGATTACTTTTCGTAACCCGGAAATTTTCGCAACCCAGGGGACCGCTTTATTTGACGGACCGCGTGGCAAATTTAAAGGGGCCGCGTGGTTTTTCCTTTCGGATCCCGGGGTTTTATTCGGATCCCGGGGCCGTTTTTCCGGCCCCGGCTCTTTCGTTCCCTGGGGTTTTCGTACCCCCCGGGGATTCGTAACCTGGGGGACCACTGTAATCCGCCTCATACACTCAGATCCTCTGTGAGGAATTTATTACAACCAGCGAGGACTAGATTAGTTGCGACCTCCCAGAGGACTTTTTCTGAGGTTGCTCCCACTCTATGGAGTGACCTGCCAGACAAGATCCATCTAATATCCAACTTAGACAGCTTCAAGAAAGCTGTTAAGACGGATCTCTTCTGGCAGGCCTTCCCAGAACAGCCCACGGTCACATAAAGAACCCCATACTGCTTGTATTGGTATAACTTTGGTTACAATAATTGTGATTTTTAACTAATGTTGGATTTTAATTGTATTACTGTTTAATTCTGTTTTAAGGGGGATATGGTGTATATTTGTATCTGTATTTTATCTTTGTAAGCCGCTTTGATTGTTTCCACAAAAAGTGGGATAGCAATTAAAGTTTTTATTATTATTAGATGTGGTCCGTTTTCCGAACAGGTTTCCTGGTCAATGTAAGATTGTCTTTATGGACTATGTGTACACTTCTTATGCTTTATCTTTTCTTTCTTCTGTTTTCACTTTGTCACTTGATGCTTACTGAATTCCTATTGTTTTTCATATTTTTTAATTTTAAAATGAGTAATAACATAACACATCCTGCCCCACAAGATTACACTTTGCTCAGATTGACCAGATATCATAACTGCAAAGGAGGTAAAGGCATTGCAAAAATGTAGGACATTCAATAAAAATTGAGGGCATAACCAAATAAAAGCTACAGACATATAAATATACATTCATGCATCTTAGGTTGCACCCACACTGCAGAAATTATCCAGTTGGACACCACTTTAACTACCATGGAATTCTGGAAACCGTGGTCTGTTTTAGTGGCACCAAAGCTCTCTGACAGAGAAGGCTAAAAGTCTCACAAACTACAGTTCCCAGAACTCCATAGTACTGAGCCATGGCAGATAAAGTGGTGTCAAACTGCTTTAATTCTGCAGATTGGATTCAGCCTTAGTCATGCTCAGAAAGAAAGATATTTTGGAATTCTTCCTGGACAAAAGGTAGGACTTGTCATAGAAAAGGAGGATGTGTGTGATTGTGTGTGAGTTGACAGTTGGAGGAACAAGGGGGAAGTGAATGTGTCCTGCTTGTCTGAATGAGGCAAAGGAGAAAGTCTGACATCACTCAGATTGAATATCATTATATGGTTGGAACAAAGTTCTGGAACTTGTTAAAGTATCTACTCTTTAACAGGATGTAATAAACCACATTAAATCTCTTGTTATTTGGTTAACTCTTGATTCAAGATTCTTTTTTCACCCTGAATCAAGGGGTGGTCATGCCTACCATAAAGAACACAAAGCTAAATCATGCATCTGTTCACCCTAAGGGGTCCCCTTGAGGTCCATTAACCCAATCTAGAAAGAAAGGAGACCTGGAGGAAAAACAGCAGGGTGGGTAACTGGATCCAAAGGGGTTGGTGACTGGCCTTGTCACAATGGGAACAAAAGAAGGAAGGAAGGAAGGAAGGAAATAGAAATCCCCACACAGAAGATAGTTACCTCTCATATATGTTGCCTTTAATATTGCTGTGCAGTTTGTAATGCAACTGTGCAGTGGCAGTGGCATGACCAAAGCAACATCAACACCTTTCATGGATGGGTTTGAAGTGGTATCCCTTTCCCCTGACACCAGGGCATCACTAGGGAGAGTTTAGGGTGCAGATTGCACCAGGTGACACCTCAAGGGGGTAACACCCAGTTGGGCCCTCTACCCACTGCTGGTGGGGATGGGGTTTTCCTTTTACCCAGCAGCCCCTTCCAGGTCTGGTAGGGCCAATGGCATCCTTCAGGTTGGTGTCACACCAGACCCCGAAGGCAGCACCTTCTAGCAGCCAACACCCTGAGAGACGGGTACTTCAGCCTCTGGAGGACCCATTTAGCATCTGGGGAGGCTGCTGGATGAGTGGGAAAGCGCCTTTTCTTCTCTCCCAGTAGCCCTCTGGATTTCACCTGTTGCGGTCCGCACTCCCCTGGTAACACCACTGGGCATGGCCAAGTGGTGTCAGCCAGGAAAGAGAGATGGCAGTGGTGGCAGTGGCAATACAAACTTCTTCCCTCCCTATTGCTCTTCCCTCTCTTTCCCCCCTGGCTGGATGTTAGGCAGCAATGCTCTGACCTCAGAAGAAGAGAAGAGACACACACAGCTCCACCATGCCTAGCCCCAGAGACAGAGGGAAGGTTCTTCCTCCATCTTCATTGCTATGACCTTGGCCGCAGAGGGAGAGAAGAAGAGACAAGCACAGCTTCACTATGCCTGGCCCAAGAGGAAGATTAAAGGCCCTCCCTCTATCTTAACTGCATCCTACAGGTTGTGGTATTCACTTGAATCTATTAAAATGCTGAAGAGAAAGTGTGAGTAGTGGGAGGAGAAAAGAGTCCCCAGGTGTTTTTTAATTAAAATTTCAAATTAAAAATATTAATATTAAAAATATTTTTAAAATATTAATATATTTTTAATAAAATAAAAAATTATGTTTTAAAATTTGAAATTTTAATTTAAAAAAAAACCTGGGGCCTCTCCTTTCTCTTCCCACTGAGCCTCACCCCACAGAGCCTCACCCTTCAGCATTTTAATGGGACTCAGGTGAATGCCACAGCCTGTTTCTGTCAAAAAGAAGACTTTTGGGGGAGCAGTGGTGTAATCTCTCATTCGGGTGTCATCTGGTGCAGTCTGTAGGCCCGCGCACCCCACTTGTGACACCACTGCCCTGGTTTCCAGAATTGTAGTCCAATGCTCAAACCACTGCCATGCTGGCTCTCCCATATTTTGAACTCTCCCATGGAGATGCTTATAGATCAGTCAGGCTTTGCATAGCAGAAAATGTTTCTTTATTGCAGTAAAGAAACTGTCCCAATAATGGGTGTGATAAAATGAAATCCAGTAAAGTACACCTGCAAAAAAACAAAACAAAACAAAAACAAACAAACCACCACAGCTATAAAATAAAGACTAACAAAGAACTGTGCATAGAAACTTCCTAAAGTCACCTCTGAAAACTGGATGCTGAAAATTCCAGCTCAGACTGGCTTCTTAATTGCAATAATAATTACTAAGGAAGAATATAAGGAAAGGAAGGGACAGGCAAGTCTGCAAACAATTCACTGCTGGAGGTAATACAGCTTTGGAGCCAAGACTACATGGAGTCAGCAGTAACCGCATTATGGAAGAGATTGAAAGGTTAATAGGCAACCAGCTGATACTGAAAGAGAACAATTAGAAAGGTTAAGGGGCTTAATATTAGATTAATGGCCGCCTGGAGCAGAAAAGCAGATTCCAGGAAAAATTAACATTGCAGAGTCTTTGCCCTGTACTCCTTCTCTGTCGCTCTCTCTTCCTCTAAGGACAAGGCTGCCCTACAGGCTACATCTCTCCTGTCACATGAGGTTTTGGTTCACCACACGCCTTACACCAGGCCTTGTGAGACCAGGACTCCCATTAGCCCCAGCAAATATTGTGGGAATGATGGCTGTTGCAATCCAACATCCATGCTGACTGTTGAGTAGTGAACTAGTGATCGATTCAGTTTAACAAAGAATTAAAGGGGGAAAGGGGGAATCAGTGTGTTTCAGCTGTAAGCAAAGTGTAGCATCCTGGAGATGAACAGGGTGGTGGTGGACAGGGATTATTGTTGTTGGTGGTGGTGGTGATGGTGGTGAAAAGCGACAGTTGTTGATGCTAGCTTTCAAGTCGTTTCTGGCTTATGGTAACCCCAAGAAATAGTATAAGTAAAGTGTAGCATCCTGGAGATAAACGGGATGGTGGTGATGGAAAGAGATAGATGTTGTTGTTATTGTTGCTGCTATTGTTGTGTGCCTTCAAGTCTTTTCAACCTATGGCAACCCCAAGGCTGCAGTTTTCTTGGCAAGATTTGTCCAGAAGAGGTTTGCCATTGACTTCTCCTGAGGCTGAGAGTGTGTGACTTGTCCAAGGTCACCCAGTGGGTTTCATGGCCAAGCTGGGAATTGAACAAAGTTAAAAAAAATCTCTCCTTCCCACACCATGCTTCTCCAAAATTTAAAGGAACCAAGTGTTCATATTAAGGAGTAACAGCCAGCCCCAAGCAATACTACAATCTCTTTGGTACTGGTGGTTAGTGCACCCTCTGCAAACTCCAAGCAACACTACACAATTCCTGTTCAAGGCTGGTTAGAATAATGAAGTTAAGGAGCTGATGGAAATACAGGGTGAAATTCCATGCGCATAAACACTCATAAAGAAGGGAGTGCATGGTAAATGGGAGTTTCTCAAAGGTAGCCGTCAATATCCACAGAGTCTTTATACACAGGTTCAACCATCCATGGTTTATATATATATAGTCCTAAAAGCAAACTTTGATTTTGCCATTTTGTGTAAAGGACACCAGTTTACCTATGCAAATAAATAACAGCCTAAGGCCAGGGGATTCCCAGCAGACAATGAGCACCAGTTAGCAGACATTAATCCTTGTTTGCATATCCTCCCACCCTGAGGTCTGCCATTAGCAACAGAACAATACATTTGCAAATTACTCCTTCCTTCCCAGGGTCACACAGGATATATATCTCCAATTCTTTTCCAGGCTATCATTCTCTGAAGATGCCAGCCACAGATGCTGGTGAAACGTTAGAAAGGAACTCTTCTAGAACATGGCCACATAGCCCGAAAGCTCCACAAAAAACTATGGATGTCGGCCATGAATGCCCTCAACTGAAGGAAGTTGCCAAGAAAATCCCGTGATAGGTTTGCCATAAGTAAAAAAATTCCTTAGAGGCACACAACAACAAACAACTCAATGTCTTGAAGGTAAACAGCGACAACAACAACAACAATAGCAACATTGTATTTTTAAAAATATGTGTATATCTTGTGCTGGCCAAGTGCCATAATAAATATGTGTGTATATCTTATTTGTGTTAAATTGTTGCATGATCAGCCCTGGTGGCGCAGTGGTTAAATGCCTGTACTGCAGCCACTCACTCAAAACGGTAAGGTGGCGAGTTCAAGACCAGCATAGGGCCTGAACCTCAACTCAGCTTGCATCCTTCCGAGGTTGCTAAAATGAGTACCCAGATTGTTGGGGGGGGGGGGGGAATAGCTTACAATTGTAAACCGCTTAGACACTCCTTAAGGGTATGAAGCGGTATATAAATGAAGCTGGTTTGTTTTTTTTTAATGTTTAAACAGATCAGTTAACTGTTAATTGTTGAAATCCTTCAACTTGGTCCATGGGGAGAGGCGGGTAAGAAATCACTATCATCATCATCATCATCTCAGTTAAACACAGGATGACCTGGCAGCAATATGAATTAAAAGGGATCCTAGCGAAATATGACACATATTTATCATATAATGTGTGGCAAAATAATGTAATTCTAAGCATCATTAACAGAATATAAAGTTGCATAGTACCACTGCATTCTGCTTTGGTCTGATCTATCCTAGTTTTGGAAGGAAGAGGAGGAGGAAATGTTATGCAACAAGGCCCTCAGTTTTGCTGCAGAAGAAACTGGCTATTTTGTTGTTAATATACTTTCATTTGATTCCTATGTAACCTGGTATCTCTTGCATTACAGTGCAATGGAAAAGCAAGAAGAGGGAGAAGAGTGCCACCAACTGACCAAGGCAGATCTGGCTGTAATTTTTTAAAAATACATCCAAGTCTTCTGGGCCTCTCCCAGCATAATCCTTTATACCAGAGGGACCCCTAGTGACCTGTTAAATTATTGACAATTCTAAATAATAAATACCCTGAGAGCCAGCCTGTAGTGGCTTTGAGTGTTGGAGACCAGGGTTTAAATCCCTGCTCAGCCATAGAAACCCATGTGACCTTGGACAAGTCACATTCTCTCAGCCTTGGAGGAGGCAATAACAAACTCTCTCTGAAGAAACTTGCCAAGAAAACCCCATGATAGGTTCGCTTTATAGAATCATAGGGGCTTTACTGTCGCCGCCCCTTTGAGCGGCAGATTAGCAGCAGGGCAGCCTCACTGGCTGCCAAGGACAACCCAACCGGCAGAGGCCGCCTGGCCCCTTTCTCCCTGCCTTTGTTCCCGCAGCAATCTGGTTGCCGCAGGAATGACGCGCCAGAGAGAAAGGAGCTCCATTATCGAAGTCCTTTCCATGCCGGGCACCCTAGCCACCCTCTTGCAGTGCCATCTGGACATGGCGCGCACCAAGCCGTCTTCATGGCACGCACGTATGGATGGCACCATTTTAAAAATGGCACTGCCGATACATGTTAGGGTTAGGCAGCATGAGATTGTTGCGCACTCCCTAACCCTAATCACCGTGCAGGAACAGCCCAAAGGGGCCATCTGTATCGCGCCATAGAGTTGGAAGAGACCAAAAGGGCCATCCTGTCCAACCCCTTTCTGCCATGCAGGAACTCACAATCAAAGCATTCCCGACAGATGACCATCCTTCCAGTCTTTGTTTAAAAACCTCTAAAGGAGATTCCACCACACTCCAAGGGAATCGCCATAAGTCAGAAATGACTTGAAAGCACACAACAACAAACAAGAACAACACTAAATACCCTAAAGACACCAGCTTGTGTCTGATCTTAGAAGCTAAGCAGGGCCAGCCTTTGTTAGTACTTGGATGGGAGACCACCAACAAATACCAGGTGCTGTGGAGTATACATCAGAGGAAGGAACTGACAAAACTCCATCTGATGATTCGTTGGCTATGCCACTTGAAGACACACACAAACACACACACACACAGAGTGAGAGTAATTCCACAATGCTCACTGTAAGAAGCAGTGGTTTAGTCAAGATGTTTTCTTAGCATGATGTCTTCAGAGAAGGTTTGCCATTGCCTTCCCCTGAGGATGAGAGAGTGTGATCTGTCCAAGGTCATCCTGACAGTAAGGGCTGTTTGACAGTGGAACATACTCCCTTGGAGAGTGGTGGAATCGTCTTCCTTGGAGGTCTTTAAACAGAGGCTGGATGGCCATCTGTCGGGGATGCTTTGATTGGGAGTTCCTGCATGGCAGGGGGTTGGACTGGATGGCCCTTGGGGTCTCTTCCAACTCTATAATTCTATGATCCAATGAGTTTCATGGCCAAGCTGGTATTCAAACCCTGGTCTTCAGAGTCATAGTCTAACACTCAAACCAGTTTGTCATGCTCCCTTCCTCATTTTACATTTTACATAGAATCATAGAGTTGAAAGGGACCTCAAGGGCCATCCAGTCCAACCCCCCTGCCATGCAGGAACTCTCAATCAAACCATCCCTGGCAGATAGCCATCCAGCCTCTACTTAAAGACCTCCAAAGAAGGAGACTTTACCATGCTCCAAGGCAGCATCTTCCACTGTTGAACAGCTCTTACTGTCAGGAAGGTCTCTTCATGTTGAGGAATCTCTTTTCATGTAGCTTGTATCCATTGTTCTGGGTCCAGTTCTCTGGAGTAGCAGAAAACCAGTTTGCTCAATCTTCAATGTGACATCCTTTCAATGTTGGTTATTACCTATAAAGCCCTTCATGGTTTGGGTCCAGCTTACTTGAGGGAACGCCTCCTCCTCCCAAAAAATCCTTCCCACACATTCAAGTCCTCTGGGAAGAATTTATTGCAACCAAAGAAAACTAGATTGGTGGCGGCTTCTCAGAGGACCTTTTCAGCTCCAAAAATTTGGAATGACCTGTCGAAGGAGATCCGCGATGTTACATCTCTCAATGCCTTTAAAAAGACAATAAGAAAGGATCTCTTCCGACGGGCCTTCCCAGACTTACCTACCAGTAGCAGAACAGAATTAGCTGCATGTCCAAACTAGCCCACCTCATTGCTACTCTTGTTTTAATTGTTTTAATTTAATTATATTGCTGATGGTATGGTTTTATCATTATAATTCTGTATGTGAAGGAGGGAGGGTGGGAGGATTTGGGAGATTAAGGGAATTTTTTTTTCTGTTTCTGTAATATATATTTGAATCTGGGAGGCAGGATATAAATAAATAAATAAATAAATAAATAAATAAAATGCTGTGCCTGGGGCTATCATGTCAACTCTTAACCATCTCTTCTCCAGGCTAAATATACCCAGCTCCCTAAACCAGTCCTCATAAGGCATGGTTTCTGGACCCTTCACCATTGTGGTTACCTTCCTCTGGACACGCTCCAGCTTCTCAATCACCTTTTTGAATTTTGGTGCCCAGAACTCAACACAGTATTCCAAGTGAGGCCTGAACATGTGTATTAATATATTTCAGTGAAAAGAGAAAACAGGGCAAAAACTGAGTTCCCCACCTTCACAATAGTACTATTTTAAAAAATCCCTCAGATTATATGAAGTGTAGCATAGCAGTTAGATTGTTTGACTGGGCTTTAGGAGCCAAGAGGTTATAGGAAAAAAAGAGGAAATATAAGAGAGAAGAGAAGAAGGCTAGCAACAGAGGTTCAGGAAAAGAAGTGGGATAGGAAACCCAAGGGGTGGGGGGGAGATCAAATAGAAAGATTTATTTGTAGAAAGATCTATAAGTGCTGCACTTATATATTTCCCATTAGGGTGGATCATACCATTTGTTGTTGTTGTTGTGTATCTTCAAGTTGTTTCTCATACATGGCAACACTAAGACAAACTTCTCATGGGATTTTCTCAGCAAGAGTTGTTGATATGAGTTTTGCCATTGCCTTCCTCTGAGGCCCAAGGCCAGCCAGTGGGTTTACATGACTGATCCAGGATTAAAACCCTGGTTTACAGATTCATAGGCCAAACTACTACTCCACGCTGGCTCTCTTAATCATGCCATAGAATTTCCAATTTCTACATGACAGCTAAAGAGAATCAACAGATTTGAAATGTGGCGTTAGAGAAGAAGCCTATAGATACCATAGACTGCTAAAAGGACAAAAACAAACAAACAAACAGCTTCATTAATATACCGCTTCATAACCTTAAGGAGTGTCTAAGCAGTTTACAACTGTAAGCTATTTGTCCCCCAACAATCTGGGTACTCATTTTAGCAACCTTGGAAGGATACAAGCCTGAGTCGAGCTTCAGCCCTTTGCTGGTCTTGAACTTGCTACCTTCTGGTTTTGAGTGAGTGGCTGCAGTACAGGCATTTAACCACTGTGCCACCAGGGCCCTGGACAAATAAACAGATCCTCAAGCAAATCTGGCCTTAATTCTCAGTAGAAGTCATTGGACATATCATGAGATAACATGATTCACTGGAAAAGATGTTCATGCTTGGCAAAGTAGAAAGCAGTAGATAAAATGGAGTGGATGGATTCAGTCTAGGAAACTACAGCCTTGGGTGTGCAAGATCTGAGCAAGTAGTTGATGAATAGAAGTCTTGGATGCCACTCATTCATACGTTTGCTATAGGTTGAAGCTGATTTGATGGGAATTAACTCTCCAGGAATTAACTCATATAGTCCAATGCTCAAGCCACAACACCACACTGGTTCTCAAAACTGTTGTTGTGTGCCTTCTAACCTATCACTAGGTTTTCTTGGCAAGCTCTCTTCAGAGTGGGCTTCATTACACTTGTCCTTCCACATTTGCGGCTTTGACTTTTGCAGATTTGATTATTCATGGATTTTATTAATATGTTACGTCTAGGAATATCTAGGTCCTCCAGCGCAACACTATGGTCAACTTTTACCAAAAGTCACACCAAAGGACCTAGAGGTCCGTTTTACATTGGCAAAAAGAGGTGTTGTGAAGGCTGCTTGAAAACCCAGCTTTTACATTAGAAAATGGGAAAGTGTGCCATGAAAACGCCATTTTGGCGTTTTAAGGGAAAAAACGCGCCTTTAAAAAGTAGTTCGGTTGACCCACTACTTTTTTAAAAAGTGCGTTACAGCGCTAGTACATCTAAAGGCTAAGGTGTAGTTGCGCAGTTAAATGGGGCTCTGTTTCCTTAAGGCGCCCATTTAAAGGCTGCGCTGCAGGTGCGGATCAGAATGGATCGTAGGTTGGGAGCATGCGTGGTGTGGACTTCACTCCTAATTAAAACGTTCTATGCCCTCCAGGTGTAAAAGCTGGGGTTTAACCGCGCAGTTTTTTAAAGCTCCCAAACCCCCTTTAAATCATTTAAAACTGCGCAATTCGCAGCCGCAAACAGCGCAATAGCGCAGTTCAAGCCTCGACCCTCGCAATAGCGCTGTTCGCGGCGGCACGAACAGCGCAACAGCGCAATTCGCAGTCGGCAAGGAAAAAAAATTAAATCCGCCTGTATTTGTAGCGTTCTGACAGCTTCCCATGTAACTGCTGAGCCACAGAAAAGACCACTCAGATAAGTCGTTCCCACACCCCTCAGTGTAGCAGCTCTGCACTTTTTTAATGCACACCTGGGGCTTGCTATGTAGCTGCTAAGCATTAAGATAAAGGCGACTTCAGGTCACACTTTCTTGCCAATGTAAAAAGCCCCAGAGTGTCCTAAAGAGAACACCCACTAGGCATTTCTAGCTCCTCCAGCGCAATTCTGTGGTTAATGTCTGGCACATGTTGACCACAGAGTTGTACTAGAGGACCTAGAGATTCCTAGAGAGGTGTTCGCTCAGATAAAATTATAGTATTTTTGTTATTCGCAGTTTTTCCACATTCATGGGGGTCCCAGCAAATGTGGATGGACAAGTGTATTTATATCCTTTTCTTCATCCACAAATGCTCTCAGAGTGGCATACAAATTGTTAATTTGGTTTACAATCTAAAAAAGACACAACACAAAAGGAGAAGGGAATGACAGTGGTGATGGGGATCAATTCCAGCAGATACTGCTGGTTCTTCTCTCCTTCTGAGGTCAGGGTGGTGACAGTTAAGATGGAGGGAAGGTCTTTGCCTTCTTCTGAGAGAATGTGATTTGCCTGATGAGAATGTGACTTGCCCAAGTGAGTATTGAGATGTTGCTCAATACTCAAACCACTACACCACACTGGCTAAGAAGTAGGAAGTAGGCTTCTTTAGTATCCAGCAATAGGGGTCTTGCTGCCATCTATATCCCGGCTGAAGCCCAAAACATTTGGATGACCAAAGTTTGGGAATCATCGTGTTGGAGAAGAATTCCTCCAAAAAATATCTGTCAGAGAAGACAAAACCAAGGAGCTTTAAACAGTTTTAAATAGCGACTCCCTATATGGATCTGTTCAGAACATTAAATCAGAGCATGTGTGCAAGTGGAGAGCGTGGTATGGAGGTCTGAGTGTGGACCAGGAGACCGGGTCTAAATCCCCACTCAGCCAGAGGAATAAATCCCACTGGTAACCCCCAGGCAAGTTGCACACACTCATTTCAAAAGGATGGTCATGGAAAAAGCCCCCTCTGAGCAGCTCTTGCCAAGAAAACCTAGCCAGACATGGCATGAAGATACACAGACACACACACACACACTGATTTAATCTCATAACTATAGGGGCAAAGATTTAGCTGCTGTGCCTGAAAGCTATAAAGAAATCCATTGTGCAGAGGTTCACATTCCAGGAATTCTTGGACTGAACATTCAAACCCTCTTAGACTAAGGCTGAATTTACCCAGACAAAGCTCTGGAACCAACAAGCAAATTCTTATTTAAAATGTTACTATTTACACTGTTTAATAGGTACTTCTGCTTTTCTCTTTGGAAAACACTCTCAATGCTTCTCAGGAAATGTGGGGTGGGGAAGCAACCCCTTAGAACAAAGTGTTATTGTTTTAGTGACTTCAGCAAAAGGAAAAGGGTCCCTTGGGGATGGAAGGAAGTCTTTTGTTTCTGGTTAGAAAATTCATGACCTATTTCTTTCTTTGTCAGAAAAGATTCTATATTTCTTACTTTCCTCCCCAGTCAGACAGGTCTTATCTGGGCCAAAGGTAGGGAGCTACAGTAACTGTCTCCTAAGAAGTAGCCTCCTGGGACTCCCTGGATTTCGTGTCAGGAACTTGGCAGGGCTTTTTATTGTCGTAATTGTTCTTGTTGTTAGCTGCCTTTGAGTTGATCACGACTCATGGTGGCCCTGTGAATGAGACATCTTCAGGAATCCCTCTCCTCCACTTGTTCTGCTCCTTTCCATCACATTTATGCCCTCCCTGATTGAGTCCATCCATCTGGCATGTAGTCTTCTTCTCCTTCTTCAACCCTCCACCTTTCCTAGCATTGTTGTTTTCTCTAGTAATCCATGCCTTCCCATTATGTGGTCAAAGTAGGACAGCCTCAGTTTAATCATCTTGGTTTCCAAGGAGAGTTCTAGTTTGATCTGTTCAAGTAGGGACCTTATCAGATGTCGGAAATTGGAAGTATAATCTAATGGCAATCCAAACGCAATCATGGGTTTTACATTATTGCGAATTAAAGCATCTCACGCAATTTCGGGCAATGGGGAGTCATTTTTGGGTAATGGGAAGTCATTCTGAATGCATTCTGAACACAATGGGAATTCACGTGAATTCGCTAAACTAGCGAATTCACATGAATTCGAATTGGCTCCATTCGCAATAAAGAGAAATTCCTCCCGTCTGATAAGGTCCTATGTATTTTTGGCCATCCATGGTATCCTCAACACTCTTCTCCAGCAGCACATCTTCAGTCAGTTGATTTTCTATCAGCTTTCTTTCCTGTCTAGCTCTCACATCCATACATGGTGATGGGGAATGCAATGGCTTGGACAATTCTAACTTTAGTGCTGAGTTGTATATCTTTGCTCTTTGGGATCTTTTCTAGTTCTTTCTGCCCTCCCCATTCCTAATCTTATTTCTTGACTGCAGTTTCCACTCTGATCAATGTTTGATCCTAGGTACAGGGATTCTATAATTATTTTGATTTCCTCATTGTCTAAGTTAAATTTATGTATTTCTTATGTGATTATCATTTTTGTTTTCTTTTGTTTCCAGCATTAAGCTGCCTTTGTACTTTCATCTTTGACCTTCCTTAGTAAGTCTCCCAAATCTGTGATGTTTTCCGCCAGTATTATGGTGTCATCTGTGTGTCTTAGATTGTTGATGTTCCTTCCTCCTGCCTTCATTCCTCCTTCTTCTAATCCTGCTTTTCTTATTATGTTTTCAGCATATAAAATGAACAAATAGGGTGAAAGAGTGTAGCCTCCTGACCCCTTTGCCATTTGGGAACCATTCTGTTTCTCCGTATTATGTCACTTGTCCTTGATACAGATTTCTCATCAGGACTATCAATGTAGTGGCACCCTCACATCCCATTGCTTTTCATGATCTATACATCCATTATGCACTTGTATAAATCTGTCACTATGTTTGAGATGATTTTGTCAGAGGTTTCCAAATGTGTGCAGCACCGCAGATCAAAATAAGTCATGACTGGAGAGGAGGAATATTTTCCTCCTTGCTTAAGTCAGACGAGAGTTTCTTCACCCATTTGATTTAAATAAATGTTAAATGTATGTTTAAGAATATATGATAAAATTGGGTATTTTAAATGAAATTGAGGTATGGTTTTTTTGTAAGATGTATGGTTATGTTACTTTTTCAGTAGTTTTATATGATTTTATATATTGAAAAAATTGTGAATAAAGATTAGTAAAAAAAAAAAAGACTTAATCAAATCTGCATTGGTGTGGCCTATGCTCTAGTTCTGAAACTGGGATGTACTGTATTAGAACTGCCATCAAAGAGTCCTGAGCTCATGAACAGAGGATGTATGCAACAAATACATATGAAGAAGAGAACAAAGGGTGCTTGTCCAATATTTAGGAGGCAAGGAAGGATGGAAGAAATGTCTAATACTTCTCTGTTTACTTCTTTCTCTGGCACTTGCACTGTTTACTCATGTATGCTCACTCCTGGGGAGGGGGAGCCCGTCCCTTCATTTGTTTACCACTTTTGTTTTTGAAGAACTGGATTGTGAGATTGTGAGTTTCCAATGCAAGTACAGTGTGAAGCTTTCAGCTGTGAAGTTAAGTACCCATCAACCAAGTCTAATTGGGCTTGGAGAACTGCAAGACCCTTTGGAGCAGGGAGGGTCCACTGACCTCCTCCAGATCTTTTGGGTCCTGCTGAAATCTGTTTCTTATTATTTGAATATATCTGGTGCTTTGTTAAAAAGTAAATTTAAATGGCGACTAATTGTTAAGCCCCCAAGACTTAGTTTCCTTCCTAATTTCAGGGTACCACTTCTGGTTTTTTTGTAGCTTGTGGTTAAGTCTGTGACACTGGAAGGATGGGAAAAATCCTGACTCTTCCAGTCCAGCTGCTGCTTGTCTTCATCTTTTTTTGTAAAAGGGATTTTTATCTCCTTGCCATCTTTCTCCTCCTTTTGTGTTAAATGAGCAAACAACCTTTGCAGTTGTTTTAAAGGACTGTCTGCCTCATCACCTTCTCTTGTAAAGAATATTCTTTCTGATATTTCCTTCTAATCAATATATATATATAGAAAGTATTAATTAATATAGCGAACCCTGCTGAATACCCCACCCAGTTCAGGGCTGCTTACATTTCATGTCATGGGTATGGATCCCTCTTTCGGTGTGCAAAGCAAAGTTGCAATGTGATAAAACATGATGCAAATGTCAGCCGCCCCATTCAGCACACATGGGGTAAAATCAGGAGGGAATTCTCAGACAAACTAGTTCTTATTCTAAATTTTATCTGAGAAAATTCTGTAAAAAATTACTAATACTGTAGATTACTTCTGGAGTGGGGTGGGATGAAATTATTTGTTAGTAGTTTGTTCGGCAGTTACCAATGGAGTTGGGAACTAGCATTTTGGGTCACAATGGATGCTATGTATCAGTGTACAGGATGCCACTACTGTTGGGATAAAGACTCCCAAAGAAAATGTACAATGTGTAAAGGCCAAACACCAGCCAGGAACATCGGCCGATCAGGTACTGGCTGGGGGAATTTGAACATTCCATTGACAGTTGGGTTTTGCAGTTGGGCTGAGGATTTTGTTGGAGTCAATTGACTGAGTGGCTTCTTCTGCATATAGATGGTGGACTGTATAGATGTTTGTAAATAGCTTTGTCCATACTGTAACTTGTAAGAATAAAAGCCTCATCTGAGAGACTTTTGTCTACAGTGTCTCTCCAGTTACTCTGGAAGAGGAGAGGTACTTCTCCAGCTCACAAGCTTCTGCCTACACTACAGTCGTGAAGGTGATCCTGGCGCCAAACGTAGCCATGGTACCTCATCACAGACTGCGCTACTCAAACGCTAACAACTACAACAACAATCCCCAAATTTTCATTGTCCAGGTGTTTAAGACTTCAACTCCCAGAAGACTTGCCAGCTTGACCAGCAGTCAGGAATTCTAAGAGCTAAAGTCCAAAACATTTGGAAGACCAACATTTGGGGATTTCTGCACAAGAGACTCATATGTTCTTCCAAGTAAATCTATTTAACAATTCAGTAACTGGCAACATGGGTCCCTTGGATTCTAACTTCTTTGCCATTCATGGCAGGGCAATTTCCATCAAAATTTCCATTTCCTTTTCCTAGCAGTAACCCCATCCTCCCCAGTATTAACCACCCCTGCATATGTCACAATGCATTTTGAGGTCCTCATATTTTGATATCTCATATTTGGAGACAGCGTGTTTTTGAGAGGAACAACAAAAGGTGAGTTTCCCAGGGGAAAAAAGGAGTCACTTCCCTAGGCATGTGGAAATCCACGTAAACAAAACTATCAAATCTAAAGTGTGTCATCCTTCCCCCAAATATTCTGTATTTCCTCCCGAAATCTGAGACAAGAGAGCTCTTTGCATCTAAAGCAGTAAGCCAGCCTCTCTGCCTACCCCATATTGTGATCCCAGCCCAGCTTCTCCACCTACCCTTCCCAAGGCCATTTCAATTCCATTGTTCCTTTTGTTAAAACCATCAACCAGTCAGGAATCCCTTTGTAGATTTCTGGGACAAGCTATTCAGACTTTTTTACCTTTCTTGGGCAACTTTTAAGGTATAAATATGTCCTCAAAAGCTGTTGTGGACACAGCCCAGTGTTCATACATGGCCATACTCTGTGTATGTGCAGTGTCATCCTCACATCTCCCAATCTGCGTCATTCCAGTCTTCCGTGGTCTTCCCTTTTGACAGGTAAATATAGCCTCATTGCAACCCCAAAAACTCCACTATCCCCTTTCACTTTTCCATTTTGGTTAGCTCTGTATGCTGTGTGTTTCAATTGCTATCTTGTGTGTTTATTTTCACTCTGCATATCTTCAAAATGTTGTGTGTGTGCGTGTTATGTGTCTTGGTGAACCTATCACATGGTTTTCTTGGCAAGATTTGTTCAGAGATTTTCCATTGCCTTCCCCTGAGGCTGAGAATGTGTGACTTGCCCAAGGTCACCCAGTGGGTTTCATGGCCAAGCTGGGAATCAAACCTTGGCTTCCAGAGTCGTAGACCTACACTCAAAGTCTCCTTAATTCACCAAGAATATGGACTTCCAGTATGTACTGGTCTATATTAGTGCTTCCTAGTCTAAAAGGTTATCCAAGCTTCTTGCAAGCTAATTTCCCCAACATCTGAATTATTGCTGACAGCTGGTGGGGAGTCCCAGTCCCTCCCCTTTTTTCTTTCAGCAACACCAGCTATAAATCCCATTTTAGGTATCCTTCAAGGCTGTAGATAAAAGAGGAACATCCATTCTGTGAATCTGAGTTCCTTTCACGGAGAAGTTTGGAGCTACGTCATAGTGAAGACTTTTATTTATGACAAAACAAATCCTCCTGATTTCACTGTATTTACAATCAATGGCTGTTCTCTTCACTGGTTTCATGTCCAGGTTCTGTAAACCAGGGAGGATGTCCCAGCAGCCCAAGTCAAAGTGAAAACTTATATTGCCGAGTATCACTCCTTGCCTCTCCTCCAAATAAAAATAAATGTGCAAAATGAGAATGTGCACCAATTTATATAATGTAAGAGGCTACAAAATTCAACAATTCATGTCACAGCTTTTTATTTCTCAGCACAAAATACTTTCAGTCCTGGTTTTCCCATCAAAGCACTGTCCTTGATTTTACTACATGTGTACACAGAGGCAAGTCCCATTAAGTTCAATGGGATTTTTCTCCCAAGAATGTTAAGACTGCAGCATGTTCAAATATATCACGTTTTAACGAAAAAGGGGTATCCAGAAGCTGTTTGATGATAAAGTACCTCTCTGCAAACTGACCACTTAACGATACAGGTTAAAAGATTTGTTTAATAAAAACATTTTTTTATTTATACATACAATAAAGCTTTAGTTTAAAAGTTGTAGCAATGATTAGCTACATTCATTTTTAACAGTTACAAAAAAGAGACTAACCAGTTAAAAAATGTTTTGTACAGAGAAATTATAGCTGGAAAAACTATGAAATGCATAATACTTGAACGTGAACTATAAATGTTGAGATCCTTTCAAATCACACACCTCAAAACCCTATAAATGTTCCTTTTCACAGAAGAATTGCCAGCCAATCACACTCTGAATTGTCCGTTAAATCTCAAGACCTGGAAGCCACTAAAGAGAACCAGGTGTTCCTCCCTCTTGCCTCTGTTAGTGGGTTTCTCTCCCCAGCCTGCTGTCACCAGTTCCAGCTCCCCTTAATTGGAGCAATCCTCAACCAGGCTTCTTGCCAATGCCTCTGCCTCTGACAGGACAGCAGAATACAGACCCAAAGCCCCTTTTGAGTTCCCACCATTTCCTTCACTGAGAGGGAAATAACTGGTGCATGGATAAACAATTAGTCACAGGTATGGACCTTAATTGGTGCATGGATAAACTATTAGTCACAGGTAATTGTTTCTCTTTTAAAAGAAAGTGGGGATTTATTAAGAGAAGATGAAAAGTTGCATTCACATCCCTTGAAGGAGGCTGTAAGTATCATACCATCACAGGGCACTGGCAGAATCATATGCCAGCATTGGTAAGAATTTAACAATCCACAAGAAAAGAAATGAATCTGAACAATCTTCCAACTCATTTCTGTTAAGTAGATACTTATGGAAGAGGCATTCCAGCTTCCATAAACTCAGGACTTGAGCAGACAGGCCAAGCCTGTGCTTTCCTGGCCCCAGTGCTCATTCGGGTTGGTCCCTGGGTTGGCAAGGGGATGGGCAGGTGTTTACATACCCATCTCAGCACTGATCCAGGACCTGCACGCTGCTCCTTACCTTGCTGGCCATTGATCTAACTAAGGGAGCACTTGACTGCACCTACGTGGCCAGGTGCCTCCTTTCCGTGTCAGATGGGGCAACTGGGGGGCTTCTCAGGCTGGCAAGGTAAAGAGTATGAGGAAGTGTGTCTGAATAGCCCAGTTGTGCCACAGAGTTTCTGGGAAACTCCATGCAAAACCAGGGTTTAATTACCCTGGGGTAAAGGCTCTTTACTCTGAGGTGAGATTGGATCCTCCAGATCCGTGTCTGGATAGGCAGGATTAGACTCAATCGTGCCACAGGGTTTTTGGTCTGCATCATCTAATCTGACAACATGAAGCCGGGAGGAAGCCAGGCCTTTTGGCCTGTGCGGACAACCCCTTCGTCATGCCTAGTTATATCTAGAACCATCTGCTATGTTTTTTTCTTCTGGAAAGCACTAACAAACAGCCCTAAATTCTAGCCAGGCCACCAATGACTATTTTATAGGTAGCAATCCAAATTTGTGTTGCACCAAACACAACTTTAACATCTGATAGGTTACACAAAATTATACATTTATTTAGTACTGCATATTAGAGATGTGAACAGGATAGTGTAGATGAGGTACATGTGGCAGTGGATTCGAGGCTCATATAGTTTAAAAGGCGTTTTTGTAAAGTGCTAAACAAGATTATAGAGAAATTAACTTTGCAATGATGTAGCTATGGGGGACAGGGCAAATAAGGCAATGCAATCCAAATAAGAATTCTGCCCTCTCCCAGTTTATGCAGTTTCCAAATTTCTAGCATTGTCATAATTTATAAGTTCAATCGAGCATTTTCAAATACAATTTAAGCATCCAAAGAAAAGACAGAGGCAAAGTGACCAAGGGAATGCAAACACAGAAGAATACTCAGTATGAATGATTTTCCATGTCTCACTTTCTGCATTTGGATGAGCAAAATTCTTGGGAGGATGCCCTTATTTCTCCCCCACCCCACTCCTGTAAATTTGTAAAAATTTCTTAAGAATCCAATAAAGAGTCCTGGTGGCACAGTGGTTAAATGACTGTACTGCAGCCACTCACTCACAAACTGCAAGGTTGTGAGTTTAATACCAGCCAAGGGCTCAAGCTCAACTCCAGCTTGCATCCTTCCGAAGTCGCTAAAATGAGTTCCCAGCTTGTTGGATGCAATTAGCTTACACATTGTAAACCACTTAGGGAGTGCTTAAATGCACTGATAAGTGGTATATAAATGTACTTGCTATTGCTATTGATACGAGCTTCTGGTACCCAACAAGAGACTGGAAATTTATTGCCTTCAGTGTGCTAAAAATAGCAAAATATTAGAAAAACTACTAATTCAAAAGTACTATCTGGGATGCTATCCAGAATGAAGTACTGTGTCTTGCACTACAATTTGCACAGTGGTAAAATCCTACACAACTATGTGGCAGATGATTGTTGTTTTCTTCATTGCTTGCATTACCTTGGACTTAGGCTAATGCCTCTTTAGAACAAAGACACAAATTCATCCAACAGTAGAAACAAGAGACTAATTAGAGGAATATAAATAAAGAAATGTTAGAACTGCACCAGCTTCTTAGAACATGATGAAATGCATTGATTTAGTTTACTGAAATCTGTCAAAATCCAAACAATTATATGTCAAAATTAACAGAGGGTTGTATCTGATTTGCATTAAATTCATATTTAATTTTACCATTCTGGAAATTGTTTGATGTGTTTATGTCATCTTGTTTTGGAAATAAATACCCCTCCCCCACATTAAAAAAATGTAAAATTATTATATACTGTGCAAAATAATTTGAGAAAATATCCATCTTTAAAGTTCCAGTGCAAAAATTACCTCCTTTTCAAGGAGGTTGAAATAAACACTGCTGCCACCCTCAATAACAGGGCAGACACAATCCACACAAAGATGCAAAGACATGATTATCTGTGCCATCAGCTTGCTTCAAACAATCAATCCACATATATTCTGAAAGAAACTCCTTTGTACAGTTCCACAGTCTTTAACACAGGTGCTTTTCCCTTTACTCGGAAGCTGATTCCTTTTTAGTTTTGAAGTTTTTTCAGTTATAAAAGTATCTGAAATGGGAATCACAACAATGTATTAATCTACAAATCTCGTTTATGCTACACCAGTACTTATAACCATGCTAGACACAATATAACACATTAATGACTAAGAGTAGAATTTCAAAGATATAGTTATGTCTGTTGAATCAGTACATAGAGAGATCTTGTAGCACCTTTTGAGACTAATTGAAAAACAGAAATTGGCAGCATGAGCTTTTGTAGACTTCAGTCTACTTCCTCAGATGCATTTGCATCTTTATCTCCAAATGCATCTGAGGAAGTAGACTGAAGTCTATGAAAGCTCATGCTGCCAATTTCTTTCTTTCACTTAGTATCAAAGGGGCTACAAGATCTCTCTATGTAATGACTAAGCAGTTATTTAGATAATGAAAATAATCCTGGTATAATATGGGTTGAATTTTTGTTGTTCATGTGCATTTCAAATGCACCCAAGTAGGTTTTCTTATGGGGGGCTGCCAAAAATCCAACAAAACTCAGGATAATCGATCTTGAGATTTTTTTCCCAGCTTTCCTAAAAGACTTGTATTGTCAGCTGTGTGATTAACTGATGTGAATAGACTTAGAATAAACCAGGATGAAACTCTGCATGCCCTGAATGTGTTTCAAATACATCCACATCAACTCTCTTTATTCGAGTGCCATGTGAGCAACAGAACTCACAGAGATGTGATTACAATTAAAATAACAATAATGTGAACCACAAAACTAGAATGCATGAGTGAGATTATTCGCATAGTTATGCTAAAATAAATCTGAATAACCCCAAGCAGTCGCAAGAGGCTACAAATCTTATTTGAGCTACAGCAGATGAATCTTTCTTTGGGGCTATTTTCCTACTCAAAATCACTCTTCCCAAACACTGCAGCTGGACAACTAACTAACTATATATATATATATATATATATATTGTTCTATAGGGAGAAAAGATTTGGTGGTGGGGGTGTTTTTGTGGGGAAGAACATTTTTTAAAAATATGTAGAATTACATGTCATGGCTAATTTGGCCTCAGATTTGCCTTCATTTCTGTTGCTCCTAGAATACTACCAAATATGGCGCTCTTATCTCCCATCCAATCATACCACTCAATTCCCCAAACAATGCCCACGAAGAGAACTGCAAATACTATCTCTCTTACTAGGCATCAACTGGAGTAGGAACATGCACCACTGCCAATGATCCATGGTATGAACTGCAGTAAGTGGTTGCACATCATATAATGGAACCAAAGGAGCCAACTCTGCCAGTAAGACTAGGGTTGCCACCATGTTTAAGCCAGCAGGCTCATTTGGATCTTTGTTGTGGGTGTTTTTCCAGAAGGCAAACTTCTGAAGTATGCAGAAAAATATGTCCAAGGTTCCCAAGTACAAGGCAGAAAAATAGGTCTGAGGTGGAAAGACTAAAGCCTCTTTGCTAAAACGGAGGGTTTCTGCTGCAAAGGTCATTTCAAAAACATTTCAAAGACAAGTCATTGCTGAGGCAGAGATGATGTCTGAGCCCAAATAACCCCACTATACATATCTGCCCACATAATGCTCCAAATAATATCAATTTCAAAGAAGGCAAACAGGTAATGATCAAAAGAAGACTCTGCCCACAGACAATACCCATACACAATGGAGTATCAGGGTGCAAAGAGAATGTTTCATATTGTTTTATAAAAGTATATGGAGACACACCTGCCTTCGTTTTCTTCCAAGTTCTTAGCTGAATTCTAATCAGGTTTTTGTCCACTAACACCTTCTTCTTTGAGAGATGATTCTTGATCTTCTAGTACATCTAGCAAATGAACATTAAAAAGGGATTCATCCAAAAGCAATAGTGAAGCATATTTAAAGCATTATTAAAATGTATCTGTACCAATACAGGGGAGTGTTTGACTATCTTTACTATAACCCCAAGACAGTGTAACTGGCAACCTGTTGTTGCTGTGTGCCTTCACGCCTGACCTGATCACAAGGTTTTCTTGGCAAGATTTGTTCAGAGAGGATTTGCCATTGCCTTCCTCTGAGGCTGAGAGAATGTGACTTGCCCAAGATCACATGGTCATCTATGGCTGAGCAGGGATTTGAACTCTGGTCCCCAGAGAGTTCTGGTCCAACCACTACACCCCACTGGCTCACTTGCAACATGGCATGTGTAATAATAATAATAATAATAATAATAATAATAATAATAGATTTATTTCTAGCCTGCCCAATCACAAAGAATCCGGGCGGGTTACAACATTAAAATACACCAAGTTACAGTAAAATCAAACCCTAAACCTCCCCCGCCTGGCAATATGTGCCTCAGGTTATTAAATGTCTGCTCTAATTACAAGTTATTTAAATTTATAGTATCTTCAATCAGTGGAGGCAGACCAATCACTTTAAATGTGTCCAGGACCTGCAGGATTAACTCGAGCTACTAACAGAGTTTCCGCACTTGCATGTAGCTGATATTCAGGAAAATGGTGCTTGTAAAATGAAAGCACTCTGAAAGCAACCAGCAAAACACTGAACCAGAACAACTGAGACCACAGAATTGCATGTTATGTGAGAAACAAGAGAGGGGAAATAACTGCATCCAGTGCAGCTGAGAGTCCAATAAAGAAACGCCAAAACAGGAAGTTTCAGGGTGAGTAGTGGGGGAGAAGGAGAAAGAGAATCTACAGATGGAGGAATTAAAACCAATGGGCGTGG
This sequence comes from Urosaurus nigricauda, assembly GCA_034509955.1. Classification (NCBI taxonomy): domain Eukaryota; kingdom Metazoa; phylum Chordata; class Lepidosauria; order Squamata; family Phrynosomatidae; genus Urosaurus; species Urosaurus nigricauda. The sequence goes on from JAOEGL010000002.1 coordinate 135,775,794, forward strand.
GATTAAAGGGATTCTCAGATGTATAAAGCTGGGTACCTCCAGCCAGTAGCTTTATCAAAACAGGCAATGTGCTCCCTCACTTCACACTCCTCACCTTCCCTCTTTTTTTCTTCCATATTCTCTGATACACATCTGGAGTGATTAAAGTGCTGTGTTTCCTCCAGAAGACCATCCTCAGCACTGCCTAAAATACAGATAATAAAAAGAAGCCAATTTAACTCAAAACCTAAAACTAATTGATCAAAAGAGACATTATGCAATTTTTACAGCACAATGTTTTACTACTCTTTTACATTTTTTTTCAAATGAACTGATAGTATTCATCAATTGAAATATTAAAAAGCAGTCAGGGTGAAAAGGGGATGATGAGTGCACAGACTGTGGAATTTATCAGACGACAGAAATTGGAAGTATAATCTAATGGCAATCCGAACGCAATCATGGGGTTTCACATTATTGCGTATTAAAGCATCTCACGCAATTTCGGGCAATGGGCAGTTATTTTCAGGTAATGGGAAGTCATTCTGAATGCATTCCGAACGCAAGTGGAATTCACGTAAATTCGCTAAACTAGTGAATTCACGTGAATTCGAATTGGCTCCAGAGAAATTCCTCCCATCTGATAAACTCCTGTAAAACTATAAGTTCCTGAACTGAAGACGCACCACCACATTCGTTCCTCCACTTTTGCGGCTTTCAACTCTGCAACAGAAGTAATCTTTGACTATTCATGGATTTGATAAATATGTTCTCTCTAGGAATCTCTCGATCCTCGAGCATGACTTTATGGTCAACAGCTGCTAGAAGTCATGCTGGAGGACCCAGATATTCCCACAAAGAACACTTTTCTAGGCATCTGTAGGTCCTCCACTGCAATTCTATCATCAGCTTCCAGTAGATGTTGAATATCTTAAGATTCACTTTAGCACAATAATTTCCTCCATCTGTATCTCAGGAGCCACCTCCTGTCAGTACTTAATCATCTGATTTGTTGCTCAGTGGTCCTGTTCTTCCTCACACAAAAGGTGATGATTCTAAAGTGAAGATGCTTTTTTTCCCAAAAAAACCCTTGCAGATGAACAAGTTCTGTACATTGCCAAGGTTCTTCTTGCTCATGAGGATACCATTCCAACTTGAAAAGGAACCTCCTCTCTTCAGAATCGTCACTGTCTGTGACAGGAAAGCAGCAATGGAGCATCAATGGGACCAGGTGCTCCTGTGTTGAAAGTAGTATGGTGGCAAGTGGTTGGATCCTTAGGTGGAAGTGACCATGTTCTCCTGGAGTTTGTAATACAGTGGAAGGGAGAAGCTAGGCATAGTCAGACACGCACTCTAGACTTTAGGAGAGCTAATTTCAATAAACTTAGAGAAATACTGGGAGTGATCCCATAGTCAGGAATACTAAAAGAAAAGGGAGTTCAAGATGGATGGGAGTTTCTCAAAAGGGAGATATTGAAGGCACAATTTCAAACAGTTCCAATGAGGAAGAAAAATGGAAGATGTCTCAAGAAGCCAGGATGGATGACTAAGGAACTTTCAAATGAGCTAAGTTTTAAACGGAACATGTATAAGAAATGGAAAAATGGAGAAATCACGAAAGAGGAATTCAAACAAATAGCCAGCACATGTAGGGGTAAAGTCAGAAAAGCTAAAGCGCAGAATGAACTCAGGCTTGCTAGAGAGGTTAAGAACAATAAAAAGGGCTTTTTTGGATATGTCCGCAGCAAAAGGAAGAAGAAGGAAACAGTGGGGCCACTGCGTGCAGAAGATGGCAAAATGCTAACAGGGGACAGAGAAAAGGCAGAATTACTCAACACCTTCTTTGCTTCAGTCTTCTCAGAAAAGGCAAAGGGTGCTCAACCTAAGGATAATGGAGACAGAATAGAGGAAATTCAGCACAGAATAAGTAAAGAGGTAGTACAGGAATACCTGGTTAACCTAAATGAATATAAATCTCCAGGACCAGATGAACTACATCCTAGAGTATTAAAAGAACTGGCAAATGTAATATCAGAGCCATTGGCAATAATCTTTGAGAACTCCTGGAGAACAGGAGAAGTTCCAGCAGACTGGAGGAGGGCAAACGTTGCCCCCATCTTCAAAAAGGGAAAAAAAGAGGATCCCAACAATTATCGTCCAGTTAGTCTGACATCAATTCCAGGAAAGGTTCTAGAGCAGATCATTAAGTAGAGAGTCTGTGAACACTTAGAGGCCAATGCCATAATCACAAAAAGCCAACATGGGTTTCAGAGAAACAAGTCATGCCAAACGAACCTGATCTCTTTTTTTGATAAAATTACCAGCTTGGTAGATGAAGGGAACGCTGTGGATATAGTATACCTCGATTTCAGTAAGGCCTTTGACAAGGTTCCCCATGACATTCTTGCAAACAAGCTTGCAAAATGTGGGATAGACAAGTTAACTGTTACATGGATTTTTAATTGGTTGACTGGCCGAACTCAAAGGGTGCTCAACAATGGCTCCTTTTCATCCTGGAGAGAAGTGACCAGTGGGGTCCCACAGGGCTCTGTCCTGGGCCCAGTCCTATTCAACGTCTTTATTAACGATTTGGATGACAGAATTGGGGGCATACTTATCAAATTTGCAGATGACACTAAACTGGGAGGAGTAACTAATACCCCAGAGGACAGGATCAAAATTCAAAATGACCTGAATAGACTAGAAAGCTGGGCCAGTGCTAACAAAATGAAATTCAATGCGGAGAAATGTAAGGTTCTGCACTTAGGGCGGAAAAATGAAATGCACAGATATAGGATGGGGGACACCTGGCTGAATGAGACGACATGTGAAAGGGATCTAGGAGTCCAAGTAGACCATAAGCTGAACATGAGTCAACAGTGTGATGCGGCAGCTAAAAAAGCCAATGCAATTTTAGGCTGCATCAATAGAAGTATAGTTTCTAGATCAAGGGAAGTTATAGTGCCACTCTATTCTGCTTTGGTCAGGCCCCACCTGGAATACTGTGTCCAGTTCTGGGCACCACAATTCAAAAAAGATGTGGAGAAACTGGAGCGTGTCCAAAGGAGGGCGACTAAGATGGTGAAGGGTCTGGAAACCTTGCCCTATGAAGAACGCCTTAGGGAGCTGGGGATGGTTAGCCTGGAGAAGAGAAGGTTAAGAGGTGATATGATAGCCCTGTTTAAATATTTGAAGGGATGTCATATTGAGGAGGGAGCAAGCTTGTTTTCTGCTGCTGCAGAGACTAGAACGCGGAACAATGGATGCAAACTGCAGGAAAAGAGATTCCACCTCAACCTTAGGAGGAACTTCCTGACAGTAAGAGCTGTTCGACAGTGGAACACACTCCCTCGGAGTGTAGTGGAGTCTCCTTCCTTAGGAGTCTTTAAGCAGAGGCTGGATGGCCACCTGTCAGGGATGCTTTGACTTGGAGTTCCTGCATGGCAGGGGGTTGGACTGGATGGCCCTTGTGGTCTCTTCCAACTCTATGATTCTATGATTCTATGATCTGAATAGGGCTGCTGAGGAACTAATTTGACATCATCTTGCCTGGGAGGGAGTGAAAAGGCAGGTCCAACTCCTTCAGGCCCAACCTGAGCAAGAAGAAGGCCCTTCCTCCAGTCCATCTGCCATGGTCCAGGCCTCAGAGGGAGAGAACTACTGGACTAAATCCCCTTCCCCAACACCACCCTCTTCTCCTTTTTAGATTTTAGCCTGAGGGCAAGGAACAGCCTGAATAACTATCTGTAAGCCACTCTGAGAGCCTTTAGGGATGAAGAGTGGGGTATAAACACCATAAACAAAAATAATAAATAAAAATATCAAAGGAACACTAAAGCATAACTTTTAAAAAATATTATCCTAAAGTTTGTATTTTTCTTTACGTTTCTATTTCTATTTCCCAAATTCAATCAATTTGGTCAGGAGAATAAAATACAAATCAGGAAGAGAAAGAAAGATCTACTTTTAGATTTTGTAAGGGGAGAAGTGTTTAACCTCTTTATTTTCCTGCGCTTCCCTCTAAACCGCTTCCCTCTAAACCTGTTTTCCCACTAATATAGGAAATTGGGGAGGGGGGTGCTTTTAGAAAGCAGGAAAAAAGGCATTTATTTTGCAAGAGGAGGAAATTTTGGCAGTCAGAAGAGATGATTAACCAGAGATGTCACATAACAAATTACAGAGGTAGCAGATATCAGAATGGCAAGAGAACATTCTATATTGTTTTAAGAATGAATACACAGACACACTTACCTTCACTTTCCTCTAAGTTCTTTGCTGAATCTGAATCAGGTTTTGATCCACTAAGAGGTAATCCTTTTTCAGGAGATGGTTTTTGATTCCTTAGTGCATCTAACAAATGAAAGTCAAAAAAGGAGATCATCCAAAACAAACACTAAAACATACTCAAGGCATCATTAAAATCAATAGATCTTATCTGCACTAATACAAGAGAGTATTTGGCTGCCTCCACTATAAGACAGTGATACCTGTAACCTGTTGCTGCTGTGTACCTTCAAGTCATTTGTGACTTATGGAGACGTTATCACAGGCTTTTCTTGGCAAGATTTGTGTGCCATTGCTTTCTTCTGAAGCTGAGTGGGTGTGACTTGCCCAGTGGGTTTCCATGGCTGAGCGGGGATTCAAACATTGGTCTCCAGACTCCTGGTCCAATACTCAATAACAATAGCACCTTCATTTATATACCACTTCATACCGCCTAAGCAGTCTCTAAGCGGTTTACAATTGTAAGCTAATTGCTCACAACAAGCTGGGTACTCATTTTAGTGACCTCAGAAGGATGCAGGCCTGAGCCTTTGGCTAGCATTGAACTCTCAACCTTGGGGTTGGTGAGTGATTGGCTGCACTACAGGCATTTAACTACTGCACCACCAGGCCTCTGTTTTGACTCAAACCACTACGCCATGCTGGCTGTCTCACTTGTAACTTGTCATGCGCACCAAGAGGATTCTAGGTTATTTGTTCTTTTTAAATGTCTGTCCTAATTGCAAATCATTTAAATGTACAGTTGTATCGTCAGTCACTGGGGGCAGACCAGTCCCTTCAAATGTGTCCAGAACCTGCAGGATTAGCTTTGGCTATGACCTGTCAGACTTTACTAGTTTGCATATTATTTTCAGGTCAATGGCTCCTGTTAGGAAGGTGTTTCTTCAAACAAAAAACCCTCAACAATGCCTAATAAACAGATAACAAAAAGAAACAAACTGCTACATGAAAGTTTATACCAAGAGAAGATCTATATTTGCTTTCAATATGTATATATATTATTTTTAATAACAACAATAACAATAATAATAATAGAAGCCAAGTAAAAACAATTTCCAATACATTTTTCAATTTAAAAGTATGTGTGTTTTCTACACCATACACATACGAGAGCCAGTGTGGTTTAGTGGTTTCCACCCTAAAGACATGGGGTTGAATCCCCACTCAACCACAAAAATCAACTAGGTGAGCTTGAGCAAGTGACACTCTCTCAGCCTCAGGGAGAGGCAAAGGCAAGCCCTCTCTGAACAAATCTTGCCAAGAAAACTTGTGATAGGTTTGTCTTAGGGTTGTCATAAGTCATAAATGACTTGAAGCACATAATAAGAACAACATTATGTTCTTCTGATGAACTAATACTATCCATCAAGAGAACTATTGAAGAAATGTAGGTGGTGAAGAAGAAAAATTGACTGTACTGATTTGGTAAAAAACAATACTATAATTTAAGCTGCTGCCACACTGCAGATTTAATACATATCTGACACAGCTTTAACTGTCATAGCTCCATCCTATGGAGTCATGGGATTTGTACTTTGTTGTGACTCTTTGACAGGGAAGGCTAAATATCTCACAAAACTATAAACCCCAGAATTCCATAGCATTGTGCTGCAGCAGTTAAAGTGGTGTCCAAACTGCTTTAGTTCTGTAGTACAGATTGAACCCAAGTACACTGGGCCCTTGTTATTCACTAAGGTTTGATTCCAGGACCCCTCGTGGATAACAAAATCTGCAGATGCTTGAGTCCCATTACATACAGTGGCACAGCAAAATGGTGTCCCTCATATAAAATCAAGGTTTGCTATTTGGAATTTATTCTTTTTATATATATATATATATATTTTCAAGCCATAGATGCTTGAATCCATGGATAAAAGAAGGGCCGAGTGTATGTTATTCTCACTGTGCAGCTGAGACTCCAATGCAGATTTGTCCAAAACAAGAAGTCCCAAGATAGGTGGATAACGAGAAAAGAGAAAGAGCAGCTACGTTGGTGAATTGGTGGAAACTAAGAGTTTCTCAGCTGTGTGCAACTACATACCTCCTGTTAGTAAAAGTATCTATCAGTTAAGCAAGTAGATATGTTCACCTACCTCCCACTCTAAACTCCTTACTTTCACTTCTTTTTTCTTCTAAATTCTCTAACAGACCTTCTGATTCATTACAGTTCTGTTTTGGTTCCAATGGACTGCCCTCAGGAACAGCTAAGACACAATGACAGAAGCCAATTCAACCAAACTTTCAAGGAAACAAAATGCTAAAAGAAAGTATGTGTTGCTTACACACGTTATGTTTTATTGATATTTCTGTTACTTATGTTAGTATTTGTATTCTTCCCATACACTATTACCGGTATTATTCATCAACAAAATGGTGAAAAATGGAGGCGGAGATGAAAATATTTAGAAATTAAAATTTCCTAAATTTTGTATTAAGCTTTCTTGTTGTTGACTGCCATCAAGTCAACTTTGACTTAGGGGTACGCCATGAATGAGACATCTCCAAGTCACCCTATCCTCAACAGCCCTGCTCAGGTCTTGCAGACTCAGGGCCATGGCTTCCTTGCTTGAGTCTGTCCATCTGGAATGGAGTTTTCCTCTTCTCCTCCTGCCTTCTGTCTTACCCAACATTATTGTCTTTTCTAGCGAGTATGTACTCATGATATGGCCAAAGTACAGTATGATGGTCTCAGTTTAAATAGAAGGAAAGAAGGGGGAGGGGAAAAACAAAAGAATCTGGCAGCACTTTTAAGACTAATTTTATTTTTGCATGAGTTTTCACAGCTACAAACCAACTTCTTCAGATGCAGTATCAAGTGATATTAAGGCCTCAGGCATAAAAGCATATTTATGTATTTGCAGGCATGGGAATAGAATGTAATAGGATTCAGAAAGAAGAATGTCATGACCTTTACCCTAAATTTATGAAGGTCTGCATAAGGTGACATACGATATTTACTGTACTGTATTTCTTTGAAAAGTCTCAGGGGCTGTACATGCAACCTCACACCATGGTCCTGATCCAGCCTTTCGAGGGCGCCAAAAGGAGCTGCAAAAAGTGGCTCCTTTTTGCACCCTTGAAAGGTTGCCATAGTTGCATTGCCATGGCTATATGGTGTTCCTTTGGCGCTGCCCTGACTCTGTCCCCATGCTGGCTTTTCAAGCCGGTGTGTGCAGGGTCTCAGTTTGGCCAACCTGGCTTCCAGGGAAATTTCAGAGTTGATTTGCTCTAGCATCCTTTTATTTGTCTTTTTAACAGTCTACGGTATCTGTAGAACTCTTCTCCAGCATACATTTCAAATGAGTTTAAATTCTTCCTATCATTAATATTCACTGTCCAGCTTTCACAGCCATACACAGAAATGGGGGAAATGATAGCATGGACCATTCAAAGTGATTTATCTTTACACTTCAGGATCTTGTCTAGTTCCTTCATAGCTGCCCTTCCAAGTCCTAGGACTCTTTCATACAAGGCTAAATTGGAAGTATAATTTAAGGTCAATTCGAATGCAATCATGGGTTTTACGTTATTGCAAATTAACTCTTCACATGCAAATTCGGGCAGGAGGGAAGCCAATTCGAATGCAATCATGGGTTTTACCTTATTGCGAATTAAAGCTTCGCATGCAAATTCGGGCAGGAGGGGGTTAATTTCGGGTAATGGGAAGTAATTCCGAACGGAGCAGGGGTTCATGTAAATTCGCTAAACAAGCGAATTTACATAAATCCGCATTGGCTCCATTCGGAGTTGGGAGAAATTCCTCCCCGTTTGAAAGAGTCCAGAGTCTTCCTCTAATTTCTTGACTGCAGTATCCATTCTGCTTAAAGACTGGGCCAAGATATGGTAAATTTTGAACTACTTCAATGTTGTCATTGTCTACTTTAAAATTTTGTAAACCATCTGTGATCATTATGTTTTCTTAATGTTCAACTGTAAACCTGTCGATACACTTTCTTCTTTCTCTTTCTTCAGTAATCATTCCCAAGTCTTTCCTATTTTCTGCTAGTATGCGTAGTATGCTATCATCTTTACATCTTAAATAATTGATGTTCCTTCCCCCAATGGGCCAATTACTGGTTTACTGTTCTTCTCCAATTGTTGATATTAACAGTTCACAGTCTGTGTCACAATGTGCTCCTGGTCTTGTTTTTGCAGAGAATGGAGTTTCCATCTTCTGCTTCCAATTATGTAGCCTATTTGGTTTCGGTATTGGCCATCAGGTGACTTCCATGTACACAGTCACCTCTTTGGTTGCCTGAAGAATGTGTTTCCATGTACAGTGGTCCCCCGGGTTACGAAAGTAATCCGTTCCGGATTACCTTTCGTAACCCGAAAATTTTCGTAACCCGGGGGACCCCCAGGCCTCGGAGGGGAAGGGACAGCCTTCCCGCGGGTTTGCGGGAAGGCCGTCCCTTCTCCTCCGAGGCCCTGGCTGGCGGAGGAGAAGGGACGGAAGGCCGTCCTTTCTCCTCCGAAGCCTGGCCTCGGAGAAGGGACGAAAGGCGGCCCCTTTTCCTCCGAAGGAAAAGGGACCAAAGGCTGCCCCTTTTCCCCCGAGCCTGGCCTCGGAGGAAAAGGGGCCAAAGGCGGCCCCTTTTCCTCCGAAGGAAAAGGGACCAAAGGCTGCCCCTTTTCCCCCGAGCCTGGCCTCGGAGGAAAAGGGACCAAAGGCGGCCCCTTTTCCTCCGAAGGAAAAGGGACCAAAGGCGGCCCCTTTTCCCCCGAGCCTGGCTTCGGAGGAAAAGGGACCAAAGGCTGCCCCTTGTCCTCCGAAGGAAAAGGGACCAAAGGCAGCCCCTTTTCCTCCGAAGGAAAAGGGACCAAAGGCTGCCCCTTGTCCTCCGAAGGAAAAGGGACCAAAGGCCGTCCCTTTTCCCCCGAGCCTGGCTTCGGAGGAAAAGGGACCAAAGGCGGCCCCTTGTCCTCCGAAGGAAAAGGGACCAAAGGCCGCCCCTTTTCCCCCGAGCCTGGCTTCAGAGGAAAAGGGACCAAAGGCGGCCCCTTTTCCTCCGAAGGAAAAGGGACCAAAGGCCGCCCCTTTTCCCCTGAGCCTGGCTTCAGAGGAAAAGGGACCAAAGGCGGCCCCTTTTCCTCCGAAGGAAAAGGGACCAAAGGCCGCCCCTTTTCCCCTGAGCCTGGCTTCAGAGGAAAAGGGACCAAAGGCGGCCCCTTTTCCTCCGAAGGAAAAGGGACCAAAGGCCGCCCCTTTTCCCCCGAGCCTGGCCTCGGAGGAAAAGGGACCAAAGGCCGCCCCTTTTCCTCCGAAGGAAAAGGGACCAAAGGCGGCCCCTTGTCCTCTGAAGCCTGGCTTCGGAGGAAAAGGGACGAAAGGCGGCCCCTTTTCCTCCGAAGGAAAAGGGACCAAAGGCCGCCCCTTTTCCCCCGAGCCTGGCTTCGGAGGAAAAGGGACCAAAGGCGGCCCCTTTTCCTCCGAAGGAAAAGGGACCAAAGGCCGCCCCTTTTCCCCCGAGCCTGGCTTCGGAGGAAAAGGGACCAAAGGCGGCCCCTTGTCCTCCGAAGAAAAAGGGACCAAAGGCCGCCCCTTGTCCTCCGAAGCCTGGCTTCGGAGGAAAAGGGACCAAAGGCGCCCCCTTTTCCTCCGAAGGAAAAGGGACCAAAGGCCGCCCCTTTTCCACCGAGCCTGGCTTCGGAGGAAAAGGGACCAAAGGCGGCCCCTTTTCCTCCGAAGGAAAAGGGACCAAAGGCCGTCCCTTGTCCTCCGAAGCCTGGCCTCGGAGGAGAAGGGACGTCCCTTTTTTTCGGATCCCGGGGGATCCTTCGGATCCCGGGGGATACAATCGCAGTCCCGCCGGTTTCGGATCCCGGGGTTTTCTTAACCCGGGGGATTCGTATCCCGGGGGACCACTGTATATAGTCACCTCTCTGGTTGCCCGAAGAATGTGTGTCCAATGAACAAACTGCTCACCTCACAAAATTCAATCAAGCACTCTCCTCCTACATTTTTAGCTTTCTACCAATGCCAGTTTTGGTAGAATCAGTTATCATCTTTCCCTATCCACTTTCTGCTTTTTGGGATGCTCGTAACTTTTGTCTTTGGGTACGAAAGTAACTGAGATATGTGCAATTTTGAGTGACAAAACGAGGAAATGGTTAAGCCTAAGATCAGAATTTATTTTCTTAAAGACTTGTCATAAATTTGGAACTATTTTTAACAGTCCTAACAGTATGAAGAATATCCTAAGAAAATAACTCAATTTACCACATCCACTTCATTAAAAAAAACGAATTCAGGGAATGATCAACAAAAATTTTTTTTAATATTTCATTCACTGAAGACTAGTCTAAGCTACCGTTAGAAGCTGCTGGGCCTGGAGTAAATAAAATCCTTTCATGGAACCTCAGGAGATAACAACAAACTTTTAGAATAAGAAGAGAAGCAGAAAATCTCCATCTACAACAAAGCCACTGGTGCTTCTTTAGGGAGTTCTAGGATTGTTTAAGAAAACCACTGTGGATCTTCCCCACAGCTTCACCAATTCTATTATCAATCCACCAAGACCTTTGGCCCATACAGTATCACAAAGGTTGCTCTTCCCATGAAGGGCAGAGGTGACCAGTTAACACCACCACCACCACCTTTGAGTAAAATAAATAAATAAATGCAGAATTGTCCTAACATTTTTATTGATCTTTGCCTCCACATACTTTTGATGGGCTGACTTATGAAACAGGTAATAACAGATATACCTGTACCAGAAAAACCTGACATACTTCAAGCAGCTGCTTCTAAAGAACACCCAATAAAGTTCTTTCTCTAAATCATGATCTTAGTTTTACTACAATTAATTTGAAGAAAGATTACACAGTGAGATACGGGTCACATCATCTGCATTTAGCATCAAGTTCACCTTCCTGTTCAAGTTTACCTGGACACAACACTACCCAATGTAAGAACAGAATTGTATCATTTATATCAGGGATGCAAAAACTGTAAAGTGGAGAATGTATGTGAATTCCACCACCACCCTCAGCCTTTGCAGAAGCCAGATGATGGCAGGTGCCTTATAATACTGCCTTGACAAACTTCCAGGTAAAGGTGCTCCAGCCAGGCTCTGGCTAAGGACCTTGCTTGTTGCTTACTCTTCCCCATTTCCACAGCTAGTGCTTCCAGACTGAGACTCAATTGACTCCTGAAAACAAGAGCTAAGTGGCAAGCTAAGTGAAATGGTGATCCTCCAACAACCGACCACCACTTAAGAGGATTCCATCTGGTATGTGTGCTCCATGTTCTTACCTGGATGTTCTTGGCATTTTCTGAAACAACCTTGGCATTTTCTGAAACAACCTTTAAAAAAGGGGGGGAAATTGATATCCGGTAAAGAAATATACAGATAATTGCCTGTGCAGACTAAGGAGTTTATCAATGCAATGGCAATCCAAACGCAATCATGGGGTTTCACATAATTGCGTATGAATGTATCTCACACAATTTCGGGCAATGGGAAGTCATTCCAAACGCAATCATGGGGTTTCACGTAATTGCATATTAGAGTATTTCACGCAATTTCGGGCAATGGGGGGTCATTTTCGGGAAATGGGAAGTCATTATGAACGCATTCTGAACGCAATTAGAATTCAAGTAAATTCGCTAAACTAGCGAATTTACGTGAATTCGAATTGGCTCCATTTGAAATTGGGAGAAATTCCTCCCGTGTAATAAACTCCTAACAGAGGCTGCATCCGCACTGCAGAAATAATCATATCTGGAGCTAGCATGTTCTTAAGGGGTCATGATGAATCTCCTTTTGGAACACTAGGTGAGGTTCCCAAGAAAGGAGGAGGAAAGACCCAAGGCATGTGGATGGCCCAGGTAATGATACAATCAAGGCGAAGTAGGTATATGAGTGTACTAATTGCTCCTTCCTTCCCCTACATCTGCTGGATTTCCTCCTGTACCAAGACACAAAGAAAGTCTCACTGCACCAAAGTAGTAAGCCAGTTCTGTCTGCATACCCCCTGCCAAGCTCCCCGTCCATACACCCTGGGGGGTGACCTGATCCAATTGCTATTGTTGCAACTCTAAAGTTAAAGCTATCAACCAGTCTGGAATCCCATTGTCAATTCCTGGGAAAAAACATTAAGCCATTGTTACCTCACAAGATAATACATCCCCAGACTTTCCGGTATAAAATTGGTCTCAGAAATCTAGCCTCTGTGCACACAGTATTCAGTTACCCTAGACTGTGATCCCTGTATGTTCTGTGTTGTCCTCAGACCTCAGTCTGAGTCACTCCCGCTTTCCGTGGTCTACTCTTCGGATAGGTAAATATTTCTTCTTTAAACCCCTCAACCTCCACTATCCAGTTTCCGTATTTCCATTTCAGTTAGCTCTGAATGCTGTGTATGTTTGAATTGCTGTTGTCTGTGTCTGATGGCACTTTGCATTTTTCCTAAATAAAACCTTCTTAATTGATTCAATCCTGGAGTCCTCCTCAGTAATTCCTAGTATACACAGGTGTCAATGGTTCTAAAGATTAATCTGCCTCTTGCAAAGCTAACTTCTCCAACATTGAAAGTAATAGACATATTTGATGGAGACCCCCAGTCCCCCAACTTTCTTTGGGTAACACTGTTCAATAAATATGTTTTCAAATTCTTTGTGTGTCTTATTCTGTGGGCCAAACAGGGTCTACTGAAAGAACAAGCTTTTGTGGCATATAAAATTACCCTAGCATATAACAATTAATTAATTATTAATTATACCTTTTTTCCACAGCAAACCAATAACGAGAGGCACTATTACTGCCAGCACTATCAAAGCCGTTTTATTGTGAGGTTCTGCTTGTTGAGCTTAAAAACAAATTTGAAATGTTAACTGAAAAGTCACCTCAAATCAATATGGTCAATGGTTTTTAATATTCAAAGAAAAGCATACAATGAAAAGAAAACATAATTCAAAACACTGGTCAGCTTTTTCACTGAATCACTTTGATCAATTCTGTGGGGGGGGGAAGCAAGTGTCCACCTTTTTCAGACTCAGAAGCCACTTTTATTCCTACTGTCAGGATCATGGTCCTGCCACTGATGTGCTTGAACATACAGTACATGTATTAATGCTAGACGGTGGGTTGTGCTATCCAATTGGTGATGCTAGGATAAGGAAAGACTGTGTATCATTCGCAGACTGGGATAATGTGTTGTGAGGAAATATTAGCTACAAGTTACCAAGGTAACTCTTGTGGGAAGCTGTAGGTTGTAAGGGGGGAAATAAGGATAAGACTGGGACATTTTGAGTTGCTGACAAATGGGCTTTTGTAATAGGTGAAATGTTTGGACTCTGTATACTGTGTAACTGAAAAACAACTTTCAGTCCTAGTAACAACTATGTACTTTAATCAGCTATGCTTACTGAATAATGCTTCTCTGAATCCACTGGGAGCTCGTGTACCTAGAGTATAATTAGCCTGTATAGTAAAAAAAACAAAAACATATTGAGCTTTTCCAAAAGTATATATCCTTATTTCTCCTTTTTCTTATTCTTTGTTTTGTTCATTCTTTCTTGGCCTTTTTAAAAACAGGTTTAGGATTCATTCTTATTCCTAGGAGTAAGCATTCTCATTATCATCTTGCATTTATACTCAAAAGGCAGAATTCAATGTAGCTTATAAATTTAGCTTTATTTGAAATAAAGCCCAAAGACAAAAAAATAATTAAACTGTCAATGTTATTAAGTTGAAGTGCCATCTCTCTATGGGAACACCATCTGACCTAGGAGGGAATGAAAAGAGAGGGTTAGCAACACCATTGAGACTGGTCTCAACTTGAAGTGCCCTCTCTCGATGGCAACACCATCTGGCCTAGGAGGGAGTGAAAGGAGAGGCCTAGCAACACCATCGGATCTGGCCTCATGTTGAAGTGCCCTCTCTCTATGGCAACACTGTCTGTACTAGGAGGGAGTGAAAGGACAAGCCAAACTCCATTGGGCATGTCCTAGATTATGAAGCACAGCCCTCCCTTCATGCCACCTGCCTTGGTCCAGGTGTCAGAGGGAGAGAAGAACATTTGGACCTGATCCCCTTCTCCACCACCATTCCCTTCTCCTTTTGTGTTGTGTCTCCTTAGCTTGTAAGCCTGAGGGCAGGGAACTGTCCAACTAAAATAATAATTGTAGCTTTTAAAGCTGAAGAGCGGGGTATTATTATTATTATTATTATTATTATTGAAGCCAAATCAATGCATATCATTAAAGGAACTAAAAATCATATTAAAACATTCCCATGGCTATTCCCCATTCCAAAGTTCAGCCAGAACTTCAGGAAACTATCTGAAGCCATCATCCTCTTGGGGCAGAGCCACTCAGCTGCAGCCGCTCTGCATCCCAGTGAGTATAAAGCCAACCACACATTGGGGTGTACAGGAAAATCTGGAAACTTCATTCTGTCACCATAAAAGGAGAAGCAGAGATCTCACAGCAGCCACATTAGAATACTATTGCCAAGAATTTTAGAAGGAAAACATAACACATCCTCCTACTCTTAAAAAATATAATCAATATTACATGCCATGATTCTACTGCTGCCACCTAATCTTGATTAGGCTGCAATCTGCTAGTGAATTCTGACCCATTAATCGAGAAAGAACAATGGGACACATAACCTAAACGCTTACCTTCCAGAATACATCCACTTAAATTGATGGAGTTACTGGCATTTACATTGGCAATGTAAACAATGCATGTGATTTCCGCAGGCTGGTCTGTATTCCTCTGAAGTTGAATAGATGACTCATTGTGAATAGACCATTCCTTGTCTTTCCAAAGGTATGACACAGGTAGATTCTGGGATGTGATCTGTGGAGGTACTGTGCAGTTTACCTGAATGCTATCATTATGAACAGAGCAGATTAAATCAGGTGGCCTTAGATAGTCTGGGGAATAAAGGAGAACAGAAGTCTTTATTATTGTTACCCATAGTGCTCTGTATAAAATCATGGCATAAATGATATACATTTATATGACCCCTAGATGAACCCTGGCGGCTGGTCAAACCTAGAAACTGGCCAGACCAGAAAGGACTGGTCAGGCAGGAAAGAGAGGATTATAGCATAGTGGACACATCCTCTCAGACAATACCATCACCAGATAGTCTAGGAAGTCGCAATGGGATCATCACCTAGCCATTAGGAGGTGTAATGTTTGTCCTCCTTAAGCTGCTGACTCCCCTCTTCCTCAGAATTCTTGATATCCTGATACCAGTCCTCAGGATATCACCACAATAGCTTAATCCTCTTAAGAGCATCAGACCCTATTGTACAAACAATCAGCCCACCATTAAACACCTTTGCCAGAGGGGATATTTTCCCTATAAGAACCCCCAATTTTTGGTACTCAGTGTGCCAGCCCAGAGGTCTGCATACTACATGTCAGTCTGATCTCTGAACCTGGACACCAGCAAGGGCCACTCAAACCCACATTGCAGAGTGGACTTGTCTCTGAAATCACTGTCTCATTCAATTCCCAGAGGAGAATCTGCACTTTGGTAAGCATCACCCTAGTCAAGCCTCAAACTATCCCCAATGCTAACTACTGACTTTCCTCAGCCTTGTATGTGTGTGTGTGTGTAAGTGCATTGTATGATTGTCTTGCTCTTTAATAAATTGGACTTTAATTAGACAAGCCTGTCTCTGCAGAATTCCTTGAACCCCGGCCCTCTTGGTATACACAGCGGGAGGCGACCTCGTAGGGTTGTTGTAGCCGACCCATCTCGCAATTTGAGCTAATAGTATAATTCCCCAACTAGGCTCTTGGCTACAATTATTATCCTCAAGGCCTGCATGATTTTAATGTCTGATTACTTTATTCTGGTTTAGAAATGAACAACAGCAACAAAAAACAAAAACAAAAAATAAAGATCATTTCCACTATACAATAGCAAAATGTTTAATTTTTAATGTGGAGGTATAGTATTTTAGTAGCATATAATTATTAGAATTATTTTGGCAGTTCAAGTTTGAACAAAAGGAGGATTAGCAGAAACTGCAAGGTAAAAGATGATAACTTAAAATGCCTACTCAAAAGTAAGTGAACCTCAATTACCTACAAATATGGTAATAATGATAATAATGATAATAATGATAATAATAATAATAATAATAATAATATTTCTTACCCGCCCCTCTGAACGAGCAATCGGGGCGGGGTACAACATACAGTATTAAAAACATATACAGTTAAAATCTTCCAAACATACCTCCCTCCCTCCCCTTAAAACAGTATTAAACTAATCATAATTAAAAGAATCAAGATTTAAAATACATTCATTCAAAGTCCCCTGTAGGCGGCTGGATGGGGGGGGGGGTCATCAGGCGATGGGAAATTAGTTACTATCCGGGAAGGCCTGCCAGAAGAGATGCGTCTTGGTCTTCTTTTTTAGAACTTCAAATGCAAAGGGAAAACTGTTCAAAACTATTTGCACTATATGGCAAGACAATCATCAGCCATTGTTAATGACTGTTCAATTTCAAATCTTCTGGAGAATAAAGAAAATGGTGTAAGCATCTCTGTGGCCTTAAGAAAGCACACCTTTCTCAATCAAGCTGCCAAACACAATAGTCTGTATGAAGGGGAGGGGGGATTGGGACACTCTCCCATGGCCCCTGTAAAGGAAATTTTATATATGCCATGATTCCAAATGTGCTAACCCAGGCAATCCCAAACATCCCTTCCAAATTTGGTGAAAATCCATCCATTCAGCTGCTTTTGTGAAATATGGTAACAACAACAAAAAAGACACAATTATACAGCAGTACCACTGATGGAATCTGACACCATCTAAATTGAGAATCCTTAATTGTTTGTCATATGAAAAGCAATTATTGTTAGTACTCTGTGAAATTCCAGCGGTGCCAGTGGCCCAACAGCCCAAAATGTCTGGTATGCATCCATGGTTAAGGCTGGAGGGGAGGGGAAACGCAATTCCTCCTTCCATCACCCTCCCCCCACCGCCCCACAAAAATGTTGTTTGAAAAGGCAGTGATATTAGAAGGCTTGTGCTGGAGGCCACATCAGTATATTGGCCACATAAGATGTTATATCAGCATCTTTAAAGGGAAATTACCCTTCTAGTTGCTCTCCCAGCTGCTTGGGAGTTGGTTAGCAATTTGACAGCTGCAGTGTGATAACATTATCATAAAGGTCCATACTTAGCATGTTATAATTAACCAAGACCAAAATAATATAGAGGCTCTTCTGCAAAATACACAGAACAGCTTTCACAACAAATATGTCAAAGTAAAACATAGGGCTGTTTTATACTTTCATTTATAGATTATCTTTCATACCAACTGCATACGCATAATCATCAACATCATAGTCACTACCTGTTCCAGTCTCTGTCTTCCAATACTTGTGTAAATTTTAGTTAGAATCACAATATCTATGCACTAGCAGTATCTGATCTGAAGGTAACACCAAGGTTTCCATGGATACAAAAACATTTTAAGAAAGAAAACTTTAGGGACTCAATGTTAGTTAATGGAAGTGATGGGTTCCTCTGGTGGGAGTGGCAATGTTTTCCTGTAGTTTGTTATACAGTGGAAATGAGAAGCCAAGCATAGTCAAACATGCATTCTAGATTTTAAGAAAGCTGATTTCAGTAAATTCAGGGAAATGCTACAGGTGACTCTCAGTCCACCCACAACCTATTTTCAACTGTGGCAGCCCTATGGGAGTTTTAATCCCACCGCTGCCACCCATTTTTATGTGGTGAACTCCCAGTCTCTCAGTTCACACACAAACTATTTCCACCTGTGGCACTAATATTTGGTAGCATGTTTTCAATGTTGAAACGGAGGCCAAGTAGTATTTCAAAATACCAACCAAGTTTATAATAAAATATAAGAAATAAATTATAAATTAGTTTCAAAGATGTTACTATTGTCTTATTGCTTAGTTACAAAAGGCTCCTTAACCTATTAATAACCATACAGCCACTCAGGCAATCTTATTTCCAATACCAAGGCCAAAATCTTCCTTAAAACCACAGGCTTGTTCTGAGCCTCTCTCTACTAGACTCCCTCAAGCCTATCCAGTCCCTCTCTGGACTCTTCAGACCCTTTCCTGTCTAATTAACAAATTGTAAGCCACTCTGATACCCTTGGCTGAAGAGCGGGGTAATTATTATTATTATTATTATTATTATTATTATTATTTCCTGGTCTCCAAACCAGTCTGAAATGTTCCCTCAGGAACCCTAAGAGGACACCCTCCCTCTGATGTGACTCTTTTCCTCAAAACTCAATCAAACTAACCCCCTTTCACTAGATTGTGGCAAGGCTCTTTTATAGCCCTGCCCAGCCAGCTTCTCATTGATAAATTGGCCTGTTCACTACAACGGGTGCTCAAACTGAGGAAAATGGAGCAGAGGACACAATAGGGGAAATGCAGCACAAAATAAATAAAGAGGTAGTACAGAAATACCTGGTTAATCTAAATGAATTTAAGTCTCTGAGACCAGATGGACTACTTCCAAGGATATTAAAAGAACTGGCAAATGTAATCTTACATTCATTGGCAATAATCTTTGAGAACTCCTGGAGGACAAGAGAGGTCCGAACAGACTGGAGGAGGGCAAATGCTAGCCCCAAGTTCGAAAAGGGGAAAAAAGAGGACCCAAATAATTACTGTCCAGTCAGCCTGACACCAATACCAGGAAAGATTCTAGAGCAGATCATTAAACAGACAGTCTGTAAGCATTTAGAAAGGGATGCCACGATCACACTGAACAAACAAAATATTTTTATTCCTATGCTACGTTAAGCAGGAGGGCATGATGTTCACATGTAAGGGGGGGGCACAAGGATAAAAAGTCTGGTTTAAAGTATCCTGGGAATGGGGGAGGTGCAGTCACTGCAAACAGTAATCAAGTACAGTGACCACATGGACAAATTAAGGCACTTCCTTTTGTACCAATCTGATTCCAGGAGAAAGCAATATGTGGTCCAAAACCAAAGTGCTTTCAGATTATAATGCATGTGTGATGCTAACTGGGGTCAACCAGGGACAGAATACTGCAAGGGAAGGACAAATTATTTTGCCGGTGTGGATAGGACCTGACTTATATTACACGAATTGCAAGTTCCAAGACCATCTGCGATGCAATAGGGTATAGCATTGCAATGCATTATTGTTACAGAACTATTTAAAATGTTTGCCAAACAAGACTTAACATGTATACTGCTCTGAAGTTTTTACAAATTGATCACACTGTTGGAAGAAAAACAGTATCTTCTAACACTGTTTCTCTTTGTAATTTGTCTCTTTATGCAACTAAACTTTACTATTTATTTGGCACACTTCTACTTACCTAATACTTTCAGACAGTAATAAGTGTATTGTATTTCATTTTCAATTAGGGCTTCTGCAGTATAAAATCCAGCATCGCTGTGTGAAGTGTTTCTGATTATCAAGCTGCCATTAGAATCGCCTTTTCCATCCCATTCGTGTACTATGTTTTCTCCTTTTTTCCATATAATGTCTGTTGGGGTGCCATTAACTACTGGCTGAAGAACAGTGCGTTTTCCTTCAAAGCCAACGAAGAGGTATTTCTGGCAATGATCTACAACTAAAGAAATAAAAACATGGAAAATAAGCTACCTGGCCTATCATAAAATGGGATTCAGGGTATTCACTGAAGGTTTATGGATAAACATTGGAAGAACAAACCCAGTTTTCTATACACATCAACACGCATACATAACTGTGTGTGTGCGTGTGCCTTCAAGTCAAACCAAACACCTAACAAAGAAGAAAAGGCTGGGGAATCCTATCTATCAATCCAAAGGTAAATATGAAAATTTAGATTGAAGAATTATTTTGAGATTGAGAAGTGATATGATAACTATCCCTGAATATTTGAAGGGATGAAATGTTTAGAACATTTGATGGTGAATATACCGTATATACTCATGTATAAGTCGAGGGCAGTTTTTGGGGCCAAAATCATGGATTTTGATACAACTTGTGGATAAGTCAAGGGTCAAACACTGGGGCATGTTACAAAAGACCTAAAGGGGGAAACAAAGCACCACTTCCCTCCCTACATCTTTCTCTCTGGACCTCTCCCAAGGGTCATAGTCTCAGCATGGAAAAATTACCAAAAACATTCCCAAGACTCTTGGCTTGCAAAAGGGGACAGACCTTTCTCTAGCTCTCTGCTTTCATCCCAGAATTCTCAAGATCATGGCTTGCAAAAGGGGACAGACCTTTCTCTCTCTATCCCTCTCTCTCTCTCTCTCTCTCTCTGCTTTCATTCCATTCCCAGGATCCCCAAGACTCTTGGCTTACAAAAAGGGACAGACCTTTCTTTCTCTCTCTCTCTCTCTGCTTTCATCCCATTCCCAGGATTCCCAACTAGACTCATGGCTTGCAAATAGGGACAGATCCTTTTCTCTCTTTCTGCTTCCATCCCAGGATTACCAACTAGACTCATGGCTTGCAAAAGGGGACACACCTTTGTCTCTCTCGCTCTCCTTCACCCCAAGGCTTAGTTTGCAAAACGGGTTACAAGCCTGGGGGCATACTCTGTGTGTCTTGCCTGAGCAGCAGCTGCTTGCTTCTTAGCTCTAGCTAAAAGAAGGCTGAGGTCACACATACACACACATGCAGAGTGTGTGTGAGAGAGAGGAGAGAGCGCCAGGGAGCGGGACTCAAATGGAGCCAAGATCCCTGGCTAAAGAGGAAGGTGGGCACTTCTTTCAAGAAATTTAGAAGCAGCATTAACTTATTGCCCCGTAGATAAGTCTACCCATGATTCTGGAGTCCATTTTGGGGCACAAATTTCTCGACTTATAGTCAAGTATATACGGTACTTCTTTGGATGGTGGATTGTGTGTATGTGTGTGCCTTGAGGTCATTATTGACTTATGGCAACCCAATGAATTTTACAGGGTTTTCTTAAGCAAGGAATACTCAGAGGTGTATTTTCCAGTTCCTTCTTCTGAAATATAGCCTACAGAACCGGGCATTCACTGGCAATCTCCCATTCAAGTACTAACCAGGGCTGACCCTGCTTGCCTTCCAAGATCAGATCTGGTGCCTTCAGGGTTATTTAGGCCCTTTTCGTATCACAACTACTGCACTACAAATACCTAGAAAGACTCCAAGAACTGACATTGAGAGGTGGTTGCAAAAAAGTAGAACACAAATTTATGGTATACTTTCAGCCACACACATTGGTGGAAATGGTGTTATACTTCTGTAAAAATGTTTAAATGTGGAGGAAAACTTTGAGAATACTGTGTGTAGATTTCGTTACCAAGGGATTATGGGTCTTTTTTAGTTTTTTGTGGGTTTTTTCAGGCTAGGAAGAATTTATTCCTGATGTTTTGCCTGCATCTTTTTAAAAAAAAATTAATTCAAGCTAGAACAAAATGTTTAAAAGAGCAACAAAGATACTTATAAGGCTTTCCCTTATAAATGAAACAAAAGGTTATCAATCTATGAGATCTGGATTCAAGTCCATACTTATTAATGTTTACTTGGTGGTCTTGGGCCAGTCACTTTTCTCAGTTCAACTAGGAATACTGTAACAGCTCAGTACAGAAATACTATAAGAGCAGGAAGCAGCCAGTTGGAGAGAAGACCCTTAAACTGAAAAATTAAATTAATTAAAATTAAATTAATTCCCCCAATACATCGCTTGGGCTTTTCTCACTGCAGTATAAAGGCTCTCCTAGTCAGCGGGAAGCCCAAATAAAACAGTCCTCCTCAAGGGCTCTCCCGCCGTGTGGAGATGCTGGGAGAACTGGGGTTGAATAGCCTGTAATGTTTGTTGTTGTGGTGGTGTGCCTTCAAGTCATTTCTGACTCATACTGACCCTCAGGCAGGGTGACCAGATGTGCTCACCCCAAAGGAGGACAGAAACAAAGGACATTTGGACATTCCTCCTAGACAGAAAGTGGAAATGCCATTCCTCCTAGACAGAAGATGGGAAAGGAGGATGCCTTTGTCTTTCATATTCCTGTTTTTAGCCAACAGCTAAACATGCAACAGCTAGCAACAAGGTAAGATTTTCAAGTGCAAAAATATATAACTGAATGCCAAAGTTAGGATCACCTATAGCCATCAAACCCTTAATTTCTATGTATTACTATGAAAGCTGAACAGTGAAGAAAGCTAGTAAGAAGAGAATCAGCTCCTTTGAAATGTGGTGCTGGAGGAGATTTCTGCAGATACTGTGGACTGTCAGGAAAAAAAAACAACAAGAACTAATAAATAGAACTGAGACCAAATCAAAACCAAACCCTCACTGAAAGCCAAAATGACTAAAATGACTTTGGGCTCATTGTGAGCTGGCATGACTCCTTTTTCCATCAATGTCTGGCTGAAGATCCCCGTCCTACCTCTTCTGTCCCCTCCTTCAGTTACTTGAAGCAAGTCTTTCCTTCCTGCTTTCTTGGTCAGGCTCTCCTTCCTCAACATTGTGCCCAGAAACAGTGCTTACAAGCAACACAAGGAGAATCAACCCCCTCCCTGCCCATAGGTCTGCCTGGGGGACTGACAGTAGTATGCACTAGGACCATGTTCCTAGTCAAGCAATCTACTGGCTCCCCTCTGGACACATGATATTTGATCACTGTTTCTCACACTGCATCTGGCCTGGGGACTGACAATTTCCATCTAACAAAATGCAACAAAGACAGAAATGCAATACAAACAAAGCAAGGAATCTGTCCCATTACATTCAAATAGGCTTCTCAGTAAATGTATTTTCTGCTGCTCCAGAGAACCCATGGAACAATGGATGCAAGCTCCAGGAAAAGAAATTCAACCTCAAAATTAGGAGGAACTTCCTGGCAGCAAGAGCTGTTCAATAGTGGAAGACACTTCCTTAGAAAGTGGTGGATTCTCCTCCTTTGGAGATCTTTAAACAGAGGGTGGACGGCCATCTGTCAGGGATGCTTTGATTGTGAGTTCCTCCATGGCAGAATAGGGTTGGACTGGGTCTCTTCCAACTCTATGATTCTTGCTATCTCAAAAAACATGGCAGGAGGGTGACCTGACATGCTCCTTTCCAAGGATGTCTTCCATTTCACCCTTCTGTCCTGAGTGAATTTAAAGACCTCCATTTGAAGAATGGCGAAGAAGCATGAATTTTATATTTACAGGAATGTTTTTAGCTTTTATTTTGTCACTTCCTCAATTTTTCTTGAGTGTTTTGCATTTTGCAGTGCCTTGTCCTCCTTTGTGGTTGAGACATCTGGTCACCCTGCATAGTAGCCAGTCATTTCTAGCCCCTGCTGAGTTCCAAAAAAAGGCTTGTCACTTCCTAGCAGTGACCAAAACTTGGTAATATTGGGCTCATTTTCCTGCTGTTTTCCAGAGAATAACTGTCCCCTTATACCATGACATGAGCCATAGACAATAGTGGTGTTCTGCCATAGCTTTTCCTGCCTTCTTTGCCTTCTTCAAGTTCCCATGATGTTGACCTCTGAACCAACAGCATCTTTGAAATTCCCCTGTTCAGCCTTCTGGGATTTTCCTTTCATCTTCTCATGGCTACGTCACTTTTGCAGCATCACTCTCTTTTTTGACGGTTTCCAGCCAAAGGAGCAACAGGTCTTCTACCATATCCACAACAGAGACTAGAAATTTAAAATGATTTACACAGTGGTACTTTGGTATCAGCTGGGGTTTGATTCCAGGAGCCTCCATGGATACCAAAAATCTGTGGATACTCAATTCCCATGAAATACAGTAGCACAGTAAAATGATGTTCCATATATAAAATGGCAAAATCAATGTTTACTCTTTGGAATTTATACATTTTAAAAATATTTTCAAGCCGTGGATACAGAGGGACAATTGTAATTCACAAAGGAAAGCAAGGCTGCAACATTTAGTCTGGCTTTTTTAAGGTTCAGGGAAGTTTGAGATCCCTTCCAACTCTTTCCCAAGTACAATATTCCCTATATTAATTACAACCTACAACTTTGTTGTTCTTAGCTGCCCTCCAGTCAACTTCAACTCATGGTGACCCTGTGGATGAGACGTCTCCAAGACCTTCTGTTCTCCACTGCTCTCCTCAGGTCCTGTAGATTCATGCCCATGAGTTTACATATCCGGTGTGTGATCTTTCTCTCTTTCTGCTATCTTCAACCTTTCCTGGCATTATTGTCTTTTGCAATCGTTCATGCCTTCTCATGATGTGGCCAAAGTATGATAGCCTGAGTTAATCACCTTGGCTTCATGGTTGATCTGTTCAAAGACCCACCTTTGTCTTTTTGGCCACCCATTGTATCCTCACCACGGTCAGTGTGGTGTAGGCTTTTGCGTACTAGACTAGGATACTGGGAGACCAAGGCTGGAATTTCAGGGTTTATACACTGAAAATAATCTAGGGAGAATTTGAGTTGAATCTCTGTTGTTTACATGCACCCTGAATGCACCTGATTCAGATTTTTTTTTTTTTTTTTGGCGGGAGGCCTACCTTCCAAAAAAACACTTAAGCTAGGATAATCGATACCAGGCATCTTTGGAGAGTTCAGGCCTTTTCCTGAGTTATTGTCAGCAGTGTGAATAACGATGTGAACAGACCCAATTAAACTCAGCAAACTTTGAATGCGTTTTGAATACATTTGTATCATCTACTCCTTGGCAAGGTGAGGCTCCTCCCAGTCATCTTTACAAGGAGATGCTCTTCCTCTTCCTCTTCCCCTGCACACCCAATGCTACTGGCATTTTCCCAAGAGGAAAGTGGTGTCTTTTCACCCCAGAGACAGAGGCTGAGCCAGGAAAAGCAATGGGGGACCTTCTGCCTGCTCCTGTGAAAAACTCAAAGAGATGCCATTCCAGGGTATGAGCAACAAACCCGGAATGTACAAGTGAGGTTATTTGCATCATTCCACTACAAAAATACGACAGATGAATGGCCTCCCCCAGCTTGGCCATGGAAACCCACTGGTTGACCATGAGCAAGTCACACCCTCTCATCCTCAGAGAATTGCAATGGCAAAAAAACACTCTGAAGAAACTTCCAAGAAAACCCCATTTCACCAAAAATGACTTGAAGCACACAACAACAACAACAACAACAACAACAACAACCATCCCCATGGCAGCCATTTGTGACCTTGTTTATATGCTCTCAAAATTCCAAATGTGCCCTGACCCCAATAGTTGGCGACTCTGCGCAGAAAGTATACATTTGCTAAGCTTCATAAACCCGTGACAGGCTCACCTTAGGGTCACCATAAGTCAGAAATAATTTGAAAGCATACAACAGCGCATATCCTCAGCACTCTTTTCCAGCACCACATCTCAAATGGACTGATTATCTTTTTATCTGCTTTTTTCACAGTCCAGCTCTCACATCCATACATAGTTACTGAGCATACTATTTAGCATTTACCATTTCTATACCCCTTTCTGGCTTTTCTTCGCTAACGAAGATTCAGGAAGGACTCATCCCACGCTTTCTACAAGCAAGCTGATGACTAAAAAGGCCGATCCAAGATAAACAAGTCTGGTTACAGAAAGCACAGTAGAAAGTCTCCTTGGGTGATGTATCCAAGTTGTGGTTCTTTCTGCATTGTCGTTTCTCTTTGAGACTCATTCAGCATGAGTTCTCAAAAGAGACTGCAGACTCTTTTGTGAAGCCTTCCAAATACACTATATGCCTTTGCTAATCTGTGATCGATCTCTTTGTCAATCTGAGAGGAGATGATACCTCCCAGGTAGGTGAACTGCTGGATGGACTTAAGCACAGATTCGCCTATGGTGATGTGATGGTGATTGTGCTCTTCCTGTGGGGCAGGCTGGTAGAGAACTTCTGTTTTCTTCAGGCTGACTTCCAGCCCAAACAGCTCTGCAGCCGTTGCAAAGCAAGATGTTAGGCACTGCAGAGCTGCTTCTGTATGGGCAACAAGGGCAGCAGCAGCAGCGAAAAGCAGCTCACGGACTAGATAGTTTAGAGTCTCCGTGCGAGCCTTCAGACAGCTTAAGTTAAACAAGCTACCATCCGTATGGTAATGTATATAGATGCCATCTTTTTCTTTGAGATCTGCTATACCCCTTTGGAGCATCATGCTGAAGAAGACTGTAGAATCATAGAATCATAGAGTTGGAAGAGACCACAAGGGCCATCCAGTCCAACCCCCTGCCATACAGGAACTCCCAGTCAAAGCATCTCCGACAGATGAGCATCCCCAACAGATGGCCATCCAGCCTCTGCTGTAAATAGAGTTGGAGCGAGAACACAACCTCTGAGAGAGCGTCGCCATATCTGACTTCACCGTGCTGCCACTCATGTAGCAAGATAATCATTTTGAGGAATTTGGGGGGGGACATCCTAGTTGTTCCAGGATCTGCCACAGACCTTTTCTACTCACAGTGTCGAAGCCTTTGGTAAGGTCGACAAATATTACAAAGAGTCCTTTGTTCTGCTTTCTACATTTCTCTTGCAATAGTCTAAGAGCAAATACCTTATCTGTAGTGCTCCTATTAGCTCTGAAGCCGCATTGGCTTTCAGGGAGAAGTTCTTCTGCAATAGCAGGAACTAATCTGTTCAGGAGTATCCTTGCAAGGATTTTTCCAGCAATGGAGAGTAGTGTTATACAGTGGTCCCCCGGGATACGAACTCCCTGGGGAACGAAATCCCCAGGACCTGAAACTGCCGGGGATGCAAAAAAGCCCCCGGGATCCGAACAAAACCCCGGGCTACGAAGAAGAAAAACCGGGCGGCCCCTTTAAATTTGCAGCGCGGTCCGTCAGAGAATGCGGTCCCCAGGGAAACGAAGATTTCCGGGTTACGAAAGGTAATCCGGAACGGATTACCTTCGTAACCCGGGGGACCACTGTACCTCGATAGTTTGAGGAATCAGATTTCGCTCCTTTTTTCTTATACAGGGTGATGATAACTGCATCTCGAAGATCTGATGGCAGTTTCCCCAGCAACTCACAAGGAGCTCATGGAATTTAGCATGGAGTACATGACCTCCGTGTTTCCAAGCTTCAGGTGGGATTCCATCAATCCCGGCTGCCTTGCCAATTTTCATCTGTTGTATGGCCTTAATTGTCTCGTCCAAAGTGGGAGCCACGTCCAATTCATTTTTTAACTGATGTTGCATCATATGTTGGATAGCTGAGCTTTGGACCACTCAGTTGGCACTGAAGAGACTTTGGAAATGTTCAGCCCATCGATTCAGGATGGAGGCTTTGTCTGTGATTAGTGTTTGACCATCCGTACTATAAAAGGGGCTTTGGAAATTATAAGTAGGTCCAAACACTGCTTTAAGAGCTTCCCTAGAATCCTCTGGAATCATCCAGATCTACACAATGTTGTGTCTTTTCTGCTGAATTGATCCACCACTTGTTGTGAATGTCTTGGAGTTTTTGTTGAAGTTTACTACATGCGAGACAGAAGGCAAGATGGCTAAGCGAGGTGTACCTGATGAGCAGTTCTCTTCTTTGCCAAAAGCTCCTGGATCTCTTGGTTGTTTTCATCAAACCAATCTTGGTTTTTCTTGTGGGAAAACACAAGGGATCTTCCACAGATTGCAGGATACTGTTTTTAGCATGTTGCCAAAGCACTGTAGGTGAAGAATCTATAGGATGATCTTCATGTTTTGATTGCAGATTTGCCTGGAAGTTATCTCTCATGGCAGCTTGTTGAAGATTGTTGACTTGGAGTGTCCTCTTTGGGATGCCACCCCCTCTTAGGTTTGAACTTAAGATGAAGATTTAGTTTGCATCTTACAAGGCAATGATCTGTTTGACATTCTGCACTGGGCATCACTCGAGTATGACGGACATTGTGAATATTTCTCTGGCGCACTAGAACATAGTCAATGAGGTGCCAGTATTTGGATTGGGGGTGCATCCAGGTTGTCTTCAAGCTATCTTTCTGCTGAAAGATAGTGTTTGTAATAGTCAGCTGCTGTTCTGCACAAAACTCTAGGAGGCGTCCGTTATCATTACAGTTTCCAACACCATGCTTGCCTAGAACACCTTTCCAGGCTTCGAAGTTCTTTCCTACACTGGTATTGAAGTCACCAAGGATAATGATTTTATCTTCTGCAGGGACTTTTTGTATGAGGTGGTGTAGGTCTGAGTAGAATTTGTCTTTCTCCACAGGGTTGGATTGCATAGTTGGGGTATATATACTGAAGAGAACAACATGTGGGAGGTGTAAGGAGATAATGTGAATTTCTATACCACTTCATACAGAACTAAGTAGTCTCTAAGAGGTTTACAACATGTAAGCCACTTGCCCCAACAAGCTGGGAACTCATTTTAGCAACCTACGGAAGGATGTAAGGCTGAGTCAACCTTGGAGCCCTGGGATCGAATTCACAACCTTGTGGCTGCAATACTAGCTGCAGTTTTGGGGTTTAACCACTATGCCATCAGGACTCCTGAATACTATGGCTTGAGCAATTCTAACTTTGGTGTTGAGTTGCATATTTTTACATTTTTTGATCTTGTCCAGTTCTTTCATGGCTGCCCTTCCCATTCCCAGCCTTCTTCTTATCTCTTGACAGCAGCCTCCATTCCGATCAATG
The DNA here is from genome assembly GCA_034509955.1 of Urosaurus nigricauda. Classification (NCBI taxonomy): domain Eukaryota; kingdom Metazoa; phylum Chordata; class Lepidosauria; order Squamata; family Phrynosomatidae; genus Urosaurus; species Urosaurus nigricauda. The sequence continues at coordinate 135,804,576 of JAOEGL010000002.1, forward strand.
TTTGTACCCATGACTTGAAGGGACTATTTTACACAGGGAGTCAGGGAGAAGAGGGTGGAATCTCTGGAGAGCTCAGTCTAGAAAAAAGTGTACCTCTCTGCTGAAACAATCCCCCAAATACTCACAGTGATTCCCAAACCTTGGTCCTCCAGGCATTTTGGACTCCAGCTTGGCCAATGGTCAGGAACTCTTGGAGCTGATGTTCAAACCTCAGGAGGACCAAAGTTTGGGAATCACTCATGAGACACTGGGAGACTTGGTTTCAAATCCCAGCTCAGCCATATAAAACCCACAAGTTATGCTCACAGTGACCAGATGTCCTAATCTCAAAGGAGGACAAGGCCCTGTGAAATGCGGGACATTTGAGAAAATGTAGGATGTGACCAAATAAAAGCTACTATAAAAACTATAAATTCATGCTTCTTAGTCATGCTCAAAATGGACATTTTGGAATTCCTCTTGAACAGAAGGGGGTCACCCTGGAGTCACGCTCTCTCAGCCTCAGAAGGTGGCAATGGCAAACCCCCTCTGAAGAAACTTGTCAAGGAAACCCCATGATAGGGTCACCATAAGTGGGAAATGACTTGAAGGCATACATCACAAACACACACTCACCCTGGCTACAAGACTGGTTTCTTTCTGACACAATTGGTGTTTAGATAATTAGGGTTGTGGGCTCCAATATGCACCAAGTTACACCAACTTACACTACTACCACCCTGCATTCTTGTAGTGTTGCTATTCTACTTTGACTGCTCTGGCTGCCTCCTGTGGCTTTCTGGAATTTGTAGTTCAGTGAAACCTAAGAGCACTCTAGCTGAGGATTGTAATGCCTTTCCTTAAACAGTCAATCCCAGAACACCACAGCAGGCAACCAGAGCAGGAAAAGTGGAATAGTAGCTCTATAAGAGTGAAGTGCAGCAATCTAAGACCTCTCAGATATCATTCAGTGACACTGGACTCTTTCATACAAGGCTAAATTGGAAGTATAATTTAAGGTCAATTCGAATGCAATCATGGGTTTTACGTTATTGCGAATTAACTCTTCGCACGCAAATTCGGGCAAGAGGGAAGCCAATTCGAATGCAATCATGGGTTTTATGTTATTGCGAATTAAAGCTTCGCATGCAAATTCGGGCAGGAGGGGGTTATTTTCGGGTAATGGGAAGTAATTCCGAACGGAGCAGGGGTTCATGTAAATTCGCTAAACAAGCAAATTTACATGAATCCGCATTGGCTCCATTCGGCGTTGGGAGAAATTCCTCCCCGTTTGAAAGAGTCCATTTACTACAAGTTATCAGTACAGAGGAGAGGATCAAAATTCAATGTGACTTTAATAGATTAGAAAGCTGAACCAAAGATAACAAGATGAATTTCAACAGGGAGAAATGTAAGGTACTACACTTAGGGCGAAAAAAAATGAAATGCATAGATATAGATCCCTATATTGGAAGAAAGGTATAAGAAAATAAAATTAATAATAATAATAATAATAGATATAGGATGGAGGACACCAGGCTTAATGAGACCATGTGTGAAAGGGATCTAGGAGTCCTATTAAATCACAAGTTGAACATGAGTCAACAGTGTAATGCAGCAGCAAAAAAGGCCAATGCGATTCAAAGCTGCATCAATAGAAGTATAGTGCTCCTCTATTCTCCTTTGGTCAGGCCTCAGCCGGAATAATATTGTGTCCAGTTCTGGGCACCACAATTCAAAAAGGATGTTGAGATGCTGGAGCATGTCCAAAGGAGGGCAACTGAAATGGTGAAGGGTCTGGAAACTATTAAGCCCTATGAGGAGAGACTTAGGGACTGGGTATGTTCAGTCTGGAGACGGTTAAGAGGTGATATGATAGCACTGTTTAAATATTTGAAGGATCTAATATTGAGGAGGGAGCAAGCTTGTTTTCTGTTGCACCAGAGACTAGGACCTGGAACAATGGATGGAAGCTACAGGAAAAGAGATTCCACCTCAACATTAGGAGGGACAGTGAGAGCTGTTGTACACTGGAAGATGCTCCCTTGGATTGTGGTGGATTCTCTTTCTTTGGAGGTCTTTGAGGCTGGATGGCCATCTGTTGGTGGTGCATTGGTTGTGTATTCCTGCATGGCAGAAGGAGGTTGGAATAGATGGCCCTTAGGTGTCCTTTCTAATGTTAGGATTCTATGAAGACTCTGTTCCCTCAGCGAGTGCCAGAGACTCCTTTGGAGGTGTGTTTAAACAGAGGCTGGAGGGACAGCCATCAGTCTAGGGTTGGACTGGATGGCTGGGGGGGGGGGGAATCCCTTCCAGCTCTAGGATTCCCCTTCTCTGGAGGTTTTCAAACAGAGGCTGGACGGCCATCTGTCACAACTGGGAGTGCTTTGGCTATGTCTCCCTGCATAGCAAAAGGGGGTTGGGGTGGATAGCCTTTGGGGGATCCCTTCCAAGGATTCTCCTCCTCTGGATGCCTTTAAACAGAGGCTGGATGGCCATCTTGTCGCAGCCAGGAGTGCTTTGGCTGTGAGTTCCTGCATGGCATAGAATCATAGAGTTGGAAGAGACCACAAGGGCCATCCAATCCAACCCCCTGCCGTGTAGGAACTCCCAATCAAAGCATCCCCGACAGATGGCCATCCAGCCTCTGCTTAAAGACCTCCAAGGAAGGAGACTCCACTACACTCCAAGGGAGCGTGTTCCACTGTCGAACAGCCCTTACTGTCAGGAAGTTTCTTCTAATGTTGAGGTGGAATCTCTTTTCCTGCAATTTGTACCCACTGTTCCGGGTCCTAGTCTCTGGAGCAGCAGAAAACAAGCTTGCTCCCTCTTCAATATGACAGCCCTTCAAATATTTAAACAGGGCTATCATATCTCCTCTTAACCTTCTCTTCTCCAGGCTAAACATTCCCAGCTCCTTAAGTCTTTCCTCATAGGGCTTCATGGTTTCCAGACCCTTCACCATTTTAGTCGCCCTCCTTTGGACACGCTCCAGTTTCTCAGCATCCTTTTTGAATTGTGGTGCTCAGAACTGGACACAGTATTCCAGGTGGGGCCTGACCAAAGCAGAATAGAGTGGCACTATTACTTCCCTTGATCTAGACACTATACTTCTATTGATGCAGCCTAAAATAGCATTGGCCTTTTTAGCTGCTGCGTCGCACTGTTGACTCATGTTCAACTTAAGGTCTACTCTTGGACTCCTAGATCCTTTTCACACGTAGTTTCATACAGAAGTGGGCTGGACTGGATGGAACCCCTACCCTTCCAACCCCAGGATGCTAATGCACACTCTCTTAGCCTCAGAGGGTGGTCAGGGCAAAGTGGAGAAACCTTGCCAAGGAGGCCCTCAAAGAGGGTGGCCATAAGTCAGAAAGGGCTTGAAGAAGGCACACCTTGATGAGGCCTAAGTTTGCGGCTGGCTGTGAGGAGAAGCCAAGGCCTTGCTGCCTTACCCTTGGGGTCGCAGGAAACGCCCTCCGCCCACAGCATTAGCAGCAGCAGGAGCAGGCCCCACCGCCATCCTCCCCTCCTGCTCCTCCTCATGGCGACGAGGGAGGCCTTAACCTTAGGCCTCATTACTCTTCTTCATCCCCTGCTGGGCTAGCCTGGCTCCCTCCAAAGTGAAATTGAAACTATACAGTACATACTTCCTTCTTCCCGTTCCCACCCAGTCTCAGTCCCAGAGGGCGTTTTTGCCAATTTACATTTATAGATCAGTTTTTAGCCTTTATTTGGGTGGTAATGCCCTCCATTTTGAGCATGACCGAGAGGCATGAATTTATATATGTTCTTAGCTTTTATTTGGCACTGCCCTCCATTTTGAGCAGGACTAAGGGGCATGGATTTAGATTTATATCAGTGTTCTTAGTTTTTTATTTGGCAGTGCCCTCCATTTTGATCAGGATTAAGGGACATGAATTCCTTCCAGGCCTCTTGTTTGCAAAGGAAAAGGGCAAAGGAATGCTGGGGAAGCTGAGGGACACCGGAGAGGGAGAAGGATATGGTCAAACGTGGCAGCCAGAGGTCCTCTTAACTTTTATTTGGCAATGCCCTCCATTTTGAGCATGAGTAAGAGGCATGCGTTTACATCAGGGTTCTTAGGTTTTGTATTTGTAATGTCTTCTATCTTCAACCGCCAGTGAGGCACCGCCAAATGGAAAGCCTTCCAGGAAAATGGAGGAGGGCATGACACAGTGAAAGCTCAAAACAATCCTAGAATTAAAATTGGGGGCCTTTTAGTCCTGCTCAGAATTGAGGGCATTGCAAAACAAAATCAAAGAACCTGTCCCTGATGTAAATGGATGCCTCTTGGTTATGCTCAAAATAGAGGACATTGCCGAATAAAAGCTAAGAACACTGATATAGATGGAAATTCATGCCTCTTTGTCATGCTCAAAATGTAGGGCATTGCAAAATAAAACCTGAGAACGCTGAAATAAATGTAAATGTGTGCCTCTTAGTCCTGCTGAAAATGGAGGACATTACAAATGAAAGCTAAGAAAACTGATATACAGTAAATATAAATTCATGCCTCTTAGTCTTGCTCAAAATGAAGGGCATTACAAAATAAAAGCTAAGAAAACTCATATAAATTCATGACCCTTAGTCATACTTAAAATGGAGGACATTTTGGAATTCCTCCTGGACAGAAGGCTGATAAGAAGGATGCATCCTATAAAAGGAGGACCTCTAAAAGCAATGGTTGTTAACCTTCCTAATGCTGTGACCCTTTTGAGAGGGGAGATGTTTATTTTTAAACATTCTTTAATGCTTATTATCTTTAATGCTTATTTTTGCTTCTGTAACAATGCTTTAGCAAGTAGAAGACATGCAAGTGCTTGGCCAGTGAAAGCAGCTATGTTACTAGTTAAAGAATGTGTGCTCTGGCCTTGGTAATCAGAAACTGCAGATGTGCCTTATCTTTAGTAGAATGTATAAAGTGTGTGAGCAACAAGGCGGGGGTCGGCATATCACCACCTTGTTGGTGTGCTGCCGCCTTCGGCCGAATAAAGTACGTTTTTGCTTTGGACCAAACCTCGGACTCTGAGTTTCCCTTCAAATGGCTGGGCCTCTAAGAACCGGCAAATAGGGTTTAAGCTGATTCCCTAACACTTTAATATAGTGCCTCATGTTGTGGTGACCCCCCCCCCCCCCAACATAATATTATGGTGTCTCAGTTCCTAAGACCATAGGAATTATGAAATTTATCATACTAGGGAGAGCCAGAAGAAAAATGGGATTTAAAAGGGATTTAGAGTTAAAGAAAACCTGCAAAAACGGGGTTTATCACACCAAATGACACCCAAAGTGAAGTAACACGAATTTAAACCTAATGTACAGCAGAGAAAACCGGCAGCTTTTTACTTTCAGGAAGTTCCGAAAGCTGCCGGTTTTCTCTGCTATACTTTCAATTTAACTTCACATTATTTCATTTTAACAGTGACGTTGTCTGATAAACTTCAGGCATTTGCAGGTTTGATTTTTTTAAATTTAAATCTAGTTAAGCCCCATTTTTCTTCGGGCTCTCCCTAGTGTGATAAACTCCTATGTGTTTTTCGATAGTCTTAGGCGACTCCTGTGAAAGGGTTGTTCGACCCCCAAAGAGGTCGCGACTCACAAGTTGAGAACTGCTGTCATAAAGTGAAAGGTTATGTGAGTGAGCACTAAATTTAGAATTGTCCAAGCCTTAGTATTCCCCATCACCATGTAGGGATGTGAGAAACTGACAGTGAAGAAAGCAGATAAAAAGAAAACTCATTGAGATGTGGTGCTGGAGAAGAGTGCTGAGGATCCTGTGGGCAGCCAAAAAGACAAACAAATGGGTCCTTGAACCCAAGCCTGAAATCTCCCTAGATGATGATGAAACTGAGGCTGTTTTACTTTGGCCACGTCATAAGAAGACAGGACTCATTGGAAAAGCCAATGATGTTAGGAAAGGTGGACAATTAGGGAGGTCACAGCCCTGAATCTTCAAGCCTCCTGCATTTGTTTCAAATTTGTTACTCAAGTCTGAAAAGATCCTGCAGATCAGAAACATGATGAACCTAATCCAGGTATTTCTATAATTCATATTGAATAAGTTTGGTTAAGTGATATGATAGCCTGTTTAAATATTTCAAGGGATGTCATATTAATGATGGAGCAAGCTTTTTTTCTGCTGCTCCAGAGAATAGGATCCGGAGCAATGGATGCAAACTGCATGAAAAGAGATTCCACCTAAGCATAAGTAGGAACTTCCTGACAGTAAGAGCTGTTCACAGGTGGAATATGCTCCCTCAGAGGATAGTGGAGTCTCCTTCTTTGGAGGTCTTTAAGCAGAGGCTGGATGGCCATCTGTGAGGGATGCTTTGATTGTAAGTTCCTGCATGATAGAGGTTGGACTGGATGGTCCTTGTCTCTTCCAAATTTATGATTCTCTGATTCCTGTGTGAATGGAATGTAATAAGCTGGTAGCAAAATAAAGGAACAACAAATCATTTGGTAATGTGGCTGTTGTTGTAAATCCACCTTTAACAGCAGCAATAACAACAGAAAGAATAGTCACCATCAAACTATTGAAGAAGGTTCTCATCTGGATGCAGTCACAATTGGGCTTAACAAGAAAATGGCAGTCTTTGTGACAACATAGTGTCGGAGGAGGAGCTTGGTTCATTCATTCATGAGATAAAATGTGACCTTAGGACACAAACAGTATCTTGACCACTGGCAGCATCTTACTTGCTGCCCTCTGCCCTTAGTCCTGGGTCGCTACCAAACAATAACATGTTTCATATCTATCTTTGAAACAGGAATAGAAAAGTGTGTGTTGACGATTCTCCAGATGAAACTTTGATTCATTCTTTGTTTGTCCAGCAGTCTGAACAAGGGGGTTATTGAAATGCACCATTGTCACACTGTTGTCAACAGGACCTCCTTCTACCAGCTGATTCCTGGGACTGAATCAATTCTCTCTGTGCAAATGAATATTGCAAACAAGGCAAGAGGCAACTGTCTGAATTCCCCCATCCAAGTGTCCATACCTGTGGATCATTAACCAAGACAAAACCAACTCAGAAGTTGGATTTGAACCTACACTTCCTTTCATTCATTTTGGGCTTTTACCATCTGCAAGTGTGTTGCAGGATCTGGTTAGAAAGCTGGCTATGGCCCTTTGCAGATGGCTTGTCTTTGTATTGACAATACAACAGCTTTTCATCTTTGCTGATACAGGTAAGGAAGGTTCTGACAGGAATTAGAATGGCAAACATGGAGGGCCAGGCTGAACCGATTAATAACTTTTGTCTTTTAAAAAGGTTTGCATGGGTGAGGGTTTCCATGCAGTCCCATGAGTTAGCTTAATGTCTGTTTTGCGTAAATTGCTGGATAGCATGATCAAAGAAGAATTATCAATCATACAGAAAAACAAGTGTTGCAGAATTGGAATCAGTATGCCTTTTGCAAAGGTAAGTTCTGTTTTTATGACAAAGGTCCCACAGTATTTTATATGTTCAAAAATGCTTTGTCAATGGCATGCAATTATACTGTCCCCTGCTTTGCATACTGGAGGCAGGACATGGAATCCTGTGTTTGCCTCCCAAAGTTTCAATCCAAATTTCCTCTGCAAGAAGCTGGATTACTGGACTGAATAGACTTTTGATCACCTCTACTTAGTGGTTTGAAATCAGTCACCTGCTTGAGAAGTCAAGTTGAAAAGATGTTGGGGAATGATTAAAGCTTAAAGCTTTCATTAAAAATAAAGTGTTCTGGGCATTAAACCCACCTATGCAATGGAGAATTGCATAGGTCATGCTTTTGTGAAATCATTTCATTCATCTTTTCACCACTGTAATACAGTCAGCCCTCCAGATGTAGGGTATTCTTCCTTATTGTGGAGTTTTTAAACTCCAGAGTTTTTTCTGGAGTATGCACTCCCAACTTCCACTGCCACATTCAAACTTTTTTTCCTCCTCCCATGGCAGTGCCATCACCACTAGCAGCTACTTGCTAAGGCCAGACAATGTTGTTGTTGTGGACCTTCAAGTTATTTCCAGCTTATTGCTACCCTAAGCAAATGTATCATGAGGATTTTGCCATTGCCATCCTTTGAGGCAGAGGCTGCATCCACACTGCAGAAATAATCCAGTTTGATACCATTTTAACTGCCATGGCTCAGTGCTATTAAATTCTGGGATTTGCAGTTTATTGTGGGAGCAGAGGTCTCTGACAGAGAAGGCTAAATGTCTCACAAACTACAGTTCCCAGAATTCCATAGCACTTAGTCAAAGTGGTGTCAAACAGGATTGTTTCTGCAGTGCAGATAGGTCTTGAGAGTGTGACTTGCCCAAGGTCACCCAGTGGGTTTACATGGCTGAGACAAGGTGCCTTGTTTGCCTCAGAGTGATGGGTGTGCCAGTGAAGCCAGAGCTGCTGAAGGAGGAAAAGGGAAACTGTTCGGGCTGGGAACTGGCACGGACAAGGCTTGAAAGTGACAGTGGTGCTTGCTGGTGGCAGCAGAGGTGGTGGGGTCAGCGGTGGTGGGAATGGTGGTGGGTGGAACAGTGGTGGACCCAAGAAGCTCCGCAGGGACAGTTAGGCAGTGTAGACAATCTACATGATGTCCCTACAGGGAAAAAGATACAGAGGGTGGGTCTGGGGCAGGGGCAAGCAGGACAGGAGTCCATTCTGACTTTTGCCCCTACTGTAGACTAGCCCCTACATGACAATTTTCCCATCCCAAAATATTCCTGGGGTATTCCCAGCACTACCAAGGACTTTTCATTCCCACTTCTGAGGTCCGTTTAAATTTACCTAGTATTTCCAGAAATGAAATGTACCTCTCCATGACTGTCTGTTTGTGTTATACTGGAACTAGCTAAGATGGGATGTGGTGACTTAGTTGTTAAGACACCAGTTCTGACAATTGGAAGACCAGAAGATTGGCAGTTTGAGACACGAGTGCCACATGATGGGGTAAGCTCCTGTCACTAGTCCCAGCTTCTGCCAATCTAGCAGTTTGAAAGCATGCAAATGCAAATAGATAAATAGGTACCACTGTGATGGGAAGGTAACAGCATTCAGTGCAATCATGCTGGCCACAGTCATCAGACAACACTGACTCTTTGGTTTAGAAATGGAGATGACCACCACCAGTCGGTTATGACTAGACATTCATGTCAAGGGACTGCCTTTACCTTTATGTTTAGCTAAGATGGCCACTGTCAGGAAAAACAGCAATTGTTTCCAGGACCCAGATGCAACAGAAAGAGGAATACTAGCAATGAAAGAAAATGATCCTAATGCTTAAGTAGTGTAATAGTGTGAATGCACTCAAACACTTTGACTACAAGTCCTGATTAATAATTTGAAAAGGGCTCAGAGGAAATAGATGAAATGAATTTCTGAAATGTTACCTGAGTTTAGATATGACGTGTGATCAGTGGGAGGGACAGTGAGGGAAACCCAGGATATTTCAAGAGTTTGGAAGCAGCACCACAAATAAATAGGCAAAAGTGAAACAGAACTGGAAAGTCCCCATACTTCCAGAGACTTTTTTCCTTTCTGGATAAGCCCTCATAATTGAATGGGAGAGAGAAGAGTTCTAATGGGCAGGGTGACCAGATGTTCTCACTGCAAAGGAGGATAAGGCACCACAAAATGTAGAACATTCAAGAAAAATGTAGGATGTGACATATACTGTATTTTATTATGAACTCAACCATATTTTTCTGATGAACATACCTTCATTAAAATGCATTGTTGGCTTGCAGTATAGAACTCTGAGCAAGACAAATGTTTCTAATTGTACTTTACTAGCAACAAACCTGTGACTGAATCTATACAGTATTTAAATTATTCCTTTCATTTGTCCATTGTGCTGAAATTAATGAAAAACCCCTTTCAACATTTGCATTGTGTCCTTATGCAGCCCATTGCCTAACATGTTCGCTGTCTTTTTCCCCTCCTACAAATGAACATGTCCTGATCACTGGGTGCGAGTCTTGTCTGGTGCTGTTCCTAAGAAGAAGAAAAACTTTAAAAGGACCCCTCTTGTAACAAAGATTGTACATTTCTCAAAGAGAAATGCTCTGTTAATCCATGGGCTCGAAATGGAGGACATTTGGAAATTCCTCCAAGATAGAAGATTGACATGTCTGGGAAAAAGGAGGACCTCTGGTCATCCTGCTCATAAATGGCCCCCTAGTGTTACAGCTGATAACTGAGGGAGGATGAGAGAGAAATGGAAAGCAATAAGAGGTGAAGCATAGTGACCACATGAGCTGGATTAAAGACCTAGGTTAGTTGGAAATTTAAAAATGAAATCTAAAAATGCCTTTGATGCTTTTCCCCATTCTACCAGCGCAGGACAAGAGAAAAACATATGGAGGTGGATGAAGGGGAAAGACAGAATGTGGACTGCTGCCATTGCTAGAAAAAATGATACAAGGGGGTTCCTTACTAGGTTGGCTGCTCAAAATGGAAAGCAGAGATTAATAGCACAGTGGGTGGCACAGTACTATCAGCAATGGTAACTTGTCAGCACGTTAGTTTTTAGGATGCAGGAAAAACAGGTGTTTAAAGAGTCATTATGCCAGGAAAGTCGCACAATCATGTGAAGATTTTCTCATAAGTTACAATGAAAGAGAACTTACCCTCAGAATAACCAGGGAATAACCAGCAACAAATTATTCATGGGACTTCCCTGGGGTAAGTCCACTTTGATTGCGACGTCGTGTGAAAACCTTCACTGTGATCGCGTGACTTTCCCGGGATAATGACTCTTTAAATCTCTAATTCCTCCCCCCCCCCCCCATTTTCCCTGTGTGATAAAGTCCATAGTCTCAGCAACAGCTTGTTGCGTGATCAGTATAATGATTAAAATAAACAGTTCCCTTTTTTAAAAGTAGCATTCTAGGTTCTTCAAGAAGGAAAAGAGAGTTATTTATACTGTACCAGGAGTTGCCAATCTGTGACCATGGAATGCATACAACCCTTGACCTGAGCCCTCTGAAAGCTTTGATCCCAACAAATCTAGACTTTCAAAATCTTTCTCTGTCTGGCCAGACAACAGGGAGCGAAGAGGGAAGGGAGATTTCACCATACTTTCCTCATCATGAAGGCACTGCGCAGCTATGCATTGTAATTAAGATTAGAAATTACAAAATCATAGAGTTGGAAGGGTTTTGAGAATCAAAGTTTAACACCTGTAAGTACAAGGATCTGCATCTAAAGCAGATTGAAGAAGAACAGGTCTGTATAAAAGAAAGAGCGCATTTGTCAAAAGAGACTTTTATTGGAGCTGTGAATTAACCCCTAGACCTCAGACTTTGATCTTGATTCTTCCCAGTAGAGCTTAGACCAGTGGTTCCCAAACTTTGGTCCTCCAGATGTTTTGGACTTCAGCTCCCAGAAGCCCCAGCCACCTTGGCCAATTGTCAAGAATTCTGGGAGCTGAAGTCTGGGTAACATCTGGGTAACCAAAATTTGAGAATCACTCAACAGCCACTCCAAAGTGAACTACCTAAGAACCTCTACCACTACATGCATAACAGAAGACATGCTATGAAACAGAAAGACTATGAAAGCAGTCAAAACTGACCTCTGCATTCAAAACACTCCTAAATCATATCCTGAAAGGTTTATTCCATTTGTTGAATACATAACATCTGGCTTTGCCTGCTTTGTTGATATCTCATTTCAGGAGCTGAAACAATCCAGAGAAGTAAAAAATGCACTGATTTTCAGTCTGCAAGTTTACTACATGGTACTAATCTAAAAGTCCAGTTTCTTCTGTTCCCTCCTTCAAACCCAAGATGTGGACAGTTGCTCTCAGTAAATGAGACTATCCAGAACTCCAGCTTCAACACCAGCTTGGGGACCAAAATAATCATCCATGGTTTCAGGTACAGTCACACAAAAATAAACAATCTGGTCTTGCACATGATGTAGGAATAAAAGGAGGAGGAGATTGATGGCAACCCAAACCATGGTCACTATAAGCCATAGTAGACTTGAAGATGCATGACAGCAACAATGATACCTGTTTCCTGCAAGTCTGATGCTTTAATTTCACCTCATTCACTTTGATTCACTGCATCCCCTGTAGCATATGTTTTATTGTGAATGCAGCTTTTAAGCATAGGAAGTTTACAAGTCATTGAACTGCCACAAAAAGACAACTGAAAACATATGAGATCTGATGTTACTTTCACCTGTCTTGGTTAATAAAATTTGAGTGAGCTGATTTGCTGTACAGTGGACCCTTGGTATTTGCTGTGGTTTGTTTCCAAGAGTCCCCGTGGATACCAAAATCTGTGGTATAGTAAGATGGTTTCCCTTATATAAAATTGCAGAATCATGGTTTGCTTTTTGGAATGTGAGTATTTTTAAAATATTTTCAAACCGTGGACACTTGAATGCATGGATTAAACATTCACGGGTACAGACGGCTGACAACCTTGTGGATTCACTTTGTGGGAAGAAATATTCACATGCATTTAGCTGTTTCCATGTGTCTTTCCTCAGGGCATTAGGCACGAAGCCCTCCTGGATAAATGAGCTAATTGATGCCTTGTTGCAGTCTACCCAAGCCAATGTCATTGCTATTGACTGGGTCCAGGGAGCTACAGCTGCCTATCATACTGCAGTAGAAAATGTTATGAAGCTGGGACTGAACATATCCAGTTTCATCCGAAGATTGCTGGTAGGTACAAATACACAAAATAAATTCAGGAATTTGGTGAATTGTAGGAGTTGGCACTGAATCCACATGAGCTAATTGAGGCCTTGTTGCAGTCTACCCAAGCCAATGTCATTGCTATTGACTTTGTCCACATACTGTTTCTATCTCAGCTGGGTGGGGGCAGGGGGGGGACTCCAGCAGGGTCTTTTATCCAATACATAAACCATGCAAAAACTATTTAACCAGCTCAACAAGAAAGCTCCAGGATACTGCCTTGCTCTTGGGGCTCATTCCCACTACAAAAGAACCTGGTGTGGAAACAGAGTTATTTTGTGATCAAATCTCTCTGGGGCCATTTACACTCCTTTAACTCCCCTTTGTCATTCACACTTGGGGGGGGGAGGAAGAATGGCTGCCATGGAAAGATGAGAAGGAGGAAAGAATAGGCAAATTCCTTTTGAAAAAAATCTTGCCAAGAAAACTTGAAGACACACAACAACAACAGGAACAAAGGGTGGCATGGTGGCAAGGCTTGGCTTGGGCCCTGGCAGCTCCACCTCCACCTCCTACAGATGGGCTGCCCTCTGGTGCGCCCCTCACCTCGCCATCCATAGTAGTGGTGCTCTGTCTTCCTCTTCTCCTCCTTGTCCTGCCACACCCTCAGCTGCTTCAGCCAGGGGAGCCAGCCAGAGTGCTCCCCGAAGGGAAGAGTGCTCCCAGGCTCTGATCCAGGCCTCTCCAGGTGTCCAGGAATGCTGTCAGCACCCACACACAAACAAACGCTGATAGGAATGGCTCAGCAAGGGAAGCCAAGTAGGCGGATAGAAAACAGTCTACAGACCTTTCAAGAGTCTGAGAGTAGCAAACCACAAACGAAAGCCAGGGTCAGGATACCAGAAGTCACAAAAGTAAAACAAGCCAAGGTCAGGGGAGCCAAAAGGTTTGGAGTAGTCAAGTCCATTCCAGGGTCGTAGGTCTAAGTCCAACAAAGGTTCAACAAGCATAGGATTCAAGGAGCCAGCATATAATGGATCTACAATAAATTCTGGCAAAGAATCAGTGTTCTCCAGGTGCCTTAAATCATCAAAGCCCTCCCTTATCCCAGCTGTTCCTTATCTGCAGCATGCTTGTCTGCCAGTCTCTTAGATCTCCTTAAGCAAGCCTTTTCAGCTCTCCTTTGGCTGAAGGAAGGGACCTGAATGCTTGGTTCTTCCTCTGGAGCAACCCTAGACTGCTGAGCCTCTAGAGGAGACCCCATAGAGCTCAGGTCTTGTGCCGCACCATATTCCTGGAACAGCATCCCAAGTACATCTTCAGACTGCCTCTTCACTAACTCGTATTAAATCTGAGCTAATGACATTTCTGTTTACCAAAGCATTTAGAACTACTGATATTGTCTTATAATATTTTTAATTGTCTCAACAAATTCCATGGTTGTCACAGGCCCATTCAAACTCTGCTTTTGTTCCAGCCGTAATTTATCCAATTGGATTCTATCTATAAGATGTACTTGGGATGCTGTTCCAGGAATATGGTGCGGCATATTCCTGGAACAGCCTCCCAGTACAGTTCCAGGAATATGGTGTGAAAATGGATGTAACTGAGCGAAGGAAGAGGAAACCCTTGGTTGAGTGAGAAGCCCAGTATTCTTGTACTTTGCCCACACCTTGCAAAGAACAGGAAAATCTCGTTCTTTCAAAAAGTGCCGGAGAAATCTGAATCAGGTACAGGATGCCTTGATCAGGTACAGGATGCCTCCTGCCTGGGCACAGAGGCATGTAATAAAATCTGTGTTTAAAAGTTTTCATCCCGTGCCTAGCTCGGGAGGAAAGGATGGGAAACGGCAGTGTGATAAACTCCTGACTTTCAAACAGTTCATTTTGTAAAAGTTTATGGTTTGTTGGTGAATTAATTTGTTTGTGTTAAAATTAATAAATATACAGATACTAAATCCTTACTTGGAGAGAGGCCACTTTGAGAAGGAAATGCTGAAGTTGCCTGTATTATTCCAGCTTCCTCCTCCCCTTCTTATTCTTTGAATCTTTAGGCCACAGGAGTGCCAGAGACGTCCATCCACCTTATTGGGGTGAGCCTCGGCGCCCATGTTGCAGGTCTGGTGGGCCATTTTTTTGATGGCAGACTGGGAAGGATTACTGGTAAGGAGGAAAAAATCCAACAAGCTCAAAGTAACTAGGGCTGCAGCTACACTGGAGAAATAACCCAGTTAGGCACCACTTTAGCTGCCCTGGCTCAAGGCTATGGAATTTTGGGAGCTGGAATTTGTTGTGGGGCCCAGAGTGGAGTGGAGCTCTTTTCTGGCCCCACAACCAACTCCAACTCCCGGAGTTCCATAGCCTTCAGCCGGGGCAGTTAAAGTGGTGCCAATCCAGGTTATTTTTCCAGTGTGGATTCATCCAAGGTTTACCAGACTCCTGGCCCTAAAGGCTGCATCCATCCACACTGCAGAAATAAACCAGTTTGACATCACTTTAACTGCCATGGCTCAGTGCTAAGGAATTCTGGGAACTGTCATTCTGGGAGACATTTATTCTTCTCTGTCAGCTCTGGTGCCACAACAAAATACAAATCCCAGAATTCCATAGCATTGAGCCATGACAGTTAAATTGGTATCAAACTGGATTATTTCTGCAGTGCAGAAATAGCCTTAGAAAACAAAAACACTGACTTTCAATTATGCCTACTGGGTGACTAAAGGAGACAGATTTCTTGGAACATGGTTCATAATATTTTGAATTGTTCAATTCTGCGTCATGGCATTTCTTTTCTGTCAGGTCACTAATTTTGCTGCCAAGGTAAAGCACTAGTATAAACAAATTAAAATCTACGCCAGTACCTTGGTCTGTTTTATTACCAAACACTACAGGAGAGTAGCAGAATAAATAATACCATCCATGCTATTGTTTGATAATACTACCGTGCCCTAACACAACTATGCACTATTGTGCCAGATTTCGTAATACTACCCTGCCATGTATGGCTTCAGAAAGACATTAAGGAAGTTAGGACACAAGGTTCTTTTACGCATTTTGGCCTTCTTTTACTCATTTAGCGGATGGATTAGGGATCCCCTTCCTTTGCAAATATGTCCCATTGAATCTGAGAGTTAGGTGTTGGAGGCATTGCGCTCCAATGGTTCTCTCCTTTCTCTCGGGCAGGTTCCAGAGGGTGATGCTCAGGGACAGTTGCTCCTCAAAAATGGAGCTTAATTTCTCCCAGCAGCTTCATGTAAATATTAAACAGCATCAGGGACAGGATGGCGTCCCTCAGGGTGCCATCCTGTCCCCAATGCTGTTTAATATTTACATGAAGCCGCTGGGAGAAATCACCCGCAGACATGGGGCAGGGTGTTATCAATATGCCCAAATATATTTCTCCATATCTCGGTCATCAGCGATGACAACAGATGGCATTTCTCCCCTCAGTCATTGTCTTGCGGCAGTAATGGATTGGATGAGGGAAAACAAGTTCAAGTTGAATCCAGACAAAACAGAGGTACTTACAGTAGGGGCCCCTAAACCAGGTATTGGGCTGCAACATCCAGTCCTAGAGGGCTTCACGCTCTCCTCAAAGGACTGTGTTCTCAGTTTGGGGGTGCTTCTTGACTCATCGCTTCACAAGAGAGATCAAGTGAACACAACGGTCAAGAGCGCTCGTTACCAGCTTTGGCTGATACGCCAGCTGCGCCCTTTCCTGGAACCAGGGGACCCTTGCACTGGTAACCTCAAGCCTTGGTTTTTGCAATGGGGCTACCCTTGTGCTTAGTTCGAAAACTTCAGTTGGTACAGAACATGGCAGCCAGGCTAATTACAGGAATTACAGGAGTGACCATATTACACCAATATTGAAGTCACTCCACTGGCTGCCTATTAGTTTCCAAGCACAGTACAAGGTGTTGGTTATCAACTTTAAAGCCCTACATAGCTTGGGCCCAACTTATTTAAGGGATCACCTGCTTCTATATAATCCACCCCATGCACTCAGATCCTCTGGAAGGAACCTATTGTAACCAGTGAAGACCAGATTGGTTGTGACCTCCCAGAGGACTTTTTCTGTAGCCGGATGAGATCCTT
Source organism: Urosaurus nigricauda (assembly GCA_034509955.1). Classification (NCBI taxonomy): domain Eukaryota; kingdom Metazoa; phylum Chordata; class Lepidosauria; order Squamata; family Phrynosomatidae; genus Urosaurus; species Urosaurus nigricauda. Next base: position 135,821,307 of record JAOEGL010000002.1, read on the forward strand.
CAAATTACCAACCTGGATGGCTTTTTAAAAAGCCATCAAGACGGATCTCTTTTGGCAGGCCTTCCCGGAATAAATCACTCGGCCAAAATATCCCCCCACATAGGCATATAGGACAACGACTCTGCTACTGGACTCTTTCATACAAGGCTAAATTGGAAGTATAATTTAAGGTCAATTCGAATGCAATCATGGGTTTTATGTTATTGCAAATTAACTCTTCGCACGCAAATTCGGGCAAGAGGGAAGCCAATTCGAATGCAATCATGGGTTTTACCTTATTGCGAATTAAAGCTTCGCATGCAAATTCGGGCAGGAGGGGGTTATTTTCGGGTAATGGGAAGTAATTCCGAACGGAGCAGGGGTTCATGTAAATTCGCTAAACAAGCGAATTTACATAAATCCGCATTGGCTCCATTCGGAGTTGGGAGAAATTCCTCCCCGTTTGAAAGAGTCCACTGTTATTGTTGGGAACTGTTGTAATGTTATTTAACTATTTTAATTGTTATGTAAATTTTAATTGTAATTTGTTTAATTCCTTTTTAAGGGGGTATTTATATATATTGTTGTATGGTTTTAAATATTGCAAGCTGCTTTGATTGCTATGGCAAAAAGTGAGGTATAAATAAAAGTTTTATTTTTATTATTTATTTCTGTTCCATTGAATCTTCAAACTGAAATGAAAGGGAAACAGATACACTATGGCCCAGAACAGATGGGCAAAAAGTGCTGGCTTTGGGCTACGTTGGGGTGTGGTGTTTAGATGATGTACGCCTTGAACACAGCTGGACACCACATCGATGCTTCGCCAAGCAAGAAAAAATGGGCCAAAAATTTGCAGATGTAATATGCTCCTTCTGGCAGCTTGGTTCAGGACTGTGGCAGCAGGTTCAGGCCTGGGCTTCTGTGATCACTGTGGTCCTGGTGCAATTGGGGATGGTGAGGTCCTCATGCAATCCTTTTGGCCTGTCAGTTTTCAGCCTATGGCAAGATGATTGTTTGTATAAGCCAGAAGAGTTCCAAAGTTGTTCTTCATCTGGCTTAATGTTGCCAGGACTTTGGGCAAGACATGACATTTCAGAATTTTGGAAGTACATCTCTATTTCAAATATACTTCCCTTGGAGAAAGACTGTAAATGTTAGTTTATAGATTATAGATTTACAGGAGTAGCCATGCTGGTCATTCAGCAAAATACAATAACATCCAAAATGATAAAAACTGTATTACCTTTATTGGGCCCACCAAAAATGCACAAAATACATAATGCAAGTTTTCAAAGCTCCATTATTTTTTCTGTTGCTAATGGGCTTTAAATTTTATTGCCTGGATTTTGCAACTCTTTCTCTCCCAGATGCTTGTAAAAACATGCCTTTTGTTGTGCTGAAACAATCCTTTCAACAAAAGACATGTTTTTACATGTTTTTTTTGTAAGTGGTCATTGAACGGTAAGTGGAAAAACCCATCTCAGTTTATTTATTGCCTAATTCATGGGGTCATAAGTTGACAGGGGACTTGAATGCATAGTTACACACACTGGAAGATAAATGCACGCTTAATTTTCCATTCTAATTGCTGATGCACATATCTGAGAAAGTCCTTGATGTGTTTGTTAATCACAAGAGATTAACACTATGTGTTCCCCTTGATTTCTGAGGTGATCCTTACAATAAGAAGCAAGAAAGCATGGGGAACAGGAGGAGTGTGCAAATTAAGAATTCCCCCACACTGCCTCAGATCTTCTAGAACACTCCATTCAGACTGCTGAAACAATTTGAGTGCTGACGGAATAATGAGCAATTTGTTAGTGTTGATCCCCTACCTGGCAAAATTTTGATCTTGCCACTTTCTGAAGCTAGCACTGTTTCATCCAGATTCTAAAATTTCATAACATAGGAATGAACAGTCTGCAACCTGTGGCAACTAACATGCACAAACAAACACTATTGGTGCTAAAAACAGGAAACTGGCATGAGACCACAGTCCAGTTCAAGACTGTCTGAAGTCTTTTCTCCAAAATAAAGGCAGCCAATTTAAGCACATTGGTTTAAACACATCACTTCCATAATGTGTAGTTGGCTGTTAGTCTCAATGGAACAAGATTCTTGTTCCTTCTGGTAAAGTGAAATATGCAACACTCTGTGGCTCACCATACTCCAGCTTTCTCTTGGTGTGTATTGTTTTCAAAACATATGTCTGATCTTGCAAAACATTGCAAGAGGAAACACTGCTGTATTTTTTAACATTATTTTCATCATGTTCCAGGTCTGGATCCTGCTGGGCCCAAATTTACCCGAGCCAGCCGTGAAGAGCGCCTGGATTCTGGGGATGCTCTCTTTGTGGAAGCTGTTCACACAGATGCAGACAGTAAGCAGTTTGTATGTGTCTGGTCCATATTGTGCTCTGTTAAAACTTTACTTGTTTTCCCTTTTATGCTGGAAGACCTTTAGGTTTTTTACAGATAGCACCAGCAAAAAGGCCTGTTTGCTGAGGTACATTGTCCCTCTATTGACTTAACCTACAGGAGATCCCCCTAAACCCGGGTTTTCCAAAAGCGGGGTATTTACCGTTTCTTTTAGGAAAAAACGGTTCAATTGAATGTGAACTTGGCTCCGATCATGATTGGGTTAATTCAGGGGAGGGGTAAAGGCCAGGGGGCGGAACATGCCTCCTTTCCCTGCAACCACCTTCTTTAATAGAAGGTGCTATTTAATAGATTTTACAGCAGGAGTGCTTCATCAGGCACTTCTATATTTTTTTTATTATTATTTTTACAATTTATTTTTACAGCTTATGCACATCCTACATGGGACTCTTTAAACGGGAGTGGGAACCCCCAATCCATATATGGATAGTTGGCTTCCATATATGGATTGGGATTCCCTCTCCCTTCATTTAAAGAGCCCCATTCATATTGAGCATTTAAACGAAGGGAGAGGGAACCTCAATCCATATATGGATTGGGGGTTCCCCCTCCGGTTTAAAGAGCCCCATGTAGTATGCACATAAACTGTCAAATTGTAAAAAATAATTTAAAAAAAATTCAGAAATGCCCAATGAAGCACTCCTGGTGCTGAGAAAAATGGAGGAGGAGGAGGAGGAGGAGGAGGGGAAAGGATCCCCACAAGCCGCACCGCTCCCAGCCCTATGCTCCATGTGCATAATCTGTCAAATGTAAAAAAGTATTTTAAAAAGCCAAGCTCCAGATGGAGCAATCGCGCAGCCAATGGCTGCATCAGACATCACCATGACATCATTTCATTGACAACTAGGAGGCTCCACCTTGAATGGTTACTTTTGCATGTATGAACTTCAGCGGGGTAAAATGCACCGGAAAGCATCGATCGGGGCAAAGTGTGAACTTCTTTCCAGAGAGATTCGGTAATTCGGTAATTACTGTCTGAGATTAAAATGAAGGAGATAAGCCAAGAGCTATGTCCATTGAGAAAGGATTTGAAGGAAGTGGAATTCTAACCATGTCCTCTTTTAGATTTTGGCATCAGGATACCTGTGGGACATATTGATTACTACATCAATGGAGGCAAAGATCAGCCTGGCTGTCCCCGTTTCATTTCATCTGGTAAGAATGGTTCGAGCTTATTATCAGAAGCTACTTTTTATTGCCATTCACCACTTGCACCCATTTCTCATTTTCAGATTTTCAGGGAATGGGTTAAAATGTTCTTCTATAAGTCCCATGTGGCCATTACACTCCAGAAGAATAGCCTGGTAGAAGAAACTTCTTTTCTTTTCACGTTTTGCTTTATCACACACAATAAATGTATAATTTATTGGTCCTTGTTTAATAGGCCCTTGTATTCATGGCCTGATCTAGATTGGCAAAAAGAGGTGTGTTGATGGCTGCATGAAAGCCCAGCCTTTAGATGAGAAAAAGGGAAAGTGTGCCATGAAAACGCTATTTTGGCGTTTTAAGGGAGAAGAAGCACCTTTAAAAAGGAGCTTGATTTCCCCACTCCTTTTTTTTAAAAGGGTGCAACATCGCTACTGCATCTAAAGGCTAAGGTGTAATTGCGCGATTAAATGGGGCTCTGTATCTTTAAAGCGCCCATTTAAAGGCAGGGATACAGGTGCGGAGCATAATGGATCATGAGTTGGGAGCATGCGTGGTGTGGAGTTCACTTCTAATTAAAACGCTCAATGCCCTGCAGGTGTAAAAGCTGGGGTTTAACCGCGAAGTTTTTTAAAGCTGCCAAACCCTAGCTCCACCCCTAATCCGAACCCTAGACATGCGCAGTAGGGACTCTGGGATGCCGTTACTGTTATTCTACTGTGGATAACATGTCAATTCATTCACAAAATAAGGGGATTCATTCATGATGCACCAGTGCAACGGCACAGTTTAAAAAGGCAGAGGAACCGCAATGATAATTTGACGGATCGCGCAGGTTTGCCAGCTGCCGGCTGCGAACTGTGCAATTGCACAGTTCCCAGCCGGCAATGATAATTTGACTGTATGGTGTACCTGCGCAATTGCGCAATTGCGCAATTCGCAGCCGGCAAGGGGAAAAAATTTTTAAAGGTTCAGCGCGGCTAAAAGCCGCGTTCCTTGCTGCCCATGTAGCTGCTCCGCCTGTGTTTGTAGCGTTCTGACAGCTTCCCATGTAGCTGCTGAGCCACAGAAAAGACTTCAGATAAGTCGTTCCCACACCCCTCAGTCTAGCTGCCCGGTACCTTTTAAATGCACACCTGGGGCTTTCAATGTAGCTGCTGAGCATTAAGGTAAAGGCAACTTCATGTCACACTTTCCTGCCAATCTAGAAAGCCCTCATGATCCTCCTAATTAGGCCAGCAATGGAGCCTCCTGCCTTTTAAGAAGTCTACATATACATCAGCTTCGAGTATAGACACATTTAGCCACCCCATCTTCTCACAATAGCTCTTTCAAGGATTAAGCCATTTCTTCTTTCTCTAATGGGCTAGCTTTTCCAGTGTTATTCCACCCTCAATCACTTGGAGTACTGTATAACAGGACAATCTAATGTTGTCTCATGTTAGCACTTCTTCATGAAGCTCTGGGAGCAAATGTCATTTGCAGTGAGATCTCTCGCTCCCTATTATGAGAGAAGAGGAGCAAAAAAGTGTCAGAGGATTTTTTTTTTAAAGGTACATCAAAAATAAGAGACTTTGCAGAAGTGGTCACACTTTAAATGGTCACACTTAAAGGTAATAGTTTTTTAAAAACATAGGCATCTTTAATATATGGTATTCTAAAATTTCAGTTTGTGATTAGAGAAAAGACACAAAGGCATGAAGAGACACACAAGGTAGGCACTCTGCCCTATTCAAGCTTTGTATAGAAACTATGCCAATTAGGATTTGTTCAAACAAGGAAGTAATTTATATGCTGACTTATATTTAGTAGGAACTAGGAACTAGTAGCAAAATGTCAATGTATGCAGATGACATATTTTACACAGATGAGACAGACTGTTAAATTGATTGATTATTACAGTGGGCCCTTGGTATCTGCTGGGGTTTGGTTCCCCCTCCTGCCCCCCATGCATACCAAAATTCATGGATGCTCAAGTCCCATTAAATACAGTGGCAAAGTAAAATTGTGTACATTTTATAAAATGACAAAATCAAGGTTTCTTTTTGGAATGTATATATTTTTGAATGTTCTCAAGCTGTGAATGGTTCAACCCATGGATAAAAAAATAAGTGGATATGGAGGGCCAATAGTATATAATTTTTAAATCAAGCAAAACCTGAGACACTGGAAATCAATATAAATGAAGAACTGGAAACAGATTGAACAAATCCACTTCAAGTGCAATTTAAATATAGTAGAATCATTGAGCTTGAAGAGACCATAAGATCCAGTTAGTCCAACACCTGCCATTCAGGAATACATAACTATATTCACTCCAGAAATGTGCCCATCCCATTTCCATTTAAAGACTGCCAAAGAAAGAGAGGCCATCACCCTCTGAAACAATCTATTCCCCTGTTGAACAGTTCTTTCAGTTGAACAGTTGTTCCTAATGCTTAGATGAAATCTCTTTTCTTATAATTTTAATTCATTGGTTCATGTTCTAGTGATCTAGTCTCTGCAGTAGCAGAAACTAGCTCTCTCCATCTTTTACATGACATCTCTTCAGATATTTTAAGGTGACTAGACATCACCTCTCCATCTTTTCCAGACTAAACATATCTATAAATTCCTCATTAGGCTTGCTTTCTAGACCTTCAATCACCTTGGGTTCCCTTCTCTGGACACATTCTAGCTTGTTGATATCCTTCTTGAACTCTGGTGTCCAGAACTGGGCACAGTATTCCAAGTGAGGTCTGACCAAGACAAGTGGCACAACTGTTTCTCTGAATCTGGACACTATGCTTGTTGCACCCAGAACTGCACTGAGTCTGCTAAGAACTTTACATCCTTTTCATATGTACTGGCAAGTTTGGTGAGGATTTGGGAAAGAGCTTTCTCAGTGGTTGCTCCCAGGCTGTGGGAGGTCTGGTTGGCCCTTTCCCTGCTCTCTTTCCACCAGCAGGTGAATATATTTTTATTTAGGCAGGCCTATGAATTTTAATTATAGATCAGTAGTATCATGGAAGTGGAAGAGACCCCAAGGGCCATTGAATCCAATGCCCTGCCATGCAGGAATACACAATAAAAGCACTCTTGACAGGTGGCCATCCAGCCTCTGTTTATAAACCACCAAAGAAGGAGACTCTATCACTCTCTGCGGCAATGTATTTCACCATCGAACAGCTCTTACTATGAGAATAATAGAATCATTGAATTATAGAGTTGGAAGAGACCACAAAGACCATCCAGTCCAACCCCTTGCCATACAGGAACTCCAAATCAAAGCATCCCCAACAGATGGCCATCCAGCCTCTGCTTAAAAACCTCTAAGGAAGGAGACTCCACCACACTCCAAGGGAGTGTGTTCCACTGTCGAATAATAATAATAATAATAATTAATAACGACAATGATGTTTTATTTATAGCCCGCTCCTCTGTATCCAATCGGAGCGGGTTACATCAAAAAATACAAGATAAAATATACATGACCCATACCCAACCACCCACCCCTTAAAATTGAATTAAACTAACATCAATTAAAACGACATAGTAACAATTCCAATTTAAAACAACAACCCATTGCATAGACATCAGGGTCAAGATGTTGAAGTGTTAATGGGAGAGCTTAACCCAAACAGAGCCGGGAAGTCAAGGACTTTCTGGGAAGGCCTGCCGGAAGAGATGCGTCTTCAAGGCTTTTTTTAAAGCAATCAGAAGATGTAATAAGACGCATCTCGTCTGGCAGGTCATTCCATAGCCTGGGAGCAACAGCCGAAAAGATCCTCTGGGAGGTCTGTGCGGGGGGGGGGGTCGTATGGGAGGAGGCGGTCCCTCAGATAAGATGGACCCAAGCCATGTGGGGCTTTAAAGGTTAAAACCAACACCTTGTACTGCGCTCGGAAACTAATCGGCAGCCAGTGGAGAGATTTGAGCACCGGTATTATGTGCTCTCTCCACGATGTTCCCATGACAAGCCTGGCTGCCATATTCTGAACTAATTGAAGTTTCCGAGTTAGGCACAAGGGTAGCCCCATGTAGAGCGCATTACAGAAGTCCAATCGTGAGGTTACCAAAGCGTGTACCACTGACTTCAGGTCCTTCAGCTCCAGGAAAGGGCGCAGCTGGCGGATCAGCCGAAGCTGATAACAGGCACTCCTGACCGCCGCATTCACCTGAATCAAGAAGTACCCCCAGACTGCGAACAGGGTCCTTCGAGGAGAGTGTGACCCCATCTAGGACCGGGAGTTGTATTCCCAATCCTGGCTTCGGTCCTTTGACAGTTAGTACCTCCGTTTTGTCCGGATTGAGCTTCAACCTGTTTTCCCTCATCCAATCCATTACTGCCGCAAGACAGTCATTGAGAGGAGAGACTCCATCTGAAGTCTGGGCCGACGATCTTGTCATGGAGAGGTAGATCTGAGTGTCATCAGCATACTGAAGACACTGAGCTCCATGCCTCCGAATGATCTCACCCAGCGGCTTCATGTAGATGTTAAACAGCATCGGGGACAGGATGGCGCCTTGAGGGATGCCACAATTAAGCTCTGTCTTAGAAGAGCAACTGTCCCCAAGCCTCACCCTTTGGGATCTCCTGGAGAGAAAGGACCGGAACCACCGGAGCGCAGTGCCTCCGATCCCCAACTCTCTCAGACGACGCAAAAGGATGGAATGATCTACCATGTCAAAGGCTGCTGAGAACAGTCCTTACTGTCAGGAAGTTCCTCCTAATGTTGAGGAGGAATCTCTTTTCCTGTAGCTTGCATCCATTGTTCTGGGTCCTGTTCTCTGGAGCAGCAGAAAGCAAGCTTATTCCCTCCTCAATGTGACATTGAGGGCTATCATTTCACAGAGCTATCATTTCACCTCTTAACCTTCTCTTCTCCAGGCTAAACATTCCCAGCTCCCTAAGTCTTATAGGGCTTCATGGTTTCCAGACCCTTCACCATTTTAGTCACTTTAGAACAATGGATGCAAACTGCAGGAAAAGAGATTCCAGATCGACATTAGGAGGAACTTCCTGACAGTAAGGGCTGTTCAACAGTGGAACACACTCCTTTGGAGGGTAGTGGAATCTCCTTCTTTAGAGGTCTTTAAGCAGAGGCTGGATGGCCATCTGTCGGGGATGCTTTGATTGGGAGTTCCTGCATAGCAGAGGGTTAGACTGGATGGCCCTTGTGGTCTCTTCCAACTCTATGATTCTATAATAGTTACACATTCCCTTCATCTACCAAGCAGGTAATTTTATCAAAAAAGAGATCAGATTTGTCTGGCATGACTTGTTTTTCAGAAACCCATGTTGACTTTTTGTGATTATGGAATTATCTTTAATTATTAGGAAGTTCTTCCTTATGTTTAGAGGGAATCTCTTTTCCTATAGGTTGAATCCATTGCTCAATGTCATAATCTCTGGAGCATCAGGAAACAAGCTTGGTCCTTCTTCAATATGACAACCCTTCAAATATTGAAACATGGCTATCATGTCACCTCTTAACCTTCTCTTCTCCAAGCTAAGAATATCCAGCTCCCTAAGCCAGTCCTCATAGAGCATAGTTTCCATACATTTCACCATTTTGGTCACTCTCCTTTGGACATGGTACCCCTCCTAATTTTGTTTCCTCTGCAAATTTGATAAGTATGCCCTCTGTTCTATCATCAAAGCAATTGATAAAGTTGAATAGCATTGGGCCCAGGACAGAACCCTGTGACACCCCTCTAGTCACTTTTCTCCAGGAGGAAGAGCAGTCATTGGTGATCACCAAACAGTTAAATGTCCACCTAGCAGTAGCATTGTCTAACCCACTTTTTACTAGCTTTTTGGCAGGAATATCATGGGGTACCTTGTCAAAGGCCTTACTGAAATCATATATAGCATTCCCTTCATCTACACCCTAAATAGGTTAAATAAACATTGCCCCTAGCTGAAAATTAGGTCACTAGGAACACTCCTTGTAATCATTCACAATTTTGCACATTTATTTTGTTAATCCAGAATAACTTCTGTATGTAATAATCACTATCCAGAAGAAGAAATGCTTCTCTGTCCACTAAACTAATAGCCATCACAAGTATGTGCCTGTAGAAATGCCTGATGACTTTGTCCATGGTCTGATCTTATATGCTTTCTCATTTTCTTCTACAGGCTATCGCTATCTCATCTGTGATCATATGAGAGCTGTGCATTTCTATATCAGTGCCTTGGAAGACTCCTGCCCCATGATGGCTTTCCCTTGCTCCAGTTATCAGAATTTCTTAGCTGGTGACTGCTTAGACTGCTTTAATCCTTTTCTGCTCTCTTGTCCCACAATAGGTAGGTTGCTGCTTTAAAATTAATATAGTTGTCGGAAACCAAGAATTTAAAGTTTTGTTAAGAATGGAAATATCTCCTCCTCCACTTCCTCCTCCCTCAGGCAGAGACTCCAAATGCCCTCCTTGCCTTTCTCTTAGGCCCAAAACAGATGGGCCAAAAGTGCTGGCTTTGGGCCACGTTGGAGGTGTGGCATGCACATGACACACACTCCCAAAGTGGCTCGGAGAGCACATGGAGAGTGCTCCAACATGGAAAAGCTTGCAAAAAAAAAGGAGTGGACATAATCCACTCCTGTTGGCAGCCAGATTTGGGACTGTGGCAGCAGCCTGCTTCAGAGGTGGGCCCATGAGGTCGCCACAGTCCCGATGTAATAAGGGCCAACCATTCCTGGTGCATTCCTTTTCATCCATCTGCTTCAATCCTTAGTCTCCAGGACAGAAAAAAAATTTGGGAAGTGGAGAAATAGGAGGAGGAGGAGGAGGAGGAGGGATCATGGCCTCTAAGTCTCATTCCCCCTTGAGCAATTCTCATGCCCACCCGGAGATCCTGCTGCATCTTTTGAGAACCACTGCAACAGTTTTTTTTCTACAGAAGCTGTGGTTATCCTTATCTAAAGAGAAATATCTTACATCCAAATTCTTCTGAAAAATAATTTTGCATCTTGCATAAATTATATGAAACTTTGAATAAAAAGGGATATTTGCCCACTTTACACCATATACACTTTACACCATCTGCTCATCATGGGAAGGATCCAAGTACTATAGTGGACTCTGAAGGTCTCCTCCTGAAAGCTGTATCTTACATAACATTTCCTCTCATAACTTGAATTTCACCAAGATCATCAATTCAGACCTTTCCTTCACAGAGAGAAAGGGCTGGATAGACACTAAACAGTTACTAATGAAGGCTGAGATTTTCAATAAACTATATTATCTCTTCCGTATCAAATGCTGTGTTCACACTGCATTTGCACAACAATCAACAATCAATCATGTTGGCATTCTGTAGTCTTCTGTATTGTGTTTTTGTTTTAGGATTGTTGGAAAATGGAGGAATCAACATGAAAAAACTGCCCACAGAGGTAAAAGTCTACCTGGCCACAGCTGCATCTCCACCATACTGTGGTGAGTAGGTATAGGACATCTAGAAGGCTCAGGACTTTTCCTAATCTCACCCCTAAATCAATGACATAGAATTTAAAATTCCACAGATGCTAACCTCTTCCACAAGTAACAGAGATAGGAATCTTATAGGTTAGGTATGTTCGCATGATGTATATGTATATACCAGGAGCCCTGGTGGCACAGTGGTTAAATGCCTGTACTGCAGCCACTCACTCAAAACCATAAGGTTATGAGTTCAATACCAGCAAAAGGGCTCAAGCTCGACTCAGGCTTGCATCCTTCTGAGGTTGCTAAAATGAGTACCCAGATTGTTGGGGGCAAGTAGCTTACAGTTGTAAACTGCTTAGATACTGCTTAGGCGGTATGAAGCGGTATATAAATGAAGCTGTTTGTTTTTTTGTTTTTTGTTTTTGTATACATTTTAGGGATACAGCGGAAGGAGATATCTAATACCTTCTAATGCAGCTCCCCACCACAGCTGTAGGCAGAGGGAGTGCCTGTTAGTGGCCAGAGTAGGTCAGAGAGTAACTAGGCAGCATGCATCTGCAATTGCACAGCCAATAAAAATGAACAGCCATGGTCTTTCTGCAGCTCCAGTATACACTAGAGCAGTGCTGCTCAAACCTGTGGTCCATGGACTGGTGCTGGTCAGCAAAGAATCAGCTGCTGATTCCTGGAGAGTTGCTGGGAAAGAATGAAACAATTGTAGTCAATGGGTATGAAGTCCCTGGCACATTTGGAAAGAAAAATGTGAGCCTCACCCACGTCAGATTGCTTGACTTTGTTGTTTTACTTTCCTGCATGATTCAAATAAGAGATCTTGTAAGAAATGGTTTTATGAGAAAAGCTACTGCAATTTTTTGTTTTGTCTGGATAGACAATGCTTTCTACACTGATTTTTTTTTTATCTCCAAGTATACCATAGCCTGGTGGAATTTCATTTACAGCAGATGACAACTTTGAATATCCACATTGAAATAACGTTCCTCAGTAGCAACTCCTCATTCAGCACAATCATTATCATGTGAGTAACAATGGAAACCTTGTTGTTTTTGGTTACTTATTGCCATTCCTGCATCATCTGGTGCCTTTCTAATGTGTTTTCCCCTCCAGAACTCCACTGCCCACCTGTTTCTTCCCATACAAATAGGATTGCAAAACCACCATACTAGTTCCTCTCTGCAAGGGTCAATTCTTTAATGACTCATTAAAGCTTGGGTGATTGAAAAAAAACTGCATATTTTATTCTGCACAAAAATCCCTGTTCTTACCCTTATCCCTTTTGGGGCTTTGCAGACCCAAGCAGCAGACCATGGGCAAAGGCCTGCTGATGCACTCTGCTCCACTGTGCCAGATAGAAAGTGTGATGCTGCTGTACCGTCCTTCCAAGACCTGGAGTAGGAGGAAAGATGGTACCCCCATTGTTGGCCAGTTCTGTACGGTACAGTTGCCAGTAGATAAAGGGTAAGCTGGAAATGCATTTTCCTTTGGCAAAAAATGTGTACTTAATAAGAGAGAAGCTCTTTAGAACAGGAAGTCAATCAGAAATTAGGGAACCCCCCCTGCAAAGCTAAACAATACACACATATCAGGTCTGAGATATAGTTTTGACATAAACTTTTATTTATTGCCATTTTTGCCAATCCAATCCCAAAGTGCCATAAATTTAATTTCACACAGCAGGAATCAAAACTTAAAATAAAGTGACAATATATATAAGACCCCAACATTTTTTCTGCCCATAGCCTGGATGACTGCCTAAGCAATCAGTAATTGTTGGTGGATATTTTTGAAAAGACATTGAGAAAGTTGTGTTTGATATGACATCTCAGAAGGAACCAATGTTTTCCAATGACTTTTCAGTCTTTCATTTAAAAAATAATAATCTGTGCCCCATACACACATCCGCTCCACACAGTTTGTCTTGCTCCTCTCTGTAACTTAACTAGGACCTTATCACATGGGAGGCAAAGCACCCAAATCCTGTTAGTGTGACTGTTTTCAGACACGTCACACTAACTGAACATTAAAACATCATTAACCCATGCAGAAAATGGGCAAAATCGCACCGCTTTTTACTTTCGGGATTTTCCAAAAGTAAAAAGCAGCACAATTTTTTACTTTCTGTACAGGCTAATGTTGCATTAATGCTCAATTATCCCAATGTCGTCTGAAAACAAACCTGCTTTTGCAGGATATTCTAGGACCTAAACCCCATTTATCCACAGGATTTTGATGCTTCCCTCCCATCTGATAAGGTCCTTAGAGAAGTTAAGGCTGAAGAGGTTTTTTTTTTGGGGGGGGGGTAATCCTTCCCTGCCTTTCATCACTCTTACCCAAGAGCTTGCACTGAAATATACATTAAATGCTGTGGTGGCTGGCAACTCTTGTGAAAAACAGGCTACTGGGACTTATAACCAGTTTGGACTGCAGCTCCCAGCCTCCCCAGCCAGCATGGCCACTGGAGGATTCCAGAAGTTGTAGTTCCAAAAGGTATTGCTTCAAAGCTATGGGAGTGAACCCACCTTACTGTGATCCTTCACATTTGCACTTCTACTTGGGAGACTGGGCCTTATTCCCTTCATTTGCCCCTGATGACTCCTTATAGCTCCTTTTACAAGCAAATGCTCCACTAGACACAGTAACTGGCTAGTTGTGGAATGACTGTTCAATAAAACCATTCCACTTAGGCCTCATTTGTTGCACTCAGCTGGCTTATTCTGAAGCTGGGAGCAGAAGGTGGGTATACTCAGTATTATAGATTTCAGTCTTTAAATACCACCTGTTGGGAGCCCTAAAACAGCCTGGAAGGTGAAGTTACAATTAGTTGGCATACAAATGTGTCCCCAAGGGGTGGTGGTTAAAAGAGATAAGGTTTTGGGGTTGCTGGGAAGAGCTGGCAAATGGAGTCAGAGTACAGAGGGCCCCAATAGACCTTATGCTGAAATAGAAAGCCCCCACCCATGACCAAAGCTCTGAGAAACATATCCAAGGGTAGTTGTGTTGGCCATGCAGTGAATTACAGTAACATCCAAAGTCCCCAAACAGTGATACCTTTTTGGCCAATTAAAATGCACAAAATACATGTTGCAAGCTTTTGAAGTTCTGGAGAAACATAATCCAACATCAAAACCAAAAATGGTCCAGAAAAAAAGGCATAATCTGGACCTCACTTTGTAAGGCATCCCTGTTGACCAAATATCCTGAACCACTGTAGTTCTAGTGCTTATGCATGATGAATTTAATAAGACATCTACTATAAAGTCACTTCTTGTTGTTGCTGTTAGCATTTCTTCAATTTTAGTCTGTTTCTGTTTCTGTTTCAGGAAAATGTTCTGCCTGTCTCAGATGCTGTCTCTGACTGGGAGTGTCCCCCTTTCCCATCGCCTTACAGTAGCTTGTCTCTAACACAGCTGGGGGAGGGGACACAAAAAACAATTGCAAGTCTCTAAGCATGAGGAGGACATTGTAAAATAACTAATAGTGAAAGTAATTTGAGCACATATTTTCTGACCTGAGAAAGAAAGTAAATGTGCATTCACTTCCACTGCAGCTTACAAGGTATGCCTGCTTTTAGCCAAAGCTTCTCAGGTTTGCATCTAAGGAGATCACAGGTTGAATGTATAGATAAAAGATGGTAACACAGAAATGGAAGCATCTTCACTGTTTGCTATCCAACTATGGCTGTTCCTTTCCAGAGTTGTGATCTGAGGATAGGATGGTAGATGCAGACTTGTAGCAGACACTGGATGTCTGTGTGTTTTTTCTGTCTTTAACCATGTCGTTGTACAGCTCATTACTAACAAACAAAAGACTGAATCAAATGTGTTTTGCTTCAGCGGTCTACTATTGCCACCACCATAAGGCTCAGGATGAGTAATAACTCTAGAAATAAAATAAAAGATGTGACATGCAGAAATGTTTTCATATTAGAAGTACTTGGCTCAAATTCTTCCAATGCAAGGTTATAGGAATGATGTGAATCAAATACAGGTTGAATCTCTTATCCAAAACGCTTGGGACCAGAAGTTTTGAGATTTTGCATATATGTGCATAATATGGTATTTTGGAGATGGGACCCAGGTCTAAACACAAAATTCATGTCTGTTTTGTATACACCTTATACACATAGCTGGTAATTTACTACAATATTTTAAATAATTTTGTGCATGAAACAAAGTTTGTGTACACTGAACCATAAGAAAGCAGAAGTGTCACAATCTTAGCCACCAGTGAAAAAAGGTTTTGGGTTTTGAAATATTTCTGATTTTGCAGATAATGGAGACTCAACCTGTATTTCCTGAGCAGTTCCCACAGTTGTGCAGTTCATTCTCATTAAAGTTTCCTTCCTCACTGACTGATTTTTTTCCTCAGGGCTGGGGTGGTCAGTGATGCTCTGAGCTATGCTCAAAGAGTAGCCCCAAGGAGATGCTGTTGGAGTGGGGGAGCACTTCCTTGCTTGCAAACACCATATACCCCCTCTTAATACTTACAAAATATCCCTGATGGTATCAAAGGTCATTGAAAAGTCCAACAGAACCAAAAGGGATGCATTTCATCTGCCTAATGCCTGGAAGAGGTCATTCACTGAGGTGATTAAAGTCATTTCCCTTCCAAAACTAGATTGGTTAAGGGGATGGGGACAGAAATCCAAAGATGATACTACATTCTGCTTTCAAATGTTTCCTTTAAGGAACACAATACTCCTGCACCAAAGAATTTATAACCACTAATGTCCATGTAGCTGTGTGTCCTATGACAGCTCTGATTAGCAATGTATGTGGTCAGGGAAATGCAGAAGACCAACCTGCCAGTGATGGCTTGTGGGTTGCCTGTCACAGCCTGAGCCCCACATCTCAACTCCATTCATGAAGCCATGAACAATGGACAAATAAAGTGCTGAGGGGACCACCCATTCAGTCAAATGTCGAACTAGAAGGGAGCTCATGGCAACACCCTAATAAGTGCTTCTGGAACCAGTTCTACTAGTAACCATAATTATTTCTAATTATGACTAAGTTTTCAGTAGGGCTGACAGGTTTTTAATACAGTAATATGGGGTAGTCATTTACCAGCTCAAGACTGAGCAGGGATATACGAACCCAAATAAAGATGCCTCAAGTCTTATAAGAAGACAGCCTCTCACGACAGCCTCTCCTTAGGCTCCCAGGAGATGTTAAATCTTGCACTAACACTCCAACCCCAGAAAATTTTGCATTGGTTCCTGGCAATCCAAAGATTTTACTGTAGAAAACATTCTGTCAGAGCACTGCTTGACTAGTAATTCTTCAACAGACAGCTCCCCATAGCATTTTGTATACTTTCCGAGTATACAAAGTGCCTTGTGGCAATGCAGCTGGCACTTGCTCTCTTCCATTCAAGACATATCGGATTTGGGGTGCCCCTTATGACACCCATATGGGATCAGAATTTAAGCCTCCAAATAAAGACATCCTATATAAAAGGGGATAAATGGGAACCCAAGTTTTCAGACCCATGAAAATCACTCTTCATCCAGGAATCATACTTCAAAATGCCTCCCTGTGGCTGCAGTCACTGGCATGCAATGCTGGATGGTTAATTCACAAGGGAATGCAGGCCCTAAGCTTCTCCACTGCATTTTTAGGGGATGTTTATCCCTTTCAACCAGTCCATCTGTACCACCACTTGTGATAATTAAAGGAGAAGGCATTAAGAGAAGGTAGTTTTCCTTCTGCTCTGTTCTGTAATAGGAAGGAACTATCAGACCCTCAAGAGATAGTTTGTTCCATTGACCAGCTACAACACTATCCTTCCTAGACATGTAATGCACCTAATAAAGAAAACACGTGGCAAGTGTTCGAGAATACAGATGCTCAAAAATTGGTGCCACTGCAGATCAATGAGCTGTGGAGAGTGTCCCAACACCATGCTTCATAGTCTCATGCACATACTTTTAAGAGTGCCATGCTGGTGCCTGTGCAAAACAAGTAATGACACACATGTAATTATTTGTGAGTCACTGTGATTTCAAATAGTTGTCCTCTAGAGTTCTGGGGTTTGAGTAGGGGCCAGAGGAGCTCGTCCTTTTGCAAGGGCCTGTCGATTAGTCTTCAAGAGGCTTCCAGAAGCTGTAGGAAAAACATATTGGTGTTTTTAAGGCAGCAGTTAGTTAATACTTAGGTATTCAGTTCTAGAGAAAACCATTGGTGCTGGTAAAAGCCATCCATCATCCAAGCTACTACTTTCCTAGTTTCTGATTTGCAAAGTCTCTTATTTCTGTGACAGTTTGACAGACCAAAACTGCACAGCCATCCTTCCCTTCACATGCAACCAATGCATCTAATACTTATTTAAAATGCAATATTCTCAGTTTTCTTGGTACCTTAGAGGTTACTAAAGCTGGAACAAAAGGGGTTTAGAATGCTGGTGCATAAAATAGGACCATTATGCATTATTTTCTCAACTAAATCACTATTTGCAAGGACTTGCAGAAGAGCTGGTTGTGTAAGGAAGGAGAGATCGAAACTCCTTGGACAGTCAGGTCTTTGAGAATCTGTCCTTGCCCCTTCTCTTCCTTTTGCAAAGGAAGATACATGGCAGGTAATTCCTG
Organism: Urosaurus nigricauda; assembly: GCA_034509955.1. NCBI lineage: Eukaryota > Metazoa > Chordata > Lepidosauria > Squamata > Phrynosomatidae > Urosaurus > Urosaurus nigricauda. The sequence goes on from JAOEGL010000002.1 coordinate 135,838,884, forward strand.
GAGGGTGATACCCCAAAATACTTTTCTACAAGGGAGTTTATCAGACAGGAGGAATTTCTTTATTTCAAATGGAGCCAATTGGAACCATTTCGAATAGTTTAGCGAATTTATGTGAATTCCAATTGTGTTTAGAATGCATTCAGAATGACTTCCCATTACCCGAAAATGACTGCCCATTGCCTGAAATTGCGTGAGATGCTTTAATACGAAATAACGTAAAACCCATGATTGCATTCGGATTGCCATTAGATTATACTTCCAATTCCGTCGTCTGATAAACTCCAAGGACTCATACAGTGGTCCCCCGGCTTACGAATCCCCCGGGGAACGAAATCCCCGGGGTGCGAAACCGGCGGGACCGCAAAAATTCCCCCGGGATCCAAAGGATCCCCCGGGGAACGAAAGGGAAAAACCGCGCGGCCCCTTTAAATCGGCCGCGCGGTCCGTCCGCTAAAGTGGTCCCCCGGGATGCGGTCATTTCCGGGTTACGAAAGGTAATCCGGAATGGATTACCTTCGTAACCTGGGGGACCACTGTATAAATTTATACCATGTCTTCTGATCCACTAGTGTCCACAAGGTGGCAGAACAATGCAATGATGATAATCACAATAAAAATACAGTAATTGCATGACCAACAGCACAGAACCAAACTTCCACCCAAACTAGCATCTAAACACCTGCAAAAAGTGGTATACAATGCACCATGAATTGATTCAGAAAGTCCTCCAAAATCCAGAATTGATTTTACTTCTTGTGTCAGTGCTGTCAGGAAGTTAAGCCTCTCTGAGCAAGAAAATCCCTAGCCTTGGTGCCACTACTGAAACAGTCCTGCCTTCTGAAGTGTCAGTGGTGTAGGAAACTTACCAAGATTTTCGGAGTTGATCTGATTATGCTGGGAGGGTCATATGGGGTAAGCATGGTCCTTGAGGTATCCTGAGCTTAAGACCAGGACTGGGCAACAGTTCACAAATTTTGACACTCCCATAATCACTTTGCCACTGACTATGCTCATCATACTGCAGAGGCAGTACTACCAGCATTCCTGCAGGAAAGACCATTGCTCCTGCAGAGAAAAGCACCCTCAAGACTTGTGCAGAGAAGAGAGAAAGCTGTTTCATCATCCACTCCTCTGGTCTCTCTTCTCCGAGGCTCTGCCTGACTGTTTGCCTGCCTCCTACTGAGTAGGGAAAAACAACGTGCAGGAGGTTTACAAAACTGGAAGAAGAAAACAACTGAGCAAACTATATACAGATAAAATTATATCCCAGATTGATAAACAAACCATACATCTACCAGCCAAACTTTATGTGATATCAGAGTCATGAAAAACATATAATATATAGAGCAATATGTTCTATTTTTTCAAAACAGTCAATAATGAATGGCGCTTGTGATGCAAACACTTCATGTAGATAGCAATGTCTTTGGATCCTGGAGGGTAAAGCAATGTCTTTGGATCCTGGAGGGTAAGACAGCTACCTCCGGAGACTTATGAGGCCGTTTCAACTTCTTATAGTCTTTGTCAGCTTAAATCAATACAGATTTCTTACTGCACAAACATAAATCATCCTGTGCCACAAACATAAATAATTAGACTTAACAATAGTCCTGTGCCTGGTGGAGAATCAGCAGTTATATATTATATTATATCTGGGATATAATTTTATCTATATATAGTTTGCTCAGTTGTTTTCTTCCTACTGAGTAGGACCATGCAGTGGTTCTCAACCTTCCTAATGTCGTGACCCTTTAATACAGTTCTTCATGTTGTGGTGACCCCCAACCATAAAATTTCCATAAAACCCCCAGCCATAAAACTCTGTTGATGTCATTTTGCTGGATGAGTTCCAACCTGTGAGTACCGATGACGTGGACAAGCTTCTTGGAAGTATGAAAAAGACGACCTGCTCCCTCGATCCCTGTCCATCTTGGCTGGTCGTCCAGGGAGGGGACACACTGAGGGTATTCCTTCGGGATACAATCAATGCGTCCCTCAGAGCAGGCTGTTTACCATCCTGTCTGAAGGAGGCAGCTGTTAAGCCCCTCCTGAAGAAGCCTACTCTTGACCCCCTGGACAGGAACAACTTTAGACCAGTGTCCTTGCTCCCTTTTTTGAGCAAGGTGATCGAGAGAGCAGTTGCCTCTCAACTTCAGGTTGTCTTGGATGAAACCGATTATCTCGATCCATTTCAAACCAGCTTCAGGACAGGACATGGAGTGGAGACTGCCATGGTTGCTCTGACCGATGACCTCCACCTGAGTATCGACAGGGGTAGTGTGACCCTGCTGGTGCTCTTGGATCTCTCGGCGGCTTTTGATACTGTAGATCACTCCATCCTCTTGAGTCGACTGAGGGAGTGGGGGATCGGGGGCACCGCACTCCGGTGGCTCCGGTCCTTTCTCTCTGGGAGATCTCAAAGGGTGAGGCTCGGGGACAGTTGCTCCTCCAAGATAGAGCTTAACTGCAGCGTCCCTCAGGATGCCATTCTGTCCCCAATGCTATTTAATGTCTACATGAAGCCGCTGGGTGAGATCATTCGGAGGCATGGAGCTCAGTGTCTTCAGTACGCTGATGTCACTCAGATATACCTCTCCATGACCAGATCATCGGTTCGGACTTCAGATGGCGTCTCTCCTCTTAATGACTGCCTTGCAGCGGTAATGGATTGGATGAGGAAAAACAGGCTGAAACTCAATCCAGACAAAACGGAGGTACTAGCTGTTACAGGCCCGAAACCAGGTTCGGGAATACATCTTCCGGTCCTAGATGGAGTCACACTCTCCTCGAAGGACCCTGTTCGCAGTCTGGGGGTGCTCCTTGACTCGTCGCTTCACATGACTAGTCAGGTGAATGCAGCAGTCAAGAGTGCCTGTTATCAGCTTCGGCTAATACGCCAGCTGCGCCCCTACCTGGATCAGAGGGACCTGGAAACAGTGGTGCACGCTTTGGTAACCTCACGCTTGGATTTCTGTAACGCGCTCTACATGGGGCTACCCTTGTGCCTAACCCGGAAACTCCAACTAGTTCAAAATATGGCAGCCAGGCTTGTTAGCAGCACACCTAGGAGAGAGCACATTACACCTGTGCTTAAAGCTCTCCACTGGCTGCCGATTAGTTTCCGGGCGCAGTACAAGGTGTTGGTTTTAACCTTTAAAGCCCTACATGGCTTGGGTCCATCTTATCTCAGGGACCGCCTCTCCCCATATGAACCCCCCCGCACGCTTCGGTCCTCTGGGAGAAATCTGTTGCAGCCCATGAAGACTAGGTTAGCGCAGACCTCCCAGAGGGCCTTTTCTGCTTCTGCTCCCAGGCTATGGAATGGCCTGCCGGACGAGATGTGTCTCATTACATCACTAGACTGTTTTAAAACAGCCTTAAAGACGCATCTCTTCCGGCAGGCCTTCCCTGAAACTGTATAATCTACCTGGCTCCTAAAATCTTTCAGCCAATTCCCAACTCCTTATCCCCCCCCCCTCTGTATTTTATTGCTACCCATGCTGTGGCCAGCATTGTGGTTTTGTGTACTATGTTGTATTGTACTTTTATTGTTAGTAATTTAATTTTAAACTTAACTAATTTAATCCTATTTTAAGGGGGGGGGGGAGGTTGGGATGGAATTCTTGAATTATTTTAATCTGTAATCTGTTTTTAACCTTGTTGTACCCCGCCTCGATTGTTTTACAGAGGGGTGGGTAAGAAATTATTATTATTATTATTGTTGTTGTTGTTGTTGTCTCGGTTCCTAAGACCATCGGAAATATGTGTTCTCTGATGGTCTTAGGCAACCCCTGTGAAAGGGTTGTTGGACCCCCAAAGGGGATCATGTGATACTCACTGAAGCAGACTCCAGGTTCCTCCAGGACTAAGACAGTAGCTGGTAAACATCACCTGCTTCCCTGCCTGAAAGGGATATAAGGGGCTGCTTGCTTCAAGAATGATGCAAGGACTTTGCTGGGGAGTGGAAACAAGATTTTCCCCCTCTTTGAAACTTGTCTTTAGCTGTCCTGTTGGCAGTAATTATGCAAAGAGTATGGGAGGAGGAGGAGCCATTGGAACACTAATAGATAAAAGGAGATATAGTGTGGGAAGACAATTATCATGTGAGAAGAGGGGAGATCTGTAAAGTGTTGGCTGCCCCTAAACTGTCCCCCCTCCCCCATGGTAAAAATACTGCTGCTTAATGCAGTAAGCCAGCTATCTCCAAATAACAGAGCCTCTGTCTTTGTCTACACTTAAGTTTTAATTAACTCCCCATCCCCACTGCCCCGCCAATTCCAGACTTTAAAATTTCCACTGTTTTCCCAAAAACTGGTGGAAAGGAGAAATAAAGCCTTGGTGTCATCTGTGTGTTGCTGGATAACACCCACATTTCCAGATAACTTTAACCAGAAGTTTCACGTAAACACCATGGGCAACAAAATGAACCCTTTTGAGTGCACCCGGTGGAATGGCAGACTCTTTAACCTTTCAAGATCTATCTTCTAGGTAACATCAATTAATACCAAATTGGTGTAATCCACCCCATTTTGGCATTGAAGCAATCCAGATGGATACCATAATTGATGATCTCAGAAAGTGCTGAAAAGCCCACAAGAACAAACAGGAACATGTCTGCAACCTCATATACACACACCAAACACCTTTCATACATTTCCCACACCCCTTAGGTTATGTCTCCCTAGCTTTTCCTCAGGGTAGCATATCATCCTAGATTTAAAAGTATTAGTATCATCTCCAAACTTCTAGAACAGGGTTGTCATGCCCTCTGTTTAAACACACTGTCCAAGTATAGTCCAGACACAACTTGGATAAAGTATGTTAAAATCAGTGACATTAAGCGAGCATGTCTTTACAAGTGACCCACTGCACATAGTAAGTTTGCCCCTTCCCTTTCCCATTTACTGCTGGGCTTTGAACTAGTAGTATGGGGAGCAGTCTTTCCAAGTTGGCACTACCATGTGGCATCACCAAGCTCTGCTTATGATTCAGAGGGAACAGTCACTCATCAGGCCAAAGATGCATACAGCATGCTGGACCCATCAGCCACCACCTCCCAGCACACACAGTTGTCTTTCCTTCTAAAGGCACAAAGAGTACTTACTTATACAGGGTGACAGAGTGTGCCCATGTTAGAAGTGCCCTCACTTCATATACTCCCCTTCGCTCACATAGTCCATAAAGGACCCTGTCATCTCAGCAAAATCTTCCAATACAAGACTGGTAGAGTCCTCACCAGACAGATCACTGTCAGGCCGAGGTTTCCGGAGATGAGTGGGAAGAAACCCAGGGTGAGGGGCCACAGGAGCTGTTTGTACAAACGTGGGTGGGTGACTTAAGGGCACTGGTGGTTCTTCACACTCCTCTGCTTCTTTCTCCACTTCTGTTTCTGAAGAGGCAGGTCCTAGAACATGATAGAGGCTGGGCAGACGGATGTCAAATCGCAGGCCAAACTTGGCAAAAAGCTTCTCATTCAGGGCATAGATCTTCTCTGAGATGTCATAGCCAAGGAGGACTGAAAACAGGCGAGCAATATAGCGCTCCTTTGACAGAAGCAGGTACAGTTTCTTCCTTTGCCAAGTGATGAAACTGCACTCTGTCTCTGCTGTTAATGTCACCTGCCAAGGAGAGGAGAAGATAGAAATGACTTTGCTGCATGCTGGGACATACAGTCTTCATTTCTTTCTTTTCATTCAAATGGTTATCGTCTCCATAACATACAATCCTGGCATTAGGAACGAAGTGAAAGTCACTTGAATAAGAAACAGGGACTAAATACAGCTTTGCAAACAGATTTACACATGTTACTATCAGAAGTGGCCAAAAGTCTTCTAGTCGTGAAATGTGTGTGTGTGTGTGTGTGTGTGTGAAGGGCTATAACCTATAATTGTGAGTTGTGAGCACTGTACACTTCCAGGACATGTTATTCACCCTTTTTATTTCTAGAAAAGTAAGATCAGCTATGAAAGAACAAAAACAGCTCTGAAAGCACAAATAGATACTACTAAGCATGAAAGTTAGAATCATACAGCAATTGTATTACCCATTACCATGTATGGATGCAAGAGCTGAACAGTTAAGAAAATGGACAAAAAGATAATAAATTCATTTGAGATATGATGCTGCCAAAGAGTGCTGAGGATACCATGGACAGCAAAAAGAACAAATAAATGGGTCTTAGAAGAGATCAAGCCTGAAAACTCCCTGGAGGCAAAGATGACCAGACTGAGGTTATCATATTTTGGCCACATCATGAGAAGGCATGTATTGTTAGAAAAGGCAATATTAGGAAAGGTGGAGGGAAGTAGAAAAAAAGAAAGACCAAATGGTAGATGGATGGTCTATATTAAACAGGTCATGGGTATGAATCTGTAAGAACTTAGAAAAATAGTGAAGGATAGGGAGTTTTGGAGATGCCTCATCCACAGAGTTGCTATGAGTCAAGATTGACTCAAGGGTGGTTAACAACAACAAGGAACACAGAGTGTTTAGAGGGACTGAAAGGCTCTAAAAACAGCCTTGAAAGGGTCTGGCCCCAGGCCTGAGCTTTGCCTATCCTCAGTGTATAGGGAGAGCATTTGTTAAGGGTTTTTGTTTTGTTTTGAGAAAGACTAGGTTTGTAAGAAATATTGTTTAATATATCCCTATGTTCTACAGTTTATATTCAATTTAACTGACATTTAATACCTGTAGTCAATGTTTCTGTAGCTTTCAGACTGAAATTGATTCCTTGGTTTCTTGTATGTGTCTTTTTGCTTTCAATTCGTATTTTAACAATTAGGACCAGGTGTCTATTTGGACACATAACTATTATTTTAAAATGCTTTGCACAAGGACTCTGACGCAACAAACCTAATACTGTCCTTAGCAGAATCCTTCATTCTGACCTGAACAGAAAGTCACAGAAACTTTAGAATGTTTTTACATCTTAATTTATCTTTATTCAAGCCTATCATGTAAAAACAGATTTTACAATAAATGTGCTTGAAAAAAAATATAAGGAAGGATGAATGCATAATAAAAGTCTTTTCTACACTTGCCAGAATACTTCAGGCTACCCCCTGGGTATTCTGGCTCCAAATTTCCCCAGGTTGTTATTGTTAACTGACTTCAAGTCAATCCCAACTCATGGTGGCATTTCCAAGACTCCCTATCCTCCATTACTCTGCTCAGGTTCTGCAAATTCATACCCATGGTCTCCTTAAAAGATTCCATCCATCTAGCATGCAGTCTTCTACTCTTTCTACTTGCCTCCTAGCATTATTGTCTTTGCCAATGAATCAATTAAGCTTCAGCTTAATCATCTTGGGTTCCCATTTCTTTCTCTTCTTAGCCATCCACTGTATCCTCAAGCCAGCTTCTCCAGCACCACCTCTGGATCTTGCAAACATTGATTTTCTTCTTTATCCTCTTTCTTTACTTTCCAGCTCTCACATCCATACATGGTGATGGGGAATACAATGGCTTGTATGATTCTTACTTTCATGCTCAACTGCATATCTTTACTCTTGTACATCTTACCTTGTGGGTTTCCCCAGTCACAATGGGCAGATGCCTTCCCACAAGGTCCCTGTTCTTTGCCTGGCAGTGCTGCTGAGGTCACAGTAAGGCACCCAGCCATTTCTATCAATGCTGGGTGCTTTATCCTGATCTCAGAGCTATTTGCTCTTGCAGCGGCACCACTGAGCAACAAATGGGGACCATGACAAAAGACAGCCACTTTGTCACTGAAACTGCTCCAAAAGCCCGCAGCAAATGGTAGGTTGTCTAAATGTGGGTTTGTGGGAAGAAGCCCCAAATCAGGTGCAGCCATCATGAAGACAATCTGGACCTGACTCAGGGTTTTGGCCCTGCATCATGTAAGCAAGACATAGAGAACTTGGGGGGGGGGGGAGAGGACTTGGGGTAGATCTCCCATGTTGACAAGGCTACAAACAGACATTTCTTAAATTTGTTTATATTGAGGAAAAATCTAAAAAAAGTTCTGCTTAAAAATTGTGAAGTACTCACATGACACATTTTCTTCAGCCTATACATACATCAGAACTCTAGCGAGCAATCATAGGAAACATAATGCTAATAACACAAATCATGGTTAGTTGTCATGTCAGAAATGTCAAAATTAATTGATACTGTTATCTTAGATGCTGTTTTAGATTCAGGGGAAAGGTGTCAACAGCAAACATCATCATCACCAGTTTTAAGATAGTAAGGACTCAGCATGGTGTAGTGGTTTAGGGTGTTGAACTTGGACTCTGGAGACCAGGGTTCAAATCACTGCTCAGCCATGTAAATCCACTGGGTGGTGTTAGACAAGTCACACTCTCAGCTTCAAAAGGACGCAATAACAACCCCTCCTTCCCTGAATTCTTCTTACCAAGAATGATAGTTTTGCCTTAGGATCATCATAAGTTGGAAGTGACTTGAAGGCACAGAACCACAAAGGAGCCATAGAAACTGGCAAATGGGGCTGAGTCAATCAGCTACATTTAATGTTATTTTGGGCACAGTGGTGTACTGGGAGTTGGTATCACCCAGTGCAGTGCGCAATCCCCGCACTCATCCAATGACACCAGTGTTTGGACTGCTTCTTTCTGTTTTCAAATGCACATATTATTTTTCAAAATAAATAAAATACGTGGTCTAGTTTTCCTTACAAATTTTATTGTGCCAAATCACCCTCACCCCACCCCACACACAACAAAGGAGTCTTCTGCCACCTTCAATTGAACAAGGAGTCCTAGAATCATAGAGCTGGAAGAGACCTTAAAGTCAATCCAGTTCAATCCGCCTACCAGGGAGGAAGATACAATCAAAGCACCCCGAAAAGATGGCAATACCACTGACAGATGCAGCAGTACCCCTGAAAGCCTGATTATTTCTTCTCCCCCCCCCCCCCTTTTCTTCTTTCTGTTGCATCCCTCCTTCTCCTAGACCAATGTTGCAAAACAGTGGGGAGAAATAGAAGCAGTCTCTTTCCCCATCCCCCCTTTCTCTCTCCTCTGGTCATGGGTATATGTATTCATGCAGAGTGAACACTGAAGATCCAATATAAAACTTACAGGAAAGTAGTAGTCTGGATCTTGCAAACAAAAGTGGTAATTAAAGGAGGCAACCCCACTCTGAAAAAACCTGTCAAGAAAACCCCATGATATGTCTGCCTTCGGGTCACGATAACTCAAAACTGACTTGGAGGCACAAAACAACAACCAAGAAGTAAAAACCATGATCCCCCAATACCTGTGGTCAGTCTGGATGAGCTGCAAGTCTGAAGCCTTAACAATTATCTTAAACTATTTGGACAGGGATTTCTTGAAGTTTTATAAATTACTAATTATCACAGCGAAAAATAAAATCATATTGGACTAATGTTGGAAAATTGTCTTTGTGGTTACTGCAAAGGACTGGGTAACTGCAAGTAGAGAAAAATTGACAGATGTAGCTTATTGATGAAACAAATAGACTAGGCTGGCATCCTATTGATAATGGCATAATGGCATATACTGGAGCTAGAATTTTGTTGCTCACTTTTTGGGTCAGAAGTAACTACTGACCATGCAATGACCAAAATACCCCTTGCAACTCACTTTTTATCATTGACAGCTCCCTCCTGAACCCAGTCATTCCCTGGTCTGTAGAGAACGGAGGGAAAAGCAGAAGAGCATCCAAGTATTTCCCTATACAGTAGTTGGATGCAGAACAATTACAATATCTGCAGGAAGCTCCAGGGGACCTACAGAGTCCCTTTGGTTGCCTGTCCAATAAAAAAAAATTAGGACATTAAAAAAGAGGTTCCATGATACCTCCCTGCATTTTGAAAGAAAACAGCTAAGTTTAACAATTTAGCAGCATGGCTATGGACTCTCAGGGAAAAGACAGCCATTACACCATTTGGGCAGTTAAGAAGAGTCCAAACTAGCAGTTTTGTGAATTCACTTTTACATAAGATTCCACATCAACTTTGCCAGTACTAAGCAAGCGTCAAACATTTTAATTTCCATTCAATTTCACACAAAAAGGCAAAGCAAAAGGGGTGATGATACCATGAGTGCCCACACTGGGTGATGCCAACCCTATGCTATACTTTTTAAAAATAAATACACTCATCCTTCCATATTTGCGGATTTAATATTTGTGGATTTGATTATTCATGGATTTGATTAATATCTTCTCTCTAGGAATATCTAGGTCCTCCGGTGCAACTCTATGGTCAACTTTAACTAAAAGTTGCACTGAAAGACCTAGGCCTTTGTAGCTGCTCCAGTGCAGTTCTATGGTCAATGTCTGTCGGATGTTGACCACAGAGTTGCACTGGAGGACCCAGAGATTCCTAGAGAGGTGTTCTCTAAAAACATGGTATTTTTGTTATTTGCAGTTTTTCTTTTTGTTATTTGCAGTCTTATGCCCCTAATCCTAGTGAATATGGAAGGACAAGTGTAGTATGCTTTTTTTTTAAAAGTTAGTTAAAGCAATTTGTTAAAGCACCTGCCTAATCTGGATTGAATCTCTTTTGGATTTGGAGCATGAAGGTTCAACTGTCATAGTGTCAGGCCAGATCAGCCACTCCCTCCGGGGCTTATGTTTGCACAGGAGGAAAAACTTCCCCTAGTGTAAATAGACACCATCCTTCCAATGGAAACAGGTTCCCCTTCCCCTTGATCTGAATCAAATCTGCCGCAGACCAAAGAGTTAGACCCCCCCCCATCTCCCTCAATTTAGCAATCTATAAATATTGGGGGTATTTCTTTTTCTTATTTATCTATTTAATTTTCTAAAAATGAATTATTCATACAATTGGTAATTGTGTGAACAGTGTCACGTCTAGTTTAACCCAACAGATTTCTCATACCTTAGATCAAACACTGATCAGAATGGAAACTGCAGTCAAGAGATAAGAAGAAGGCTAGGATGGGATGGGCAGACATAAAAGAACTAGACAAGATATTAAACAGCTGAGATATATAATTGAGCACTAAAGTTAGAATCATACAAGCCATGGTATTATGAAAGAAGTAATATAAAGAATGAATAAGGAGACATTTGCTGATTACCCTTCCATGACTGTTGTTTTTGTGTTAAATAACTGTATGGTACGAATGTAAGAATGCTTGTAATTGATGATTATCTATTTTAACAATAAAGTTTATTTTATTATAAATAAAAAAGAAGCCATGGTATTCCCTCATCACTACATCTCATGGTGATCAGATATCATGACTGCAAAGGAGGTCAAGACACCTCAAAATGTAGGACATTCAAGAAAAAATGTAGTACATTACAAAATAAAAGGTAAATTCACTTATACAAATATAAAAAACATGCAGGGTTAGCTATCTTGGGTTAGTAAATGCAAACAAAAATCCACCAAACAGTGATACCTTTATTGGCCAACCGAAATGTACAATATACTAGTTGCAAGCTTTCAAAGCCTGTAGAGCTTCGAAAGCTTGCAACATTTCTAGCCCACCCCTCTGAACGAGCAATTGGGGCGGGTTACAGCAGAGGTTAAAAACAGTACAAATTAAAATATCCCATCCCATCCCCCACCTCCCCCCTCCCTTAAAAAAGGAATTAAATCACAATGAAGTTAAAACAAATATATAAACAAATAGAACAACTAAGAGCAGCAGCAGGAATTCCGACCTTAGCATCTTAAACTGTATAGGGTGGAGAAAGCCCAGGGAAAGGGTAGGAAAAACTCCAAAGCCTAAATATGGAGCAGGGAAAAGTTAACCATTTTCAGGGAAGGCCTGCCAGAAAAGATGCGTCTTTAGGGCTTTTTAAAAGCCTTCAACAGATGGAATGAGACGCATCTCATCCGGCAGGTCATTCCACAGCTTGGGGGCGACAGCTGAAAAGGCCCTCTGGGAGGTCTGCGCCAACCTGGTTTTCATTGGTTGTAGCAGGTTCCTCCCAGAGGACCGAAGTGTGCGGGGGGGGGGTTCGTACAGGACAAGGCGGTCCCTCAGATAGGACGGACCCGAGCCTTGAAGGGCTTTAAAGGTTAAAAACAACACCTTGTACTGGGCCCGGAAACTGATTGGCAGCCAGTGGAGAGATTTGAGCACAGGTGTTATGTGCTCTTTCCTAGGTGCACCTGTGAGAAGTCTGGCTGCCATATTTTGAACCAGTTTTAGTTTCTGGGTTAGGCACAAGGGTAGCCCCATGTAGAGTGAATTGCAGTAGTCCAAACGAGAGGTACCAGCGCATGTATCAGTTTCCAGATCCCTTATCTCCAGGAAAGGGCACAGCTGGCGTATCAGCCGAAGCTGATAACAAGCACTCCTGACCGTCGCATTCACCTGACTTGTCATGTGGAGCGACGGGTCAAGGAGTACCCCCAGACTGCCAACAGAGTATTGCACATTTTGGTTGGCCAATAAAGGTATCACTGTTTGGTAGATTTTTATATAAATATAAGTTTATATTCATGTTTCTTAGTCATGCTAAAAATGGAGGACATTTTGACTTTCCTCCTGCATAGAAGGTTGAGATGTAGGACATGTCCAGAAAAGGAAGATCTCTGGTATGTATGGATGTGAGAGCTGGAGAGTGAAAAAAGCAGATAAAAATAAAATCAACTCATTTGAGATGTGGTGCAGGCCAAAATGACAAACAAATTGGTTCTGGAACATCCTTAAATTTCCTTTAAAATCAAGATAATCAAACTCAAGGTGTCATATTTTGGCCATGTCATGAGAAGGCAGGACTCACTGGAAAAGAAAATGATGCTGGGGAAGGTAGAAAGCAGTAGAAAGAGAGGAAGACCACTTGCCAGATAGACATGGGACTGATTTTGCAGTACTTAAAGAGAGCAGTGAAGGACAGGGGGAGGGATCTTGGAGATGCTTCATCTGTAGGGTCTCCCTAGGCCAACTCAGAGGCAGCTAACTACAACAGCAGCAGCAACAACAAAGTCATAGAGAACTGGCCTGCAGTCTTGGAGACTGAAACACTGGTCTGCTGGGAATCTGGTGCAGGCTTAGCAGGTGTCCTCCTTGCTTAAAGGAGTGCATTTGCCACCACCCATTCTGCTGTGATATTTGTTTTATTTAATTGATGCCATAAGATGCCAATGCTCTCTAACACAAAGCCACAAAAAAAGCAATACTATCTCTGGATTTGACTCCTCGTGAAAGTGAGTTATAAATAGCAGAGTAATCTGAAACAACTCATAACACATCTACCTCTATTTCTCGCATATGAGTTGGAAGATTTCAAAAGCCTGATAAGAGTGGTTTGTGTTTTGCTAGCTTGTGTGATTTCACTATGAAACTAGATTCCATGTTTCATTCACCAAAGTGGGTAAATGAAACACTTGCATGCCAATCAGCTGGGTCACGACATGCCTTTGGCCTCCGAGCAGCCTGGGCTCTCTCTTGGCCAAGGACCAAAGAATGATGCTTTGGAAAGAAGAACATGGGCAAGTGACAGGGTATGTCCTTCAGTCTGATATCCGACACTGTGGCCAAGCAAGCAGCTGTTCAGAAAAGCCAGGATATGAAAGAGCTTTCCTGAGGCAAGTCCTGTCGACCTCAGGGGACAGGAATCCAGTTTACTAGCAGCATTTTCCAGAATGTTAATGGGCTTGGTAACTAAATTTTGTGGTGAAAACCTAACTTCACTGTAATCAAACAAAACTAATTGTGCTGTTTTCCGCAATGTCAGATTGAATAAGTGAAAAGAATAGCTTCTTAACATCTTATATGTCCTCACCTACATGTAACCAAAGCTCTTTGATGGCACACTGGCTTGTTGTCACGGAATATCCAATAAAAATGCTATGAGAGAGGACAAAAGTCCACTTGAGACCTGTCCTTAAGCCATATAAGCCACCTAAGGGAAATAAAAACTAAGCTGGTGGAAAAACTAAGCTACATGACAGGAGTAGCATAGGGACCTTGCCTGCCGTCATATGTTGAGAAGTTGGTGTGATGGGCTATACAGTACAAAAAGCTATTACTGGGACATGATGATCTCAGACACAGGTGCCTAGATAACAGGTGGGAGGTAAGCATTAGTTAAGCCTGTTCAAGGTTGTTTCTCTGAAAAAAGTATAGCTGTGGAAATACAGAAGGGGTGGTATGGGAATTAGAAGGGAAAATGTGTTTTAAAATTCTCAAGAGTGAGAATTAAGTCCGCCATTGATTTGAGATTGTGTTCTGTTTAACAAGGCATTGTTAACACTTGCTGATCAGTTCTAATAATTAACATTACTAGGCTGAATCTACAGTTTCTTAATAAAGGTTTTCTGAACTTAGTATCCTGCTGCACTTGACAGATTGCCAGAACTCCTATTTTAGTTTAGTCAATGCCCAATGCATTTGCAGGATAACAGCAAAACTCAAAAGTTGGAAGATGACAACCTGGTCCCACAACTGGTGGCTGGCAATGACACCATAATTGCCAACCTGCTGGGTGCAGGACTTGATTTTGGAGATAGGACTATGATGGAGGCTGGGGTCCTGGGGAATCAATTGAGACTAGATCCTCAAAGGGAGCTTTGGGTGATGCTCACTCCATCAGGGGAAGAACTCCTACCATGGCATCACTGAGTGCCCACTCAACAGAGGGAATGCCAAAGAAGGGGGTGCCATTGTAATAAATGGGAGTCCCTCTGTTTAGCTGTGGGAATGTGGTAATGTTACATTGTGAGGAGAGTTTACATAATTGGTGATGAGAGGGCAACTGTCAAGTCAGATGGCATTGGGAGGAAGGGAGAACCTTCTAGATGGTGCTGAGGAGAAGGTTTTAGAGAAAACATGAGAGAGAGGAGCAAGGCTTTGGCCAATGGGTCTGTATGCCTGGTCTCTGGTCTGGAACCATGAGGGGCTTCTGTCCAGCAGAACTATAAATCCCTCTGATGTAGGACTAAGGTTAGGAACACTAATGGTCAATGGCATCAAGTTTAGGTTTATTTCAATAGTTTGGCTGAAATGATTGTACACTCGTCCTTCCTCATTTGTGGCTTTGACTTTGTGGATTTGATTATTCATGAATTTTATTAATATGTTCTCTCTAGGAATCTCTAGATCTTCCAGTGCAACTCTATAGTCAACTTTAATCAAAGGTCCTAGAGATTCCTAGAGAAAACACTCACTAGGCATTTGTAGCTCCTTCAACACAATTCTATGGTCAACATCTGGCAAATGCACTGGAGGACCTAGAGATCTCTAGAGAGTTGTTCTCTCAGGTAAAAATATAGTATTTTTGTTATTTGCAGTTTTTCCACCTTCATGGGGATCCTGTGGCCCTAACCCCAGATAATGTGGAGGGACGAGTGTAATCTGCAACGTATACTATAAATTTATGCCTGGAGGACCAGTAGTGATATCCTTTTCCTCTAATGTTCCTTTAATTAAAGTAAAGCTTTTCCTTAAAGTACTCTGCCACTTTGCACTCCTTTTTTACATGCCTTAGCATGGCTAGTTCCTCACTGGATTGGTAAGTACCAGGAGAAGTCCCAACAATGTCCCAATGTGTTGTTAAGGTGTACAGATTAATCATTGGGTGGTGACAGCAAGTTGTTTTTGGATAAAAGGTGGCCTCAAGGAGTGGAGGGAGACCCACAGAGAACCTTCTGTTAATGTCAGCAGGTTTTTCTGTTTCTGTCTTACTCTGGGGGACTGGGGGTAAGACAAGGTAAGAAGCAGAGGAAACCTTCACAGACACATTTTACTGGGATGCCAATGCTGGTGGATCAGTAAAGGCACAGGAGGAGGAAACTGGCAAGGATGAGATGCAGCAGCTATGGGAGAAAGTGGCATCCCTATGGCATGGTGCAGATGCTCCTACTGCAGAGAGGTTCTACACTAATTGGAACCTTTTTGTCTCCCTCCAACATCAACGATGGGGGGGGGGGGGGGGAAGCTGTGGCTGGCATCATCCCCATCTCTTGTGCAGGCCAAACAACCTCAGCCTGCCCCACTGTAAACCCGAGAGCCTCAACTGCCAACACCACCACAGCCACAAGTGCCCAGGATGCCTCCAACATTTGGCAACAGACAACTGGAAGCAATGTTTGATGGCTGCTCCGAAAAACTACCCTTGTTGGGTTATCCAAATGGCTGGATTTATGGCTGAGTTGGAATGCACTTTCCCTTCGGAGACAGCCACAGTGTATTGTGTGAGCATATGCCTCGAAGAGGAAATGGCCGATTGGTTGGTGCACATTTACGATAAGGGGGCACCTGGATTAAACAACCTACAAGCTTTCATGATCAGGTTCCAGATACTCTTTGAGTACCTGTTCTATCAAGAGAGGGTCCATACTCGCCTGATGACACTGAAGCAAGGAGCTGGAGACATTTGCTGAAGAGTACCATTTGCCCTTTTGAGGTGTGGACAGATCACCAGAATTTGCAGGCAATGGAAATACCAAGAATGTTAGCCCCAAAACATATCAGATGGTCCAAAAATTTCTACAAACATACATTCACAGTAAAATACTTTTGTGGGGAAAAAAGAACCCTTTTGGCTGACACTTTGTCTAGACTGCTCCAACACAAGAGTAAAAGGAAGGAAACTATATATGGCACAGTAATTCCTATAGAAATATTTTGGACATTCAAAACTAACCAAACAGCTCTTTGGGCCTCTCTCTTATGCTATATGTCTCTAAATATGTAATCAAATAAAAAATAAAACTGCATTAAACTGCTAGGAAATTAAATCTTGCAAGATTACCTGAAATGTTCCCTCTTCGGAAGGCGGCAGTGATTCCCATTCTGGGGAATCCAGAAACTGATATGGGTAGATATAATGCAGAAATTGTCCATCCTGGCTTACTCTAACCCTAAGAGGGGGAGGAAAAAGACAATCCTTACAACAGGTTTTGTTTTCCTTACTTGTATTTAACTTTGTGCACTATTTTATAATGAATTTGTCACACTAGTTCTCTCCACAAAGGGTCCCTTCCCCCAACCACCAAACACCTAGCTGATAAAAAGGACTTTGAGGGGACGGTAAGCTTAAATGGGCAGGTTTCCTGTGGAATCAAATAGTTCTTTCAATATACAAACAGTATCATTGTTAACCCTGATGCATCCATGAGAACTTTTCTTCTGATATAAAATACAACAGTTTTGGATAGCACCATCTGAAGCAGCGAATATAAAATTTGGGTCTTGCAGGTGTTTTGGACTTCATCTTCTAGAAACCCTAGCTAGCTTGGCCAGAAATTTTGAAAGCTGAAGTCCAAAACCTCTGGGAGACCAAAGTTTGAGAACCAGTGATCTAGAGCAAAAAGGTGACATTTTAAAAAAATTCAACAGGAGTAGCCATACCAAATACCAAGTAATTCTGCACTATTTAAGCATTATGTAGACAGACAAAGGAGCCAGTGCTGCACTGTGGTTTGATTATTGGACTATGACTCTGGAGACCAGGGTTCAATTCCCAATTTGGCCATGAAACTTACTGGGTGACCTTGGCGAAGTCACACTCTCTCAGTCTCAGAGGATGGCAATGGCAAACCCCCTCTGAAGAAACTTGTCAAGAAAACCCTAGGTAAGTTCTCTGGCTTAGGGTCACGATAAGTTGGAAATGACTTGAAGGCACACAGCAAGAAAGCAGACACACAAGTAGACAAGCACAGATTAGTTGCCAGTAGAGAATGATAAAAAAACAAAACAAAAAGGCATTACTCTCTATATGTACGGGAACTAACTGCTGACTCGTATAACAAGCAAGCATACCAGACAGAGTGCCAGCTTCTCTAAATGTGCTTACTGAAAGGCAGCAATGACACCAATCTCACTCCGCCACCACCCAGAACTCCCAGAAGTGGCAGTTCCTGTTCTGATTCTGACCTTCCCACTGTTCAGGGGCACACATTCATGGGAAGGCATTAGCAGTCCTCTATCTTGTTGGAAGGAAAGAGGCATCCAGACATCAATGAGATGATTAGTGAGAGAGAGGAGTCTAGATAACATCTGCCCTTTTGTTTCACCTAGGATTGCCATATAAAATCCCTTACATCTGGGCATCTAATTTGCATATGTTGCAAATTGTTATAAATATCCATATTATAAATTTGCATTCTTATTATGCAAATTCATCACATCAATCATTTCACTTTTTCTACCATTGTTTCAAACTCAGCACCAGTACCAAGCTAAGAGCTCTCTTTTTCTTCTTGTTTCCCCAGCTGGTGTGAAGAGAGGGACTCTATTGACTCTCTGGAGGCTGTCTGGAAGCAAACTTGCACCATGCTACCCAGCCCAAGGCTTAACCCACTAACACAATTACCACACAACACAAGGTCATCTCTGCTTGCATCCTTTTCCATCTTCTTGTCCTGTGGGGAGTGAATGGAAGAATAAGGTGGCAATGCTATGTCTGTACAGTAGCAACCAGAGCCCGCAAGGCAGGATAAGGCTCCCACCAGTGCCAATCTTCTTGCACAGTTTCTTGCTTCGTTGCCACTGCTGCATTTTAACCTACCCACCAGCCTGCAATGAAGAAGAAATCTGCAATTTACTGCTTGAACTGCTTAGCTGGCTGGGACATTTTTAGTCCCTTCAGTCTGGGATTTTCCAGCTTTTCCAGGACAAATGGTAACCCTAGTTCAAACTCTCTGTATCATTGGTCTATGTACTCAAGGCTTTTCATTCCTTCTTACCAGCAGACATCACTTCCTCCTCCTCTGAAGACCTTTGCTCATCTCTCACAACAATAATAAATAGAACAAAGTAATAAATGTATCTCACCTTTCAACTAAAAATAATGCTCAAGTACAATAATCATGGTTATAGCACAAGAAATTAAGCAATGTACCCACTGAAACATCACAACAGTAAATAAACTCCATAAACCACATAAGAAGGTGTACGCTGAGTCAAACCAAACACCTAACTATATGCATCCTATTTACCACAAATGATCAGTGAAGAAAGTTTGGCAGTTGAAACAGTCATAATCAATGTAAATACAGTGTGAACACTGCCATAATCACAATGTTAGTATGGAACCTGGGCTTGGGAAAGAATTCGAGACACCAGAAAATAACTGATAAAAACATGGATGGCAGCTTTTGGAGAATTCTTAGCCAATTTTCTTAATCAATTACAGACTAACTGAAAGGCAGCATTAAGTCCCCATAGATGGAAACATTAGTAGCCCATTAACTATAAAGGAAGGTTTTTGTGCTATGGGAGGTTCAAATAAAAATATCTGCATGTTTTTATTTTTTTAAATTTATTCACCAAAATTAATTCATTTGAGATGTGGTGCAAGAAAAGAGCACTGAGGATACCATGGATGACCAAAAAGGCAAACAAATGGGTCCTGGAACAGATCAAGATGGAACTCTCCCTGGAAGCCAAGATGATCAAAGTAAAGAGTACTTTGGCCACATCATGAAAAAGCACAGCTCATTAGGAAAGATTATATTGCTAGGGCAGAAATGGAGGAAGACCACACACTAGATGGATGGACTCAGAGAGGTAACATGCCTGAATTTATAGAACCTAAGCAGAGCAACGGAGGATGGGTGGTCTTGGAGATGTCTCATTCACAGGGTTGCCATGATTTGGGGTTGGCCCAAGGGGAGTTAACAGCAACAAGACCTATAACAACAGAACAATTGGTGGCTAAAGCCTGGAGGTTGTAATTGTTAATGTGTGGAACAATTACAAATAATGATTTGCCAAGAGACTCTTCAATAAGCTAGGTGCTTCAAGGTCAGTGATGAAATTTGAATAATACTGTATATATCCCACTTCCATGACTGTTTCATATGTACACTGGGAACTAATGGATATCAAATTTAGAAATTTAACATGGATTAGAGAATTTTAGGCAATGGAATTCTCTATTAAGGTATCAGAAAATTACTAGAATAAAATCTGGCCCTCCACTGCACACAAATCAGTCTCAGCTCAGTCTAAAAGTATGTGTTCACAAAACTGTACTCTAAAAAAAATTACATAGATTTAACTTTAAAGTCTCACCATTCTGGTGGAGGCTGAGAACAGACTGGCACATTTCAATACATATGGTTATATTGCTCAAACACATACAGTCCAAGGCAATAAGGGGTCATTTGGGAAAGTTAAAAAAAAATCCTACTGAGGGATGAAGATGATGATTTATTTATTTATTTATTTATATCTCATCTTTTCCTGAAGAACTCAAGGTGGGTTACAAGATAAAGAAAACAATAAAATACAATAACATAAATAATACAATTAAAAATAATCCCATACCTTAACTCCCATCCTAATCATAAAAAACCATTAACAATATAAAATAGGTTGCAATATACAATAAAAATTATAACAGAAAATGAGTTAAAACGAAGGTAAAACGAAGGACATCTCTCTTCACAGAGTAAATGGGGATGCCATGGTGATTTTTTCTAGTTTCAAAGGGAGCCAGTGGCAATCCTCCTCTGAACAAATCTTGCTAAGAAAACCCCATGATAGGTTTGCCTTAGGGTCACCATAAATCAGAAACAACTTGAAGGCACACAACAACAAAAACAACAACAAGAGATTATAGCAGAAAGAATCAATCTCTGCTTTAAGAGGATTGGAGCAAGTAATCCAGACTTGGACAAAAGGATTTACAGTGGTCCCCCGGTTTACGAAATTAATTCGTTCCAGCACCCCTTTCTTAAACCGAAAAGTTCGTAAACCGGGGCCCCTTAAACCAGCCCCCGCACCATTTGAATTTCCCGCCGCTTTCTTTTATTAAACCGGGGTTTTTTCCGTAAACCGGGGCCGTTTTTCCAGCCCCGGCTCTTTCGTAGACCGGGGTTTTTGTAGGCCGGGGTATTTGTAAACCGGGGGACCACTGTACTCAGACATTGGTTAGGTAAGACTGAAGATTGTGGCTTTAATAACTTACACACTGGCTGAAAGTAGCCAGGGGAAATTAAATCAGCAGAGGTTTAGGAGATTACTACACCAGGGCCAATTAAGCAATAACCATGGTAGTGAAAACTAACGCAACAGTAGTGCTACAGCACTAGATTTTTTTTTTTTTTTGCAGTCATTTGATAATTGCAACATAAATGCCACATATCAAGATCATGTTCCATACACATCCATGAATGAATCATTAGTACATTGGAATTTATCATTTCATGCATGCGCTGTTTTGGCACTACATGTCTGGGAAAGCAGCCAAATGGCTGATAAGATCAGTCTAGTTCCCAAACAAATAAACCACCAGCTAGCAGACTCAGTGCAAGCAACACAGTCTTTGAGTTTAAAGGCAGTATCAGAAAAAGGGTTACCAATGAGTTGTCAAACTGTCCAAGATTCAAGGTATCAGATAGGTAGGTTGATAAGGCAGGCCAAGGTCAAGGTTCCAGATGATCAAGATAGGTCAGCAGTCTCAGAAGCAAGGCTTTGGTCCAAAAAGCCACGGAGTCAGAGACAGAGTTATTCCTCCAAGAAGGTCAGATAACCACTGGCAACCAGATACACATGCTCCAGCTGCCTAAATAGGCAGGCAGCAGGCATTCAGGTGTGTCTGATTATGAACTTGTTTCTGATAAAGCCTCTGTGACCTTCGAAGGCCCTTCCTTTTGGCTCAACACTCCCGGAAGGTAGGCACAGTTCCGTGATCCTTCTCTATGTCCACAGCCTTGGCCCTAAGCAGACTTGGCTGCTGAACCTCTGGAGAGGCCACAGACTCTGCTATAGCAGAACTAGGGCCAGCCTCAGGCTACCCCAATTGCAGGCTCAGGTCCCAGAGGCTCTGGCTCATCCTCTGAGTCCTCCGAGTCATTCTCCAGGCTGAGCATGACACTACAGAGCATGCCTGCAAATCATGTTTCCATACTGCAGGGAGCCAAATATAATACAATAAAATTTATTACTTCACTACATTCTTTTAATCCAGTGTAAACAAACTCATGCCTCATACCTCAAAAGAAGACAGAAATCAACTGCAAAACCGATTCTGGCAATGAGAACAGATTGCCTCCACTGAAATGCAGTCTGAGTAAACGTCCCTGGTTGCTTCCCCAATAGCATGAATGAAGCACGATTAGCTTTTTCACTCTTGCAATTGTGCTTCATTTGTGCCATTGAGAAGCCATTCACAGGAATTTCCCATGAATGGTTTGTTGCTGGAGCATTCCTGGATCTTCACTGGAGACGTCCTGGATGAGCACGATGTCATCGGAAAATCTTCAGTGCAATTGCATGATTATGCCGAGATTATGCCTTTTACTCCCGGTCTGAAAATCTCCTTGGTTACTTTCTTTAAAAGGAGACGAAAGATTTGCCCCCCACTATTTACACTGCATAAAAGACGCTCACTTGTAATGTAAACTGCAGGTGTAGGGCAAAGAGTCAAAGCCCTTCTGCTTCCATCTGTATCTGCTTACTTATAAAAACAATAAAACTGGGGACATCTATAAAGGAACGTGTAGGTAGTGTAGGGAAGCTCGCACAAGGGAAAGGAATGTACAGACTGAAGGGCCTGTGGAGGCATCACAGCACCTTCCAAAAGCAGAAATGTAGCACAAAAGCCCTCCCCAACCCAGCCTTTCCCCATAGGATGGGAAAAGGAAATGGGGATTGGAACCTTTGTGTGAAACTGCCTGTGGAGGAGAGCCTGATGTTAGAAACCTGATGTTCCAGTGTGCCAAAAGCAGTCTGATAAGCTAGCCAGCTGGACCTAAAAAGCAGTTACAATTCACTTTTGCAGAGGCTGAATACCATATAATGGCTAAAATCCCCTCTGAAATCTGTTGAAACAATGGAATTGAAATTGCCAAAAGCAAAAGGTACTTATAAATAATCTTTATTTATATCTGCTTAAAAGGTAACAAAACAAATATAATGAAAATATTAAAAACCAATATATAAAAAAATACAAAATGCACTGTAGTAATAATGGCAAACAGAATAACACAAAATAGCAAATACATCAAATAATATAAACTACATTGAAGCAGGTAACACAAAATATAATGTAAGAGAAAAGAGTAAGTGAGGAAGGGAGTGAGAGAATCACAAACTAAAGCTAGCCTTATGAATGAGCAACAACAGATTAGGGCAATACACGTAGCTGAAAATCATTTCTATCTCAATAGCTCACCATTAACCCTATAATGGTAATTAACCCTATAATGACTCAAGTTATAGATCTTGTTCCTATTCCAACAAAACCTACCGTACAAGAAGCACCATCCCCCAGACATGGCCATTTCCATGTTTCAGGAAGGGATTGCTTTCAGGCCATTTTAATCTAACTGCTGTACTCTGACCTCACCTTGGTCATGGTCTATTGTTTATTTTATTTTTTAAATATGTTTTAAGTCTTACATTGTTTAATAGTATTTTAAGAGGGGATTGAGAGATTTAGATTGTATTTTTATCTTTGTAAGCTGCCCCGATTGCATTTTGTAGAGGGGCAGGATAGAAATATTATTATTATCATTATCATATTATTATTATTATTTCCCCATAGCAGGGCATGCTCCAAGGATGTCATCTGCAGGGATTTCCCAAAGACTCACAGAGGTCACACCATATCCAGCTACATGAAAATAGTTGAACACATCCCCGTTCCTTCCTTGGCTTCCTGACATTGTGAAAATGGCTGTGTTGGGAGGGCTGCAATTCATTTCACTTCATTTATTACAGCAAATGCCCAGCATAATAATAAATAAATACAAATATTACAAGGCAGTCAGCTGGGTATAATATATACATTTCAAAATCACTTAAAATCATAAAAGGAAGTAATGGGGGGATCTAATAACCAAATATTTAACAATGCTGTTTTTCTAACTCTCTATAGCAATCAATAGCAGCTGCACATAATCTAGCAATTTTGACAGTTTTCTACTGATTTAATCTGAGAGAAGATATTCTACATAGAATTTATCTCGTCTACCTGGGATTCTTTGAATAAGAGGAGTTATAAGTGAGGCTCTGATGTCTTTATAAAAAGTGCAATAAAGTAGAACATGACACACTGACTCTATTTCATCTAAACCACAAGGGGAAATGCATTTCAAGTATGGAATCTTTTTACAGTATATCAGCTATTCAATACATCACAAAGGAGAACATTCAATCTGGCTAGCATAAAAGCTGCTCTTAGCTGAGAAATGTTTTAAATTTTCCAAATAATTGGCAGGTATAAATAATCATCTGTTATCTTTGAATATAAGATGTAGCTGCAATTGTTCACTTACAAGTTTTGAGGAGTGAAGTATTAGGAAGCATAGCTACACAGATGTAGCTATGTTATGTGGCATATCTCCTGATGCAAGATCTCAGCTGTTAGTTCTGATTAAATGGCTACTGGCTTTTATTTATTTCCAATATTTCAGACTCTGAATAATTTTATTTATGTTCTAAACCATAGCCATATTTCTGAATAACTATTCAAAGCCTCACTCAATAAATTTTCAAAATTTATATAGCATATATGTACATGCATATGAGATCCAACATGGTATAGTGGTTTGAGTGTTGGCGTATGACTCTGGAGAACAGGTTTTGAATCACCGCTCAGCCACAGAATTCCACAGTGTGACCTTGGGCAAGCCATACTCTCAAAAGAAAGCAAAGGCAAACCCCCTCTGAACAAATTCTGCCAAGAAAACCCCTTAATAACTTTGCCTTAGGGTCATCATAAGCCTGAAACAAGCACAGCAATAACAAGAAATATATGCATGTGGATACTGAAACAAATGGTACAGAAAAGTATGAATCTAGACCAAGATATTTTATTGCCTGAACTGGAACAATGAATGCCAGCTTGATGTCAAGCTGTTTTGCCACCTGAAACAGAAAATCCCATAAAGTCCTCATCTTCAAAGTAAAAATTCAACAAGTATTATGTAGAGTATTTTAGTTTGCAATCATTTGCCTGCCTAAGGTGACACTCATACTACATGCAAAACCTGGCTGTTGGGCTCTTTATTACTGATAATATAACCAGGTTTTGGCTGTTGTTGGATCACGAAGCAGTGTTTTGGTGGGTTTTGAAGTTTGTTTCATTTGAAAATTCAGTATCCAACAGAGATTGCAAATTCACACAGCCTATACAACGTCATTTTTCTCTACAAGGAATATGGACAACCATGCTCATCCAGATTGGATTTGGAGAATCTATCATAGACTTTTCTTGGCAAGTTTCTCCTGAGAAGGTATACCATTGCCATCCTCTTAGGCTGAGAGAGTGTGACTTGGCCAAGGTCACCCACTGGGTTTTTATGCTTGAATTAGGATTTGAACCCTGGTCGGCAGAATCATAATCCAACGCTCAAACCATTACATTTTCCCAATCTTCAAAGTTTTTCAAATTACGTTCTTCATCTCAGCACCAATTAAGACATGCCAGCAAATCCAAAGAGGGCATGTAATATTACTTGTGAGCATTAACTAATTTTCTTTTGTAGCACTCCCGACTCTTGAGCACAGTAGCTGACTTCAGTTCTCCTAACCAACAAAGCCCAAATGTGAGGCAATTGCAACGTGGACTATTGGGTCTGTCTCATGCAGACAAACCAAAAGTTATACAGAGCAAACAGGGGATAGGCAACTCCCAGATTATTTAGTCCTCAGAGCTCCCATTGTATCATGTAATGTTGTTAAATCAACACAATAATCTTTAAAATGTATGTACGTGTTTTTTGAACTCCCTACTTCAGGGGAAAGGTCACTATTTGCCAGATGTTTCACCTGTCCTAGCAGGTCACCTTTGCCTAAAAATACAAGATTAATTTAGAAGAACTGTCAGGCAGGTGGGCAGAGTCCAGAGTCACAGGATCTAGTTTGTTGTTTTCTCATAGACCCCAAAGATCCACCAACAATGGAGTGGAGCTCAAGGTCCTTCTGCTCAAAAATATCTACTCCTGGGTTGCATCTGCATTGCAGAAATAAAGCAGTTTGACACCACTTTAACTCCCATGGCTCCATCCTACAGCATCCTGGGATTTGTGGTTTGGTGAGACACCAGCACTTGTTGGCAGAGAAGGCTCAGACCTTGTAAAACTTCAAATCCCAGGATTCCATAGGACAGAGCTACAGCACTTAAAATATTGCCAGACTGCATTATTTCTACAGCATAGACACAACCCTGGTTACCTCAAACTTTAATTTCCCTAGTATAACTTAGGAGAGAAGGGGAATCGTTTTGTTGTTCCTAAACATCACAAATCAGAAAGCCATACTGACCTATGGCAAGTTATCCAGAGATCTGCCAGAAGATCCAAATCTACTTTCGGCTGAGCTCTGCTGTGGACCGTAATAATCTCACAGTGCACAAGGTTTCGTAAGGGCTAAGGGCCAAAGTACACATTTGATGTGTTATGGTCAATGTATAACATTAGTGCATTGCTGTAACCGCTGCTTGTCCATAGTCAGGAGCAGACTGCTTGCAACACGTAAGGAGCAAAAAAGAGAATTCATAATCCTTTCCGCACCTGCTATTTTCTACTCCATGGGGGTGTCATCCTCATATTTTAAATTTAAGGCAGAAGTCCAAAATTTCACTGAAGCACTATGCCTATGTCTGGGGTGTACTGTTTTAAACTGCGGGGGGGATTTGTGCAATTGAATGTTTTATCATACATGGGGAAGAAAGACAGTGAGACAAAGACAGCAAGAAACATCCTCCATTTAGAAAAGGCAAAGTCAGAACTTCATCATTCTAGTTACATTTGACTTATAATATCAATTAAATATTTACTATGATTAGATGAAGTTTATTGATTAGAGGTTGGACAGACAGGAGCATCTAAGAGAAAAATGAATATAATGGAGTAATAATAATAATAATAATAGATTAAACTATCAGAAAGTTATTGACAAACTAGGTGGAAGTAGAATTTGTTATAGCTATACAAGTATTGAATTTACTGTTGTTGTTTTGTTGATGTTATATAAGAAAAGAAAAGAAAAACATTTGCATACTATTATACTTGTGAAGACTGCCTGAATAAATAATTTTTGTAGAGAAAGGAAAGGAAAAGTCAGAAAGATTCTACTCAAGCCATTTTCCTGAAAGGCAGGTGTTGTTTCTTGCAACCTCCTCCCTCATTAAAGTAATACTCTGCCCTGCAGGTCTCTGTTACAAAATGAAATAACAGGTGAAAATTTAAAAAGGAATTAAAACCTAACCAATATCTAAAGAAAATAACTACTGAGGTTAGGAGTTATAAGATGTCACACTATCTATAGAAATATATCTGTGGGTTACACAGGATTATTCTTTATATTGATTCATTTGTGGTAAGCAACATCTTTTACTGACCTGTATGTTTCCAATGTATTCTTTTTAGTGACTAGATTATATTAAACTTTTTATTTATTCTTGAAGATAAGAAAGTTCTGGAAGATACTCTAGCTGCTGCTGACAAAAGGCTGTAAATAGTGATGGGTTGTCATTGATAGAAACCAGCCCATTTCATTCTTCCCTATCAAGACATTTACAGTGCTACATTTTTCTTCTGTGGACCCTTGCACCATTTGAGAGTGCATTCATCTCAACTATTTGCCTTCAAAAAGACTTTTGCATCTCTAGAGATTGATGTCTCGGCATAGGACTTTGGTTCTTTTTATTACACATTTTATGTGTTGTTTCATTTATTTGATTTTATTGCATGGTACAATTGAAAGTTGTCTAGATAGATAGATAGATAGATTTATATTTGACAGTATACAATATATACACTATGTTATATGTATGTATGTATGTATGTATACACACACCATATATACTCAACTATAAATCAACATCTTGTATGAGTCAAGAACAGGTTTGGGGGCCAAAATTATGGATTTTGATACGACCCATGGATAAGTTGATGTTAAAACTTAGGGGCATGTGACAAACGATATAAAGGACGAAGCAAAGGAAAATAATGTTAATGAACATACACAACCCTGGCAAGCATAACTGTGCTCACCGTAAAGGCTGGATGAATGAGGAGGGAACTGTAGTAAATGGTG
Organism: Urosaurus nigricauda; assembly: GCA_034509955.1. NCBI lineage: Eukaryota > Metazoa > Chordata > Lepidosauria > Squamata > Phrynosomatidae > Urosaurus > Urosaurus nigricauda. The sequence goes on from JAOEGL010000002.1 coordinate 135,866,813, forward strand.
GCTGTGCAATGTGTTTGTGGGGCTAAGAAAATACAAAAAGGAAAAGCGAAGAAAATTGTAACAAAAGGATGAAATGGCAAAGTAAATAAAATGGTGAGTAGTTAGTAGTGATTGCAGCCTTTAACTTTATTGTGATAACTTTGCATGATTTTAACCCAGAAAAACTGACAAATGTACACAAATGTTTTATTCAAAACCTTCAAAACCTGATTCATCTCTGTGTTCATTTGAGGGGAAGCACCAAAGAGCTGCCACCATCACCACCATTTTTCCATCCAGGCATTAAGAAATGTTGGAAGCAGCATCACGGTGGAGACAGCAGAGGTGGCCACTGGCTGCTTTTTTGGGTGCTTCTGGGATGGATTAAGCTTTCACCTTTTGCCACTGTATTCAGAGAAGGGGATGGTTCCTTTATCCAGAGTTAAAATACAGTACCTGCATTGATCTGTGGATAAATCAAGCCAGTTTTGAGCGCGGGGGAGTATTTTTTAACTAACATGTCTACACTTACACATGAGTATACACAGTATATAGTTTTTAAAATATTTCTATAGATAAGGTGACATAAAAAGGTAAAAGTTTCCCCTTGACATCAATGTCTAATTGTAACCTACTGTAGGAGGTGGTACTCATCTTCATTACTAAGCTGAAGAGCCAGCGTTGTCCAAAAATGACTCCAGTGGTCATGTGGTCAGCATGAATACACCAAACATTGTTACTTCCCACCAAAGTGGTACCTATCTATCTATTTGCATTTGCACACTTTTGAACTGCTAGGTTGGCAGAAGCTGGGACTAGTGATGGGAGCTCACCCTATCATGCAGCACTCGGGCCTTGACGGCCAACCTCCCAATCTTCCAGTTGTCAGAATTGGCATCTTAACCACTCAGCCACTGCATCCCTAGTGTGACATCTTATCATTCATAACCTCAGTTGTTCTGTTCTTTACAAAGTGAAGTAACAACTGAGATGCTCTTCAGGAGGACTCAACCAGGAAGGATGCAATTCCTCTTCTGTGTAATGCTGAAAGGGAAGAGGATTATGCAGTTTCCACGACTGTCACTTCATCAAAACCACCAGTGAGATTAGCTTTCTACTATCATCAACAACAATAAAATTGTGTGTGTGTGTGGTTAATCCTACCTGCCAGAAAGCAAGAACGACAGCCGATCAATGGATGTCTTGCCCTCCACAGCATAGGTCTGGTCTTTGGCCAGAGGCAGGACCTGCTCTTCACAGCACTTGACAATTTCTTTGTAGACCTGGGGTGACACTTGCAGAGGCTGGCAAACTTGCTTGTACAGCTGGTCAAATTCTTCAGAAAATGTATGTTTACGGAGCTGGTAAAATAAATGAGCTAACTGAAGCAAACAGATCAAAACTAACAGCATGTTCCAAGCGAAGATGTCTAGTCCGCATGCATCCAGCCAGCCCCAGAGGGCAAGGCAGAAGAAGCCAACAATCAAGAAGCCAAAGATGTAGATGGAACCAATGAAACCGCTTCCTCCCATAAATCCCAGGAGGAGGAAGAAATTTGCAAGTTGATAGGCTGCTCCTTCCATATAGATCTTCCATCCTTCACACAGAATAGGATGGAAAACAATCCGGTCCAAAAGGGTGCTGTTCTCACTCATTTTCACTATTTTCACTATCTCCTAACCTTCGCACCTTGACAATTATATTGGAATGTCCGTGGAACCAGTTATGAGAACTGGACAGCAGCTATACCTCTACTCAGATTTTAAAGCAACATTCTGGAAATTAATCGTTATATTATTAGTTGTAATAATAATCGGAAGTAGTAGTTAAATATTGCAAACTTAATACCAAATGTTCTTGCAACCAATAGGTTGTAGTGTCCAGTTGTAAAGCAGCAGAAATTTGGTCTTAGCAAAAGAGAGTTGCAGGGGCCAGTGGCTTGCTCCTTCCACAGCTCTAAGAGGAGTGAAAAATAGACTCAGTTGAAAGATTAGTAGGGAGGGTAAAAGGGGCGGGGAAGAGGCGCTGAGGGTATTTGTGTTTAATTTGGAATGTATAGCACTGGGCCATGGAAAGCAGAGAGACCCCAAATAGATAACCATGTTTGGAATTGAAACCCAAGAAGCAAAGGCTGTGAGGGGAAGAGAGTTCACGCAGGCACTCGCCATCGCCACTTAACATAACTCAAAGAACCAGATTACAGAGAGTTATTGTTTGGGCATTTGTAACTCAGGGTTTTCAGTCCCTTCCCAGAGCCTATTCAGTGGCAAAAGGATATCTCTAGTATCACAAAGCGGAAAAGGGAGATTGCCTCCCTCATGAAATGCACCCAGTCCAGCAGGAATGATGTAAGCTAGTAAAGAAGATTTTAGGAAGTTTTTTTAAAGATATAGTGCACAGCATTCCAGAGAAAGTGCTGACAGCTGGTACATGTAAAATTAGATGGATAGCTCTGGATTATTCTGGTCATACAGTCTGAAATAACTGCTGTTGCAAATTGTACAATATCATAGAAACACAGAGTTGGAAGATGCTTCAAGGGTCATCCAGTCCAACCCCATTCTGCCATGCAGGAACTCACAATCAAAGCTCTCCCTGTGATAGGTGGCCATCCAGCCTCTTTTAGTCTCCAAAGATGGAGATGAGGGAGTGTCTTCCACCATCAAACAGCTTTTATTGTCAGGAAGGTCTTCCTAACGTTGAGCTGGAATCTCTTTTCCTGTAGTTTGAATCCATTGCTCCATGTCCTGTTCTCTGGAGCAGCAGAAAACAAGCTTTCTCCATCCTCAATATTTCAAATATTTAAACATGGCTATAATCTCACCTTTTAACCTTCTCTTCTCCAGGCTAAACATCCCCAGCTCCCTAAGCCACTCCTCGTAGGGCAAAGCTCTGCTCTGGGGCTACAACAAACTACAACTGCCAGAATTCCATAGCATTGATCCAGGGAAGTTAAAGCATTACCAAATGAGGTTATTTCTGCAGTGTAGGTGCCGCCTTAGTCTACTGTCCTCTTCAGATTTATACCTGTAACTCATATTTACATGCCCTTGTTCTTATGCAGTAATTACAGGGCGACCAGATGTCCTAGACAATGTGCTACATTTCAGCCTTCTGTCCATGAGGAATTCCAAAATGCCCTCCATTTTGAGCAATACTAAGAAGTATGAATGTACATGTATATGAGTGTTTGTAGCTTTTATTTTGTAATGTCCTATACTTTTCTCCAATGTCCTATATTTTGCAGTGCCTTGTCCTCTTTTGCAGTGAAGACATCTAGGGCTTGTTCTCATTATAAAATGCTGCAAATTGCCATTCGGTGTAAATAACTCTCGTTCCCAGCTGAAACCGGTTCCTGTCGTAATCTGATAGAATCTTGTCGTGATGAAGCAAAGGCAAAAGACCCAGCATTTCCAGAGAGTACTTTGAAAGAGGTTCTTTTCAGAAAAATCAATTCTGAAGCGAGTTCCATGACTGGGAATGACAGATTAGAATTGATTCATTCTGGATGGGAGGGACAAACGGCAGAGGGGTGTTTACCATCCCTCCTCAGTCTTTGACAGATCCACCATCCCCCTTCAGGGCTGCCATTGTACTTGTTGTTGTTGTTGTTGTTGTTGTTGTATAAATAAATAAATAGAACGCATATTCGATTGATTGCTTTTACAACTACGTGCAAAGGTATGTAGCTGCTAAACCTATCAAATTTTTGATTATTTTAAAACAATACCCCTGCCATGCTTGGCTCAAACGATCCAAGCATGGCAGGCGTCGGCGGGGGTGTGTGTGTGTGATCCAAGCATGGCATGGGTCCGGAGGGATGCCTGTTGGTCTCCCTCACTCCCCTGCCATGCTTGGATCCAGCCCTTGGATCCAGCCTCCTTCTCCAGGACATGCCCTCCATTTCAGCCCCCTCACAGACTTGGAAGTCCAGGCTGCTGCTTACGTCACAAATGACATGTATTTTGAAGAGGGGCAACTAGTGGGATCGATAAACGTGTCACAAAAGAAGCAATTTCATTGGGGTAAGGAAAAAAAAACCATTTTTATAGTGGGAACAAGGGGCCTTTTGGATTCAAATTTCAAAGCGCAGCACAAGGAATTGATTTAGATTGATTTAAACTGTAAATGGGAGTGACTCTCTAGTCACTGTGTCTGATTACCCTTCAGCCACTGTGGCTCCCAATGCTTTTTGTTTCCAGCCTCCACACTTCCTGTTCATAACAGGAAATACAATAATATGCAGCTTTTTAGATTCTCTCCATTTGTGGTTAGCTAAGGCCAGCACCCTTAGAAAGTTTTCTACTTTCTGATGGAGTTCCTGTAATTAAAGTTTTGTTTATTTCTGGTAGCGGGGGGGGGGGGGGGGGTCAATGCTCCTTAATCATAGTAGCAAGCCACAGCATGCATGCGTTCTCTATTAAAGATCAGTAATGGTGGGAAAGTTTCCTTGTTACAAATCATCAATTACCATTTTTAACTGGATTTATCAAAGTCTGCTAACTAGAGAATTAGATATGCCAGTAATAGTAGCTTTGGTCATGAAAGTGGAATCCAATTACCTTAGTTATCCACAATTTTTTTATCCAGGGATTCAAGCATCCATGGCTTGAAAATATTACAAAAAAGTATAAATTGCAAATAGGAAACTTGATTTTCCATTTTATATAAGCGACACGATTTTACCGTTCCATTGTATTTAGTGGGACTTTACCATGCATGGATTTTGTTATCCACGGGAGTTCCTGGCACGAAACACCAGCAGATAACAAGACCCCCCCTGTATTTGTAAAGACAATGTAGAGTGGAGGCCATTCAGGTTGTGGCCACACTGTAGAAATAATCCAGTTTCACACTTTTAACTGCCATAGCTCAATCCTATGTAATTCTGGGAGTTGTAATTTTATGAGATACGAGGGGGTATCGTAAAGTTTTAATGATCACCTTTTAAAATAATTGACAGAAAGTTTGTTTTGATTTGTAGTTGTTATCTCTGTGTAGTCACTATCTAGATTTATACATTTTCCCCAGCATATCTTGACCCTCCGAATACCTGACATTGTAGAAGTCTGCAGATTGCGCCTTACGAGGGGGTATCGTAAAGCAATAATTATCACCCAGAAGTTATAATGGCATATTGATGAAATTTTGTCAGTGTCATCATTGGTCCCTAAGTGCATGTTGCTGAGAAAATCAAGTCATTGGGGCTTTCTAGATTGGCAAAAAGAAGTGTGTTCATGGCTGCATGAAACTCTAGCCTTTAGATGAGAAAAAGGGAAAGTGTGCCATGAAAACACTGTTTTTGCGGTTTAGGGGAGAAGAAGCGCGTTTAAAAAGGTGCTGGTTTTCTCAGCTTCTTTTTTAAAAACTGCGGAACAGCGCAGCTCCATCTAAAGGCTGTGGTGCAGCTGCTAAGCATTAAGGAAAAGGCAACTTCATGTCACACTTTCCTGCCAATCTAGAAAGCCCCATTGTGTCCTTTATTTTTGTGACTAAAGTGTAAAATCTTTCTCAAGCGCAATCTGCAGGCTTCTAGAATAATGGTATTTGGAGGGTCAAGATACACTGGGAAAAATGTGTAAATCTGGATGATGACTACATACAGATAAGTTAACAACTATAAATCAAAAACAAACTTTCTGTGAAATATTTTTAAAGGTGCTAATTAAAACTTTATGATACCCCCTCATATTTAGCCTTCTCTATCAGAGAGCGTTGGTGACACAACAAACTGAAAATCCCAGAATTTCATGCCACTGAGCCATGACAGATAAAGTAGTATCAAACTGGATTATTTCTGCCGTCCAGATGCAGCAAATACATTAAGACATGCAGTGGCTCAAGTGGTTAAGATGCCTACTCTGATGACTGGAAGATCAGAAGGTTGGCAGTTCGAAGCCCAAGCACTGCATGACGGGGTGAGCTCCTGTCACTAGTCCCCAGTTTCTGCCAACCTAACAGTTTGAAAGCATGCAAATGCAAGTAGATAGATAGGTACCACTTTTTAGTGGGAAGGTAATGGCATTCAATGCAGTCATGACCAAGAGAGCAGTTCTGAAACAATGCTGGCTCTTTGGCTTAGAAATGGAGATGAGCACCGCCCCTACTACTAGACTAGACATTCACGTCAAAGGGCTGCCTTTACCTTTTACCTTTATGGTCTTTTCATAAAGATCCTTTCTCCTGAATATTGTTCAAAGTTGTTAAGATCTCATATTGTGGCTTCAGTGAAGTGGTCTGCCAGTATACATAAGCTGGTCATTTATGTGAAATACTGGTTCTTAAGAAGTAGCTGTAAAAAAGTATACTTCTATATCCAAGTGAAGGAGCCTGGTGGCACAGTGGTTAAATGCCTTGTACTGCAGCCATTCACTCAAAACCATAAGGTTGCAAGTTCAATACCAGCAAAAGGGCCCAAGCTTGACTCAGGCTTGCATCCTTTTGAGGTCGCCAATATGAGTACCCAGATTATTGGGGGCAAGTAGCTTACAGTTGTAAACCGCTTAGATACTGCTTAGGCGGTATGAAGCAGTATATAAATGAAGCTGTTTGTTTGAAGTTCTTTTTAAGAGTTCAATGAGGCTCCAGATCCTGGAGCTTGGTAACAGAGCTTGGCGAACAGGTTTCAGATAATAGGGGTGTTTTGCAGTGATGTTTAGCGGAGGGAATTTAAAGGGTGAGGCCCAGAGTTCTCCTTAGTAACAAAATTTAAAAGTCTGAGTTAAAACAAAGCATTAAAAATACAAAGTTCAAAAAAACAATCAATTTCAAAACATGTAACTCTTTATAAAATTATCACAGTACCCAGGTCAGTGTGAGAAAGCATGGTGGCATAAAAATGTATTTAACTGCAACTGAAACAAAAGCAGGGATGGAGCCATCCTGGCCTCTCTAGGGAGGGAGTTTCAGAGCCTGGGAGCAACCACGGAGAAGGCCCTCTCTCTTGTTCCCATCAAGCGTGCCAGGGCATGCTTAGTGAGGGAACCGCTGCAGTCTCCTGCAACTACTGTGGTATGTTTGTCTTCTTGTCTGAGAATGTGGGTAACTACACCTGCACCAAGAGCAAGTTGGTAGCCCTGTTGGAAGAGAAGATCCAGCAGTTGGAGGCCTGAGTAGCAGATTATGGAGCAAGAGGTTTTCTTGGACAGAAAGGAATGGACTGTCCTGAATGGAGAATACACAGAGGAAGTTTCTGGGGAGGAGGTCAGTTCCCATGCACAGAAGGCAGGCAGATGCAGCAATGTGATACATAGAGGTAGGAAAACCAGCGAGCTTGCAGCTACAGAATCAATTTGAAGCTCTCTCCCTTATCATGGATGACGAGGAAGAGCAGAAGGGCCAGTCCTGAGGGAATGTGCAGAAGATCTAGTAGAATCAGCACAGAATACTGCCAACCCTTGGGGGAGGTATGTGGTGGTGGATTCCTTGCCGAGGGGTACAAAAGCAGTGGTTTGCTGGCCTGATAATTTGAATCGTGAAGACTGTTGGCTCCCTGGGGCAAACTTCATGACGTGACAGTGAGGTTAACAAGATCTGTCAAGCCTACTGACCACTACCCTTTCCTTTTGGTCCACATGGGTACCAACCATACTGCAAAGCACAGCCTTCAGATTATCAGAAGGGATTATGAGGCTCTGGGTAGGAGGCTGAAAGGGTGGGATGCACAGGGTGTCATCTCATCTCTTCTCCCAGTTGAAAAGCATAGTTCAGGGAGAAGAAAACAGCAGAAGTGAATAATTGGCTCTGCAGATGATGATACCAAGAAGGATTTGGATTCTTGGATCATGGCCTGTAGCCACACCAAGTTAACACCCTAAAGGAAGGTGACACCACTGCTCTCCAAACCTGCATTTTGGCAGATATGGGCAGTGGCAGTCTGAGTCCCTTTAAAGTGCTGAAGAGATGGTGTGAGTGGGATGAAGTTCAGTAAGAGGATAAAGGAGATGTCCCAGGTTTTTAAAAACATTCAAATTTTAAATTTAAAAATTTAATTTTTGTTAAAAATCAAAAATTTAAATTCTTCTAAAATTTTATTTAAAGACATCACATCTTATCAAATTTTCACTTTAACCATATTAAACTATGTACATACAAATACATTCAGTGCATATGATATTGTAATTTAAAGATATAATTTTAATTTTGCTAGTTGCTTATGTCACAATTATTATCATTACTTTCAGTGATATATGGAAGTTACAATTTATGAGTAACATTAGTACAAAACAACAACAACAACAACTAAAGAATCATTATGGTGTGGTATGGGAGGAAGTCAATTGACACCATGATTGGGTGACGGTAACCCTTGTGACACCTAGTGATTCCACTGGGCTGCAACAGCCCTTTCAAATCCTACACAATACTAGGTGCCATGATTACTATTTTTTCACATGAAAATGTATTATGACCATTTATCAAAATAGGGAGATGCATAGTTCTTATCAAAACTACAAACTTGAAGCACTGAGCTCAACCTGTAATGAAATTTGGTAGACTAGGAAGGAAGCCCAATGAGAAACCAACGCAAACACTTGTTCAATGCAACAAGAACATCTGAATTCAGACCACTTCATTTTTATTGTTTATATTTATAATCTCTCATTATAATGCATACGAGGGGAGGGGGGAATTGTGGCCCTACTACAGGACCAAGATTCTACAGGAGCAACGTCCGTTGTGCTCAAATGAAAACTTGGAAAAATTATCTCTCGCTCTCACAAAGTCTGGATCCGGAAACAGGATAAGATAATAAGGCAAAATACTGTTGTGATACCAGAATTCATCATAAATATTTTCCAATAAATTCATATTCTGATACAAAACATTTTTTAAAAAACTAATCCAGCAGCCACAGACATAAAGTCCCGAAAAGTATCATCCAAAGCAAATCACCTAGAGGAAAAAAGGGAAAAAATTAAATAAAATCAAGATCCAGTAAATTGTTTGGCCATATAACATATCTGTAAGTGTTGTTCACCTACCACTTACTTTGCAAAGTTCACTCCCATATAAGCAATGCTTGTAACAAGCAGTGGTCTAAAATGTAGCAAGGACTAAACTGCTAGTTTTGTACCATGACTTTAAAAAACTTATAAAATTCTTTTAGAGATTGAATTAAAGGAAGAGTCTGTTAAAGAATGCATGCTCAAGTGGATGCAAAATAAAGGAAGACTGATACCATTAGAGATGTGAGATCATACATGGAAAAACAATAAAAAATTTACCAGATGTAATACCTTAAAAGAAAATTATCTAAAGATCTTCTACAGATGGTACCTAGCTCCCTCCAGATTAACCAAGATGAATAAACTGCATAATAGTAATTGCTGGAAATGCAAAGATAAAACTGGAACAATGTACCACGTATGGTGTGAATATAACAAAGTTAAAAAAATATTGGGAAAAGATACACAAAGAAATGAAAGAAGCATTAAAAATAAACTTCCCCCTCCTCCCATAATTATTTCTATTGAATACTGTTGACACAATTCAAACTAAACTGTCACAAAATTTTATTAGTGTAATTTTATACATGCTATTGGCAGCATGAATGGTATTTGCTAAATACTAGAAAACTAAGGTGGTCCTGGCAATAGAGGAATGAAAATCGAGAGTACTGTATATGACTTTTTCATTATGGATAGACTCACTATGTACTCTGCAGGGAAATCAACCCAAAATTTAAAACAAATGGAAGAAGACTGAAAATCTATGGGACCAAAGTAAAAAATAAAAAATAAGAAAAATAAGAAGGAAAAGGAAAAGGAAAAAAAAAGAAGAAAAGAAAGGAAAGAAAGAAAGAAAGAAAGAAAGAAAGAAAGGCATGTGTACATAAATATGAAGAGCTTGGTTACTTTAAATGTTAAGTGGTTATTACTTATTTATATCTATAGTAATCACATCAGAACCAAATGACTTAATTAAGTTTACCATTTATTAGTTGGTATCATTGCAAGATTACTACATGTATCCAAAGATGTAGATTGATATGTATATTTTCTCCCGATCCCTCATTCTATCCCCCTTTCTTATTTTTTTTTTGCTTCCTTTTATTTTTTACTGTAATATTAAAATTCAATAAAGATATAATTTTTTTAAAAAAGATGGATCTCTTCCGGCAGGCCTTTCCTGAATAAAGTACTTGGCCATAAAAATTATTACTCCCACATACCATGTACTATCCTTCCATTCTGCCCATCGTTCATTGATATTAATGTTTATTTTTAAGTAATTTTAATCTAACTTGTTTAATTCTTTTGGGGGGGGAATAATGTAATACAAAGTATTGTATGTAGAATGTTTTAAATGTTGTAAGCCACTTTGATTGTTTTATTACAAAAGTGGCGTATAAATAAAAGTATTATTTTTATTATTATCAGAAATCAGACTGTGATATAATTTTCATACTTTCTCCTCATGTGAAAAGACTGAACTTGCATTTCAGCATCAAAAGACAGGTACTTGTGCCATCTCGTACACATCTTATTCTTAAGCAGTAGAAATGGGACAGTTACATGTCTCATAAGTGGTTATACGGTTGCTTCAACGGAGTTAAAGTAATATTTCATAAGACTTACAATGCTACACCAGCAAGCACAGGACTGCATTTGTGACTGTTGTGTAGAACATAATTGTGAGATATCAGTGTTGGCGATGACTTGATGAACATGTCTTTGATATTCCACAACCATATGCTACATAACACTCACAAATGTAATTTAACATCTGAGAAGCTGCAGTCCACAATTGCCCTGGGGGGAAAATATAGCTTAGAGGAGGTAATTGGTCTACCTACCTGATAAATATTCAAAGCTCTTCTGATTCAGATTTTAAAACCCAAGGCTCGCATGCACTCCTTGTGTGCCTCAATAAGAGGACCACAATGTTCTTCTCCTTTTTCAATGATGCTGCAAGACAAAGGTTCCCAATTAAGTGATATCAGAAATTAGATAGTCTTGAACTACTGTGAGGAACACTGGATTTGCATTCATTGCATTCTTCAGTACAAGAGTATCTAACTTCATTCCATCTGTGTTCAGGATTCGGAGGGTGGAGGCAAGGACTTAGAGCTTCAATCCACATTATTATGAGTAAAAATAAACGGATCCGTACTCTTCATGTTATCCAATACAGAAGAAAAGGATTTTTTCCTTCCTTATGTGTCAGGAATTGAAACCGTATTCGTCAGCATTGGCTACAACTGAAATTCTTTCCTAGAAAATCACAAGAGACTGGTACTTGATAGGTACTGAACCATCCCTTTGAATAGCACTGCCGTAGATCATGCCTGAAGATAATTGCACAATCTTACTTCTTTTTATCTATGTATGTTTTGTCCAGGTCTGCTGACATTTGCTACAGCTAAACAAAAGCAGCATTAGAGCAGTTTCAATACACATTCCAAATTGCTGGGCCGCCTTGGCCTGGCCCCAACCTAAGATTTTTCTCAGGGTATGATTTTGCTACAAAAAGGCAAAAATTTTAAAAAATGGAAATGATTAGGCCTAATGTTTGCATTCATTTTGGTCAATAATAATAATAAATAATAATCAGCATAATCCCTTTACCACTGACCAAACAATTAAAAAATAGCCAGCAAACATATTCCAAATTCCAAAACACTTCTGGCCCCAAACATTTCAGATAAGGGATATTCAACCTGTATATCCAGCATTTATTTGTAAGCAGGAACCACCGAACTGGAACATGGACAAGCAAAAGGGATGAGGACATGATGATGCCAGCTCAATGGGGAAAACTTGTCCTACATACAGTATTAGAAAAAGCAAACAAATTGGCGTGGGGCAGTTATTTTCAGGCCAGAGTGTTTCTGCCTTAACTCACTACAGTATTTATGTAAAACTCCCAATAGAACAGATTACTTTTCTTGAAGATTAAACACCTATAAATCTGGAGAAGAGTTACAGAACAATTGTAATTTGTTGTAGAAAGACAGGAATAATTGAATCCTTTTCACCATCAGCTTGACCCCACAATCTTTAATTTAAACAATGGGCTCTACCACATAACAATGCAGAAGCAACCCCCTGCAAAAGCTGAAATGAAGGGAGGTTCTTCTGCCCTTATTTTATAAGAGTTTGTGAAATTTTAGAAATGCTATGAAAGTCACTTGATCAATTCAGGAAGTAGTGTTTGTTTGTTTGTTAAGGTCTTTATGTTATGTTAGTTATTATGTAATAATAATAATAATAATAATAATGTTTTATTTATACCCCGCTCTTCATCCAAGGCTATCAGAGCGGCTTACAATTTGTTAATTAGACATTTCCCTGCCCTCAGGCTTACAGTCTAAAAAGACACGACACAAAAGGAGAAGGGAGAGGTGGTGGGGAAGGGGGAAAGTCCAGCAGATCTTCTCTCCCTCGGAGGCCTGGACCAAGGCAGATGGACTGGAGGGAGGGCTCTTCTTCTTTTTAAGGCAAGGCCTGTTGGAGCTCTGGCCTCCCTTTCTCTCCCTCAAGATGTTGGATGGAGGGAGGGCTCTTCTTGCTATCAGGCAAGGCCTGTTGGAGCTGGCTTGCCCTTCTCTCCCTCAAGATGGTGGATGAAGGGCTCTTCTTCTTCTCAGGCAAGGCTGGTTGGGGCTGGTTTGCCTTTCTTTCCCTCAAGATGGTGGATGGAGAGAGGGCTCTTCTTGCTTGCAGAAGCTGGCCTTCTTGAGGCCATCTTGAGGGTGATGTTATGTTATGATGTTATGTTATGATATGTATATTTTAAATCAATTTTAAAAAAATTTAAATCTGAAAAGCATTCCAAACACAGGGTGACCAGATGTTCCACATTTCAGCCTTCTGTCCAGGAGGAATCCCAAAATGTCCCCCTTTGGAGCATGAAGAAGAAGGAGCCCACTGAGTAACACCACCATTTGCTTTCCATAGTTGTTGAATTCAAAGATACAGTCAGTAGGTAGAGAGGTCTTGTAGCGTCTTTGAATCTTAACTGTAAGAAAAGAAGTTGGCAACATGAAGTTTCATAAACTTAAGCTTACTTCCTTAGATGCATCTGAGGAAAGAGACTTTGGTCTACAAAAGCTCCTTCCTTCTGCCAACTTCTTTCTTTCAGTTACTCTCAAAGCTGCTACAAGATCTCACCACATTTACTGTTCCCTCTCAAGAAAGGTGTGTACTTGGCAGCCTGTCATGGTCCAAATAGGAAGATAGGATGGATCTAAAGTTCATTTTTCCAAGAGATCAGGGCATGTTTGTTTCTCAGAAGGGAAAGGGACACAAACCTTACCGAACTACAAATCCCAGAATCCTCCACAGCATGGAGCCCTGGCGGTTAAAGGGGACGTCAAAGCCCCCCGTCGTCGCCATGGCGACCACCACGCTCCTCCTCCCCCCCTCCCATTACCCACCATGCATCGCGCGCCCGCTTCGTCTCAGGGCAGGCACAGCAGGGCTTCAGCGTAGGCGGCGGCGTTGTTTGCTGCTGCTCGGCCGTCGTGGTGGAGGCCGCCTGGAGACTCGAAGAAGCCCCTCCGCGCGACGCCAGGCTCGACATCTTTGTTTTTCCCTCTGCGCATGCGCACAACGTAAACTGGAAGAACGAGGAAGCCCTTTTTTTGGTTCGGCCTTCTGACGTAATAAGGATGCGACGGGAGATTCAGGACAAGTTCGCGCATGCGCACAGGCGACTGCGATGCTCCCCCCTCCCAAGGAGGCTCCTGACGTAATAAGGACGCGACGGAGGCAACCTAGAGATCCAGGGAGGGGGGGTCCCTTCTTCGCGCATGCGCACAGGCGACCTCTTCCTATAGGAAGCCTTTTTGCCCAGCCAAGGCTTCTGACCTAATACAAATGCGAGGGATGCTCCTGAGAAACCTAAGAAGGGCATCCCACCACGAACCCAAGGAAACAGTGTCCCTTGTTTCATGTGGCCATGGGAGGCCTCTTAAATAACCTCTAATAACGTCATGGCTCCATCTATGGGTCCTGGAATTTGTAGTTTGGTGGGAGAGGGTGTTGGAGACCAGGGTTCGAATCCCTGCTTGGTGAGGGGGAAAGTCACACTCTCTCAGCCTCCTCAGGAGAAGGCCACCCCAAACTCACTCTCAAGAAACCTGCCGTGATTGGGTTGCCTCACAATCGCCATAAGGCACACAACAACAACAAATCCCACGTTCCCCCCCAGTTCAGGACTCAAAGCAGCTCACAACAAGTTAAAGAAAACGCATCATTCAAACAAAAACAAACAGCTTCATTTATATACCGTTCCATACCACCTAAGGAGTGTCTAAGCGGTCTACAACTGTAAGCTACTTGCCCCCAACAATCTGGGTACTCATTTTAACGACCTTGGAAGGATGCAAGCCTGAGTCGAGCTGCAGCCCTTATGCTGGTATTGAACTCGCAACCTTTTGGTTTTTGAGTGAGTGGCTGCAGTACAGGCATTTAACCACTGCGTCACACGATACAAAAGTTAAAACCAGACTAAAAAACAAAAATTGAAATAGTTCTTTTAATGAAACTGTTCCCCCCTCCCCTAATTTTAACACGAAAAAGCAGCCCCCCCCCCCCAAAAAAAGGCAAAAAGGAGTCCTATGTAAAAGTAAAAGTAAAGGAAGACCTCTGCCAGGAAAATGTGAGCCTGCTTCTGCATTGCAGAAACAATCCAACACTGGCATTTTGGGATTTGTAGTTTGGTGAAACGTTTTGCCTTCTCTGTCTCTGTGCCACAGCAAACAGCTGCTGCTGCAGAGACTAGGACGCAGAACAATGGATACAAATTGCAGGAAAAGAGATTCCACCTAGACATTAGGAAGAACTTCCTGACAGTAAGGGCAGTTCGACAGTGGAACACACTCCCTCGGAGTGTGGTGGAGTCTCCTTCCTTGGAGGTCTTTAAGCAGAGACTGGATGGCCATCTGTCAGGGATGCTTTGATTTGGAGTTCCTGCATGGCAGGGGGTTGGACTGGATGGCCCTTGTGGTCTCTTCCAACTCTATGATTCTATGATTCTATGATTCATGTAAATATATATAATAATACAGTAAAAGAATATTTCAGTGTAAACCCGACAGTAAGTAACACTACCTTCCCAAAAGCTGCATCTTGTCTGGCCCTGGTGTCTAGGTC
Organism: Urosaurus nigricauda; assembly: GCA_034509955.1. NCBI lineage: Eukaryota > Metazoa > Chordata > Lepidosauria > Squamata > Phrynosomatidae > Urosaurus > Urosaurus nigricauda. The sequence goes on from JAOEGL010000002.1 coordinate 135,881,893, forward strand.
TGTAATGTTTGATGAAAGCCAATGGATGGGACCAGACAGCAGACATCTTCCAAAGGCACCCAGTCAGAAAAGTGGAGGATGTAGCTACCGTCTGAGTTGCATGGGCCCGAACCCGAGCAGGGAGGGTTCTACCTGAGATTTGTAGCATAGATGGATGGTACCAGCCACCCATTTAAAGAACCTTTGAGCAGTCACAGGTAGTCCCTTTTTGGGCTCTGAGTAGCAAAGAGTCTCTTGGAGCACCTCGAACCCAAGGTTCTGTCAAGGTAAAAGGTCAGCACCCTCTCAGTGTCCAAGGTGTGGAGCTGGCACTTGGTATCAGTGGTCGGGTTTGGAGCCAAAGTCAGCAACACAATGTTCATGTGGAAAGCCGACACCACCTTCGGAAGGAAAATAATGTCGGTACAGAGGACCACTTTGTCCTTGTGAAACCGAAGATAAGGCTGGTCCCTCCACAAGACACAGAGTTCTCTCGCACGGCAAGCAGAAGTGATGGCCATAAGGAAAGTTGTTCTCCATGTCAGCAATCTCAAGTCTGTAGTGGCCATGGGTTCAAAGGGCATAGATGACAGACAGGAAAGTACCAGATCAAGGTTCCATGTTGGTGTCGGTACCGAGGATGGAGATTGTTGAATCCTCTAAGGAACCTTTTGACCAAGGGATCCTTAAAAAGGGAAGGTTTGTCCTAGCAGTTTCTGATCTAAATATCTTGTTTAGAGAGTAAATATGTTGTTTAGAGAGTTATTATATTTATTCAATTTAGAAATTATTAAAATTTCCTTCACTTGAAAACAGCTGTTCTTTGAATTCTTCTGTATTAAAATGTGAGATGGACTTTTCACAAATCTGCTGGCTAGCTTGTGATTTTTTTAGGTTGCTTGTTGTATTTTTGGGTATTCATTTATTTTTACATATTTATTTGGTGATCAGTAAAAGGGAGATGCATACTGTGGTTATTAGGAGTTCTGTTTTAGCTCTTTGCTGAACAGAATATGTTTTGTGTATCTGAATTTTACAGCTGGCTGTTTTCAAGCTTTTAATGGCAGAAAGATTACAAAATACTTCAAACACAGACTGCCTGCCTTGCTTTAGAGGTGTGTTATAAAATGAATGAATGAATGAATCAATCAATCAGTCAATCAAAACATGGGTGTCTTTGCCTATATGGAGTGCAATGGGATCTTGTAGCAGCTTTGAGACTAAGGAGTTTATCATACTTTGAATTTGGGGGTATTTTCGAATGGAGCCAATTCGAATTCACGTGAATTCGCTACTTTAGCAAATATACGTGAATTCTGATTGTGTCCAGGCTTCCAATGTGATAAAGAGTAGTCAGTTCCCTCACACCTTTGAATAAGGTCAGGATATAGTATTTGCTGACAGTACCAGTTTAGGGTACTTTTAGTAGGGGTGTGGGTAAGGAGCAAGACTGGACAAGTTGGATTCAATGAGCCCCTCAGTGTTACGCTAGCACAGTTGTTCCCAAATTTTGGTCCTCCAGGTGTTTTGGACTTCAGTTCCCAGAATTCCTGACTGTTAGCCAAGCTGGCTAGGGATTCTGGGAGCTGAAGCCAAAATCACCTAGAGGACCAAAGTTTGGAAATAACTAGCATAATGCTGCTAAAGCACTTTCAACATCTTGACTAACTGCTGAATAATTATTGAAAAGGTCTCAGTGGAAATTGGTGAAAATCAATTTCTGAAAGTTTGCATGAATCTAGCCAGCGTGGTGTAGCGGTTTAAGAGTTGGACTACAACTTCGGAGATCAGGGTTCAATTCCCAGCTTGGCCATAAAACCCACTGGGTGATCTTGTCAAGTCCTCTCAGCCTCAGGGGAAGGTCATGGAAAACTTCCTCTGAACAAGACTGGCCAAGAAACTCCCATAATAGGTTCCCCTTTGGGTCGCCATAAGTCGGAAACAACATTAAGGCACACAAGATCAGCAAAGAGGAGGAAGGACCTACAAGAGAAGGATGCAGGAAGGGAATTTTAGCTATTTCCAGATTTTCTCTGAAGATGCCAGCCACAGATGCTGGTGAAACGTCAGGAAGAAACTCTTTTAGTACGTTGCTTTATAGTCCGAAAATCCCACAAAAAAATAGGGATGCCGGCTATTAAAGCCTTTAACTCTACTTTCCAGAAAGAGTTTGGATGCAAACCTGGGAATATGCAGGTCAAATCAAATAAAAAAGAACTGGAAACTCTTGATAACATCAGAGACTTTCTTCCCTTCTGGATGAGCTCTCAGACTTGACAACATTTATGAAATGGTGAGAGCCATATTTTAAAGAAATCTAGAGGGAAAAAGCAGCACTTTCTGGATGCCCATAAACCCTCATAGCTACATAAGCAGAGGTGCTATGAAACCTTCCTAGTGAAGTGTGAAGATATGTATCAAGGCACCAGCAAGAGTATCCCAAGTCTACTGATGCACATTGGCAGTCCGTAGCCAGATACGTCCCAATGTGCAACAGTCCCTTTACAGGCTCCCCTGTTTAGTAACATCACAGCAGCTTCTTGTTGCACACACACACACACATTGAGAAACTGCTTGATGATGCTTTCCGCAGATGTATGTCCACTTACCTAGATGTAAACTGTAACTGAAATTTTCACAAAATTAAAACTTGTTGAAAGCATAAGCCATTAAAAGGAAAACAAGAAATTCCAGCACATTATGCAAGGCCTTTTCTCCTTGAGCAATCAGCCTTCCAAGATTTGCTGAAACACAAAATTCTTCACCTGCTTGAGAAAGATAGAAAGGAAGGTGCTAGTCTAACCATCCACTCAGGTAGACCATTGGGGAGCATGGTCTTCAGTTGACCCTTGTCTGGGCAAGAAGGTCTTCCTGAGCTCCTACTGGAGACTATCCTGGACCAGAAGGTACTTTATTGAGAACCTGCCACGCAGATAAGCAGCTCAGCCCATCAAGCCCACCGAGATGATGAAACATATGGTTTGATTGTCAGAGACTCACAATATTGTGGTTTTGGGGCTTTCAGGCTATGTGGCCATGTTCTAGAAGAGTTCCTCTGAAGATGCTGACGAAACGTCAGAAAGGAACTCTCCTAGAACATGGTCACATAGCCCGAAAGCCCCCCAAAAAACTATGGATGCCAGCCATGAAAGCCTTCGAATTCACTCACAAGGTTATTACGTGACTTTTAAACCTTGATTACAGCCAGAAAAAAGTAGTTTTGATTATACTTATCATACATCAACACCTCCGACCCATAGGTGTTGTGTTCCTTAAAGTGGTCAGGGCATTCCTTTTCATTGAGGAGGAAACCCATCAAGGACCTCCCAATTGTACTAGTCCTCGGGTATAAAATGTCGCTGCCAGGGCAGTTGTGATATTGGCAGTCATGTTGTGTCAGTGTCCCCTCCTCTCCCTCCTCCTTGCTATTCCCAAGCAGGCTGGTTGTCTTTATTTATTTTCCATATTTTTATTAAACTTCAGTTGCAGTAGCAGAGCTCTGGAATTGCATGAAAGAGTTAAAAGAAAAGTAAAATGAAATAATCCAAAGGCATGGTGGGTAGGGCATAAGGAAGGGAGGTGGAAATAAGGGGGCATCAGGAAGTGAATACAAAGGCAGTGACAGCCCAGTCACACACTTGTCCAGCTGTGAGATAATGGCTGCTCAGAAACTGTTTTTTCCCCCCATTTTTTAAAAAATGCAATTGCTGTGAGAAAAGGGGCTTGTGTGGCAATATCCACATCCAAAGCAAAAGCAATCAATCAACCCAATATGCTGTAATGAGTCAAAAAATAACATGTCTGAGTGGACCCACACTTCAGCCCTATACAACAACTTGCGCAATAGCTTACTCTTGTAGAGCTCAAGGTATGGCAACACAAACCTACCACCAAAACGTGCTGCGTATTGAAAAAAAGCATTATCTGTTATATCAGCTTTGGCTACAGTAGCTTTCAAGTGTGTAGACCAGCATCCACAGTCCTTAAATGTTATACCTAGGCATTTATAATGACTTACCTGCTCCAGTTGTTGGTGATTAAACTGCCATTGATATTTCTCCCTTTGCCATCTGAACATCATAATTGTAGTTTTTGAATAATCTCTAGAAATTCTTTTTTGTAATATTCTCCTAGAGACCTATGCAAGACCACTTGTGCAAAAGGAAGAAAGATTGCCTCATCGATATATAATAAGATGGGGATAGCTTTATTCTTCAAACAAAGGGAGAGAAACATTGCGTCTAATAGAGAAAAGATTATATCATTAATATAGAAATTAAATAAAAGAGTGGCTAACAGGCACCCTTGACAAACACCCTGATTGACAGGGATGGCTTCTGAGAAACTGCCCTTTGTAAACTGCCTTTGGTGCTTGTCATAGAGTTAGTACATAAAAGAAAAGAAAGAAATTTTGCACCACACATTCCACTTTTAGGCAAGTCACTCAGGCCTCTACTGTCATTCTAGGTTCACAGATTCTTCAATGAAATGGATTATGAAATGGATTTGTTTCAACGTGCTTATAGGTCTGTATTTGGGATGGAAATTACTTTCATCATTCTGATAGACCATCTACACCAGGAACATGGATAGGACTGTTTGTTTGTTTGATTGTTCAACTTATGCGCTGCCTTTCTTCTAAAATGGGATCCAAGGCAGCTCGAAGGTTACATTCCTGTTGGTCCTTTGTACTTCTCTGTGGAGTTTACTGTCATTTACATTTGGTTCCACCTGTCAAGTTTCAGCAAAGACACTGTTTAAAGATGATTTTAATCATTCTTGCCAAGTCAGTTTCAAAATATGGAGCGAATGAGACCTTGGCTCTTTGACCTGTCGCTCTATAATATCACATGAAACATCTGAACATGGAGATCTGTGGTGCACTGGACATCAGTGTCCAGGTGAAACACAATTCTCTTGATCCATCTCATTGCAGAGAAAGCATTGAAAGTAGTAAAATGGATGAGGTTTAACAAACTGGAGGTTAAATGTAAAGATTAACCAAACAAATTCAATATATGTGTTCTTGGCTGTTGTCTGTAACTTCTCCAGATAAAGCATTTCAGTCTGTCCAGGATGGAACAAGGTGAGCATTTTCTTTAAAGATAAAGATCACAAGCTGGACTTTGCTTGGCTCCTGAATGAAAATATAGCAGACTGTGACCAAGGTGCCTTGCCCATCTTAGGCAATCGTGCCAATGACAATTATCTCTGCTTTGAGACAGAGTCAGACCTCGCACTATGACACATTTGTGATCCCATCCTATATCATCCTGGGATCTGTACTTTGGTGGGGAGCCCAGAGTTCTCTGCCAGAGAGCAACAGGGCTCTCCCATTTTCCTATGCTCCAGTCATCAAGCGTCCAAATGGAAGGTTATCTTCGAAGGACAGTAAAGCAGTCAATTCAATCCAGAGATGTGTTCAGAGGAGTCAAGGTTTTCTGCAGGACAAGTGAGTTGAGTGCAATAATGGTTGAGTCACCTTCATTCTGAAAATATTTCAAAGTCCAAAATATTCTAAAAACCAAAACTTTTTTCTTTGGTGGCTGACACAGTGACACCTTTGCTTCCGGATGGCTCAATGCACAAAATTATTTTAAAATATTGTATAAAATTTCTTTCAGGCTATGAGTATAAAGGTACATATGAAACAAAAATATGTTTAGCCTTGGTCACATCTCCAGGATCACAGAATCATAGAACTGTAGAGTTGGAAGAGACCACAAGGGTCATCTAATCCAACCCTCTGAAATGCAAGAAGACGCAATCAAAGCATTCCTGACAGATTGGCATCCAGACTCTGTTTAAAAACCTCCAAAAAATGAGATTCCACCACTTTCCGAGGCTGCACAATTCACTGTTGAACAGCTCTTCTTGTCAGGATGTTCTTTCCAGCTGTTACCCAAAATCCTGGGGTCCTAGGAGGACACTCACAATTGTATTCAAAGGGGGAATACATTTAATACATTACATCTCACGCAATTTCGGGCAAAAGGGAAGTAAATCCAAAAGCAATCATGGGTTTTACCTTATTGCGAATTAAAACATCTCACGCAATTTCGGGCAATGGGGGGGCATTTTTGGGTAATGGGAAGTCATTCTGAACGCATTCCGAATGCTATTGGAATTCACATAAATTCACTAAACTAGCGAATTCACATGAATTCGAATTGGCTCTATTCACAATAAAGAGAAATTCCTCCCGTCTGATAAGGTTCTAAGAAGAGTTTGGACAAAAGTTGCAATAGAAAGTATGAATAGGGAAGAGACATTATAGATGTAATCAGGAAAAAGAAAAAGATTAAGTAGAGAAAAAAAATGTGTGGAAAGATAAATACTATGCTGTAATAGGTTGTATGTATTAGGATGTATTGCGTTGTAACACATTGTTTTGTATTCTGTTGTGTGTGTTGGTGTTTGCATGTGTTTATTTTTGAATAAATAATTTTTTAAAAATCATGTGGGGGTTGCTTTCTGTTCAGGGTGGCCTGGTGTCATACTTTACCCAGGTATGTCTTACATTTCAACCCGCTATTAAATTTCAAAGAGTCCTCCATCTTGAGCACAAGAAGCATGAATCTGTAAGTTATGCTAAATGTTTTTCTTTGGTCACGTCTTCCATTTTTCTTGAATGTCCTACATTTTGTGCTGCCTCTTCCTCAGGCCGATCCCATTCTCTTGAGGAAAAAACAGGACCTTAGGGTGGCAAAAACAGGACAGGGTTATGTCATATTACATACTCGTGAAAAAATTAAGGCGATAACAGAAGTTTTATTGCAAGAACATATTGAGATGACCCTTTTTCTTCAGTGAGGGAACTCTTGACAAAACTTTAGTTAGACTAGGGACCTTATCAGACGACGGAAATTGGAAGTATAATCTAATGGCAATCCAAATGCAATCATGAGTTGTACCTTATTGCGAATTAAAGCATCTCATGCAATTTCGGGCAATGGGCAGTCATTTTCGGGTAATGGGAAGTCATCATGAACGCAATCCGAAAGCAATTGGAATTCACGTAAATTTGCTAAACTAGCAAATTCACGTGAATTTGAATTGGCTCCAATTGGCTCCATTTGCAATAAAGAGAAATTCCTCCGCTCTGATAAGGTCCTGGGTCCAAAACACACTGGAGGAATAATCCAGTTTGAGACTACTGTAACTGCCCTGGCTCAGTGCTAGGGAATCCTGGGAATTGTAGTTTATTGTGGCCCCAGAGCTCTCCGACAGAGAAGGCTCAATGTCTCTCAAGACTACAATTCCCAGAATCCCATAGCATTTATCCATGAAGCAGTCTCAAACTGGATTATTTCTGCATTGTGTTTTCGACCTTGGGCTGCGTCTGCACTGGTTTGACACCACTTTTACTGCCCTCTGGCTCAGTGCTGTGGAATTCTGGGAACTGTAGTTTTGTCAGATATTTACCCATCGGTGTTATTGGTGCCACAATAAACTACAGTTCCCAGGATTCCCTAGCACTGAGCCAGGGCAGTTAAAAAAAGCAGTCTCAAACTGGATTATTATTTCTGCAGTGTGGATGCAGACTGGATTTCACCACCATGAATATTTATCTCTCTGATGAAATGATCTTAGGGAGCCCATTCCAGTCTTTCAACAACTTAATCCTAAAGAAGAGTGGAAGGCAGGCACACAATAAACAACAAACAACAAATTTTCCCTCCATGACCATTTTGGAAAAACTGAGAGATACCCGGAAGCTGTTGCTCCGGCGGGGAGCGCCTCTTCTAATTTTCATATCTCTAGGGGGTGTCCGATGGAGCAGAGACTGCGCCTGCGCACGCTCTTGCGCCTGCGCAGTCCCCTCTCGGCGTTGCTATGGAGACGGCGTCGTGAACTTCCAGGGAAGCTAGGCCTTGCTCTGAAAAGGAAGGCCTGCGGCTGCTGCTTCAGGATGACGAGCCAGGCGGTGACCCTGGGGCGGGCAGCAGCGGCAGCGGGTCCTTCGGGGGCCCGGTACCGCAGGCCCATGGCGCCCAACCGGGCCTTCGACTTCCTCTACGGTAACTCCGTTCCGTGGGATTCTGGGATTTGTAGTTTGTTGGTGCCTCCACCGCCTACAACTCCAAAAGCTGCCAATCCACCCAAAGAAGGAGTCTTTGGGGGCTCTTCTTTTGACTTTTATTATATATATATATATATATACACACACACATACATATACATATATATATATATATATATATATTATATACACACACACACACATTTATATATTATAAATATATATAATATTTATATTATTATTATAATATATATATATATTATTAGTAATATATATATAGATATGTTAATAGTAATTTAATTAATATATATGTATGTTATTAGTAATTTTAGATTATATGTATATATTTTATATATGATATGAAATATTTATATAATTATAAAATATATTATTATTAGCTTTATTTATAAAGCGTCCGTAAGTGTACACGGCGCTGTACAAAAGCCAAGTAAAATCAGGAATACTGTATGTAAAAAGCTTGCCTTTGGCGTACAATCTAGAGATTAAAACAAGTTTAAAACATCATAAGAAAAAAAGGTTAAAACAGCAGATGTCAAATATTAATCCAAAATATAATTTTAGATTAAGTGTGTCTTTAATATGTTATGTTTTGAAAATTTGGTATGCTTTGAAAATTTAATAATAATAATAAAACATATAATTATATAAATTATATAATGTTTATATTATATAAATTATATAATAAATTGTATAGCATTTTAAATAATTATTTATTTTTTATTATTTAGTTATTAAAATATAAATATTTATATAATTATATTATATGATAGTTGTATTATATAAATTATACAAATAATTATATGATATTTTAAATAATAAAATATTTATATAATTATTTATATAATTATAAAATATAATTTTACATTAAATGGATCTTTAATATGTTATGTTTTGAAAATTTTGAAAATTTAATAATAATAAAATCTTTATAAATTATGTAATTATGTAATATTTCATTTACTAAAATATAAATATTATATAATTATATTATATAACATTTATGTTATAAATTATACAGATAATTATATATTTTAAATAATAAAATATTTATATAATTATTTATATAATTATAAAATATAATTTTAGATTAAATGGATCTTTAATATGTTGTTTTGAAAATTTAATAATAATAATAAACAATCTGCCAACTACCAGGATTCCACAGCACTGAGCTATAACAGCCTCTGGTCCTATAACAAACTACAACTCCCCAAAAATCTCTGCATGGAGCTATGGCAGTTCCTTGTCCCTAAATAAACTACAGTTCCCAGAATACCACTACATGAAGTCATGGCAGTCCCTAGTCCCCCAACAAACTACAGCTCCCAGGATTCCACAGCACTGAGGTATTGCAGTCTCTGGCCCCTCAACAAACTACAGCTCCCAGGATTCCACCGCACGGAGCCATGGCGGCTAAAGCGGTGTCAAGCCGCATTATTTCTGCAGTGGTTTTTTGTATCACAGCTCCAAGGATTCCCCAACTCACACAGTCACTGGGGGATTCAGGGAGCTGTAGTTCAAATATTGATGCATGTGTATGTTTCTCTGTGTGCCTCAAACTATTGACCTCAAACTAAGGTCTAAAACACACTGCAGAAATAATCCATTCTGAGACGATTTTAACTGCTCTGGTTCAATGTTAGGGAATTCTGGGAACGGTCTTTTCGTGAAAAATTTAGCCTTCTCTGTCAGAGAGCTCTGGTGCCACAATAAACTACAATTCCCAAGATTCCCTAGCGCTGAGCCAGGGCAGTTAAAGTGGTCTCAAACAGGATTATTTCTGCAGTCTGTTTTGGACCATAGTCTTTCTTTACAAGTATAAATTTAAATTTTTACCTACTTCATATACATGGACATGAAATTATTTGCAGCAGAATACAGCTTGTTTTATGCTGTGTTAGTTTTTCCAGGTTCTCACTATAATCTTATTTAATATCAACAGAACAATTTGTGTTGCTATGGAATATTGGAGATTTAATTTCTCTGGTTGAATTCTCAAGAGCTCTTTAAGCAGTGAATAGTATCCTGGTAGTCTACAATAAACCTCTTATTTGTTTCTTTGGATTAGCTCTCATGTATTCTTGTAACACAATTATATCATCTATTATTTCCTCTCCAGATTTATTCTTATTAATTAAAATATAAATAAAATTTGTATTTTAGATCCATTATATGTGCTATCAAGTGAGAGGGATCATGCACAAGCAACTGTCCAGGCTCACCTAACTCATGATGAAATGGTAAGTGATTATAGTCTGAGACAGTTCTTACATGATCTTTCATAGTTCATTATATTTCTGTGGCTAGGAATGTTAAAATCTACTTTTACAGGACAGCTGGTATGATTGTGTCAGAACAGGGGTCCAGAATCCCAGACAATCAACCAGTCAGCTTTAAGTTGAATAAACAGAACTTTATTGATGCTCCAGGATCAGCAGTACCACACCATTCAGCTTCTTAGCTGAGACTGACCAGTTCCCGCCCAGCACCCCTATACATCCCAAAAGGGCTGCACCTCCCCTCTTCTCACAAAAGCCCACGAAATAGCCCATTCCAGTTATTTTCCATTGGTTACATTTTCCCCCTGGCTCCCCCCTTATCTGTACACTTCCCACCAGAAACTGCTACATACCAAACCTAGAGCAGAGCAGCTCCAAGGTCAACTGATAAATCCTCCTGGCACCGTTATGCACTCCTCCCTCCTATCTAGCAACTAACTATATACCTATCATCCCCAACTACAACTACAAACCCATATCTGGAAGAATACTACAAGGATTCTGACAGATTGTTAAGTATCACAGTTTTGTGGATTTTGAATGATATTGTACTTACATGGCTGATATGACTACTACTTTTTTTTCATGCTTTGTCAACATTTAATGTATAGCATTGTAAGTAGCAGTTGATAGCATCCTCTAAAGATGTGTATTGGTAAGGCTTCAGTTTACAGGTAAACTCTTGAGTTCCTTTCTGACGTTTTGCCAGCATCTGTGGTTGACATCTTCAGAGATGCTGGTGAAACATCAGAAAGGAACCCTTCTAGTACATGGCCACATAGCCCGAAAGCTCCACAAAAAACTATGGATGCTGGCCATGAAAGCCTTCGACTCCACATATTTATCTTTCTACTTATGCAGATAAAGAATTGTATTTTTATAAACAATTACTCCTATCCTTCAAAGTGTGACAAGTTGTTTCTGGTCAGATGTGTCTTTTCAGTGCTGAGATTATCAACTGGCAACTTCTTTTCTATTAAGTTCTAAAAACTTTATTTTTGGAATTTATACTATGCTGTATTATATTATATTAATAATCAGAACTCTAGATGATATGCTTTTATGCTATCTATACTAGATACCAAGCAAATGCTGTTTTCACCCTTCAATTATTCTACGTGTTTTACATACAATATTTGCCTTTATTATTTTTCCCCTCCCAAAATAAAATAGAGGAAAATGCCAGAGTTTAAAGCCATGTTTAGTAACCTGATTCACTATCCACCATACTCTGTGCAATTAGAAGAAAAATATCCAGTTCCTCCATTCATTGATCGAAGTTGGAGGGGAAGGGCACAGCGGCGCCTTGAGGCTCTTCAGAAGCTTGATGTGTAAGTGGCATTTGGTACGGTAAGATTTTTCTTTTTTAAAAAGCAGGGTTTGTGAACATTGTCATGTAAGTAGAAAATGACTGGCGAGAATATAATAACTACTTAGTATGGTGCCAAAATGTTGTGGAATAAATCCTCTGAAATATCAGGTCACAGTAACTACTTAGTATGGTGCCATAATGTTGTGGAATAAATCCTCTGGAACCCAAATCAGTGCATTCAAATAGGAAGAACTGCCTGATAGTAAGACGTGTTCAGCACTGGACTACCTTGGAAGGGTGAAAACTCTCCTTCACTCAAGTTTTTTAAGGTGGCAGTCTCAACATCATTGAAGGCTGGATGGCTATCTCTTGGGGATGCTTTAGTAATCCACTTGTCACTTTTAAGGGGAAGCTTAATATAAATTCTAACAATTAAATCTAATAATGCATTTTATATTTCTTATTTTCCTTATAGATCTCAGCCCTCACTTCAGATTCCTAGAATTGAATATGAAGATCTGGAAGTTAGTGGAAGGAATCGCTGGAAGTATTTTGAAAGGTGGGAACAGAACAAAACTAGTCATTTTCATTTCTAGGACAAATTCTATTTATTATATTCCCAAAGCACCAAAAAAGATATCACTTCTTATCTTGAAAATGTGTTGATCTTAGTTGGTTTCCAGATAAAGGCTTATGTACTGTGGTATGCATTCCAAAATACCTATATCTGTCCTAAAGTATGGCAATATCTTTTTCTGCTCAAGTAAGACAGTCAGATTTTAAAAATCTGTTTGGTAGAACCTTGTGCTAGAAAGTTTATTAAGGTAAGTTTCTATGCCCACAATCACTAATTTCTGTGCCAATATGCCAAATAAAAACCTCAGGTAAGAATAGGATAGAATAGGGTAGAATTTAGATATACTGAATAATTCAGGAAAACATGTTCTGGTATCACATAAGAGATTTATATGTTTCAGTTAAGGAAGAGGTGGGCATTTTCTCACCCCACAGAGAGTTACATGCCATATGTTTGCACTTCCTGGCCTGTTTGCAGGGTTTAGAGGAAACTAAGGGTAACATCCAGCTGTTGCTCCAAAACTTACCTTTACCTTTATCGTTTTGGAGTGTCCCTACCCTTACATTTTTAAAAACTCTTTTTCAGGGTTTTGTTTAAAATCCTTTTATTTAAGTTTCAAGTATATAAAAAAGAATAAGAAAAGAAAAGAGATCAGAACAGTGGAATCCAAAAAATAAAAAGGAAAAAAAGACAAGAATTAAATATACAGCAGTTATTGACCCAACACACATTCTTAAAAAAACTATCAGTATCCTTCTCGTTTAATAAATCACCTCCTTTCTATAAAATCTAAATTCTAATAACCAAACTTCTTACATTCTTATAAATAAATTCCTTCACAGAAACTTTAACATTAATATTAATCATGAATACCTATTAAATGTTTCTAAATCTGTTACCTCTCCCCTTTTTTAAATTACAGGCTTCCCCTCACCTTTCAGTGACTTGCTTTCTGACAACTTGCTCTCTTGATGGTTGCAAATTACAAACAAGTTCCATTAATTTGATGAGCAATTTGCTCTTTTGCCAGTTCTTTCTGCCTATGAGGCTCACTTGGGACTGTTCACAAGGCTTGCCTATGAAAAAACCGTACCCCTCCTCGAATTAATGGAATTGATCTGCGTAGTTTGCAAGCATGAAAACAGCAGAACATCATCAGCTCTTCCTACAGAGGCTCACTTAGGACTGCTTGAGTGTGCATGCACACGTTGCTTGCAAAATGAGCTGAGATGGGGAAAAGGTGCCAAGCTGATTACAGAGGCTTGCTTGCAGTTGACTGAGCACTGCTTGGTGCCTTCTCTCTCTCTCTCTCTTTCTGTGTGTGTGTGTGTGTGTGTGTGTGACTGTGCACCATCTTTACTCTTTCAATCTGTTCAATCCAAGGTGTTTCAGTTCTGAGATTGTAAGTAATGCATCTCCTGTAGCATTACTGTACAGTATTTACTCTTAGTATTCAATATAATATTAACATTAAAGGTAACCTTTTGTTCATTTTACTTTATTTGTATATATATGTACATATATATGGGCAAAGTGCAGATTATCTGAAACCTGGTGTGGGAACAACCATCCAGAAAACAATTTGTGTTATCACTCCCCAAACTCATGCCTTTACCATTACCTTCTTGCTCTTGCAATCCACATAGTTCTTGATATACTGAACAATCACCCCAATTTCTCATGGTTTCCACCCCAAAAATGAAAATCTTCACATCCCAACTTCCCTATTGTTCTTCCATTTCAGGTTGTTTCTGCAGCTGCCAATTATCCTCAAATCCTCCAGAGTCTCTTCAATAAATACCCAACTTTCCAGCTTGTGTATTTTAAATAAATTCCAATTTAGATCTTTCTTCACAAAAGACAAGCTTCTGTTAGGCTTTTTGTTCTCTTAAAACTCTTGTTTTTTAATATAAAAAATGTCTTCCAAGTCAACCGGATAAAAAGAAAAGCAGGAAACTAACTCAGATATTGGTGAAACCATTGAATCAAAAGTTCCATTTTTTTATTATTATTATTATTATTATTATTATTATTATTATTAACCTTTATTTATATAGTGCTGTAAATTTACACAGTGCTATACATACAGTCTTATAAATTAGATGGTTCCCTGCCCTCAGGCTTACAATCTAAGAGAGACAACACAAAAAGAGAAGGGAAAGGTGGTGGGAAAGGGGATGAGGTCCCGTGGTTCTTCTGTCCCTCTGGGGCCTGGACCAAGGCAGAGGACTACAGGGAGGGCTAGGGTTCTTAATACATAATTAGAAGGAGGCATCAGCTCATTTTGCAAGCAACATCTATTTAATACAATAGATACTGCTCTTGTTTAAAAAAATTTAAAAAGAGTAAGTGCAGTAAGCCAGCTTAGTATCCAAAAGTATTTATGGGCAATAGGACGAGCTGGTGGTAAACATCCCTGGTATTGTGCTCCACTTAGGGCATGAACAGACAGGCCAAAATAAAGCTGCTTCTGGTCACTTTGGAGGTATGCTGTTTAAATGATGCATCCATCCCAAGAGGCAGGAGGCCGAGCCAAAGCCATGCTTCAGTCCTGAGGATTGGAGCACAGCTTTGGCACAGTTTCTGGCCTCTTAAGATGCATGTGTCATTTAAACAGCATACAACACACCCACTCCATATGCAGGTGCACCATATTTGGCTTCTGGTTTATGCGGAAGCCGCACTCCAATCTAACGAATGGCGCGCACACCGCCACTGCAAGCATGAGCCCCGTTATTTTGAATGGGGCTTGAGCTTATGTGGAATTTGCCTTATGCGGGGGGGGGGGGGCAGAACAGATCCCCTAGTAAAGCAAGGCTCCGCTGTACTTCCAAAGTGACCCAAAGCAGCTTTATTTTGGCCTGTCTGTTCAGGCCCATAGTCTCCATAATTTTCACAATCTTGATGGGATTCATGGTCTCATGTGGGTCATCTCTTATTTCTCCTCTAATCCAAGAGTAGAGAAACATAGGGCTGAAAAATACGGCCCTGATGCCGCCCCTTTGATTGCTAGATCGGGCAATCACACGCCATGGCCCTGATCCGGCTTTTTGCCAGCCCCAAAAGAAGCAGCAGAAAACCCTTCCTTTTTGAGCCGCTGCTGCAGTCTTGTGGCGCTCCTGTGGTATGTGGGGCATAAATGCTGTGCTGCTTGAGTGCTGCAAAGCTGTCTGCCATGTGGTCAGGCAGGCAGCTTCATGCCAGCTTCCTACCAGCTTGGGGCATGGATCGTCTAAACAACATGCCCCCAAGCCACCAGGAAGCCACTGTAAAGGGGCCATCTGTTTTGCCCCTAAGTTGGAGCTTATATGTAAATTGGTATTCACATCACTGTGATAGAGCTCCATGAAAGTGATGTCAGTCAGCCATTTTCACCCAGAAGTATGGTTTTCAGGGAGTTGTGCTGGCCTAAGCCCACATGCACCTTAGTTGCACCTTAACTGTTTTAGAAAAAAATCTGAGAATAGTGACTGTTATTTGTGAACAGAATCCAAGTAGTATACTTGTAGTATATTACAACTTCATATAAGAAATATAGTACAAATATATAATATATATATGTTTGTTCACTAACATATTGCCTTGCGGACCTGTACTAAATACATTATACTTTTTTTCAGGCCTTTCATCCCATTCCATAAGCCAATTCCACTGAACATTGTTTATGCTATGTCAAAGTAAGTAATGAGTTTTTCCCTAATTAATTAGGCTATTTCATGGTACCTGCTTTTTTTTTTTTTAAATTTTGCTAATGTTTGTTCTAAAAAAAAATATTTCTGGAAAATTCAAGGAAGAGATACTGTCACCCAGATAAGCAGAGGGCTACTGGGTGTACACAGGCACACTCAGACCACCCAAGCCCTGTTAACCTGTGTATACATATGCCTATCTGTATTGCTCTGGGGTGAAGAGTGAAGACAACAGTAGGTGGTCAGGCATTAAGGCATTCCCTGGGCATGTGGGTGCTTTGTCCATATTAAGATAGTGTACCTAATATCTGTTAAAATTTTAGATCATAAATGTGAAATGCCTATATGTAGATGAAAATCTGCACTCAGAAATTGAGGAAGACTAGCTGTTAAAAGCCTTCATGCCCAAGTAGTTGTACATGAATGTTCACCCCCAGAACTTGCTGGGTTGAAAAATCAGTAGTGTGGTGAATTATCCTTGACAGGAACAGCATATTATTAAGTTTATATGTCTTTAAATCAGCTTTGTATATCACAGTACCATAGAAGGCTTTTACTTCTGAAGTAATTAGTATATTATGAAGACAGTTCATTCAGGCTACTTGCCCTACTTCATTCTGGGCCTTGGGTCATTCAGCTTTTTCTTCATAAAATAAGTCAGTTTTGCTGTCACTTACTACCAGCATGCTCAGAGTAAAATGCTGAGAGGACTGCTTCAGGCTGGTAGTTCTCCCAAGCACGTTAAAGAGACGTCAAAACAATGAAAGCAACAGAAGCAACTGGAAAGGTTGTAGAACTTCATGGTAAAGACTAAAGACTATGACCAGCCAGAGGCCCTAGTGCCTTATTTAAAATGAAGAAACAAAATGCGCAGGAGGTTTACAATACCTAAGAAAGGTAAACAACTGGACAAACTATAATAGTATATAGAAAAAGTACTATCCCAGATTAACAAGAAACCATACATCTGCAAGCCAGCAGCAGGTAAATACAGTTTCTGTAACTTTATATAATATCAAGTCATGAAAAGCATATCTTATGCAGCAATGTGTTCTATATTTTCAAAACAGTCCACCAAATAATCAATGACACTTGTAATGCAAAAATACTTCATATGGATGGCAACGTCTTAGGGTCCTGGGAGAGCAATGTCCTGACGGCTACCTCTGGAGAATTATGAGGCTGTTTCGACTTGTTAGGTCTTCGTCAGCATCGGCAAGTTATGTGAAGCCAGATAGGTATATCAATTAAGATTTCATGCTGCACAAACATCAATCATCATACTTAACTTAGTTCAGTGCCTGGTGGAGTATCAGCAAGTCGAAACGGCCTCATAATTCTCCGGAGGTAGCCGTCCAGGACCCTAAGACGTTGCCATCCATATGAAGTATTTTTGCATTACAAGTGTCATTGATTATTTGGTGGACTGTTATTTAGAAATTGGTTTTAGGCATCCAAACAAATGTGGGACACAAAGAGTAATACAAAGGAGGGAGGGCGAAACGTTTACATGCTCCTAGCCCTTCTTCCTCTGCTGGAGCGCCATTTTGGCACGTGCCTGTTTACATGATGACATCCCTCTCGTGCGCAGCATCCAAATGGTGATGCGCACGAGGGGTGTCATAGTGCCACGCTGGGGCACTTATGTAGTGGCAGAAATAAGAGCAGCATTTCACGGCTCCTTTTTCCACCTGGTTGGGGGTGTGGCGTCTGGTTGCTGCATCCCCAACCCAGTGTTTCCAGGGGCAGCATAGAGCCGCCCCAGTCAGGCTCTATGTGCAGCCCCTAAAGTTACCAAGTTACCAAAAACAGCAAATATACTGTATATACTCATGTATAAATCTAGAAATTTTAGTCAAAATTCATTCAAAAACGCACAGGTCATTGTAACTATTGCTCTTTAACTCTTCTCAAAAAAGGAACCTTCCCCTTCTCTGAGTAAAGTGTCAAAAGACAAAAGCTTAGTCTGTCTTCGAAGCACCTAAAAGTTGCAGCCACTCACCCCTTTACTCTCTCCACCATGGTGTCCCTTCTGACCTTTTTGAGTGCTTAGACAGGAAAATGGTGGTGGCGGCAGCTCTTTGGAGCTTCTTCTCAGAGAAGCACCAAGAGGAATCAGGCTTTGAAGGACTTGAATAAGACATTTGTGTTTGCTTGTCAGATTTTCTGGGTTAAAACCAGGCAAATTTGTCACAATAAAGTTAAAGGCTCTAATCACTGCTAATGTAGTCACCATTTTCTTTGCTTTGCCTTTCAATCCTTTTTAACATGTGTCCTTGGTTGCCTCCTCCACATATCACATAGCCACCATTTACTTTTGTTCTCTCCTTATCCATCCAGCCTTTTGGATGAGCACAAGCATTTATGCCTGCCAAAATTTTGTTTTCTTTTGCTTCAACCTTTACATCCTTTGTTACATTGCCCCAAAACTTTACCCCCAGTTTAGCCACAGGCCATATCAAAATCCATAATATTGGCACCAAAAGCTGCTCTCAGCCTATACATGAGACTGACTTATAGTCAAGTATATACAGTAAAAGTTCTAGGTGCAAATGATTTTCAGTGTTGTACTTTCCACAGTACTTGAAACTGGGGGTGGGGTCTGAAGAAAAATTTCATTGAAGAAGCAAGATTCTTATTGGGGAAGCAATATCCTAATTTTAGCCTTTACCATAGATATATCACAAGTACCATTCTGGGGTGTCTTGGTTTTTTATGTGGATTTTTTTGGATGCACTCAGCACTGATATTTTGCATCCCCAACTTTACTCCATTTTGAGGGGTGGTGTAATGAGGTATAAGAATTACATAAGTCATTTTATGCTACTTTTTCTTTGGAAAAAATCTAAACTCTTTTACAATTTATTTAGGATATAAACTCTGTATACCAAATATTAATAAAATTATATCAAGAGTGATGTTCAGTATAGTGTAGTGTTCGGAGTGTGGGGTGATAACTCTGGAGATCTGGATGTGAATCTGCTTAGCTGTCAAATAGGGTAACATCAATTTAATCACTCCCAGTCAGACTCACATACCTCACAGGCTGCCTTGGGATTAAGGTAAAATAGAAATGCAATGAATAAAACAGAAGTATATAAGTATAGCTTAGATAATTGTAATTTAGTTTCCAGTCAAAAGGATATTGTTTGATTCTTATTTGATTTTCAGGCCAGATCCATATCAAGCAGAACCCAGGGACAAACCTGCTTATCTCATTTCACGAACGGTGGGTACACAGACAGATTACCGGGACGGTGAAGCGCAGACAGATCCCTATAGTCCTGCGTATGTGGTTCCTTCAGGCTCAATACCTGAGTTACTGACCCTTGCCACGCTGACCTGGGGTGAGTTGAAGAAACACTGTTAATTATGTTGGGATCTGAGACACAGTTTCCTGTATGGCAGAGTTCAGAGTTGTTCCGCTTCTCAAGTTGCACAGCCTGATGAGAAATAAAGAATGGTCACCTATACCATCTCAATGTCAGTGTTCTTAGTACTCAAAGCTAGCAGAATCCTTTTGGCACTTGAGACCAAAAATAATTTGCAAGTATTCCCTCCTGGAAGTAGAATGAAACAAAAATACTTAAACAACTTGTTACAGTCCTTTCGTGATACTCAAAGCTAGCTGCCTCTGCTTCCTGTGAATTATTAAATGGAAACATTGTCCTTAAAGACCAATAAGAGAAAAGGACCTGGGTCTCATCCTTCGCTGTCTTCACAATCCTAACTATCAGAAGTAAGGTGGAGCGACGAATCAAGAAGCACCCCCAAGCTGCGTACAGTGTCCTTAACGGGAAGCGTTACAAATAATCTAAACAAAAGTTACAAATAATCTAAACCACCACCCCCACCACCCCCATGGAATAAAACTGTTGCTTGCTTGCTGGCCAGGAAAGAGGGGGCCAGCCTAGCCTCCTGTGGAAGGGCATTCCACAGGGTGGGAGCAACCACTGAGAAAGCACTCTCTCATGTCGTCACCAAATGAGCCTGGGATATAATCATAGAATCTTAGATTTGGAAGAGACCACAAGACCATCCAGTCCAACCCCCTGCCATGCAGGAACTCTCAATCAAAGCATACCTGACAAATGGCCATCCAGCCTCTGTTTAAAGACCTGCAAGGAGGGAGAGTACATCACACTCTGAGGAAGTGTGTTCAACTGTCGCTTACTATCGGGAACAATTACTAACAATTACTATTTTCTGGGGCAGTCAAGAACAAGCCCCTCCCTCTCCTTTTTGTGACAGCCTTTGAGGTATTTAAGAGTGCAATAATGTCCCCTTCTCCTCACCAAGCTGAACAAGCCCATCTTCTTCAACCTTTCCTCATATGTTTTTTTCTCCTTATCAGCGTCATCGCCCTTCCCTGAACCTGACCCAACTTGTCTATATCATTCTTAAAATGAGGCACCCAAAACTGAACTCAGTACTCAGATGAATACAGTCGGACAATTCTTTCCCTTGACTTGGAAACTCTGTTTCTATTAATCTAGGCTAAAATAGCATTCACCCTTTTTTCCTGTAGCATTGCACTGCAGGCTCATGTTCAATTTATTATCAGCAGTAATCCCAAGATCCTTTTCACATGTTGTACTGTGGAGCCATATATCTCCCATCCTATACCTGTGCATTTGGTATTAGTGGCCTAAATGTAGAATTTTGCATTTATCTCTATTGAATTCCACTTTATTAATTTTTTTTATCTAGGTCTTTTTAGAATCTGTTCCTATCTTCCAATGAATTAGCCAGCCCCCCTCCTTAGTTTAGTGTCATCTTCAAACTTGATAAAGATTCCCTCCACATTGCCATCTAAATCATTGATAAAAATGTTGAGGAGTACTTGCCCTGAGGCACTTCACTCTATACCTCTTTCCAGTTTGAAGTGCAGCCACTGATGACAACTCTTTGAGCAAAGAGGCTGGATGGCCATCTGTTGGGGATGCTTTGATTGGGAGTTCTTGCATGGCATGGAGTTGGACTGGATGGCCCTTGTGGTCTCTTCCAACTCTATGATTCTATGATTCCATGTTTTTCCAACCACTTATGGATCCACCTGACAGTGTATTCCACATTTAATCAGTTAGCTAATCAAATTATTATGTGCAACCTTATTAATGCTTTGCTGAAGTTAATTTGGCACCTCACTTTCTCAAAAATGATGGCAGGTTGTTCATAGAGTACATCAGCAAGTTTGCTCAGTACTTTGGGATGCAGTTCATCTGGCCTTGAAGATCAGAACTGATTCAGATTAATTAGGTTAGTGGTTCCCAACCTTTTCCCACTTGTACCCCTTGGTGTCTGTTTCCATAAGGTGTAACCTTCATGCTAGCAAAATATTTATAATTAGTACAGTTGCTGTTATTTCAAATTTATATGTTGCAACTGTAAATAAATAGCCCATTAATAAAATTAAAAAGAAATAGAATAATAGCATAGAATGATAGAATCATAGAATTGGAAGAGACCACAAGGGCCATCCAGTCCAACCCTGTGCCATGCAGGAACTCTCCATCAAAGCATCGCTGACAGATGGCCATCCAGCCTCTGTTTAAAGACCTCCAAGGAAGAAGATTCCATCACACTCCGAGGGAGTGTGTTCCACTGTCGAACAGCCCTTACTGTCAGGAAGTTCCTCGTAATGTTGAGGTGAAATCTCTTTTCCTGTTGCTTCCATCCATTGTTGCATGTCCGAGTCTCTGGAGCAGCAGAAAACAAGCTTGCTTCTTCCTCAATATGGCATCCCTTTAAGTATTTAAACAGGGCAATCATTATCACCTCTTAACCTTCTCTTCTCCAGGCTAAACATTCCCAGCTCCCTAAGTCATTCCTCATAACGCACGATTTCCAGACCCTTCACTATTTTAGTCACCCTCCTTTGGACATGCTCTAGTTTCTCCACATCCTTTTTGAATTGTGGTGACCAGAATTGGACAAAGTATTCCAGATAGGGCCTGACCAGATCAGAATAGAGTGGCACTGTTACTTCGCTTGATCTAGATACTATACTTCTATTGATGCAGCCTAAAATCGCATTGGCCTTTTTAGCTGCCGCATCACACTGTTGACTCATATTCAACTTGTGGTCTACTTGGACTCCTAGATCACTTTCACACGTAGTCCTTTTCAGCCAGATGTCACTCATCCTGTATCTGTGCATGGGATGGTGGTGGGTCCAAGAGAAAGCCTTCTCCTGAGGATCTTGGGCTGTGATTGAAAGTAATATTCCTATAAAAAAAGTTGCCTACCATATGCACTTTTTATTGTTTCCTGTTCTTTGCAGGTCGGGGCCTTCCAGCAACCCAGGCAGAAGTGGAGGTGATTGAACGTGCTCGAGAGAAACGTGCCTGGGAGGCAACCCTTCCATCTCTGAATGATGCAGCACATATTGCAAAAAGGAGGCGTATGATGGAGGAAATGGAGAGAAAAGAGTGGGCCTTCCGGGAAATAGAAATAGAAGAGTACGTGCTCATTTTTTTATTTTCTTTGGAAATATATGTTTAGGTTTTTGAAAAACTGTATTAGTACCTTTTAATTGTGTAAGAAGGAGCAATCTTCTTTCAAATTACTTTTAATAAAGTATTTCTGTTACTGATACTTTAGAACAGAGGTTTCCAACCTGGGGTGCCCACATGCCCAGGAGTTGTGAGATGGGGGTCCTTCAAAGAATGGTTTGTGTTCTTATGATAGCATGAGTCATCACTCAGCCAGCTACCAGTATGCCTTGAGAAGTAGTACTAGGTTGTCTCATTTTTAATTAATCAAAAGGAGGGAATTTTACAATTTCCAATAGTTTAGATTTTTTTTTCTGAATAAATTAGAATCTACTTGCTCAGTTTAAACTGGCATTTTATGTACTGAGTAAAAAACTTTTTTTAAAAGTTCAATTTGTAGTTTAAAAAATAAAAATTAAACTTCCTTATCTTCAAGTGTGATACTAGTTTTGTAGGGGAGGGGGTATGAACTTTAACCAAGCTTTTCTTAGGTGAGTGGGGCATAGAAAAGATTGGGAACCACTGCGTTATAAGAAAGTTAATCTTTTGTGCACTATAATCTTATACTTCCATTCAAGTAATATTTATTCTTTTATAAAACCATCATGGGAACTGTTATTGAAGAATGGCATAAAATGTGAATAATAAATAATATTAAAGTCAGAGAGGCTCAGTTTGATCTGCATGCCTCTTATTTTTGGTTTCTTAGTATTTCCAGAAAGGTTAATAATTATCATGGGATTAAGAATGGCAGTGGTTTTTGGGATCTGCTCAACATTCTTCCCTATATATTTGCTCTTCTTTTCTTGAAGATTGCAAGAAGTTAGGCTAGAACTTCTAAAGGCCCTACTGAAGAAGCGGGAAGAGAATCACAGTGAGCTAAATGTGAGTCGCTTAGATACTCAGTGGTTTAAGCTCATGAGAGAAAAAGAAGAGAAGGTGAAAAGGATTCAGCATGAACATATAAAAGGTAATATGGTAGGAAAATATATCCCATATATACTCGACTATAAGTCGACTTCATGTATAAGTCGAGGGCAGGTTGTGGGGCCAAAATTAAGGATTTTGACATGACCCATGAATAAGTCAAGGGTAAAACTTAGGGCCATGCAGCAAAGGATCTAAAGGATGAAGGAAAGCAAAACAATGCCAAAAATTTACAAAATTCCAGCAGGCATTTTTTTGCTCACAGTAGTGGCTGGATCAATGAGAGAATAGAAGGGAGATCAGTGATTCCAGGAGAGATTATGCTTTTGCCTTTCTCCAGGTGATGCTTTCTTTTTAAATTAAGAGTTAAAGTACAGCACGTACACTTACACAACTCAGTTTTTGGGGTTAACTTTTTGACCAAAATTTCTAGACTTATGTGTGTGTCTTGTTTCCCAAACTATGGTCACATTTTTGGCCAAGGCACAATTCTTCTGTTTAGGACAGAGGAATGTTTAGGTTACACCGAATGGGGAACCAGTTGTCTGAAACTGTGGAATTATGTAAGAGGCCTGAAAGTTTGATGTAATTTTTTATTTAGAAATAAAATGCATATTGTCTGAAATTCAATTTTAGCAATCAGGAGAATAATAGCTAAAGGAAAAAACGTGGAAGGAAAATTGGAGCGAAGAAATGTCATCAAGGATTATACAGAATATGAATCACAGCCTTATGCTCCTCTATCGAGAATTGGTTATTTTCCAGACAATCATGCAGACCGTTACATAGTGAAGAACCCATTTCTTAACACCTATGAAGGTAAATCATGGTGTACAGCAATTTACTACCCAAGACCCATGCAGAGTATTGTCCTCAGTTTTACATACATCTCTTTTATATGTGTGCTGCGTTGAAATTTGTGGAAATTCTGTAGTGGTTGAGGGAGTGCTATTAGATGTCCTCTCCTCGGCAAGGCCTGATTGTAATTAATTCTCTTGTTGTTAACTTCTCGAGTCATCCCTAACTCATGGTGGTCCTGTGGATGAGACTTTTCCAAGCTCCCCTATCCTCCACTGCTCTGCTTAAGTCTTGTAGGTTCATGCCTATGATCCCCCTGATTGAGTCTATCTATCTGATGTGTGGGCTCCCTCTCTTTCTACTGCTCTCCACCTTCCCTAACAGAGCCTTAATTTGGTCATTTTGGCTTCCAAGGAAATTTCTGGCTTTATCTGCTCAAGAACCCACTTGTTTGCCTTTTTGGCTGTCCATAGTATCCTCAGCACTTTTGAGCAGCACCACATCTCAAAAGTTTAATTTTCTACTCTTTTAATTAAGCTATTTTAATTGTTTTTTAATAAATGTTTTATTATATTGTGAGCTGCCTTGAGTCCCTTTTTGGGAGAAAGGCAGGATAAACATACATACATGCATGCATACATATAGGGTTAAGGAATTTACCAGTAAACACAAACAATGGCCAACTAGCCCATGTCTTTTACTGGCTGTTTTCTGAAGGGGGAATCTCAGTCTTCCCATAGTTACTACAATGAGAGTCATCACAATTACAGTTTTTAGTCACATTTTAAAAATAAAACACTTTCAAACACTTCAGATGTTATTTCAAAAAATCGACCCTTCAGCCTTGATAGGTTTCCATACACTGTAATGTTATGTCTGCTTTCTTCACTGTCCAGCTCTCACATCTGTACGTGATGGAGAATGTGATGCACTGCCTAGGTCTTTCATAGCTGCCTTTTCCTTTCCTATCCATCTTCTGGTTTATTGACTGCAGTCTCCATTTTGGTCACAAGCTATGGGAATTCTTTAACTATTTTGATTTCCTCATTATCTAGGTTGAATTTATGTCATTCCTCCATGGTTGTTATTTTTGTTTTATTTATGATCAGCATTAAACTGGCCTTTGCATTTTCTTCTTTTACCTTCTTTAGTAATTGTTCCAAATATAAGATGTTTTTTGCTGATAGTATGGTGTCATCTGCATATCTTAGATTGTTGGTGTTCCTTCCTTCAGTCTTCGCATTTCTTCCAATCTTCACTTAATTCTCTTACATAACAATTAATGCTCTCCTCCACCCACACTGCTTCCATTCTGCCTTTCTTAGGATTAATTGAATTGGAGGCATCTTTTCCTGACTCTGTTACCCAGCCTCGAACTGAAGCTCCAAAACCCAGGAGCACCACCACTAAGGATGGGTTTATTAAACGGTCTGCTAGATTTGATATGGAACTGGCACAAGTTTACCAGGTATTCTGCCTCTTGGGGGCCATTTCAACTTTAATGTCAACTTCAAAAGAATATCCAAAGGAATACAAATTATTTTGTTCTCCCTACTCCTCAAATTTTAAAATTTTAAAGTTTTTCTATCTTTGTGACATAATCTGTTGTAGAAGATTTGATTAGGAAATAAGAACAGGAAATAGTAATGAGATCCCAGTTAACAATTGCTAATTTCCTTTGCAGATTCTGCAAGACAGGAAGAATCAAATCAAGGAGCCACCCAAGCCACTTCGTTTCCTTGAGAAGATATCCAAATCCTTTGATCGTCCTCCCACTCCCGTATTGGAAGTACCTTCAATGGTAGGTACAACATTGCTGACTGTTTGTCAAGCCTTGATTCCCCATGACATTCCCCTTGTCATGGTTCCCCATGACATTCTTCCAAACAAGTTTGTAAAATGTGCGTTAGATAAATTAACTGTTACATGGATTTGTCATTGGTTGACCAGCTGAACCCAAAGGGTGCTCAACAATGGCTCCTTTTCATCCTGGAGAGAAGTGACCAGTGGGGTGCCACAGGGTTCTGTCCTGGGCCCAGTGCTATTCAGTATCTTTATTAATGACTTGGATGACAGTACTGAGGGCCTAGTTATCAAATTTGCCACCAAATTAGGAGGAGTAGCTAATACCCCAGAGGACAGGATCAAAATTCAAAATAAACTGAATAGACTAGAAAGCTGGGCCAAAGCTAACAAAATGAAATTCAACATGGAGAAATGTAAGAAAAGCATTGAGGGCAATAAAATAAAATGCATAGATATAGGATGGAGGACACCTGGATGAATGAGACTACACGTGAAAGAGATCTAGGAATCCTAGTAGACCATAAGTTGAACATGAGTCAACAGTGCAATGCGGCAGCTAAAATGCGATTTTAGGCTGCATCAATAGAAGTATATTGTCAAGATCAAGGGAAGTAATAGTGCCACTCTATTCTGCTTTGGTCAGGCCTCACCTGAAATACTGTGTCCAGTTCTGGGCACCAGAATTCAAAAAGGATGTTGAGAAACTGGAGTGTGTCCAAAGGAGGGCAACTAAGATGGTGAAGGGCCTGGAAACCGTGCCCTATGAGGAACGCCTTAGGGAGCTGGGGATGTTTAGCCTGGAGAAGAGAAGGTTAAGAAGTGCTATGATAGCCCTGTTTAAATATTTGAAGGGAAGTCATATTGAGGAGGGAGCAAGCTTGTTTTTTGCTGCTCCAGAGACTAGAACGCAGAACAATGGATTCAGACTGCAGTAAAAGAGATTCCACTTCTACATTAGGAGAAACTTCCTGACAGTAAGGGCTGTTTGACAGTGGAACACACTCCCTCGGAGTGTAGTGGAGTCTTCTTCCTTAGAAGTCTTTAAACAGAGGCTGGATGGTCATCTGTCGGGGATGCTTTGATTGGGAATTCCTGCATGGCACAGGGTCAGACTGGATGACCCCTGTGCTCTCTTCCAACTCGTATCATTCTATGATTCTTGGCCTACTTCCAAAATGGGTAGCAGCTGTTTGTCCAGTTTGATTGCTAGTGAATGAGACCCAGAAGGGCAATAGATCTGGTCCTAGATAGACTGGAGGATCATATTAGCCAGACAACACTTAAAAGCCAATAAAGTGTGGTCAAGTTTCAGAACATCAGTAAAGGTCTGAGAAGCCAGAAGCAAATGCAAGATCAAAGTCATAATATGACAGCATCTAAGAGGAGAAAGCAGGAGAGTAGGCTGAACCTTTAAGCTCAAGGGAAGTTGCTCAGACTCATACTCAGACTCATAATTTGAAGGCTTGGTTCCAGGAGTGTGAGTATTCCAGCTCATTTGGAGAGTCAGCTGACAGTATCCATGAAGAGAAGCTGCTAACTCTCTTGAGGGGATCTTTCCCCAAAGGTTTAGTCTGCCTGGCTTTCTGAGAACCCAGAGAGCTGAAAGGCACAGGAAGTAAACCATTGGAACCATGCTTCTAGAGTCTGTGGCTTTGAGTACTCCAGAGTGCACTGCTCTGGTCTTGCCCTAAGCTTTCAGTTGCTTGTTAAATTATCTAATTTTTAATTAGAAAGACAGAACAGAATTAATAGTCATTAAGTCTAAATAACCTTGCCTTGTATACTTTCCATTTTTGTTAAAGTCAGCAAGATGTGTTCTCTTATGCCACTTATGTGTTTTCATTGAAAGGGGGCTTAGCTGTGCCTTCTGGTGCAAATTAGAAATCTTTTTGTCCTTTGTAATAGGACATGTTTAAGTTAAATATGATTAAAATGAGAGACAGTAAAGTTAAAATGGGGCATCAAGTTAAAAACATTTAAACAGAAATGCTCAATTTATGTTAATTATTTAATATTGACTGCAATTAATTCACTTTTTCTTCTACACAGGTGAATAGATTTATATCCTTTTTTAGCCTAACAATCTGGTAGAGACTGCTTCTTATAAAATAAGTTGAAAATATTGCCTATTAATTGTTTATAGAAACAATAAATTTTTAGAACTGGGATAACCTGAATGAAAAGTGATGTCATAAATTGCCTTCTATACACACCAATAAAAATGTATTTTTTAATTCCAATGGCTTTTCTTCGTACCACATAAGGTTTTGTTTTTTGGGGGGAGGGGGGGTTGAAACTTTTCCCTAAGCTTCTTCCAAAACTATTTGTCTTGCACTATAGAGACAAATTGGAGAATCAATATAGTATCCTTTGGATGAAAGCATTCTACTGGCATTAAGCCTGTTGGAAACAGCAGGGACTTTGGCCCTGTGAAGATATCTCTGGTGTCTATAAATATCTTCAGAGAGACTTGTGTAGAGCAAGGGTGGACACCTTATAGACTTATATACCAACTGTTCCCATCTGTCTGAACCAGCATAGTAGTGGATGATGGGGATTCCTGTCCAACAATATCTGGAAGGAAACAAATTGCCCATCCCAGTCAGAAATGCTTTTCTTCCCAATGTTACCATTTAAATTGTTTTAATTTGAAGGTCAAGACAGGAAGAAGCTGTTGCTGGATATTTCATTATCTCATCTATATATTTTTTTATTTTATTGTTGTTGCTTTATTGGTGACATTCCATTTTGGGGAAATTTGGCTTAAAAGAAGTTGTTGTTTTTCAAAATACGAAACAAATTTTATCAGTTTATGAATCATCAAAACTAATTTTTGCTCTGTTAAAATTAGTCATCATTATGGAACCTGATTGGAAGGTGTATTCCTTAAATGTTTTTTGACTCAAAGTTTCTTTACCCATAGCTTCCTGAGAAGGTGTACCATAAACTAGCTTAGCTGGTATATAGGTGTTAAAGTGAAGGTGCTAAATGTGAGTTGTACTGTTAGGAAATCTAGACATTATTTATACAGATGTTTTAATGGTGCCTTTCCCCAAGTGTATAATTATAAGAAAAAATATTGACTATAACAAATTATTTTGTTATATTTCACAGATAGATGAAGAGAGAGAACTAGCTGTGATTACATTACAGAGATTAATTCGAGGCAGAGCTGTCCAAAACATGGTACTCCTCTGTGTGTGTCTCTGTGTGTGTGTTTGTCCATAACATCCAACGACCTAATGGCAAGCGCTTATCTGTGCCTGTGTGGTGCTTTGCCCAGAGGGCCTGAAATGTGGCAAAATTGTCTGTCAAGAAGTGCTGGTAGGTATTTGGGTGCAAGATAAATTAGAGGAGATTTTTCATAATTGGGGGTGCATACTGTCCAGAGGCTTCTATAACAGCCTTAGGGCTACCTTTTCTCTATTGCATTAGCAACTATGGCTGATACAGAGCTCTCCTAGGCTTCTATGTTAATTTTTGCCAGAGTGTGAAATCAATGGTTTGCTTGTTTGTTTTAAAATGTAATTGCTTTATATTTAGTTGTTCTACTTTTTATATGAAAACTCTAAATAAACATACATTTTTTAATGAAGAGGTAGAAAGAGATTGGTGGAACAGGATATTCTGTATGGTATTTAATTCTCATTCATTTATTTCCTTTGATATCCTAATTTAAAAACAGATGTTTGAAGGGAAGGAGAAGCGGCTGGAACTGATCCGGGAGCTTCGCACGACTCATGCCCTCCAGGAGGATGGACAGCTTTTGAAGAAGGCTGAGAAGCAAGTGACTTTGGCGTTGCAGCGGCAGCGGGATTTGCATGAGCACAAGGTTTGTGGAAATAAACAGAGGGAGTTCACAGTATATTTAAAGTCTTTCTTCTACAAAAATATGTGCAATGAACCTGAAAGTGATAGAGGCTCCTACCTCCCCACCCCTCATGCCCCTCAACCTGCCACTTGAAGGAGGAGTGATGGAGAAGTCTTCAAGACGTGGCTTAGAAGGAGGCTCTGGTTTTAGTGTTATGAACTAGGATGACTTCAAATCTTAGAGATGTGTATTCCATTCAAAGCATGGAAAGTTGGGTTTTTTATTTAGTAATAATAATAATAATAATAATAATAATATTTATTTCTAGTCCACCCCTCTGAACAAGCAATCGGGGCGGATTACAACAAGGATTAAAACAATATCAAGTAAAATATCCCGTCCTTTCCCTTACCACCACCCCTTAAAAAGAGATTTAATCACAATTGAATTAAAACAGTAACTAGCTAAAATAGTAATAAAAACAAGATTACAGAAAAATGGACCCAGCCAAGGTTATGCAGAAGTAGAAACAGAGAAGGGAGGCTGGGAGAAAAGGCCACTCTAAAGCCTAGATTTGGAGCCGGGGGATGTTTACATTCTCTGGGAAGGCCTGCCAGAAGAGATGCGTCTTTCGGGCCTGTGACTGTGAGCACCTCCATTTTGTTTCAGTCGGTGTTTCCTCATCTAATCCAATCCAAAACTGCAAAAAGTTATAATGAGGGTAGAAAGTGTGAAGCACTGATGAAAAATGCTAAAAGAATCCACTGTTGGGCCAGGGACCTGCAGCACAATACAAAGTGAATAAGTTGCTTCATAACATGAGAAAAGAACCATTCACCATTTAATCATGTTGACTGACATGTTTATAGAATAAACTAGCTGAAATACCTTTTCAGATAATATTTTATTCTTTCTAATTCTGAAATCTGTAACTACATTCAAGAGATTTGGGGTTGCAGATTATCTCAGTTCAAATTCTGCTTACCCTTTTACTCATCTTTCTTGATGTCTGGGTACTGCAAGTGTGCTCACCCAAATAAGGACTGAAACTGACTTTTTAGACTTGCTAGTTGAAATCAAATATGTGGCATGTCCTTCTCAATACTGTACCAGCATCATTAGCAGTTTATATTTGCAATAAACTTGGCATCCTTGGTTTTTTGTGGGGCTTTTGGGCTATGTGGCCATATTCTAGAACAGTTCCTTTCTGATGTTTCGCCAGCATCTGTGGCT
This sequence comes from Urosaurus nigricauda, assembly GCA_034509955.1. NCBI lineage: Eukaryota > Metazoa > Chordata > Lepidosauria > Squamata > Phrynosomatidae > Urosaurus > Urosaurus nigricauda. The sequence continues at coordinate 135,912,842 of JAOEGL010000002.1, forward strand.
GGCATCTTCAGAGAATGTTGAAGATGCCAGCCACAGATGCTGGCGAAACATCAGAAAGGAACTGTTCTAGGACATGGCCACATAGCCCGAAAGCCCCACAAAAAACTATGGATGCTGGCCATGAAAGCCTTCAACTCCACATTGACATCCTTTGTTATGTTTCTTTTCACAATATTATTGCAATTGTCATAGTAGGAAAGAATGGATGGTTCAAGCCACATGCACACAGAGTGCATTAGCCAAGGTTATCTAGTTGTTTTATGTCTCAAAAATGACTTCAGGGTCATCCAGTCCAACATCCACGTAAAGTTTTTTAAAAAAATGCTGTACCAGGTGTGGAGAGTTTGTGGCACTCCTGATGTTGGACTGGAACTCTCATCTGGAGTTTGGGGCATTATTTTCAGGAAGAATGACTGCGCTGAAGCCATTCATAGCATTGGTAGGATGAAGTTCTGGGACCTAGTTATAATTGACGTATCAGATATGAATCACTTGATCGTATCATTTGTACTCTTTCTTCTTGAAAGGACCTCTCCAGGGTCCACATTCATCAATCCTCATTAGACTAGCTAATGGTGAGGGTGTGAGAATATTTGGTATCTATATCAAAAAAGTGCAGTACAGCCAATGCAATATGAGTTTATGATAGGAGACAGGAGAGAAATGGTATAGTTTAAATAAAAAAAATTAGGTCCAATCCACAGTGCAGAAATAATCCAGGTTGACTCTGCTTTAACTGCCCTGGCTCAGTACTAGGGAATCCTGGGAATTGTAGTTTGTTGTGGCACCAGAGCTCTCCGACAGAGAAGACTAAATTTCTCAGAAATCTACAATTCCCAGAATTACCTAGCATTAAGCCATTGAGCCATTGAGGATGAATTGGTGTCAAAGTGGATTATTTCTGCAGTGTGTTTTTGCACTTAGATTTGTTTTAGCGAATCCATCTGGGATAGGAAGAGTGGTAAACAAAAGAAGATTAGCTATATTTTAGTACAAGAGCTCCTAAAACTGGCTCTCATGTGTGGATGGAAGCAACCCTGAGTCTGAAAACCTCATGGATGCTTCCTTCTCAGACAATAACTTCTGCAAGAAGGTTGAAGAGACCTCTGTAGTCAGGCAGGAAGCAGAAAATGCTTGAGCACATACATTAAAGAAACAGAGAGATGAGAATAAAGGGGCAGGCACACACTCTAGATCTCCCTCTGTCCCTAATTACTATATATAAGCATTAATGTTCTTCACTTCCAGCACAGGAATGATAGAAATTGCAGTCTAACAACTTCATGTTCCTTGCTTTTGCTGTAGAGAGAACATTTGAGTAACACATTTCTTTATCAGCATTCTTTTATTGAATTTATAGGACTATAGATACACAGTAGGTAGGAATATGAAGTATTTGTTAAGTGATTTAGAATATTTAAAAATGTTTCACATACATTTATACAGTATTGTGACCCTGCAAGATAGATAGATGTTATAATCCTCATATTGATTGAGACTGAAAGCAACTGGGTTGTCTCATGCCATCTCATAACTTCATTGCAGAAGCCAGGTTTATGTCTGAGTGTACAGATGGTAGCGGGGAGCCTCTTAGTTGTTGTCCATACAGCACAGCATGCACTGATCAGCTATTATAAAGGGTGGGCAAGAAACTACAAACCCAAAATTCAATTCCAGACTGTTTCAGGCCATTATATTTCACAGTGTCTTAACAGTAGTTGTGTCTGTGGTCCAAAACACACTGCAGAAATAATCCCATTTGAGACCACTTTAACTGCCCTGCCTGAAAGCCAGGAAATTCTGGAAACTGTAGTTTTGTGAGACATTTAACTTGTATGTAAATGAGCTTTGGTGCCACAACAAATTACAACTCTCAGGATTCCCTAGGACTAAGCCAGGGCAGTTAAATCGGACTCAAACTGGATTGCTTCTGCAATGTGTCTTGGGCTTACTTTGAGAGGGGTACATAATAGTGCTGGAGAAGATTCTATGAACCTGTTATTATGGTTAGAAAGGATACAAGACCAGTGCTATCCACTATCTGCTACAGAAACATCATGTATTGCTATGAAAGTATGGGCTTTTTGTGACTTCAGAAATAATAATTTGAATAGTTATTTAGTCCCACATCAAGTTTGGATTCTGGGGCTGAATCCCAAGAGTAGAGATTGTTCTTTGTGGTCTCAATGACTCACACAATTGGGTTATCCTGCACCTGCACTTCAGAAACTTTAGGATAGTGAGGCAAGATTTTTGGCAGTAGTTCCACTCACCCTCAGCTCTGTCCCCACTGTTCCCACTCACCTCAATTCCTTTTTCATCCACTGAGTGGAACCTGTAGGAACCTCTTTAGCATTTTGTCTTCACTCCCAATGGTTTTTTAGTTTCTTGTGAAGGAACAGGTAGATTACCTTATATTGGTTGAAGGAAACTTCCTGCCTGATCTAGTTTGCAAAGCTTTCCTATCCAATCCATGCAGGGTCCAGGGAAATCCCACTTCTCAAGCCACAGTGCCCAGTCACAGGGATTGCCCCATGTTTTAGTATACCTTCCCAAGTAGGAGAATGAAGCCAGCTCCCAAGTAAGCTGTGGGCTTGGAAATCTAGCAAACCACAATTGGTTTATATATTGGATTGCTTATGTTTCTATATAGTGTAAAGTGCCTTGGGAGAGCTGACTCTGAAAGTTAGTATGTAAACATTGAAATAATTTTTTTAATTATGTGAGTTTAGTAATGGAATACTCTTGTGTTGCCTTTAGATGTCTCTCATGGAAAAGCATCTAGCTCGGGTGGAGGGCAGAGCACTTGTGAACATGTTTGATTTCCTATCCAAAGAGTTAATTCGGCTACAGGAAGAGCGGAGGATCCACGCTTTTGCTATGTTAGCTGAAAGGAAACGCCGAATGAGGGAAGCAGAGGAGAGTGGAAGGCGCCAGGTGGAGGAGAGGCGCAGACGGGAAGAGGATGAAATCTTTAAACAGGCATGTCCCTGAACTCAAAGAGAGCCAGCCCTGGCCATTGGGCAGTTGCATTTTCCTTGGTCTTGATAGGAGACTGACCTGCCTGCCTGTGTTTTGCATTTTATATTGGAAGATGTTTTCTGAGAGAGAGGAGGAAGATCAAGATCCATAGAGGTGGGCAGGGCTTACAATCAAAATAACAAGAACCTGTTCACTTTCCATCCAGTTTTTTCTTTGATGCTCTTCCCGTAGCACCCGCATGTACAGAATACACTTTTCATACTTCTCAGTAAACTCAAAACATTCAGTTAATGTGCAACCATTGCATGCAACTGACAGTGGACCCTGGTTAAAAAATGTACTTCCCACATTTTGACTAATCTCACACAAAATGGAGATAAGCAAACACAAAAATGAGTTCTTAATCTGACACAACCATATGTGGATTTGTGAGGATTCCTTCCACATGGGAACCCTTCAGTGCTGCTGAAGCATTTTACCATAATTAACTCCAAGTGGCATTGAAGTAAAAAATTCTACCCACCCTCTCCCAAGTATATAAAGTTGCATTTAATGCAGAATTCATTTAACTAGCAGTGTCCTTCTTCAAGGCTATAATGCATTGATGGGCATCTGCAGTAGATTTAAGGGCAATTGTTTGCTCCAGGACTCTACTGGGGCCATAGAGGCTGCCAGAAATGGGATGGGAGTGGGAGGAAAGGAAAAGAAAGAAAGAAAGAAAGAAAGAGTCCATTTCTGGTTTTGAAAAACATTTTCTTTTGTTTTTTTCTGTTAAATACTATAGGGAGAGCTACTTTTGAGGAGCGGGGATTCATACTTTTTGAGGGTTAGGAAAAAGGCAGTCCAGAAAATCTGGGGAAAAGGCACAAAAACAGCTTTGAAGGATGCATGTTGCCTCAGTGCTGCACTTTGACTATCCTTGTTATAATGTGTTTGTTGTTGCGTGCCTTCAAGTCAGTTTTGACATATGGCAACCCTATCAGGGTTTTCTTGGCAAGTTTCTTCAGAGGGAGTTGCCATCCTCTGAGGTTGAGAGAGTATGACTTACCCAGTAGATTTACATTGCCCAGTGGATTTACATTGTTGAACTGTGGTCTCCATGCTTCATAGCCCAACATTCAAAATGCTACACCATGCTGGCTCTTGTTATAATGCATACTCAAGAATAAGTTCTAGTCAGTAGAGGGATGTTGTATATTCATATAAAAACATATTGCTTAACGTTCAACTGACTTTGTTCCTTTTGATCTTGGTTGAGAGATTAGTGAGTAATTTCCCCTAGAACAGTCTCTCTGTTCATTGCCCTATGTTAGTTTTTTCCTGTGATCTTGGCTGGGGAAGGAGAAGGAAGATTTTCTTTATTATTTTCCACTGTTTTAAAATAGAAAAATAGTCGTATTTCACTGTGGAAACAGAAAGAGGGAAAATCAGAATAAATTAATAAATAAAGAATCCTACCCACCCTTCCCTAAAGATATAAAGTAACATGGGCAAATTTCACAGAAATTATTGAAGGGAAGAATATTAACTTTTCCCCTGGTAGAAGCAACATGAATAAGTAAAACAGAGTAAACACAGAAAAGCAACCTTCTTTCATTAAAAGACATGGGTGCTACGAAAAATGTAGTAACAATTTCTTGAAGGTTTTTTTTTAAAAAATCACCCAAGATTAGGTTTGAAAAATACTGGAACAATTTATTTGGAAATAGTGTCGTCCAGATATGCCATGAAAGTATGTGAACCCAGTTTCAACAATTTGAGAAAAAGGGCTGGTGTGGCAGCACCCATGTTATAAATGACTGGTAATGTTTGTTTAAAAAGATTCATTTTGTGAACTGGAACTAAAACATATTTGGGGTTTGGGGTATTTTTTCAGGTTGTGAAGGTACACCAGAGTACAGTTGACTCCTATCTAGAAGATGTCATCTTGAACAGCATGGAGACTACAGCTGATGACCAAGCCAGAGAAGAGATTCAGAGAGTGGCCTTGGAAATTAACGATATTGCTTATGAAATGGAATCACGGTATGGGCTTCAGAGGGAGTGTAGCAGCAACAGAAGGGCAAATCTAGTGGACCTCTTAGATTAGTCATTATACTGTGCCATAATCTTTCATCAGCTAAGCTCATGTTGACGGTTGCATCTAAACACAGGGCTGGTCTAATTTACAAAAGTTTACATCAGAGTTGGCAATGGCTTGAATTCTTTTTTGCCTCCTCCATGGTGTTTGATGCTACTTAGGTAAACCTATGGAGGGGGCTGTTTGATTCTACTTAGGTAAATGTATGGAGGGGGAGGGTGTGAAACAGCATTATTCAGATACGGAGGGTTTTCTCCTCATTAGTCAGCTTTTTCTGAATAGTCCTGAAGCTAATAATCTTGAACCTTGTTAAATTAAATGCGTAAAAAGAAAAAGATATCTGCATATTAATAATATAAGAACTGTACTGAGGTACTGTAGAAACAGAGAATCATGCAGGAATTAAGATCAGTGTGGTAAATTTTCTGCAATGTTTCTCCATGAATTACAGGCTATATTTCACAATTTTGTGGTTGAATCATTGTTTTTGGACTGTCCCAATTATAATTTGTTTGTTGTTCTTCATTATGGTCTCTTGTGTTGACAGAGCTGATCAAAACCCTCTCAAACTAAGGGTATCCTTTTGGTTGGAAACCTATGCCCAAACAAGATTCCTGCCTAAACCCCTCAGTTCCTTTTCATGCACCATAGTGACTACAGCTTGCTTGGAAACCTCTAGAAATGTTTACCTCTGGATTATTTATTTGCCTGTGTCATTCAAATCATCTTTGAAATCATATTTGTTGTCCTCATCCTCTTATCTTCCTGTCACTATCTCTGGAAATATTTTTTTAAAATGCATGGACTGTAAGGGGTAAAATCCCCCTATTGCATATTGACTCCTGCTGCTTGACAATTTTTGGGAGGGGCCAGCATCACAGGAAACTGCATTCTTTGCCTAAACCGTACTCATTAGGCACATAACAACAGGGTGGCATGTTTAAAGGCATACACTTTAGAAGATGTGGTCTCTGCCAAGAATCACATGCAAAGTAGCAGGCCTTTGTGGGATTGGGCTTAAAGCCTCCCCATTTTATGGTGGTTCTTCATCTTGTCCTTGAAACAACTGCAACTGTTGGGACCATACTGGTGTCACAATTGGCACCTAAGACACCTCCTTGCCTGGCAAACCCATGAAGAAGTTTGTCTCTTTGCTTATCTTCTAGTTCTTTAGTATCATTCACTTAGAGACGCTTTGACACCTGACATTTGTGTTTGAGCATTCTTTTCCTTTTCCCAAGGAAAGATAAGTTGGATAGTTATGAGGAAAAGGAAGGCAGAGGAATAAAGAAAAGAAAAACACAGCAAACTTGTAGAGAACCATGTATAGTTATCTCAGTGATCTTCTCTGGCAGAAGAGGCAGCACCTGACATGACTTCCTTCAGCCAAATACTTATTGATCCTATATTGACATTAGACTCTTAACTCTGATGCTGTCTAGGATTCTGTTCAGATTATCTTATTGCTGCCACTCCATTGCTAAATTATTCTGCTTCAATATTTGAGTGATTGCAACTGGGTTTCCAGCTAGAATATAGAGAACTGCATTCCAATAAGGACCTTAGAATTCAAGAAGACTTGCTTCTGAATTGGGCTGACACTGACCTGGAATGTTGTGTTCAGTTCTGGGCACCAGAGTTCAAGAAGTATGTGGATAAGCTGGAGCATGTCCAGAAGAGGGATGACCATAATGGTGAAAGGTCTGGAAACTATACCCTGTGAGGAGCAGCTTAGGAAGCTGGGTATGTTTAGCTAGGAGAAGGGAAGTTTAAAGGGTACATGATAGCCTTGTTTAATTATTTGAAGGGGTGTCATATTGAGGATGGAGCAAGCTTGGTTTCTGCTGCTCCAGAGACTAGGACCTGGAATAATGGATTCAAACTCCCGGGGGGGGGGGGGGGAATCCAGCTCAACATTAGGAAGATCTTCCTGATGATAAGATCTATTTGACAATAGAACACGCTATCTTGGAAACTGGTGGCGTCTCCTTCTTTGGAGACTGAATGGCCATCTGTTGGGGGTGCTTTGATTGTGTATTCCTGTATGGCAGGAGTTTGGACTGGATGGTCCTGGTCATCCCTTCCAATTTTATGATTCTGTGATCCAGACAGTAAACCTTTTTCTGAAGATAACATCCTGGAGTTGGCCTTCCTTGTTCATTGACACCAAAATCAGCTCAAAGGTTCACAGCCTCACAATCTTCTATCAACAGAAACATTCTGGGTCTTGGTCAAGGTCACCCAGCTAGCTAGAATGGCTGCTTCAAAGACACAGAGCCCATCCCGTCACTGAAACTCATCTTCTGCCTTGCTAGTGTCCACGGTTTCTCTGCATTTTCCTACAGAACCATATCATTATCCATGGTCAGATCCTTATAGACACCCATGTTAGAGATCCTGTTTTCTTGAACATGTATCTCTAACCTTCACCATGATATCCATCTCTTCCAATAGATCAATGGGTGTATTGTCAGAACTGAGATTAGGATCCATATTAGATTCTAACAAGTCACTGTGCCTCACTGCATCATGGAAGCAGACAGCCGCCTCATAGTTCTGTGATTGTACATCTGTTGGCTAAATGTGTGGTACAGCAGTCTATTGTTGGTTCCACCTTGGTGATTCAAACACAACTGTCTACCACACCTCTTGCAGTATAGGAATAGGCACTCTGGTCTGAACATCAGTTGCCATCATCACAGCCTGGGAGAAGACAGCTACCAACCAGTCTGTAACTTGCCAACCTAATTTGTCTCAGCCACTATTAGAGTTGAAGTTCCCAGACCAGTTTTCAAATGTGGAATGTCAACAAGGGTCTTCTGATAAGTTGGATACAGATGACGGTGATTACATCTCAGAGTGATCCTTATCTGTCTTGGAAGAATTGGCATCTCCAGATATCCTGTAAAGTAACCAGAATTCTTTGTCCCCCACAGAAGATGTTTAGTCATCTTTCATGTTGGAAGTGATGATGTCTTCATCAGTTCCAGAACTGGCTTTTCAGAACAGCCCAGCTTTGCCCATGTTACTTTCATTTCTAAACATTTTTGAGCAATCCTGGGAGAAATTACAATTTCTGTAATTGATTCTTTCATCCATAGCACAAACTAAACACTTTTACCAGAGTTACAGTGATAAGTGTATACTCTTAGTCAAAGACCCCGAAGCCAATTCTGTTGTCCTGGAGGCTTCTGAAGGAAAGAAGAGGGGAAACTTCCTTCCACTCCAGCAGACAAAGAAGAGAGGAAGTTTCATGCCATGTGCCATCTAAGTTCTGTTTTACTTCACCTTCATCATTTAGAACTGCTAATTACCAGGCCTGTGTGGGAGCTTATCAGCAATCTCTGTGGCACCATTGCTGGGTAAGCTACACTGGGACTTGCATTAGACTGTTAAATTTTTTTTAAAAAAATTCTAAAGCCTTCAGCGTTTACTTGGTTTTATACAGATTTTAACTTTTAAATTGTCTAGCTAGTTGTTGTCTTTTAACTTCTTATATTATTTAAGAAGTTACTATTTAATTTTTGTTTCCAATTTTTTTAAATTGGTCAAGTTGATTTTATCATATGTTGGTTCAAGATTTTTAGATATATTTTAATGTCAAATCCAAATGCTTCAAGGACCTGTACCAGTAAAATGTTTAGTAAAGCTTCACAGAAAGATCAAGATCCCCTCCGTGAGGCTTCATCTTTCTTTAATAGTACACTTGTTCTTTCTTTAACAGTACAGCAGTACAGGGGTCTGGATACACCTGTACTGTTTTTTAGATCCTACAGTTTTTAATTTTAATTTATTGCTAATTTAATTTATTTTTAATGAATGGGAGATTGGAATGTGGGTTATGGGACTGTTTTAATTTTAACTTTGTTTTAATATGCTGTATTCCACTCCGAGTGTTCTTACAGAGGAGCGGATTATAAATAAACTATTATTATTATTATTATTATTATTATTATTATTACAGCTTTACTCTTCTAACATACATTATCTGTTCTGTAGTCGAACTCACTTGCAGTCTGAAGAGATTGTGGCAGAACTGGTTTATAGCTTCCTGATCCCAGAAGTACAGAGAAAGGCCATTAAGGAGAAAGGTAAGAAATATGAACACTTTTGGATTCCTGTGACTGGTTTGCAACTTTGAATCTCTGACTTGATATCCTGCCATAGGATGAACATTGCTGTTAACGCAACATTGCCTCCTTCACTACAGTGCCTCTAAATCAGCTCTGGATATTATTTTGTATGGCTGCATTGACTGTGTGCAGCATTTTGCCCTCATAATCTTCAAGTCACTTGATACCTTGTATAAAATGCGTTATTGCTGGACTGTGTTTCCAAAGGAGTGTTTTTATGTGGCTATGTGGCTTTATTTCCCTTTCTCCTTTCTGTAGTTTGGACTGCTGGGGAGTCAAAAGACTTTTCCACCTCTTATGACTTTTCCAGTATCTCCGGTAGGTGCTATCTGCCGCTGATGGTGTCTATGATTCCATGTTTTTCCAACCAGTTATGGATCCATCCGACAGTGTATTCCACATTTAATCAGTTAGCTAATCAAATTATTATGTGCAACCTTATTAATGCTTTGCTGAAGTCCATTCGGCACCTCACTTTCTCAAAAATGATGGCAGGTTGTTCATAGAGTACATCAGCAAGTTTGCTCAGTACTTTGGGATGCAGTTCATCTGGCCTTGAAGATCAGAACTGATTCAGATTAATTAGATTAGTGGTTCCCAACCTTTTCCCACTTGTACCCCTTGGTGTCTGTTTCCATAAGGTGTAACCTTCACGCTAGCAAAATATTTATAATTAGTACAGTTGCTGTTATTTCAAATGTATATGTTGCAACTGTAAATAAATAGCCCATTAATAAAAATTAAAAAGAAATTGAATAATAACATAGAATCATAGAGTTGGAAGAGACCACAAGGGCCATCCAGTCCAACCCCCTGCCATGCAGGAACTCTCCATCAAAGCATCCCCGACAGATGGCCATCCAGCCTCTGTTTAAAGACCTCCAAGGAAGAAGATTCCATCACACTCCGAGGGAGTGTGTTCCACCGTCGAACAGCCCTTACTGTCAGGAAGTTCCTCCTAATGTTGAGGTGGAATCGCTTTTCCTGCAGTTTGCATCCATTGTTCCGGATCTTAGTCTCTGGAGCAGCAGAATACAAGTTTTCTCCCTCCTCAATATGACATCCCTTCAAATATTTAAACAAGGTTATTGTATCACCTCTTAACCTTCTCTTCTCCAGGCTAAACATCCCCAGCTCCCTTAACCATTTTAGTCGCCCTCCTTTGGACCTGCTCCAGTTTCTCGGCATCCTTTTTAAATTGTGATGCCCAGAACATGAACAGACAGCACATAAAAACACACAAATATTTGATACACAATAAATGTTTAGTGTATCCTTGATCTTGTCTTGGGGCACATAGTTTTTTGAAATACTCAGCAGAAATTTTCAGCTGAGCAGGAAAGCAGAAACAACATGTCTTTGAGCATGTTGAGCTATAAAGTTTAGCTGTAACTCCTGAACCTCTGTGCCGCCAAAAAACACATATGTGAATCTAAAAGAAAGCCTCTTAGAGAACTACAATTGGAATCAAGAAAAACCACTTTCTTGGTTGAGAATGTTAAAAATGAAGACAGAGGAGGTTTTGTTTTGTTTACCTAAGTATGGTAGAAAGCAGAAATTAACCAAAGCTGGAGCAGCTTCCTCTGGAGGCAAGTGAACCTTGCGACTGATACAGTGGCTACCAAATCACAAAAGGAGCTGTTGGGAGATGAAGATCCTTGATGAAGATGATCAACTTTTTTAAAAATTATTTAATTGGCACCAGATCTTTGAAGGAAGTGCATTCAGCACTCCATATCCACAGGTTCCTTATCCACAGTTTCAAGTATCCACAGTTTGAAAATATTATATATATTTATATATTCCAAAAAAGCAAACCTTGATTTTGTTATTTTATATAAGGGACACATTTCTGTGCCATTGCATATATAATGGACTTGAGCATCCATGGATTTTGGTATCCATAGGAGGTGCTGGAACCAACCCCCAGTGGATGCCAAGGGCCCAGAGTGTCAAATACAATTGTGCATTCATAATTCATTAATCTGGTTCCTAAACTTTAATAATGAAAATTAATAAAAATATTTTTAAAAGGAAGATGATCATCCTTGGGCAGGGTTCAGATTATTAGTTGGTCTTTTGATATGAGACCATGTTTTGTGCATCTCTTTCTCCTAAGTGAGGGAACTATTGAAGGGGCTAAGAATAAAAGGGGTCGCAATCTTCTATTTTCATTGTTTTCAGATTTCTTCATCTCTCTTTTTTCTGTTCTGAACAGTGAAGCAGTCACAGAGGAAGCATATTCATGCTGCACATCAGATCATCCATGAGAATACAGAGGTGGCAGTAGGACAATTCCTTGCCATGGAATTCCCGCAGGAAACGAGTGTAGGGTTTTCTCAGATAGGATTTCCAACTGGATACTTGCGTGAAGCAATGGCTGAACAAGAAGGAACTCCTGGGCTACCTGAGATAAAGCTTTCAGATGCTGAAACCCAGCCTGAAGTGCCACTTGAAGGGAGTCATGAATGTGCCAAGCCTCCACAGAGTGAGGAGGGAGAAGAAAAGTAAGGTATGTTTAGAAATGTATTTCCAGGCATTCCAGGTGGTGTAGCTCAGTCAAGGAAGCCACAGCCTTCTTTTAATAATAATAATAATAATAATAATAATTATTATTATTATTTAATTTATTTATAACCCGCCCCTCTGAATGAACAATCGGGGCGGGGTACAACATTTTAAAAACAGGTACAGTTAAAATATTACAACCCAGTCCCGCCTCCCACCCCTTAAAATAAGATTAAACTAACACAGAATAAAAAACAGTATCAATAAAACTTTAAAACAGTACAGTATCTCCATTGAGAATTTATGGGCAGCCTCAGGGGAGTATCGGATATATAGCAGGGAGAGGCTGGATAAACATTTAGGAATCGGGAAAAGTTTAACCACTATCCGGAAAGGCCTGCCGGAAGAGATGCGTCTTGGCAGCTTTCTTGAAACCGTCCAAGGTCGTAATAAGACGCATCTCATCCACAGCCTGGGAGCAATGGCAGAAAAGGCCCTCTCGGAGATCTGCGACAGCCTAGTTTTCATAGGCTGTAGCAGGTGCCTCCCAGAGGACCAAAGTGTGCGAGGGAGCTCATATGGGGAGAGGCGGTCCCTGAGATAGGATGGACCCAAGCCATGTAGGGTTTTAAAAACCAACACCTTGTACTGTGCCCGGAAACTAATCGGCAGCCAGTGGAGAGATTTGAACACGGGTGTTATGTGCTCTCTCCTTGATACACCAGTAACTAGCCTGGCTGCCATGTTTTAGACCAGTTGATGTTTCTGGGTTAAGCACAAGGGTAGCCCCACGTAGAGCACATTGCAGTAGTCGAAACGTGAGGTAACCAAAGCATGTACCACAGTCTCCAGGTCCCTCATCTCCAGGAAAGGGCGCAGCTGGCGTATCAGCCGAAGCTGATAACAAGCACTCCTGACTGTCACATTCACCTGACAAGTTATGTGAAGCGACGAGTCTAGAAGTACTCCCAGACTGTGAACAGAGTCTTTCGAGGAGAGTGTGACTCCGTCTAGAACCGGGAGTTGTATTCCCAAACCTGGTTTCGGGCCAGTGACTGTCAGTACCTCTGTTTTGTCTGGATTTAGTCTCACTTTGTTTTCCCTCATCCAATCCATTAGCGCTGCAAGGCAGTCATTAACAGGAGAGACGCCATCTGAAGTCTGAGCAGATGATCTAGTCATGGAGAAATAGATTTGAGTGTCATCAGCGTACTGATGACACTGTGTTCCATGCCTCCGAATGATCTCTCCCAGTGGCTTCATGTAGATATTAAATAGCATCGGGGACAGGATGGCACCCTGAGGGACGCCACAGTTTAGCTCGATCTTGGAGGAGCAACTGTCCCCGAGCCTCACCCTTTGGGATCTGCCAGAGAGGAAGGAGTGGAACCACTGGAACGCAGTGCCCCCAACCCCCAGCTCTCTCAGCCAATCCAAAAGGATGGAATGGTCTATTGTGTTAAAAGCTGCTGATAGATCCAAGAGCACCAGCAGGGTCACACTACCCCTGCCGATGTTCAAGCAGAGGTCATCTTTCAGAGCTACCATGTCTCAACTCCATATCCTGCCCGGAAGCCGGTTTGAAATGGATCGAGATAATCGGTTTCATCCAAGACAGCTTGGAGTTGGGAGGCGACAGCTCTCTTGATCACCTTGCTTAAAAATGGCAGCAAGGAAACTGTTTTATAGTTGTTTCTGTCCAGGGGATTAAGGGAAGGTTTCTTCAGGAGAGGCTTTACAGCCTCCTCCTTCAGACAGGATGGAATAATACCTTCCCCGAGAGACACATTGACTACATCCCGAAGGAATGTCTTCAATGTGTCCCCTCCTTGGATGACTAGCCAAGATGGACATGGATCAAGAGGGCAATTCATCTTCCTCCTTCCTTCCAAGGAGCTTGTCCACGTCATCAGTACTCACAGATTGAAACTCGTCCAGGAAAGTGACAACAGCAGAGTTGCTGGGTACCTCATTTACAGATACTGCTGAAACATTGGCATCCAAGTCGGCCCTTATCCGAGAGATTTTATCTGCAAAGTAGGTGTTAAACGCGTCACAACAGGCCGTCGTAGGGTCAAGTAGGGGATTCGGTACAGGAGTAACCTGCGTCAGCTCCCCAACCACCTTAAACAGCTCTCCTAATGGGACTCTGCAGATGCAATGCGTGCAGAGCAAAAAGATCTTCGTGCTGCACCAAAGCCTCCTGATAGGTGCGAAGATGCTGCCTATGGCGAGTTCTGTTGGATAAGTTCTGTATCTATGGCAGGAGTGGGCATCATGCTCCCATAACTCCTCACCATTGGCCATAAGGACAAGGACTGATGAGATGTATAGGCTAAAAACATCTAGAGGATCACAGATCTCCCATTCCCTGTTGTAGGAGGATGTATGTATGTGTGTGGGTTGTTTCCTGAACAGCTTGTTAGCAGCTGATGAATGGTGTGTAAATAGGAAGCTGAAAACACACACTAAGCTAGCTGTGAGCAAGCCCTATTCTGGATATTCTCAACAGAGCCCCTTTGTTTCTAATCCTCCTTCTGGGGGTATACTGGTGGCCACTGGAAGAAATGTGAAAATTTGGGCTGATTTTCTGGTCATTAGTAGGGCCTGGGTTTTAATTTCTTTGTCATTGTGAGCATCTGTTGCTCTGAGACAAGGTAGAGAATATTTTGAATAATAGAGTTCCCGCCTTTTTTCCTCTTCTTTTAACTGTCCTTGCACCTGTGTCTTTCCCAGCATCCTGACCAACAGAAATTCAAGAGGTAAAGCTTTTTCCGTCACTTTGCTAAGCCCCTGAATTTCAAGCAAATGATTAAAGTAATCAGAACAGGATTGGCAAATGAGGTGGTGGGCTCTATATCCCCAAATGGGGCATATAGAATGGAGTAGTAGTTGGAGTGTTGGACTGAAACTTTGGAGACCAGAGTTTGATTCCCAGTTGACCATAAAACCCACTGGCTGACCTTGGCCAAATCACACACTCTCAGCCTCATGTAAAGGCAATGGCAAACCTGAACAAATCATGCCAAGAAAACTCCATGATGGTTTTGCCTTAGGGTCGGCATAAGTGGGAAATGATTTGAAGCCATGGATCAACCTGGCCAACCCAAAACAAAGCAGCACCTCAAGTCAAAAGCTGGTAATGTTATTCTGTCTCCTGAGACACTAAAATAGCAATGCACTTGGAAAAGTTACTCCCCAGTCTCTCATGATAGAAAGTTATGAGAGTGATAGTCCAAAGTGTTAACTCTCCCAGGTTCTAGACGAGCTAAATAACCAACCATTTGTTGGCCTCTCTTAACTTCCCATATCGCCTCACTCTCAAGTTAATGGTAAAGCCAGTTCTCCCTGCCCTGTTTTTTTCAGCACTGAGCCCATTTTTGTTTTTTAAATTGCACTTCACGAATGGCAACAACCACAGTTGTATTCCCTAGGAACAGGCAAGATTTTTCCCTACAACTGAAGGCTGGTCCATTGTAACCTTGTCGTTGTAACCAAAATCATTTTCATTCAAAGTTCAGTAAGGCTTGGAAAAACATTCTTTCCTCTCAAACAGGAACAGCAGAAGAGAGCCACACTTTTCATCTGACCATAGGGAATCTCTGTACAAACATATCAGTACAATTGCAGTCATCTGAAAAAGATAAATTCTAGTCAGTGTTAGAAGCTTGTTGATTTTTTGTTGAGTCATTGGTAGACATCAAAGAACACATAGAGAAGGTCCTGGATGCCCAGGTCTCAGTAGTAGCCAGAAATGCATTTGCACAGCTAAAACTAGCGTGCTAGCTGCATCCATTCCTTGAGATGTCAGATCTGGCTGTGATGACATATGCTTTGAGTACATCCCATTTGGACTACTGTAATAATGCGCTCTACCTCCATAGGCATTTCCCCCTCAGTTATGCTTTGTTGGCCTTGACACATGTTAACAGAACATGCAAGAATATACCACAGGCAAAGGAAGTTGTGAGCACCACAAGCAACAGAACCAATCTTTTTTGGGAAGCCCTCAAAGAAGTAACCAGAAGAGTAGTTTATGCCTCATTTGTTGCCGAGAAGAGGCAAGATCTCATGGTGGCAATAAAAGAAAAGGATTTTCCCACTGGCTGTACTCTCAAGTCTTTTGTTGCTTTTTCCAGGAAAATATCTGCTCCCTTCAATCTTTCTTCATTTGTTTCTGCTACAGAGACTATCCTTAACTCCCCCCCCCCCAGCTTATTTAACTCTTATAACAACCTAAATATGTTTCTCAGCCCTCCCACTTGTTTTGTGTTGGAAGGGGATCCCCCCCCCCCAAAAAACTGGAAGAAATGGGGGCTGGGGGGCTGCTCTGTGGGAGCTACATGCAGCCTGTGCCTGAATTAAAGGAAGATCCAAGGTATAGCGCCCCCTCCACAGCCCGCTGAGATGGTTACAGAGGTGGTGAACACTGCATAAGTGGAACAGCTGCTTTCATTAAGATGTAGCCAATGTCTTGTCTTTTGTATCATAGCCAATCAAAAAAGCAAGCTTCATTTGAGTTTAGATTGACTGAACTCTTCCCCTTCAGGTATGAATCTCTGAAACCCTGGAATCTGAGAAGAAGAGCCTGTGGTGCTGGTTCCTGAGTCGTTGCTGTTGCTGACATTGAGGATAAAATAATGTCATAGGAGATCCTTGAACCCATGTTGCTAGTAAGACAGTGGCCTCGGCCTGACATTTTTTCATCTTTGTGTGGTTCACCTGCCACTATTGCTAGGTGTCTCTTCCACTTCTGTCTCTCTGTGAATGGATGGATGGATGGATGGATGGATAAATAAATTATTCTTCTAAGAGCAATCATTAAGCCAGTCATTACTGCCTTTCTCACTTAAAGAGCAAACCAGATGTAAATGTGTTGTAAACTCTCAAGGGAACTCTCACTTAAAGAGCAAACCAGATGTAATGTGTTGTGAACTCTCATGGGATTTTTAAAAAGCTGAAAACAATACGTTTTGACCGATGGACCAAATAGCAAGGGATGAAGTGTACCAGGAAATCTGCACTCATCCTTTTTTGAAAAGGGAGAGTTGTAGTCTCCTGCTCTTTCTTTAATAAGAAATTCCAAATCCTGCTTCTCTAATAATCTTACAGTAAATAAATTTCATGAACACCAGGTATTCCTGCTTCAATTCATATTTAAATCTGTTCATATGCTTCTACTATAGCTAAACTCCTGTACACTTTTAGTATAGCCTAAATATATGCCAGGGCAGTTACGCTGGATCCCACAGTTGCACAACTGCTTAGGTAGTGGCTGTTACAGCCTTGGGTTTACCTGGTCTATCCACTAAGTCAAACATGTGTGAGAGAAGAGTATGTTTGTGCTTTTGGTGGAGTGGGATTGTAAGGTCCAACAGATACAGTTGAAGTTCAGCTTCAAGTAACTCTGGTCAGCTTAGCCAATGGTAAGGCATGCTGGGAGATGGAGACAGTCCCACAACATCTGGAGGACCACAAACATCTCTCTCTCTGCTTGTGAAATGATAGGCTCTACTAGGGACTGAACCTGTGCAACCTTTGGGAAAGTACAATCACTAGTGGAATGATTTTTACACTTGTGCAATGCCCCAACAGCCTTCTCACCTTGGTATTCATAGTTTTTGTTGTAGCTATTCAGCCATCAGTATGTGAACATATTAAGAGCTACACCAGGAGATCACCTCATAGCCTTTATCGAAGTAATCACTAGTTTGCTAGATGATGCTTTGCTGTCAATGAAAGATACCTTAATTTAGAGCAATCCATGCTTGAATCCTGGTGTATTATACTGGAATAATGACACCAGTGTAGGCAGCAGTGGCAGGTATAGTTGCCATGAAGAAAGTGATAGGAGAAATAGGCTGTCCAGAGTTGATAGAGGTGTCTGCCTTTCTTTGCCATTGCTGTGCAGGCTTGGAAAAAGTGGAACAATGAGTGCAGTATACCAGCAGGATTCTGATCCTCAGTGACAAGCTGGGAAAATGCAGAGTTGACAATGATTTTTTTTTGGTGAACCAAGAGCTGGGTGAAAAATCCTTTAATGGTTCCATAGTTCTTATAAATGACTTGAACAAAAGCACAGTGACGAGGTTGATCCAGTTTTTCACATAGTGTGAAGATTTATGGGACACAGCTAACACTAGCCTGTGGTTGTTGTTTTTATTTATTATTTGTATGCCACCAATGCAGTTCACAAAAGTTTAAAAACATCAATAATAAAACAGTACCATTTTAAAATGTGATTACAACACCATATCAAAAGTCTGGTGGAAAAGAAAAGTTTTTGCCTGGTGGTGAAGGAAAGCAGAGAGCAGCCCCTATTTGGTCCATTCTTGCTTTAGACTAAGGTGATTAGGAGAAAGGAAATTGTGAGAAGAACATCGAAATATATTATGCACACACATAGAGAGACAAACACGCAAACATATTTAAAATGAACTTTATTGAAACTGGGGGAAAAACTAATTGAAAATAAGAGTTATTCCAGTGGACGGATTGGATAACTTCCCTCTTTCCTTTCAAATTAGACAAAAGGGTATTTGCACCAATCTCTTCTCCAAATCTGCCTGTCAAAATGCCAACACTGACCCCACTGAGACAGACTGTGGACACACTCCATCTACAAAAAGCATGCCAAATAGTCTCATAAAACTCTTTGTAGATGCCCTTATAACTGACAAAATGGTCTGGATGACATTTTTGTGATACCATTCACCTAACAAATTTTCCCACTTGTAACTGTAAATAGCAAGGGTTATCTGTAAGTAGCTTGGATTTGGATGAAGTAACCCTTTTTCTCTTAATAGGCTACTGAGAGTGTGGTCACTTTTCCAATTCCAGCAGGGTGACCAGGTCTGAAGACCTTACTCTGTGTGGCCACCGAGGCACCGTAAGAGTGACTTCTGTCCTTGCTCAGTACCTTGCAAGCAAGGATATTGGTGGAAAGGCATAACACAACTCCTCCAGCCACACTATAATCGTCGAAGGCCAGGGCTCCCCTTGTTCAAAATCTGAGCACAAACTTGGGAAGCTTGCTGTTCTCTGGTGAAGCAAATAGGTCCACCCAAGTGATGCCAGAACTTTGAATCGCTCTGTAAATCAAAGGATTGACTCTATTTCCCCAGATCCACACACTTTCTTGACAGTTCAATTGGTCCTGCAGACAATCTGCCTTCAGTAAACTGAGGTGAGACACTCTTCTATGTGAGAACAGTGTTGCCTCTCTCATCAGGAACCAAGGCTGAGTCCCCCCCCCCCCCCTTGCCAGTTTATGTGAGCTTTTACAGTGCTTTCCATCCTGAGACACTTGTCTGCTTCTAGCCTCAGAGCAAAGCTCATCTGTGCCAGATGCACTGTTCATAGCAATAACCAGTTAATGGTGTGGTTCATCTCTGTCATTGACCAAAGACTATGAGCCAACTGCCCCTCTCAGTAGGCACCCCCCAACCCCTGAGGCTGGTGTCTATAGCTATTAATCACTCTCTTGGGGTTCTGTTGTTCAACCTAAGGATTCTGCAGAGCCAACATCTCAAGGATATCCTGACCTTTAGGGGAGGCAGGACCTACCACTTCTGCTGCTTTGCTATCTTGGCCTAGTAAGGTAGCAGGCATCACTGAAGATCTCAGCTAAAACCTGGCCTACAAAACAGCCATTTCACACTACCTGAGTCTCAACAACCTGGCTAAATACATCAGGTTCATTAATGGGTGATAAACTATCTCTCTGACTGTAGACTGCAATGTCTTACTCCTGTGGAAGAAATACTGTGTAATCCCTGCCATCTGTGATGACCACATGTTGTAACCTCTCAACTCAGATCAGACTATTCATTTCTCTGTTGCCCAGAAACTCACAGAATTCTCTCTTCAAAAATGTTCTCCAAGCTGGAGCTATAGCCTTGTTCCTCCTCTGTGAGGCCAGATGGAACTAGGGAACGGCTTAGCTTTCCCACTGATGGTGAAGGAAGTTGCTTAACTATTCAGGAAGCCTTGCTTCTGGAGTACATGGGAGCTGAATGACCCACACCAAAGATGCCACCCCACATTGCAGAAAAACAAAATGGAATAAAATCTGGTCCAGGGGCCCCATATGCTTGGTATGATCATCCATAAAGGAGCATATCATTAAAAAGCTTAACAGGGTACAAGAGGTTTCATAAAAGAGTCATACTCCAAGACAGTAATAAAAAACATTTATTTTCTCCTCCTGACTTTTGTTTTGGCCTTTGAAACATAGCTTGTTTGTTGGTGGAATTGCCAGGTTTGTCCTTAATTTCAGATATATTGTCTTCATTGATCATTTACAATAAAACTATATTAAAAATGGTTAACAGGTGATACTAACCACCACTTAAGGTGCATGTTGACAAATATGAGCCCATTTTTCTTCCTCATCTTCTGTTTTGCTTAGTGTTCCTGTTATTACTTTCTTATAAGAGATAACACAGTAACATTTAGTTTTCAAGAAAAATAGAGTTTGGAGCCACAAAAGTAGGGTTTGGGTCACACTTTCCTCAACACAGTTTTATAACATCAAACAACAGTTGCCAGTAGCTTTCATATTCAGCATTCTAACCTATGAACCTATGGTAACTGTTTTTGTTCCACCTATATCTATGACACCATAGGCATCTATCAAGTATATTTCTTTGCAGATTTTCACTTTCCTAATGGATTTTTGACAGTTTGTGTGATATTACAGACCTGTGTGCCTTTAGACACTGTAGCTGTACCTTTTGCTCTTCTCTGCCCTATCTAAGCCTGGCACATGCTTACAAGAATTAGGAAAAAATGAAGAGGAGTCTCCTTTGCAATATATGATTATTATTTTTTTTATTGAAGCAGTAGTCACAAGGCCTTGCATCTAGCATTTTAGGACAGTAACAGAATAGATTGAGCAGTCATCCGGCCTGAAAAAGGAATTTTCTTTTGCACAAACAGACATCACATTTAATACATACATTATCCAGGACCGAAACCCAGCTTAGAGATAGCATTGTGCCAATTTGTTGAGGAACAGCCCCACAAGACATAGTTATGATAAACTCTTCACATCGTTACCAAGAATCATTTACACAGGGGCTCAACTAACAAAGTGCTTTATAAAATGTTTTAGCACATCCTGCAGGTGGGCAGTAAAGTAGGGGCATCTATTATGATCATGATGAAAGGGCCCTTTTTCTGTCAAATGAAATGGCTGATGGAAGACAGAAGCTGCTATCTCTTGCAAAAGTAGCATTCATACAGACCATGAAAGAAAATATGTAAATTTTCTTTGTATTTGTATTTTTATTATTATAAAGATTGAAACCCACCTTTTGGGTGGGGTAAGGTGATAGCTCGAGAAAAAATGTGGAACACGCTTAGTAGAAGAGAGTTAAAGAAGGTGGTGTACATAATAAAAGGTTTTGAAATAAAGAGCACACACTTTTTAATTTTAAATCTCATGTCCAGGCTAACCTATTTTTATTCAATGCAAATTACAGTACCAGTTAACTATTTCTGAACCAAGTCACACAGAACATAATGTATTTACAAAGGAGCAGAAGGGAGGAGGTAAAATAATAAAACATTAAGCATACTTTCCACAAAAAGTTTATATTTAAAATGAAAACGTAATCAGTCACAGAGGCATTCAAGTAGTAATAATGTTATACATATTTTGCTTTTTTTTCTTTGAATCAAGACAGCTTTGCATGTGTATGCAATAGTTTGTATACAACCCACAGTCCATTATATATATATTTTTAATTTCTGCTCGTAAGATGGAAGTGAACACGCTAATTGTGTGTATAAGCCCAAGTGATTTTTTTTCCAGCAACATAGTAATAAACGCAAATTTTACAGGCAAGCGCATTGTTTATATATATAAATTGCTATTTATACATATAAACTGTTTTCCAAAAAAAAAAAAAAAACCCCCGAAGGACAACACAATGAAGGAAGATGCATATCTCAAACTAACTCTTTAGGTACTAATTTTAATATCCTCCTTCATTTTGCTTTTATTGCCTTGTGGCAAAATGAAGTAAGAAATTAGCCCCTGTACAAATAGTGGGGTTTCAAAAGGTGCTGTGATGCGCAAACACCTGGAACATAGAGGTCCTGGGTGAGAATCTGAACTGTGCTTTTCATCACTGGCTTTGACCCAAGTGGCTGAGATTTCTAATGGATAAAAGCTTGTTGGTAATATTTCTTAGAAGCATTACTAACTGGGGAACATTTCAAATCATCACTAATTACAAACATCCATCATTACTTGGCCTATTACTAAAATGAAATATGTTCAAGTATTGGCTAGGCAATGTTAGAACAAACTATGATGTAAGAACCTTTTTTTTTTTTAAATGAAGGTACTTTGAAATTAAGGTAACTAGTGTCTTGACTAATTTTCAGTCAAGGGCACAGGTAATCACTGCCATATCAGGGACATGCACAGTTACAATTGCAAAGGATCAAGAGACCATACGATACTTCATTTAAAAACAAACCACAAAAATAAAAATTCTGACTGGACTGTCAGAAGCAAAATGCTACCACTGACCTTTGTGTCACCAGAAAAAGTGCAGCCTCTGCCTTACTGGAATGAACACAAGATGGTTACAAAAAGGATTAAAACAGAAGAAAACAGCAACCTTTGGTTTGATAAAAAGTTCAACATTTTGCCATTGAAGAAAGCTCACATGGAATACTAACAAGGTCAAATACAATGCGCAACATTTTTAAAAGCCAGGCTTTTGCACTGGGCACAAGAAATTAAGGTCAAATTCAAAATGTCTTTTGTCAAAAAATTAAAAAAAATACTTGGGGGTAGGATGGGAGAAGGAGGGCAAGTGATAATCTACAACTGCAGACTCGTGATACCACAAATTAATCTCGAGCCAAAAACGTTTGCAAGGTATCCGTAGCCTTAAAATACAGAAACTGTGTGTGTATTTGTGTGTGTGTGTGTGTATGTGGGAGAGAGACTGGCTGACTGATCCCAATTCCTTCTTGCCCCCTTCCATTTACAGTTTCTTCTTTACAAAGCCCAATTCTGCTTTTTGTAGGAACAAAGAGACTAAACCAAAGCTTCGAGAAGTTGTTTACAAGAACTCTTGACAAAAGCACTAGGAAAAGACGAGCAAAATGTAAACCTGCCACTTAGATGGCAAGATGGCAAATGTAAAATGAAACCGGTCTCTGCTTTTGTGGAAACGGAGGGATGTGTACAACAAAGCCATGGTTTGAAATAAAAATAGTTATGGATGCATTTAATTTTTTTATTTTGCTACTGACCATGAAATCGGTGAAAGAGGGGAAGCAAAGATATTCCATGTGTGAGATATTTGTTACAAAAAGGAAGAACAAAAAATAAAATTAAAAAAAATCATGGAAGCAAAGGCACTCCAAACTATATAGATATACTATACATCGCTAGAGTTATTGTTACAATAATACAGGCCGGTTATCTACTGTACAGAGTTAGAACTATATGGCTTTAAAAAGCTCGTCTACATTTTGTTTGATTATTAAAACAAAATTAACTGCCCTGAATGGTAACTTTTTGCTCATTAACAGCAGTTCTTGTGTCCACATATTTACATACAAAGCAATAAAACTCAAAAATTTTAAGAACGAATGTACAAACTTGAATTTGGTGAGGAGCTTTTGTCAGTTTATTTACAAAAAAAAAATATGGTACTGAAACACCTGGATCAAGATTTGTATAAAATTTTGTTTGCAGTCCGCCATGATCCTTGAGAAAATAAAACCAACAGGATCCCAGTTTTTACGCGTGCACACACACACACACACGCACACACACACAAATATTTTTTTAAAAAAAGAATTAAAGCTTTTAATTCTTCTCCTGTGCTAGCTCTAAGCTAACAAAAAGTTATGCAAATCCTACGACACCTTCTCTTTTCTGATTCAGACCGTCCTGTTATGACGACTGCAAAACTGACTGACCACTATGCTGTCGCACCACCTGTCCAAGTGTCCCCTGAGCTCTGGACAAGAAGGCCACATCCTGAACATGGAGGACACTTACGGGCTCATTTCATGCAGTCAGATCCCCTTCTAGGCTTTTCATTCGCCAGGGAGTCTTTTACAGTAAACATGAATATTGGACCAAAGATGGTTTCCACCCTTAAAACTGTTTCAGAAACACCTTGTGTGAACTCTGCTTGTACAACTCTCTCCTGGGCCAACACCTTCAATTGGACAGGACTTGAACAGAGCTTGCTTGCCTCCCCCAAGTCTACACAATCTAGGAAAGAAAAAAAGAATTAGGATGAAGTCCCATGTCCAGTTGTCTCCTCAAGGGGCCCTATTGGCACACTGCCAGCTTTTCTTGGGTCAAATCGCATTTCAAAGGATCATCGGCCAATGAGATAAACTTCCATGAGCACCAAGATGACTAAGATTCATTTGAATGAATATAAGGCTAGATAGGCACATCTCTCAAATATAAGAGGAAGCCAGTCACAAGAACCTGTTTGATGCAGTAGCAATGGCATTCCTTTTTACTGCCTCACTGGAACCTTCCATGGAGTATTGCTTTCACTTCATAAACAAGAGACTTTTTACCACTATAAAATAATCCAGAACACAAAACACCAGAAACAGGCATTTCTGCTTTAGTCAGACCAGTTAGAGTAAAAAACAAAAATAAAAAGCAGCACTGTATCTATGTATATATTTATATTTTATATATTTATATATATATATGTATATGTGCATATATACACACACACTTAGCTTTTTATATGCCAGCAGGAGCAAGTAAACTGATTGGTTTACTTATTAAAGATTCTACCATTGTGACAACAGCAACTGCTGAAAATCAATAAATAAAGATTAAAAAGGAAGAGGCTGAAAATGGTGAAGTTCAAAAATTCTAGATCTCGATTCAAAATTACCACTAAAACAATACACCAATTTGATCTCTAATTCCCACGAAAACATTATGTCCATTCACATTATAACCCTAGGCATTCTTTTCTCTCGTCTTCTTCAAGCAAGAAGCCAGTTCAGAGTATCAGCGGGAGGGGAAGGTGCAGAAGCATCTCTGTCCTGCGTTCAATCCACATTCTGCACCCATAGGTCTGTGTACCTCCTCCTACTTGCTGAAGACTGGCCATGGTCTTTTTTGTGCTTTACAGATCTTTCAATCGTCAACTCCCAACAAATTTAGGTTACGTAAACGAGGATCTTTCATTCAAGCCAACCATCTGTGTGTGTATATGTAACATACATATTTACAGAATTTTCCAATGTTAGAACGGAATTCAAGATTAATATCTGCCCCTTACTCTTCCAAGATTTACTCACACATTAATTTTCCCCTCTCCCAGATCCCCCTTTGGCAATTCAGCATATTTTAGCACCTCACCATGTTCTTCCTCCTTGCCTAAAAACACAAAAGACATTAAAGATCTCCAAGCATATGATTTCAAGGCAAGCAACTCCTGCTAAGCTCCTGACCAAATTCAAGTTATGTACTACACCAAAAGTTGAAACTTCACTTAAAAATACAAGGCTTAAAAAGGAGCTTCAGCAGAATTAGGGTTTCCCTTCTTTTTGTTTTGCAAGGGCATGAGACAAGATACCTGATTCTGAAGTATCTAACAGCAGTTTTTTTGAAATTTAAAGATTGTCATGGGAAGAGACATGAGTGTGTTCTATTGCTCCACTTCCCCTCTTCCCACCCCACCTAGTCCCCTGCCCAAAGAGCCCGCAGAGTGAGCAAACAATGAAACTGGTTTGTATTTATATTTTACAAGGTTAAATAAGAACAACAATAATAAAAAATTGAACACTATAATGAACAGTTTCCCCCCCTCTTTTTACATTTTCTTTCCAAATGTGACCAGTTTTGCTGAGCGAGACTCAAAATTACTGGCGATTGTTTCTGTACAGGCTGCTGCTTGTGACCAGTTCAGGTGGAGTTGGAGGCTGATGCTGAGGCTACATTATTGGTCTGAACTCGATCTCCTGCATTAGCATCTGCAAACATCACAAATAAAAACAAAGACACAGGGTTAACAGACTGACAACTTGCAGTTTTGTGGACAGGATAACTAGTCTGCCTCTTTAAAACAGCTAACAGAGTCCGGTAAAAGGTCAGATAAAAATGTTGTACTTCTGAGGAAGAGGGTTCTTGGAGATCAAAATATGTACTTTAGACTACGCTTTTCAAACAGGCCTGGACCTGCTGCACATACGCTCTGGATGGCAAGCACAGGTTTTATACATCATGCTGTGTCTTGGCCAGATAGCAGTCTAGTGAAAACACCAGGAGCCATCTCTTCCCCAATGTGTATGAGTACAGCTGGCAGTCTATGTCTTCTGATGTACTAGGGGATTTTAGGCAGAATGGAAAAGTGGAAGGAGGTAGCATGTTACAAACAATGATGTTTGGCCATATCTGGAGCATTTCCTTCTATAAAGTACATCTGAGTAACAAAATTAAATCATCCTTGTATTTTACATTACTTGCCTTTATTCTAATAAACTGGAGTAATTTTTCCACAAACAGAGAACACATAACAAAGAGGGAGACTGCATATCAGGAATTGGGGGGGGGGGGGGGAGGAATTGGGTTGGACTGGATGGCCCTTGTGGTCTCTTCCAACTCTATGATTCTATGATTCTAAGTACCTTTCCTGTATAAGCATGAGTTTCTTTCAACAACTCTACCTTAGATTCAGTGATATGGGCAGCTGTTACACATGGTGCTGAACACAGGCAGGTGGTATTGGGATAACTTCATGCAAACAAAATCCATGCTTGTAATTTGCTCTCTACTGCCACTGTTTTGGCAACGTTTTATCTGCAGCATACTGATATAAGAATAAACTAGCACATGGACAATAAAGATTGGAAAAGACATTGATGCATGTTGGGAAAACTCAGTAAGAAAAAAGCATAAAGATTTAGCAGTAGATACTTCACATAACCAAGCCAAATAACAAACAATATGCTAAAACTCAATGTCAGAGGAAAAATGGCAAGAGTTCCCTGAATGGCTAAGTATAAATACCTTTGCACTGCATGCAGTCACAAAAAAAAAAAAAATCCTCTCAAGGGGAGGTGATACAATTAAAAGGTAAAGGTTCCTCCTTTGACAATTCCATCTAGCTGCTCATCTCCGTTATTACTACTTCCCTAAATATTCCCCACTCTGACTCAAGATTGGACTTAACTGGATTTTGCTGCAAGAGACTCAAGCAGCCTGAGTGGCCTTCAGTGTAATTTTCTGGCCTTGGGAGCCTTTGCCCACCAGGTTACTCAGTGCAGCAGCAGAAGAGATCTGGGTGGGGGAACTGCAGAGAGCAAGCATGATTTCAACCCTCTCATCCTTTTGGTGGCTTTGAGTGCAGGATTATGAAGAGTGACCGGGACAGAACAGGGATTATATTTATGCGCTGTCCCTCTTGCTGTTCAACAGTCTCCCTTCCTAAGCTAACTGGGTGGTACAAGATGTTTCAACAGCTTGTTGCGCTGGGGAACTTCATCAGTTATGTGCTGGTGCTGCCCTGTTAGCAGAGGCACAGAACTTCATGTCCTCCACAACCACAGATTTGTCCCACTTTATACTCACTTAAATGAAACATATTTGCTATCTTAAATGCCCATTCACCCACTTTGGTATAACTCTTTGGATTGGAACTCTGCACAATCCTTTCCCTTCTTTTTGTTTTTACTATTCTAAATAAAATGGGAGGGGGTTGGACATCCATGGCTCTTCCAATGGTGGGACGTAGCTTGTTTTATTTGATGTAATTGTACTTTATTGTTGTTAGCCGCCTCGATTGATCTTAAAGGGGTGGGGTATAAATAATACTTATTATTATTATTATTATTATTATTATTATCTCTATGATTCTATGAATTTGCTGTCTTTAACAAATCTGGCCACTTCACTGCTCATCCCCATCTATACATCATTTATGAACAAATAATAAAGCACTAAATACAGATCTGTACTGTTCACATCCTTTCTCTACAAGAACTATTAATTCCAACTCTGTGCTACTTTTTCTTTAAACAGTTATCTATCCATAAAAGGTGTTCTCCTCTCATCCCATGGCCTTCTGTAATTTCCTTTTCCTTCTTTAACATATCTTCAGGTCCCCAAACTTCACCCCATACAGTTGTGTACGTCTGAATGCAATTTTATTTGTATTTTCTTGAAGAAGACTCTATAAACAAACATCAGGAATTTTGCAGTATTTGTATTAGTTTCCTCTTTCACCAGACACATGACACTGTTGGATACCTGGATGGTATGTAGATCTCAAGGCCAAGAAGCTGATGCAATCAGGATGCCAGAGCTTGTCTCAAAATGCACAGCTCAATCTAGACGTTTCTGATTTGCTCTGCACAGATGCAGAGCAAACACATCAGTGCGAATCACAGACACCAGGAAAAACACCTGTGATTATTTGTGCAATAAATGTAAGACCTACAGCCTGGCATTTAGAAACAGGCAACTGGGATGGAAATATTTTAATTCATAACATATCTGCAAGTAATTAAACTTGTCCCACCACATTCGCTGCAGTTAGCAGCACAGGACCCCTGTGGATGTGGATAAACTGCGATAACAAAAGAGCTATGTTTTTACTTGAGAGAATATCTCTCTAAAAAATCTCTAAGTCTTCCAGTGCAACTCTATGGTCAACATCTGCCAGACAGGGACCACAGAATTGTGCTGAAAGAGCTACAAATGCCCAGTGGTGTGTTCTCTCTAGGAATCTCTAGGTCCTTTAGTGCGACTTTTGGTTAAAATTGACCACAGAGTTGTGCTGCAGGACCTAGATATCCCTAGAGAGAACATAGTAGTAAAATCCATGAATAACCAAATTGGCAAAAGTCAAAGCTGCAAACGTGGAGGGACGAATGTAACTAAAATCTTCAATATGAAAAATATGATTCCAACCTATCTTTAATGTTCCACTACTTTTGAGAATTAACTATGACGAAAAACAAATTTATTAGTAAGACTGAAGAGTCTGCAGTCACTCTAAGGTGGTAGGTAAAATGCCAGTATTTGTCTCAAGAAAAGTACGTCAGTCACGAATGTGGTCTCACCTGAGGCTGCTGGAGCATTTGTAGGGGTTGAAGCAGCTGCTTGATTTCGAGCATGAGCAGGTATGAGGGTTGAAGCCAGAGATGGATTACTTGACAGTTCTAGGAGGAAGTTGGAGACAGTTATTATAACCAGCCCACATGGCCTCATAGCCTGAAAAATGCACAAAAAACTATGGATGCCAGCCGTGAAAGCCATCAACAACAACAAGAGTTCCCTGCTCTCAGGCTTTACTATTTTTAACTGAAAAGCTATTTTTCTATGCCATAACAAAAGACAGGGCTCAGATCACTTTTCTTTTAATTTCAGAATATGCCTTGTTATCAATTTTCAAATACTTTTTCAAGTGTACTTAAATATACCAACTTATCTCAAATGTACATTGACTTTCTGGCTCATGGAATTGTGCTTTAATAAAAAAACTTAAAATGCACCAAATTTACACCAAAACATGCACCAAAAGTTTTGAGAAAAAATGAAGCAAATACTAGAAGACATGTCCACAGGACTGAACCATTATAGAAGACAATCTTAATTTGCCAACAGCTAAAATAAAGCATCTGAAGCAATATTTGTATTGTTCTCAGCAACAGTAAAAGTCAACTGGTGTAGACTGGCTCTGGAAATGTGAGCTTCAAAAGAATATTTTAAGGTCTTCATAATGTTTTATGTCTGCATCCTTAGCCTGGTGATATGAGAAAACCTACAGTAAGTTCATTTAATAGGTTAACCATTTCTATCTTAACACTGCTTGTTAAGAAACATCTTGCTGGGGGATTATGGGTAGCTCAGTTTTTAGTCATGTAATTGCATAAAACATAGAAATTAGAACTTTTAGGCAAACAAATAAAATCCTAGAAGAAACAATTGAGAACAGGAACTTTCTTATTACAAAAATGGTTAGAAAATACTGTTTATTATTATGGTTCATGACTTCACTCTATACCAGTGGTCCCCAAACTGTGGTCTTTAAGGGATTTTGGACTTCAGCTCCCAGAATTGCAAACTATTGGCCAACATGGCTGAATATAAGCTCCATATCCACATGACAGATACCCATGGTTTCACTTACGTGTTATCCATGGCTGCTGCTGCTGCTGCTGTAACAATCCAAAGTTCTTCTGCCAGAGAGGGAAGCAGTACCACTACCCAGATCCTCCTCCCTATCCATCCTTGCTTATCATGGGGTGAGGATAACGGGGAGCTGCCCAACTGCTGCCATCTCACTTTGTGCAGCAGCCAGTTGTCTATGGTAAGTGGTTCTCAACCAAGAAAGGAAACAGTCTTTCCTCCACCAAGAAAGGTGTGGGGTCCCTGCTGCACATAGCCCTGCACCTCTCTTTGTGACTCATGCTGCACTATTGCACTCAAGAACAAAAGGAAAGAAGGCCAGCTGATGCTCCCAGAGTGACTGGATGCAAAAGGAGCAACAGCCTTCTCTGCATCATTGCTAATTGCGGGACGATTGGAGGCTGCCACTTGCTGCTGCCACTACAAGCTTCCACCAGTTAGGCATCTCCCCGTTGTCCTTACCCCATGACAAGCAAGGATAGATAGGGACGTGTGGGGATAAAGGAGGAGGAGCTGGGTACTGGTATTGCTTCCCTTCCTGGCAAAAGAACTTTGGCTTAGGGAGTGTTAGTTCATTGATATGTGGTTTAGAAATGTACTTGCTATTGCTGTGCAAAGTTGTGAGTGGCAGAAGCACCAAAAGAGCAGACCCTCATTGTCCTGTGACTGACAATAATGGAGAGAGGAGCGTAAGGAGCTCAGGAGGGAGGCCTGGCAGTAGTGCCATCTCCCTCCTTCGCTCTCACCCAGCCTGAGTTTTGCTACTATCCAGTTTCGCATATCTGCACCAAGTCCAGAAATATATCCCCCCCCCCCCCCCCCGGATACAGGGGTTGTACTGCATTACTAGGATAATTATAAAGCAAGAAAAAAAATTATAAGCATGATCATGACTGAGGAGGCTGTTTAATTTCACTATTAAAATAACTTTTAATAATGAAGTAGACAGAAAAGGGCCTGAGTTATGAAGGTCCAACCTCTCCAAATGTCCCCCTGCCCTCCCAGCAGGAACGTGCTGGTCACCCATCTCAGCAACCTACACTTGTAAAGCCTATGTGCATATTTCCCTCATGATAAAGGTTGTGGAGTCTGTTTAATAATGCATTTACAAGTACCACATATCCCCTACTTTTCATTTAATTGTGCTAGTTGCTAGCATTCCAACAAAGTTAAACGCAGGCCATCCTATTTCTGGCTGTGAGCTCAAGAGTGAACATCTTTTGAAAAATAAAAACCCATATATGTTATAAAGGTTAAATGTTAACAATGGTCTAATCTACACTGCAGATATAATGCAGATTGACACCACTTTAACTGCCATGGCTTAATGCTATGGAATCCTAGGATCTGTAGTTTGTTGTGTCAACAGAGTTCTCTATAACAGGGAAGGCTAAATACTTCACAAAACTACAGTTCCCAGAATTCCATAACATTGAGACATTGAAGTTTAAGCAGTGTGAAACTGTATTATGTCTGCGGTGCAGATGCAGCCAATAAGACTATATCATATACTGTTAGTTAGTAGTAGGGTGTGTTTTTCACTTCAGGAGACAACTCTTTTGTTAGATCACTACATAGATTCTGTTACTTCAATCGTTTAATAAGATATCACATTATGATAACAATAATATAAAGTTGACATCAATGAATTTTAAAGAATTATCTGGTCTCCAAAGCAGCTCTATGTTAAGGTTAGGTCAGATCACTTTTCTTTGGTTGCTATAGCCAGAACTTCAGAGGTTAACATGGAAAGATTAACTCAACAGACTGATATGTAACTTGGCATTGTAGGGTAAGGCCATCTTAATTTTAAATAGAAAACATAAGAAATGGCTTGTTCTGATGAGTTTAAGATTTGATGAGTAACCACCAGTAGTGTACCAGGAGGTCTTCTTATTTTTGTCCCTCAAATTTTTCTGGGAATTGAACTTCATCAGCCAATGCAATTATTTTACCATATATACTCATCTATAAGTCTATAAATTTATGCTCAAAAATTGACCCCCAAATCCCAGGTCAACTTATTTACAGGCCATTATAGTAATGTGGTAAAAGCTCTTTCAGATTTCCCCATGCAGTTTCTCTCTCTCTTGAGCCAAGCAGAAAGAAACCTGTAACTTAAACCCTTCACTTTGTCCCTGGTGGCCATTCAGATCTATGGGAGTCCAGGAGCTGAAAATAACAATATGTACAGCAGTAATGAAAGCACAGTACCAAAACAGCATGCCTGTTAAGCGTGTGGCCTTTAACAGATACAGTTGGGTCTCTGTATCCATATATTTTGCATCCACAGAGACAACCATTCATGGCTTGAAAGGATTTTTTTTAATCCAAAAAAGAAATCTTGATTTTGCATACAAAGGACACCATTTTAGTACGCCATTGTATATAACGGGACATGAACATCTATGGATTTTGGTATTCACAGGATGTGGTAGAGTGGGGTGGGGTGTTCTGGGACCAAACCCCAGTGGATACCAAGGACCTACTGTACAGCGTTGTATCTTGGGGAGGACACAGAAAAATCTTAAAGGTTTTTGTATTATACCCAAATAGATGCAAGAGGGAAAGCTTTTGAAAAGTAAATATTATTAAAATGAAGGGAAATTTATTTCTACTTCAGTAGAAACAACTTTGCCACATAAATCTCAGAGCCACTGACAATCTTTGAGAACCCCTGGAGAACAGGAGTAGTACCAGGAGACGGGATGTGGGCAAATGTCCCCATCTTCCACACACAAAAGGGGGGGAGGGGGGAGAGAGGACACAAACAACCATCTCCTGGTTAACCTGACATGCTGTGGATGTGGCATATCTTGATTTCAATAAGACCTTGGACAACGTCCCCATGAAATTCTGGCAAACAATCTAGTAAAATGTGGGCTAGACAGTGCAATTGTTAGGTGGATTTGTAATTGTTGACTGGCCAAACTCAAAGGGTGTTCAGAAATGACTCTCCTGATCCTAGAGAGAAGGGTTCTGGGCCCAGTACTATTCAACATCTTTAACATGGACTTGAATGAAGGAACAGAAGGCATGCTTATGAAATTTGCAGCTGACTTCAAATTAAGAGTAGATAACACTCCAGAGGACAGGATGAAGCCTAGAATCACATTGGTTTTTTAAGCTGCAGCATAACACTGTTGACTCACATTCAATTTCTGGTCTACCAGGAACCCTAGATCCCTTTGACATGTACTGTCAAGCCAGAGATCCCGCATTCTATATCTGTGCATTTCATTTTTCCTGCCTTACATTTCTCCCTTTTGAAATTCTAATCAATCTGTTATTTATAGCAACCTTGAGGGATCAAATATTATCAATATGGTAAGTGTTCTATTGGAAACAGGAATAAAAAAGGCTTTAAATATTGCTATGAGATGGGAGCCTGGACCAAAAAAAGGCTGGGTGTGAGCTGGGTGGTGGAAAGCGAGTTGATCTGGGCAGGAACCTGAACATGGGCAAGTTTCTCAAATTGGAGAAGGAATCTATAGGTTGGTACCTGAGGATGCACAGGGCTTACAGTGATGCTTGAATGATACCTGAGGATGCAGGGGGCTTATAGTGATGCTTGAAGATAGTCATATCTGAAAATACTTTATGCCTAGGTTCTGGTGAAATCTCCCTTTATTCAGATAGTTTAGTTGAATGATTTTAGCATGACACAAAATAGACAGGCAGGAAAGAGTGGCTTCCAACTGCTTCATGGTCGAGGAGTGCAGATGATGCACACCCCCAGAGTGACCGAAAGCCACTCCAAGGCTGCCTAAGGCAGCCCGAAGCCAGCAAAAAAAAAAAAAAAAGACTGCTGGAAAAGTGTGCTTCCTCGCACAGAAAGATGTGTGCCAACCTAACAGTGGTTATGGCGAGGCAGCTAAGATATGATGAAGGAATTCTGTCATTAGAGAAAAAAGAAGATGGACTGTTCCACAATGCTCTGTGTATGGTTGCTCTGCTACTGTACAATTGGTGTGCACTTGTAATAAAACTGATATCATCTGTTTAACAATTTAACAATGGTAGGAAAAAGCTAATCTAGTTCATAACAGGAAATTTTGGTGGGTGAGATGGGTCTGACACAGCTTATGCCCACCTGGATAATTTACACAGCACTGATATAGGCCAGAAGTGAGTGGGGGTTGCTGTGACCCACAGAGAGACCATTTTCCCCACCAGGAAACTGTTCCACCCTGGCGGAGGCCTTGAAAGCCTGTTCTTCTGGTTGGGCCCAAGAAAGACTATGATTATTGTTGTACTGCTCACTCTCCTGCTAGGAACATTAATGTCTGATGGGGCCTGTAGCCCAGCTTTGTAGAACTCCAAAAACCTATCCTGGATGATGTCGACATGGCATCTTCTTCAACTGACTTTATGAAATTGATGGTGCTGATTTTACATTAGGTAACTCTATGGACTGTGGTGCCTTGGCTCCTATCCAAATTGTACATTACAGAGAACAGTACAGGTAGAGTCTATGTCAAGCCACTGATAGTGCTTCTGTGCAATATCTCAAGGAACTACCTTGCCACCAAGGCCGTTTTTCTCTCTCTCTCCATATAAATACTATATAAGACTGCTGGGTATTTAGGAATTTAGAACATGACACCATCAGAATGGAAATGACATCTCTATTTCTCTATTATGTTTCAATCAGGAAATGCCACACGTGATCAATGATGAGTTGAGAGTAAGGGCTAAAAGCTGAAACTGAATCCTAGTAAGAGGAAAACACGATGGGTGAATACAATCAGTAATTAAGGGAATTCCCAGATGGGTTGCACTCGCTTGGAATGCAAAATGTGGGGGTCATCCTGATTCAATTTCTGTTTTTGGAAGCCCAAACAATTTCTATGATTACAAGTGGATTACTATAATGCATTTTATGTAAGGCTGCTCTCGCTGCGAGTGAAGAATACACTCACCCAGTTGCTGAATGGGGTGTCTTGCCACACATGCACTGATGAGAGACATTGGCTGTCAGCCTCTTTCTGAGAAACCCTATAAAACACAAGGCCAACTAATCTGAAGTGCTAATCTCCTTGTGCTAATCTCCCCTTAGGATCTTCAAAGGGGATTGCATTGTCCACACTACAGCCTACAGATCAGACAGAAACATGAAGATGGGGTTTCTGTGCAACATTATGGAATGATATACCCTCTGGAGAATGTTATTCCTCAATAATGGTACTTTTCATGTGCTTATTGCAAACATATATTTAGCACTACGTTAGCACTGCTGTTTTGCTTCTTTTATTGCTTAAGTTGGTGGAATGAATTACTTTAGGACTCTCACAAAATACTTCCAATAAATAAATATTCAACTAAAGGGGTAGCATTAATTACCCCTGGAATATACAGATTCTGTATTAATATGCAGACTTTGAATTATCATAGACATTCACAAAAAAAGCCCACAAATATACACCAAATATGTATTTGAATTTAAAGTGACTCAAATAACAAAATGAAATAAATCATAAACCTAATACTGATAGAAAGCCAAGTCTTGTGGCCACCTCTTGTGGTGGATCACACCTGAAATGAAAAACACTGAATTCTATCATGAGGAAATAGCTAAATGCCAGTGTCACAGGGAAAAACACATGCTTCAAACATAAATAGCTCAATACCCGGCATTGCTAGATAGGCCTTTAAAAAACTCCTGCCTTAAAAGACTTAAAAGTCAATGCCAGGGAGCAACCATATAGCCAATGCTGAGTAAGAGGACCAACATTCACAAAAGAAAAAAGGCTTCTTATGCAGGAAACTGCAGCCTCAACAGCAGCAGCATCTGTGTGCTGGCTAAATGTTACTCAATAGGTGTGAACTCAGTAGAGTTTCTAGAACAGATCTGAGGGCAAAGGGGGTGCTTTAATGGGGGAATCATCCCCTTTCCAAAGGACACATCTGGATCTCAGAGGAAGTGAATACAAGTTAGCAACCAGAAGATCTCTATAAAGTTATATTCCCAGTAGATTGAGATCACTGATAGAGATTGGTGAAATAGGCCAGGACATCAGGGGCCTTTGACATTGGTGTTTACCGGAGGATATTCTTTGAGGAGGAAGCCCACAGTACTGTTTTAATGATTCATTAACACTTCTCGGTATGGGCATTGAGGGAACGGCTGCAGTCACTTGCAACACTTGTGGGATGTTTGTCTTCTTGCC
Organism: Urosaurus nigricauda; assembly: GCA_034509955.1. Lineage (NCBI taxonomy): Eukaryota > Metazoa > Chordata > Lepidosauria > Squamata > Phrynosomatidae > Urosaurus > Urosaurus nigricauda. The sequence goes on from JAOEGL010000002.1 coordinate 135,948,866, forward strand.
TACAGATGTGGGGAACTTCACATGCCCCAAGTGCTGGAATCTAGGGTAGCAACACTTCAGCATGTAAGGGAGCAAGAGGTTTTCCTGGACACAACGGAAGGAATGATCTTGGAAGGGGACCACACAGAGAAAGTTGCTGGGGGTGACAAGGTCACTTCATGTACGCAGGAGGCAGACAGCTGGAGGAACGTCACACAGAGAAGCAGGGAAATCAGGGATAGCTGTGGGATCTTGCAGCTACAGAATTGTTTTGAAGCCCTTTCACTTATCAAGGAGGATCAGGAAGAGCAGCATGGACAGACTTCAGGGACAGAGCAGGGGAGCCTAGGAGTTCCATCGCAGAGAACAATCGCTGCTAAGCCTCAGAAGAAGCGCGTGGTTGTGGTGGGGGACTCCTTGCTGAGGGGTACATAAGCAGTGATTTGTGGGCCCGACAATATGTCTTCAGAGGTGTGTTGTCTCCCTGGGGCAAAGATCCGTGATGTGACAGAGAGGCTGACAAGACTGGTCAAACCTACTGACAAATACCCCTTCCTTTTGGTCCACATGGGAACGAATGACACACCAAGACACAGCCTTCAGAATATCATAAGGGATTACGAGGCTCTGGGGAAGAAGCTGAAGGAAATGGGACACAGAGATTGTCATCTCGTCTCTTCTGCCAGTAGAAGGGCATGGTCCAGGAAGAGAGATGTCAACAACTGGCTCCGCAGATGGTGTTGCCGAGAACAATTTCGATTCTTGGATCATGGGCTGCAGTTCCATGAGGAGGGACTTCTAGCAAGGGATGGGCTGCATCTCACACCAGTTGGCAAAAACGTTTTTGCCAACAGTCGCAAGAATCTGATCAGGAGGGCTTTAAACTGAGTTATGTGGGGAAGGGAGACAGCATTCTGGAAGGCAAATGGGCTGGAAACAATAGTCAAACTGACATAGAGGGAACAAGGCAAACAGGGCAAGGACCCAACAACAGGAGGTAAAAAAACATGCACAGGCATCAAATAAAGGGGACACATGGTCTTCGATGTCTCTACACTAATGCACAGAGCATGGGAAATAAGCAAGATGAACTTGCACTCCTAGCACAACAAGGGAAATATGATATAATAGCCACCACTGAAACCTGATGGGATGAGTCTCATGATTGGAATGTACAAATAGAGGGGTATAACCTTTTTAAGAGAAACAGGACAAACAAGAAAGGAGGAGGAATAGCATTATATGTCAGGGATATTTACACCAGTGAAGAGATCCAGGACATCAATACAGGAAGCCAGGTGGAGAGCATCTGGATAAAAATTAAAGGAGAGGGAAACAACAGGGATGTTACTGTGGGAGTGTACTACATACCCCCAAGTCAGATGGAGGAAATGGATGATGCTTTTCTAGAACAGATGACCACAAAATCAGAAAGGAGAGATGTAGTAGTGATGGGGGACTTCAACTACCCAGATATTTGCTGGAAGTCAAACTCAGCCAAATCCTCAAGGTCTAGCAAATTCCTCACTTGCCTCGAAGACAATTTCATTGTCCAAATTGTAGAAGAGGCAACAAGGGGATCAGCTATTTTGGATCTTATCTTAACCAACAGGGAAGACCTAGTTGATGGGGTGCAAGTGGTGGAATCCTTAGGTGGGAGTGACCATGTCCTCCTGGAGCTTGTTATACAGTGGAAAGGTGAGGCTAGGCATAGTCAGACATGCATTCTAGACTTTAGGAGAGCTGATTTCAAAAAACTTAGAGAAATACTGGAGGTGATCCCATGGTCAAGAATACTAAAAGAGAAGGGAGTTCAAGATGGATGGGAGTTCCTCAAAAGGGAGATACTAAATGGGGAAATCACCAAAGAGGAATTCAAACAAATAGGCAGCACGTGTAGGGATAAAGTCAGAAAAGCTAAAGTGCAAAATGAACTTAGGCTTGCTAGAGAAGTTAAGAACAATAAAAAGGGCTTGTTTGGATATGTCCGCAGCAAAAGGAAAAAGAAGGAAACGGTTGGGCCACTGCGTGTAGAAGATGGCAAAATGCTAACAGGGGACAGAGAAAGGGCAGAATTACTCAACACCTTCTTTGCTTCAGTCTTCTCAGAAAAGGCAAAGGGTGCTCAACCTAAGGATAATGGGGCAGAAGACAGAATAGGGGAATTTCAGCAAAAAATAAGTTAAGAGACAGTACAGGAATACCTGGTGAACCTAAATGAATACAAGTCTCCAGGACCAGGTGAACTACATCCAAGGGTATTAAAAGAACTGGCAAATGTAATATCAGAACAATTGGCAATAAACTCCTGGAGAACAGGAGAAGTCCCAGCAGACTGGAGGAGGGAAAATGTTGTCCCAATCTTCAAAAAGAGGAAAAAAGAGGATCCCAACAATTATCGTCCGGTTAGTCTGACATCAATACCAGGAAAGATTCTGGAGCAGATCATTAAACAGTGAGTCTGTGAATATCTAGAAGATAATTCAATAATCACAAAAATCCAACATAGGTTTCAGAGAAACAAGTCATGCCAGACAAATCTGATCTCTTTTTTGATAAAATTACCAGCTTGGTAGATGAAAGGAATGTTGTGGATATAGTATATCTTGACTTCAGTAAGGCCTTTGACAAGGTTCCCCATGACATTCTTGCAAACAAGCTTGTAAAATATGGACTAGACAAGGTAACCATTACATGGATTTGTAAGTGGTTGACTGGCCGCACCCAAAGGGTGCTCAACAATGGCTCCTTTTCATCCTGGAGAGAAGTGACAAGTGGGGTCCCACAGGGTTCTGTTCTGGGCCCAGTGCTATTCAACATCTTTATTAATGATTTGGATGACAGAATTGGGAGCCTAGTTATCAAATTTGCAGATGACACTAAATTAGGAGGAGTAGCTAATACCCCAGAGGACAGGATCAAAATTCAAAATTACCTAAACAGACTAGAAAGCTGGTCCAAAGCTAACAAAATGAAATTCAACACAGAGAAATGTAAGATCCTGCACTTGGGTGGAAGAATGAAATGCACAGATATAGGATGGGGGACACCTGGCTGAATGAGACCACATGTGAAAGGGATCTAGGAGTCCAAGTAGACCACAAGTTGAACATGAGTCAACAGTGCGATGCGGCAGCTAAAAAGGCCAATGCGATTTTAGGCTGCATCAATAGAAGTATAGTGTCTAGATCAAGGGAAGTAATAGTGCCACTCTATTCTGCTTTGGTCAGGCCCCACCTGGAATACTATGTCCAGTTCTGGGCACCACAATTCAAAAAGGATGTGGAAAAACTGGAGCGGGTCCAAAGGAGGGTGACTAAGATGGTGGGGCCTGGAAACCATGCCCTATGAGGAACGACTTAGGGAGCTGGGAATGTTTAGCTTGGAGAAGATAAGGTTTAGAGGTGATAAGATAGCTCTGTTTAAATATTTGAAGGGATGTCACATTGAGGAGGGAGCAAGTTTGTTTTCTGCTGCTCCAGAGAACAGGACTCGGAACAATGGATGCAAACTGCAGGAAAAGAGATTCCATCTCAACGTTAGGAAGAACTTCCTAACAGTAAGGGCTGTTCGACAGTGGCACACAGTCCCTCGGAGAGTGGTGGAGTCGCCTTCCTTGGAGGTTTTTAAGCAGAGGCTGGATGGCCATCTGTTGGATGTGCTTTGATTGGGAGTTCCTGCATGGCAGGGGGTTGGACTGGATGGCCCTTGTGGTCTCTTCCAACTCCATGATTCTATGAGTTCTGCTGGAAAATCAAAATAATCCATCTTAGTTGCTGCTCCCTTTGCACCCAATCACTTTGGGAGCAGCAAATGGGCAGCTGGCTGGCTGGCTGGCTGATTTGAAGCAAAAGCTGGTGCTGTCACTGCTTGACCACTGGTTGGTTTTGCTTCCAAGATGGCCAGATGCAAAGGGAGAAGCAGCTCCCCTTCAAAGAAGGATTCTCAATCTTTCCTCACTGGGACAGAGTGGGGTGCAGCCAGATTCCCACTTTTCTTCCTGGTGAGAAAGGACTCTTTTGAAGAACCGACCCCAGATACTCCTCCCCCTCCTTCCCCAGACACCTGCCTGCCCCAAACAGCTTCACTGTTTCTTCTTCTATCTCTTCTCTCAGCCTCTCCGAAAAAAGAAAGGATGAGCAGCAGCGCAGCTCCAATCTGCCAGCAAAGTCCCAGAAAAGCTCACAAAGCTGAATCAGGATCCCAAATGTGAAAATTTTCTTTTTGCAGCCACGTTCCCCCTGCTGCCATGTCCTCGTTCCATTCAGTCTTTCCCAAAATGGCACTACATGACTGAGCTAGCACAGGCAGGCAAAGGGCAGGCAACAATAGCATACAAAGTGGTTTTAAGACCCTGAAAAGAAAAGTTTCTTGCAACTCATTCTCACATACTGGTCCCCTTGTCTTTCTCACATGCTAGTATTTTGACTGAAGGCCCCTTGCTATTCCCTTTCCCTCACTTCCCCGGGTTCTTTCCTCTGCCCCTGGGGTACAGTACCACGCACTTTGGGAATCACTGATTTAGACCATCCAAACTGTTATAGTATTAATTCATATTGCTTATTAAATGCTATTTTTGGTAAAATGTGATTCATGAAACTGAAGTGTCTGCTATCATTTTAAGACAGTATGTCATTTATCACCAACATGTCTACAAATTCTCTGTAAAAATGTGTCATGGCACAGGCACCAGCTCACTAGGATCGCAGGTTGTACGTGTGTATGCGCATGTGTCTCAACATTCTCTTCTCTATCATGATTTGACTCATTACAAATAGGTCTGTGCACACAGTATTTCTAATCCTTTTCTACTACATGATACCCTCTGACAAAGTCCATGCTTTGAAAAAAGACTGCCCATTCTTTATGACCTCATTGTTTGAGATAATGCCACATTTGTGCCACAGAAAACTTCTGGCACACAATTTTCCCCAATAATTCTGAAGTTACCTTGAGTGGTGAAGTTAAAGAGTGCAGGTTTCTCTCGCCCACTCGGTAGTTTGATGTTTGGGTCCCGTAATTCATCAAAGAAAGAGTGTGCACAAGCTTCCAGCGGAGTCAGACGCGCAGTGGGAGTATATTCCAGCAGACGGCTACATAGCGCTATTGCTTCTGGTGGAGTGCGGGGCCGGAAGACCTATGACAGAACATAAGGGAAGATGTCAGTACTTTTCTATGTTGTTGTAGATGATGGATGCTAGGAGACTGAGCAGTTAAAACTCCTAGATAAAGAGGTAAACCCACTGTTTTTTTACTAACAACATCAGATCTTTAAAATATTGAAACTTACCTAAATTACTAAAACTGAAAGAGTTATTGCAAAGGAATCTACTGTATTAAAGCGAAATGACAAAGGCAATGAGAAAAAAATATATACAGGGCAGATCTGAGAAAAAATTAGGAAGAGAAAGGAATAATCTATTCAAAATGTAACAGATATGCATTCACTCATGCACATGGATTGGAGGAGAGAGAAAACAAATGAGTCAGGATTTTCTGAAGACAATAAGATTAAAACAGCTTTCTCCAAATGGCTTCCTCTAGAAATACTGGGCAACAACTTTAATTTTTTCCAGCCATTAATTAGTGCTGGTTGGACTGATGGGAATTGCAGTTTAAAATACCTACAGTGCAACAGGTTGGGTAAGGGTGGGTTAGGCTTCTGACCATGTATTGTTTTGTTCAATTTATATCCCACTTTTCCCCACAGGAGTTCAAGATGGCTAACAAAATTTTAGCAATCTTTAGTCCCTAAAGTGATGACTAATCACTACTTAAATAGTAAGCTGATTTTACTCTGGCCACAGATTTTGGCTGACAAGCTAATAGTAAAAATTAAGGTTTGGTTGATCTTTCCATAATAAACATCAAATAATTAATTAGGATATATTTCACATTTTTGGCATTCATGAATACAGTTGACGGATGGTACTATGTTTCCTCGAAAATAAGACAGTGTCTTAAATTAATTTTTGTCCCCAAAGATGCGGTAGGTCTTATATTCAGGAAATATCTTATTTTTTCCATGAAGAATTCACATTTATTATGTTTATACTAAATATATTTATAAATAAATTTATAAACGAACCTCTATTATATACTGTATATATATTTATATACAAAAACTTTGCTAGGTCTTACTTTCAGGGGAGGCCTTATATTTAGCAATTCAGCAAAACCTCTACTAGGTCTTATTTTGGAGGGATGTCTTATTTTCAGGGAAACAGGGTAATGTATCAGCATGTTTCTCTCTATGAAAAAAGCTGTTTCTTTCTGCTATGCTGCACATAACGGTAGTAAATTTTGAATCCTGAGATTATGGCGAAATGAACGTTGGGAGATTTAACTCACAGAATAGAGAAAGGATAGCATATGCCATAACCAAAATATGCTAGAACAGGTTTTAGGGCCATTAAAATTCAGCAAAAACTGCTCCAAAACTTATTGAACAAGTAGAACAGGGTTGGATATATATGCTTTGTTATGCACCCTTATCATTTTGTATGATTTACTAGCTAAAAGGCATAAGGGAAAGTCCTGAAGTAAGCATCAAAACAATAATTAGGTTAGGATAGGACAACAATCATAAACAAAACTTTGCTACAGTGATCCAATGTTTCTAAAACTAGTCAAAGAAACCAAACTGTTGCTGAAATTATAAAAGGCAATACAACAGTCTCTCTCTGGCTTTTCTTTGCTAGCAAAGATTCAGGAAGGACGCATCCCAGGCTTTCTACGAGTGCGCTGATGACTAAAAAGGCCAATCCAAGATAAGCAAGTCCAGTTGCAGAGAGCACAGCAAAAACTCTCCTTGGACGATGTTTCCAAGTTGTGGTTCTTCCTGCATTGTCATTTAACTTCAAGACTCTTTTGGTGTGAGTTCTCAAAAGAGGCTGCAGCATTGTGGATAGTGCGTCTCCATGCCTCCCGATGAGAGGCCAGGGCAGACCATTGTTGTTTATCAATTTGGCCAAGCTTGAGGTGTTGTTTCAGGGACTCCTTCTATCTCTTCTTTGGGGTGCCCCTCTTACGCTGACCCGTGGCAAGTTCACCGTAGAGTACTATTTTGGGGAGGCGGTGGTCCTCTATCCTAGAAATGTGCCCTGCCCAGTACAGCTGCATTTTCAATAGCATGGCCTCAATGCTGATAATCCCTGCTTGCTTGATGACAGCAATACTTGTCACATAATCAATCCAGTGTATATTTAGGATTGTGCGTATACAGCTGATGAAAGCGTTTGAGGAGTCGTAGATGCTGGTGATAGATGACCTATGTTTCAGACCCACAGAGGAGAATAAACAACATATGGCTCTGTACACATTGATTTTTGTGCTTCATCTCAGGTGTTTGTTACTCCAGACTCTTCTGTGAAGCCTTCCAAAGGCACTATATGCCTTTGTTAATCTGTGATCAATCTCTTTATCAGTCTTGGCATCTGAAGAGATTATGCTTCCCAGGTAGGTGAAATGCTGAACGGACTTAAGCACAGATTTGCCTATGGTGACGTGAGGGTGATAGTGTTCTTCCTGTGGGGCAGGCTAGTACAGAATTTCCGTTTTCTTCAGGCTGACTTCAGCCCAAACAGCTCTGCAGCCGTTGCAAAGTAGGATGTTAGGCGCTGCAGAGCTGCTTCTGTATGGGCAACAAGGGCAGCATCGTCAGCGAAAAGAAGCTCATGGACTAGATAGTTTAGAGTCTTTGTGCGAGCCCTCAGACGGCTTAAGTTAAACAAGCTACCTTCTATATGGTAACGTAAATAGATGCCATCTTCTTCTTCGAGATCTGCCACAGCCCTTTGGAGCATCATGCTGAAGAAGATTGTAAATAGAGTTGGAGCGAGAACACAATCTTGTTTCACACCACTAGTTATTAGAAAGGGCTCTGAGAGAGCATCACCATATCTGACTTCACCATGCTGGCCCTCATGTAGCAAGATAATCATTTTGAGGAATTTGGGGGGACATCCTAGGCATTCCAGGATCTGCCACAGACCTTTTCTACTCACAGCATCGAAGACTTTGATAAGGTTGAAAATATTACATAGAGTCCTTTGTTCTGCTCTCTACATTTCTCTTGCAGTTGTCTAAGAGCAAATACCATATCTGTAGTGCTCCTATTAGCTCTGAAGCCGCACTGGCTTTCAGGGAGAAGTTCTTCTGCAATAGCAGGAACTAATCTGTTCAGGAGTATCCTTACAAGGATTTTTCCAGCAATGGAGAGCAGTGTTATACCTCAATAGTTTGAGCAATCAGATTTCGCTCCTTTTTTCTTATACAGGATGATGATAACTGCATCGCAGAGGATGCTTTGATTGGGAGTTCCTGCATTGCAGGGGGTTGGACTAGATGGCCCTTGTGGTCTCTTCCAACTCTATGATTCTAGAATCTGATGACGGTTCACCTTTTCCCCAGCAACTCACAAGGAGCTCGTGGAATTTAGCATGGAGTACATAACCTGTGTTTCCAAGCTTCAGGTGGGATTCCATCAATCCTGGCTACCTTGCCAATTTTCATCTGCTGTATGGCCTTAATGGTCTCTTCCAAAGTGGGAGCCACATCCAGTTCATTTTTCATCTGTTGTTGTATTATATGCTGGATAGCTGAGCCTTGGAATACTCGGTTGGCACTGAAGAGACTTTGAAAATGTTCAGCCCATCGATTCAAGATGGAGGCTTTGTCTGTGATTAGTGTTTGACTATCTGTACTACATAAGGAGCTTTGGACCTGATAAGTAGGTCCAAACACTGCTTTAAGAGCGTTGTAGAATCCTCTGGAATCACCCAGATCTGCACAACGTTGTCTCTTTTCTGCTAAATTGATCCACCACTTGTTCTGAATGTCTCAGAGTTTTTGTTGGAGTTTACTACATGTGAGATGGAAGGTTGCTTTTCTTACATGGCAAGATGGCTGAGCAAGGTGTGCTTGATGAGCAGTTCCCTTGTTTGCCAACAGCTCCGGGATCGCTTGGTTGTTTTCATCAAACCAATCTTGATTTTTCTTGTGGGAGAACCCGAGGGATTCTTCCGCAGACTGCAGGACACTCTTTTTGGTATTTTGCCAAAGCACTGTAGGAGAAGAATCTATAGGATGGTCTTCAAGTTTTGATTGCAGATATAACTGGAAGTTGTCTCTAATGGCAGCTTCTTGAAGATTGTTGACTTGGAGTCTCCTCTTTAAGATGCCACTCCTCTTAGGTTTGAGCTTAAGATGAAGATTTAGTTTGCATCTTACAAGGAGATGATCTGTTTGACATTCTGCACTGGGCATCACTTGAATATGACGGATATTGTGAATGTTTCTCTGGAGAAATAGAACATAGTCAAAGAGGTGCCAGTGTTTGGATTGAGGATGCATTCAGGTTGTCTTCAAGCTATCTTTCTGCAGAAAGATATTGTTTGTAATAGTCAGCTGCTGTTCTGCACAAAACTCTAGCAGGAGGCATCAGTTATCAATACAGTTTCCAACACAATGCTTGCCTAGAACACCTTTCCAGGCTTCAAAGTTCTTTCCTACTCTGGCATTGAAGTCACCAAGGATAATGATTTTATCTTCTGCAGGGAATTTTTTGTATGAGGTGGTGAAGGTCTGAGTAGAATTTGTCTTTCTCCACAAGGTTGGCTTGCATAGTTGGGGCATATATACTGAAGAGAACAACATGTGAGAGGCATAAGGAGATAATGCAGTCAGAGTGACCGACTGGCAGGGTTTCGAGTCTGGAGGCAATGGAGTTTTTAATCATAAAGCCTACTCCTGAAAGATGTTTTTAAGTTTTCGGTTTGCCAGACCAGTAGAGTGTATAGCCAGCACTGTGTCCTTTAAGGCTGCCTTCCTCATGGAGACAAACTTCACTAGGAGCCGCGATGTCAATATTAAGTCGTGATAGTTCATGGGCTATTAGAGCAGAACGACGCTTAGGACGTCCACTATCTGCAGAATCTTGCATGGTTCTGATGTCCCAGCATGCAAGCATCAGTCTGTTTGCACCTTTGGAGGCCAGTGTGTGCCTTTGTATTTTTGTTTTTCTTTGACTATATCAGAAGATGTTTGTTGGCCGCGGCTAGCCAACCGGGTAGATGGAAATGAGCTTTTGTTAGGCCACCTTTTCTAGGACCCCCCTCTCCATATGGAGCAAGTTATGCTGTCCTTTAAAAAGGTTCCTTGGTTGTTCAGGATGCTGCCGAACAAAGCTGTCATCGCCCGGGTCAGCCTCAAGGGACCAAAGTCCTGAACCGCTTGCATGCAGGGTTGGGTCTTCGGCTTCCAGTGTATCTTTCACCTGCCGTTTTGTCCCTCACCTATCGCTACAGGACTTGGGGGGGGGGCGGATGTATCCTTTGAGCCTGTGCAATGGATTTTTCTGGTGGAGCGCAGCGTGTACCGTACTGGCCTCACCCTTTAAACCAAAGGTTCGTCTGCTGAGGCCAAGCAAGCAAGGACAACGGCAGCGAGATCCTCGGGTCATAGGTTTGATTAGAGTTTCCTTCTCTTAGATGGTTTACCTTACAGGATTAGACGAGAATTATCAGGGTTTGGGATTGGAGTCTTCCTTCTCTTCTTGACAAGGTTCCCCATGACATTCTTGCAAACAAGCTTGCAAAATGTGGGATAGACAAGTTAACTGTTACATGGATTTGTAATTGGTTGAGTGGCCGAACTCAAAGGGTGCTCAACAATGGCTCCTTTTCATCCTGGAGAGAAGTGACCAGTGGGGTCCCACAGGGCTCTGTCCTGGGCCCAGTGCTATTCAACATCTTTATTAATGATTTGGATGACAGAATTGGGGGCATACTTATCAAATTTGCAGATGACACTAAACTAGGAGGAGTAGCTAATACCCCAGAGGACAGGATCAAAATTCAAAATGACCTGAATATACTAGAAAGCTGGGCCAATGCTAACAAGATGAAATTCAACACAGAGAAATGTAAGGTTCTGCACTTAGGGAGGAAAAATGAAATGCACAGATATAAAATGGGGGACACCTGGCTGAAAGAGACCACATGTGAAAGGGATCTAGGAGTCCAAGTAGACCATAAACTGAACATGAGTCAACAGTGCGATGCAGCAGCTAAAAAGGCCAATGCAATTTTAGGCTGCATCAATAGAAGTATAGTGTCTAGGTCAAGGGAAGTAATGGTGCCACTCTATTCTGCTTTGGTCAGGCCCCACCTGGAATACTGTGTCCAGTTCTGGGCACCACAATTCAAAAAGGATGTGGAGAAACTGGAGCGGGTCCAAAGGAGGGCAACTAAGATGGTGAAGGGTCTGGAAACCATGCCCTATGAAGAACGCCTTAGGGAACTGGGGATGTTTAGCCTGGAGAAGAGAAGGTCAAGAGGTGATATGATAGCCCTGTTTAAATATTTGAAGGGATGTCATATTGAGGAGGGAGCAAGCTTGTTTTCTGCTGCTGCAGAGATTAGAACGCGGAACAATGGATATAAATTGCAGGAAAAGAGATTCCACCTCAACATTAGGAAGAACTTCCTGACAGTAAGGGCTGTTCGACAGTGGAACACACTCCCTCGGAGCGTAGTGGAGTCTCCATCCTTGGAGGTCTTTAAGCAGAGGATGGATGGCCATCTGTCGGGGATGCTTTGATTTGGAGGTCCTGCATGGCAGGGGGTTGGACTGGATGACCCTTGTGGTCTCTTCCAACTCAATGATTCTATGATTCTATGATTCTCCTAGGATGGTTGCCATAAGACTAAAGAGCCCATCCTGCCCCTTTGACGCTCTTGGTCGGACCCTTTGGTTGTGACCTGTCTGGCATGGGAGGCCCTACCAGTGGCTGTTTATGCCACCGCCAGCATAGCTCACAACTTCATTAGGGTACGCAAGCCTCTCCCCCACAACAAGGGAGTGTCAATGGAGAGGAATATAATAGTATTGTTAGTTTAAAAGAAATCCTTTGGGCACCTAAAAACAGGTAGGAATTAAGTCACTGTCCTGGTCATCTTTCTTGAGTAAGGAAGCAAGAATGTCACACATTCTTGCTCCAGATACAAGGAGCCCAGTGCTGTTTTATTCAGCTCATGAAAATTTTTAGCAAGTTACTTTTAAAGTCACTTCTTTCCTTACTCTTACCTGTAACTAGTGTTCTTTGATTGGTCATCTATGCATGCACTGTACCTCTTCTTGAAATCTGAGTATTACTGGCAGTTGGTCTGGCTCCCCCCCCCCCCCTTAACAGATGCTCAGCATGATATTTCCTCTGTTCTGCAAGTATGACACTGCAATGCTATATTATAAAATCTCATGTGCCTGAGGGGGGAGGATGGGTGGGTACTGTGTATACACAGATGACCACGTGAAGAATATCCATCACAGATAAGCAAACTGTTCTTAATCACAGTCTCTGTGCTTCACGCTTATGGGTGACAACTGGCAAGTATGCCATCTTGGTGGAGGGCACATGATCTCACACCAAAATAAAGAGGGCTGCTCTCCCAAATGATACATCAGCTCTCACTCATACATTCAAGTGGTAAGGCTTTATGAAGGTAGTTGGCTGATAGAATGTCACAGCTCTGCGTGTCTGGCAAGGGAATGCTTCTCAGGAAAACTGATGAAGTAGCCATGGATCTTGTAGAGTGGCTTCTTGCTCCCTGAAATATCAGCTTTTTTGCCATCTGGTATAAAAGGATGATTGTCTTAGACATCCATCTCGCCAGCAATTGTGATTGTAAAGACTTTCCTTTCCTTGATACACAGTAACAAACAAATACATTTTTACTCCCCCCCCCCCGATTGTTATGAAAAATTGAGACTGCTTTTAATAGGAATCTGTCCTGAGAACCATTGGTCTCCATGCCACTTCACATAAACTGAGTTTACTCTTAATGTATAAAGTTCATTAGTTCTTCTTGCTGTTGTGATCACTATGACAAATGCCACTATCAAAGATAGATGGTCAACAGTTTTGTCAATATTGGCTCAAACTGTCGCTTTGTTAGATGGATAAGTAACAATAAAAACCCCTAGGATGGAATGGGCTCTATTGTGGCTGAGAATAATGTTGATTTCCTTTCAAGAATAAGGAAGTTCTCTTCTTGCATATTTACAGAATGCATTCTATTATAAGACTTCCTAATGGATGGTTTCTTTGCATTTATTTTAAAAAGTATAATTCTACAATAGGTCCTTAAGTATCTGCTCGAGTTTGGTTCCATCCCCCATCCCACCAAAAATCCATGGATGCTGTGGTCCTATTGTATATAATAACATAGTAAAATGGTGTCCCTTATATAAAATGGCAAGTGCAAGAATTGCTTTTTTGTATTTTTTGTATGGGGGGGGAGGGAGGCAGGCATATTTTCAAGCTGCAGATGGTTGAATCTGTGGCTGCAAAATCCATGGAAATGGAGGACCTGCTGTATGTGTATCCCTCATTTGAATAATATAGAGTTGGAAGAGACCACAAGGGCCTCCCAATCTAACCTCCTCCTGCCATGCAGGAACTCACAATCCAAACACACACACATGCCCCAGATGACCACCCGGCCTCTGTTTTAAAATCCCCCAAAGGAAGAGACTCCGCCACTCTCTCAGGGAGAGTCTTCCACTGTCAAACAGCTGTTACAGTCAAGTTCTTCCTTATGTTTAGTCTGGATAAGAGAAGCTTAGGTGGTGATATGACAGCCCTGTGTGGAATCTCATTTCCTGCAGTCTGAATCCATTGTTCTGGGTCCTGTTCTCTGGAGCAGAAGAAAACAAACTTGCTCCATCCTCAATACCCTTCAAATACTTAAAGGAGGCTCCTGGACTCTGGCTGGGCTGAAGGCTTTAAAACCTTGGCTCTTTTACTGCAATTTTGCTAAAGTGTGTTTTATAATGCTTGTTAGGTTAATTGGATTATAGTTTTGATACATTGTATTTGTTTTTTCCTTCCGGGTATTATGTTATATTGGTATTTAATTTGTTAATATTGCTTGGATTTGAACCTGTGTTGAGGGACTGGGAAAGGGATTATTTATGAACTTCCTTTAACTTGTAACACTTATGTTTTCCATTTGACTGCCATTGTATTTATATTGGGTTTTTTTTCCATTGTTTTGTTTAAATATTGGTCAAGGGATTGGGAGAGGATTGTTTGTATTTTATTGTATTTCTTGCATTGTATTTTCTTATTGTTGTTAGCCGCCCGGATTCTCTGTGATTGGGCAGGATATAAATGAATCTATTTAATAATAATAATAATAATAATAATTATTATTATTATTATTCAAGGCTATCATATCAACTCTTAATTTCTTCTTCTCCAGGCTAAACATACCAAGATCCCTAAGTCCCTCCTCAGAGCGCTTCATGGTTTCCAGATCCTTCAGCATTTTGGTTGCCCTCCTCTGGACACGCTCCAGCTTCTCAACCTCTTTTTTGGGTTGTGGTGCCCAGAACTGGACACAGTATTCCAGTTCAGGCCTGACCAAAGCAGAATAGAGTGGTAATATTACTTCCCTCTGTCTAGACACTATAGTTCTCTTTTTACAGCCCAGAAGCATGTTGGCTTTTTTAGCTGCTGCATCACACTGCTGACTATGTGAATTGCTACTGATTTGTTTGCAAATTCACCATTCCCACAATGCCAATGTTAGTTACATCAGTGTTCCAAACTGTGTCTCCCTTTGTTTATATACCAAATCAACAGCTGTGCTATTTGTTGCCACTTGTATCACTTTCCTCCTTAGCAACAATAGAAATGTCTTGACTGCCAGAAGCACCAAAGTACTAATGAGTAGGCTTGTCTCTTGGGTAGACCACTGAACCTCAGAGACCTTTGCAACGACCATCACATCCTCTTGTGGATACATCTGTGATTACTGTTAGATGTGGTTGTAAAGGATCGAATGGTGTGCCTGTTGTCAAATTTTCCATTTTGTCCATTTGAGACTGTGAAGCACTCAATATGGCACTCTCAATACTCATCTCTTTGATTCCTTCTTTACTCTGAAATGTGTGAGAAACTATACTTGCAATAGTCCCATTCAGTTGTGCTAGCTGTAATACTTCTTTTGTTGATGCATCAGACCCAGTAGCTGAAGTATGGTTTTTGCAGGAACCTTCTCTTTGTAAACAGCTATCTTTGCCAGTGCTAATATATGGTGACCTTTCTCTATTAGTAAAGACTGCCTGACCTTTTCTGGAACTGCAGTCTCACTTCTATGAATATGAAATCCTGAGCTGACTGCCAAAGTGACTTTGCTAGATTTATATACATCCCTGGTTTGAATGAGAGAGTCAGTGTCATGTTGACTAAGCATACAGTACTTGCAACCAGTAACCTGTCTATGTATGGTAGAATTACCAAGAAGTACTGTTTTAATTTTGCCACAATTACTATCATAACCTTAGCAAACTGGAATGCTTTTTTATTGATAACAAGCCAAAGGCACTTTCTGTAACTTGCATGAACTGAAGTATGAAAATATAGATCTTTTAAATCAATTGCTACAGACCAATCTCCTTCCTGAATAAAGAGGAGAATATTGGTTACAATAACCATCTGAAAATATATGCTATAGATCCAAGTTTGGATTTGCCCCTAATACCTTTTTCAGGCAGTGAAATACCTGGAATAGATTCATATGCTTCTCTCAAAGTGGGAGAACTTTCTTTAATGACCTCTTTGAGAGAAAAACATGCTTCCCTCTTCCAATAAAGGTTTGGATGGTTTTGGTAGTTCAGCACCAATGTGTTGGGACTGTATGGAATTCTATTCAGTATCTATGCTGAATTATTGAGAGAACCCACTGGCAAGCTGTTAAAGATTACCATACCTCCTAAAAACAAAGCCCGTCTCATATGGGTGGTGTCAACTGGTAGGTTCCTGATAGGAGTTCAGTTGTGATGGGTTTTGTGGCCAAGTGCTGTTTTCTTGCACTAGAAAACGTCTGCTGTAGAGATGGTCTGTCTCTTGAGGTGTTCATGGTATTTTGATTTTCCGATGACTGCTGGCTGCTGAGCTTGTAGTAGCAGCTCTGTCTAGACAATGGCTTAAATTATTGAGTGGACTCTGATGCATGGTGACGCTGCAGATGAGAGATCTCCAAGACTCCCTGTCTTCCACTGCTCTATTTAGGTTTTGCAGGTGTACAGTCTTCCTCTCTTTCTACAATCCTCATCCTTTCCCAGCATTACTTGTCTTCTCATGATGTGACCAACATACAACAGTTTCAGTCTGATCAATGTGGTTTCTAGGGGTATTTCAGGCTTGATCTGTTCAAGTACCCTTTTTTATCTGCTTGGCTATCTGTGGTATCTTGAGCATTCTTCTCCAGCACGACAGCTCAAACGAATTAATTTTCTTTCTATCTGCTTTTTTCACTGTTCAGCTCTCACATCCATACAAAGTAGTGGCAGGGAATAACATGGCTTGGGCAATTCTAACTTTAGTGCTCAGTTGTATATCTTTAGGATCTTTTCTAGCTCTTTCATGGCCACCCTTCCCATTCCTAGTCTCCTCCTTATTTCTTGACTGCAGCTCCCATTCTGTTCAATGTTTGACCCAAGGTACGAGAGATTTCCCCATTGTCTAGGTTGAATTTATGTAGGTCCTTTATGGTCAACTGGCTGTATATATTCTATTATGTTATTCCCATCCTTTTTTTCAGTTGTTGATTATTTGTGATCAGCATATAATTTAACATTAATTTATGTACTTAATAGTTTTAAACCATCAGTAGGCATATTTTCAACCTCCAACTATGCCATGCATTAGTCAAATTGATATTAGCGATGAACATTTTCTAAGTACTACAGCTCTGCCAAGGCTTTGAAAGCAAAATCTGCTGCATGACTGAAGGGTTAATTCCCCACTTTTGCAAAGAAAACTTCTGCTTCTCCCTTAAAAAAAAAGGAATCCTGCAGCACATGCTTCATTAGCGTAACTATCTTATCCCAAAAAAATAACTGAAACTGACCCATATATGCCTGCTTATTTCCACTTTTCAAGTTAAGTGCTGATAAAGCCTAAGCCTTCCCCCCTCCCCCCCATATGATCTGATTTGCCTTCCTTGTCTGCAGGCATACAATTTTCCCTTTGTGATAATATCACAATTATAGAGTAAGTTTCTGAGTCTTTTATGAGAAATTTGAACTTTTTGTCTTGTATTCTGTACATATTATCTAGTCTTTTTGTGAAGGCCTGTCATGATTATGGTTTCTCCTGTATGATCTTTAAACAGCATGTATTGGATATTCCAGCATTGCACTGGAAACAATGATGAAACTTTTGTCAATGATATGAGCGTGGGGTTCAGCCTATATCTAATTGTGATGCTTACTCTTGCTTTGTAATCACCTGGTGTTCAGGAAATACCAGTACTGTATTGTATTCAAGGATGTAACCTCTGCCTCTGTTGATGGAGGCAGTTGTCTCACTGTACTCATCAGCTAAGCTGTTGTTGTATGCCTTCAAGTAGTTTCAAACTTATGGCAACCCTAAAAGCCATATCATGGAATTTTCTTGGCAAGATTTGTTCAGAATGGGTGAATCTTTGCCGCCATCTCAGGATGAAGGAGCGTGACTTGCCCAAAATCACCCAGTGGGTTTTTATGGCCAAGCAGGGATTCAAACCCTGCTTTCTAGAGCCATAGTCCAATGCTCAAAGTACTAAGCATATGCCTCTGAGGAAGTAGACTGAAGTCCAGGAACGCTCATGCTGCCAATTTCTTTATTTCAGCTAGTCTCAAAAGTGCTACAAGATCTCTCTGCATACTATCTATGGCTATATCTTTGAATTGTACCATATTGGAAGCAGTATCCTGTAATGTATTTTGAGACTTTAGAATTTTTATAATTGCTGAGCAAGATAAATTTTCAGAAGTTGGTATTATCAGTGGAAGAGTGATAGCTGTTTGGACATCAGGCAGTTTTGATACTGTGGATATTTGGTAGATGTTCTCTTTGTACTTGTGAATAAATCATTTCTGGTGTGTCCTGGGTTATACTCTCTTTCATAGTACTTTGGAGACATTGCACTTCTGACACAATCACTATATCAATGACAACTATCATAGTATGATACAAATGGCTCCTTACTTCCATACCAGTAAACCACTCTCCAATAGTTCTCACCCTAGCTGTAAGACAATGATTGTGAATCTCTGGAGCAGGATCTACAGTGTCACCCAGAGTACCCAGATCACAAATGAGGTCATAAATAAATCTTCCTATAATGAAACTCCTGCAGTGTTCCCAGTACCCACATCTGGATTTTGGTGTTGAACAGCAAGATCTGTCAGTCCTGATTTCCCCTTGTGCTTATGGGCACACAAGGTATGAATACAGCTTTATGGTCTCATAGTTTGAGCTGGGCATGTTATGCAGATTTGTGTTCTCATTTTCATCTCTAATTCTGTACTCAGGTCATCATTGCTACTTCAGAGTCAAAAATGCTAACCCTGTGAAACTGGGAAAGCTCTGAATGAAATGTTTCCAATGGAGGTATACTTTCTACTAACATAGATAGTATTTGTTATTTCCCGTGCCTGATAATCTTGTACTGATTGTTATGTTGTCTGCATGTGCTTCCTCTTTCTTTTGTTGTTCTTTATCAGTCTTTTCTCTTTCATTCCTTTCCTTGAATACCATCACCGTTTCCTTAAATGGTTTGATCTCTTTAATTTTACCTGGCTTCAATACAGAGGTCATGACAATGTTTTCAATCTGTCCTTCAGTTTATGTTTAGTGCCACATTAACAGATAGGAAGTGTTTATCATTCCTGATGATTTATAAATAAGATTTTTCCGACATGGTTTGACTCTGAGCACTACGTCTACTCCTTGTGGGAAGGTGGGAAGGTAACAGCATTCTGTGCAGTTGTGCTGCCCACATGACCCATAGAGTTGTCTTGGACAACACTGGCTCTTCAGCTTAATAACAAAGATGAGCACTGCCCCCTTCAGTCAGACTTGACAGCCTTGTCAAACGGGAAATCTTTACCTTTACCTTTTAAGTAAAAGATGTAGGGCACATCAAGGCAATTCCATACCACTTTAACTGCCACAGCTCCATCCTACAGAATTCAGGGATTTGTAGTTTTGTGAGGCACCAGCACTCTTTGATAGAGAAGGCTAAATACCTTGTACAACTACAAATCACAGAATGGAGCTACAGAATTCAAGTGGTGTCAAAACTACATTATTTCTACAGCACAGTGCACCTGTGGTCTTTCCATTCTATTTCTTCTCACCTGGGCTGTAAATCCTAAGTAGATATAGCAGGATTTGATGTTGTGACTTTCTTCCAGGAAAACACCTTCTGCGGTTGCTGCCAGCAAAATTTTATGACCGCAATCAGATGCAAGGCCATAATCCCCTAGAATATTAACTAGTGAACTAACCTATATCTTTTATTTAAAAAGGAATACCGTAAGCCTTCAGTATCCAATGATTTTTTTTATCCATGGATTCAAAGTAAACCTTGATTCTATATAAGGTACACCATTTTTATGATGCCACTGAATATAATGGGACTTGAGCATCTATGGATTTTGATATCCATGGGGTGGTCCTGTAGTCAAACCCAGCGGATACTAACGACACATTGTAATTACTAAATTGTAAGAGATTAAAAATTATAAACATCTAATTAGCTGTAAAAAAAATTAACCATGTCTCTCAAAAGAAGGATCTGAAGATGATGCCGCTGTGGCAGACAAAGTAGAACTCAAGGGACCTTATACTGAGCATCCGTTGAAGGGAGGAGGGGTGCAGCAACTACCAAAAATGTTCAGTTTCAAAGAAGGTGCCAAGAGAGCTGCATAGGAGCAGTCCTAAAAAGTGTGAAGCACAGAGAACAAGATGAAGAACTAGCTAGTCCCAAACCTGCACACCTGACAAGGTAACACAAATGTAGCAGTTGGTGTATTTGTACATGAGAACCAGCAACAGGGGAAAAGAGGGTGTTTAATTATTTCTACTGTTTTCCCCCTGTAAATCAATAGCCTCATTCACTCATTTAAAATGCATGTTGAATAAACAGATAAAAAGGGGGGGGGGTGTTAGCTCTACCTGTGACAGAGGGGGAAGGACTAGACCATTCTCAACTCCCTCATACACACAATGACCATTCCCACCTGCCAATTTCTTTCTATAAACATTCCTGAAACAGAGACTGAAACAGCATCTTTCCTAACTGCTGTAATCCATGAGAGGCAGGCACTTTACAGTCAAGGTATTCATTTCAACTAAAATGGATTTGTGGAATTAATCTTATATTTGCTTCTTATAATCTGACACTACTGCTATTTTAGGAGATTTGCTCTTGCTTATCTTATTGGTTGTCTGTGTTTTACCAATGAAGGTGCCTGAAGGTTCCCTTATATGCACAGTGGCATATATATTTAATTGGAATTTATTTATTTGTCGTTGCTGCTGTTTAAGCCAAAGTGGCAGTAAAACATTCCTGCCTTCTTTTTAAAATGTTTTATTGGTTTCTGAAGAACAGGCACATAAGAAACTTGTTGCACATTGCTGTTATGGACAGTTGAAAAAATCAATGGAGGAAGGTAAAATGATGTTCCTACCAAAACTCACTCATTGAGTCTGCTCTCAATGAAAAAATTAAAAAGCACATAAAAGACCTGGGAGCTTCCTGCTGGCGATGATGCAGCCCAAATGTTGTTTTTTGACACTTCATCCATGAAACAAAAGGCTCTGCTTGGGTATAAGACTGAACCTAGTATTCTAACAGGTCATTACACTTAATTTCACTGGGTAATTAAATCTCATCTCAAGAAATGACAGCTCTTGACCAGATAATTATTTTGAGTTACAGTTATTCAGAGCATGGTTCCTGGATATACCAGTAGTTAAATCTCTAAGTATAAATTCTATATGGCAACAGGAATGTTCTGGGGTCAGTAAGTGATGGGCTGCATTGCACTATATCTGATTGCCAGCAGAACAGACACTTCTGGCACAGAAGAGATTCCCTGTCTCTTGCAGCAGTTCCTCTCCAATCCAATCTTTTAAGAGGGTTGTGAGGGGACCTGGAGAAGAGAACATGGGGAAGAAGAAGGGGAATTCTCTTTGCATGAGCAGCAGTCCCCTCATGCAATAACAGATGACCCTTTAGTTTCAGCTTGGATTAGCACTTAAGTCTTCACAACCGCAACCTGCAATATGAGATTCATCTTAAAAAAAAAATTAAAGCAGGCATAGCCATTTCCACATTTTTCTTCTACTGTTTTCATCTTTCACTTAAAAGAAAGCAGGCTTCCGTTTTATTTAATAAATTACAGGATAATACTTGGTGTTCCTCAGATTTGGGGAAAATGCTAATTCCTGTTGGAAATACTGTACTTGAAAGATTTTAAAAATTAAAACCACCAAAACTTAGGAAGTGAAAAAAAAGTTCATTTTATTCAGCAAGTAGGAGCCACAACCAGGTTGAAGCCCAACCTTGGTAATGGTGGTGAACTTATATTAACTTTCCTTCTATGAAATGCGGTGAAAACACAATTATGTGTTGAACTACATTGAGACCTGTTTTGTTACCTTTAAATTAACATTGTTCATACTTCTTTTTCTCTACATTACTGTCTTTGGTTGAAGTGCACCTGTGAGAAGTAAATTAGAAGACTACTGCTAGTGGTGAAGATTAGCATGTCTTTATCTTTTCCAAAGATAAGGAAAAACTATTCACATATGTCTCACAACCTACCACAGGTTAGATTCAAGCAGATGCCTTAACTACAAGTCTCTATGAAGACCAGGCTGCCCTTTCTCTATTAGTGTTTGGAATGAGTAATTTGATATACAGCCATCTATAGCAAGAATGCCAGAAACATCAAATGCTATCTCCATTCCTCAGGCATCTGACTGAAAAATGAAGAGAGAATAGTTAGCTGATTGACACTTAAAGTATGGTGTCTGGTGTCAATTCTGCATCCTCATTTTTGCCTCTCCTCCTCCAATAACAAACCTGATGATATGGAAAAATATTTATGTACGTACCCGTACTCCTGAGGTGAAATGTCCTGTTCCTGACGAGTCCTAAAGATGGTAATGCAGTGAAATAATCCAAACAGGGGGAGTCAATCCAACAAAATAGTCCAGCAAGTAAAAATATATCCAATATTATAAGAAATCCATGGTGATGGGGGAAATATTAAATGTTTAATACAATTAGAACCTTTAAACATCAGTCTTGATAGCAGCAAGTCCAACTTCAAAATTTTGTTTTTACAAGGGTGAGGCATAGTATAGAAACATTTTACTTTAAATGCATGTTCCAATGCCAGTGACTTTAATAAGAAGTAACAAAAAGGTGAAATCAAGTATCTATGTAAAAGTAAAATTATTTTGAATTTTCAATATTGAAGTTTTCCTCTGTGTCTTGGATACAGATTTCCACAGACATGGGAAAGATGATGAGACATGTTCTCATATACAGAACACTGATTTTTTTCCTCTGTTTATGTCCCAAAATTACAAGGTGACAAGTGTTTTTGAAACCACCCATATAATAGAAAGTTTTCAATTTTATTTCTAAGATGACCACTTTAAATTTCTATATACTATATGTAAGGCCGCCGCGGATTATTCTTCATATTGGATTGACTTCCCCGCCAATGGATTTTTAATGTTTGATTATCTTAGCTGACAGTTCATTAGGATGCTTCAGGAACTGGACGTGACACTGCAGGAGTGCTGGAAAGGTCTTAACTCTTTTTTCATTATTGTGACTTTCTTCCTTATGCCCTCATGTCCATTTAGTAAGGACAGGGGATATGACTTTTTCTTTTATAGGAATGCTCTGACAACAAAAGAAACACACTGCATTGTTGAACTCTTTTTACTGTAATCTGTTCTGCACCTTCATTCGCCCACCAAGAACTACACAAAACCATACAAACAAGAAACATTAAAAGCAAGGGACTGTCACAGTTACAGATCAAGCAATGAATGACTCAGCTTGCCAACACTTAAGCACAATGGGGCGCATCACAAGCCAGGGACGGGTTCAGCGTTCTATTGTGCCTAGGTGCAAATGGGCAGGTGGTAGGGTTTACCGTTAGCTGTGAACTGCCCTCACTATTATGTTTTGAGGAAATTAGTTACTGTATTTAATGTAGTTTTTAGTGAGGGAATTGATTGGGTAAATAATCCGCGGATTATTTTTTAGTCTGCGGACTAAAATTTAGCACTCGGTCTAAAAGCCGGCCCATTACATTGACATCTATTACAATCTAGAACAATCTTGGAAAAGGAAAGGAAAAGCAAAGAGCATAAAAGAGAATGCAGTTGGGCAGACTAACCTTTAGTATGCAGACTAAATACGGCCAGGTAAATGCACAGGAAAGCCACAAGCAGAAAAACTAAAACTAAAGCAGAACATGTGAACACTGACAGGAATTTGGAGAGGTAACCTCACTTGTTCATGATTATCACCATCATAGAACATAATATATTTGCAGTTGACTTGCTTGGTTTAGTTGCACAATTTTGATACTGGATGTCACAGTGGAAAATCCAGAGACACATGTGAGATCTGCAACAAAATGTTGTGCTGCAGAGTACTCCTTTTTAAGATTCCTGCCACCCAGCTAAGTTCTTTTCCAGGATACTTCACTACATACCTCCTTGGGGTTCCTCCACCCCAAAAGTCAGCCAGTATTCTGTGACCACAGAACATGCAATACTGCAACTGTTTTGGGAGACTCACCCTATCCCCAAGCTTCTCCGTTTAAACAGGTTTTCTGCTTCTAAAAATCTTTTGTGTTTTTCTCAAACGTGTGCTACCTTTCTTATTTTTGGACTGTCTCAGGAGCTAAATAAGCTTATACACTATATTAGTTCAGTAGGCCCTCCACATTCACTGTAGTTAGGGACACAGGACCCCTGTGAAAGCAGAAAAACTGCAAATAAAAACCCACTATTTTTTTTTAACCTGAGAGATCGCCTCTCTAGGAATCTCTAGGTCCTCCAGCACAACTCTATGGTCAACATCCGCCAAAAGCTGACCACAGAATCATGCCGGAGGGCCTATAATGCCCAGAGAAGTGTTTTCTCTAGTAATCTCTAGGTCATCCAGTGCAATTCTATGGTCAATGCCCAACAGAATATCTCTGGAAGATCTAGGGATCCCCAGAGAGAACATATTAATCAAATCCACAAACAATTGCGAAAGTCAAATTAGTGAGAGTTTTAAAAGCTTCACAGTTCAGGAAATGAAGAGCAAATTTCTGAAGCTGAACCCACTCAATGCCCACTTTAAAACTGGGTTATCCAGAGATAAGCTATCCATTTTCTTGTGTAACAATTCCATGTTAAGCATATATGAGTGAGGAAAAACCCTGTACTCTGTCTACTATATTTTAAATAAATATATTTAAGTGATATGCAATTAAAAGCAAAGATAAATACACATAACCTGATGTTATTATAAAACACATTATATTTGTTCTGTTTTATAAATCTAAAATACACTGCAAGTAATCACTCAACAAATGATTCAAGATAATCTTGGAATAAAATATATACTATTCCATGAGAAACAGCAATTATTAAGTTTCTTATTCTATTAAAATTCAACCTAGAGACAATGAGGTAATCAAAATAGGAATAAATTTCCCAAAAATTGATCAGAATGGAGACTGCAGTCAAGGAAATGGGAAGAGCAGCAATAATAGAACTAGACAAGATCTTAAAAAGTAAAGAAATACAATTGAACACCAAAGGTAGAATTGTCCAAGTCACTGTATTACTTATTACCATGTAGGGATGCAAGAGTTGGACAGCTAAGAAAGCAGCTAAGAAGAAAATCAATTTATCTGAGACGTAGTGCTGGAGAAACGTGCTGAGGATTCTATAGTCAGCAAAAAAGACTAACAAATGGGTCCTAGAACAGATCAAGCTAGAAATCTCCCTGGATGACAAAATTGAGGCTATTGTACTTTGACCACCCTACAGGAATGCACAACTCACTGGAAAAGACAATAATGCTAGGAAAGGCTGAGGGGTGTAGAAAGGGAGGAAGACCGCATGCTAGATGGATGGACTCTATTAAGGAGGTCAAGAGTATGAATTTACACGATCTGAACAGAGCAATGGAAGATGGGGGTCCTTGAAGGTTGCCCTGAGTTGGGATCAACTCAAAGGTGGTTAATAACAACAAAGGGAATGATTTTTTTCTTTTCTGTATTGAAAATGCAATATTTTCTGAGCACTAAAAGAACAAAAAGCTGTTCCCAAATAATAATTGTATTTGTCACATACGTGTAACACATACATACTAGCAAGGAATGTTAGATGACAGTGTACATTAGTTCAGCCAGTGCCTTAATGCTTACATTGTTTTTCTTAATATTTTCTCTAAAGTTTTATCTTACATAAATCAGATTGTTTATCTGATTTCCAAACATTTCTAAAACAAATGTTATACAAGACTGAATCTAATCATCTGTGTTACCTCCAGCATTCTCTTTTCTCAAACTGCCATAAAATCGGACAGGTGCTCAATTCAACCCACCATGCCCTGCTTTCCATTCCTATCAAAAAAATTCCCTTGTTGACAACATAAAAAACTATGATGCTATTTCTGATAAGGGAAAATATCTGATTCAACCTGAAAATGAAGGCACTTGCAGTAAGATGTCTACTTTATTTTCACCTTTCATTAGAAGGGCCACCTAGGGTGGAGTCCAGAATAGCAAAATGTCTTGCTTGCTCTCCA
Source organism: Urosaurus nigricauda (assembly GCA_034509955.1). Taxonomy (NCBI): domain Eukaryota; kingdom Metazoa; phylum Chordata; class Lepidosauria; order Squamata; family Phrynosomatidae; genus Urosaurus; species Urosaurus nigricauda. The sequence goes on from JAOEGL010000002.1 coordinate 135,974,527, forward strand.
GCTGTTCTAAATATTAAGATTCTGAAAGCAATGGAACAATTTCTGAAGAAAGAGCTTCTGCTGTACTGTTCACAACTAACCAATAATCCCACTTAAAAGAGTTAACAGCAGTACATAACTATAGTCAATGGGGGCCTATAGTCTCTTTCATTTATAATGGGGAGGGAAAGTTCCTGAGACTGATAGGAGTGTATAAAAATAGTTCTCAAGACATTTATTTGAAATATTTCTATTCCAGACAGCTAATAATAATTCAAATATTTTTTAAAAAATTTACAAGAATAAAAAAAGAACATAAAAGCAGATAAAATCCAAAGCTAAACCATCAGCTTAAAACATATCAAAGAAATGTAAATAACTGCCAGCATTGTCAATACTAGAAGGCCAATGACAGACACTAATGTGTCTATAAAATAATCTATGAGTTAATTTAGAAATGTTCTAATAAAAAGAGCAATTTAATTCAATTCAATAATGACTGACTTCAGTTGTAATTTTCAGGAACCAGACCTAATTCTACTTCTTGTTTTTTACTTAGTCTCTCTCTCTCTTTTTTTTTTCTTTCCTTTTTTGATTTGGAGAAAAATAAAGGTCTTCATAAAATTGTTGAAAGAGTTGTATCTTTTAAGTCTTGGATGCATTTAATAATTCTCACATCTGTATTGTATTTAAAATATTCATAGATGTGACATTCTTCTATGTTCTTTGGGAGCATTTTTGACTTGTTGGTTTTAGGGATTCTCTGTCCCATGTTACTTAGAAATGTAGTAATTTTATACAAAGAATCAGTAAAATTGAACCAATATCATTATAGCTGCAAAAACGATGCTTAACTTTAAAATACTTATTAAAAACATTTGTTTTATTTATATGATATCAAACATGGAATGTTAAATTAAACCAGCTTATTGATCAGTAAAACTAGTTCAACTATATAATTTACTAAGCATCAAAATTAATTGTTGTGTACTACTGAAAAAGCTATCTCAAATATGCAAAAAATAAGGAAACAGAGAGAACATAAAAAAACAACATAGTCTTCCTTACATTTTCAGCACTATTTAAACACTAATATATTACTATTTATGTATGATTTAACTATTTAATTTAAACAGTAATCTAAGATGCAGTGCTGCCAAGCATGTAAAAATTTCTTCAGGGAAGGCAGCAAGTGTTCTGCTATCTGCCCAGCAGATGGAGCTATGCATACAAGCAAACTCCCAATTTCTGCTAAATTCTATGCTACTCAATACCCATTCAAATCTTGTTCCAAGAATACTTGTCAAAATTATTTTGCTACTTAGAGTGAAGTTAATAATACAGTAGGTCAAGTGGTGCCCAGCCTTGCTTTTGAAATTGATCCTAAGTCACCATTCCCTCGTTGCTGGCTTATGGTAGATGCCGGCAGTGTATTCTCCAACTGTCCTAGAATCATAGACTCATAGTTGGAAGAGACTACAAGGGTTATCCAGTCCAATCCCTGCCATGCAGGAATACACCATCAAAGCACTCCTAACAGATGGCCACCTAGCCTCTGTTTACAGAGCTCCAAAGAAGACTCCAACACTCTCTGAGGGAGTGTGTTCCATTGTCAAACAATTCTTACTGTCAGGAAATTCACCCTAATATTTATGGAATCTCCTTTCCTGTAGTTTGAATCCATTACTCTGGATCCTAATTTATGGAGCAGCAGAAAACAAGCTTGCTGTATCCTATGACACCCCTTCAAATATTTAAACATGGTTGTCATCTCACCTCTTAACTGTCTCTTCTCCAGACTAAACAGACTCAGCTCCCTAAGCCCCTCCTCATAGGGCTGCATGGTTTCCACATTCTTCACCATTTTGGCTGCCCTCCTCTGGACATGCTTCTAAACATCCTTTTTGAATTGTGGTGCCCAGAACTGGATACAGTATTCCAGGCCTGACCAAAGTAGAATAGAGTGGTCCTGTCTGTTTCTATAAGAAGACTGGTGGAATTGCATCCACAGCTGCTCCTGACTAACCTCCTGCTTCCCCGTAATTGTTAGAATGTGGCACTGCCTGCTTGCATCTCAAGGCTTCAAGTACATGTTTCTCTTTTCACTTTAAAAGTATCAATAGGGATCACAGGGCCTTTCAGATGGTGTAGGTCCTCAACTCACAGCATTCTAAACTACTAGTTTCCGGGCAAAGTAGAAGGTGTTGGTGATTACCTTTAAAGCCCTACATGGCTTGGGCCCAGAATACTTGAGGGGACGCCTTCCTCCTTATTGTCCGCCCCACACTCTAAGGTCCTCTGGAAGAAATTTATTACAGCCAAAAAAATCTAGGTTAACATCAGTTTCCCAGAGGGCCTTTTCTACTACTGTTCCAAAATTATGGAATGACCTGCCGGAGGAGATCCGTCACATTTCCACTTTGACAGCTTTTAAGAAAACACTCAAGACGGATCTCTTCCGGCAGGCCTTTCCAACCTAGCTTCCCTCCCCAGATATTGAGATGTCTGCCCCCATATCCGCCTACCCTTCCCCGCTTGCTTCTCTGTCTCTGTCTAATGTTTTTAATGCTTGTAATGTTTTTATACTATTACAGTTTAATTCTATTTTAGTATTGGGAATGGGGGGCGGGGGAGGTTTAGGGTTTGATTTTACTGTAACTTCACTGTATTTTATTGTTGTAACTCACCCGGATTCTTCGTGATTGGGCGGGCTAGAAATAAATCTATTATTATTATTATTATTATTATTATTATTATTATTATTATTGCTAGGGCTTCTGGTAGTTGTAGTCCAATAACTTCTGGAGGGCCATGAAACTTGCCTCTGCCCTCTTTCTACAGATTTCTAAAGAAAACTTACATCTGTAATTTCTAGGAGGAAATTAGAGGATTCTAGGTGGTCTGCTGGAGCAGGTCATATAAATTCCACACAATTAATCCAACTTGTATTTTGTGCTCATAAGAAGAAAGATGTTCAAGAAAGAAAAGAAAAAAACACTTTGGAAGGTGAGTAAAATAAATGACCTTTAGACCCATCTCCCATTCTTAGAGGCATACACAGGAGGAAAGCTACTCTGAAGAAAGAGGGAATGCAGTCTGCAGTCATTACCACAAAAAAAGAGTAGTTTCATGTCATATGTCACTTTGAAATGTGTTGCCTTTTAAACTCTGTGATTTACTGCCTGCTTATGTAAGAAGATGGATAGAACTGCTTCTCTACACACATGCTCAGCTAACTTCTGCACACTAAATGATCAAATTAGAACTTTAGAAGCTTTTTAGGTTAGAAAAAAGGAAAGCTGAAAGAAGACATGCAAGAAGTGCATAAAAATACATGGAAAAATATTTAAAGAAATTTTTCACCCTTTCTCATATGGAATTGGAGTAATCCAATGAATCTGAATGCCGGAAGACTAAAAAGGAAATATTTCTTCACACAGCACAAAGTCAAAACCTACAGAACTCACTAGTAGAATATATAGTGATGACTGCCAACCTGGATGAGATTTAAGAGAATTAGAAAAGGAAGAAGATGTAAGTATAAATAGCTGCTTTATTAATTTACAAAAAGGCCATATATTTGTTCCAGTATCAGAAGTAGTATGACTCTGCCAATATCAGAAGAAGTATGACACCTACCAAGGAGTAACAAAAGGAAAGGCTTCCCACGGACATTTGCTTGGCCATTATGTGAATGCTATGCTGGATTAGACAGACCTATCACACAGCAAGTCCAGGAAACTCAAGATTCTGGCTGATGGTCACATTATCCTAGTATTTGTACTGACTACATCGATTCAACTGGCAGCCTGTCATCTAGAGACAAGAAGGATGTTAATGACCATGCTTAACAAGCCAGAACTATCAGTCACTGCCTCTCAATAAGGTAATCAGTTTGGGCCATTCAAAATTCTGGTGTTATACTGGGGCTTGGGGAAGTAAATCTAGAATGTCTGATATCAAAGTCATGCCCTCTGAGGTCTAGTGCTTTCAGTAAAAAAAAAAAATAATCCTGAGATTCCTTTGACCTTGAACAGAAGCCATGCAATGAATTAGGAGATAATATGTACAACAGACTTTGGAAACACCCGGCTAGCAGAGCATCACAGGGCCCTTGTTTCCTCACCCAAAAATCAACAGGTGCAAGAGCTTCCATATCATGTGAAGAGTCAGAGAGACCCTTCTAAATAGCAGAATGCAGGCCATCTAAAAACCCACTGGGCTTGGTCCAGAACAACTACTGTTTCACTGTTTAGATTTTCTTGGATGTACTCCACTTCAACTACAACACACACACAACTGGGTTTCTCTTCATCCTCCTTTGCTGTGCATGTTTTTGATCTTTTAAACCAGTATGTGCAACCCATTCATATTACACTGGAAAAGTATTAACTCTAGTTCATTGCAATGCCAAGCATCCAATAAATTTCTGCAATTCTGTCCTCTTTCCTTGATTCTCCTAAAGGTTTGTCTTGTGATCACCTTGCTTCTCCATTCTATCGCCCAAGTCCTGTGTGTTGTATGTATATAGTAAAGCAAAATATTAAACATACAACATACACCGATGTGAAATACTCCTTCTCAAGGATGCAGCCATCCACACACTAGCTTAGGATACTCCACTAAATTGGCTCTCCCTACTGAATTTCCACTCACAGCCCCCTTCCAAAGAGACACTGCACTATATGGCCAAGTAAACATGTTCAACCCTCACTGGCTGGCTGGGAGGAGGCATTCTCCTGTCCCTGTCTTCCACAGCTTCAGTACCTCTGCAAATCTTACAGTTCCTCTACCGTATGCTGCTTGTTTCACAGTGCTTTGCTAAGGCTACAATCCTGCTACTATTGATCTGAGATCAGTATCAGATTTTTTACATATGCTGGATGAATGTTATTATTCTTTTCCACACCAAGCTTCATCTGTACCTTTCTATCTCCTCCAAAAAAATAACTTAAGTAGTTTGGATCGCCCTTCAGAGAAGGTTCCACCATATAAGTCCATCCAGTCACATAAAAGAGAGACTATTATCCTGGACATGAATAACACATGTTAACAATATATAGATCTGCTGAGAAATAGAGTGTACAAGTCATCTTTTAAAACTTCTGAAAATTGACATATAAACCTGAGAGCTGAATACATCTCCCACACGCAACTACCATTACTTCAAAGAGACTCACCTTAGTCCATGGATGTGCCTTAATCTGAGGAAATTTAAATTCAGTGTAGTTTGGATTCATTTCTCTAATTTGTTCTCTTGTAGGGGTTCCAAGAACCTAGAAAATGAAAAAGATGAACTATTAACACCTTGGAACAAGCAAAATATTACATCTATTATATGCTACAACATTACAAAAAAAAAGGAATATGGTTCTATGGACCCTAATCAAAAGTGCTATGTTTCAACTCCTTATAAAATCTTTAAACCATCTGTACTTTTTGAACAGCAGAAAATGTTTCTACAACAGGACATAAGTCACAGACTAAGGTTAAAGGGTAAGAAGTCATAGTGATCTATACAGTTGTAACCAGATTTGCATTGAAATTATTGACAGAATTTATTACTTTACTTTGGAGTGAAAATCACATAATTACATCAAATGGAGGTAGTATGTTTTATGAAGTGGCTTCATAAGGCTTCAGTAAACTGGACAAGTTTCGACAAAATATTCCTCTCTGACACAAAATAAGCATAAGCAGTTCCATCACAAGTAGAGCCCTGGTGGCACAGTGGTTAAATGCCTGTACTGCAGCCACTCACTCAAAACCATAAGGTGGCGAGTTCAAGACCAGCAAAGGGCTGAAGCTCAACTCAGGCCTGCATCCTTCCGAGGTTGCTAAAATGAGTACCCAGATTGTTGGGGGGCAAATAGCTTACAATTGTAAACCGCTTAGACACTCCTTAAGGGTATGAAGCGGTATATAAATGAAGCTGTTTGTTTGTTTTAGAGACATTCTGTCCAGCACAGAAGTAAATCTATATAAATGATGATGAAGATGGTGACAATTCACATTACCATCATATTGTATAGTCACACACCCAATAAAAAAAACCAAGGAATAAAAACATAGCAATTAAAAACCTATAAGGTGTGGTAATTAAAATTTCAATTATTAAAGCATTAAAACATAAATATCAGAATTGCAACTAGAATGGGGAAATCACATGTGAACACAGAAGAGGAAAAAAATGAGTCATAGGCTAATTATAAACTGGGACTCAAGACACCTTCTAAATTAAACCAGATACAAAAAATTGTCATTAAAACGTTTTTTTACATTATCAGCAATATTAAAATTATTTTAAAATATACATCTAAATAAATCAGCACCTTACAAAAGCTCTTGCTTTAAAAACATCTGTTCCACTTATTTCATTACCTCAGGTTTTCTAGTAAACTAGGGAGATAGTTCACCTCCATTCTATGGGAGAAGATACTCAGGAGCAATCATGTCCATTAGTCTGGGTATTTTTCCATTCCAAAGTTCAACCAAGACTTCAACAGAATGATATGTAAAGGCAACAGCAAACTCCCAAAAGAGCCATCAAGAAACCGTTTGGATCTATCAGCCTGCTAGAGACCATCTTAATTATCCCTCAATCTTGCAAATGTTCTGAATCCCCATGACCTCACCACATAAGTGATTTTTTTGTCTACAACACAACTGTAGGAAAGTCCTCCACATTCAGATTACCATCATCCTATGCAAGCAGAGAAAACCAATGCTAGGGAATGACCCACAACATGGGAGGAGACAGATACTACTTGGGACCTTGGTTGTTATGGAGCACCTCAAGTCCTAAGCTGCTCCTGACAGAACAATTTCAGTATGGATATTTAAGTTTTTCAGCACAATAAGTGAAAGGGACTGCAGCAGCATCACTACTACCAGGTCAATCAGGAAGGAAGGTAGACTTCAAAGCAGTGGGATAGATGCTACACCAGCAGAACCCTTATTCTGTCCAAGCTACCCCATCTGCAAAGAGGTGGAAAAGAAGGAGAGCAGTAGTGACAGATAGATACAAAGTAATCAGAGAGGGGAATGGATGAGGAGAAAATTTAGAAGCTATGGCAGGACAAGGGGAGGAAGAGGACCCTCCTCCTTTTCCCAAACTTTTTTTTATGTGTGAAATATACACATGTGCTGAGTTAAACACTGAATTTATTTAAATAAATCTGTTCTCTTTTACTCTCTCAACCTACAAAACCTTTGTATGTCCCACATGCTGTTTCAGTGGTCACCCTGATCCATCTCAGAATGCTTTTACCATATTCTTAGTATTCACATATAAATGTGAACGTCACTATGGTGGCTTTTTACTCCACCCATTTATACTTATTATCATAGGCAGTACTGTGAATATTAATTTTGCTACCTTTGGAAAATCAGACAGCCAGACCCTTGTGATCTATTTCTACAAATAACTAATAAATAATCAATGGAAAGTAAAGTACACATATTTCTATTTAATTACAAGGAGGAATGTAGATAAACAAAACGCATATAAAATTACAATTTTTAATATTTTTAAAATCTCTAAATAATAATAAAAAATACCATACCTTTATTATTTCCACCAACTGGTCTACACCACTGTCACCTGGAAAAATTGGTTGTCCTAATAATAGTTCTGCCAATACACAACCTGCTGACCAAACATCTGGGGGTAGGAAAATATATTTTAGAAAGAAAGAGAGAGAAAAGTGAGAGTTATATCAATTTGTCTAAGTTTGCAATCAGCTCTACATATCTACAGATTTTACATTTATGGATTTAACCATTCACATCTTCAAAATATTTTTAAAAATCCAAAAACCAAACTTTGGTTTTGCCATTTAATAAAGAAACACCCTCTTACTATGCTACCATATATTATATTTGTATATAAGAACACTTGTGAGCCACAGAGGCTTATGAGTCTGTGAAGAAGACTTTAATTTGAAATATTCTGGAGCTGAGCTTTCTGGAAGGCAACCCACCACCTTCCCCTTCAGCAGCACTCCTAAATAGCATGGCTCTCAGTTTTCCTTTCAGTTCTCAGAGAACTGCAGCTAAAAAGTAAGAAAAGGTAAAGTAAGAGACCAACAGAAACACCTGGGTAACACACCTCCCTAAGTAAAGTAGATTTACATTGAATGTATAATGTTTTCTAGTCATACAACAGCTAATAACAGCTAATAAAACCAAAAACTTTAGCATACACTGATTACATGTTAGGGTCCAAAGGGCTTGATTTAAGGCTCCTAATAAAACTGATGAATTCTGAGTAGACACTGGGGGAAGAAGATGGGTACTGATTTTAGAGAATTTACCAGAACTGATTCAGTAGGATATGAGGGGAAAGGCTATGGAGATCTGAACTGGACTGTGTAAAGCCAAAGTGGCTGCCACATACACTGGCCAGTCTCAAGTTCTTCATAAAACTGAAGAAACCAATTGACAGGGCATGAAACTGAGTCCAACCCTATCTACAGCTAATGTTTAGTGCCTGGCCTGTTCTGATGTGTTGTTGGCTTTCTTGAATCTTCTACCACTGCTTAGGTACTCATAGAAAGAAACACAGAAGTTTAAAAAGTCTGATTAGGTGACTTGATACAAACTTAAAAATTTGTATAAGAGATGATATATGTACTACTACCCCCTACTCTGAAAACTATTAGCTATTGTTCACTTGCAAAAGATATGCTTTCATCACATCCATACAGGCAGAATTCCAAATTGCTTTGAGATCGTACACAGAGTCCTGTTTTAAATGTAGATTAACTCCTTGCAATATTAAATATTTTATTTTATTTAATATGTTAATAATATAGGGCTTATTTTTTAAAAAAATTCAAGCTCTGTACAATTATCTATGTATTATTTCCCCTTTGTAATGAAGACTACAAATACAGTGGTCCCCCGGGAACGAAATCCCCAGGAGCCGAAACTGGCAGGACCGCTAAAATTCCCCCGGGATCCGAAGGATCCCCCGGGGAACGAAAGGGAAAAAATCGGCCGCGCGGTCCGTCCCTTAAAGCGGTCCCCCGGGATACGACTATTTCCAGGTTACGAAAGGTAATCCGGAACAGATTACCTTCGTAACCCGGGGGACCACTGTAGTTCCTGTTCTTATTTATTGAACTAATATTCTTTTTATACACCCTAAGATCTTATCTCTTTTATACCACAGTAGCAACAACTGTCACACGTGTGGTGAAAATCTTTGAAGCAGTGGTACAACTGTGAACTGGTAGAGGAACGAGCCGGTGTGAAATGAAGAACACAGGTGGGATTGGGCTGCATTCAACTGACAGTCCGAGAAGAGTAGTTGCATTTGAGAAATGGAATAGTGTCAAGCAAAGGCAACAATCTGAAACATCCAGGGAGCAATGAACAGGTCCAAATCCCTAAAAACTCAAATGGGCACTAACTTCCACTTCTTCAGGATCATAAAGGAATGGAACCAAAATTTCTGCTTAGAAGAAAGGCTCTTTTACCATTTCTCTAGTAAGGCACAGATTTCATGTCTCAGCAATTAAAACTGATAGAGTAATTGAAACTCCCATAGTGTAAAATTCTATCAGGCAGGCAATGCAAACTGTGGTAAATAATCAAGAATCAGGAATGATTTGCTTTCAAGCTAGAAGAAAATTAGAGAGCCAGTCCTCAAAATTCAGTCCTGAAGAAATTACTCTGGATCATTTAAGGCACCATTTTCAAACACCTTTTTTTTTCTTTTGATGACTGTCAAATTTTGAAGTAACCAAAAACTTATTGGAACTTGGGAGATCCTTGAAAGAAGGGATGAAGGCTAAATGAGAAACAGGTGGACTCGACGTGTGATATGTAGAGAATGGCCTCCACCACAGACTCAATCTGGAACACAACAATTTAATGCATCTCATTTCTCATCCCAAAGCTCTGGTCCTTATTCTTGAGCAAGCCCTCTTTCTCAAATGGTAAGTTTTCAGTCTGAGAACGGAAGCAGAATTAAAAACTGGAAAACTGTTGGTGACTGTACTTTGCCAGGGTGGGAGGCAAGGCTAAAAAAAATCTTCAGGCAGCTTCTTTCCCCAACATCTTTCTTTCTTCATGGAGGATACAGCTGGGTTGTTTTCTTCCTGCCACCACTGCCTATACCTCTGCAGTGAGTTCAGCATAGACTCCAGCTCAAAGAGGATTCTAGCTCAAGTTTCTTCAGCTAGCAGAATATGGGGCCAAAGGAAAACAGTACCCACTTTGGTAGTATGTAGAGGTTTATCATGAGAGGTTTCAACAGCCATGGAGCTAAATGGCAAAAGAATAAAGAACACTCCTCTTTCTGAACTTACAGAGATTCTCTATGTACTTTGAAGTAAATTATTTCTTACCAGGCCTGGAAGAGGCCAAGAGCATCAGGGCTGTCATAGTATTCAAAGACATAGCTGCGTTAGTCTGGAAAATTAAATGTGCAAAAGGATCTTGCAGCATCTTTGGGACTAACTGAAAGAAGTTGGCAGCACGAGCTTTTGTAGATTTGAGTCTACTTCCACAGATACATGAACTGAATGTCCAGGAACAGAAATATGTAAGCATACTTTGTGTGAGAATGGCAATATAAATGCAAAACATGTGGTTATAGAGATGAAGTTCAATTTCAATGATGGTTGGTAGGGGGATGGGTCAGGAGGAAGGATGTTGCCTAAAGCCAAGGTGAGTAAATGGTGGTGGGAGTATTGGAATGTAGTGTGGGAGCCAGAAAGGAGATGTAATGAACTGGCCAAAAGAGCCCTCATGGGGCTGGGGGATTAGTTATTGTTTTAATGTGTGTAGTGTGCCAGGAAAGCATTGTCTTTGTCCACCATTGATGGACTAGAGTTTGTGGATATATTCTTTTTCTGCTATTTCTGTTTCCAATCTTCCCTTCTATGTTTTTGTTCATGGACTGCTGTTCTGTGGTCCAAGATTGAACACTCAGGAAGACTGAATATATTGCAACCATTTTCTGATCCCCATTCCTAATGTCTGACTTATGTCCATTTATCCACTGGCACAGGAACAGGGTGGGCACAACCCAACATCAGGGCAGATTTGGATCCCAAGATTTCCTAGGACTGTTTCTTATGCCCACTTTTATTTTTATTTTTAGGCTTCTTGATGATAAAAAAAAATTCAGAAGACTGTTGAGTTTTTATCTTTGTCCTTGAATCCACTTTGAGATACCTCCCTCATGTAGGACAGACTTCCAAAAAGAGTGCAGCAGACACTGATGTACCATGCTACACTGGTAGAAGATTGAATAATGGGCCTCTCTTTGAGGCAGACCACTGTCAGGGCTGTCAGTTGGCAAAAGCTTTCTTTCTCAAGGGATGCACATTTGAGGGATATAAAGCATGAGAGAAAAAAGAAAATTAAAAACACATAAGAAAAGAGAAGGGAAGGAAATTAATACTAGCAGGAAATTACTTGGCTTTTGCGCTAAAGACAATTTGAAGGGATGTTTCTGTGATTTTCCTATGGCAGTCTAAAAGGAAGTGAGGAGGAAAGCAGGAGCTATACCTTTTAGGCATGTGCAGTTAAGACAAAAGGAAAGGACCTCCCATCAAAGATCTCAGCAAATGAGCTCAGCTCCAACATACTACAAGAGGCTCTGTGCATTACCTATATATTTATGTGTGTCCTTTCATCATTATTTACTGAGTTTATGAAGTTTATATATAGAAACTTACAGTGAGTACAAAAATGTCAGGCTGAATGTTTAAGTTTACTATCTGTGAAGATGAAGGATACCTGATGACAGGACACACTCATAATAGTAACTATTTATTCAATAAGCTTTCTTATTGAATAATCTACCTCAGCAAGCCTGAAACTCTTAAAAACAACTGAAATTACTGTTTATTTTTAAAAAAACCTATTTTCCAGCTAATTCTAAGTATTCAAGTTTGATCATATTAAATATGTTTTTTAAAGGAAATACATACATACCTATACTGGAGGTATAATCAGTGGCTCCAAAGATCAACTCTGGTGCTCTATAGTACCGAGAGCAGATGTAAGAGACATTGGGCTCTCCACGAACTAGCTGTTTTGCACTAGAAGTGAGAATAGAAACAAAGACAGAGATTACAAAATAATTGTGTTTATTTAACAAACACATCCTTGTTTCAAGATAAAACTTCATTTGCCATTTCTTAGTACACATATCCAATACTGCATTATATTTTTTCAGACTGAGGGAAGCTCAGTTATTAAGAATTAGGGCAGCAGAGTAAAACATTATTCAACAGAGCAAATTATTTTTTTTTTCAAAACAGGGAGGGATGCCATGTGGTTGATTAAACATGATTAAAACATGTTGATATACTTTAATATATGTAAACCATTATGTTTAATTTTTAGACCTTAAACTTTGTATACATTGAAGTGGGATAACTTGTTAAAAGTATCAGCATGACTGAATTAGAGGTAATGAAACCAATCTTACTTTTTCTAACTTTACTACATTAGGTATGGAGTTGAATATATCTATTTTTAAAAGGCACTGGAATACAAATCATTTTAAGTTACACAAGTCTAACCTGCACTTCAATCAATCTTTATTTACAGTCTTTGACCAAAGATATTTCAGAATTGGATACATATTGATAAAACAGTTGTATAAAAGTACTTAATCTAAATAAAATCAAATTAAAACAAAACTTGAAGCTAGAGTATACAAGTAGAGAGAAACATTACACAACACTGTGAGGGGAGTAGTCTTCTAATACATTTCCAGCTATTACCATTGATTCTGATCTTTAATGATTTGTTTGCGTGTTTGCGTGTGCCAATAGCTGCTGCACAAAATCGGGCCATATTTTCAGTGATTGACAGATCTCTAAACTTGAGCAATAAAATCAAATAGTGATTAGCTGTTCGGCCTGGATAGTTTTGTAAAATTGGATAAATCAGAGAAGAATGCACTCCTTGATAGAATGGACAATACAATATGGTATGTTGGAGTGGTTCAACTGAAGTATCAGAGCATAAGCAAGTCTGGTTCTCATAAGGGAGGTTCTTATATTTCCCGTCTAGGGCTGCAGAGGAGAGAACATTAAGGCAGGCTGCAGTAAAGGCCATCCTAAATTTGGGTATTATTAGATTGGTTAAATAAGGTGGCCTAGTAATGGTCTTTTCCAAACTTCCCAAGACTGGGATTTTCCTGATTTTGCCTCTGTGAATTTGTAGTTCTATGTCCAAGATCCGTTGTTTGATGGCCATTTTTGCCCTTTCATGGCCCATTTGTATAAGGATACTTTGTGAGAAACCACATTTGCTCAAGATGCTGTTTATCATTGTTTTCCAGGGGGAGGAATAGTTATCTAACTTGCACTTCATAATGCAGTTTGACACTGCTTTAAATGCCATGGATCAATGTTATGTAATTGAAGGGTTTGCAGTTTTTAAGGCTATTTAGTCTTCTCTGTCAGAGCACTCTGGTGCCACATCAAACTACAAATCCCAGGATTCCCTAGTACTGAGCCAGGGTAGTTAAAGCGGTACCAAACTGTATTAATTCTGCAGTGCGGATGTAGTCTCATTATGACTCAACCATCAAAACCAAAAGTCATCTTTGTATTAATTCGTTTTCTTTGGCTGTACAGAAAAAGAATAGCTACTATAGCAATTATACATTTTAATCATATGAAGGAACAAGTATAAAGAGCTATAGAAACTATCCTTTTTAAAAAAATAAAAAAAACACATTCTAAAATAATCAGTTTCACAGAAATATAATAGAGTAATAGTGATTAACAAGCCAATATGCATGGTGCTCTGCGTGTTTGACTAGGAATCTGCGGGTCCAGGGTTTGAATCCCACCTCAGCCATATAAACCTATGGAGTGATCTTAGGCAAGCCACTTTTTCTCAGCCTCAGAGGAAGACAATGGTAAACCTCCTCTGAAAGAATTTGATCATAGGAGTGGCATTGTTGCTCTAGTGAGTAACAAGAGATGAGACTCTTATACTGCTAAGCAATGGCTCCTGGACTGGTGCCAGCAGTAGTGATGCTCACAAACATGGTGCCAGTCCATGGCATCTGAAGAAATATTTTTTGCCAGCACCCAACATTCACACCCTGGATGATCTTCATGCTCCTCACCACCACAGTGATTCATGAATGTGAAGAGTGCTTAATTGAGAAGTCCTAGTAAATTGTGTTGCATGTTGGAATGGCAAGGAAGCAGTTTTAATAGTTCACACAAGCAAGGTTCTAATTGCTTAAAGCCAAACTACTATGACTCAGGTTTGTAAATGTTTCGTTCAGTCTTGGAGTCTAACCAATTTCTCTTTTACAGCAAAATTTTATTACAAGCAAGAATGATTCTGCTTGCACAGCAATTTTTAAAAATGATCAGATGGCCACAAAACAAAGAGAAGTAACTTCACAAAAGCAGGGGAATATATACTGTATATACTCATATGTATACCGTAAGTCTATAAAGTTTAGTAAAAAAAATAAAATGACTCCCCCAAAACTGGGTCAACTAGTGGTCAGTGTAAGTACTAGGAACCATCCCCTTTTTCTGAATAGAGTGGTAAAAGGCAAGAGCTTAGTCCATCCTGAGAGCACCAAAAAGACGTGTGGATCCCCTCTACTCTCTCATCTATCCAGCACAATTCTATAGTCAATGTCTAGCAAATGATGACCATAGAGTTACACAGGAGGACCTAGAGATTCTTAGAGGTGTTCGCTCAGGTAAAATAAATTCTAGGATTTTATTTGCAGTTTTCCCACTTTCACGGGGGTCCTGTGCCCCTAACCCCAGCAAATGTGGAAATCCCACTGTATTTCAATATTAGCAATATTAAAAAATAACAGAATAAAATATTTCATTGCTGGTATTTGACACCTAATAGGTTGTGGAAGATACAGAATTTACATACTTCTAAATGCTGATCATATGCTAGAGAGGCCACAGAATACCCAGCATTTAAAAGGACTGGGTTAAACAACTACAGTGTATCTATGCAAGTACCTGTTATGGTTTGTATACGCAAGTGCAATTTTGTCTTAAAATATAAACAATATAAACAAACAATAGCTATGTAAAATATGGAATGTAGCTAAATCAGAAAGTATGTCAACACGTATATAGATGAAAACAAAATAATAAGCTTCTTTTGATTTGGTACTGAATCATTTTACAATGGCTGTAATAATCATACTCTTATATAGTTTGGCTTACCTTTAAATATTTGCTTTTGTACATATATTCTGTACTGATTTTTTTTTACTTTTGTTTGATTTTAATATGTTTATTATTGATTTACTACTATTTACATAGTGCTTACATCTACGTTTTCTACAGGTGTGCACAAGTCATAATTTTATGCCATATTCAGTCAGTACATAAAATCAATATTGCTAATACTGTGGTAATACTGTAGATTGAACAAAAAGCCAAGATGATGAATCTGTGATCTGCAGCATTTTTATTGACTTCCCAGGCTACTCCAGCAAGTCATGCCAGGCTCAAGTCATCACTCCTACGGCTGTGAACTTGTGAGAGATGAAATCGTAAAATCCTTTGAAAAACACTGAGCTGGACAGAAATGAGGATGTCTAGCTTACAATATATAGCACTTTCAGGAATCTTCCAGCTTCCACAGAATCGGTCTTACTTCAGTTGATTGTTTTGCCAAAGGAATGGGTTGTTCACATATTTAATCAGTAGGATTAGACCAAATGGATAATTGGAAAGGACTGACCTTCCCCAATTCCTGACCATATGCTGCTACTTGAAAGAATTATAGATGGGAAAGTCACATTATTTCATCTACATAAACTTTATGCTGGACTAAATCCCAAATCCACAAACTGGTGATACCTCTATTGGACTAACTAAATTGCACAAAATATATCGTGCAAGCATTTGAAGCTTATCAGCCAAAGAACGTAACATAACACTAGTTAACACCCCAGCCACATGAGGGCTCACCTGACCAGTTTATCACATCTCCTTTCTGGTTCCCAGCCAGCATCACAGTGCAATAATTCCCTCCACCATGCATATAGTTAGCCATTCACCTTTACTTTAGGCAACATCTTTCTTCCTGCCTTTATCCTACAATGACCATCATTAAAACTGAACTTGTCACCTCATCATTATACCACAGGTTTTGCATGGATATTGCTGTTACATACAACCTGCTCCTTCATGGCTATAAAGGTCAGATCCTAGGCACTTCACTCCATGCATCTGCTGTAGTAGACTTAAGACTACAAAAGCTTATGCTACAAACTTCCTTCATTCAGTTAGTCTCAAAGGTGCTGTAAGATCCCTTTGCACACTGGTCCAGACTAACTCAGCTACATCTTTGATGTCTAGACAAAGGATGTCTACACGAGTCATGTCCACTTTCCTTTTTGGCCATGTGTAGACTAGGGAGAAAGGGCAGTAAGTGTTTGAAGTTGGGAGGATGTATGTAGGCAATAAAGAGAAAGTGGGCGAGGAGGCGGAGTGCCTCTGGTCTACAGAAATAATCTCACCTTGACTAGGATACCTATCCAGAAAACAGATCATTTCGAATGGATGGACCTAAGCCTGAAGACCAGGGATAGTATAGGGATTCTGTTGGTATACCATCCACCCCGTTGCTTAACAGACTCCCTATCCGAGCTGATGCAGCTGGTCTCGGAGTTGATGTTGGAGTCCCCCAGACTTCTAATTCTGGGCAACTTCAACATTCCACTCGAGACCAGTTTAACAAGTGCAGCTCAGGAGTTCATGGAATCCATGACAGGAATGGGCCTATCCCAATTGGTCACCAGGGCCAATGCATTGCATGGGACATACCCTCGATGCGGTCTTCAGCATGGAGCAGGAATATTCATGAGCGAAGGTAATCAATACCACCACACTGTCGTGGATGGATCATTTCCTGGTCCAGGCTGAACTAAGAGCCACAGTCCACCCCGTCAGGGGTGGAGGACACATTAGAATGGTCCACTGTTGAAGATTAATGGAACCAACTGGATTCCAGAAAGCCTTAGAGGGTTCTTTGGTTGGTAATGCCGGTGATTCTGTCAAAGCTTTGGTCAATGCCTGGAACACCGATCTCGCCAAGGTTATCAACACAATTGCTTCCAAGCGTTCTTTTCAACCTGCTTCTAACAGCAAACCATGGTATATGGAAGATCTGAGGAAAATGAAGGGGGTTGGACAATGACTAGAGCCCACCTGGAGCCATACTCAACTCTTATTCGACAGAACTCATCATAGAAAATTTCTTTGTTCCTAAAGAGAGGCGATACATGCAGTGCAGATATCTTTCTCTTCTACACGTATCAGCAGAGCTGTTTAGGGTGCTGAGGGAACCGACACAGGTTCCTCCTATGCAGAACCCTTTACTTAACCCGACAACAGCCTGCTGTGATGCTTTAAACAACTACTTCACAGATAAAGAGTCAACTTGGATGCCAGGATTACAAAACAATCGACTGATGAGGCGTCCAGTTATTGAGATTAAACTGGATCAATTTGAGTATGTTATTACCAATGACGTGGACAAGATCCTTGGAAAGGTGAAGAAGACGACATGCCCCCATGATCCCTGCCCATCATGGCTGGTCATCCGGGGGGGGGGGGGGTTGATGTCTTGATGACATTTCTCAGAAGTGTTATCCTGAAAAAAACCTTCCCTGGACCCCCGGGATGTGAAAAACTATAGCCTGTTTCCCACCTGCCATTTTTGAGCAACATCGAGAGGGCTGTAGGCCTTCAACTCCAAGTCATCTTGGATAATACTGATTATCTAGATCCATTTCAAACCGGCTTCAGGATAGGATATGGGGTGGAGACTGCTATGGTTGCTCTAGCTGATGACTTTTGTCTAGGCATTGACAGAGGAAGCATGACCCTGTTATTGCTTCTAGATGTCTCAGCGGCTTTTGACACAATAGACCACAACATCCTCTTGGAACACCTGAGACAGTTAGGAATTGGAGGCACTGCAGGTTTCGGTCCATCCTCTCAGTCAGATTCCAGAGGATGATGCTTGGGGACAGTCGCTCCTTAAAAGCGGAGCGTAAATGTGGTGTCCCTCAAGGTGCCATCCTGTTCCTGATGCTAATCAATATACTAGGTGGTATCCAAATGTTTTAATGATCATCTTTTTAAAAAATTGACAGAAAGTTTGTTTTGATTTGTAGTTGTTAACTTACCTCTATGTAGCCACTATCTAGATTTACACATTTTTCCCAGCTTATCTTGACCCTCCAAATACCTGATATTGTAGAAGTCTGCAGATTGCGTTTGACGAGGATTTTACAGAGCCAGTCACAAAAATAAAGGACACAATTAGTTGATTTTCTCAGCAACGTGCACTTAGAGACCACTTATGACACTGACAAAATTTCATCAATATGCCATAATAACTTCCGGTGATCATTATTACTTCACGATACCCCATTGTAAGGCGCAATCTGCAGACTTCTATAATATCAGGTATTCAGAGGGTCAAGATACACTGGGAAAAATGTGTAAATCTAGAAAGTGACTACATAAGAGATAAGTTAACAACTACAAATCAAAACAAACTTTCTGCCAATTTTTTAAAAAGGTGATCATTAAAACTTTTGGATACTCCCTCGTATATATGAAGCCACTGGGATAAATCATCCATAGACATGGGACAGGGTGTTATCACTGCGCAGATGACATCCAAATATATTTCTCCATGTCCCAGTCAGCAGCTCAGACAACAGATGGTATTTTTCCTCTCAATCAGTGTCCCGAAATGGTAATGGACTCGATGAAGAAAAACAAAATCAAGTTGAATCCAGACAAAACAGAGGTACTTGCTGTAGGCCACCCCCAAACCAGGTATTGTGTTGCAACCTCCAGTCCTGGATGGGGTCACACTCTCCACGAAGGACTGTGTTTGCAGTCTGAGGGTGCGCTTCACATGACAAACCAGGTGAATGCATGGTCAGGAGTGCCTGTTATCAGCTTCAGCTGATATGCCAGCTGCACCCTTTCCTGGAAGTAAGGGAACTTGAAACTGTAGTACATGCACTGGTAACCTCACGACTCGATTTCTGTAATACACTCTATATGGGGTACTCTTGTGCTTAAATCGGAAGCTTCAATTAGTACAAAATATGGCAGCCAGGCTGGTCACCAGAAAATCTAAGAGTGACCACATAACAGCTATCTTAAAGTCACTCCACTGGCTGCCTATTAGCTTTCGAGCACAGTACAAGGTGTTAGTTATTACCTTTAAAGCCCTACATGGCTTAGGTCCAACCGATCTAAGGGATCGCCTACTTCTGTAGAATCCACCCCACACTCTCAGGTCCTCTGGTAGGAACTTATTGCAGCCAAAAAAGACCAGACTGGCTGCAACCTCCCAGAGGGCATTCTCCGTGACCGCTCCCAGATTGTGGAATTACTTGCCGGAAGAGATCCGTCAAATCACCAACCTGGATAGCTTCACAAAAGCTATTAAGACGGATCTCTTCCACCCAGCATGATAGAACACCCCATATTTTACATTATACTATTCCCACCTATTGTTTTTGGTTTTAATAGTTTATTTAACAGAGTGATTTTAATAGTAATATATTTAATTGTTTTTAAAGGGAGGGTTATGATGTGTTTATCAGATTTTTTAATATTGTAAGCCACTCTGATTGCCTTATGGTAGAAGAGCAGGATATAAATAAAAGTTTTATATAATAATAATAATAATAATAATAATAATATCATCCCGCCCTTCTGGGTAAGCAATCGGGGCGGGATACAACACTTAAAAAACAAGTACAATTAAAATGTAACAACCCATTCCCCCTTCCCACCCCTTAAGATTAAATTAAACTATAATTAAGTTAAAAACAATAGAATAAAACCATGAAACATTAAAATGGCTCTAATTAAGATGAATGGGCGGCCACAAAAATATCTGATGTCTCAGTGGGTGAGGCTGGATGGACAATAGCAGTCACAGAATTTAATAATTGTTTGGGAAGGCCTGCCGGAAGAGATGCGTTTTGGCGGCTCTCTTGAAGCCGTCCAAGGTTGTGATAAGGCGCATCTCATCCGGCAGGCCATTCCACAGCCTGGGAGCGACAGTGGAAAAGGCCCTCTGGGAGGTCTGCGCCAGCCTCGTTTTCTTAGGTTGTAGTAGGTTCCTCCTAGAGGACCGAAGTGTGCAAGGGGACTTGTATGGGGAGAGGTGGTCCCTAAGATAGGATTTATTTATTAAAGAGCTGGCTGGACTGTTGGATGATCAGGGAGGTTAAAGAATAATGAGGAATGGAGGAAAGTTTAATGAAATCTTCATGTCTCTCTTCATCGTAGAGAATGTAATATATATATTGATGGCATTTTCATAAAGGAGGCATGAGAAATTGAGATAAAAAAGGTGAAAAGAAGTCATAGGCCCCTTGACAAACTGAAGAAGAAGCAAAGAGTAAATCACCTGGCCCAGATAGCACCTGAAAGTTCTTAAAGAGTAAAGGTAATCCCTTGACATGACTAGTTGTAAACAACTGTAGGGAATGGTGCTCATCTCCATTACTAAGCTGAAGAGCCAGAGTTGTCCAAGGACTACTCTGGTGATCATGTGGTCAGCATGACTGCACTGAAACAATAGTACCTATTTATCTACTTGCATTTGCATGCTTTCAAACTGCTAGGCTGGCAGAAACTGGGACTAGTGACAAGAGCTCACTGCAACATGAGACACTTGGGCCTTGACTGCTAACTGTCCGACCTT
This sequence comes from Urosaurus nigricauda, assembly GCA_034509955.1. Lineage (NCBI taxonomy): Eukaryota > Metazoa > Chordata > Lepidosauria > Squamata > Phrynosomatidae > Urosaurus > Urosaurus nigricauda. The sequence continues at coordinate 135,995,236 of JAOEGL010000002.1, forward strand.
TCAATAGTCAGAAAACGGCATCTTAACTACTAAGCTACAAAAGTGAAATCGCTGATTTTCTTATAAATCCTTAAGTTCAGTGCCAGAGGACAGAAATGTAGACAATACATTTTTTTTTAAACTGAAGGCTAATTAGCTTTATGTTTCATCATAAAGCATGTAGAAAATGGAGATCTGGTAAGCATTGTTCATCTGAACTTTCACAAAGTCTCCTGAGCGAACCTAGTATTAATGGGCTAATGTACAAGTTTGCACATAACAGATTATATTTAAATAGTTACAAGATCAGAAGAATAAGGAAAAAGAGAAAAGATGTTAAGGAGCATCTGCAAACTGGGGGAACAAGCACTGAGAACAGCAAATGTAGTTTAATGTATCCAAGTGGAAACTGAGGCACATTTGGACAAAACAAGTAAATCATAAATTCATTAGGTATATCGATGGGGTTTGAATTAGCAGTTATTGACCAGGAAAAGGATTTCCGGGTTGCAACTGTCACCTCAATCCATTGTGTGGCTGCTATAAAAAGACAAATTCCCATGTTGGAGATCAGAAATAAAAAGGGAAATAGGCAATACCTGTACTATATCTTTGTTTAATCCTATGGTCTGATAATGAAGATATGCTTCAGTTAACAAAGTAGATAGAAATTGTGGTATAAGAAGCAGAAATAACATGGAAAGAAAAGGAATATGTTCCTATATCATCAAAAAGATGGGCACTTCAATATGTTTAACAAACTTTTTATCCAGAATAAATGCATGTGAAAAGAAACAACAAACTGCACCAAAGGATAATGTCTTCTCTCCTGACTCCATTTTTTTAATGATTTCCACTCTACTTACAAATATATGCTTTTTTAACATGCTGATAGCTGGCGAGGCAGGTGTATCTCCACTCCCCCTTTTCAAAGTTTTGTTGTCCATACATGCTTAGTATGTGATTCTGGCTGCAACTGTCATTTACTTTGCCTGCTGCGGGCAGGGACACACAACTACAACAGGATCAGCTAGAGAAGAATCCCATTCTTTCCCACTTCAAGCTTAATTGTACTGTATACTACAGATAGTAAACACCAAAAGTCTGTGTTTTTCCAATCTTCTATCACTATCCCCACAGTATCGTTACTGCTTAAATAAATTATTTTTCTAGGTATCATAATCAAACTCATCAAGATTTTGGAGCCATTCCAAAGTTTAAAACATATGGCCTTGTTTAACTGAGAAAGCAAGAAAGCAAGAAGGGAAATGAGAGGTGTATGACATTGTGCGAAGTGTACAGAAAGAGGAAAGGGAGGTTTTTCGCCTCCCTTTCATCAGAAGCAGGATTCCCCAAAGAAGTTAAATGGGGAAGGCTTGGGACTGATAAAGGTAAGCACCTCCTGAGTCAGGCACAGAAATCAAGCTATGGAATTTGCTACAATGACATATAATATAGAGTTGACAGCTTGGACAAAAAGAGATTTACGCATAAAGAGATTTAGTCTAGAGGTGGATGTCAGTGACTACCAAATATTATAACTACAATATTACCTACAATGTGAGATGTACTAGCTCTTTGTACATCAGTCACCAAAGAACATGAGTGGGATCTATGAGGATACTATTATGCTCATGCCCTGGCTGGGGATTTCCTATACTCATCCACTGTAGGCCACTACAGGAAGAGAATGCTGGAGTACAAAGGCCCTTGATCTACTCTGGCAAGACTATTCTTGCCTATTTCTGTTCTTGCCAGCCTTAAGAAAATCTACCAGCAGGGCTCTTCTCACCTCACAATTTTAATTCAAAATGTATTTTGGTTACTCAAGAGTGTATTTCTGTATTTCTTTTTTGTCATCCACACTCTACAATGATCATTATTTCCAACACACAGTTTGGTGCAGTTTTCTAAAACACAGGATGGTCAATTATGTTATTTTAGTCATGCATCACTCTAAATGCCTTGGAAAAAATCTGGCAATGTAGATTTTGAGCAATTAAAAAGTTGTTTCTGAACCTGTAATTCACAAAAGAATTTCTATATACACACTGAGGATGACATGTGCTATTCAACTATATGGAATACCTCTCAATTGCTAATGAAGCTTTGCAAATATAGCAGTCAACTGTTAGATAAACTGAAAGCAATGGTTTTAAGATTCTGATTTGATGCTCTGGCTTGTTAACAAATTCTAATTTCAATATACTATCATTTGTCTTATCCAGGAACAACAACTACACTATGACAGTGGCTATGAAGTGAAGGTTTTTGTCTCCACTCTCCATGAAAGAAATGGGTGAGCACACCAGTTCAAAGTTCATGGTGGCTCCTTCATGCCAAAAACTATGGTTTGTTGTTATATCTGTACTCAGTCCAGAAGTTCACTATGGTATTTTATTTGAACGGTTTATGGATGGACAATTGTACCCCTGTCGATGTTTCTGGACTTCAGCTCCCACAATCCTTCACTATTAGCTTATGCCAGGGGGAGCTGAAGTTGAGTTGTAGGCAAAAGACATCTGGAGGGCCACAGTTACTCTTCTTTTCCAGTCTACAGGCTTCTTCCTTCATACCATGCCCAACTCTTTTTAAGGACAGAACTGAAAATGAGAATGCTACAACTAACCTTTCTTCTTTCAAAAAATCTTTTAAACTTTCATGATTCCTGAGTTATAAGGTAAAAAGAGCCATGGGCAAAACAGAAATAAAATACACTAAATACTGGTACAGTACTGGTATGCATGCCTATTTTATGTAACAACCCTTATTCATATTTAAGTCACAGGTGAAGTAGGAATATTACACAAATACCCATAATATCTTCCCCTAGGCACATTTGTAACAAGACTTACAAGACTGGGGAAATATGCCTTTGCTGCTACAACTATAAAATGAACATCAAAATACTCATCAACTATTTGCAACAGACAGGATTCAAAGACAAAATGGGACTATAGTACTTTGAAAATGGAAGTAGTCTTAACCTGCAGGAGAGCCAGTATTGCACAGTGGTATGAGTCTTGGACCATGACTTTGGAGACCAGTATTCGACTTTCAGCTCAGCCATCAAACCCACTGGCTGATCTTGGGCAAGTCACATGCTCTCAGCCTCAGGGGAAGGCAATGGCAAACCTCTTGTGAACAAATATTGCCAAGAAAGCCCTATGATAGGACCGTTTTAGGATCGCCATAAGTTGGAAACAACTTAAGGGCACACAACAAAAACAACAAGTAACCTTCAAGTCACAATAACCTGCAAAAAATCAAAAGTATTCAAAGGAGAGTGCAATGCAAAAATCATTGAGAAAATTATATGTGCCAAACCTGGAAATTACTATTGTTCCCCCCCCCCCCCCCAAAATAAGCTTACCTTCCAAAATCACAAAGTTTTAAAACAGCCGTGTCAGGGTCCAGTAAAAGATTCTGTGGTTTTATATCCCGATGGCATATTCCAAAGGAATGGATATAGGCTAAACTTCGGAACAGCTGATACATGTATAACTGAAATACAAGAAGTCAATGGATAATGCACACTTTCCATATCAAAACATTGGCAAATTTGACATACATCTCTGTAGTTAAAAACAGAAACCAAACATTATACCAACATAGTATGTCTTTTCTTCATAATATACAGGGTGAGCCTCTCTAATCTGGAATTCCAAAATATTCCAAAACTCAAAATTGTCCACATGGATGGCTAAGATAGTGACATCTTTGCTTTCTGATGGGTCAACATACACACGTGTTTAGTGCACAAAAGTATTAAAATACTGTATAAAAGTACTTTCAGACTATGTGTATAAGATATATATGAAATGTACATTTTGTGTTTAGACTTGGATCCCTTCTCTCAAGATAACTCATTATGTACATATATGTTCATAATATATGTTCAATAATATATGCACATAAATTCCAAAATTTTAAAAAATCCAAAATCCGAAACATTTCTAGTCCCATGCATTTTGGATAAGGGAGACTCAACCAGTATGAACTTTTTAAAAAAAATCCCCCACTTCTCTTCACCTATGAAATTCAAAGCAGTTAACAGAACAGAAAGAAATAAAACTATATAACAACATGATAAAAGTCTACAATGCTGAAATAAAAACTCAGGTCAACAATTAAATTTCAGGTCATGAATTCATATATCAGAGTCAGTGTGACTTTGTAGGCCACTGGAAATCAAACATTTCTCCCTTGGGACCCTCCTTTACATGCTGTAGTCCTTCCCCTCCCCCCCCCCAACAACCTGACACAGTATATTATTTAGTTGGCTTATTTTCACTCACACATTCATATACTGCATATCCATATTTTAACATTTTGTAAAGAAATGACATCTGCTTTTATCTACAAAAGATTTCTTTTCACAATATTAAAATCTACCTTTCTGCTAACATAAACCAACTAGATCTCACTTTTCAAGTACCTGAAGGGCTATCATTTCTCCCAGTCTTAAACTATTTCTCTCCAGGATAAACATACTTAGTTCCTCTAACAATTTCCTCACAGGACTTATTTTCCATACTACAGATCATTTTCATGTTAATATTATTTATTTATTTCAAGTATATTTCAAGCCTGCAAGGCATCCCCAAATTAAACTCCTTTCATCCTAGAACATGAAATTGCTGTTGAATATGGGTCTGAAAATGCAGCTACAGTTTAAGAAGAATGTGAACACTTTCCATTCTGCTATATAAGCTACATGAAGAAGAGGGACCAAGAAAGTATTCAAATTAGGGGATGGATCAGTTACTCAAGAAAGAACGCAGAGGGATTCCATTAAACCAATTAAATGATATTCTCTTTTGAAGAAAAGAATGAAGTAATAGTCCAAGCACAAAATCTCTTCCTTGAGACAATATACAGTTGTTTATGCATGCATGAATTGTTCACCAATCTGATGAATAACCATGCGCTTTATATAGACCACAGCAAAGCATTTGACTGTACAGATCCCAAAAAGCTATGAATGGCTCTAAAGGTCATGGGAGTGCCACTACATCTGATAGTCCTGATGAGAAATCTATACTTAGGACAAGCAGCTACTGTTAGAACAGAATTCAGAGGAACAGATTGGTTCCCAACTGGCAAAGGGGTCAGGCAAGGATGCATTCTGTCACAGTATTTGTTCAACTTGTCTGCAGAAAACATCATAAGAATACCCTATTTCCCTGAAAATAAGACCTAAGAGGTTTTGCTGAATTGCTAAATATAAGGCCTCCCCCAAAAGTAAGACCTAGCAAAGTTTTTGTACACAAATATATATACAGTATATAATAAATGTTCAATTTTTCCCCAACAATAAATGTGAATTCTTCTTCATGGAAAAATAAGACCTCTCTTGAAGATAAGACCCAGCGCATGCTGGGAGCAAAAAATAATATAAGACACTGTCTTATTTTCGAGGAAACACGGTAGCAGGATTAGACTCAGGACGTATGACGATAAAAGGAAGGAATAGCAACAATCTGAGATATGTAGATGACACAATATTACTAGCACAAAACATCACAGACTTGAAACAATTATAAAGGAAGGTCAAAGATGAAAGACAGGCTTAATGACCACAGAAGAGATACATAAATTTAACTTAGACAATGAGGAAAATTAAATAAAGAATTCCCATACATAGGGATTCCCACACTGAACAGACTGAGGACTGCAGTCAAGAAATAAGAAGACTAGCAGGAATGGGAGGGCAGCTATGAAAAAAGTAGCTACATAGGTAAGACGTACAACTGAGCACTAAAGTCAGAATCATCCAAGCCATAGTAATCCCCATCACCATGTAAGGATGTGAAACCTGGACAGTGAAAAAAGCAGGTAAGAAAAAATCAACTCATTTGAGATGAGGTGCTGGATAAAAGTGCAGAGGATACACCAAAAAGACAAACAGGTACCAGAACAGATCAAATCAGAATTCTCCTTGGAAGTCAGATGATGAAAGTGGGGCTGTTGTACTTCAGCCACATCATGAGAAGGCATGACTAGCTCGAGAAGATAACCATGCTTAGGAAAAGTAGAGGGCAGTAGAAAGAGAGCAAGACTGTACACCAGATGGCTAGACTCAATCTGGGAGATCACAGGCATGAATCTACAAGACTTGAACAGAGCAGTGGAGAACAGGGAGTCTTGGAGATGTTTCATCCACAGTGTGGATGAATCAGGGCTGACATGAGGGCAGTTAAAAGCAACAATAATCTGGCATTTAAAAAATTAACCTTTTAGAAGTGGGAAATCTGCTTAACAAAACTGTGTATTAACAAACAAATTGTTCAGAGCTCATTCATTAGAAGTGCCAAGCATACCTCGAAACAGTGTGTGTTAATGACACTGACTAAATTTTCAAGGTTGTTTCCCTATACAGTATGGCACTTCTTGGAAAACTCTGGCAGACAGGAAATCTACATCCTTTCCTGCCCATCAATGTTTGCCTGACCCAAGTCTGTTCTTTCATTCTTTGATCTATCTATCTATCTATCCATCCATCCATTTATTAAAACTATGTACATTAAGAAATCTCTGACAACTAAATCTTTTAGGAAAAATAATAGGACAGAACTGTAAATACACCCCTCAGCAATGTTCCAAGATGGAATTTTTATATTCCTCATTATTTGATCTTGTCTGTAATTGTTTGTTAATTTTCTACTTCCATCTCCATTGGAACAAATAGATTATTATTTTGACAATCTATTTTAGAAACCTCTTTTACTGACCAACATCAATTTTGCCAAATTTAGCAAGCCTTATCAAATATTCCCCAAGGTGAACCATTTCCTTTATTCCCCAAGGTGAACCAAAAGTATGTGCTTTGTAAAAAATCTCTTAAACTGACAATTTGAGCCAAGACAATAGGAGATAACTAATTCAGAAATGATCAGGATAAGGCAGTGGTTTCTACTGACTTGTACTGCCTCTGGTCCTCCAGATGTTTTGGACATCAACTCCCATAATGCCTGACTTTTGGCCAAGATTGGCTGAGGCTTCTGGGATCTGAAATTCAAAACAAATGGAAGACCAACGGTTGGGAACCACTGGGATAAGAAAATCAAGGAGGTTTATGATATTTTATTAGCTGGATTAGAGCCATTATAACAGTGCTCCTGGCGCTGTTTCTTATTTTGTAGGATATATTCCCACAATATCTGTAGCACACTTTTCTCATTACCTATTCAGATTTTGCACTTTCTTCAGATGCTTAGGTCTTTTGCTCTCTAACACAAGGCAAAGCAAAGCTTGGACTCCAACTTCAGTTAATAAATGAAGTTGCCATCAGCCTTAAACGAAGTCCTACAAGTTGCAAAGTGAATCAATTACTACAATGAGTAGAATGGTATTGAGCAAAGTAGTTATCTTGAACGTCCGTAGGATGATGAAAGTAATTCACATCTCAAATTCCCGATCAGATGTAAGCCACTCTCCCTTTTTGAGATCATAAGGTACAGTATATGGAACAGAAATCAACCAACATTTCTATTTCTATTTTGTCATTCCTATTAGGTACCAGATCTCTGGCTGGAGCAGGCAAGGAAGCACTATAACCTGACAAAATTCTGTAAATTTACATCTCTCTTGCTGCCTTGAATCCTATGCTGAGAGAAAAGAGGAACTGAAAAATCAATTTATTAATTTTGTGATATGATTACCGCCCTGCAGCATGACAGACTCACCACCCTGTTGCATATAATGGGTGGCATGGAAAACAGAAATAGATGGTGTAAAAGTGAGTCAAACTCAACATTAAGAAAGGACAAATTTCCCAAAAGATGACAAGCTGAACTTACAGGATGATAAGGATGATTCAGTATCTTTGTGGAGTCTGAAAGAACTAACGCAACCCTAGAGGAAAGGAAGGCTATCTACTGGTGGCTCCCAAATTCCGCAGCCAGGCCTGCGGGAGGGGGGGGGGCTGAAAAAAATGGGAGGATTCCCCCTTCCACAAAGCCATGTTTTCTGAAAATGGCAGGTGGTGGAATCCAGAATATTTTCTTTTACAACAATGAATAAAATGTTTAACACAAGGTACACAGAAATTTACTGCCTCTAAATGATTTCTACTAAGACTTTTATGGAATCACAGAAATAAAGAATTAGAAGGGATAAGAATTAGGGATTAGAATTAGAACTAGGCCAACCTCCCTGGTTGAAGCACCCCTGAAAGATGTCAATCTAACCTCTGTTTAAGACCTTCCAAACAAGAAAGATCCACCACCATCTGAGGCACTGTATTCCACTGCTGAACAAATTCTTACAGCAAAGAGATTTTTTTAAAAGTTTGGGTGGAAACTCATTTCTTGCAATTTGAATCCATTCATCTGTTCCCACTGCCTTCTGCCTTACCAAGCATTATTGTTTTTTTCTAGTCAGTCATATCTTCTCAGGGTATGTATAAATAGGACATTTTGAATTTAATCATCTTGACTTCTAGGGAGAGTTCAGGCTTAATTTGCTCTAGGACCTATTTATTTGTCTTTTTAGCAGTTTTTTTTTTTTTTAATCTTCAGAACTCTACTCTAGAATCACATCTGAAGTAAGTGGATTTTCTTCCTATCACTTTCTTCACTGTTCTACTTTCACTATATAGAGAAACTGGAAATACAATGGAATGGACAATCCTAACAATCCAGTGATGTTACCATTACATTTCAGGATCGTGTCTAGTTTCTTCATAGCTGCCTTTCCAAGCAGTGGTCTTCCGATTTCTTTGCTGCATTCTTCATTCTGATTAATGACTGAGCCAAGGTATGGGAAATCTTGAACTATGTCAATGTTTTTATTGTCTACTTTAAAGTTACATTAATCATCTGGGGTCATGATTTTTGTTTCTTAATGTTCAACTGTAAACCTCCCTTTGCATCTTTTTTCCCCTTCTCCAGTAAACGTTCCAAGTCTTTTCTAATTTCTACTAGTAGTATCATCTCCATATCTTAAACTGTTGATGTTCTTTCCCCCAGTTTTCATAGCTCCTCTCTCAAAATCTAATCCAGCTCTGTGTATGACACATTCAGTATACAAATGAAAAAAGATAGGGTGATAAAATGCAGCCTTGCCTGACCCTCTTGCCAATTGGAAACCATTCAGTTTCTCCATATTCTGTACTGATGGTAGCCTCTTGTCCTAGGTACAGGGACAAATGTTTCAGCACATCAGTTTTTTTAAAGAGTGACCACAGCTTTTCATGATTTATACCACCTTTAGAGCATAGGCTCATTTGCTTCTGACATTTGTTGGTGTGTTTGTATGTTTGTAATATGATTCCTAGTGCCTCTTCCTCTTCTGAACTGAGTTTAGACATCCGGCACTTCTTCCATATAAGGGAAAAGTATTTGTGGTACAATTCTGAGCATCAATTTGTTGGCATGGGAGATTAATGGTCCTGTGGTTACTTCAATCACTGGTGTCCCCTCTCTTGGGGATTAGAATGTATACTGAGTGTTTCCAATTTGTGGGAACTTTTGTTTTCTGTATTGGTTGACAGATTTTAGTTAAAACTAGAGTAGATTCTCTAGCTTGAAACAACTCTATTGGTATGCTAATTGTTCCTGGTGACGTCTTCTCCCAAGTGTTCTGAGTGCAGCTTCCACTTCACTTTTCAAGTCCATAAATTCATCTTCAAATGGCTCTTCCCTAAATGAATCCTTTCATCTCTTCTGTATATTTCCTCTTCTATATATTTTAAGATACATACTTCCATTTTATTTTAAATTTGCCCTGATAAAATAATGTGTTCCCTTCTTAGTATCCACATTCTTGGTTTAAATTTCCCTTTGAATTCTTGGATCTTGTGGAAGAGGTCCTTTGTTTTTTCCCCCCTTTTTGTTGGCATCTTCTCTTTCTCTGCATTGATTATTATAGTAGTTCTCTTTGTTCCTGCATGTAAATCTCTGAAAAATTGTGTTCAGTGTTCTGACCCTGTTTCTGGCACTCTATACTTTTGCTTCTTGTCTGTTCTTAAGTGCTTGAAGAGTTTCTTCTGTCATCCATAAAGGTTCTTCTCTCTTTTTGGCTGCAAAGCATCTCTTTGTATTCCTCCCTGACTTCATTTCAGCATTCTTCTGGCTATTAGGCTTAACAGTGCACAACTCATTTGAGATGTGCTGCAAAAGGGTGCTGAGGATCATGATGACAGCCAAGAAAATAAACAAATGGGTACTAGAACAGATCAAGCCTAAACTCTTTCAGGAAGCCAGGATGGCTAAATTGAGACTTTTGTACTTTGGCAACATCATGAGAAAGCATGATTCATTAGAAAAGACAATGATACTGAAAAGGGTATAGGGCAATAAAGATGAAAGAGTAACACCACATGCCATATGGTTAAGACTTGATCAGAGAGGCCATGGGTCTGAGCCTGCAGGACCTAAGCAGAGCAGTGGAGATGACGACTCTCATCCACAAGATTGTCATGAGTCAAAGTGGATGCAAGGGCAGTTAGAAACAACCAAGTACAAAACTATTTTTAATATAATCTTTAACTATTACAAGGATATTCTTCAGATTGGATTTTGGCACAATGGTTGCTTTAGTATTTTTTTAAGTTTTTCTCTAATTTTTGATAGTAGCAGTTCATGATCTATGACACAATCTGCATGTTAATGGAAGGATTTATTATGTTAGTGGAAGGATTTATTTCTGAATGATATTTCTTGCACTATATAAGAGAGTGAGTGAAAATGAGCAAGTGACATTGAATATTGGTCAAACAATGCCAATAAACTTTTAAAGTTAAAATGTTTAAATTTAAACAGTCATTGTTTTTCCAGTAAGGGTGTTAGAAAACAGCAATAATAGCCAAACTTTATATATATATATAAAATCAATATTTAAAAAAACAGGAATAGTGTTGTTTTTTAAAGTAACTTGGTTTAAAGCAACCTGCTTTAAACCAGCCAACACAGCCTCTAGCTTTGTGTTTGCTTTTTGGTTTTAAATCAGTATTTCCTTGATGAATAAAGCAGAAACTCACTGGATATTGCAGAAAAACAAACACAATTTTCACCTTTCATTATATTTCACAGCCTTCATAAGCATAATTATATCCATTAATGCCTATGTAGACAAAATGTATGAATGAGCCCTCATTTAGAAATGCTTGAATTTATTTTCAAGTTTTATCACCAGGACCAAAACAGTGTGCATATTTGCAGCTTTGATTATTCACAAATTTTATTAATATGTCCTCTCTAGGAATCTCTAGGTCCTCCAGTGCAACTCTATGGCCAACTCTAACCAAAAAAATCACACTGAAGGACCTAGAGATTCCTAGAGAACATGCCACTAGGCTTTGTAGCTCCTCCAGCACAATTTAATGGTCAATGCCTGACAGATGTTGACAAGAGAGTTGCATTGGAGGACCTGGAAAGGTGTTGTCTCAGGTAAAAACATGTTTTTGCTATTTGCAATTTTTCCACATTCACCGGAGTCTTGTGCCCCTAATCCTAGCACATGTGGAGGGACATCTGCACTTTTCACAGAAGTAGAATCATAGAATTGGAAGAGACCACAACGGCCATCCAGTCCAACCCCCTGCCATGCAGGAATTCTCGATCAAAGCATATCCTAAATCAAGTTCCATGCAAGAACTCTCGATCAAAGGTACTTTGCCTTCTTCCAGGAACTCAGCTCTACTACCTCACTGACCACCATGGTCATGGTGTCCAGAACAAAATGAGGGGTGTGAAGGAACTATCAAGGTCTTTATTGTCATGTATATATGGAAAATGTAGGTGCTCACACAGAGAATTGGTGATCCTGAAGTAACAAACAAATCAATCAAGGGAAACTTCTCAGTTCATTTCACCTACCTTCACAAATATCATGGGGAGTGTTTGCTTGGCCCGACTATAATGCCTGGCAACTCTGTATACTGTTTCAGGAACATAGTCCAGAACCAAATTAAGGTATACCTCATCTTTCTGGAAAAAAGGAGAGAAGAATGAAATATAAATTAATAAGGAACTGTATTTAGCATTTAAGAAAGTTGATAGTTTTTAGAACGATTACACTACGCATCAATTAATTTTTTTTAACAGAGCTTAGTCTGTCCTTCAAGAAATCAATGTACTAGGACACAAATGGATGACTGTAAATGTCATACCATACTACACATTTTTCCCCCACTGAAAAAGAAGCCAGACAAGAAAATATCATTTTCAACCATTATATTGTTGTTGGTGTGTGTTTTCAAGTCATTTCTGACCCTAATGTGACCCTATCACAAGGTTTTCTTGGCAAGGGGGTTTGCCATTGCCATCTGCTCAGAGAGTATGATTTGAAAAAAAATCACCAAATGGGTTTACCATATTTTCCAGCATATAAAACAACTTTTTAAAATTAAATCTGCTCAAAGTTGAAGGTCATCTTTTACGCTGGGTCTTCCCAGGCCTCCACAGAGACTGCAAGAGAGCCCCGTGGCCCGGTACGCACGCTCACGGCTCGGCGCATTCATCGCCCGCCTCCTCGTTCCTTCCCAGGCCTCCATCACAGAAGCCTAGTGCGTGCCCCTGCAGCCCCGCGCATTCGCTGCCTGCCAGGCCTTCACCCAGGCCCCCTCAAGCCGGTGCGTGTGGGCGCCAGGCCCCCTTAACTCAGCCTATAGTAGGCCAGGGTGCTGCCTGCATGCGAGGCAGGCTTTGCAACAGGCCTCGGTTTAAAAATTTAATAAGTTTAAAAATAAATCATCTTCCCTTGCATGACTCACAGATCGCTTCCTTTCTTTTTCCTACCTGAAGTTTAATCTTGTGGGATAGACAATTGTCTGTCCTTAGAATCTCTTTTTCTTTCACTGGCCTCTGGTGCCAGAATCAGCACAAATATGATTAAAAGTAACTTTCAACAACAAAAAATAAAAAATAAATAAATACGGTAAATAAATAAATAAATAAATAAATAAAACAAATAATAAGCCAATCACCAGTAAGGTACATCGCTTGCCATGATTGGTTGTTGTTATATACTGGCTACCACATACAGTACAGCACCAGTATCTGTACCAGTTCATACAGTATAGCACCAGTACATACAGGACAGTATACAAATGTCCAATAGTCAAAACTCAATCATGGTTCCACCAGCAAGAAGAAAGAAATATGAAGCCAGTTTCAAACTTAAAGTTGTAAACTTTGCCATGGAACATAATAACTGCACTGCTGCAAGACAATATGGACTAACAGAAAATATAGCTTGGGACTGGAGAGCAAATGAAAAAGCATTAAGGAATATGCCAAGGGGTAAGTGTGCATTAAGAAGACACACACCCACATTGGCCAGAACTTGAAAAGCATGTAGCAGACATAGTGAATGAGCATCACCAAAATGGTTATGTAGCGACACAAAATAAAATGTTTGTTTGCACTTCAGTGGGCCAAATCTTAACCCAGATCACAGCAACAGATTTAAGGCCACTATATCCTGGTGTACTAAATTCATGGAAAGGCATGATATGGTACTGAGGCAAAGGATGAAAATTGCCCAAAAATTACCTGCAGATCTTGATAGCAAAGTAATTAGTTTCCATCGATACGCAATACAACAACACACTAAACATGGGTATGCATTAAATAGTATTGGAAATATGGATGAAACTCCAATGAATTTTGATGTTTGGAAATAAAACTGTCCATCAAAAAGGGGAAAAACCCATTCATTAAAACAACAGGACATGGGAAGTCCAGTTTTACAGTGGTACTAGGATGCACCAAATTGAGCTGATGGCACCATACTGAGAACAATTATTATTATTTTTAAAAGAAAAACAATGCCGAAACTCAAGTTCCCTGTTGGTTGTTTTGCACATGTGAATGAAAAAGGCTGGATGGAAGAAAAAGGGGGCAAAGCTATAGCTTGATAATGTACGGAGCAGGCGACCAGGTGGACTTATTCAAAAACGTAGTCTACTGGTGTGGGATATGCTCAGGGCTCATTTAATCCCCAGCACCAAGCAAAGGCTTGCAAGACTAAACACAGATGTGGCAGTTATTCCTGCAGGACTGACATCGTTGGTACAGCCGCTAAATGTGTGCCTAAACAAGCCATTTAAAGATCACATTCGAGAACAGTGGAATGAATGGATGGTTAGCAGCAAAAAGTCGTTCACATGCGTGCTCCACAGTTGGATGTTTTGTGCAAGTTAGTCATAAAAGCTTGGAATGATATTGATACAGAAACAGTAATCAAGTCTTTCGAGAAGTGTGGCATATCAAATTCATTAGATTGTATGGAGGACGACTACTTGGGGCAAGATGAACAGGAAGCCAAAGCTGATACCACACCATCTGATACAGAATTCGATCCATATGATGACTGCCTTACAAATGTATCACAAGGTCTCATTGATATATTTATGATATCAGATGACGAACAGGAGGATTTTGAAGGCTTTTAAAGGGAAACTGTCATGCCAGCAAAACCTATAAAAATACCATAGTTTGCAGTTATGATGGGCACTGCTAACTCGCCAGGGACTTGCCTGCAACTTGTTCTCTCTCTATTGTTTGTTATCTTCCTCCTACCATCATCAGTTCCAGTTTGATTGACAGCTTAGAAAACAAACAGAATGGCAGCTCCCATGGGTTTATCCTTGCTTTCAGCTTTAGAGTGAATTAGGAAAAGTTTAATCCACATGTACTGCTATAAGTTTACATGTTTGATAACAAACAGCCTTATGTTTATAAGTGACAGTTTTCTTGCTATACCTGCATGTCATAAGCATTTGAATTAAAATTACCATGTTGAAATCAAATCTGGTGTTTTTTAAATTTTTATTTGGGGTGCGTTGGAAGAAGGGCCATCTTATACGGCGAGTATATCCCAAACTCTATATTTTAACTGGAAAAGTTGGGGGTTGTCTTATACGCCAAAAAATACGGTACATGGTTATGCTGGCATTCAAACCCTGGTCTCCAAAGTCACAGTCCAACTCTCAAGCTATTATATCACACTGGCATATTACAACTTATGAAAAAAGGGTTGTTGTTGTTTTAAAAAACCATCCTATTTAAAAACATATACAGTTACGTTGTTGTGTCCTAAAATACTAAAGTAAAGAAAGGGAGAAGCAAAGAGGTACGAACAGCTTTGTTGGGACATGATGGTTACAGAAAAGTTAGATACTGTGAAGCACCAATATGTTTGAATCAGAAAATGTAAATAATAACAAAACATGAAGTTATGAGTTCTTAATCAAGTGCTATTTAGAATTATACTTTACACAAGATTTAACTGTAGTGCTAAAATCCTATTTCTCCATATAAATGTTTCTTATTAGTTTGCTGGTGTAAGGGGGGTTATACTCCACACCACACAATCCTTTGACAATATTTAGCTTCCTATTTCTTTGGAAACAGAAGGATTACCAGATGAAGGAGGTGTGGTACATTAGCTGCTATTCAAATGGTCACCCCTTCCCCAGTGCTACCAACCCAACTAAGCTCTACAACCAGATAGTGAATCGTCAATCATTCTTCTTTTTGTAAATTTCTCCTGAAAATCATTCTCTCTCCTTGCCATTGCTTGTTCACTGAATGATGACACCATCTCACAGACTCAAAATTTCTGTATGACTTTCCAAACTCACCTTCTCTCCACTGGAGTAAAAGAAATAACGCAATCTGACAATGTTACAGTGGTCGAGCTTCCTCATAATCTGAAGTTCTCGATTCTGAAAGAGAGAAGAGTACTTGAAAGGCCATTTTTCAAGGGATACAGGATCTTGTATGACTGAGAGTTCAAATACTAGAAATAATTCATTTTGTTAGTTCCTTAAACAATTATTAAAGAAACTCAATTGTTTCTTAGGCAATTATTAGTGAACATACTTCTAGCATGGTTTGACTTTTATTGAGACAACAAACAATACAACAAAATGACAGGCTGCTAGCTTGAGTGGTCATCTGTGAACTCACAGATTATCCTGTGCCTACAAAGTACATAATTTGAAACCTTCTAGAACAGTACTTCTCAACCTTCCCAATGCCCCAACCCTTTAATACATTTTCTCATGTTGTGGTGACCCCCAACCATAAAATTGTAGTGTCTCGGTTCCCAAGATCTGTTTTCTGATGGTCTTAGGCAACCCCTGTGAAAGGGTTGTTCAACACCCAAAGGGGTTGCGACCCATAGGTTGAGAACCGCTGTTCTAGAATGTTACATAAGCATTTCAGAGGCAGCCCCATCCACCTGCAGCATCCCTATATAAAGACTTTCCCATTGAAGCCACCAGTTCCATTGGACACTTATGCAGTAATCCCAAAAACAGGCAGGACACAAGGGTTTTGTGAGTTCACAGATGGCCACTCAAATAACTATGGCTATAGGTATGCAACCTGTCCTTCTTCAAGGTCTCTGTGAATCACACAAACAGGGTAGCAAGTTACCAAAGGAGAAGGTGGGAGTGTCATTGCAAACCAATCTGAATTTCACTGAACATCAGTCAATGCAAGACATTAAATATAAGTCTAATATACCCCAGTCCCATATAAGGGCATATAAAAGAACACCACGTTTCAGAAGACAGAAACAAGCTGAAACATACATACACAGTAGAAAACCAAGTTTCAAAAGATAAAATTGTCCCAAAACATCAATAATTCAGTCAAGATATGGAGGAATATAGTACAGATCTCTCAGTTTGAGACCTTAAGTCTGCTCTGCAGTGAATCATTGGCTATGACCAAGTAGCACGATAACAAATGCCCTTAAGAGGTATGCCAGCCAAAATAGCAGAAGATGAAACAACAGACCGCGTGGAGTGGGCTTGAATTCGATTTAGGAGGTCATTCTGAGCCAGCTCATAAGCAAGGCATATAGCCAACAGATTGCACTTTGAGAAACGCTGCAGTGAAATCAGCAGTCCTTTCTTTGCTGAGAGTTGCACACAAACAATGTTTGTGAAGTCAGAAAGACAAAGTCCTTTTCACAGAGAAAACCAAAGCCCTCCACATGTCAAGACTGTGCAGCTTCCTCCTGAATGCAGAAGTGAAGTTCTTCACAAAAGCTGGAAGAACAATCTCGTTGTTGCCGTGGAAAACAGACAATATTTTAGGCAAAAAGGTAATATCAGCTTTCCAAATGGCTCAACTGGGGTGAAAATTCAGGTATGGATGATACAAATGGAAAGCACAGTTTGCTTGGCAATCATAATCGCAATCAGGAAAGCCATCTTCCAAAAAAACCAACTTAAGAGATCACAAAGTCTGGTTGAAGCCCTTTTGCTATTTAGACGGCTGTTACTAAGGAATAGCCCTGTTTGTTAACAGTTGTTTTGGTCTCATCTTCTATTGGGTAGTTCTGGAGGACAGTTCTGGACAACTTGCCTTTTCTAAATACTGAAAAGACGTATTATAAGAAATTAAAGCAATGTCCTCCTCTAAAACAACCATCTCATCAGCACCCCAGTGGCTGGAGACACAACAAAACGGTGGCAGAAGGCGAATAGTGACAGATGTGGAACTCAAAGGGGAAAATGTAGCCAAGGAAAGATAATGGCGCTTGCTTACAACTTGTCCCTGGGCAAGGCAAGGCAAGACAAAGAACTGAAGAGGAGGATGTAAGGATCAGGATACTGAATCACTTAAATTAATGTTAAGATCCCTTGCCTTGCTTGGGTGGCATCTCGAATTAACCCATTCTTAGATGGCTCCTTCTCCATTGGCTAAGAATTTAAAATCTCTCTTCTAAAAAATCAGAATTGTGGTCATATTACTTTTCACATACATTAACCAACCAATCTGCTGCATGCGCAATCACAACAGTTAGAAGAGTGGGTTTCTCCCTTACTTTTCCAAGTCATCGTTAGGACTGAGACAGAGAATGTATGGGAAGTGCTAAGCAGCTGACAGATGGTTACTACTAAACTGTGGGACAGTAATTTTTAACTTGTGTTGTCCTGTCAGCCTAAGACAGGAAAGATGTGTTTTCCAAAGGAGGGAGAGTATGCACAGATTCATGGAGTGGCCACTGGAGCCGTACAGGGCGAGGGTGCTATGAAGGGAGGAAACAACTAAAATACACAGAATCATCGAGTTGGAATACCAAGGAAGAGGGGAGCAAAGGGTGCTTGTTTGTCCATAACTGTCTCCCAGCTCAAATAGCATGGACAGCCTTAGTGACAGCCTCCACCCCCCTGAGGTGAAAATGCTGCTGTCGAATGGCAGGTTGGTGAATGGTAAGACATGATCCTAGATAAACATGTTGACCTGGCATGTACTATAGAGACCTGGTTTGATGAGGCGTTGGGGAGGGGTGTTAATCTCTCTCAGCTTTGCCCACCAGGATAGAATAGGGTTTCTACTGGTCTACCACCCCATCACGTTGGTCAATAGTCTCCCTTCCCTTCCTGAGCTAGCAGGGGTGGACTCAGGGTTGATGCTGGAGTCCCCATAGCTACTAGTACTGGAAGACTTCAACAAACACGCTGAGACTGCCTTGTAGGGCTCAGGACTTCATGGCCTCCATGACAACCATGGAATCTTTCATTTAATTGTCTATAAAAACACTTTAATACAAGGTCTTAAGATTCCAAGCTCTTCTCTTGATTTTAATCGGTTTTGGTTATTTTCTATTATTAACAGGTCCTTATAAGTCAACCATTTTTCTTTTACATATTTCTATCTTAAAAACAGCTCAGTACCAAAGAGGTAATCTTGAACCAAATCTGACTTTATATCTATTCGTAATCTGCAATAATGATTGTATCATATAATGATTGTTAAAGGGAGAACCTAGCAAAGATGTGGACAAAGAGTCTGAAATTTACACTCAGTTATGAATTATGATTTAGGGGAGAATTTTTATAAAATGATGTACAGTGATAGGTTATCAAAAATTTACAGGAACAACTCAAATAAATGTTGGAAATGTAATCAGAAGATAGGGACTTTTAAAAAATGCAGTGGGCATGTGATACTGGACATAGATGCACTATATGCTGGAAGACATTTTTAAAGTACAGATACAGTTAAAGCCAGATACTATTGGAGGGAGGGGGGGTGGAATGCTGGATGATGAAATTGTGAATAAGCATGAATAGTAAATATAAGGGATGTGGTGGCTTAGTGGTTAAGATGCCAATTCTGAAGATCACAAGATCGGAAGGTTGACAGTTCAAGGCCCAGGTGCCACATGATGGGGTGAGCTCCCATCACTAGTTGCAGCTTCTGCCAATCTAGCAGTTAAAATGCATGCAAAATGCAAGTAGATAAATAGTTACCGCATCTGTGGGAAGGTAATAGTGTTCTATGCAGTCATGCTGGCCACATGACCACAGAGTTGTCTTTGGACAATGCTGGCTCTATGGCTTAGTAATGGATATGAACACTGCCCCCTACAGTCGGTTAATGTCAAAGGGAAACCTTTACTTTTATCTTTACGAATGGTCATTACAATATATAACAGCAGCAAGCGTATCGTATATACTCGACTATAAGTCGACCTCATGTATAAGTCGAGGGCAAGTTTTGGAGGCAAAATTATGGATTTTGCTATGACCCGTGGAAAATTCAAGTGTAAAGTGTAGGGGCATATAGGAAAGGATCTAAACGATGAAGCAAAGCAAAACAATGTCAAATAACTTCCAAAAGTCCATCAGACATAACTCTTTGTGCTTATTCTTAAGATTGGATGGATGAGAGAGTAAAGGGGGTCAGTGCTTCCAGGACAGATTATACTCTTGCTTTTCACCAGGGGATGGTTCCTTCTTTTAAATAAGAGTTAAGATACAGTACTTACATTGACCCGTGGATAAGTCGACTCAGTTTTTTCTGTAGTAAATATCGTAATAGGCATAAAAATATAAGGTCAAAGGAAAAGCATTATGTGTTCAAGTCAGAACTTTTATTTTTTTTTATCTCTAGCTGATCTGAAAGTACAAGTGTATCACTGGAATATCAAAAAAATTTCTAGAGAAAAATGAGCGAGAAGAAGTCAATACCAAGAACAGTCTTGTTTTTCTCACCTTAAATCTCTTGTCTTGTAGAACTTTCTTAATGGCAACCATCTCTCCTGAATCACAGAGTTTGGCTTGATACACAACACCAAAAGATCCATTCCCAATCACTTTGGTGTCTGTATAACTAACTTCTTGAGGCCTGTCTGGCCCCTGTCCAGGGGTGGCTACAACTGTGGTCACTTTGCTGCCATCTTTATCTCCTGAAACAACAAAAACAAAATGGTTAGCATGGGTAAATTCAAGGCAGAAAAGAAGAATATTCAAGACAAATGTCCAAAACACACTGCAGAAATAATCCCATTTGAGACCATTTTAACTGCCCAGGGTCACTGCTAAGGAATTCTGGTAATTGTAGTTTATTGTGGCACTAGATCTCTTTGATAGAGAAAGCTAAATGTCTCACAAAACTACAGTTCCCAGAATACTCTAGCATTGAACTAGGGTAGTTAAAGCACTCTCAAACTAGATTTCTGAAGTGTATTTTGGATCAAAGTTTAATATGCTGTCCATATGGAAAAGAATATTACAGTGCCCCTCAATTTTCGCAGGGGATCCATTCCAGAACCCCCCCTCCCGCCTGTGAAAACGGAAATCTGCTGATATTCAAGTCTTGAGACCACTAAACATTTAGGATTGCACCCTTGCATATTATTTTTCAGTGTCAGTTAGAATACATTTTACTAGACAGCTATGAAAATATTTGGAACTCAACTGAAATTGCACAAAAATACAACAAGGAAACACTGAAAGATCTCAACAACCAATTACAGAAAATCAGGCTTCAGTGGTTAAAATTCAGAAGGCCTTTACTTAAGAAACTATAGATCCAGTCCAGTGATACTCAGTACCACTCAGAACTGACCAGCAAATATTAAAAGTACTTAACTAAACTACATGCAGTTTCAAACTTCAGTTGGGCTTAATTCTTATTTTTTACAATAAACACAATTTTCCACATTTTGCCATATCACCCTCCTTTTCTTTGTTGTTACAAAAGGATTCTTTCACAGAAATAACCTTGACTAGACTTGGCTCCTACCTGTCTGCCTGCCTCCCTTCCAGTACCTGGGTATGAAATCACCACTGACCTAGCAATTCCAATTTTTACTCTATAACCCAGCACATCTAATTCCCAATATTTTATGACAGACAAGGTGACTATGCAAATCCTGGCACAGATGCTACTTTATAGAAACTGTATACTGGAAGGCATTATTTCTTCAGACAGGATGTCAAGACTCAGTCCCACATTATTTTGTTACTGCAACATTTAGAACCACATCAAGTTTTCGGGTTCATACAATTTATTTCCTTCATATAATCATAGTTCTGTGAAAAAATGATGAACTTATGGACTAGCCCCACATAACATGTCAACAGGCAATAAAAAAAGCACCATTACCTTCTGAGTGACAACATTAAGTCCATTTTATATTATCTTTTTATTATATATCACACAGACATATATACACACAAACAATATAATAAAATGAAGAAGATACAACAGGTCTCTGATCACATATAATTGATCACTGCAGTATCCAAAATGAAGAGAGTGGTCCTTTGTATTTGATCCATGATGTGTGTGTGTGTTTGATATTTAACACACAGATATGTAACGCACAGATACACACACCATGGATCAAATACAAAGGACCACTATCTTCATTTTGGATATTGAGATGATCAATTAGATCTTAACTGAGACCTGTTGTTTCTTCTATCCAAATAAGAAAATGTCTATGGGGGAAAGTTTTCTTAAGAAAATCAATTCTTCTGATTCTGGTTATCCAGGATGAATACAAATTCAGACTGAGAAAATTGGGCTTAAGCCCTAGATGTTCTGGGGGCCCCGTGAAACTGAAATTTCGCAAATATTCAAGTCCCATCGTCTCCAATGGCATCATTGGAGACAATGAGACGACTATTTGAGAAATTCCCTCCCTCCCTCCTTAATGGCATACCCCCCCCCCAAATCCTGGGGACTTTAGACAGAGTCTGGGCCGCCGGGGCTTGTAATCGGCCACGGCGGTTATCAGGATTCTTTCCCAGCAGCACTCAGGGCTCAGTGAGTGCATGCCCTGCCCCTCTGCTGCAGCCAATGGGCATGCGAAACATCAACTGGCTTCAGAAGAGAGGCGGGGCATGCCCATGCAGGGCGCCAAGCGCTGCTGCGAAAGAAAGTCCTGATGGCTACCAGAGGGAAAATGCTGGCAAGGGAGGAGGGAGCCGCTGCCTTGGCTTCGTGAATGACCAAAACCACGAGTGCCAAGGCAGCAAATCTGGAGGGACCACTGTACTGTGAGAAGTGTAAAAATCAGAAAATAAACCAAGTCTAAAATTATAAGGATATAGGATCATTCAGCAGTCATTGTTTAAGAAAAAGGATCCATAACTAACCCTTGCACATCATTAAGGCAGGCTAGACAAGATTAGTTTCCAACATTATAGGCTATACAGACTGTATGGGCACAGACAAGGTAAAGACTATTACATTTTAGTCTGCTATAGTGCACCAAAACCACTAACACACACAACAGATAAAAGGTGGGGGGGGGGGACTAGCTCTTTAGGGAGGCCAATCAATCCTATGAATTTGCCTTTCATTCATTTGAATAAATATTAAACATTTGTCAAGCAAAGCACTTCCCCGGTGACTTTTAAGTCAAAAAACACAAAGTATATAGGAAACTGAGAAATATATCCCAACATTTTCCGCACTTCTTTGTTAAGTCAGGGAGGAAATTCCAAAAAATCTGGTTTGTATTGCAACACATCAAGACATCAGCTAAATTAGACATTAAATACTAGGATTGTTTATGCCAATGGCAAATAGATGGGCTACAATAACAGTTGTTTTAAACAGAATGTAAACAAAGCCCTTGACATAAGCTGATCTAATATACAATACAGTATAGCAAAACTCTACATCCCTTACCTGAGAGTAAGGCAGACTGAACTCAGTTTTGGGGTTAATTAACAAACTATTCTAGAATTATCTATTACCAGTAAATTCTTCACACCTATAGATTAAAAAAAATAATTACTGTAGCATTCAAATATTAATCAGGAGGAGATGAGACCTCAGCAGGTGCCTAAAGTATCTTGATCAGAACTGGAGAAACAGATTCCACACCACACTACTATCTGTGCCCCAAATGACAAATTTTGCCATTTTCAAGTTAAACACAACCTGTTCTCACTTATAGACAAATCATGGATTTTTAAAAAAAATTAAAGTCTTTATTTATTTATAAATAACATTACAGTGATCCCTCCACATTCGCGGGGGTTAGGAGTGAAGGACCCCTGTGCATGTGGAAAAACTACAAATAAAATACACTATTCTTTTTACCTAAGAGAACACCTCTCCAGGAATCTCCAGATCCTCCAATGCAACACTATGGTCAGCATCTGCCAAAAACTGATCATAGAATCATGTTGGAGGACCTACAAATGCCTCGAGAAGTGTTTCCTCTAGGAACTCCAGAACAACTCTATGCTCAACTTGCAGCAGAATTGCGCTGGAGAATAGCCATTTCATAAATGCTGTTTTCTTTAGCAAACAGATTGGGTTCTGGAGAAGGCAGGTTGATGTGAGTGGTTGGATGCTTCTGTTCTAGATGATGGGGTTAAGAAGACACGGCCTTTGGAACTTTTTGAATTTTGTTAGAGTTGATGTAAAATGTACTTCAACTTTAGAGAAACTGGGCTAGGTGGGTGCGACTGACTCACTGGAATTGAAGTACTCTGCTGAGGCAAGGAAATGGCTATTCTAAGTACACTTTTAAGGCACTGTGCAGATCCCGGTCTGGCAAGTCTTTTAAAACAAATGAGTCTTAGATGGCTTAAGTGAAAGCACATCTGCTTCAGGAATAATCCTGCAGCTGACTGTTGTAATTATCTCTGTATCTCTGTATCAGGAGTCTGAATCATGGGACCTTCCAGATGTTGTTGTACTGCAAATGCCAGCAGTCCTTGCCAGCACAGCCAATGGTGGTCAAGGCTGGGAGTTACAGTCCAATAATGTGTGCAGAGGTCCATGATTCCCATCCCTTCTTTGCACACTGCATTCTCTACGGACAAGCAATCAGGCATGTAGTAATACAGGGCTATTTCCAGATTCCTTCATGGAGGTGCTGCTGTATTTTTTGGTGGGGTTCCAAAGAAATTAATAGAATATCAGTGATATCCTTGTAAGCACTTCTCTCTGTAGTCTGTTGTTTTTGAATTATGAGCGTGAAAGACATAAAAAAAAAAGAAAAAGAGAGAAGCTTTTGGTCCAGAGGCCTTTCCTTAGTTATAATGCACACTCTCTTTGCAATATACACACGAACATCATTGATTTACTGTTCATCCTTAAGCACCCAGGCATCATCCTAAATCCTGCATGAGACTTGTAAATGTTTTTGGCACTTCATTCTGAAGGCCACTCCAAAAACATGCTCCACAGGTATTTCAATTTTGTTTTTACTCAAGCTAGATTTGATCAGCTTGACACCATGGTAAGACATGGAAGATTCAAGGGTATTCCTTACATGGAGCGTACTTGTATCTGTGAGGACCAAGACATTGAGGATTTAGCTCATATCCTATTCAGGTATAATTTGTACCAACAGGAAAGAGATCAGTACCTTGTTTCTTACATCAAACGAACAATGTTCTGAGATACCTATGTCTGAATATCATACTTCATGAGAGGTCAAGTTTCAAAAATAACTACTATTACAGCTCAGTTTCTATGTAAAGCAATACAGTTGAGATCTGGATATGTGGGGATGATTGGTGTAAATTGCAGGGGAGGGGGATGAAGAAATCTGATGTTTGATGTTTAATCTTATTTTTATTATTTTATGCACCATTTTAACTATTATTTTACAGTTATAATACTTTTAGCCTTCCTTATTCACTTCTGTATTTTAAATTTTTTATATAGATTTTTATAATCAGTTTTATAATTGTTTAATTTTGGGGTATTGTACTTTATTGTACTGCACTTTTATGGCATAACATTCATATGGTATTTATATGGTTTTTTATTTACATTTTATATATTTTATTGTATCTTTAGGCTCCTTGTAATTTCTATTGAATTTTTACAGTACGTTCTATTCTTTTTTGTGTTATTTTGAGATGGCCTAAGGGCTAATCAATAAAATTGAGTGATTGAATTTTGTTTTCCTGGGGGTCAGGATAAGGAGTTGAAAGTGAAGGACACCTTCTCCCTGCTTCCATGGAGGAAACTTCCACAGCTGTAAATGACAGCACTGAATATAGTCCATATTAGTCAAAGAAGGATTGCACATGATGACTGAAGCCTGATGTGGATGGTAATAACGTGGCCACAAAAGTGAGGAGGGGTTGGGAAAAAACAGAGAGGTTGGGTTAAGTCTGTACTAAGCCTTAGGAAACAATCAGACATCCAGTAGTATTACCACTTTGCCCCATAGGTAGAGGTACAGGACTCAACTGGAAAACCCAACATGGATGGTTTCTATACTCCTTCAACCATTCTACTTCCCCTAGAAGGTTAATGTGGGATGAATGAACCAGACCACAGCCAGAGGTCAGCGACATCAAAGTGGAAAAGTCTCTGTCAGAAACAGGCCTAGTGAAGCTACCATACAGTAATTACACTGGAGTCTAGCTCCCTTCTTCTTGTATCCTGAGTCACCATCTTTGTAATAACGAATGGAAAGATGGAGATGGATAGGCAACTTGTGGCTCTCCACATGTTGCTGGACAACAAGGCAACTTCCCTAGGGGCCATGCTGGCTAGGGTAAATGCAAATTAGAGTCCAACACTGGGTGGACTACAAATTGCTTTCCCCAATGTAGAAGAAGCACTACAGGTATTTTCTGGAGACCTCCCGTCCATTCCCACTCCACTGGAACAGAACAGGCAGTTTGCCTTGCTGTGGAAAATCACAAACATTCCTTAGTTAGTGTGACCAAGCAAAATATGAGATCATGTATCTATCACCACAAAGTCAGATACTCACTCATGCAAGCAAGTCATGATGCAACTGAGGACATCCAACACTGCAAAGTGATTTCTTACAAGGCACACTACTACTGGAATGATGCACCTGAGTGCACATTAGTTCCATAGCTGTAGGATGGCACAGTAACATTCTACTTTATGATATCAAGCAACTTTGCCAGTTGCTATTCAAGCAGCTAGACAGTTGCTACAGAAAACAGATACTTTGGGGCTCTTCATAGATTGGCTTCCAAACCTCATCAACCCCCTAAGTAGCACAGAAAATTATTAAGACTCAAGAGTTGTAGTCTGATATAAGGATGGCCACAGGTTCCTTAACTCCAAGCTGTTCTCCCTGGGCACCCAAAGCATTCATTTTTGGAGGGAGAACTCAGAAAACCTGAAATCCTTGATCAGCAATAGGAGTTCAAGTACAGTGATGTGAACTCACGATCGCACAGCCCAGTGTTGCTAAGCATTCCTTCTATCCCCTATCTAAGATATGTCAAGGCAACTGCAACTATTAAGAAATGTTCTTATCTCTGTAGGTCACTGATCTGAACAATGAACACATACAAATAAAGTGAGCTGCATGTGTTCACCTATTACCAGAAGATTCCAATACTGAAAGGCATACAAAACAGCCCTAGTAGCCTCCATGAAGTATGGATGCAGTAGGATTAGTACCAACCTCCTCTTCACTCTCTAATTCAGTGAAAGTCTACACCAGGCCATGACACAGATAAGCAAAGCCATCTATGGAGGTGATGAGGGTATCAATGATTCAGAGCTTTGAAAATTGGTACTAGAAAGAATTTTTCAACATTAATAAGTTTGCTTGATGGCTTGCTGATAATGGGAATAAATCATCAGCAAGTCTCCATCCAAATGAAGATATAAACTACAGTATGCCACAAATCCAACATTTGCAATTTGGAGCTTTCAGCACTACAGGGATAATGGGATGCCTTGTAAAAAGGAACGATGGGGAAATGAAAACACAAGCTAAAGGACTGAGGGGAAAATGTCAAAAGAAGAAAAGTGAAAGCAAACAAGAAAAATACAAAACATAGTGTAGCTCACACTTTAAGATAAGAGAGCAAACAACTAAGCCGGATAAAACTGATGATGCCATGTTGATTAGAGCAAGACTAACAGGAAGGCAGAATCCAGAACTTCTTGAGTATGCACACTGGGAAGAGGGCAGAACTTCTGCCAGCACTAGTGAACTGCTAGAAAGTTCTGGCTGTAGCTCTGTGTAGGTGTAAAAGCATAACTCATGTGTGTAATTAGAGATACCACAGCCCTACTCAGGTGTGTGAAAATGTCAGCACATAAGAAGGCAGCCTACTAAGTTCATCCCTCCATTATCATTATCATCACATGACAATTGACAGTTTTGAAGAGAATCTCTTTGCAAAATTCTGTAAAGAAAAAAGAAAGAAAGAAAGCTTCTCAGAGCTCAGGTACAAAATTGGCAGATGCATTCTGCCATTCCTGAGCAGGACATAAGAAAGCCAAACTTCAAATGGCTACTAAATACTCAAACATACGAAGGGGTATCCAAAAGTTTTAATGACCACCTTTTTAAAAAAATTGACAGAAAGTTTGTTTTGATTTGTAGTTCTTAACCTATCTCTATGTAGTCACTATCTAGATTTACACATTTTTCCCAGCGTATCTTGACCCTCTAAATACCTGATATTGTAGAAGCCTGCAGATTGCGCCTGATGAGGATTTTACACTTTAGTCACTTCTGGCAGAGCCAGTCACAAAAATAAAGGACGCAATGAGCTGATTTTCTCAGCAACATGCACTTAGGGACCAATGATGACACTGACAAAATTTCATCAATATGGCATAATAACTTCCGGGTGATCATTATTAGTTTACGATACCCCCTCGTAAGGCACAATCTGCAGACTTGTACAATAGCAGGTATTTGGAGGGTCAAGATACGCTGGGAAAAATGTATAAATCTAGATAGTGACCACATAGAGATACGTTAACAACTACAAATCAAAAGAAAATTTGTGTCAATTTTTTTAAAAGGTGATCAATAAAACTTTTGGATAACCCCTTGTACATTGTCAATGCCCAGGTAAAAATTACAATAGTACCACAGGCTACTACTGCATAGTGTCCTTGACACCTGACAGCCAGTCGTATACTTTATCCTCACCAAGCAGTCTGAGATGGTTTTAATTTGATATGACTACTTCTTGGGTTTTTAAACCCATGAGTACTATATCCCATGAAGCTGTGAGCTTCTTCATCCAACATTTGTCTGACAAATTTTTAAGTTATTTGCACAGAAAACACATTAAATTAACACTGCCTCTTTCTAGCACAAGATTCTTGCCCTCAAGGTCTTTCAAATGACACACACACACACACACAGAATACAATGGTAAGTGAATACAAAAGCCCCTTGACATCCCTTACTGTCATTGAAATAAAGAGTTTACAGATAATATCCTGATCTCCTTGAGTAAACCTTTGCTTGTCACCATTCCATGTACAGATATAGATTTTAAATCGCTAATTACAGTCAGCTTTACCTCTGCTTCATTTATAAATCAACAGCTCTAAAATCTTTTTTTCCCCTGCTGCAGAACACTCAATAATTTATTTTGTTCTACCAAGGTATTCATAAAGTTATGGAGGTCTATCAAATGGCTCACACACATAGCAATTTTTTTTACCATAATAACTTTTTCTTCCACAATAGCATCACCAAAACCAATATTACACTATTAACTAAGCATGGACTAGAACATTTTTAGAGGGAGAAAATGTAGAATACACATTACACTAATAGAAAACCATGGGCTGCACAACCATGATCTTGTTAGCTCTTTCTATAATCTCAGCTAGGTAAAATCAACCTGCTCAATATTGTTCAGTAAAAAATGAATCAAATGCAGGACCAAGTACATATATTCTCAAATATTCCACAACCTTGCCATGGGACCAGTTGAATGCCTATAACTGTTGTACTTTGACTGGTAATCTGTAAAATCACACAAATGGATCATCCTGCGCCTGTGCAAGATGCATTTGTTTTAGTTGCAGTCCCACCCACTTTCCAATTGACTTGCTAGCTTGCTTCCTGTCTAAGCCGTCAGTTGCATGGCAGTCAAAGCAGCAGCCAAGGATCTAAGGAAAGGCAAGACACAACAAGGAGAGAATAGACAGTGTTGTGTGGTTTCACAGATGACACTCGAATTACCATTACAGGTAAGCTAAGCAACCTGTCCTTTATTGTCTCTCTGAATCACACAAATGGGAGACTAGCAAGCAACTAACCATAGGAGGAGGGAGGGTCATGCCACACAGGAGAAAAGGATAGGTTTCTCAAAGGCAGCCTCCATCTGTGAACACAGGACAGTCAGGTACAAAAATGAACAGTCTGGCGGCTTTGCAGCTGTTACGCAGAGCAATCCTATTCAAGGATGTAGTTGAGATTTCAATCACTCTAGAATGACTTCTCACTTGTGCAGGAGGCAGCTTGTTTACTATCTCATATACAATTCAGAAAGTTGCTGCAATGCACTTATAGAGAAGCTGTAAAGACACAGACCATTCTTTCTTCACAGATGAATAATGAAGGAAATCTCTGAAGGTAGCCCCCTATGTTCATGACAGGAGACAGGACTGTTAGTAAGAAGGAAATATTTAGCCTAAAGAAGGTAGGGCTGATCCCTTCCCAAAGTACATAGTTTCATAGCTTTTCTAACTGTGGTGACCATTATCAGAAAAGCTATCCACCAGGTTTATAATTCTAAACCAAAATTAACAATTTTTAACTGGAATTATGTCTTTGAAATGTTTCAAAGAGATAGGTCTACTTATAGTTAAATGTCTACTGTCTTTCTTTGTGCTGGCCATGTGCCATAATAAATGTTGTTGTTGTTGTTATTCTAAACCAAAGGACTCCATCAGCTCTAAGTGTTTCTTGTACCATTAAAGTAAGGCCCTGCTCTAGAGGGTGTAAAGTTCTTTAACTGTTCAAGATCTCCCTGACCAGTGGATCTAATAAACAAGAAGCTTTACCAAGCCACAAGAGGGCTGCAAAGTAACACTTAACCTAAGACAGGGACAACAATTGGATAAGGACACAAGAAAGTGTAACACATGACTGTATTATCTTTTGGAGAGATCTTCTGAAGCTGAAAGCATTCAGACAACTTGATCCACCTATAGGTGTAAGAGCACTGAGTGAACAGCCTTTGAGCTCCGTAATGATTTTGCTAAAGGAAACTGACAAAAGAAATCATAGAGAAAGCTTTCATGCTGTGGGCTTGATTGTACAGCGGTCTAGATTCCTGTCAATGGAGAGTGTTAACAGGTTTGGATTTGGTGGAAGTCTCCAATACTGACTACTGGAATTACGCAGCAGAGAGACAATCACAATCACCTGGCTATCCAGGGTGATCAAAATGTCGCTTGCCTTGTTCTGCTGGATTGTCATCAATATCCTGGTGTTAAGAGGGGAACAGTGGGTGCACATTATGTAACCTCTCTGCCAAAAAAGGGCACCTACTGCCAAGATAGCCCATCATTCTGGGGCTATTAAACAGAAAAGTGTGTATTTCTCATCCTGATGGCATTAAAAAGTACATGGCTGATCCATCTTATTTGTGGGAAATGATCTCAAGAATGCCCATGAGCAGTTGTTGCATGTGACACAACAGGTGTCCTGCTTCAGGCATCTGCAAGAGTGTACTCTATTCCAGACATGCAGAAGGAAAACAAAAAGACATCTTATGGATACACCAATCCCATATCTTTACCAAGAGATGGAGATGGGTGTCTATCATGTACCCACCTGATGATCCAGGTAAAAGATCATGGTGAAGATGTCTGCAGCTATCAGAACCACCTCACTCTGTAAAAGTCACTCAAAACACCAAAAAGATTTTGCAGAGGCCTGAAAGAGCCACCTCCGAAGCTTGGCAAAGAGTGTGATTGACATGGTGGAGGTTGTAAAGCCCCCTAATAATCTCCTGATGCAGTTACAGCAAACCATGGCCTTTAAAAAAGCTCAGTACATGTTGTCCAGTAGGAAAAAACAGTCTGATCACAAGAATCTACTATACACTGGGCTCTTGGGTATCCACTGGAGCTCAGGTCTAGGGCCCCCATGGAAAATTCTGTGTATGCTTAAATCCCTTTATCTACAGTGAGGTAGTAAAACCATGACCCTTATATATAACGGCAAAACTAAGGTTTGGTTTTTGGATGTTAAAAATGTATGTTTGTCTATGTTTAGTATTTTCAAGCCATAGATGGTTGAATCCCTGGATGCAGAATGTCCGGATACAGAGAGTCAACTGTAGTCCCAGTGAACATTATGATTGAGAAGATGAGAAGTGGGATTCCTTGTGATGCATTCTTAACCCACAAAATTTTTAGAACAGCCAAATACAGTGAACGACTGAGAATAGTTGCTTGCATGCAAAAGGCATGAATGGTCAGTTGTCTATGCATGGAAAGAAGAGAATTCATGGCTGGCCAAGCTATGCTACCACTACAGGAATGAACTTGGTATAGAAACAAGGGAAAATGCATGCACTGAAGGACAGGACACGGAAGTGATATGTGTTTTTCTACAGTGGAGCAAAAAAGACTCCTGTGGGACATCCACACCACAATGTAAAACTACACTTCCTTCAGGTTCAAAGTAGAAAACCAATCAAAAATCAGTTTCAGAGGGAGGACTGGAACCTAGAGTGACTACCCTGCAATACCTGGCTTGAATGTAAATTTAACATTTCAAAGATCCAGGAGGACACTCAATATCCATCCTTCTTAAACATAATGAAGTAGTGGTAACAAAGAACTCAATGTAGACAAAAGAGTGAGGCAGGCACAACAGTATAACTCCAAAGAATGGATGTTATTTCATTTTAACATGGCCTCAAAGTGTACTTTCCCACAGAACAGATAAATAATGCAGAGGGAAGTTGTTAACATGCAGAGATAGGATTGTAGCAGCAGCAACACACTGACATGTACATTCATGATTTGGAATGGGACAGGAACTGCTACCGAACTCAGAAACTATGGGGTGAAGCAGACAGGTGGCTTAGGCTGTTTCCAGCCTGTTTCCAGCCACAATTAGGCTGTGATCAGCATGGGACCGTGGCAAGCAGACAGCCCACTCTCGAGGTGGTCCAATGCCCCAATCCCAAATGGGCTGCTGGCAGGAGCAGTTTTTTGCTGCTCCTTTTTCTGGCAGCTTTAGGCTGCCACTGGCAGCCTCAAAGCAGCTTCTGGACTCTTCGACAGCATGTGTCATCTGCATGCCACATTTTTGAAGCGACTCCTTTTGGCCTGTCTGTTTCGGTCCTATAAGAACAGAAGCCAAGCATGTGTGGATGTCACAACAGGAGTAGCAATGGCCATCCCTGAGCAACTTTGGTGTCAGGATTTGGTGGCCTCCAAGAGCACAAGGCTCCCCTTTGTGGATGGAAACACAGGCAGTTTGTTGCAGAAAACTTTCTCCTATAGAAAGTTCTAATAAGCGTCCATACATGCACTGCAATCAGCAACAAGATACCCATCTGCCTATCCTTGTGGTTAACAGAAGCAGAGTAAATCCTTTGAGAGGTCTTCGATTGGGAAGACTCACAATAACTGAATTTCAGATGCTGCAGTATTCAGCCACTTCCAGAAACAACCCTATTTTGTAAAAACTGGATAGCACTTATGCTGTCCTACTACTGTCATACTGCCAGAGCCAGTATTGAAAACCAACTGAGGAATAACAGATCCCAAATGAGTTGCCAATGTCTGAACAACTACTTGATTAGAGTTGAATGGTATGGTGGAGTTCTCAAATAGAAGGTTCACCAACCAAAGTTGGAAATTAGGGTGACAATCAACAGAAACACAGCCTCAACCCTGAAATAATGACACAGAGAAGAGGACAGTCTCAAGAGACTCCCCGCCTATCTCTCTTTCAGAAGTTACCCACACATCAGAAAGTGGTCTGTATAGAACTAGAGAATGGTACCAACACCTAGCTCTTAGTATTGAGGGATTCACTTCTTGTTATATTTTATCCATATGAGTAGAATATAGTAATGGCTAGGATAGCTAGGTAGAGAAGGCTACATCTCTTGTTCTGTTTCTTCCATAAGTGATTAGAAGTATCATAAAATTGATATTCTATATAATCTACTAATACCCCCAAATCAGGTGAGCATAGGCTTAGAAAACCGTTTTATAGTATTAACCCCACAACTGAGATAAGTGTCAATACTGAACAATGTTCAAAGTCAGTGGTCCCCAAACTGTCACCTTTAGAAGACCTTCAGCACCCAGAATCCCAGACTATTGGCCAACATGGCTGAGGCTTCTGGGAGCTGAAGTCCAAAATCTCTTAAAGGGCACAGTTTGGGACCACTCGATTCGAAAGCTGGCTTAGCTAACAAAATGAATTTCAACAGGGAGAAATGTAAGGTACTGAACTTAGGGCAAAAAAAATGAAACACACAGATATAGGATGGGGGAAACTTGGCTTAACAAAACTACATGTGAAAGGGATCTACAAGTCCTAGTAGAGCAAAAGTTGAACATGAGTCAGCAGTGTGATGCAGCAGCAAAAAAGGCCAATATGCTTCTAGCTAGTCTGGGGAGTATGAGTAATGAGGAAGAAGAGGTTTAGGTACCACTGTTTTAAATCAACTCTCCCATAAAGATTTTAAGAGTGATATCATACACACCTATCACAGAGAACTTACTTCTGAATAGGTATGTACAAGACTATGTTACATTTTACTGGCAAATAAAGTCACTTCTGAAGTTCTAATACCATTCTCACCCCTTCCCTTTTCCTTAGCAGACTTCCCACAATTTTAAAGACAGCTGCAGAATGCCCTCGAAAATAGATTTAGAGGATGTGGAAGGCCACTAGCTGTTATTTTAAGTAGAAAGGAAGGGTTTAGCAACTGTATGGGAAGCAGAGCTTTTACTGGTTGTTTCAACTCTTAAACAGCAGATCAAGAGCTACAGTATATATCATTCTCCCCATTTCCAACGAGAAACAACAACAACAACAAAAATGGTAAGCTCCTACTTCCATTCCAACTTATGGGTTCATCTCCAAAACCAGAACTTACTTTTGCACAGTCCTTACACATACATGCACAGGAGAATGTGCGTATTACATGACCTTTCTGCACTGAATGAATGAGAAAGAGCACGATCCAGTTGCTATTCTAGTCCTTCCACAGCATGCCTCCCTTAAGTAACGAAAGAGTGCCCAAGAGGCCATTGGAACTCTGAATGCTTTCACAATGTTTTGTGCACTTTGGTTGTCCAATAAGGATATCACTCAATTTGTGGATTTTATATTGTACTGTATTTTGCTGTCAGGCCAACACAGCTACCCCTGAATATGTTTCCTGGATTTGAAGATACTGAATTTAGTTGTAACAAGGAAATCCTAAAAATAAGCAAGTAAGAGGTGAGACTTCAACAAAGGTAAACTACCTCTTTTTTACATTGTAATGGACCAGGTTTTACCTATACGACATCTAAAGTTTTTTCCAGATGTAGTAATGCAGAGATTTCTTGAGAAATTCAATGTTCTCTACCTAAAAAGAAAAAAAAGTTCTCTGCCTTTGGCTTCACAAAGTGAACGCATACCCTGGATCCCAAGAGGAGTTATTTTACTGCTGCTAAGGGAGTTTAGATTTTACTGTTTTGTGCATTTTGGTTGGTCAATAAAGGCATCAGTCTTTTATGGATTTTGGGTCTTGCTTCATTTTGCTGTATGGCCAACATGACTAACCTGGATGTGTTTTCAAGAGGCGCGGGGAAAGAATTATATTCCCCTGAGGACAGGCACCTAGACACAGCATAGCAGAAATCTCTAACACTGCTTTAAATTCTAAGCACTTTCCACTTAATCCAGCAAGCACCCCTCCCACTGAGAACTGGGAGAGTCTCCTGCTATCTCCTACTTCCATTTTTGCAAAGAGGAACTAATCCTAACTAACACCTCAAAAGGAGTGAATAATAGAATCACAGAGAACTCGCTGCCATGCAGGAAGACACAATCAAAGCATCCCCAACAGCTTATCATCCTGCCTCTGTTTAAAAACCTCCAAAGTAGGAGACTCCACCACACTCCAAGGGAGCATAATCCACTGCCAAACAGCTCTTACTGCCAGGACATTCTTCCTAAAGTCTACAGGAAAAGTTTCCTCTAGGAAAAGTCCAAAAGTCTTAATCCACTGTTCAGTGTCCTATACTCCGGAGGAGCAAAAAAACAAGTTTGCTCCCTCCTTAATTCATTTAACATTTAAACATGTCTATCATGTTACCTCTTAATCTTCTCTTCTCCAGGCTAAACATGCCCAGCTCCCTAAGCAGCTCTTCATGGGGCTTGGTAATTGTGGTGCCTAGAACTGGACACAGTATTCTAGCTGAAGTCTGACCAAAGCAGAACTTCCCTCAATCTAGACCCTACACATCTATTGTTTGCAGTTTAGGATCATACTGGCTTTTTTAGCTGATGCATCACACTGACTCAAGTTCACCATGTGGTCTACTAATACTCCTAGATCCCTTTCACACACATAGTTGTCAAGCCAAGTTTCATTCATCCTATATTTGAGACTTTTACTTTTTCTGCATAAGTGTAGTACCCTACATTTCTCCCTGCTGAAATTGATTTTCTTAGTTTTGGCCTAAATCTAATCTGTTAAGGGCAATTTGAATTCTGATCCTGATCTCTATCCCTCCTAATTGGGTGTCAAACTGCAGATCTGATAAACATGACTGCTATTCCATCTTCCAAGTCATTGATAAGGTCCAAAGAAGCGAAATTGTTCCTGGCAACACTATCTGCCGAGCCAGTTGTTCACCTTCGTGAGCCTTGTCAGCCTCTTTTTTACAATGTAGATTTTTGTCTCAGGAAGACAGCATACCTCTCAAGCCCACAAACTACTGATTCGATGCCCCTCAGCAGGGAGTACCACCACCACCATAGGCCTCCTACAAAATTTGGCAGAGGCCATTCCGTGTGTTGAACCTAATATGCAAGAAGAGATGATAAATGGGTCTCAAATTGCTGGACCTTCTCTTCCAAGACAACAACCAACTTGCACTTGTGGCAAATATAGTTATCCACATCCTTTGGGAAGAACACAGACATATCACAGCTGTTGCAGGTGACCATCTATATTCAATAGTCTTAGGTAGGCAATGAAACAGAACTCAAGAGTCTCACCCTCAAAACTACCCCGCTAAACACACACACAAATCATCCCTGTTGGCGTCATCGATTCACATCACCCAGCTCCAGAGACTGGTGCTGCAGTTCTATAGAGCTAGTGGCTGCTAGCTCCTCCTTCAACCAAGTCTCTGACTCACTAAGGCAATCCTACATGAATCACAGCTTTTTAGGATAAACCTTCAATTCTAACATAGTTCATTTCAATTAATTAATGCTCTAATAAAAGTGTAATAGGAAATTTTGAAAGCTTTTGAAAACTGTAGGCTGAGTCTCCCTTATCCAGAATTCTGAAAGCCAAAATATTCCAAAAACCAACATTTTTTTAATGGGTGGCTGAGACAGTGTCAACTTTCCTCTTCTAATGGTTCAATGTAAACCGCTCCGATTGGATACAGAGGAGCGGGCTATAAATAAAACTTTATTAGCAGCAGTAGTAGTAGTATAATGTGCACTAAATTTGTTTCATGCACAAAATTTAAAAATATTGTATAAAATCACCCTCACTCTATGTGTATAAGGTATATATGGAACAAATGAATTTTGTGCTCAGCCTTGCATCCCATCTTCAAGATATTTAATTATGTAGGTATGTGCAAATACAGGCATTCCAAAATCCAAAAGAATCCAAAAGAATTCTGGTCCCAAGCATTACTGATAAGGGAGTCTCAACCTTACTCTAGTTATCCTGAAATTATTAATGTTGCAGGAGTGTACATGGCAATTTTTAAAGAAAAAAGCAAATAAAGGGAAACTTCCCTTATCTCTCTAAAACTGGTAACAAACAACAAATATGAACAAAAGCAGTTTTGTGCTAACAAACATTCCTGCTCATCGAAATATGGACAGGGCTGTAAATTGGGGGCTGCCTACCCCGATTACTCTATAATGACGGAAACATAGAATCATAGAATCATAGAATCATAGAGTTGGAAGAGACCACAAGGGCCATCCAGTCCAACCCCCTGCCATGCAGGAACTCCAAGTCAAAGCATCCCTGACAGATGGCCATCCAGCCTCTGCTTAAAGACCCCTAAGGAAGGAGACTCCACTACACTCCGAGGGAGTGTGTTCCACTGTCGAACAGCCCTTACTGTCAGGAAGTTCCTCCTAATGTTGAGGTGGAATCTCTTTTCCTGCAGTTTGCATAATCTCAACATAAAGGTGCAACTCCAAAACTCTGCAGCCTCACCATAATTAGGATGATTCATTGTTTCCCCAGATTAATCTCATTCAGTAACTTTCTTGTAACTATGATCACTTAATGATCCAGGAATCTATTTCCTTCCTCTCTCTCTCTTTCTCCTTCCCTCCTATGAACATGTGAGGCTACCTTACATACTGGCCTATCAAACCCAGTGTTCTTTGTTTTGATTTGCTGTGCCTCTCAGTGATAGCATGCAGAGATCTTGCCCATCAGCTACTATCATATAATTTTAACTGGAGCTGATAACAGCAGAACCTGGGATGTTCTATGTGCATAGCCCATAACTCTGCCATTGAAGCATGACTCTATCCCTCTCTTCCATTCCTTGCTATCTTAACACACACACACAAAAGCTTCGTTTATATACTGCTTCATACTGACCAAGCAGTGTCTAAGCGGTTTACAACTCTACGCTAATTTGCCCCCAACAATCTGGGTACTCATTTTAGCAACCTCAGAAAGATGCAAGCCTGAGTCAAGCTTGAGCCCTGACTCATACTGACAATGGCAACTTTATGGTTTTGAGTGAGTGGCTGTAGTACAGGCATTTAACCACTGCGCCACCATGAACCTATACATATTTACAATTCACAGTATGATTCTATGCATTTTATTCAGATTTAAGCCTCACATACTACAGCTGATTTACTCCCATACTATCAAAAAGAGAAAATCAATGTGGTGTAACAGTTTGAAACTACAGCTCTGTGTAGACCAAAGATCAAATCCTTTCTTGGCCATGGAGACTCCACTGGCAATTCTTTCAGCCTCAGGGGAAGACAATGACAAACCCCTTCTGAATAAATCTTTCCAAGAAAACCCTATGAAAGTTTCACCTTAGAGTCACAATAAGTTGAAACAACTTGAAGTCAACAATTGAACAGAATGGAAGAAGTCTCCCATGTTGACACACCAACATTTGTCCAGGTGCTTTGTGCCACCTTCGAAGCCTGGCAAAGGGTGCAAATGAAACAGTGGAGGTTGTAAAACCTAGTGCCAATGAATATCCCTAACAATCTCCTAATGCAGGTAGGCAAACAATGGCCCTTCAAAAGGCTCAGTACAATTTCTCTTTCCAGAGCAGGAGAATTCAACAGAGTCCAGCATCATTTCCAACTAGACGTATAAAGGCAAACCAAAGCAACCACTCAATTTGCTTCCTGTGGAGGCAATCTGCATGCCCACATTGCTTCTGTTTTCTTCCCTCCAGGCATATAAACAACAGGGTCAAGGAGGGGAGAGATTAGAACTGCTCTACTTGTGGTGTGGAAACAATGAAAGTGCTGAACCTATCCAGCAACCCTAAAAACAATCCATCCAGTAGTTGCTTATCTTCTGCAAATCTACTGGGCTGCTTGAAGTGAAACTGGGGCCCATTTTAGATTGGCAAAAAGAGGTGTGTTGAAGGCTGCATGAAAGCCCAGCCTTTAGATGAGAAAAAGGGACAGTGTGCCATGAAAACACTATTTTGGAGTTTTAAGGGAGAAGAAGTGCCTTTAAAAAGTAGTTTGATTTCCCCACTACTTTTTTTAAAAGGGCGCAACATTGCTATTGCATCTGAAGGCTAAGGTGTAGTTGCACGGTTAAATGGGGCTCTGTCTCTTTAAAGCACCCATTGAAAGGTAGCGATACAAGTGCGGAGGGAGGGAAGATACCAAGACAAGAAGAGACCTTCAGAGCCTGGCCAGAGTGCACCTGCACCTTCCTTCACCTCCTCCCTTTGGCTGAGAGAGTGTGACTTCTAGGGAGACAGCAGGGCACTGGAGGCGCTCAGCCAGGCCAGGGCAAGCTGGCAAGAGAAGGAGGAGAAGGGGAGGGACCTGGAGCACCTCCGCTGCCCTGCTTCCCTGCAAGTCACACTCTCTCAGCCAAAGGGAGGAGGAAGGCAGCGGGGAGGGAGGGAAGGAGCCAGGAAGAGACCCCCAGAGCCTGACCAGAGCACGCCTGGCCCTCCTGCTTCCTCTTCAAAAAGAAGGCTGGAAAAGTAGGACGTGTCCTGGCAAAGGAGGACGTGCCCGGTCAACTTGGAAAAGGGGGGCCTCTGCTCAAGAATGGAGGACATATGGGAATCCCTCCTGGACAGAGGGCTGAAACCTCAAGACAACTCAATATAATGCTCTGACAGAACACAGACTACAACTCCCATGAGCCTTTGCTACCATTTCCCAAGATGCCTTAATTTGCAACAGAAAGCCGACCAGTATGTTCACATGTGATGAATTCTTTCGTATTGACTCTGCATTTTCTTTTTGTGTAGATGCTCTCTTGTCTTGTGTGTGATGAGCTTGTGCGTAATCACGTGCATTTCCGAACTGACCTCACTTTCTTCCTCTTTCGGAATGGTCCTGTACTCCCCCATGTGATAAGCTCCGACTGTATGATGTACCTGCGCAATTGCGCAATTCACAGCCAGCAAGGGAAAAAAATGTTTAAAGCGCGGCTAAAAGCCACGTTCCTTGCCGCCCATGTAGCTGCTCCGCCTGTGTTTGTAGCGTTTTGACAGCTTCCCATGTAGTTGCTGAGCCACAGAAAAAACCTCAGTCTAGCTGCCCTGTACTTTTTAAATGCACACCAGGGGCTTGCAGTTTAGCTGCTAAGCATTAAGGAAAGTGCAACTTCATGTCACACTTTCCTGCCAATCTAAAAAGCCCCTGGGATTCACAGCATTGATGCCTCACACTGTCACTCCAAGAAGCACCAGTGAGATATACACACAAATATACTCACAGAAACTTTCAGGTACTGGTGGGAGAGGCAACAAAAGCAAACACAAAAGCAAGGAAAGTAGAAATGTAAAAATTCTGTAATTTTTGAAGCCATTTGAAAAAAACTGGGAAGGAATGGTTTTCCACTGGGACAAAAAAAATGGAATTTTTAAAAAATGAAATATCTGCAACATTTTTCAGATTAAATGTTGCTTCGCTAATTTAGAAATATAAAATGGATTATGCATACTATGGTTTGGCATGAAATTATGTTTGATATATTGCAATTTACTTGGCAATAATTACAAATTCAATTTTCTTTTCTGAATTTTATTGTTCTTACAAATGGAGCTACAAAGTCCTGAAGTGTAAGGGACACATGAACTATAACGATCCTCTTTGATTTTTACAGTATATGTGGAACAGGTAAAATAAATAGAAAAATAAGAAACCATAAACATAAAAATGAAGATTTTTTTTTGTCTCCTTCCCTTCTTCATAATGCCCAGAATATATAAAGTACTCATTCCCATAAAAGGAATGAGAAAAGAAAAACAACCAGGAATTGAAATGATGTCAGATACTGTAATTTTGCCTAAAAGTCTTCCTCTTTGCTTTTAGAAATAATGTGGGAGAATAAATATATGAATGCCATATCTGAAATATTTTATTCATAATTTTCTTTTCCCTTAATTAGATTGTAAACCTAAGGACAGGGAACAGTTTTGCTGTTCTTTTACTGCTAAAGTATACTGTACAATGAGCCAGAGTGTGTAGTACTTTGAGTGTTGGATTAAGAGGAGACCACGGTTTGAATCTCTGCTTGGGTGGCCTTGGGCAAGTCACATTCTCTCAGCCTCAGAGGATGGCAATGGCAAATAGTCTCTGAAGAAACTTGCCAAGGAAACCTATCACAGGTTTGTCTTAGGGTTGCTGTAAGTCAGAAACTACTTGAAGATACACAATACACAAACAAAATGATAGCACTAAATAAATAAGCAAAACATCACATAAATCAATTTTCCATCAGGAAAAAAAAATTTCTCTTTTTCTTTTACTCCCTCCACCCAGGCTTTCACATTCCAGGGGTATATCAGTCAAGACTTTGCTTCTGCCACTTTTACCAGAGCCAAAGGAAGAAAAAACACCCTTCCTTTCCTCTACTACAAACTTGGGGAGAAGAATGGCTTGGATTCTCTTTCACACTATGCTTTTGCAAAGAATGCACACTGGACAGTCAAATGGTCATCTGTGAATTATCACACGAGTTACTCTACGCCTAAACATTGCACTGTTCGGACCATTTCAGAACAGTTGCATAACAAATTTGACAGTAACCCTGCCCATCCTCAGCCAACTATAGCACCAATCCTGACCTTTTACCTCAGTTCCATGGACACTTCAAAGGCAACATCCATAGGCAGGACATGACAAGGGGAGGAAGGGCGGGATTGTGTGAATTCACATAACCACTCGAAGAAGTAGTTACAAGTGTGCAACCTGTCCTCCTTCTTCATGGTCTCTGTGATTCACACAAATGGGAGACAAGCAAGCTACTAACCACAGAAAGCAGGAGTATCAGACCACCAAGCAGTATGCATATCGCTCCTGAAGACATCAGGTAACTCATCAAGTAAGGCAAGAGTACAGCACAGATATCTGTTAAGACCAGAAACTTGCAGTCCTGTCAGGGTAGAAGACAAGGGCTCAACTAACCCTGAGCTAGTGTAGCATCCATTCCAGATCCGAAGTCAGGTTTGGCAACAATGTAGGTAACAGTGTCCTGATTGATGAGGAATACAGGGACTACTTTGGGAACAGAAGTAACGTCCAGTCTGAGTGACCTTGTCCCAATCAAACCAAAGATATGGAGGGTCCAGTTGAAGTGCACAGGGTTTACCTGCTCTGATGTAATGGCCACCAGGAAAACCATCTTCCAGGAGAGCAATGTCACAGGGTGCCATGGGATTCTAAGATTCTTGGTCAACAGAGGTAACAAAGGTAACAGAGATAACACAGGTTCCAGGTTCCATTGTGGAGTTGGTCCTGAAACAAGTGGAATGAAGATTCCTATACCCCTTCAGGAATCTTTTCACCAATAGGTCCTGGAAGGCTTACCGATGAACTGGAAGTTGGCTGATATTGCAGCCAAGTAACAGTGAATACAGGGGATATTCTGAAAGCAAGAGAAGAAACTCAAGAACATAATTAACCCACTCCCAGTTCTGACACATCCCTCTCAGTTCTAGGAAGAATAGGAATGCTTTTCACTTGTACTGGTAGGAACAGTGTGTCTATGGTCTTTAAGCAGCTCCAATTATGGTCCTAAGTGCCTAAGTGTTGTATTCTCCATGCTGTGATATTCAGGGCATGGCAGTCTGGAGGTCTCGATATGCACAGTGGCCAGGCTGACCGGATTAGAAGCTGAGGTATACAGACCAGAACTGAAGCAACAGAGCAAACCAGGACTACCTGTGCCACTCCTGAGTAATCAGAATGCAATTTGCTCCATTTCAACTTTGAGATGACCCTGATGATTAGAAGACACAGACATATGGACCATCCCACCATTATAGGAAGGCACTGTCCCATGACCTCCCTGATGAGTCCTACAGAACATCCCGCACTGTCTGTTTTTGGAGCTGCAAAGAGATCCACCATCAGGATGCCCTACCAATGAAAATAGGGAAATACTTCATCCAGATGGAATGCCCGGTTGAGGCAGATCACCATGATGGAGATGTTTCATTCGATGCACCAATCGAATAGATTCAATTTGTCACAGAGTGGTCAGTTTCGTGCTGCCTTCTTTGTTGATGTAGTACATGATGTCACAGTCACAGTCAGTTACCGTCTGTACTACCCGATCTTGAAGCAATGTCTCAAATGAACGAAATGCCTTCTCCACCCAGAGGACCTCTAGCACACTGCTACAGAGAATCTTTTCTTTGGAAGACCATTTTCCCTTAATCGAGAGAACACTGAGGTGGGCCCCCGAGTTCTCCATGAACCCATTTGTCATGACTACATGCTGAGGCTGTTGTGGAGGACCGAGTATGACACTCCATACATTCTTTGGTTCCATATACCATCTCAGGGAGCACAGAACAGCTCTTCATATTGTTAGCCACCTTCCCAGAGAGTCCTCCAATGGATCGAAAATCAATGAAACCAGGCCTATAGAATCTAAATCATCTGTCTGCCATGTAACATCACAGATGTTGTTGATGTCATGTAGCCTAGGAGGATGTGGATGTCTCTGGCCTCAACTCAGCAGTTCGATATGCAACAAGATAAAGGAACTTTTTAAAGAACTCTGTATCTGGCAGAAAGGAGGCTTGGGCCTAAAAGTCAATTGTCTCTCTGATTAATCTTATCATCTGAGAGGGAACAAAGCAAGATTTCTCTGAGTGACAATGAGCCAGTTGTTTATATAATGGAACAGGACAACATTTTGCTGT
The DNA here is from genome assembly GCA_034509955.1 of Urosaurus nigricauda. Taxonomy (NCBI): domain Eukaryota; kingdom Metazoa; phylum Chordata; class Lepidosauria; order Squamata; family Phrynosomatidae; genus Urosaurus; species Urosaurus nigricauda. Next base: position 136,038,783 of record JAOEGL010000002.1, read on the forward strand.
CAAAGCCAAACTGCTATCACTGCCATGATATTGGTGGGATATTCATGGGGCAGTCAACAGATCACATGGGAGCACTCAAAACCAATACACCTGCTCCCCCACTGAGAAGCAAAGGAAACACTAGTGGCCTGGGCAGATTACAATGTGGAAGTAGGTGTTTTTTGAGTCCAACGTGGTGAACCATTTGCCTTCCTGTATCAAGAGGAGAGAGCCAGTGTGGCATAGTGGTATGAGCTATGACTCTGTAAATTCAGGGTTTAATTCCCTGCTCTAGCATAAAAACCCATTAAGTGACCATGGGCAAGTCATACTCTCTCAGCTGCAGAAGATGGCAATGGCAAATACCCACTAAAGAAACTTGCCAAGAAAACCATATGATAGGTTTACCTTAGGGTCAGCATAAGTCAGAAACGACTTGGAGGCACACCACAACATGAGGGGAAGGATAGCATTGAGTATGACCTTCCTGAACTGTTTTGGTCAGATATAAGAGTTGATGTCCCAAAGGTCCAGGATGCGACCCAATCCACCATCTTTCTGGGTCACAAAGAAAGAGCAGGAGAAGTACCCCTGATTCAGGTGGGACAGGGACAGGCTTGATGGCCCCTTTTTGAGAAGGGAATCTCCACCTCCTGCTTCAACTCTGGAAACAAAGAGAAAGCCCTGAAGATCTGTATAAGCAGCCTCTCTTTGAATTCCATGGCATGCCCCTGTTCATAATCTTGAGAATCCAAGAGTCTGAGGTAATAAGAGGCCAAAGCATGATGGAAGTTTTTCAGCCTGTTCACAAAAGGTGGCAAACAGCATCGAGAAGGGCTGGCAGCAAGGATGTTGTCCAAGGCAAAGTCAAAATTGACACTGGTGACTTCTGAGTAAATTTCTTTGACTGATAGAGAAATTGAGGCTTCAGTTCCTTTCTTAGACAAGGAAGAAGAGAGGAAAATGCACTGTCCCTTGTGTCTAGGTTGGGCTGGATTTTAAAATCTTCGCTGTCCAGTTCTGAATCAATTCCATGCAGTCCTCAGTATGGCTGTGGCTTCAGAGGACCACTGGAACTCAAAACAGCTGTTGAACATATCTTGTGTGAGTGCTCAAAAGCTGAATTCATGGACATGTTAAAAGGGCCTTTTCCCCCACAGGGGCTGCTAGTAGGCCCTCATGCAAACGGTATAGTTATAAATCTTGGAAACAAGGGCAGCTGAGGAATAGAACCGTCCTCCCCACTGTGTCCAGTTTCTTCCCCTCCTTATCCACCAGTGTAAAATGGATCTTATGGGAGGTTTTAGACTGTGCTGTACCCACAGTAATTGAGTTAGGCTTGGGGTGTTGTCCAAGCCAATTGCTCCAGTGTCAGTCATTCAATAAATTTTCTTTGACATCAAAGGTATCAATGATGGAATGGACCAGGATTTTTGTATCTCCTGTAATAACATCATCAGGATAGCTGGTACAGGGGATTGACTCTGTACGCTACAGAGTATAGGGTCCTCAATATGGTTCTTCATTTGGTTGATGTGTATGTTCAGTGATTTTGTTATCCTGATGTTCTGATCCACAAAGGAACCTCTATCATCACTGGACAAAGTGGGACCCATCTCAGTCAAGAGAGACGGTGGAGATTTCTGGAATAGGACGTCCTTCAAACCGGAGTCAGATTCAGTGTCAGTGGTGGTATCATCCAAAGCACTGGCTTCAGACCGAGACCTAACTGGGGTAGATTGGACGGTTTGTGGCACAGGAACTATTTGAGCAGTCTGATCCCTAAGGTCTCCGTTAGTAAGTTTTTGCCCTCAGCAGAGTAACTATGAACTGCAGTGGGATGTGGAAAGGGTCTATGTATGGTGTTCCTTAATTTCTAAAGCTCTGCTCCATGCTTTCTTAAATCTTCCTCCAACATTCCTCGAGTGAAGCAAATAGCACCATGGAAGACTTCAGAACCAATAGGGTTGTGCTAGTCTGTTGTTTTTCTGTACCTTCAAGTCATTTCCGACTTATGGCAAACCCGAGGTAAACCTATCACGAGGTTTTCAATGATTTGTGCACAGCAGGGTTTGCCTTTGCTTTCCTCTGAGACTGAGACACAGGACTCTTTCACATGGGAGGAATTTCTCTTTACTGCGAATTGAGCCAATTCGAATTCCTGTGAATTCGCTTGTTTAGCGAATTCACGGGAAATCCCATTGCGTTTGGAGTGCGTTCGGAGTGACGTTCCATTTCCTGAAAATGACCCCTCCCCTTTGCCTGAAATTGCATATGGAGCTTTAATTCGCAATAACGGAAAACCCATGATTGCGTTCGGAATGACTTCCCTTTTGCCCGAAATTGTGTGCGAAGCTTTAATTCGCAATAACGTTAAACCCCATGATTGCATTCGGATTGCCATTAAATTATACTTCCAATTTCCGACGTCTGAAAGAGTCCACTGTGACTTGCCCAGTATCACTGACTGGGTTTCCATTGTCAAGCAGGGATTCAAATCCTGGTTTCCAAACATGTAGCTCAATGCTCAAACTACACTACACCTCATTGAAGTACACCCTCTGAACAAACTATGCCAAGAGAACCTCACCTTTGGGTCTCTGCAAGTCGGGATTGGCTACATAACATACAACAATGCCACTTAAGTATGCGTATGTTAATTCTTACCATCTGACAAGCAATGTTAAAATGAAATGGAACACTGGTACTTACCATGAAGGTTCCTTTTCTGTAGAACAGGGAAGGGCATAGTAAAATGGTGTCCCTTATATAAAACAGCAAAACCAAGGATTTTTAAAAAATTTATATATGTTTTGAATATTTTGAATCCATGGACGGATGAATCCATTGATAGAGGCCAACTGTACATGCGATCACGTGCACTTACTATTTCTCAAACTTTTGACAATTTTACAATGACTTGAGGATGCTGACTACTGATGCTCCCAAGTTTGTGAAAATCTTTCTATCACAGGTGGCTTTTCTTGTTAAGAGAAATCAAATTCAGATTGCCCTATAAAACCAAACTTTGGATTCTTTTTGAATTGCTTCTTGATGAGTTCCTTTTTGCTTCTTTCTTTATAAGAGGAATTGGAATTACTTGTCATTTTACAACTACAAGTAATTTCAATTTTTTTTGTTTCTAAACCTCAAGCAGTGTATATAACAAGCTTCTTAGCTATCACTAAACCTGAACTTCAGATTTGTTTGTTATTTGAGATTTAAATAATCCAATTCCATATGTCAAATACTTAATTCCATTGTTCCATCTGACATTTTACATCTTTCAGGATTTACTTAAACAACCAAAAGTAGTGGAAAGGTTGTTATAAATAAATGTTCTTATTAAAAGGAATTCATCCAAATTAATTCAACCTTATTAAAAGGAATTCAACCAAAAATGTGTGCCAGCCTTCACAAACTAGAAAATGTGCCTCTTAATCTGAGAACTACAAATCTGAGCTGTTTGAAAATGCTGTTGGTAAAATCCTACATACCAGATGTTTTTCACTTCCGCTCCCAGAATTTGTTAGCCAAGCTGGCTGTGGATTCTGGGAGATGAAGTCCAAAACAGCTGGAGGACCATAGTTTGGGAACCACTGGAATAGAGTATTTTCCATTCTACATTCACAAAGACTCCTGTAGCCATGGGACAGCTGTATCCTTCCATGAAGTATTTTACAATTCCTATGTAGTCATAAAATACCCGTAGATGTCACCCAGTCCAACTTTTCTGACTATGTAGTTGAGGCTTAATAATGTTGGAAGACATACACAAGCATACATCAAGACTACAAGAATGATGTACAGTAGCTTACTGCTGAGACTGTTGGAAGTATAAAATCAGTGACCTAAATCCAGTTGCCCGTCCCAACTAGGGTAAACCAATTGAGTTGCCTGCTGCTTGGTAAATCAATACTGTGCAAGTTTCACTGACTGTACCCTGGGTGGGGCTAGAAAGTGTTCAGTATTGGAAATGTAAATCTGAATGATTTACAAACTGAAAAATGAAAGATTAAATGAAGCAGCAAAGGAGAATATGAATAAGTAAGAATTATCAGAAATTAAGAGCAAGGAAGATCTGCCACATGGAAGTTGACTAAAAAATGTTGGCACAGGGACTGGAGTGGCAGTACTAGAACATAACAGAAACCTGCTTTACTGCTTTTAAATGAGAATTAAAAAGAGAGAGAGAGAAAGGTCAAATGATGCCATGCTTCAACCAGCCTGGCAAATGGCCACTGAAAAACTTGAAAGCTCCTTCCTGAAGATTTAAAGGCAGATATCACAAGGTGGAGTACCTCAAATTCACCTAAATCAAGACACATCCTTTGGTCCTTTTGGCATTTACTACAGATACGTATTAAGTACTACCGTATCACATTCAATCTAAAAGCTATTGATGTAGTTATGGGTCCAGCCAGCAACTAACAGCCTGATCCACAAGGCTGTTAGTTGCACATACATTAATTACTATTACAACCTGCCTCTAATATTAATTCATTTTATTGGGGTTATAAGTCTACAGGTGCCTTCAAATTCTTCTTGATAACAGTACTTAAGAATTAAGGAAAATAATTTTAAACTTAGAAGAAAACTGTAAATGTTTGCCTTGTGATCTGTAGCTTTACCCAATTACAGAAGTGTTTTTAATACCTGAATAATGAAGATTTTCTTTCAAGTCACTTTAGTGATTTACGCTGAAATCATACCTAATGATACGGTAGTAACAACTGCATGAAACAAGACTTGCTTCTAGGTAGATACTGTGTAAGGTTTGTGTGACATAGTTTTAAGCTATAATGGACCAATTAATATAACTACTATAAAGAAAAAAACATCAAAGTTCTGGCTGACAATAAATCTTAACATGCTTCTAGCTTTAATTATTATGATCAACTTTCACCAGAAAATGAGTCCTATCTGAACAAAGGCCACTGACAGAATTATAATCAAATGGTTCACCTTTTTAAACTGTTTGATATTTACTGATTATCATCATAATTTTGATAACTTCAATTACTGTGATTATTTCAATGGTTGGATTGTCCAATTGGTTTTAATTTTTTAATAATGTTAGCTACCTTAAGCACTAATTTTAATGGAAAGTTGGGATAAAATGTAATAAAATAAACAGAAATGTGTAAGGTCAAACATTGTATTGTTAAATTGATGTTGTATAAACATCCTTGAAGCCACTTTTTAATCAATGTTTAAACAAATGATCTGTTTTAATATTCCAATAGTTTAATTCTATTGTAATTGTCACTTTTGTAAGCTACTACTGTGCTTTTAAACTGTAAGCTGCTTTGAGTCCCAATTCTGGGGGGAAAGCGGGGTACAAATAAATATAATAATAACTGAAGCATGGGTTGCAGTTTCTCAAGGCTCTTCATTCATAATCACACACACACAAAAATAAATAAGTGGCAGTATGTTCCTGGAACTAAAATGTAATTTTCTAACAACATTAAAGCTGCATTACTTTCTTCCTTCCCTAGATTTTGTGAAAATGCAGGCTGCAATAATGATATTTTCAGAATGTGCCCACATCTCATCTGGGCATTACATTAGCACAGTTCAGAGCCCGAGGCCTTAATAATCTCTGTCTTGTCAGAGACTGGCTTGTGAATCGTATTTGAAGAAGGGAGGGGGGTCATACAATACAGTACACCTGGCTGGCAGTTGTGCTTGGCCTGGAGAACCACATATTCTTCAGGCTTGTTGCAATCCAGTATTTTTCAGACCTTCAACTCAAGCTGAAGACATTCCAGAAATAAACGGGCTGATACGTTGCCACATTTCCGACAGGAAGCAATAATCCTTGACGCAAACCCATACTGGGTTTTTGTCTGAATCAGACAGCATTCTAAGCAAATATTGGTAGATGTGGAGGCATGCTGGGGGGGGGGGGGGGAATTGAAGCATCGTTTTATCTAGTTTTGTTAAAAATATGTGTTCTTTCATAAAATTAACCAGACTAAAGTGTCTTTGGATTTGGGTTATTTCTGTCATACCATATAGAAATTATTTTAGGCCATAAATAGAGAAATAAAAGTATATCAGATAGCAATTTTCACAGTAACACCCACTTTATAATTTATACATCTTATATAGTGATAGCGCACTAAAAAAAAATCCTGATCCGCAGACATAACTGAGTCAACCATTTTCTCTATCTATGTAACGCTTGCTGTCTAGAGCCAAATGAAAGCACAGGCCCCATTTAGGAAAGGCAATTGGATCATCCCACCGACTCCAACTGAAAACCCCTCATACTCTAAATAAGGATATTAAAATCTAATGAAAGCCTAAGCTGTGAAGAATTTCTTTTCCTCGCTGCTTATTCAAAGGAACCTTAAAGCCTATGAGAATAAAGATAAATAGCATTTCAGAGATAGCATTTGGGGGGGGGGGTTGAAATCACTGCAAACCACGTATAAAGGCACAAAACAGGCTTCTGCAATTGTAGGTACAAACATTAACACACACACACACCATGTAGGTACACTTGTGAGTATAAAACTGCATCCACACAAAATTACAGGCCCAAAACCATGGTTTTCTTTTTTTTTGGGGGGGGGGGGTCAGACCATGTCTTTATTAGTATAAGCAAAATGATCATAAAACAGAAACTACACCTAGTATTAATGAATTAAGATACCCCCTGAGGTGGCTGTGTGGGCCTGTCTGGGAAAGGGGAAGAAAGGGAAGAAGAAAGGAAGGGAGGAAAAAAGAAAGAACTGCAAGGGGAAAAGGAGGAAGGGGAGCAGGAATAAGGGAGGAAAAGGGAAGGAAGGAAGGCAAGAGAAAAGAAAGGAAGGAATGGGGAAAGAAAGGAGAGGAGGAGGGAGGGAGGAAAAAAGCAAGGAAGGAAGGAAAAAAGGAAGGATTGCAGGGAAAAAAGAAGGAAGGAAGGGGAAAAGGGGTTGGACTGGATGGCTCTTGTGGCCTCTTCCAACTCTATGATTCTGGAAGGAAGGGAGAGAAAAAGGAAGGAAGGAGAAAAGAAAGGAAGGGGGGGAAAAGAAAGATTGCAGGGGAAAAGGAAGGCAGGAAAGCAGTGATAAAGGAAGGCAGGCAAAGATGAATGAAAAAAGACAAGGAGGGAGGAAAAAAGGAAAGGAGGGAGGGAGGGAGGCACAAAGGCAGGGAGGAGAAAAAGAAGGAAGAGAGAGAAAGAAAAAGGAAGAAAGGAAAGAAGGGAGGGGGGGGAGGAAGGAAAAAAAGGAAGCGAGGGAGGGAAGGGCCAAAGAAAGCCTCTTCGGGGAGAGAGAGAGAGAGAGAGAGAGAGAGAAGGCCTTGTGGGCCCTCCCTGAAGAGAAGGCGGCAGAGGAAAGGCCTGGAGAGGGGGAGGATGGAGCCCCATTCATCCCAGGAGAAAAGGAAGGAAGGAAGGTCTGTCTACTCACGGCTGACTTTCATGCTCCCGAAGGCGGAGGGCTGCTGGACGGGCTTGCAGCTCTCGGCGAAGGAGGTGGTCCTGGGCCTCCCGGACATGATGGCGGCGAGGGAAGAAGAGGAGGCCCGAAGAAGACGAGGAGGAGGAGGGAGAGAAGGGCGGCAGGCAGCACGGCCAGGGGGGCCGGCCCCGCTTCGGCACCTCAGGGCCCGGCAGGGAGGACTAACTGGCGGCGGGAGGGAGGAAAGAAAACCTGGGAAGAAGGAGGGGGCCTACTTCTTCTCCTCCTCCTCCTCCTCCTCCTCCTCTAGCAGCAGCAGAGGCCCGCCATCCTCCTCTCCTCCGATAATACTAATGATACCAATCGCCCCCGAGGGAGGCCTCGCCCCTCCTGCCGCCTCCCTTCCCTCGATTCCTTCCGCCCGGAGCCCAAGAAGAAGAAGAAGAAGAAGAAGGTTCTGAAGAACAGAGAGAGAGGAGGGCCTAGGGCTCGGTCAGTCCGTCTCCTCCTTCCTTCTTGGTTCAGCTCTGGTAGTGGTTCCCCCTTCCTCCCTCCCTCCCTTCTCCTTGGAGGAGGAGGACTACTGGGGCCTTGTTCTGCTGAAGAAGCTGGAGCTGCTGGAGCTGCTGCTGTCCCTCCTCCACCTCCTCCTCCTCATAGCAGCGGGGAGGAGGGGCGTCGTCCTGTGACCGCGGCGGCGGCGGCGGCGGCGAGGAGGAGGAGGAGGAGGAGGAGGAGGAGGAGCGGGCGGCGGCGGATGCAGCTGCAGCACTGCGGAGGGAGGAGAAGGAAGGAGGCGGCCATGGAGGAAGAAGAAGAAGAAGAAGAGGGCGCTGCTGCGATTGGGGCGCTTCCTTTCTAAAGCCTAATGCCCTTCTTCGGCCCCGCCTCCTCCTCCTCCTCCTCCTCCTTGACTGGGTTCCCTTTGTCCGCAGCAGCAGCAGCAGCAGCAGCAGCAGCAACTGGGTCCGAAAGGCGTTGCCTTTTCTCTCTCCTCCGCCGAGGCTTACGCAAGTTACGCAACCCTCCCTCAGAAAAAGAAGAAGAAGGAGCAGCGCCCTCCTCCTCCTCCTCCTCACTCTCCCTATCTCTCTCTGTGAATGATGCTACGCTAAATTAAAAGGAACAAAAAAAGGCCAGTTCGGGGAGCCAATAGGAAAGCGTCGCCGCCGACCAAGGCCCGCCTTCTTTTCCTCAAGCGCTGCCCACCAATAGAGGAAAGGGCCGCTCCGAAACCGTGCGGCCAATCCGAAGCCTCCTTTCTCTAACCTCGTCCCGCCTTTTTTTCCCTTCACGGCGTCCAATGGGAAGCCGTTGTCCCGGTATAGTCTCCCGGGCGGAACCAATAGGGACGCGGGATGTTTCTTCAACCCCACCACCACTGGCGGCGGTCCTCCTCCTCCTGCGTGTCTGTGTTAGAGACTGAGGGGGGAAAAAAGAAGAGGTGATGCAAAATGGGAGGGGCTTAAAGAGGAGGTGCTCTCCCCCCTCCCCCGTTCGGTCTCCTCAGCGCTTGGCTCTGATTGGCTCGCGTCCGAAGCGTCGCACCTCGCGCGGAAGGGGAGGCGCTTTTCAGAGGCGGAGGCGCGCCGACCAATCCGATCCCGCGTTACAGAGCGGGCTCCTCCGCTGAGACCCGCGCGCCCATTGGAGGAGTTGCCGCGGAGGGGGCGGGGCGCCCTCTTTGTCGCCTTTCTCTCACCTCTCAGCCGCACCGGGGCTCCTCCAGGGGGCGCTGTCTCTCTTTTTCTCTACTAGTCTTTCCTTCTAGGCCCAAAATGGCGGCTGGAGCCTCAGAGTCAGGGCCGAACAAGGGCGGCGGTTAAGAGCAGTGCCTTCGAGGACCCCGGGGGTCATAGAATCATAGAATCACAGAGTTGGAAGAGACCACAAGGGCCATCCAGTCCAACCCCCTGCCATGCAGGAACTCCCAGTCAAAGCATCCCCAACAGATGGCCATCCAGCCTCTGATTAAAGACCTAAAAAGAAGGAGACTCCACCACTCTCTGAGGGAGTGTGTTCCACCGTCGAACAGCCCTTACTGTCAGGATGTTCCTCCTAATATTGAGGTGGAATCTCTTTTCCTGCAATTTGTATCCATTGTTCCGGGTCCTGTTCTCTGGAGCAGCAGAAAACAAGCTTGCTGCTCCCTCCTCAATGCAACATCCCTTCAGATATTTAAACAGGGCTATCATGTCTCCTCTTAACCGTCTCTTCTCTAAACCTAGACAAACAAATGGGTCCCGGAGCAGATGTGACATCCCTTGGAAGCCAAGATGATAAAATTGAGGCTGTCGTACTTTGGCCACATCATAAGGCACAACTCACTGGAAAAAACAATAGGAAAGGTGGAGAGAAGTAAAAAAAGAGAACGGCTGAATGCTAGTTGGATGGACTCTTGTGAGATTATCGCACTACGGTCAATTCCAGAACCATCCCACAATTATCCCATTATTGGCAATGAATATTCCATTATTGGCAATAGGATAATTGTGAGATGGTAATGGGATAATTTGGGGATGGTTGTGGAATTGACCCTAGTGTGACAATCTCATTAAATATGTCCCTTTGAGTATGAGTTTGCAGGAACTGAGCAGAAGGAGGGTCTTGGAGATGCCTCAGCAGGATCGCCATGGGTAGAGACCCACTCAAGGATGGTTAACAACAGCAGAACTAGAGGTGTCCCTCCAGACAACCAGTTGTACCAAACAAAAAGGCTTAATGCCATCGCCTCACATTCCCTCTTCCTCTTACATTCCTTTCTCCATCCACCTGTCCCTGTCTTTTAGGCACCATGTTTCCTCTCTCTCTCCTTTTTATGTCTTCATTCTCTCCTGTCTCTTCTCCTCTGATCACTTCTCTCTCCCTCCATTTCTCCACCAGCACTTCCTCCCAAGGTCTTTCCCACAGCATGTTCCTGTCCATGGCCTCCAAGGATCACCTGGTCTTGCAGATGAGTTAGCAGGTGGAGCTCTCAGAGGTGAGCACCCTGACACCTTCTCCTTTGCACCACATTAGGTTTCAAAACTCTTTCTATTAGCTTCTCAGGTGGGAAGCTAATTCTTTGGTGGCATCCAGACATACCCAGTGAATTGCCTGTTTCCACTGCCATGCTATTACTTGTCTGGCTGTTAACAGCAAGAAGAAATTGAGGTCTTTATGAATTTTTGGGACATGAGAAAATGTTCAGAAAGGCAAGGTCTGGGGACTGTTACACGTTTTGGTTTGTTATTCCACATAGAATACAGCTCTCCAAAATGTTGAAACCACTGTGCAAGTCGACTACATGTGGGCATAAGACCCATTTTAGCCACATCCTCTCCAACACGTGGGAGAGCTAGTTTTTAAGATATATGATGTGGTTAACTGGATTTTAAGAATTCTTCATTATCTCTCTGCCTCACACCTGTGGATCTGCACCTGTGCAGAGTGACCCTTTGGGATCTTGTAGATAGCTAAGACATCAGATACTAGCTCTGACCTCTCCTCCTTCCCTTATGTGCATGCTCTGCTTGCATTTTCTTAGTTGTACTTCACTCCAGTGCTGCCACTGTCCTGGAGTCTCTCTTCTAGCTAGAGACTTTTCAGATTTTCGATACCTTTTTTTTTTTCAACTAAAATTTTATTTATCTTCTTGTTTCTTCATTATGAAGAGAAATAGCCAAAAGTGTGAGTTCCTGGAGATGGGAGTTTTCAGAAGCTTATGGGCTCATAGCTGTTATTTATGACACATCCCAAGTATAACATAAAATTCTTGCCAGATAACAGACAGTGTAAGTGCCTGCTTTCCCTGGGTGCATGGCATAATGTAGGAAAGTGTCAAATTTGCCTGACTCTATTCTGCAAGCAAGACATAATAGAGCCACTCGTCTCTGCTCCTTTCTCTGTGAGGCTGTAGTCTGTTTGGCAAAGCGTCCAGTCTCCATGGTGGAACTGTCTATTGAAGACTCTCTACAGGAGGAATCACACAGATCTTCTAGGCAGAGGTCTGCCAGACCCTAAAGAGGTCCAAGCTACTCTTACAGGTCTACACAGCAGTCACACTCTCCTGAGACAACCCCCAACCCTTTACCACATTGATAAATGGGAGATGCTGGATGGCACCATCACAACTTCTGGTATCAGTAATAAAACTGTTAAGGCTACTCTCCATCATCAAAGAAGTTCTGTTTACATTGCAGCTCACATTGGTATTGGAGCCATAGATCCCATTCAGGGATCCTGGTCTCCATCCTACTACAACAACAGGAGGCTCAACTATTATTACCCTCGCGTCTAGAATGGGAATGTTCAGCCTCACTGATTAGCTGCCATTTTTGCAGCTCACCAAGAAGATCCCTTTCCAGGATGTATATGTCCTGAGAATGCTCACGTTCCCTAAGACAACAAGTACTACAGTCCTGTTCTTGGTCCCATAGCCTGCCTCCTTTGCTGCCACAACCATTTTGTGCCCCCAATGTATCAACAGCATGCATCACCACTTCAGTGCCACCAACAGCTATGGTTACATGCATACCAACGCTAATTTCTACTATGATACTAATCCACTCTACTTCCTCACCAGCCCCATTGGTACCATTGACATTTTACCATATTACATTTTCAACATTTATAATCAGGAAAGGAATCTAACTTGGAACCATCTAGGGAGGGCACTGTACAGATCTCTTCCTCTTTGGGTGCCCTGCTGGAGGATATAAAACTTTCCTCTCTGACAAAGGGTAATGGCCAAGGGCTACAGATTACTCATAAACAGGACTTACCTCAACCTTACCACCCAGGTTTTTTTGGTGGTTCAGTCTACTGCAAATGCAACCATGGTGCTTCTATTCTGTCTTTTCTTAATGTCATCAGTGAAGTCATTTTGGGAGAAGCCATCCCCTTTACAGACTCCCTTTAAGCATTTGAAAATCTTTATAGAATATAAGTTTTCTCATACATAAACAATTGGCTGTTCGTCACGGACTCCAAATGCCAACTAGAAATAGCTGTTCATGCAGCTCTGTGTCATCTTTCCCATCTCGACCTCTGCATCAGCTTCAAGAAATCTCACCTCATCCTGACACAAGATATTTTATTCATAGGTACCCTGCTCTTCTTGAGAACGGCTCAAGACATTCTTCCAACACAGAAAACATCTCAGATTTATACTATGACAAAAGCTATCATTCATTGGGGCATCATCATAGCAACCTCCATTATGAACCTGCAAGGCCATATGGCCTAGCATTTTGTTACAACTCTGGTTTCTACAGCAAGTAAACATGTGCACTCTGAATGTGAGGACTGTTGTATTGTCATGGACGGATCACTTCCTGATCAAGATGGAACTGAAAGCCACTTTCCGTCCCCCCGGGGGTGGTGGACCCATTAGAATGGTCCGCCCTCGAAGGCTAATGGATCCAATTGGTTTCCAGAAGGCCTTAGAGGGATTAATGGTTGGTAATGCCGGTGATCCAGTCGAAACCTTGGTGAATACTTGGAACACCGATCTTCCCAAGGCTATCGACGCGATCGCCCCTGAGCGTCCTCTCCAACCCGCTCCCAATCGTAAACCCTGGTTCACAGACGAACTCAGAGAGATGAAGCGGGTTGGACGACGACTAGAGCGCAAGTGGCGGAAAACTCGCCTCATGTCCGACAGAACTCGCCATAGGCAGCATCTTCGCGCCTATCAGGAGGCTTTGCGTGCAGCGCGGAGACTCTTCTACTCTGCAAGCATTGCGTCTGCAGAGTCCCGTTCAGCAGAGCTGTTCAGGGTGGTGGGGGAACTGACGCAGGTTCCTCCTGCGCCGAACCCCCTACTTGACCCGACGACAGCCTGCTGTGACGCGTTTAACACCTACTTTGCAGATAAAATCTCTCGGATAAGAGACGACTTGGACGCCAATGTTTTGTCAGAATCCATTGGCGAGGTGTCCAGCAACTCCGTTGCTGTCAGTTTACTGGATGAGTTTCAATCGGTGAGTACCGATGACGTGGACAAGCTCCTTGGCAGTACTCGGAAGACGACATGCTCCCTCGATCCATGTCCATCTTGGCTGGTCGTCCAGGGAGGGGATTCACTGAGAACATTCCTTCGGGATGTGATCAATGCATCCCTCAGGGAGGGCACGGTCCCATCGTGTCTGAAGGAGCCGGCTGTCAAGCCTCTCCTGAAGAAACCTTCCCTTGATCCCCTGGACAGGAACAACTACAGACCAGTGTCCTTGCTCCCATTTCTGAGCAAGGTGATCGAGAGAGCAGTTGCCTCTCAACTTCAGGTTGTCTTGGATGAAACCGATTATCTCGATCCATTTCAAACCGGCTTCAGGGCAGGACATGGAGTTGAGACCGCCATGGTTGCACTGGCTGACGACCTCCGCTTGAGCATTGACAGGGGTAGTGTGACCCTGTTGGTGCTCTTGGATCTCTCCGCGGCTTTTGACACTATAGATCACTCCATCCTTTTGGATCGGCTGAGGGAGGTAGGGATCGGGGGCACCGCTCTTCAGTGGTTCCAGTCCTTCCTCTCTGGCAGATCCCAAAGGGTGAGGCTCGGGGACAGTTGCTCTTCCAAAATTGAGCTTAATTGTGGCGTCCCTCAGGGTGCCATCCTGTCCCCGATGCTATTTAACATTTATATGAAGCTGCTGGGTGAGGTCATTCGGAGGCATGGAGCTCAGTGTCTTCAGTACGCTGATGACACTCAGATATACCTCTCCATGTCCAGATCGTCAGCACAGACTTCAGATGGCGTCTCTCCTCTTAATGACTGTCTTGCGGCGGTAATGGATTGGATGAGGGAAAACAAATTGAAACTGAATCCAGACAAAACGGAGGTACTAACAGTCACAGGCCCAAAACCAGGCTTGGGAATACAGTCTCCAGTCCTGGATGGAGTCACACTCTCCTCTAAGGACTGTGTTCGCAGTCTGGGGGTACTCCTAGATTCGTCGCTCCATATGACCTGTCAGGTGAATGCGACGGTCAGGAGTGCCTGTTATCAGCTTCGGCTGATACGCCAGCTGCGCCCTTTCCTGGACATGAGGGACCTGGAAACTGTGGTACATGCTCTGGTAACCTCACGCCTGGATTTCTGTAATGCGCTCTACATGGGGCTACCCTTGTGCTTAACCCGGAAACTTCAACTGGTCCAAAATATGGCAGCCAGGCTTGTAACTGGAACATCAAGGAGAGAGCACATAACACCGGTGCTCAAGGCTCTCCACTGGCTGCCAATTAGTTTCCGGGCGCAGTACAAGGTGTTGGTTTTAACCTTTAAAGCCCTACATGGCTTGGGTCCACCTTATCTCAGGGACCGCCTCTCCCCGTATGAACCCCCCCGCACACTCCGATCCTCTGGGAGGAACCTGCTACAGCCGGTGAAAACTAGGCTGTCGCAGACCTCCCAGAGGACTTTTTCCGCGACCGCTCCCAAACTTTGGAATGGTCTGCCGGATGAGATGCGCCTTATAACATCTCTTGATTGCTTTAAAAAAGCTCTGAAGACGCATCTCTTCCGGCAGGCCTTCCCTGACACCTCTTAGATCCCAGCTCCGAATGGGACCTATAAATTGACCCCTTGCCTGGTGTTATCTTTTCCTCAATGTAAGAACTATGGAGGACGAATCATGTTTTTAATGTTGTTGATTTTAAACTATTGCTAATTTAATTTATTTTTAAGGGGTGGGTGGCTGGGAATGGGTCAATGAAGTGTTTTAATTTGTATGTTTTAATCTTGTTGTACCCCGCTCCGATTGTACTCACAGAGGAGCGGGCTAGAAATAAAAATTATTATTATTATTATTATTATTGGCACATCATGGTTTGGCACAGCTGGAGGTGTGGATCTCCATTGTGGGCATGCCATTCATCTCATTTCCACTCCCATCACTGTCACTTCCGACACTTCCCTGGAAAGGTGGGGCAGCCACTGCTGCAGATATTAGGCAAGTCATCTGTGGTCAAACAGGAACATGTGCTTGCACATCAAAATCCTAGAATTGCTGGCTTTCTTCAAGGCATGCAGAGCCTCCTTGCCTTGTCTACAAAACTGTGCAGTCCAGGTAGTCACAGACAACACCATGGTGGTATGGTATATAACCAAGGAAGGCGGCACATGTTCCCATTTCCCACATCCTTGCTGGCATAGCACTGTGTGTTTGACACTGGTGCCTTCGTCATGACATCTGCCTCATCACTGTAATCGTTGCAGGAATATGAAGTTCTTGTGTCCCAACTAAGCATCCTACTTGATCTGGCATAAAGACAATTGGTGTTGAAGCCAGATATTTTGTTTCTTCACAAGAGAGTATCTGAATTTCACCTTTCACAGGACTTGTTCTTCCCTCCTTTTTTCCAGATCCCTCAACTGGCCTGGAAAAGTCACTTCACTGTCTTGATGCATGTGGAGCATATGTTAACAGATCAAAAGGATTTTTGCAAAATGCTACACCTCTTTGCCTGCTTTTCTGGTACCAGGAAGAGAGATGTAGAGATGTAGAGATGATGCTTCCCAGGTAGGTGAGCTA
The DNA here is from genome assembly GCA_034509955.1 of Urosaurus nigricauda. Lineage (NCBI taxonomy): Eukaryota > Metazoa > Chordata > Lepidosauria > Squamata > Phrynosomatidae > Urosaurus > Urosaurus nigricauda. The sequence continues at coordinate 136,054,678 of JAOEGL010000002.1, forward strand.
CTGAGCAGACTTAAGCACAGATTTGCCTATGGTAAGGTGGGGATGATAGTGCTCTTCCTGTGGTGCAGGCTGTTGGAGAACTTCAGTTTTCTTCAGGCTGACTTCCAGTCCAAACAGCTCTGCAGCTGTTGCAAAGCAGGATGTTAGGCACCGCCTTGCAACATTTGTTACAATCTAGATTTGCCCCTGCAGCTCTTAGTGCTTCTGATGCTCCTTTAATTTTAGAAACACTTATTAAGGCTGATTTAATACGTAAACCAACAATTTATATACAGTCAGCCCTCCATATCCACAAATTTATTATCCCTGGATTCAAGCATCCACATTTTGAAAATATTTTAAAAATATATAAATTCCCAAAAACAAACCTTGGTTTTGCCATTTTATTAAGGGACACCATTTTACTATACCATTGTATTTAATGAGAATTCAGCATCCACTGATTTTGTTATCCATAGGAGGTCCTAGGACCAAGCCCCAGAGGATACCTAGGGCACACTATATACATTTTTATTATTCACAGAAAGTATGATACGTAAAATTTACAGCAAGAATGGAATACGGAACTGGAATGCCCAATTTTAACCAGTCAATAGCCAGCAGTTTTAACATCCATAACAAGTATGACTATAGATCTCTGTCTTATATAACAAAAACTGCATTTTCAATTATATCAGTCACCACAGTGTTCATTTTTAAAAAATAAAGGCTTATCTAGATTGTCTGTTTGTTGGAGGTATAATACAGTTAATGCTTTTCTTTAATCCATATGTATTGGAAATAATCTGTAATTGCTTTATTTGGGGTGGGGGGTGGGTGGAGAATTAGAAGAATAAATTTGGTACTAAAAAGTTTGCGGATATTTAGTGTTGGACAAATTCTTTTAAACTGTTTGTCCGTGGCATGGAACTTAACACATAATCAGTCAGAATAGATATTTCATGCTCTTTTGGCTGCTAAAAGACTGATACCCCAGCACTGGAAAGATAACTCATCCCCACTTGTGATTTGATGGATAGAAGATTCAACAATACTTGCAACATTTGAAAGAGTGTTACATCAACACAATTTACAAATTGTGTTCAGATATTTGGTTTGCTTTTATTTAAATTTAAATAATGAGCCCTGGTGGTGCAGTGGTTAAATGCCTGTACTGCGGCCACTCACTTACAAACCACAAGGTTGTGAGTTCAATATCAGCCAGGGGCTCAGGGTTGACTCAGCCTGGCATCCTTCTGTGGACACTAAAATGAGTACCAAGCTTGTTGGGGGCAATTGGCTTATACATTGTAAACTACTTAGGGAGTGCTTAAGTGCACTGATAAGTGGTATAGAAATGTACTTGCTATTGCTATTGCTAAAAGTGATGAGTCTTACAATGTAATTTCACTGTGCATAATGTTTTTTTAAAACAATTCAGAATCCTAGGCATGGGAAAATTGTATTTTCAACATTGAATGTGATCTTAGGTTTACGACCTATTGCACTTATCAACATAGGGTTTCACCATAGCTTGAGAAGAAGGAAACTATTTGGTTTAACTAAAAGGCAATCCAACTAAGGATTTATCCGGACTACACAATTACAGCAGATTGATATCTTTTAAACTACACAACACATGAGTTGTTAATGCTAATCATATCCATTGAAATACACTGTAGTATAAAGTATGCGTATTGTGATAGACCATATAACACAACATATATAGTACGAGAGCTAGTATGATGGAATGGTTTGAGCATTGGACTCGACTCTGGGGATCAGGGTTCAATTTCTCAGTCAGCCATGGAACCCCACTGGGTGACCTTGGGCAAGTCACACACTCTCAGTGCCAGAAAACACTATGATAGGTTCTACTTAGGGTCACCATAAGTCAGAAATGACCTGAAGGCACACCACCACCACAACATACACAAAGATGGGACAGACAGTGCTATAAACTGAATAGTATAATAATTGGAAACTATACTGTTATAGCATAGTACAAAGACATTATAAGAAAAGAGGGCTGGTGTGGTGTGGTTTAAGCACTGGACTATTATCTGGAACCAAGATTCAAATCCTTCTCAGCAATGGAAACCCACTGGGTGACCTTAAGCAAGTCACACTGTCTCAGCCAAAGAGAAAGACAAAGGCAACCCTTTCTGAATAAATAGCATGATTCAAGTTTTTTTTCTGTCCCTCTGCTCCCTTTTCTAAGCAGACAAAAGAAAGCATTTGCTACTCACCTGTACAATAAAATGGGCAGCCTGATCATATTCTGTTTCCTATTCATCAGTTGCTAGTGTGTATGGAACTTTATAAGGCTGTGATGCTCTTTGATAAGAAGACATACTACAGGACCAAGAATAAATAAAAAGACTTTGCTTGCAATACAAGAGGAGCTATACAAAAGAGATGGGGGGGGGGAGGGGAAGACACATGGAATACCCAGGATCCCCATCGTCTTGTTGTTTTGTTTTTTATTATTATTGAATGTTATTATTCTGACTGTTAATTGGGAATTTTAAGAGTTGTGTGGGAGGGAGGAATAATGAATTTTATTCGGTATTGCATATTTACTTATCTATGCTGTAAGCTGCCTTGATCCAACCAGAGAGGCAGGATATAAATAATAATAATAATAATAATAATTATTATTATTATTATTATTATTGAATAAAGATGCATACAAAAATGAACTCAAATTCTAGACAGTGAGGTGGAAGCTGCAGAAATTGGAAAAATTAAATCACCAGGAACAGATATATTCCAATTGAACTGATATAATTCACACAGACAGGATCAACTCCAATGTTAGCTAAAATATGCCAACAAATATGGAAAACAAAATGGTGGCCAACAAATTGGTTACATTCAGTAGTCATAGAATCATAGAATCATAGAGTTGGAAGAGACCACAAGGGCCATCCAGTCCAACCCCTTGCCATGCAGGAACTCCCAATCAAAGCGTCCCTTCTCTGGTTCTCCAAGAATTCTCAAAGATTATTGCCAATGGTTCCGATATTACATTTGCCAGTTCTTTTAATACCCTTAGTTCATCGGGTGCTGGAGACTTATATTCATTTAGATTAACCAGGTATTCCTGTACTCCTAGTCATCCCCATACTAAAAAAAGGAGACACAAAAGACTGCAGCATCTATAGGACCATAGCATTAATTTCCCACACAGGCAAAAATTCTGCTCAAAATCCTGCAGCATAGACTCCAACCATATATGGATACAAAATAAACAGGTCCCCATCTATAAGACATTGTTCAGTCCTGACCGGGGAACAGGCATCCCCCGTCTTTAAAAATAAATAAATCAAAGGCCATTATTACCTATGTAGAAATCTTTGCAAACCCCATAGTTATGACATTCTCTTTTTTTATTTCTTGACTAGATATATATCCAAAATGATAAAATGTAATCAGGTTTAAATTAATTCCAAGCCATGTGTCATAAACAGTAAGTCTTCTAGTTAATCCAAAGATAGAATCCTATCTTTTGGTTTACTGGGACAAAACTTCTTAATGATAACACAAGTTGTGGATGCAACTGATCTGATTTACATGCACGCTGCTCCTCAAAGAAATAAAATCATAGAGTTGGGAGGCATCACAAGAGCTATCTAGTCCTCCTCCTGCCATATTAAATAGCAGAAATCTATATCAGCAATAAACCCCAAGGAGACACTGTGTCCAATTTAATTATACACTCTGCCTGCCTGCAATCCAACAATGATGCATGGCCATCCTAGTTACATTTCAAACATATCCATAACAAAGAATTTTACAGCAGTATGACTGTGTACTCAATAAAATAAGCTAAAAGATCCTATTTTTAACCTTGAAGCACATGTCCAGAAAATGAGTGCTAATACAATAGCACCCCCTCCATGTGAAATATGGTTTGTAGCACAGTTCATAAAAAAAAGTCTTAAACGAAATAATCTTTGATTATATTCTGCTATCCTGGATATGTTGAAATAACTTTATTTCCATAGTCAGAGGAAAAACAGTAGGAGGACACTTGTGAGTTCAAAACTGGAACTATTGTGCTGCCCTCATCATGTGAGATATATTTACTATATCCTTGGTAACTGAAACAGCCTTCCTAGTGTGTTCAAATCTTCTAAAATCTTTAGTATCTCTAACTGAGGTAGAATATTTTGCACACAAGATCGAAAAATGAATCAATGTATTGTGATTGTGGTTCAGAATTAGAACAAAAAACTGCAAGTCTCCCAAGCAGAAAAGAGCCTGCCTTATGAATCTTAGGATGAATGTTTAAAAATGGGTATTCTAGTAAATGGTTTGAAAAAGGTTTGTTATATGTTCATATATAAAGCCCAAATAGGGAGATTATCAGACAGGGGGAAATTGGGGAAGAAAAAGGCATACTCCCAGCAAAGTTGCACAATCATGCTGAAGATTTTCAGATGATGTTGCGCTTATCCAGGGCTTACCATGAAGATCCAGAATGCTCCAGCAATGAACCATTCCCAAGACTTCCCTATGAATGCTTTCTTGATGGAGCATTCCTGGCTCTTCATGGGTTAAATCCTGGATAAATGCAATGTGTCTGAAAATCTTCAGCGTGATCTCCTGTTATTATTTATTATTATTAAATGTTATTTATAAAGCACTGTAGGTTTATACAGTGCTTTATAAATAAAGTTTAAGAATAAATAATAATAGTAATAGGAGATGGCATAATTGCACAATTGTGCGATCATGTTAAAGATTTTCAGACACATTGCACTTATCCAGGACTTAACCCATGAAGATCCAGACTATGGACCTTTTCACACTGCGCTGGGGACGTGATTGGGGCATGATGGAAGGGGGCGGGATGGGAACAGAATGGGGGCTATCACTCATTTTATCGCATGCCAGAATGCCACTGATGCCGCCAGAAGTTCCCGTTCCATTCCTGATCCGTCCCAGAGGAGGCGATTTTCAAGAACTGATCAGAAGCATTCCTGAAAATCGCATCTTCTGGGATGGATCAGGAATGGAATGGGAACTTCCAGGGGCTGATATTGTAGAAGGCTGCAGATTGTGCCTTACGAGGGGGTATCGTAAACTAATAATGATCACCTGGAAGTTATTATGGCATATTGATGAAATTTTGTCAGTGTCATCATTGGTCCCTAAGTGCACGTTGCTGAGAAAATCAACTCATTGCGTCCTTTATTTTTGTGACTGGCTCTGCCAGAAGTGACTAAAGTGTAAAATCCTTGTCAGGCACAATCTGCAGACTTCTACAATAATGGTATTTAGAGGATCAAGAATCGCTGGGGGAAATGTGTAAATCTGGATGGTGACTAAATAGAAATAAGTTAACAACTACAAATCAAAACAAACTTTCTGTCAATTTTTTAAAACATGATAATTAAAACTTTATGATACCTGCTCATACTTGCTATTGCTATGACTGAAGTGGTACCTGTCTATCTACTTGCATTTGCATGCTTTTGAACTGCTAGGTTGGCAGAAGCTGGGACTAGTGATAGGAGCTAACCCCATCATGCAGCACCCGGGACTTTAACTGCTAACCTTCCAATCTTCCAGTCATCAGAACTGGCGTCTTAACCACGAAGCCAATAAACATAATGTGTGTAAACTGTAGGATGGAACAGATGTGTTTTTTCTAAACAAAGAAACAAAAGAACTCCCCTAGTTTGATGCTATGCATTCTGTTCCAATGTATTGTTGTTATTTGTTGTTAGCTGTCTTCTAGTCTATCCCAGCTCATGGCAAAGCTGTGAAAGAGATGTCTCCAAGCCCTCCTACCCTCTACCTTCCTGCTCAGATCCTGCAGGCTCTCCACTGAGTCCATCCATCTGGCATGTAGCCTTCCTTTCTTTCTACTGTCTTCTACCTTTCCTAGCATCATTGTCCTTTCTAATGAGTCATGTCTTCTCATGGTTTGCCCAAAGTACAACAGTCTCAGCTTCCAGGAAGAGTTTAGGCTTGTTCTGTTCAAGAACTCATTTGTTTATCTTCTTAGCTGTCCATGGGATCCTTAGCACTCTTCTCCAGCACTACAATCTCAAACAAGTTTATTTTCTTCTTACCTGCTTTCTTAGCTCTCACATCAGTACAGGGTAACAGGGAATACAATGGCTTGTCTAATTCTGTTCAGCTGTATGCCTTTACACTTTAGGATTTTGTCTAATTCTTTCATAGCTGCCCTTCCCATTCCTAATCTTCTGATTTCTTAACTGCAGTCTCCATTCTGGTCAATGTTTGATCCAAGGTATGGGAAGTCTTTAACTATTTTGATTTCCTCATCATCTAGGTTGAATTTATGTAAATCCTCTGTAGTCATTATTTTTGTTTGTTTTTTTATGTTTAACATTAGGCCTGTCTTTGCACTTTCTTCTTTGACTTTCTTTTGTTTGTTTTGGTACTTAAAAATCTCTAAGCAACCATGGGGGACTATAATGCTGTAGTTCAGGAAAATCTGCTAGACCTCCCTAGCTCTGAACGCTCAGTAACTCATAAAACATTCTATGTCTCAGGTGCTTTGACTGTCTTGCTGCATGGCAAATTGGAGTTGGACTGGATGGCCCTTGAGGTCTCTTCCAACTCTAGGATTCCATGATTCTATATTCCAGGATTCTTTGGGATGGAGCTATGGGAATTAAACTCAAATCAAAGTGCTATCATCTTCCTCAGAAATATCACCAATTTATTGTTTTTCAGCCCTTAGCCTTGGACACTTTTTTGTTTGCTACAAAAGCATCCCACCCACACACCCCAAAAATGGGGAAATAGAAGGGAAATAGGGAAGATGTTGGGTACATCTTGTAAACAGGAAGAGCCTGAGAACTGCCTCACCAGTCGTCACAATTCATACAGTAACAAATTTATATATATACAGTATGTATGTGTATATATATATATATATAACCCTCAGCTTTTGGGTCAGAACAAAATATTCCCAGTGTGCTAAGGGGAAGAATGGGGAATATTCCAAAACAAGATTGCATGAAATGGTGTGACATAGGATGCATCTGAACTGCATAAATAATCAGATTTGGCACCACTTGAATCTTGAACTGCCATGACTCAATGCTGTGGAATTCTGGGAACTGTAGTTTGTCATGGAGCTCTGGTGTCACAACTACAGTTCACAGAATTTCATAGCATTGAGCCATGACAGTTCAAGTGGTGCCAAACCAAATTATTTCGGCAATACAGTTGCTACACTTGTTTGGAGCACATCTGCAGACTACTCCTCTGTGTTTAGGGAATAAACTTTTTATAAACATGAACTGGGGGCAATTAACTCAAATGTGTTAAAGCAACCATTTCTGCTGGCCCCAGCTCTCTCTTTAGTTGGGAACAAGGCCTCTGTCTGCTTAGCAGAGGTGACCCATTAAAATTAGCATTCTAACCCAAACATAAGTCTGCTATGAATATGTTGGATTCATTTAGTCATTGTAGCAGAACCACAGGGTCATTCTATCTGGCAAATTATCTAATGTAGCTCAATAAACAACCATAGAGCATAAAATTGTACAGTTGGAAGAGACGCACAATAACCAACCTAGCGCCTGCCATGGCAGAAAATCACAGCTAAAGCATCCATGGCTGGTCGTTCTCTAAGCTCTGTTTTAAGTACCTGCAATGAAAGAAAGTTGATCACTTTTTGATGTTGTCTGTTCTCCTGCAGAGCAACTTTTACTAGCAGAATGCTCTTCCCAATATTTAAAATGACTGTGTACATTTCTGTAATTTGAATCCTGTTCAGATCCTATCATCTGCAGCAGCAGAGAAGAAGCTTGCTCCTTGATACCCCCTCAGATCATTGTTGTTGTTGTTCTTGTATATCTTCAAGTCATTTCAGACTTATAGGGGCTGTACAGATTGCCCCATCAGGGGTGAGTCTGCACTGCCCCTTTTGCTGCACAGCATTGCCTTCCTTTTGTGCACTGGATTGGGGCCAGGGCAGCCTCACCGGCAACCCCCGCGGCCACAGTCCAGTTTTTTCCAGTCCAAAGAGAAGCGGCAAATTGCTGGTTCTCTTTGGGCTGGAAAGGGAGTGTCCGTGGGGCTGCATGCCCCATGGACACTCTGGGAGACCTGCGGGAGCCCTGGGGGGAAAGGGGCAGCCCCTTTCCCCTCAGGATTGTTCCCGTGGCATTTTGGGTGCCATGCCCCAAGGACACCCCGACAGCTGCAGCCATGGGAGGAAAGGGCCGCTTGACCCCTTCCTCCCATGGCTTCGTTCCCACTGCGGTCTAACTGCTGTGGTAACAAAGCAGTCAGGTGGCACCTGCAGCAAAAAGGAGCTGCCTGGAGCAGCTCTTTTTTTGCTGCGCCGCTTAAAGGAAGCGGTGCCTTTACGGTGCCACTTCCTGGGCGCCCTGTTTGGACGCCAAGCAATAGTGACATTGCCATGGCGGCCCCCTTGTGAACGGGAGGCCGCCATGAGGGAGCCGCCATGCTGTGCTAGCGTTAGGAAGCATGTGGTTGCTGCGCGCTCCCTAACCCTAGAAACGGACCCAGGACGTCCCTTTGTGGATGTCTGTATTGGGCCATGGCGACCCTCAGGCAAACCTATCATGGGGTTTTCATGGCAATCTTTGTTCAGAGAGTGTTTTTTGCCATTGCCTTCCTATGAGGCTGAGAGTGCCCAAAGCTACCCAGTCAGTTTTAATGGCTGAGCCTGGATTCAAACCCTGGCCTGGCAGACTCTAGTCTCAAACCCACTACACTATACTTGTTCCCATCTTTACAAATGGCTATTATATCACTTCTCCTTCTTCTTTTCTTTAGGCTAAATTTAACCATCTCCCTATTTTTAAAACAAATGTGTGTTTAAATTTAGGTGGCTTCTCACAGATTCAGTCGTCCCACAACAGCACCTGTACTGAAGATAAATCTCATGTTTCTAATTTTGGTGCTTACACTTTTGCTACTATTAATACTCAATGGTCAACATCCATTTTCCCATGCTGTAATTTTTCATGTTTTGTTGCCACAAGATGGCAACAGAGACTGAATGCTGGCAGTCTGTTAAAGAACTTTTTAAAAGCCTAGATGAACAAAATAAATATCTAGCAATGTTCTTCCCAAATGCCATAATTTTTACCATGCCTTGGGCTGTCTCCAGCCATATGCTTTTATTACATTTATTTTCTGTTCTGTTTCATGTTATGTTGTTACTACAGTTTCTCATGCATATTTTGCTGCCTGGGAAAATGGTCCCCCATAAAAAGTGCCTGTGTGGTGTAGTGTTTTGAGCATTGGACTACGACTCTGGAGACCAGGGTTTGAATCCTGGCTTGGCCATGGAAACCCACTGGGGGAGCGATATTCTCCCAGCCTCAGAGGAAAGCAATGGCAAACCCTAATTTAGCAAGAACAACCAGAAATATTCAAAAGCAAACTGGGCTAGTAGTTGAATCTTCCTTCACCTCTAGCAACAGGGCACACAAAGCTAGTTAAAGGTTACAGACAGTATTGCTCCTAAGCACAAAGATTAACTCAGAGGTACTGGTGTCACTAGGGGGTGCAGAGCACACCACTGTGGCACCCTAAGAGGGGGTGACACCACTGCTCCACAAACATGTGCCTTTGGGAAGAAACAGGCTGTAGCATTCACCTGTGTTCCATTAAAAGTAGACCACAAGTTGAACATGTGTCAACAGTGTGATGCAGCAGTTTAAAAAATCCAGTGCAATTCTAGAAGAATAGTATCTAGGTCAAGGGAGTAGTACCATTCTATTCTGCTTTTGTCAGGCCTCACCTGGAATACTGTGTCCAATTCCGGGCAACACAATTCAGGATATTGATAAAGACAAACAAGTCTAAAGGAGGATAACTAAAATGGTGAAAGATCTGAAAACCATGCCTTATGAAGAGGGGCTTAGGGAACTGGGTATGGTTAGCCTGGAGAAGCAGTGGCATCACTAGGAAGTTGCAGGGGGTTGCAGACTGCACTGGGTGACACCCTAAGAGGGGGTGATACTATTGCTCCCCGAAGATCTGCTTTTTGGCAGAAATGGTCTGTGGCATTCACCTGTGTCCCTTCAAAAAACTGAAGAGATGGTTTGAGTGGGATGAGGCTCAGTGGGAGGAGAAAGGAGAGGCCCTAGGTTTTTTAAATTCAAATTTCAAAAAAAATTTTTTAATCTTTTTAAAAATAGTTTTTAATTTTAAAAAAAGAATTATTTAAAAGCATCACATTTTACCAAATTTCCATTTTAAGCACATGAAACTATGTATATTTAAATACATTTAGGCTGTGCATGTGATATTGTCATTTAAAAGTATAATTTTAATTGTGAAATTTGTTTCTGTCACAGCTATGACCATTACATTCAGTGATAAATGGGAATTACAATTAATACAAAAAAAATTACTAAGGATTCTGTATGTTGTGGGATGGGGGAGAAGTTGAAGGGGGGGGGTGACACCATGAGTGACTGCACTGGGTGACGCCAACCCTGGGGTTGCATGGAGGATGGGGTGGAGGGCTCAGGACCAAGGAGCAGAGGGGTGATTCCCACTAAATCCCCATCAACATAATCTAAGGCTTTCATTAGTTCCCTCACTTTGCCTAATTTTGCCTGGGCTGGCTTGTGCTGTAGCATGTCCTTTTTATTTTGAGTTAAATCTATTCTAACATTTTGAGTTTAAAGTATTTAAGATAGTGGAAATAGGAAATTTGATGGAGACATTGCACAGGGAGAATAGACTGCAACGATCTAGCTGAAGGAGACTCCACCACACTCCGAGGGAGTGTGTTCCACTGTCAAAAAGTTCTTACTGCCAGGAAGTTTTTCTTAATGTTTAGGTGGAATCTCTTTTCCTGTAGCTTGCATCCATTGCTCTGGGTCCTATTCTTTGGCACAGGAGAAAACAAGCTTACTTCATTCTCAATGTGACATCCCTTCAAATACTTAAAGAGAGCTATCATATCACCTCTTGACCTTCTCTTCTCCAGGCTAAACATACTCAGCTCCCTTAATTGACTCCCCATAAGGCACAATTACCAGACCCTTCATGATTTTGGTTGCCCTCCTCTGGACACGTTCCAACTTCTCAACATCCTTTTTGAATTGTGATGTCCAAAACTGGACACAGTATTATTCCAGGTAAGGCCCAACCAAAGCAGAATAGAGTGGCACTATTACTTCCCTTGATGTAGGCACTATACTTTTATTGATGAGGCCAAGAATTGCATTGGCTTTTAAAACTGCTGCCACTTGTTCACCCTCACTATTTTCCTCTTCATTTTTCCCCGTTTTTGTTTTGTTCCTGAGCAACAGAGGTGTCTGTCTCTTCTTCTATGATACAGCAAGCAAATTAACTCAACTAGTCATTTAGCCATGTGGTACATTTCCTCCAGTCCTAATCCACCTTGTGGAGTCAAAGGCTTTCATGGCCAGAATCCAGTTTTTTGTGGAGCTTTTGGGCTATGTGGCCATGTTCTAGAAGAGTTCCTTTCTAACGTTTCACCAGCATCTGTGGACCACCAAACACAGTGTGCAAACAAGAATCAAGGAACATGAGAGACACTGCAGACTGGGTCAACCAGAAAAATTAGCAGTAGCAGAACATGCTATAAACCATCCTGAGCATAAAATGCTGTTTGAAAGCACTGAAATTCTGGACCATGCCCACAACTACCATCTCAGACTGCACAGGGAAGCCACTGAAATCCATAAACACCTGGACAATTTTAACAGGAAAGAGAAAATCCTGGAGTTTATCACACAGGAGAAATTTCTCTCAATTTCAAAAGAAATGGAAGTGAGGCCAGTTCGGAATTGAGTAAATTTGCTAGTTCAGTGAATTTACGTGATTGCGTATTGACACTGCATTGCGTTCAGAACTGCCCGAAATTGCCTCCCAGTGCCCGAAATTGCATGTGATAGTTTCTCACGCAATCACGCGAAACCCCATGATTGCGTTCCGAAGGACTTCCCTTTGCCCAGAAATGTGTGTGATCAGCTTTCACGCAATCACGTGAAACCCCATAGTTGCATTCAAGTTGCCATTGGATTATACTTCCAATTCCCGTCATGTGATAAACTCCTCTGAGAGTAAACAAGGCTTGGCTACCAGTCCAGAAGAACAGCAAGGTCAAGACTCAACCTATGCAAATGAGAAACAGCCTAAGGCCAGAGGATTCCTAGCAGACAATGACCACCAGTTAGCAGACATTAATCCTTGTTTGCATATCCTCCCACCCTGAGGTCTGCCATTAGCAACAGAACAATACATTTGCAAATTACTCCTTCCATCCCAGGGTCACACAGGATATATATGTCCAATCCTTTTCCAGGCTATCATTCTCTGAAGATGTCAACCACAGATGATGGCAAAACGTCAGAAAGGAACTCTTCTAGAACATGGCCACATAGCCCGAAAGCTCCACAAAAAACTAATCCACCTTTCCTGTTTTATTCAGTCTGGCAGAGTGAGAAGCACCTCTCTGAAAGAATTGTAATCACACTAAAATCAACAAACTTCTTAAAACACTGGATAAACTTTAGTCTTATCAGGAAATCCAATGAATTAAGACATGCTGGTGGGAATCTACCAAATGTCAATTTAGCAAGCTAATGCTACTAGTTATTTCCAAAGCAGAAAGCCAAAATGGCAGCATCCACAGCTGGCATATGTGTCTGTGATAGATGGAAGAGAGTCAGACAGAAAACAGTTGATTATGTATCTCCTTTATTCTCACTGATCAACTTTCTTTCTTTCCTACTCTGCTTTTTCCTTCCATCAGTTTTACCGCCACCACACCCCTCTACTCATCTCCTGTATCACTATATTATTTTGCCAGATCAAAAGGACGTGTACAGATAGTTACATAGGATAACTGGAATGAATGCCTAGGAGAGGCTGGCCATCTTGAGTAAGGATATGTTGACTCTTCAGCAAATATTTTGTTTGAAAACAGCCAGAAGAAAACACTATTGGCCCTACGGGCATCTCCACATTCCTTAAGGGAGATGACTTCTTTCCCTTTCTTGCTAGAACTGAAGGTCTGTTTCACAGAAGGAGTGTCATCACTTGCCCCATACATGCCCATTTTTTGAAAGCAAATATGGAAGACAGTGGCAGATTCTTTAATCTTTGCTGTAGAAGGAGAATAAGGCCAATACCAGTTTAGGGAAAGGGAAGGCATTGGGACAAGTTGTGTTAGGGACCCAACACACTCTCAGCTACAAGGATCACAGACTTCTATAGGCTGAAGGAAAGGAACTGTGTATGCTTTCCTCTGATTCAAATACCAGCTGCATCCTTTAATTATCAAATAAATCTTCTTTGACCCAGTGGATTTGCCCTGAGCTTGATTTTCCTTGATTCTGTTATAATGTGATGATCCTGATCTGGGCTCCAATTGATAACATCTGTTAGCTAGTAACAGCAACATTTTAAGAAAAAACAAACATAATGATGCACTGAAGCCATCCAAAGCAAAGCAATGATAGGATATTATTTTAAATCCCAAAATTCAGTTACGGATGGTTTCAGCATGCCAACAAATTCACATGGAACATGAAAAAATTAATACTTTTCCAAGCTCTTTATTTCATAAAATATACAGATGGAAGGAAGAAAAATGCACAAAGACTATATCACGTCAAGGCAAAAGTCTTAGAAATTTTAGTCCAAAAATTAACCAAAAAAAAAACCCTGGCTTGATTTATTCATGGGTCATTTTAAGTACTGTACCTTAACTCATATTTTTAAAAAAAGACCCATCCCCTCCTCTGAGTAGAGTGGCAAAAGACAAGAGCTTAGAAACAGCAACCACCTCTACTTTCTTTGTTGCAGCACTGCTTCTGGCATTTTTAAATGGCTGGGTGGGAAAACAGTGGCATCCTTTTCCTTCACTTCCTCCTTTACATCCTTTGTTACATGTCCCTAGGGTTTACCCTCAATTTACCCAAAGATTATAGCAAAATCCATAATTTTGGCCCCAAAACCTGTCCTTGACTTACATGTAAAGTTGAGTTATAATCAAGTATATAAAGTACATGCAACTCTACAAGAGTGACATGTCTTCAGAAGAGTTTAGGCAAGGATGTTTTATGGAATTATGGGGTTTGAACTCATTGCCATATCCAGTTAAAACAGTCCCATTGCGGCCCCCAGAATTGTTGATATCTGCATAGCACAGAATCTCTATTTGTCTACTTTATTTTTAAAAATATGTTGATGTAATATACATCTCCTCTCTCTTTTGCCATTGTCTTCATCTGGACCATTTATCTGCCTGTAGCAAAAGCTATGGAAGATTTGCAATATGCAATCACCTCTTGCCATGCCATTGCCAACCTTACAATTGCTATCCTTGTGCCAATTTTGGAAACTCCAATTAGTACAAAATATGGCAGCCAGAGGCTGACCATATTACACCTATTTTAAAATCTTTACACTGGCTGCCAATTATTTTCTGAGCACAGTACAAGTTATACTTGTTGGTAATACAGTGTGCCCTTCCCTTACGCGGGAATCCATTCTGGACTTGCCTGTATAAGGAAAAAAAAGTGTAAGCTCAAGCCCCATTAGAAATAATGGGGCTCGTGCTCACACGCCCCAGGCGTGCACCCCATTGCTTCTTTTGGGGTGCAGGAGAAGTCTTTCTGGTGCACCTTCCAGCGAATGCTGGAAGCTGCATATGGCGAACCCGCATATATCGCAGGCGTGCTGTAGCCTTTAAAGCCCCACATGGCTTAGGTCCAGCTTACCTGAGGGAGAGACTTCTTTCATATAATTCACCCCGCACACTTAGGTCCTCTGGGATGAATCTGCTGCTTTATCTTAAGACCAGATTGGCTGTAGTTACCCAGAGGGCCTTTCTATCTGCTGCTCCTAAAGTCTGGAACGGTTTGCCGAAAGAGATCCGTCACATCACAACTCTTGACGCCTTCAAAAAGGCTGTCAAGACGGATCTCTTCCAACAGGCCTTTCCAGACTGACCTCCCACCTCGCAGACATTAATATGAACAACTGTCCTCCTCCAAGGAAAATGCCCCACCTCTAATTTGATGGTCTTGTTATTGTATTCAATTTTTAATCTGATTTTATATTGGTTCACTGTTTAATCTTGTTTTAAGATTGGAAGGGAGGGGTAGGGGATTGTAATTTTGTGGTTTTATATTTATATGTATTTTATTGTTATTGTTTATGCTGTGACTTGCCTTGATCCACTGGAAAAGGTGGATTTAAAATATATATTATTATTATTATTATTATTATTATTATTATTATTATTATTATTACAACCAACCAATGTTTTTGTGTAACAAATGTTCACTTAAGACTGACAATAAAATTAATGCTGGATATTTTTGCTTCATACTTATAGTTGAGATCTAGGAATATTTGCTTGCACAACTGGCCCAAGATGTCACATGTGAAGAGGGTATCCTGTGACTACACACCCTCCAACACAGAGAACAGGTTAGGCAATCACATGGGGGGCAGCCAGGGGACACTTCATATACTCATGTTGGTTTGAAGTGGATGTCTTTTGTGATTCTTTTTGGCTTTTTTTTTTAAATGGGGTTCTGGGAAACCTAAGCCCTCACACTTGCAGCTAATTTTTTGGGTATCAGGGACAGTTTTGGGTGTCACCTGAAAATAAGTGGGGAAATTTCAGACAGGTAGCTTTATTCTTGCTTTCCTTGTATCAAATATTTGTAAACAAAAGAAATCCAATCACTAGTACAGTAAGACCTCCATATTTGCAAATTCTTTATCAACAGATTAAACCATCTATAGCTTGAAAATATCTTTAAAGTACTGTATAGAAATTACAAAAAAAAATTCCTTGATTTTGCCATTTTATGTAAGGGACACCATTTTATTATGCCATTGTTTTCAATGGGACTTAGGCATCCACAAATTTTGGTCTCCATGGGGGGGTGTTGTGGAACCAAATCCAGTGGATACCAAGGACCCACTGTATTATTGTTTTGCTTAATACACAGCTGCAAAAGAACTATATGATTTCTTTCATGCTTTAGAATGGGTTTCTTACTCTTCTACTGACACTTGGCTTTATAAGACTATTCTCAGTGATAAAGTTAACTATCACACCACCAGAAGTTAGATAAACAAGGTTTCTTACTGTTCTGACCCTAGTCTAGGGTAGCTTTTTCCTGGGTTAATCCTTTCAGACTATCCCTTATCAACAAACATGTAGTCTTTAAACACAGCTTTACTACTTCTAATTTCTCAAAAATAAAACATGTGTAGCATTAACATGCATAGATTTGTCTACATGATGCATCTTCAGTAATATTTTACTTATCACTGATAAAGTCAGTCTTAAAATCTTGCAAAATCCAATGTCATTTTGGTGTTGGTGCTACACATAATCATTATACACTTCACAACAGGACAATCTGCTAGAATTATTCACTCTTTCCCCTATAAACATGCTTTCCATCTTCCCAACAGACATACAATTGTTTTTAATATGACAAAAATGCAAATGTTATAAATGTCCTGCAAGTACCATAGAAACCACTGTACTACAAACTTACCCCCTTTCTGTTAAACCTGGAAGAAGGACCATATACATTTTTGCCCTGGTAATGGATCTGCTGAATTCATGGGGGTGATGCAATGCAATCCACTTTATGGGTGAGAGGGATGCATTAAGTAACAAAACTTTCATAGAATCTGTGATCCCATCTCCATGTTTTCCTATTTCAGCAAACAACCCACTTCTCAGCTAGCTGAACCAAGCAAATTTGTGTCCATATTTTAATTGTGTCAGGTTTTTTCATTATTATCTTCCTTGAATTCCATTCCTGCCTATGCAGGAAGTGATTGTGTTCAGTCCCACCTTTTACACATAGGTGGGCTCCAAATCTTCATTGAAATTCACAACAGGCTGAGACTTGTCAGAACGTTCTGCAAAAGAGCCTTGGGCCATACCAAATTCCGAGTCTGTATCTGTGATGTAGCTGTCGCTAGAGGAAGACAGTCTGCAGTGGCAAAATTCACAACAGTTTCTGTGATGGAAGTCGAGAGAATCAGCTCCAGAGGAGCTACTGCTGGCATCAGACCCAGGGCCTTGAAATGTGTGCATCAAAAAATCCTTCTGATACTGATGCAGGTTCCTGATGCTGCTCAGATAAAGTTGGGTTTTAGCATTGTCTTGAAGTATTTTGTTACCCACTGATGCTGACAAAGAAGGCAGATGATGCAAGTGTACTTGGGGGTATCCAATCTTTGGTGGTATCCCATCTTTGTTGTCACTTACCACCGCACCAGGTGAACTTATGCTGCCTGTTTGCATTCTGCTGGCTGTTTTGTCCACAGTATACAAACTCTTGAGGGGAATGGGACATTTCCTCCCCTGTCTTGTCTCATAAGGACTACGTTTCATAATGTCTGCCTGAATATCACGTGGTTGACATTTTATGTTCATGTCATACTCCACACTTTCTTTAGATAGCCTGGTAGACATCTGGGTATTGGTAATATAGTTCATGCTCAGATCTTGCAAGGTTTCTTGAAGATTTTTGCTTCTCCCATGGGTTATCTCTGGGAGCTGATTTGAAAGCAGAGGTGCAGACTTCCCTTGCTTTGCTTCACCACTTGGATTTGAGAGTCTGGATGATTCTCGAATAGCATCTATACAAAATGTGTTGGTGCAGTGGCGGAGCCGCTGGTCTTGGTCATCTTTAGAATTGAAATCATCACCAGTCTTCTTGTAATCCTTCATTAATCTGCACCTAGCAGTAATGTCTAATGGCACCTGTTGAGTTGTAGGTTCGTGATAATCAGTGCAATCTTTTTTAGTATAGAATCCTGGTCCACACTGTGAGTTTGTGAGTTGAGAAAACTGCCAAGACTTCAGCTCCTGTCCAGGTGAAAAAGTGTCTCTCACCTGATTTTCAGCTCCCATGGAAGAAAAATTAGCTGCAGAGTGAGCCTTCAGTAATTGTGGCGAAGAAAGAAATGGAGAGTCAACTACACTGTCATCCTCTACAACCACAAGCCTCATCAGCTTCTCCTTAGCATTGTTGACTTCCTCTTGAAGACAAGCAATTGCTGTATTTTTCTGTATTCAACAGAATATGATAAATGTTTTCCAGTGTTAATACCCCCAAGTATACTATCTATCATAAGATATGTAGAGATCTTGTAGCACCTTTGAGACTAACTGAAAGAAGTTGGCAGCATGAGCTTTCGTAGACTTAAGTTTACTTCCTCAGAGGCTTTTGGTAGACTTAAGTCTACCAAAGCTCATGCTACCAACTTTTTTCTTTCAGCTAGTGTTGAAGGTGCCACAAAACCTCTCTGCAAACTGATTCTACAGACTAACAAGGCTATATCTTTGAATTCTACATCTGTCATAAAGTTGGATTTGAATATTGTTCTTTATTTTCTTTAAAGCCCCATATCTGGCCTGGCTAAACATACGATAGAATAAAACAGAAAGATTTGGGAGAGACAAATCAATTACAGTTATTTATTTAATATACATATTCTTCAATAGGAATTATCAGGGTGTTTTTATCATCCAAGTAGATGGCCATTTAAAAAAAACCTGTATCACTGAAAATAGCATTTTAAATCAGATTATCAATACTAAAATCCCAGTAGATCTTTAAAGGCTGGAAGGCATAACTGTATTTATAATTTTAGTGTCCAAATGACAATAAAGAGAGCCTCCCTAGTAAGATTTTCCAAGAAGGAGGATTCTTTTGGGATGTTCCCAAAGAGAAGATCTTCTTGAACGTGTTTGATGGGAATGGGTTGTCTCAATGCAGATAACACAAGAACAGCAGGTTGAAATGAAGGAAGGTGCTCCTTTTAAAGCCCAATATAGACACTCTAGCTCCCTCTTCTTCAATGCTATTAATTAGTTATGTTTTGACAGACATCCACCTTATTAAAATTACATTTTATCTCAAGCGAGGAGAAGGTGTTACATGTGTATAAGACTGCACCTTTAGTGAGAGTGAATATGAAGATATTTGATAA
Organism: Urosaurus nigricauda; assembly: GCA_034509955.1. NCBI lineage: Eukaryota > Metazoa > Chordata > Lepidosauria > Squamata > Phrynosomatidae > Urosaurus > Urosaurus nigricauda. The sequence goes on from JAOEGL010000002.1 coordinate 136,073,650, forward strand.
AACATCATTAAAGAGAGCCAGACAGGTGTAGTGGTTTGAGTGTTGGGCCAAGACTCTGGAGACCAGGGTTCAATTCCCAACTCAGACATGAAACCCAATGTCAAACTCTTTCAGCCTTAGGAGAAGGTGATGGCAAACCTCCTCTGAACAAATCTTGCCAAGAAAACTGACTTGAAGGCACATAACAACAACAACAACACAGTATCAGAAGATATTATTAAACTCTGCAAGAACCCATATCAAAGAAAGGGTTGTTTTATAACACAGCACACTGCTGGATGAACTCTCTTATCTAAGCAAAATGGGTGTTCATTGATTCCTCCAGTGACCCAGAATAAACATCCTTGCACACAAACCATGCAAGCATTTCCAAGTGTGGTCAACAAATGGGAAGCTCTGGTTGAAAAAGTTGTTACATGGCTTACCCATGTTTCCTCCCTTTGAAAAAATGGCTTTATGTTTCATGCTTCATCCCATTAATGATGTAGCAGCTGCACCAGCTTGCCAGAGTAGGGGCTGAATGAAAACTGATTCCATGTAGGTAATGAAGATGCAGTTACTGGCCAGTAATCTGCATCAGCTACTTAGTTAAGTATATTTGCCAGAGGCAGTTACTTAGGTAAGTATACTTAGTTAACTAACCAATCCAGGTTGGACTTCTCCCCCAAACCTAATGGAAACATGATTCACCTGTGCTCCAAATCCTGGCAGAATGGACTTCTTTCTCCCCATACAGCTGAAGGCTGGAAAAGTTGGTTAGAGAGAAGTTACAATCATAGCAATAGTGTCACAACTGTGACTAAATAACAGTTATGACCATGGAACAGTTACCTTGATTTTGTTGTTGTTGTTGTTGTTGTTGTGGGTATTCAAGTCATTTCCGACTTATGACAACCCTAAGGTGACCCTATTGCAGGATTTTCTGGGGCTGAAAGTGTGTAACCTGCCCAAGGTCACCAAGTGGGTTTCCTTGGCCAAGTGGAGATTCAAATCATGGTCTCCAGTGTCAAAGCCCAAACCACAATGCCGCACTTGCTTATGGATTGACTAGAAGCATAGAGTTGGAAAAGATCACAAGGGCCATCCATTCCAACCCTCTGACATGTAGGAACACACAATCAAAGCACCCTTGACAGATGGACATCCAGCCTCTGTTTTAAAACCTCCAAAGAAGGAGGCTCTATCATCTCCAAGGAAGTGTCTTCAACTGTCAAACAGCTCTGTCAGATAGTTCCTCCTAATGTTGAGCTGGAATCTCTTTTCCTGTAATTTTAATCAATTGCTCCTATTCTCTGGAGCAGCAGAAAACAAACTTGCTCCATCTTCAATATGACACCCCTTCAAATATTAAACAGGGTTATCATATCACCTTTTAAACTTCTCTTATCCAGGCTAAACATACCCAACTTCCTAAGTCTCTCCTCATAGGTATGGTTTCCAAACTCATCCATAATCCGTAGTCATGATTGTGGCATTATTGCCACAATTGTAATTCCCCATCCCCAATCTACTTAACCACAAATAAGGTGCATAAGGAGGAGGTCCATTCTGCTAGCAATCAGAGCACAGGCAAATGAAATTTCTGTTAAGTTTGTGGGTGGAGGGATCAGGCCAGGTAACATAAAATTTTATTTGTTTTATTTTTATTTTCATCTGATAAAACCGACAAAAGGTTTTAATTATTGAGAAATTAAGTTTTTTTTAAAAAACTAAGCTTTTTATAGTTTTATTTTAAAAACTATTTACATATTTTCCTGATTTTCTTTTGTACCCATTGTATGTTTGTCTCTAGTACTGAATGACTTGCAAAGAACTGCCTGTCACAATTAGCGTAGGGCAGCATGAAGTCAATCAAAATTTCAGACAGTGCAGCAGCAGCAATCCACTCTGGTTGACATTTTGCATAACATAGTAGACAGAAAAGGTGCTTCTTAAGAGTTGCACATGCCCCTATAACTTACAGCTTCTGTCTGTCATAGTGCACAGAAATTGATTTGACTAGCCTAATATGAGTTGCCTACTTGATATAATTTTCTACCACATGTTTTTTAAGTTATCTAAATTATTGAAAATATGGTGGACTTCCTGACAGACATACTTATGTTAAAAGGCCAGAGTCTCTATCAAATGCAGATATATTCTCACATTTACAACCTAGTAAATATCTTGTCTGATTGAGTAATTTTTCACAAGTGACACTGAGTTTTACTGTGAGCTAACGGAATTTAATGCTTAGGATGATTACAAAATGGATAGTCTTCCTCATTCCATGGTTTTCCATGTCATAAATTAATTTTTTTTCTTCTATGTGTTCCATTAGGCATTTTTAATATTTACTTTTTAAGAGGGCTCTTTAGGGTAAGAAATCATGTTTCATAGCTATGTCTCCTGAATGATGGGGAGCGGGGGCGGATATGCATACATACCGGTAGCACTAATTTTCCTATTAATAAGCAAAATAATCAGAAGGAAGAAATTGTTCTACTCCTTGTGTCTCACCTCAGCAAGCTGTTGTATCATGGATTTTTTCTCTCCCAGCAGCTGGTAGATCTCTTCGTCACTGTACATGGTAGACTGGAAATTCTTACTGGAGCTGGTAAAATATTTGGCCATGTGGCTAGCATCATCTTTATGTTTTTCAAAAGCTTTCCATTGTCTAATCTGCTGAACATTTTTTAAAAGATGTACACATTAGTATAATTAGGGGAACAAAAAATGGAAAAAGAAAATAATGGAGGGCGGGTAATGAAATTTGGTCAAAATGTAGGTTTTCTAGTTTGGTTATCAATCTAATTTGCCAAATGACAGAATTAGTCTCATAAGAGTTTTGAAAATAGTGCATTACAACAACATACACAAACTCCATCTTTGTTAAGATGCCCCTAAGGCATTTGGTTTTATTGAATGCTCTTACTACCTTAAGCTGCTGGAAAACCTAGACTACAGAAATAATTTATGTCCATTGATACATTAATTCCTTGTTTCAATAATTCTGTTAGAAAATCATATGAGTTAGGACTGGTTGATGGTGAAATATTCTACATCCAGTGGAAAATATCCTTCCTCTACCTGCCTACAGCTATGCACCAGGATTTCATTCAGTTGGATTATTATTTGATTTCCTCTCCTTGGCTTCAACACATTATAACAATATGCAAAGGGATCTTTGAGACTAACGGAATGAAAGAAGTTGTAGCATAAACTTTCATAATTTAGTCTACATCAGAGGAATTAGCACAATTCTATAAAAGCTTAGGTTATAATTTTTTTCATTCAATTTCAAAAGTGCTACAAGACCCCTTTGCATATTGATATCCCCATCTAATATGGCTATGTCTCTGAATTCTAACCCAATGGAAAACATAGTAGCAACTTAACAATCACCATTTTCTGATCACAATGCTGTGCATTTTACCATTTCCCTGTCTGTTGTACCCTCTGGAAATATTTGACTCTAACAATAGTTTTTAGATAATGAGATTTTAAAAATTAAATTTGCTCTTCTAAACTCCAAAAGTGTAAATGATTATGTTTTTACTTCCTTTTATGCTGTTGGATGGAATGCATGTAATGCTGGTATCAGATGGAAGATTGTAATATATGCTTCACATCAGCAGAAATTTTAAATTCAACAGTGGAACTGGAAAATAAAGTGGAGTCTTTAATCAATCCAATGTGTACTTTGCCCAACTTTGGATATTTATTCTAAATAGCAATATATCAAATATAATTTTGACAACTTACTCTTATCCAAAACAAAATTTGTACTAATACGCTTGAATCAGAAGTATGAGGAGAGTGACCTAGGTAGTTATTAGTATATAAAAATGTCTGTCTGTCTGTCTATCTATCTGCTTCTGGTTATTTTAAAGTCACTACTTTAAACATTTTTAAGTTATCTCATTATTTACTTATGTCTAGGATACCGTACAAGTCAAATATTTAATATCTTTGGGGCATTTATTTGGTTGAAAGATAGATGCAGTTTGTATTGAGCACATACATCCTCATGTGATTTGCAACTCAGAACATATTTCAGTTAATCAAGTCTCCAAAAGTACAGTTATTTCAGTTTTTTCTTCATGTTTTCCAGATTTCTGATATGCAGCTATAAAGGTTAAGGTAAAGATAGTCCCTTGACATGAATGTCCAGTTGCAACTAGCAGTGCTCAACTCCGTTAGTAAACCGAAGTAATAAGACTACTCTGGTAGTCATGTGGCCAGCATAACTGCACTAAACGCTGTTACAGGTATATGCAGGTATATATGATATGCAAGTATAACATGCTATTAAAATTAAAGAACTATAGAATTGGAGCAGATCGCTAGCTCACCCAATCCATTCCTTACTGAACAGTTTCACTGATCCATCAAATAATGACATGATAGCCATTCTAGATTTCCTCGTTTCTTATGCTGTAGCCTTTAGAGGCCCTTTATCAAACTAGCTCCATGTTTTTGGCTTCAGATCTCAATCAGGCATAAGTGATCAGGAGTCCCATTAGAAGAGAAATACATTAAATCCTTTTTACTTCTTATGGATCCTG